>JAZHEH010002192.1:0-2400000 GCA_036589455.1 Ateles fusciceps
AAGATGGTGAAACCTTGTCTCTACTAAAAATAACAAAAAAAATTAGGCCGGGCATGGTGATGTGTGCCCGTAGTCCCAGCTACTAGGGGAGGCTGAGGCAGAGAATTGCTTTAACCTAGGAGGCAGACGTTGCAGTGAGCCGAGATTGTGCCACTGTACTCCAACCTGGGAGACAGAGGCAAGGCCTCATATCAAAAAAAAAAAAAGAAAGTAAAGAAAGAAAACTGTTTACTGACAGATGCCGTGATTGTGTACATAGAGAAAGCACAAAAGGATTCTACTCTACCAATCTATGAATAAAAGCTATTAGAATAAATGAGTTTAGCAAGGTTGCAGGATACAAGGTTAATATACAAAAGTCAAGTCAGATTTCTATATACTAGTAATGAAAGTGGAAATTTTAAATAAGACAGATCTCTTTTATAATAGCACCAAAACATGAAATATTTTAAGTAGTAAATTTTACAAATATGTGCAAGATCCTTATCCTAAGAAACTGCAAAAACACTGATAAAGTAAATTAAAGATGGCCTAGAAACAGTAAGAGACATTCAGGTTCATGTATTTAAAGAGCCAAAATAGTAAAGATGCCGATTTCCACCTAATTACTCTCTTAGATCTAAACAAATTTCAGTATAAATCTCAGCAGAATGTTTATAACAATTTACGAACCAATTCTAAAATTCACTTGGAAAACAAGGGAAACAGAATAGTCTGAATAACTTTGCAAAAAACAAATTAGAGGACTCACATTATCTGATTTGAAAGTTTCTATAAAGTTACACTTTCAATGTAGTGTGTTATTTGATAAAAGATACACATATAGATGATTGGAACAAAAGAGAAAGTCTGAAAATTAACCCATGTAAATATGGTCAATTTTGGACAAAGGTACACAGGCGATTCAATGGAGGAAGAAGAGTTTTTGCAACAAATGGTGCCAAATCATTGAATATTCACATGCAAAAAATACACCTTGATCTTTCTCTTTACCTTATAAAATTTAATTCAAAATGCATGAGAGACATAAATGTGACAACCAAAACTATAAGACTTTTAGAGGAGATCTTAGAACATCTCTGTGATCTTGGGTTAGGCAAAGATTTCATAGATACAATCCCCCAAGCCCAGGCATTTCAGAAGAAAAATTGTACTTCGGAGTTAACACTTGCTCTTTGAAAGACAATGGGAGAAATAGAAAGACAAACCAGAGTGGGAGAGAAACATTTGCAAACCCTTATCAGATAAAAGAGTTGTATATCAAACATATAAACCACTATCAAAACTCAATATTAAGAAACTCAGTATTAACAATCCAATTAAAAAATAGGTCCAAAGATTTGAAGAAATGCATCAAAGAAGATATGCGGATGGGAAATAAAACATTGCTCAATGTCACTGGGAAAAGGCACGGTAAATATCACAGTGAGGAGTCACCACACACCCATTCAAATGGGAAGAGAGAAAAACAAATCCAGGGAAGTATTTGAAATTACTGAAAGGAAATAACTATTTAAGATTGGTGTAGGCTAAAATTTATTAGACATGATACAGAGAGCAAAAACCATGAAAGTCAGCTAAGCATGATTACAGATAAAGTATCTTTGCCTCAAAAACACTAGAAATAACTTATCTGAACATAGACATTCTCCTTTTAAAAAAGTTAATACCAGCTGCATGATACCTCCTGCTGTGGATATACGATGGTAATGTAAACAGTCTCATGTTTGGGCAGTTAGGGGAGCTTCAGCTCTTGACTATCACAAATGCTGTAATGAACGGCTAATGTACTTGAATCACTGGAGACAGACCTTCACAGTAAATTCTTTTTAGTGGCATTGGCAGTGCAAAGGATATATGTCTTTTCTTAGATGTTGCCAAAAAAGCACTATAAACATTCTGATGACTAGCAATAGTCTGGAGACAATGTCTGTAAAGTTTTAAGAGACAAGAATTCTACATGTACTACATGAAATCTCAAGAAAAACAATTTGCAAGCAAACTAGGGGCAAAAATCAGCAAAATGGGGGGGACAGGCAGCTCACTGAAGCAGCAACCAAGTGACTAATGGACTCACAAAAGGTACAACTCAGCAAGTAAAGACAGGGTATTGAGGACAGAATCTATCCACTGCTTATGGGAATATAAATTGAAAGCCTCCTTGGGAAGACCCTTAACATCTATTGCAAGTGCCGTGACTTCAAGAACACTAGCGATTTTCTTTTCAGGCATGAGTTTATTGTTGACTATCCTCAAAGAATATTTAAAAAAAAAAAATCCCTGTTCTCCCTTCATTCATTTTTATGTAGAAATTAGAAGTTTTTGGCCAGGCACAGTGGTTCACACCTGTAATTCCAGCACTTTGGAAGGCCGAGGTGGGCAGATCATCAGGTCAGGAGATCCAAACCATCATGGCCAACATGGTAAAACTCCGTCTCTACTAAAAATACAAATATTAGCTGGGTGTGACGATGTGTGCCTATAATCCCAGCTATTCGGGAGGCTGAGGCAGGAGAATCGCTTGAACAAGGGAGTCGGAAGTTGTAGTGAGCCGAGATTGCACCACTGCACTCCAGCCTGGCAACAGGGCAATATTCCACCTAAAAAAAAAAAGGTTTTTCCGGGGACTTTTTAAGTCACAAGAGCAGAGCTTACCCATGTGGTACGTGATCACGCCATGTATTGTCCAGGTGACAGCAGTTCCTGAGGTATGGAGGGGCGGCCTCCCTCTTCCCACAGGTACAGGTGCACAGAGTCGTCGGATGTGGTAAGCACATAGAGAGCATCCTTCCAAGGATAGCCAGAGTTAGTGGCCAAGGAGTCAAAGTCAGACCAAAAAGCGGTGGAGGAGAATCATACATACCACCCAGAAGTTGTCGATGGCTGTCTGGTGGTCCTGAAAATCGTTGCAGCAGAAAGCCAGTGATGCTGAAGAGGAGCAAGTATGGCCCACTGGGAAAGACAATCAAATATCCATCACTGGCTCCTATCCAGGTAGGGTGCTCCAGATGAGGTGGCAACTGGAAACGTGAGATCTCATACGCTGTTTTCATATAAAACACACACACACACGGAAGTGAAGATCAGCTCACTGAATAAGAACAGTATCCTTACACTGAATAAAAAAGCATCATCTCCACTTCGACACACTTCATGCCAGGGGAGGAAAATGAGGGTTAGTCCAGTGGCCTGACAAACACGTGTCACAAACTGTGGTAACAGGTGCTAGGACACAGGAACAGAAAGTTTGTGGACAATAAACACTCACTTGGGCCTTGAGGCAAAACGTGTAGTGGGAAGGACCATTGGAACCCAGGCCCTGAAACATGATGGAAATCTCTACATGTTCGCCCAAGAGGGCAGGGTGAGGGGTAGAGATCAGCATGGGCATTGGAGTCAAACGGCGGGGGTTCACCCCCAGCTAAAGAAATCCCCTGCTCCCCTCTACACAGACTGGCCATTTGCATGGATTTATAGCTTCACATGAATGCCTGTGTGATGAGGAAGAGAAACAAGTGTTTCCAATGTGGCACAGCCTACCTTGGACGACTGTTTGGCCTCCAGTCCTCTTGGTTGTGAGATCAAAGGTGATAATTTCTGTCTTTTTCTAGTTTGGGACATCAGGTGTAATCCTGTTTTTCATCTTTGGGTTCCAGCAGGCGGTGGTGCAGAATTTATGTGGGGAGAAAGGTAGACAGAGGAGCGCTGCCTTCTGATGGTCTCAGTAAGTCCTCTGCGAGGAACACCTAAAGCCAGCATCACGTGTGAGGTCAGGGGCAGGGAACTTGCAGCCTCTCAGTACAGGAGTGACTCCGGAGGAGCCTTCTCGAGAAATCCTCATCCTGTGGCCAAAGCTTTGTTCAACCTCTCAGGAGTGATGAGTGGTCACTGCTTCTCACTCCAACATACAAGGAACTCACCGTCTTCCTAACCTTCCTGTCCTGTTCACAGAACAATGACCCTGAAGCATGCCAAGGGGTTACAAAACCATCTTGCTATGTTGAACCCTTGGTCATGCTGAGGTTGGCTAAGCAGATTTTCCCTTTTGGGGAACAAGTCAAGGGCTGTGTGGCTTTTACTACCTGCCTTCTGAACTCCTCCCTCTTTGGTGCCCAGTCCAACGGTGCCACCCTACAAATGGCCTGCTCAAAGGCCAAAGGCCTCCTCAGCGTGACATTCAGAGGCTGATGCATAGTCACTTGCTTTTGGACTTCTCTATACTTTCCAGCCAACAGAGATAAAAGTAAAGTCAAGAAGGCCAAAGAGAACAAGGTCAAAGATCTCTTTGTAACAAAAGAAAATTTTTTAAGAGGCAGGGTCTCACCATGTTGCCCAGGCTAGAGTGCAGTGGCTAGTCACAGGTGCAGTCCCAGTACTGATCAGCATGGGAGTTTTGACCTGTTCGGTTTCTGACCTGGGCCAGCTGACCCCTCCTTATGTAACCTGGTGGTCTCCTGCTCCCAGGAGGCAAGATACTGATGCCAGACTTAGTGTGGACACCCCATCAGCATAGCACACTACACACTAGAACTCCTGGGCTCAAGCCATCCTCCCACCTCAGCCTTCCGAGTAGGTGGGACTACAGGTGCACGCCACCATGCCCAGCAATCACTATTTCTTGATACCTGTCCCACCCTCCTCCATCTCTGTGGCAAATCTGGGCTTCCTGAACTAGATTTCATTAACATTGGCCATGGCAACTGGATGCTGTTGCTTCAAAGAGCATTGCTTCCTGACTCTCACAATGGATTCCTCTTGTGATGTGGCCTTAGAGAGGAAGGAGCAGTGTGCCCGGGCCTCACTGAGCTCTGCAGTTTCTCTGCACGCTTCCTAACTTGCCATTCCCAACCTGAAGTTGGAATACACACAACAGCACCTACCTGTGGAAAGGCACGACTGTATGTCCCACATGCAAACACCCATTTCTTGTCAGGAGAGCAGCTTAGAAGTACAATAGCATATTGAAATGCAGTAACTTTAGAAACATCCCTTAGTTCAGGCAGTGTAAATGTGTAGATGTCACCTGCGGTGTCGCCAACCTGAAACCAAAGCATCCCCACCACATCAGTAGGAAGATATGTGAACTCCTGAAGTACATAGGAGGCATCACTGTCAGCTACAAGACATGCCACCGTTTCTTCAGTCACAGAATGGAGATCCAAACCTCTGACCAGTCTAGCGTGAGACATTGTTGGGATAATCCCATGGAACAAAACTTTCCAAGCCCCAAAGCATTCTTCTCAAGGACAGTTATTCATTAGCACATCAATGCTATACCTTTTCTCAATGTCACCCCAAAGCCATCTCTCTCCCTCGACTGTCCCTGACCAAGTTCATGGACTGTACAATAACACACACTTGAAAGAAGAGGTACATATAAAGTAATTCAGGAAGTTCCTGGCTTTTGTTTTTAGAAGAATGGCTGGGGAAATGTACTTGAGGCAGGTCAAGGGCCAAGATAGCATGGAGGTTTGTATAACAACATTCATTGGTAAATTTCTGATTGACTTGAAGGGTATGTAGAAGGAATGACTACAAAAAGAGAAGTAGTACAGGCGTGGTGGCTCACCCCTGTAATCCCAACACTTTGTGAGGCTGAGGCAGGTGAATCACAAAGTCAGGAGTTCAAGACCAGCCTGATCAGCATGGTAAAACCATAACTCTACTAAAAATACAGAAAATTAGCAGGTCATGGTGGCACATGTCTGTAGTCCCACCTCTTCGGAAGGCTGAGGCAGAAGAATTGCTTGAAACAGCAGGCAGGGCCAGAGGTTGCACTCCAGCCTGGGTGACACAGCAAGACTCCTTCTCCAAAAAAAAAAAAAGCACTAGGGATAGGACAGTAACATGACATGGATGCCTGTCAAGACAGTGGACATTTGATATTTTGGCCCCTTCTAAATTCAGGGCTCACTTACCATCAGGAATGGGCCATCCTTAGTGAGATGGGCTTCCATGCAATAACAGGTCTCTGGCATGGGGAGAGCGGCCAGAGGATCCCTGTCCTGACAACTCCACACTTTGATCGTTTTGCTCATATCCTCAGTGATGACGAGATGCGTCTGAGGGAGGGTTACCAGATTTGAGAACTGGAACTTCTGGACTGGGCTTGACCAGATCACGGTGCCCTAGAGAACGAGAGTAACACGATCTGTGTTCCAGGAACTCTTATACCTTCTGTGCCTTCATTCTGCCCATGTTTATTTGGAAGCCTCTTCCAAATCAGATCTTCTTGCTTCTGGGCAAAGGATATGAAAATTCTCCACACCTCAATATTTGGGAGGAGTGAACATGAAAACAGGAACTACACACTATGCTCAACACAAGAACTTGGTTCATTACAGGCATAAAGAATGATCAGGCTTCCTGGGTTCAAATCACCTCTGCTAACAAGGCAAACGTGAGCAAGTCACTTTCTATCATGCCCTCCAATGAGGCTGTCATTACCTTTCACAATTCATGAAACATACTTAGAATTCTGCCTAGGACACAGTTGGAACCCAAAACATATTAACCAACATGAAGATTGTTATTCCTTCATCAACCTTGTACATTACACACAAGATAGAATAGTTGTCTTTCTAGATGATTCTTTAGCCTTTTAAACAAATTGTGAAGTATATCACACAGAAAGAGAGCACGAAGTTTGCTAAATGATCACAAGTGAATACCAATGCACCACTTCTAAGCCCTCCCAGAGTCCCCTCCTCATGTGCTCTATTCACAACTCCCCCGCACTCAAATGTCATCACTATTTTGATTCCTCACAGTATAACTAGTTGCCTGTGCAGTCACATCTACGGTCATGAAACCAAGCATCCCACATTTAGTGGCTTAAAACAGGCTTTCGCTATCTCATAGTTTCTTTTGATCAGAAATTCAGGTGCAGCTTGACTGGGGAGTCTGGCTGTAGGTCTCTCACGAGGGTAAAGTCCAGTTTCACTTCCAAGATGGCTCCGTCATCCAGCTGTGTCAGTTGGAGCTGGCTGCTGGCAGCGGTCCTCAGTCCCTCACCACACACATCTCTCTGGAGGGCTGCTGAGAGCTCTCATAACACTGTGGCTGGGCTTCCAAGAGCTAATGATCCATGAGTGAAGAATTGTCTTCTGTGACATAGCTTCAGAAATTAGACTCCATAATTTCCACAATATCCTATTGGTCCCACAGGTCAGCCCTAAGGCATGAGGGCCATCTCAGAGACTGGCAGCCACAGTCTGCTCCAGAGCTTCCAATGATTCACTTTCCCCCTATGTGAAAATACACGCACCATCTCCCGATGCCCACGAATGTCTCATACCATTATAGCATCATTGCAAATCTAGGATCTCATGTTTCCAGGTCCAGGTATAGATGAGGCTCTTTAGATTCAGTTTCTCTTGATGTGAAGATCTTCAAACTAGATATGCAATTATCTGTCCCTCACCATCCCCAAAGTACAAGTGTGGGGTAAGCATAGGATAACATAGTCACTGTCATTCAGAAAAGGTGAAAATGGAAACATAGGAATCCCTGCTACAAGACATTCTGAAATCCAACAGAGAACATACTGGCAGTTTGTGGATTAGCACTCAAGGCCCAGGAAAGGATTTTCATGACTCTTGGTTCCACTCTCGGGGCTCTTGATTCTGTCTGAGTCATCCTTCACTTTCTATATATGGCGGCCCGATGTTTTAGTGAATTGTTTTGGTAGTCTGCTTCCTGCCTGTAAAAGTTTTGGAATCCGAAAAGCCTCTTTTCCTTTTGTGTTGTTTTGGCTCCTTTACGTCCAAGCTGGCAGTGTTTCTGCCAGTGTAGTTCTCTTTAACGAAAACCTTGTGGGTCTCCCAAGACGTCACTGCACTTTACACCACTAGACAAAGCCACACTCAGTTTTTGAGATAAATCCTTTGTGTGCCTTGGAGGTGATCTGAGATAGAGACCACGTTCTGAAAAAGCCAATGTAACAAAGGCCAATCATTGACAAAGAGGCAATAGAACAGGTAATAAAGATGCACAAACCCAAAATTATTCCACTAATGCCCTCATGTTACTGGCAGAAAATAAGTCCTTGGACAAATTTATTGATAGAAACACATGTTAAAAAGGAATTGTCAGCTGAGTGAGATGGCTCATGCCTGTAATCCCAGCACTTTGGGAGGCTGAGGCTGGAGGATCACTTGAGGCCAGTAGTTGGAGACCAGCCTGGCCAACATGGTGAAACCCTGTTTCTACTAAAAATACAAAAATCAGCATGGTGGCGTGTGCATGTAATCCCAGCTACTCAGGAGGCTGAGGCACAAGAATCGCTTGAACCAGGGAGGTGGAGGTTGCAGTGAGCGGTGATCACACCACTGCACTCCAGCCTGGGCAACAGAGTGAGACTTCGTCTCAAAAACAATAAAAAAGTGAGTTATCTGTGTCTATGGTCCAAATGAAAAGGTTGCAAATTACCAGATAGAACCTGATTTGAAACTTGGTTTTTGTTACCACTTCCGTGTCATGTATGGAACAGGATGGACACCAGGATGCAGCACTTTTGCTACGTATTGGCCACACTCACCTCTTGCACATCCCAGGCACAAAGCTCGCTCTTTGCAGATACACTACAAATGATTGACTTCTCCTGTTCATTCATTGTAAGGCTATTTCCAGAGAGATAAGCCAAACCTCCTTCATATGCTGGAAGGAAACACAGAAGACTTGGCCAACAGATAAGGGATGATCCAAACCCAATGAAGATAATTTTAAATATTTCTGTACCCTCTTCAGAGGGTTTGGGTAGCAATATGGAGAAGATAGAAATTGGGCTCCAGAGTCATCCAAACACAGGTTCCCATGGCAGAATGGCCATTTAGGAGATGTTGGCCAACTGGCTTTTCCTTTTTATCCTCAGTTGCCATAGATATAAAATGCATATTAAAATTTCTCCATCAGGCTGGGCATGGAGGCTCATGCCTGTAATCCCAGCACTTTGGGAGGGAGAGGTACATGGATCACCTGAAGTTGGGAGTTGGAGACCAGCCTGACCAACAAGGTTAAACCCTGTCTCTTGTACAAATGTCCAATGTGAAAAGAAAAAAAAAAAAAAAAAACAAAACCCTGTCTCTACTAAAAAACAAAATTAGCTGGGCATTGTGGCAGGCGCCTGTAATCCCAGCTACTCAAGAGGCTGAGGCAGGAGAATCGTCTGAACCCAGGAGGCAGAAGTTGCAGTGAGCTGAGATCGTGGCCGGTTCACTTCAGCCTGGTGACGAACTGTGACTCCGTTATTTAAAAAACAACAACAAAAAAGTGTTATCAGGATTAGGCTAGGCACAGTGGCTCCTGCCTGGAAGGCCAAGGCAGGAGGATCGCTTGAGCTCAGGAGTTCCAGACCAGCCTGGGTAACAAAGTCAGACCTAATCTCTACAAAAAATTAAAAAGTTATGACCAGGCATGATGGCTTATGCCTGCAATCCCAGCACTTTGGGAGGCCAAGACAAGTGGATCACTTGAGGTCAGGGGTTCAAGATCAGCCTGGTCAATATGGTGAAACCCGATCTCTACTACAAATACAAAAATTAGCCAGGCATAGTGGTACACAACTGTAGTCCCGGATACTCAGAAGGCTGAAGCAGGATAATTGCTTGAACCCGGGAGACAGAGAGGGCCATGAGCCAATATGGTGCCATATTGGCTAGCCTAGAGGACAGGGCAAGACTTCACCTCAAAAAAAAAAGTTAGCTGGGTGTGGTGGTATGCCCCTGTAGCCCCAGCTACACAGGAGGCTGAGGCAGGAGGATCTCTTGAGCCCAGGAAGTTGAGGCTGCAGCTGTGGAGCCTCTGAATGTAAGTATTTAGGTAGAGACAGGCTCTGGCTCTGTCACCCAGGTTAATTTTTTAAAATTTTGTATAGGAATGGGGGTCTCACTTTGTTGCCCAGGCTGGTCTGGAACTCCTAGGCTCAAGCAATCTGCCCACCTTGGCCTCTCAAATTTCTGGGATTACAGACATGAGCCACTGTGCTCAATCAAGCCTCTGTTTTTTAAAGAATTTCCCATTAATATTTGTTTCTGATTTTTTTTCTGGGAGGGATGGGAGGCCTTAGGAAAAAGTGGATAACAGGACCTGATTTTATGTTGTCACAAAATCTCTCTAGTTTCTTCATTCAGCAGAGACAGTGGGGGACAAGAGAGGAAGCAGGGAGCTGTCACATGGCTATCATGGCAGCCCAGTCTGATTCAATTCTAATTGCCTTTCCCTTCACTGAATGAGAACACACAACTTCACACAGCAAAAATCCAATAGAGTGGACTTCTGAAAACAAGTTGCTCATGTTCCTCTAGGGCACCTGTGCCCATACCAGTGTTCTTAGTTATTTTGTAGATAAAGTTATCCGGCTGTGCCAATGACAGCCGAAGCTCCTTCCTTCTTTGGTGCAGGAAAAATTGCTTCCACGTGTGTGCGCCCAGGTGTTGATCGGTGACGTTGTTGCAGTCCCATCTCTGCAGAGAGTGTGCCCTGGAAACAGTCACAATCCCATCAGGCTGTGCTCAGTCAGTTCACCTCCTCAGAGCCCCAGTGACATCACAACCCCCTACTCACACTCACTTTCCTGTGTGCCTCTCACAACACAGCCACACGCAGGCCTCGGTACACAGCATGGGTACACAGTCAGACGCTCTCCTCTCCGCTTCCCTCCTTACCCTTTCCCTTCCATGACTCACCTCCACAGGTAATTGCTGTCTGCAACCCTATTCCAATCCTATGGAGAGAAAGGAAGAGGCAAGCAGGCAATCAGTTACATCAGAGAGCAGAGGCGATGCTCTGCTGTTATTTGTTCTGGGAGCCGGACTCACACAGGTCACTCAGATGGGATTCCAGCGCGCAAAGCCCTCCCAGTGTGGGGAGATGAGGAAACGGGAACAAGAGACCTATCACTGCTAATACAGGCATGTGGTATTCCCATGAGTTCAGAGGAAGAAATGCTGATTTCCTAGGGCTTGAAATGGGAGCCTAAAGGACTGTTTAGTCAGCGCAGCTCCTGGATGTCAGCTTGTCCTTCTTGTTTAACAGAATATGAGGCCCTCAGAGTGAAGGATGCTAACCCCACACCCTCCATGTATCCTCCTGCTATTCTGCAGTGTAGTGAAACTGGTGGGGAGAGGCAGTGGGCGTGGGGGGGCAGTGGGAGGTGGAAGGCCTTTACCTTGTTCACCTGGGAAACCTGCAGCAAGCTGAATACATCCAGGAAAGAGAAGATCCGCTTCAAAGCTAAGTCAGGCAATCGGATCTCCATTTTCCACGCCTGAACTCACACCCACTCTCCTTTCTCCTCTCCGGGTTGCTCTGAATTTAAAGGCTTGGCCAAAGTCTGCAGCACTTGTAAAGGTTTTCACCTGTCCCCATCTGCATGCGGCAGAAACAAGCTGCAGGTGTGCAGACTCCCGGGCTGACCTCCACCCCGGCCTCTCCCCTGGGCCAGGTCCACACAGCCGGCGGCATCCCTACCTCAACTCACTTGTTAGTTCATGGTTTAGAGGAGCTCAGCAGCACCTGTGCACTGTGACTGGCAGTGCAGAACCTGGGGCAGCCCCAGGTGCAGATGAAGGTGTCAGGACCCTCTAGGAAATGTCACCGAATGCACTCACTTGGATCAGGTCCTAGCATCTCTATGACTCTATTTAAGTTCCAAACTCCCGGAATGGGAGTCTTCTTCCCTCTGTCTGTGCCTACCTTGGGACCTTGAATCTCGTGAGTGAGGCTCATCTCTCAGCGCCAGCACGGCCTCTGGGTTTCTACCTTGTCGCATTTAACTCTGCAGTGGAAGAGAAAGAATGGGCCAACACGACTTCTCCACAGAGGTCTACGTGAAGGGAACAGGCCTAGTCTGGGATGGCTCTCCCAGCTGGTGGCCTTCCCTGGGATATGACACTTTCCCACTGTTACGGATCTCTCAGAAACCTGACAAGTCATTCTGGGATTCTTCTAAAGACTGTGACATGGCCTGAGTGTTTGTGTCCTCCAAAATTCCAATGCTGAAATTCTACCCCTCAGTGTGATTGGAGGTGGGGGGCCTTGGGAGGTAAGTGGGTCACAGGCGGAGTCCTCATGATGGGACCAGTGCCCTTATAAAAGAGACCCCGAGAGCGCTCTAGCCCTGTGTACGTCATGCGGGGACATGGAGAAGGCAGCAGCTGCAACCTGGGAGAAGGCGGGCACCAGGACCGGACCATGCTGCCAGCTGGATCTTGGACTTCTCGCCTCCAAAATCGTGAGAAATTAATGTGTTGTTTGTAAGCCACCCAGTCTGTGGTACTTCACTGCAACATAAGACGGGGGTCCCTCTGTGAGGCCCAGCGGCCAACCCTTCTTAAAACTGCCGCCTCCCGGCGGACACACGGGAGTGGTTGTCAGGAGTCCCATTTATGACACAGTAGTAAGAGAGAGGAAAATAGAAATTGAAATGGTCAGGAAGTAAAAAGGAAAAGCAAAGGGCAAGAAGCACCTAGAGGGAGACGTGGGGAAAGGTGAGACGAGGGATGTGTGAAGAGAGAGAGTCAGAGAAATACAAGGGGAAAAGATTTCTATTCCATTAAAAGCAAATAATGCAGAGAGCCAGGGCAGCGGAAGGACACAGGAAGAGAGAACGCTTGGAACAGTCGCTGTTCTGGAGGAGCAGAGTTAATGCAAACATGTAGAGGACTGAGAAATAAAACTCTCTAAGATATGGCAAGGGAAGAGAAGAAACAATAAGATAAAGGATATTTAAAAAGCTTTCAACACAAATATAAAATAACCATACAAATAGGAAAATATCACTGTAAATGGGCTGTGAGAGAAGACAGAATAGGAATAAAATGGAAAAGAGGACAGATGAGAAAGAGGCAAACATAAGGAACTGAAGCAAATTGCCCAATGAGTGAATGAATGAATGTGAAATAGAGGAACGGGAAGGTGTGTTGGGGGTGGTGGGGTGGGGTGCTACCAGAGAAGGGGCAGGGAAAGACCCACTGCAAAAATAGATAAAGACATATCTAAATGGCACAAGAGTTAAGAGTTATAAAAAAAATTGAGAGACGTGAAGTAGTAACTCCTAATAGTCTAAGCACAAGATAAGAAGCAGGTGAGAGAATGGCTGGGCATCATCTAGGAGAATGTAGATTAAAGCAGGCAGCTGGGGAAACCTGAGGAGAGGGATGGGTAAGGAGAAGGGGCAGCCTGAGAGTAGGATGGAGAGGGGGGACTGCACAGCACGGGAAGTAAAGGGGGCGAAGGAAGGGGAGAAGGAGCAGCAAAGCTTCCATGACGCCTCCTGCAGGCAAGCCACCCTCTAAACAATTTACCCGGGCTCATCTACTTCATCCTGACAAAGGCTGGATGAGGTGAGTCCTATTACTGGCCACCTTGCAGGGTGCTCTGCATTTTCTGAGATTCTGAATTTGTCTGGCATCCATTCCTCACAGGGCCAATTGTATTCTCTATTTTTAATTTTCTGTATTCTTGATGCTGTGGCATTTGTGATCTTGCTGAGTGGGGGAGAGATCCCCCTCCCAGTCCTAGCTGATAGCAAAGGATAGACAGCCTTTTGTTTTTGTTTTTGAGATGGAGTTTCACTCTTGTTGTCCAGGCTGGAGTGCAATGGTGCAATCTTGGCTCACTGCAACCTCCGCTTCCCGAGTTCAAGCGATTCTCTTGCCTCATCATCCCTCGTAGCTGGGATTACTGGTGCCCATTACCATGCCCAGGTGATTTTTTGTATTTTTAGTAGAGACAGGGTTTCACTATGTTGGCCAGGCTGGTCTTGAACTCCTGACCTCAGGTAATCCACCCACCTCAGCCTCCCAAAAGTGCTGGAATTACAGGCGTAAGCCACCGTGCCTGGCAGGAGAGTGCCTTTTATGCAGAGGAACCAAGCTAGAGCCCACATCCCCAAGTATCTCCTTTACCAAAATCTCACACAGCAAGTTAATATTCCTCCTGCCTAAATCAACCCAGGGCCAGGTACCAGACTAGAGACAGCCCCTATGCCTCAGAGCCAGCCAGAACCATTTAAACTAGCCCATTCTAAAAGGTTTACCTTGTTCTGCCCTGCCTTTCTTACAGAAAACACAATAAAGTCTCAGGTCTATGCTTCCCCCGTTCCTTCTGCCTGCTGACTGCCCTTGCTGCTCTCCATGTGGCCCTGCATGGGGAGCCAGGCCTCTTGTTTATAGGGATCCGTGAGTATAAACCTCTTCCTTCATGACAATCATTGCTGTGTCTGCATGCCTTACCACACCTGATTAAAACCAATCTCAGTCACCAGTTTTAGAACACACAGGTGGGAGCCAACACATACAGGGGTTAGGTGACTTGCCCACAGTGACACCCCTGGGGAGTGGCACGGGTTTGAACCCAACAGTCAGCCCCAGAGCCAGAGAGTGCAAAAGGGTAACAAATTATGCTTCCACTACAAAGTAGCTTTGGGACAAATTTATGGTTCCATTTACACAGAGAAGCAAAATGATAGACTTGGGACCCTAACTCTTCCAGAGACAGGCTTTGTGTTCATGAGAACTTCAAGGATATGAGCCAGGGACCGGGACTGAGCACTGTAGGCTATATAGTAACTTCGGGGCCAATCAATTAATTTGTAAATTTGATAAGTCAAACTTTGTAAAATATGAGGCAACTTAAAAATCATGATTGGGAACCCATGTGAAATTTTTGGTTTCTTCTGAGACGGAGTCTCACTCTGTCGCCCAGGCTGGAGTGCAGTGGTGCAATCTCGGCTCACTGCAACCTCCATCTCCCAGGTTCAAGTGATTCTCCTGCCTCAGCCTCCTGAGTAGCTGGGATCACAGGTGTGTGCCACCATGCCCAGCTAATTTTTGTATTTTTAGCAGAGACGGGGTTTCACCATGTTGGTCAGGCTGATCTTGAACTCCTGACCTCGTGATCCTCCCACCTTGGCCTCCCAAAGTGCTGGGATTACAGGCGTGAGCCCCATGTGAAAATTTAAAATGTAGCATTTACAATTAAATGGTATCAAGTAGATCCTAAATAGGTGTTTTAAATTTGCTCACAGCTATTTAGGTAAATATTCATGCAAGTGGATAATGATGGAGGAGAGTATCTTAAAATGAATATATTCCTGTTATGGGTTCATGATTCTGTTTATCTAAAACTTCCTTTTAATACTTTATTTTTGAATTGGAAGGAATAACAGAAAAAACTTGATACAAATAAACATATGTCATTCTGTCTCCAGACTGCTCGTACTAAGAAAAGTTTTTCTTTCTTCCTGTGGTTGTTGGACCTAATTTAGAGAATTAGAGGCACCTTCGATTAAGATTCATGCAACTGATAACCTGTTATAATGGAAATAAAAATCATCATTTTAAAAGGTTGTGAAAGGGTCTCACAGGAGACTAACATGTTTACAGGGACGGCGCTGGCTTCCAGTACAAAGGAGTCCGTGGGTAAGTCACCCCACAGTCCCCAAGAGAAGGAAGCACAGCCATTCACATGGAAGAACGATTTTTCCTGGTTCTCAATTCTTAAAGCAGATTTTTGTTTTGGATGTGAAATATTTAAAATCACTCCTACCATGGCCACCACTGTAGCTTTACTGAGAATGGTGCTGGATACACACCCCAGCCTCTCCCAAAACTGAGCTCACTTCCTCCAAGGGGGACGAGGAAGGTTTCCTTTTAAATATGGGTGTCGTAGCAGACATGATTCAGGTGTGAGTTTTGTTCACCGCCACTTAGGCAGGTTTGCTCAGCGATGGTGAGGAGGCCCTGCTCTAAGGGGTCCCTGAAGGGAGAAGGAGCTGGGCTTGCCCATCAGAGGGAGGTGGGTATTCAACCCCACTGTGCCTCTCTCTGGGTCGGTGTCTCTGAGAAGATCATGTAATTTCAGTCCATCTTGGCTCTTTATCTGAAGAATGGAACTCGAGTTTGCTGAAAGGAATAACTTTAAAAAATATCTAGCATGGTGCTGGCCTTCTGGTAGATGCTGAAGTCTGTGAAATCCGTATCTCTGAGCCAGGTGGAATTTGGGGAACGCTTCCCAGAAAGTCTGGTCACCAGTCTTTCAGTTCTGCCAGTGTACTCCTCACAACAACTCTGAGGGGGGCAGTGACGGAGGGCAATTATCACTTAGCCAAAGGCACACAACTGTTGGTGGCAGAGTCAGGAATCCCACCAGGCCATCTGACTCCAGAGCCACGCTCCTAACCACTAGGCCATCCTGCCGCTGCAGTCCCCTCAGTTACCAAGAAGTAATCATTTCCCTGGGAAGCAGGGGGTGTGTGCAGCCTTTCCAGTGTCTATGCTACTGGGAACCCAGCCAGGCCTCCTGGCCTTTTGCTGCTGTAGGTGGGGCCTATCATGGTCACTTGGCCCTGAGCACTGTCACTGAGGAAGAGATGGTTGAGCTAAAGAGAGCGGCACAGCACCAGCAGAACAGACAGTGGGACTATCCTGTGGGCGCCGCTCTGTTACCACTCAGCTCAGAGATCGGTGTAACAATTCCATGTCCTCAGGGAAACATTCCTTTCCATTGGTTCTGATTGGGAAAGAAAGCTTAGGAAATTTTTTATCTCAAATGTCTACAGTTAATTTTTTAACTTTTTTATTTTGAGATAATTATATAGTCACAGGAAGTTATAAAACTAGTGCTGAGAAGTCCCATATACCCTTCACCCAATTTCCCTCAATTGTTACATCATATGTAATGATAGCATGTGATTGGTGCAATGCATGTGTATAGTTCTAAGCCAATTCATCAGATACGTGAATATCTGTAATGACCATCACAATCAAGACACAAAACTCTTCCACAACCACATCCAACACATAGCATTGTCACACAAACTCCCTTCTCCCCCACCACCCCCAGCCCCTGGCAACCACTAATCTGTGCTCTATAATTTTGTCCTTTGGAGACTGCTATAGCAATGGAACTCTCTGGTATTTGACTGGATTTTGTTTCACTGAATGTGACGTCCTTGCGGTCCATCCTGATTGTAGTGTATATCAGTAGTTAGTTGATGTTTATTGCTGTGTAGTATTCCATGCTATGGCTGTTCTACAGTGGTTTAACTCTTCCCCTGCTGAAGGACATTTTAGTCATCTCCACTTTTTGGTTACTGCAAATGAGGTTGCTATGAATAGTTGAATACATGTTTTTGTGTGGACAGAGTTTTCATTTTTCTGGGTTAGACGTCAAGGAGTTCAGTAAGTTCTATGACAAGTTATGTTTAGTTTGTGATGAAATGGACAAACTATTTTCCAGCCTGGTTTTACCATTTTATATTCCCACCAGCATGGTTTCTCCACATCTCTGGTACTTAGTATTGTCAGCATTTGGTATTGTCATTAAAATTTCAAAACATAAAATTTACCATTTCAGCCACTTCTGAGCATACAGGTCAGTGGCATTAAGTATTTTCACTCTTGAGCCGAGATCGCACCACTGCACTCCAGCCTGGGCTATAGAGCGAGACTCCATCTCAAAAAAAAAGCATTTTCACTTTGTTGCAGCTATTACCACAATCCATCTTCAGCACTTTTTCATCATCCCAACTGAAACTTGTACCCATTAAACAATAACTTCCTCTTACCCCTTCCCCCCATCCCTGTTAACCACTACTGTTTTTTGTTTGTTTGTTTTTTGAGACAGAGTTTCGCTCTGTCTTGTCTAGGCTGGAGTGCAGTGGTATGATCTTGGCTCACTGAAGCCTCCACCTCCCGGGCTCAAGCAATTCTCCTGCCTCAGCCTCCCAAGTAGGTGGGACTACAGGCATGTGCCACCATACTCGGTTAATGTTTTTATATAGTAGAGATGGGGTTTCACCACGCTGGCCAGGCTGGTCTTGAACTCCTGACCTCAGGTGATCCACCTGCCTCTGCCTCCCAAAGTGCTGGGATTACAGGCGTGAGCCACCGCACCTGGTCTACTGTTTTTTTAATTTAACTGTACAATAGAAGTGCAGTGCTATCTCATCATGTTCTGGATTTACACTTTCATAATGATTAGGGATGACGAATGTCTTTTCATGAGTTTGCCAATTGTATATTCTCTTCAGTGAAATATCTGTTCATGTCTGTTGCCCATTTTCTAATTATATATTGTTTGATTTTTTTTATTGTTGAGTTTTGAGAATTCTTTGTATATGTTAGATACAAGTGGTTTGCAAATATGTAGTTTGCAAATATTTTCTCCCATTTTGTAGCTCTACTTTTTATCATCTAGGATCTTTTGCAGAACAAAATTTTACATTTTGATGACTACTACTTTATTGATTTTTTTTCTTTTATGAATAGTGCTTTTGGTTTCATATCTAGGAACTAGCCCTAGGAAAAGATGTTTTCCTATGTTTTATTCTAAAAGTTTTATAATTGTGTTTTGTATTTAAATCTGTTGTTCATTTTGAGTAATTTTTGTGTAAACTATAAGGTTGAGGTCAAGGTGAGTTTTCTTCTCCTTCCTCTTCCCCTCCTCCTGCTCCCTCCTCTTCTTCTTTCTACTTATGCCAATTTTTAGAGCACCATTTGTTGAAAAAGCTACCCTTCCGTTGTTAAATTGTTCTTGTATCTTTCTAGGATTTGGCTGGCCTATTTGTGTGAATTTATTTCTGAATTTTGTATTTTGTTCCATTGATCTATGTGTCTATTCCCTGACTCTTTGATTACTGTAGCAATATAACAAGCTTTAACATTAGGTCAAGTAATTTTTCTCACTTATTTTTTTCTTTTCAAAATTGCTTAAGCTATTTAAGTTTCTTTAACAAAAATAAAATTTATACAAAAATTTTATTAAATTTAATAATTTTATTAAATTTATTTACTTATTTTTTGAGATGAAGTTTTGCTCTTGTCACTCAGGCTGGAGTGCAATGGTGTGATCTCAGCTCATGGCAACTTCCACCTCCCAGTTTCAAGCGATTCTCCTAACTCAGCCTCCCTCCCAAGTAGCTGGGATTACAGGCACCCGTCACCATGCCCAGCCGATTTTTGTATTTTTAGTAGAGACTGGGTATCACTCTGTTGGCCAGGCTGGTCTCGAACTCCTGACCTAAGGTGATCCACCGGCCTCAGCCTCCCAAAGTGCTGGGATTACAGGCGTGAGCCACTGCATCCAGCCATAAATTTTGGAATACACTTGTCTATGTTTACAAAAATAATCCTGGATTTTTTTAATAAGAATTGCATTAAATCTGCAGTGTATCAGTTTAGGGAAGAATTGACATCTTTATGCTGTTGAGTTTCTATTTAATTAACATGGTCTGTCCATTATATACCTCTTTTGATGTCTTTCGTCCGCATGTGTTCACTTCAGCATGTTAGTCCTGTCATGTTTGTTAGACCTATCCCTAAATATTTCAATTTTGGAAGCAATTATAATACTACTGTGTTTTTAATTTCAATTTCCACGTGTTCATTGTTAGTATATGGAAATATGATTTGTTTTAATATGTCGATCTTGCATCCCGTAACCTTACTGATCTTATTAGTTCTGGGAATTAATTTTGAATATTCCTTGAAATTTTCTGTATAGAACATTTTTATCATGTCACTGGAAAATGACAGTTTTATTTTTTCTTTTCTGGTCTATATGCATTTCTTTTCCTTTTCTTGCCTTATCTCGCTGGGTAAGACTCTATTACTGTGATGAGTTGGCATGGTGAGAGCCAATATCTTTATCTTGTTCTTGATCTTAGGGAGATATTGATTGTAGGTTTTTTACAGATGTTGGAGAATTTCTTCTATTTCTAGTTTGCTCAGGGATTTCTTTTTTTTCTTGTTTATCATAAATGGGTGTTGGACTTTATCAAATGCTTTCTCTGTATCAATTGATATAATCATGTCACTTTCTTTAGCCTGCTAATATAGTGGGTTACACTGATTTTCTTCAAATATTGAACAAGGTTTGCATTCCTGGAATTCCACTTGATCATGATGTGTAATTATTTTAATCCTTTGTTAGATTCAATTTGCTATTAACTTGTTGAGAGTTTTTGTAGTCTAAATTCATGAAAGATATTAGTCTGTAGTTTTCTTTCTTTTTTGCACTGCGTTTGGTTGTGGTATTAGCATAATACTGGTGTATTAGTCCCTTTGCACATTGCTTTAAAGAAATACTCGAGACTAGACTAAATTTTCTTTCTAATTTATAAAGAAAATAGGTTTAATTGGCTCACAGTTCTGCAGGCTGTGCAGGAGGCATGATGCTGGATCTGCTCAGCTTCTGGGAAGACCTCAGGAAACTTACAGTCATGGTGGAAGGTGAAGGGGGAGCAGGCCTGTCACATGGCCAAAGTAGGAGCAAGAGAGAGAGGGGTAGGTGCTACCCACTTTCAAACAACCAGGTCTCATGAGAACTTGATCACTGTCACAAGGACAGCACCAAGCGGATGATACTAAACCATTCATTCATGAGAAATCCACCTCCATGGATTTCAAATCACCTCCCACCAGGCCCTACCTCCAACCTTGGAGATTACAGTGGGACATGAGATTTGGGCAAGGAAACAGGTCAAACCATATCAACTGGTCTCATAAAATAAGTTGGGAAATGTTGTCTCTTATTTTCTGGAAGAGATAGTGTATAATTGGTGTTAATTATTCTTTAAATGATTGTAGAATTCTACAGTGATACTGTTTGAACCTGAAGACTTCCTTTTTAGAATTTTTTAATTATAAATTCAATATCTTTAATAGCTATAAGGCTACTCAGATTATGTATTTCATATTGAGGAAGTGGTAGTAAGTTTGTGATTGTCAATGAACCTGTCCATTTAATCTGAGTTATCAAATTTGTGTGTGGAGAGTTCATCATAATATTACTTTATTATTATTTTGATGTCTACAATGTCTATGGTGATATTCCCTGTTTTATTATTGATATTGAATTTGTGTCTTGTCTTTTTTTTCTTTGTCAATATTGGTAGAGGTTTGTCAATTTTATTAAATTTCTTAAAAAACAGCTTTTCATTTTATTTATATGTTGTTTTTCTGTTTTTAATGTTTTGTTGTTTTATAGTTGCTTAAGACTAGAGCTTAGACCATTGATGTGAGACCTTCCCTCTTTTTTAATGTAAAATATTTGCTATTTATTTTCCTTTCAACACTGCTTAGACTGCATCCTACAAATTTTGATATGTTGGATTTTCTTTTTCTTCTTTTTTTCTTTTTTTTTTTTTTTGAGATGAAGTCTTGCTCTGTCGCCCAGGCTGGAGTGCAGTGGTGCAATGTCAATTTACAGTCTTGATTTGCTGCCACCTCTGCCTCCTGGGTTCAAGCAATTCTTGTGCCTTAGCCTCCCAAGAAGCCAGGATTACAGGCATGAGCCACAACGCCTGGCTAATTTTAGTATTTTTAGTATACAGCACATAGGTGGGTCATTTTAAAAATACACTCTGCCAGGTTTTTCAATTGATGTATTTGTACGATTTACATTTAGTGAAATTATTGATCTTTTAGGTCTTAATACTGTCATTTTATTTATTTTTAAATTTTCTATTTGTTCTTTTTCATTTATTTGTCCTCTTTTCCTTGCCTTCTTGTGGGTTACATGAATATTTTTTAGAATTCCATTTTGATTTGTCTCCAAACCCCACCCCAGGGACTATGACTTGGTCTTGTACTCTAAGGAGCCCTGAGCAACTGCAGGGTCTTCCTCCACCCTGCTCTCTGCCTGGCCATGAAATGAAAGTGATCTTCCATAATGAACTTCAGTTCACAGGATGGTCGTGGATCTCCTAAGGCCTCACAGGAGCCAGAGAAGACAACGTAAAGGGCAGACCCAATGGGCAGAAATGAGAGCATCTGAAACGTGGAATGGGAGAAAAGTCTGGACAGGAGGTCTTGAAAGCTGCACTGCCAAGTGGAGTCATAAGGGTCCTGAGCAGTAAGTAAAATCCCATGGCCAGAGGGTTTGGGAGGGACCTGAAATGATCATGGGACACAGGGTTGCTGTGGACCAAGGCAAGAGCACTGGGAATGGGGGAGTGGGGTTGGGACCAAGAGTCTCAGCACAGAGGGAAAAGGATCTATAGGTTCCAGTGCTTTCATGCAGGACATGGGGGCCACAGAGAGGTCCACAGACAGAGGTGTCTAGGCTGGGCGGATAGAAGGCAAGGTGATAAGACATTCTTGAAGACCAGGAACCCAGCAGAAAACATGAGTCTGTGGGGGAGAGGAAGACATTGCTCTTCATGCATTGAATTTAGAAGCTGCATGAGGGGCTGTGAAAATGGAACTTCATGCGCTCATTGAATAATCATGTGTTTGGTGGCCTCAGGTGCACACAAGAGAAGGTACATGGTTAGAACAGGTCTTCACAGCTTTAGAGCCATTGTCTTGGGTGAGATGACAGGCACATGGGAAGAAGATGTCTTGCACGGTGAGCATGAATACAAGCCCAGGCATCAAGGGGAGGCACCAGAGCCATGGTGGTCTGAGAGTAGAACTAGGGGCTGGGCACGGTGGCTCATGCCTGTAATCCCAGCACTTTGGGAGGCCAAGGCAGGTGGATCACCTGAGGTCAGGAGTTCGAGACCAGCCTGGCCAACATGGTGAAACCCTGTCTCTACTAAAAATACAAAAATTAGCCAGGCGTGGTGGTGGGCACCTGTAGTTCCAGCTACTCAGGAGGCTGAGTCAGGAGAATTGCTTGAACCCGGGGCAGTGGAGGTTGCAGTGAGCCAAGATCACACTGCACTCTGGCCTGGGTGACAGAGCAAGACTCTGTCTCAAACAAAAGAGTAGAACTGTGGGCCCATGGTGGAGCCAGAGCTTTCCTCATTGGGAGACCCTGGACCTGCACAAAGAAAGAGTACTCATTGCACATGACTTGTTCTTTTCTTCACCCACCAGATGTCCAGGAACTTTAACACTTCCCACCTTACTGCCATTGTTCCAAGTATTAAATCCTCATGGTTACCAATGAAGACTTTTCTATTCTGTTTCTCTCCTAAAAGATAAAAAACACCAAGGTCCAGAGAACTGTGACACACTGAATATTCAACTTCCAATCTTGCCGGCACATGTTGAACAGGCCCTGTAGCTCCTTTGTGGTATAATTCCCTTCCTCCTTGAACATGGCCAGCATTTCTCTGGCTGAGAATATTGTGAATTAACCTAGTTAGCCCTACAGTTGTGTAACGACACTGTAATTGAGGTATAGAACAGTTCCGTTCCCTGCCTGTCCTCCCAAATTCCCCTGTACTCACTCCTCTCTGGTGACTTTTGATAAATTGAAGTTCTCTAACGAAATCCAATTTATCAATTTTGTTTTTTAACGGACTGTGTTTTTCCTTTTTCAGGTACATTTCCCACCACAAAGTCACTTATTGCTTGAATCTTTATTCTTTTCACATTTCATATGTAAACCTGTGATTGCTGTGAATTACTTTTTCCGTAGGGTTATCCAATGGACATGGCATCATGTGTTGAAAAGGCCATTCTTTTTTTTCTTTTTTCTTTTCTCATCCTCTGACTCTCAAGACCATTCTTTATTATATTTCTCTGACCTCTCTGTTTAAAATCAAGTGACTGTATATATGTTGATCTGATTCTGGATTCTCCATTACGTTCCACTGATCTATGCAAGTGATTAATTTATTCGCTTCTTTATCAAGACTGGGGTAAGATTATGTTAATCAGACAAGGCACTGAGATGACAGGAGGCTGATCTGCAGCATTTTAAGATTGCAGGGTTTTTTGTTGTGGTGGTGGTAGTTGTTTTTGAGACAGTCTCCAGCCCAGACTGGAATGGAGTGGCACAATCTCGGCTCACTGAAACCTCCGCCTCCTGGGTTCAAGCAATTCTCCTGCCTCAGCCTCCTGAGTAGCTGGGATTACAGGCACCCGCCACCATGCCCAGCTAATTTTTATATTTTTAGCAGAGATGCAGTTTCACCATATTGGCCAGGCTGGTCTCGAACTCCTGACCTCAAGTGATCCACCCGCCTTGGCCTCTCAAAGTGCTGGGATTACAGGCATGAACCACCGAGCCCGGCCAAGATTGTGCTACTTTTAAGATCTACTTCTAGATTGTCTTGATGTTACTTCAGGTGTGCACCTTGATGTGCCCCAGCTAAAAGTGTAGTGTATTTACTATGGGGGCCCTTGACTTGGTTGGGCCTTGAAAGTCAATGTTTTCCTCTTAGCCCTGAGAGACCGGGACATATTTTAAGGGCTTTCTGCCCAACTTTTGATTCCCCTACTCAATGCAGTCCAAGAATCTGGCAAATGACTGAAGTGGAAGGAGAAACCAAATCAGATGTTAGGGTCACCCAAAGCCTGACTACTTGCCATCACACATTTTAATTTTGTCACTTGGTTTTGTTCACCTCTTGGCCTCTTAGCAGCAACTCTGCCCAGACCTCCTTGTGCCGGGTTTTCAGGCTCCTTTGTGCTATTAACAGCCAAATGCCCACAGGCAAAAATCAGATAACGAATTCTGGCTCACCACACCCGTTCACTTCCTTTTGCCATCTGCCCACTCAAATCCTTCTTGCCCAGGCAGCCCTCTGAAGATTTCATACAGATTAATTTTTTAAAATCTTATTTCCTTCTTAATCTGTTTTTCATGGGAGCATGCGTTTTCCACAGATCACTCCAACATAGCCAGAAAAGGAAGTCTGGATCCCTGGTTTCAATGAGGTCTATGTACTGATGACTCCCATATCTGTATACCCTTCCCTCCTTCATACTATATGTGAGTTAAAAACTGTGTAACTGGTTGTCTTCTTAGCACCTGTACTTTTACGTTTAAAAGGCAGCTCAGATTTTGCATGTTTAAAACAGAATTATCACCATTACCACAAACACATTTTACCTGTGTTCCTACTCACAGTAAAGGCCACTAACATTGATTCCCTTGTTCACACCAGAAATCTCGGTGTTTCTGTGGATTTCTCTTTGCTAATGAAGCTAACTGCCCCCATCGCCACATAAAGATCTTTCTAAAATAACGCTTCTCATCCAGCTTGGTCCTTTATGCTACTTTGTCATTCCCCTTAACAGTCCCTGTAATTAGATTGTAAATAAATTATTAAGTAAATTTGTTTATTTGCTTAATGTCTGTTTCCTTCTGTGGAATATAATTTCTTTGATGAAAGGAATCTGCCTCTCTGATTCACTTCTGAATAAACATAGTCCAGGCTTGTTTCTAGTGCATGTGATTTAATTACAACCTGATGGATGAGGGAATGGATGAATAAATTCTAAGCTGATGGGAATAATGAGTACTCTAAACATGGCTGCTAGCAAGCATGGCTAACGCAAAAGAGCTCTTGCTTGATGTAAGGGCAAACACAGATTTAAAATGAAGCTTACTTCTGGTTGAAAATAAGGGAAAAGATTTCCCTCCCTTCCCTTTTCTCAGAGCATTTACTTTAGAAGATTTGTCATTGTAAGTTCTTTCTCTGTCTCAAAATGCACGTAGGCTGAGCATAGTGGCTCACACCTGTAATCACAGCACTTTGGGAGGCTGAGGTGGGTGGCTTGCTTGAGCCCAGGAGTTTGAGACCAGCCTGGGCAACAGGGAGATCCCATAGCTGAGTGGGATCGCACAGGTGTGCGGTGGTGCACACCTGTAGTCCCAGCTACTCAGGAGGCTGAGGCAGAAGGATCCATTGAGCTTGGGAGGTCAAGGATGTAGTAAGCCATGCTCGTGCCACTGCATTCCAGACTAGGTGACACAGGTGAGACCCTGTCTCAAAAAAAAACAACAACAAAAAAATTTCTTTTAAGAAGCCAAATAAGCTTCTTGCCAACTTACAACCCAGGGATGTCTTTCTCAAAGACCCAGGAGCCATAGGGGCACCATCCCCCTTGATGTTTACGTTTCATTGAAATATAAGAGCATCCCTATCTCCTGGTTTCTGTTGGGGTTAGGAGTCTAACTTCAGTGGGTGCCTTGCTCCCAGTTGCAAAACTACCTCCTATCATGAAGATCAAAGTTTATTTTATTTTTGTATAAAACCAATTAACACAGATGGACACCCCAATTACCAGGTGAATTTAGGCTGAACTATGTGCAATAAATGGTGCTATCAAGTTCTCTTACTTGAAGACTAACGACTAATTACTGTTTATTTTTGAGAACATGCATGTAACAGATCATATCTGCTTGGCTATATGAAAGGGTGAGATTTCTTTCTCTCTCTGCAATCTCTTAGTGGATTGCCTGTAATGCACATGCATTCTGGTTGAGTGCTTATTAAAACTATTTTATTTCTTGGGCAGGTGTTGGGGCTCACGCCTGTATTCCCAGCACTTTGGGAGGCTGAGGTAGGAGGATCACTTGAGGTCAGGAGTTTGAAACCAGCCTGGCCAATATGGCAAAACTCTCCCTACTAAAGAATACAAAACTTAGCCAGGTATGGAGGTGCATGCCTGTAATCCCAGCTACTTGGGAGGCTGAGGCACAAGAATTGCCTAAACCTGAGAGGCAGACATTGCAGTGAGCCAAGATTGTACCATTGCATTCCAGTCTAGGCAACAGAGTGAGACCCTGTCTCAAAAAATTAAATTAAAAATAAAGATGAAACTATTTTATTTTTCTTTTACCTTTGTGAAGAGATTTTCTGAGTTGGGAAATATTTTGTTTTTAATTATGTATTTCCCCAGCACTGGCAAAGATAGAAAAAAAATATTTCTCTTGAGATTACATGAATTTCAGACATATTCTAAACATGCTCATTTGTCCCCAAAGCAATATTCCAAAGGGCTAGATAAACATGAGTCACATTCAACATAAATGAAGATGAAGTCACAATCAGAGATCTAGCTATATGAGTTGGAAGGGGTTTAGTTGTGTTTTATATTTTCCCACCCTTTCATGAGGAAAAATATAGTAGAATTATAGAATTATTTTTCTCAATAGAAAGAAATACAGTATGAAAAAATACACAATATGTATTGCTAAACAACCCCAAACTACCCCCTGCCTTTTTCTGAACAGTTACGTTTTTCAGATAAATGTTCGATAAACCCATAGAGTTACAGCTGAGGCCTCCAAGGGGCTTTCTCAAGTGACAATTGACACTGAATATCTTGATAAACAGAATAGATTTTTGTTGTTCTGGGGCAAGATATGCAAATTAGGAGAGGGCTTAATTATAGACAATTGATGCAAATTTGAATGCTCATGGGTAGTTGTTTCTAGGGACGGAAAGAAAAGTCTAGACTTGGAGTAGATTGCAAAATGGGTACAATTTCCCATGCCTCCTGGTGTGTGTGCTCCTTTACAATGAGACTTTGTAGCTCCTCCCAAGACGAGTCCTACTTCTCTACCTCTTTAATCAGGTCTGACTTCATGACTTCCTTTGGCCAATACAGAGCCCCCAAAACATCAGAGTGCCATCTCGGAGCCTATGCCTCAAGAGGACAGGCGTACTTCCCCCTCTCTCTGGGGATGGTGCCCATGCCAAGCAATCCTGGGCTAGCCTGTTGGATGGCAGAGATGCACAGCCTTATTACTCCTGTCATACAAGTGGACTGTCACCATCCTCCAGCCACGTGAGCAATGCCACTCAAGACAGGCAGCGCCTGAGCAACCTGCCGCTTGGCTGCAGATGTGTGCATGAGCCCAGCTGAGATGCAGCTAAGTCAGAAACAGATTAGAATAACAGGCTGACTGAGCCAGGCCCAAATTGCCAACCCACAAAAAAAAATGAGCTAAATAAATGGTTTATTTAAAGTTGTAAAGTTTTGGGGGTGGTTTGTATGTGGCAATATAACATGTATTATAATAAAACAATGTGTAGTCAAATGCCTTTGACATCAGGATGGCTCTTGAATAAACTTCATATTCAAATTTACTTCCTAGCTTAGTCTTCACCAAGATTTTGAAAGAGCTCTCTTTCTTTCTTTCTTTCTTTCTCTTTCTTCTTTTTTTTTTTGAAAGAGCCGTATTTCAAAAATCCATTCTGTTTACATGAAAAATTTAAACATTGCCGAAGGTTTGCAGGTCTGCAATTTAAGAAAAGAGAGAGAAAATATCTTCTGCTGACTAGATCATGACAATAAATACAAACCAGTGAAATAACAGAAAAAAAATCACATCATAGCTCAGGCACAATCAATCCAGTCTAAGATGAAGAAATCTGATGTTTCTCTTGCTCTCTTCTGCACATGGGGATCACATGGACCTTACTGAATCTCTGCCAAAGCCATATCCCAAGAGCCATTATTTAGGTTTAGGGTTGATGTTTTCCATATCAATGAAGGTTATTCCAGTTTCTGGAACAGTAAGCACCACAGTTTTTCAGTGAGATAACACATGACGTTTATCTGCTACTGACAGAGGAGTCTGATGTGGCTCCACCATCCAGTGTGGCCTCAGAACCCACTGTGTGCAAGTGGGATGGAACACAGTGGAGACACAACCACGCCTTAACCACTCTGGCCCAGCAGTTACCCATGGGACTTGGTGTTTCACAAGTGTGGCAGCCCATAGGCGGTGGGTCCTCAAAGATCCCACCCAGATGCAAAGAGGATGGACACCTCTACATGAAGGATAAACATGATTTGGCCACATTCCACCAAATAGCATCTATTCATCTAAGTTTAATTTCACTATTTTTCTGGTGGAAAATTCTTCCCATTCATTGTAAGTTGTATTTAAATTGTTCTTTATAAGTACCCATGTTTATAAAAAATATTGGCTTCTGAAAAAGTGTATTTCTACTTAATGACTATTTCATTTAGGAAAATCTATAATTTCTCCCCACAATTAGGTGTCCCTGTGACTTTCAATTTGGTGAGCTATATCCTCCTAGTGAAAGTAAATCAGCAACTCTCAGACCACATGAGTGTAGGATGCCCATGGCTGATATATATGATCTTGAAATCTTAAAGACCCCTGTTAAGTGTCTTCTAATGAGAAAATGTCTTTCCTGAAATAAATAAGCAGAAAATTATGACCACCAAGCAGAAAATTATGACCCTTCCCACAATTTTGATATCTGAATTAGTTCTTGCACATAGAGCCCATTGTTTGAATGGGGACCTGGGTGTCATTGAGAATGAAAGCAACAGAGCCTCTACAAGTATAGAAAATTTATTATCTACATAGTCTTTGCCCAGTGGGACCTCTGGCCATGGACCCAAGTAATAGACACTAGGGAAGGGAATATGCCTGGATTTATTGAGGACAATTGGATATAGATAATGAACCTGCCCTGATACTAGGATGACAAAAATGTTAAACTGGGGCATGTGGGGGACCAGAGGATACATGGCTCAAGTCCATCTTATGTTGGATCCAGTGGTTCTACAGACTTGCCTATTGTCAGCTCCCTGGTCTATAATTACAAAATTATGATGGATATACTTGGCAGCTGGCAGAGCACACATACTGGTTGTATGACCCATAAAGTAAAATTCATTACAGTAAGTAGAAATAAGTGATTATTACCAAAACTGCCTTGACTGATCAAAGTATTGTAAAGCAGAGTCATACTTCACTCAGGTAGAATTGCAGCCATGAAGATTAAGGGGCTATAGGACCGATCATGAGATCAAGAATGGCTGCTGAAAAAACAAGATGGATCATGGCAGATGAGAGTCACCTACCCTAACCCTGACCCTGTGGTTGTTTCCTAAGCAGCTTATTGTGTTAACCTTGCAGGACTGGATCAACAGGCTCCAGCAGGTGGTATGTGCCTATTTATCTGAAGAATGTCTTCTTTTTCATCGTTATTAGGAAAGATGATCAAAAGAGGTTTTCATTTATCTAGATAAGAAAGCAGTTCATGTTCCTCTTTCCACAAATGACGGCAACTTTTCTGTACTATGTCACAGCGTATCTGAAGGGATCCTGGTCATTTTGACATTTTACTGTACTGAGAACATCAAGCTAATTGAATCTCAGGGATAGGATGCAGAAAGCTTATGTACCAGAGGATATAATAAATGCTAAAACTCCTCTCTCTTTTTCACTTCTAAAAGATTTTTTTTTTCTCTTATTCCTCAGGCTGGAGTACAGTGGCGTGATCTCGGCTCACTACAACCTCTGCCTCCTGGGTTCAAGCGATTCTCCTGTCTCAGCTTCTTGAGTACCTATGATTACAGGCATGCACTACCATGCCTAAACTTTGTATTTTTAGTAGAGACGGGGTTTCTCCATGTTGGTCAGTCTGGTATTGAACTTCTGACCTCAGGTGATTGGCCCACCTCAGCCTCCCAAAGTGCTGGGATTACAGGTGTGAGCCACTATGCCCAGTCACTTTTAAAAGATTTAATAGGGGTAAGGTTGCTGGGGGACCTGCTCGGTGGTCTCGGATGAGGCCCCATGAGCGCGGCGCCCCTGGTGGGCTACAGCAGCAGCGGCTCCGAGGATGAGTCCGAGGGACGGGGATGAGGACCAGGCCGGGGGATGGGAGCCACCGTAGTGGCCAGACCCCCCTTCCCAGGCAGAGGTTTCCAGTACCTGACAGTGTGCTAAACATGTTCCCCCGGCACCGAGGGAGGGGGCCTGAAGATGACAGTGCCAAACACGGGGGACGGGTGGGCACCTTCCCCCATGAGCGGGGCAACTGGGCCACCCACGTCTATATACCATATGAAGCTAAGGAGGAGTTCCTGGATCTGCTTGATGTGTTGCTGCCACATGCCCAGACATACGTCCCCCGGCGGGTAAGGATGGAGGCGTTCCACCTCAGCCTGTCCCAGAGCGTGGTTCTGCGCCACCACTGGATCCTCCCCTTTGTGCAGGCTCTGAAAGCCTGCATGGCCTCCTTCCAGAGATTCTTCTTTACTGCCAACCAGGTAAAGATTTACACCAATCAAGAGAAAACCAGGACCTTTATTGGGCTCGAGGTCACTTCAGGGCATGCCAAGTTCCGGGACCTGGTTTCAGAGGTGGACAGAGTCATGGAGGAATTCGACCTTACCACTTTCTACCAGGACCCTTCTTTCCACCTCAGCCTGGCCTGGTGTGTGGGGTGATGCACGTCTCCAGCTGGAGGGGCAGTGCCTGCAGGAACTACAGGCAATCGTGGATGGGTTTGAAGATGCTGAGGTCCTGCTGCGCATGCATACTGAGCAAGTCCGCTGCAAGTCTGGGGAACAAGTTCTTCTCGATGCCTTTGAAGTGAGCACCAGAGGCCTTCCTCCTCCAAGCCCCCTCTGCAGGCCAGGCTGAGATGGAGGAACCCCCTAAAATCGATGGAGATGCTTCTAGCCTCCCACTAGGAGGCCCCAGCCATGCTTTCAGCCTGGCAGGAGGTGTAGCCGCTCCTCATCCTCCCTGAGTGCTGATCATTTCTCTCTCTCTCTCCTATCTTCTTTCTCCTCTCTCCTCTCTCTCCTCACTTGGCTATATTGTGGGTTGCTGGTTGGGTGCTGCGGTGCTGTGGCCCTTCCCAGAAACTGCCAGTAGAGGGCAGCCTGGGCATCCTAATTCTTACTCTGTGGTTGTTTTGCAAAGAAAATATTGGGGTCACTGGCGAGCCCACCCACACTCGCCAGAATCTCCACTGTAGTCCCTCTAACAAACAGCCCTTCACTCCTTCTCCCAATTCCCCCGCTTCAGCAGTTTGTATTTCGATGCCATTGGCCTCAGATCAGAGTTTTTTAAATCATCATGCCCTGACTTATCCCTGGTCAAGCCAGGACATGGGGTGCTTCAGTGGGTCTGTCAGCCTCCCTCCTTGAAGGGTGTCGCTTTTATTAATTTACTTTTACTCCCACCCTGCTCCTGTGCCAGCAGGGGCCACTTCAGGGCCAAGGTACAGAGTGATAATTTGTGGTCCAGCATCAGTTTTCTCCACTCCTTTCTTCTACTCGCCCCCAGCAAGGTGCCTGGGAGACGAGCAGATGTTTCATTTTGGCCTGGCCAGTGGCTGAAAGCCAGGCCTCCAATGCACTGTGACCTCTGGCTTCCCCAGCAGCTTTCCCAGAGAGGCAGAGGGGCCTTTCACAGCCCGGGTTCTCCTCCCGCTGCTGCCTCCCACCCGCTGCAGCTGCAGACATTCTGAGGGGCAACGTGGAGGCAGGCTTTTTCATCAAACCTTCCCCCTGGCAAAGCAACAGTGAGTCCTCTCCAGGTGTCTTCTGTATTTCTGGTGATGGATACAGAAATCTTATGTTATAGTTTTAAATTATGTTCAACAAATAAAAATTGCATTAAAAAAAAGATTTAATAGTTTCTTACATAACAATGTTTGCCTCCACTTCCTAGACTTCTCTAAAACCAGTTTCAATGAGGCTGCTTGTAGCCATCCATCCCCCAAAAACTTCCTTCATGCTTAATTCAGGAGTTTCTCTTATATTGTTATATTAAAGTCTCTCTTAATAGTTTTGGACAAAATCAACATTTCCTCTTTGTTAAGTTGGCATTGGTGGGAGAAAAAATGGTTCTTATTTGTTTCTATCTGCTTCGCAATTCCACTCTTTTTAGAATATATATCTAATTTTCTTTTGTTATAAGAATCTGTACCGGGAAGTTCCATTCTTTCTTGTGTTTCTATTTCACTATTTCTTTTTTTTTTTTTTTTTTTTAGGCAGAGTCTTGCTCCGTCGCCAGGCGCCAGGCTGGAGTGCAGTGGCGTGATCTCGGCTCACTGCAACCTCCACCTCCCGGGTTCAAGCAATTCTTCTGCCTCAGCCTCCTGAGTAGCTGGGACTACAGGCACGCGCCACCACGCCCAGCTAATTTTTGTATTTTTAGTAGAGACGGGGTTTCACCATGTTGGCCAGGATGATCTCGATCTCTTGACCTTGTGATCCACCCGCCTCGGCTTCCCAAAGTGCTGGGATTACAGGCGTGAGCCACCACACCCAGCCACTCTATTTCACTATTTCTATCATAAATGTCTGGGTATCTAAGATTTGTGAGGAAGTATATGGAATCACACATTCAGGGAAATTTATCCCTCAAAGGAACCATAATTCTATCTGGAAAGCGGAATTCAATTCTCTAACTTCCTTTATTGCATCTGAGGAGATCTGCTTCCCATCACTCTGGGAAATTGCTGGAAAGTTTCTCTTCTAATTGCTTTTGACAGTCTCTTTGAGTAATATTAAGTTTCATTAACCACTAGTAGTTGTTTACAATAATTAATACCTTGGATGAAATGTTTTTAGAGAATTAGCATGATTTCCCTTTAGCCACTGTCATTACTACTGCAGATGACATAATAATCACAGCTCTGGAAGGAGATGAGGTCAGAAGTTCCCAAAGTTATAACCCGGAGTTAGCTGCTCCTGACCACACGCAGAGAGCACAGAGAGACTGTCACCCTTGAGCCACAGTCCTAGCAGCAGAGGTCAGTTAGATGAGTATTCATATATTTCAGGCAAGAGGAAATGTTGGAAAAGATGCCAACTGGTCTCTCCAATGAAGAGAGAGTCGTTTCCTAGAATTGCAGTTCTGATCAAGGCACTTCCTCTTGATCAGCCTTGGCTATAGCTTCCTATGTCTTCCAGCCAAAGTGCTGTCTGAATTTATCTACCCATTCTTGCTGATAAAGTACTTTTATCATTTTAATCTGAAAAATAAACAGTATAACACACACATATCAAGATATTTGAATACTGTCATGCATGGCATAACCTTTCAGTCCACAACGAACCACATATACAACAGTGGTCCCATAATATTATAATGGAGCTGAAAACTTTTTTTGGCAAGTGACATCTTAATGATGCTGACCCCATGTAGGCCTAAGCTAATGTGCTCGTGTCTTAGTTTTTGTTTTGTTTTGTTTTTGTTTTTGTTTTTGTTTTTGTTTTTTTGAGATGGAGTTTATCTCTGCTGCCCAGGCTGGAGTACAGTGGTGCGATCTCAGCTCACTACAACCTCCGCCTCCTGGGTTCAAGCAATTTTCCTGCCTCAGCCTCCTGAGTACCTGGGATTACAGGCACCTGCCACCATGCCTGGCTGATTTTTGTATTTTTAGTAGAGATGGGGGTTTCACCATGTTGACCAGGCTGGTCTCGAACTCCAGACCTCAGGTGATCAGCCCATCTTGGCCTCCCAAAGTGCTGGGATTACAGGCATGAGCCACTGCGCCCAGCCTTGTGTCCTAGTTTTTAACAAATGTTTACAAACAAAAAGAAAAAAGAATTTTTAAAAAGTTTATCTATAAGGATATAAAGAAAATATTTTTGTACAGTCATACAATGTGTGTTTTAAGCTTACTGTTATTACAAAATAGAAAAAAGGTTTTTAAAAAGTTTATAAAGTAAAAAGTTAAAGTAAGTTAAGGTTAATTTATCATTGAAGAAAAAAATTTTAAATGAGTGTAGCCTCAGTGTTCAGTGTTAAGTTTACCATAGTATACAGTAATGTCCTCAGCCTTCACATTCACCCACCACTCACTGACTCACCCAGAGAAGTTTCCAGTCCTGCAAGCTCCATTCATAATAGGTGCCCTACGCAAGTGGTACAATTTTTTTTCTTTTATACCATATTTATGCTGTACTTTTTGTTTTTTGTTTTTTTTTTTTTGAGAGGGAATTTCACTCTTGTTGCCCAGGCTGGAATGCAATGGCATGATCTCGGCTAACTGCAACCTGTGCATCCCGGGTTCAAGAGATTCTTCTGCCTCAGCCTCCCGGGTAGCTGGGACTACAGGTGTGTGCCACCACACCCAGCTAATTTTTGTATTTTTAGTAGAGATGGGGTTTCAATATTTTGGCCAGGCTGGTCTCAAGCTCCTGATCTCATGATCCACCTGCCTCGGCCTCCCAAAGTGCTGGGATTACAGGTGTGAGCCACTGCATCCGGCCGGTGTCCTAATTTCAAACCTCAAGAGAAGATGCCTAGAACAGGAGTAACAACACAGAGTTTACTCCTTTACAGAGCTTACCGCTTCATCTAAGGTGGAAATAATCACTAAACAAATGAATGAATACATTCCCAATAACATTTTCGGTGGAGATCATTGAAGTGGAGAGCTATAAAGCAAGATAAGGGAATCAAATAATGGAATAAAACATATATTGAGTCAGGGAGAGTTTCATTGTTGAGGTTAGCTCAGCAGAGAACACTTCTTACTTCCTAATGTGATGATCTATCCTGGAGAATGGTCCATGTGTTGTTAGGAACGTGTATTTTGCAACTGTTGGGTGGAATATTCTATAAATGTCTGTTAGGTCCATTTGGTCTATGGTAGTTTCACCAAATCTCATGTCACATTGTAATCCCCAGTGTTGGAGGTGGGGCCTGGTGCGAGGTGATTAGATCACAGGGCAGTTTCTCATGGCTTAACACCGTACCCCTTGGTATTGTTCTCCTGATATCAAGTTCTTGCAATATTGGTTATTTAAAGGTGTGTAGCACCTCCCCATTCTCTCTCTTCCTTCTGCTCCAGCCATGTGAGATGCCCTCTTCCCGCTTTGCCTTCTGCCATAATTGTAAGTTTCCTGAGGCCTCCCCAAAAGTAGAAGTTGGAACAGCCTACGGAACCATGAGCCAATTAAACCTTCTCTTTATAAATTACCCAGTCTCAAAAGAAATAATAATAAGAAAAAAAACTACCCAGTCTCATGTATTTCTTTCTTTCTTTTTTTTTTTCTTGAGGTGGAATTTTACCCTGTCACCCAGGCTAGAGTGCAGTGGCATGATCTTGGCTCACTGCAACCCCCGCCTCCTGGATTCAGGCGATTCTTATGCCTCAGCCTCATGAGTAGCTAGGATTACAGGCACGTGCCACCACGCCCAGCTAGTTTTTGCATTTTTAGTAGAGACAGGGTCTCACCATGTTGGCCAAGCTGGTCTCGAACTCCTGGCCTCGTGATCTGGCTGCCTCAGCCTCCCAAAGTGCTGAGATTACAGGTGTGAGCCACAGCGACCAGCCTATTAAAACTTCTGATGAAACATTTTACATCACTTAAAAAATATATAAGCAAGCACCAAATTTTAGAGGGTTTAAAGGCAAAAACTTTGAAGACCACCATGGTAGACACTGTGGTTCATCAGAGCAGTGTTGAGAAAATATACTTGATCTCCCAGAACTATAGGGCATGTCCCCAGTTAAGGCCATTCATGTAGGACTTAGACCTAAGGAATTTATGATATCCAATAACTTCTGAAATTTTGCTTTGAAAAATGTTAGCATTTTGAGAAATTTTCATTCAAATGGTAGAACGAGCTATCATTTAAGGGAATGAGCAGTCTATCCCCAGATTTCTCAACTCTGCTAAATGAGACTGAACTTGGAGGATTCCATATAAGGTAATTTTCTACTTTAAAACCCTGTGAATCAGACCAGATCAGTGGCTCACACCTGTAATCCCAATGCTTTGGGAGGCCAAGCAAGAGGGTTCCTTGAGGCTAGGAGTTAAGACTTGCAGTGAGTTGTGATCATGCCACTGCACTTCAGCCTGGACAACAGAGCAAGACCCTGTCTCTAAATAAATAAAAATAAATAAAATCTCTACGAGTCAATACAGAAATAATCTATAAAGATGTTTCGATAAAGTGAGTACTTTTGACTTGATAAAATAACTGCACATGCAGATATGGTAATTTATAGTATTGTGTCAATATCTGAAGCTGCCTTGAATGTAATAATTATCATGTAAATTAAAATATAGAAAATCAAAAATTGTGTATGACGTATGTCTAACTGGTAGGTTCAGCTTTGGCAAGAACAGCATTTGGATTTTGGAGTAATAGTGGACAGTACATACTACCTTCTGAAATTTGCAATATGAACTCACAAAATTTAGGCATTACAGAATTTAGAGTTGAAGGAAATAGGTTTGAATCATATCTATACTTCCTAATTTCAAAGCTCACTCTCTTCTACTGCCAGGCACTGGGACCTTGAAAAGACAAGTACACTTTGCCTCCCTTGCTAGTTCATTATAAACAATCTATCAACAAAAACTATCCTGTTCAGCCAGTTTCTCAGAGCAACCGTGGGGAGTCACAGCAGGTAAAGTGGACTTCTTAATTTGCAAACTTTTAAGGGTTATATTATTTATTACTTGTTTTTTTCTCAGGGAGGTCTTGGGTAGAAATTACCTAGATACAGAATGAAAAATGTTTATCTGGAAAATGTGTAGAATGAAGAGAATAGAAACCGGCAAATAAAGTATCAACTGGTATGTACTATAATACTTTCCATAATGCAAGTAAGCTGTTGGTAAATATACTATGATTTTCTTTTCAGTAATTTTACCGGGTACTAAGTGTTAACACCAAAGTAACAACACTAGGGAAGATGATAAGTATAGGAGTGAGGTAATGGTGTTTTGTCCCTTCCTGTTTCTTACTGTCTGCTGACTTACCCATGTCATTGAGTGACTGCCCTTCAGAGATGGGGTCTGACTATGCTGCCCAGGCTGGTTTCAAACTCCTGAGCTCAAGTGATCCTTCTGCCTTGGCCTCCCAAAATGCTGGGATTACAGGCATGAGCCACCACACCCAGCCATCTTAAATATTTTGTTGAAAAACTCTTGGTGTTTATTCTTTCCCTTGCAAATATTCTTTACTAACTCTTTTTCTGGCATCTTCTAAAATTCTGTTTTTAAGATTTCTTTTTCAGATGTCCAATGATTTTAGGGAAATGAATGAAGCAATTGAGTTGCGTCAGACACAATTCATTCCAAATGACCTGAGGAAAGAACACAGTATTTAGACTTTATTTCCTGGTCAATGAGGGATCTCTGTGAGAACTTGTACTTCACATAGATGTTTGTCCTACATCAAAAGTTGCATATTTCCACAGCTCTTCTGTCACCATGAAAGGGACCTTCTCAGATGCCATCCTCATTCTAGCTATCTCCATGCGGATGGCCTTTGCAAGTGGTGAGTTCTGTGTCCTTGCTCTGCCCACATTTTCTGCAGTAAATCTAGAATCACGGGAAAATTAGAGATAGAAGTGGAAGTGCTCTTCAGTTTTATTTAATCCTAATTTCTCATGTTACAGATATAGAAATTAAAACCCAGAGAAAGGATTCACACAATGTTATTAGTGTCAAAGCTGGGAGTCTAATCCAAACCATCTAAGTCCAGGACCATTGAACTTTCCAAAATGCCAGGTTACTATCCAAGATATTTAAGCCTCAGAAATGTACATTTCAAGAGTTTGCATATTTATATATCTCAGAACAAAAAAAGAACCTCATTAGGCTATGCGGAAGTAGACTCAGCTATTATTCCAGTTAATGGCTGGCTTTAGCAAAAGTCATGCTAGAGTTAACTGCAGGAAATCTCTGGAGGCCTCAACATGTTATTTTTCTGTTTGGATTCTGCAACTCTTTCATACTTGTCTTCAGTCTCTTACTTTCCATTGGTACTGTGTCTCACTTAAAACATTTTTTTCAAGCCTCTCACATCTTAGGAGAGTTCTATAACAAGTTGAAAATTACTTTTCATGACTCTCATATCTCACATGCAAAACAAATAAGCCTGGTCTCTCTCCTTTCTTTCCCTCTCCAATTTAATAATCTGTTGACAAATCTAGGTATACTTATACACTTCCTCACCTTTCATTCAATCCTCACCCCCCACTGCTACATCACTGATGGGCATCAGCCTCCCTGCAAGCCCAGTGTGTTCCCTTCTGGCTGAGTCTCATCCTCTGTCTGGAATGCACCATAACTCAACCAAGGTGGACCACTCCATCTTTCCTCTTTTTGTTGAGACAGAGTTCGATCTTGTTGCCCAAGCTAGAGTACAATGGCCTGATCTCGGCTCACTGCAATCTCTGCCACCCGGGTTCAAGCGATTCTCCTGCCTCAGCCTCCCGAGTAGCTGGGATTACAGGTGCACGCCATCATGCCTGACTAATTTTTTGTATTTTTAGTAGAGACGGGGTTTCACCATGTTTGTCAGGCTGGTCTCGAACTCCTGACCTAAGGTGATCCGCCCACCTCAGCCTCCCAAAGTCCTGGGATTACAGGTGTGAGCCACCATGCCCAGCCCACTCTGTCTTTCTTGCAAATCACGCTTTCCTTGTTCTCATAGTTGTATGGCCTTATATTTTTTCCTCAAAACTATTTCTCCCCTGTATGCCCATATCCAGTGACTAAGTTCAGTTGATAGAACACTTCATAGATCATATAAATTCATGCCTTTTCCACATTTCCGCAACAATGACTTCCTCAGTGAGGATTCTCATCATTTCATGAAAATATTTTTATATTCTCCTTAACCATTCTTTGCCTCTAACTTGACTTACTCTAACACATGTACCACTGCTACAATAGTTGTCATTTTATCTTAGTGCAAATCTTATCTTAGTTCTGCTGTAATAAACACAAAAGCCTTTGTGATGTGGCCCTTACTACTATGCTAAAAAAAAAAAAAAAGGTAGAATTAAGACATGCCCAGATAAACAAGAACTGAGAGAATTTGTTTCCAGCAGACTCACCTTACTAAAACCACCGAGGGAAGTTCTTCAGGCTGAAAGCAAATGGCACACAATAATTCAAATCCATGTAAATAACATGCAGCAAGGTAAAGATAAGTAATTATAAAAGAATAAATGCACATTTCTTCTCCTTTCTTATTTTAACTTAGTTTAAAAATCATTGTATAATTAGCCAGGCATGATGGAGGGTGCCTGTAATCCCAGCTACTTGGGAGGCTGAGGCACAAGAATTGCTTGAACCCAGGAGTCAGAGGTTGCAATGAACCAAGATCATGCCACTGCAGTTTAGCCTGGGCAATAGAGCAAGACTCAGTCTCAAAAAAAAAAAAAATCATTGTATAAAACCATATGTGGACCTGAATGGTGTCTCATGTCTATAATCCTAGCACTTTGGGAGGTCAAGGTGAGATAATTGTTTGAGGAGTTTGAGGCCAGCCTGTGCAACATAGCAAGATCCCTTTTGTTTTTGTTTTTGTTTGAGACAGAGTCTCACTCTGTCACCAGGCTGAAGGAGTGCTGTGGTATGATCTCAGCTCACTACAACCTCTGCCTCCTGAGTTTAAGTGATTCTCCTGCCTCAGCCTTCCGAGTAACTGTGACTACAGCTGCGTGCCACCACACCCGGCTAATTTTTGTATTTTTAGTTGAGACAGGGTTTCACCATGTTGGCCAGGATGGTCTTGATCTCCTGACCTCATGATCCACCCACCTCAGCCTCCCAAAGTGCTGGTATTGCAGGCATGAGCCAACACATCCAGCCAAAATCCCACCTTTTAAAAAATAAATTAGTAAAAACTTTTAGTCCAGCCCAGGCGGAACGATAATCGAAAGGGAGTCGGGTAAAAAAAAAAAAAAAAAAAAAAAAAACTTTTAGTCCATATGTATGTAATTATATTTTTGCACCTATAGCACATTAAAATGTAATATATTTTACAATAAAAGCACAAGAGAGATGAGTAGGAGCAAAGCAGGACTGAAGCAAAGAAATGACACCAGATGGTAACTTAAATCTACAAACAAAGAGAAGAAAAAATGGCAAATAAGAAGGTTAATATAAGAAAGGACAAATATATATATGGTCAGTTGCAGCAGCTCATACCTGTAATCCAAGCACTTTGGGAGGCCAAGACAGGTGGATCACTTGAGGTCAGAAGTTCGAGACCAACCTGGTCAAAGTGGCAAAACTCTGTCTCTACTAAAAATTCAAAAATTAGCTGGGCATGGTGGTACATATCTGTGATTTCAGCTACACAGGATGCTGAAGCATGAGAATTGCTTGGACCCAAGAGACAGAGGTTGCAACGAGCCAAGATTGTGCCACTGCACTCCAGCCTGGACAATAGAGCTTCTATACATATATTTGTCCCTTTAAATACATAACATTATATGAAATAATAATTATAGGCTGGGTATGGTGGCTCATACCTGAAATCCCAGCACTTTGAGAGGCCAAGGTGGGCAGACCACTTGAGGTCAGGAGTTCGAGACCAGACTAGCCAACATTGTGAAACCCCATCTCTACTAAAAATACAAAAATGAGCCTGGCGTAATTGTATGCCTGTAGTCCTAGCTACTTGGGAGGCTGAGACAGGAGAATCACTTGAACCCAGGAGGCAGAGGTTGCAGTGAGTTGAGATTGTGCCACTGCACTCCAGCCTGGGCAACAGAGTGAGCAGTTGTCTCAAAAAAAAAAAAAAATTACAACATTACATTAAAAAATACTCAGTGCAACACAAACCAGTGAAGGAGGACTACAGAAAAAAGGAGACATACACAAAACAAAAAGTAAAATGCCAAATATAAGTCAATCCAACTACATCGATAAAAATGTTAAATGTGAATGAATTACACAATCCAATCAAAAGGCAGAAAGTGTCAGACTGAATCAAAAAAAAACAAGATTCAACCGTATGCTTTCTATGGAGATACTCCTTAGATTCAAAAACACAAATAAGCTAAAAGTAAAATGATGAGAAAAAATATAACATGCAAACTGCAACCATAAAAAGTTGGAATGGTTATATTAATATCAGACAAAAATAAACTTCAAAACAAAAATGTTACCACAAACGAAGAGAGACATTTTATGATACAGGGTCAATCCATCAGGAAGATAAAACAATTATGAACATATACGCACCTAAAACTAAAGCCCCAAATATATGAAGCAAAACTAACAGAATTAAAAGGAGAAACTGATAATACAACAGTAATAACTGGAGACATCACCTCACACCTATAATAATGGTTAAAACAACTAGACAGAAGACCAATAAGGAAATAGAAGACTAAAACAACACTACTAAAAAACTAGACCCAACAGACATCTATAGAGTATGCCATCCAACAACATCAGAATACACATACTGCTCAGGTGCACATGCAACATTCTCAAGGATAGGCCATATCCTAGGTCATAAAACAACCCTCAATAAATCTAAAAGGATTGAAATCATGTAATTTTCCTACTATATAGAAATGTTTCTTTTTTTTTTTTTTTGAGACAGAGTTTCGCGCTGTCACCCACACTGTAGTGCAATGGAGTGATCTTGGCTCACTGCAATCTCCACCTCCTGGGTTCAAGGAATTCTCCTGCCTCAGTCTCCTGAGTAGCTGGGACTACAGGTGTGCACAGGCATGCCCAGGTAATTTTTTTGTATTTTTAGTAGAGACGGGGTTTCACCATGTTGGCCAGGATGGTCTCGATCTCCTGACTTCATGATCCGCCCACCTCGGCCTCCCAAAGTGCTGAGATTACAGGCATGAGCCACCGTGCCCGGCCAGAAATGTTTCTTTGAATGTATTTCTATATGTTCTATATGTTAGAGAACATACAGAAATGTAATATGTTTGACAATAACAGCACAAAGGAGGTGAATAGGAGCAACATTGCTCTCACCATTGCTATTTAACTTTGTACTGGAGGTTCTAGCCAGGGTAATTAGGGAAGATAATGAATAAAAGTTATCTAGATAGGATTGGAAGAAGTAAAATGATCTCTGTTTGAGGAAAAGGTCCAAATTTATTCTTTTGTATATAGATATCCAGTTGTCCTAGCAGTATTTGTTTAAAAAGATTGTTATCCACTGAATTGTCTTGAGATCTTGTTAAAATCAATTCACTCCAAATGTAAGGTGTTCAACTGTAAGATGACATAATTTTGTGAATAGAAAGTCCTAAGGAATACTCTAAAAACTGTTAGGGTTAATAGCAAGTTTGCAGGATACGAGAGCAATATACAAAAATCGTTTGTATTTCTACACACTACTAATGAACATTATGAAAATAAAATTAAGGAAACAATTTCACCTACAATAGCATCAAAAAGAATAAAATACCTAAGGATAATTTACCGAAGGAGATGAAAGACTTGTACACTGAAAACTACAAAACATTGATGAAAGAAATTAAAGAAGACCTTCCATGTCCAGAGCTGTTTGTAAAAAAAAAAAAAAGGAAAAGAGGAATAAATTAAAGAAGACCTAAACCAACATAAAGATATCCCATCTTCATGGATTGGAAAACTTAACATTGTTAAGATGGCAGTACTCTAGAAATCAATCCACAGATTCCATGCAAATCCTATCAAAATCCCAGCTGGCTTTTTTCTACAGAAATGGAAAAGCTGATCCTAAAATTCATATGGAAAAGCAAAAGACTGACAATAGACAAAACAATCTTGAAAAAAAAACAACAAAGTGGAAGTACACTTTTCAATTTCAAAGCTTACTACAAAGCTACAGACATCAAGACAGTTTGGTACTAGCATGAGCATAGAAATACAATTTAATGTTTGAGTTGTACATTTTATGAAAAAGAAAAAGAAATACAGATCAATAAAATATAAGAATCCAGGGGAAGACACCTTACATTTGGAGTTAATTGATTTTAACAAGGTCTCAAGACAATTCAGTGGATAATAATCTTTTTAAACAAATGCTGCTAGGACAACTGGATATCTATATACAAAAGCATAAATTTGGATCTTTTCCCCATGGTATAGAAAAATTATAATACCTCAACATGGATCACAGAACCACATGTAAGAGCTAAAATTATAAAACTATTAGAAGAAAACAGTACGAGTGAATTTTGTGACCTTGAATTAGGCAAAGTCTTCTTAATGATGCACCAAAGGCAGAAAGAAACAACAACAAAAAGATCAATTGGACTTTTAAAAACTTTTGTGATTCAAATAATACCAATAAAGATATAGATATGGCCAGGAGTGGTGGCTCATGCCTGTAATTCCAGCACTTCAGGAGGTTTAGGCAGGAAGATCACCTGAGGTACTGAAAATACAAAAATTAGCCAGGGGTGGTGATGTACGCCTGTAATCCCAGCTACTCGGGTGGCTGAAACACGAAAATTGCTTGAACCCAGGAAGTGAAGGTTGCAGTAAGCAGAGATCACACCACTACACTCCAGCCTGTGCGACAGAGCGAGACTCTGTCTCAAAACAAAACAAAACAGAGATACCACTTCACACCTACTAGGATGGTTATAACCAAAAAGAGAGACAATAACAAACGTTAGCAAAGATGTAAAGAAATTGAAGCCTTCGTGCATTGCTGATGGGAATGTAAAATGCAGCTGCTTTGGAAAATAGCCTGGCAGCTTCCTAAGTGGTTTGAATATGACTGGCAATTCCACACTTTGTATAAACTCAAGGGAAATGAAAACACATGCCCAAAAAAATGTGTGCATAAATATCCATAGCAGCTTTATTAATAATAGCAAAAAAGTAAAAGCAACTCAAATGTCCATTAACTGATTAATGGATAAATAAAATGTATAATATACATACATTGAATATTATTTAGCTATAAAAAGGAATGAAGTACTAATACAAGCTACAATATAGTTAAAACATTAAAACACAGACACACAAAAAACCACGTACTTCATTGCGTGACTCCATTTATATGAAATGCCCAGAAAGGCAAATCTAAAGAAACAGAAAGTAGAGGCCGGGAGCAGTGGCTCACACCTGTAATCCCAGAACTTTGGGAGGCCGAGGTGGGTGGATCACCTGAGGTTAGGAGTTTGAGACCAGTGTGGCCAACATAGTGAAACCCATCTCTACTAAAAATACAAAAATTAGCTGGGTGTGGTGGCGTGCGCCTGTAATCCCAACTACTTGGGAGGCTGAGACAGAATCACCTGAACCCAAGAGGCAGAGGTTGCAATAAGCCAAGATTGCAGCGCCACTGCACTCCAGCCTGGGTGACAGAGTGAGACTCTGTCAGAAAGGAAAGAAAAAAAAAGAAAGAAAGAAAAGAGAGAGAGAAAGAAAGAGAAAAGAAAGAAACAAAGAAAGGAAGAGAGAGAGAAAGAAAGAGAAAAAGAAAGAAGAGAAAGAAAGAAAGAGAAAAGAAAGAAAGAAAGAAACAGAAGGTAGATTATTGTTTTTCTGGGGCAAGGGTGGGGCAGGAGGGGAAATTGTTGGGGAGAAGGGCATGACAAATGACTGCTAATGGTTACAGGGTTTATTTTTGGGATGACGATGGTATAACTGTGAATATACTAAAAACCATTAAACTGTACACTTTAGGTGAATTATTTAAAAAGAAAAAAAATGCTCATCCTCTATGTGTTGGTAAAAATAGGTAAACTCACCTGGGCATGGTGGCTCACATCTGTAATCCCAGCACATTGGGAGGCCAAGTGGGAGAACTGCTTAAAGTTTGAGACCAACCTGTACAACATAGTGAGACCTCAGCTCCACCAAAATATCAAGAAAATGAGTGGGGTGTGGTGGTGCACTACTGTAGTCCCAGTCACTTGGGGAGGCTGAAGCAGGAGGATTACCTGAGCCCAGGTGGTTGAAGCTTCAGTGAGCCTACATCATGTCAATCCATTCCAGCCACCATGCCTGGCTAATTTTTGTATTTTCAGTAGAGACAGGGTTTCACCATGTTGACCAAGCTGGTCAAAACATTTTTTTTTAAATCTGATAAAATTCTATGATATGTGAATTGTACTCAAGACAGCTAATACATATGAGAGTTGATTACATATCATACATATTATATATTACAAAAATTATATCATGCAATTATAATATATACTTTTATATACATATATAATTGCAAAGACTGCTTTGATTGAATATGTAAGCCTTAAACTCAGCATCTTTTAGGGCATCTCAATATAACTAACTCATGGTAATTTGTAACTTAGAGCATGTTTACTAAAAATAACTGACACGGATTACAGAAGTTGTTACTTATGAAATGGAAGGGCTAGAATTAAGATCTCCATTTTACAAGATGTATAAAGGCAGGTACTTCCTGCTTCTTTGCTCCTTTAGAGGGCAGCTTGCATCAAAGAGGAGCCCAGCCTCTTCTGATGGGATTCAATGCTTCCTGTGTGCCAACCAGGGTTCCCCTCATCTTACCTTTTTCCCTGAGGGAAGAAGACAGAGAGGCAACTTTTCTGTATATGCTTTTGTCTTCCAGACTTCCCCCTTCCTACGGCCTCTGAAAGAGCTCAGCTAGACAAAACAATAGTGAGTACTGCTTCCTTGGTTCCCAAGAACAGGAATGGGGGAGAGAGCCAGTTTCCCCAGCAGCCCCAGCTCTTTCTTCTGGGAGGTGGGCAGTAGAGGGGGCTTGCATGGGAATAATACAACAATAAAAGCTGAGTCATCAAGTACGTGTAGCACATTTTATATGTTCCTGATCCTTCTTCTCAAGGATTCTCCCAATCAGTTTACGTAACTCACCTGTGGGGTAGAAAGCAAATATTTTGCACCAATAAATGGATGAGGAGGTCGTGGCTCGAATTCAAGTGGGTCCTATGCCACAGTGGATACTTTTCCACCGTGATATGCCAGGCATACATACACCTGCCTCCCCTACACCAAGACCTTATGAGGTATTTTCTCCATCTCCTTCCTTCGACTCCCTCAACCTGCTGTGTCAAGTTTGAGCCCCTGCCATCTGAGACACCAGGTATGATAAGTCACTCAGTAAAGTTCATCAGAAATTTTAACCTGGCAAGACATTTTCCTACTTTTGCTCTCTGTAACCTAACAGCCACATTTTGTGGTTGGTACAAAAATGTGACTGTTAGGTTACAGAGGGCAGGGATTTTTATCTTAATAAACAATTTATGGGGGACTAGAGAGTTTACAGATTGTATATTATTCTACAATTATATACATGTTGTTGGTATCACTGTTGGGTTCAAACCCTGAGGCTTCTGAATCCTGTTCTCTGAACTCCTGGTCTGGTGTTCCTATTCCATCCACCTCCCCAGCTACCCATCATAATGGCCAAAAGACCTGGACGAAAGTGTCTAAAGCAGTTGTGTGTGTCTCCTTCAGGTTGAGTGCCTCAAGAACATAAATAACTGCTGGTTTTTATCCTACATCAAGCCCAGTGGACTTATTTGTGGCAGTGACCAGGTTACCTACAGTGGTGAGTGCCATCTCTGCTCCAAAATTCTGTGAGTCCTCATTTTGTTCTCCCTTCGCTCAAGTCAAGAGGCTAAAGGTGGCCAAAAGAGGGTAATGACCTCAGCCCACTTCCTACATCATCCAGTGAGATCCTCTCTCCAGACAGTCCTCCAGGATTTGTTCCTCCCTTTCTTCCATCCCTCTCTGTGCCCTCAAAAGGTACATGGATCCTATTCAGACAATGCAGAAACAGAAATCCACTAAGGTGAGGGCACTGTGTCTGGCCTGGACAAGCATCAAGTGGAGGCACTCGGTAGCAAGCAGCCACTGCATTTAGATCATGTGACCCTAGATGAAGGTCATCCTCATGCCCCCTCAGGCCAAAAAACAAAGAACAAAAAGAAGAGGAAGAGGAAGCTAGGTGAAGAATCTTCCCAGCTAATAGTTTATTGGTCCTAGAATGGATATTATTTTCCAAAACAATTTTCTGTAGTATGTGGTTTAGTCTCTGCACCCATCACATGTTAGAAGCTTTGAGTAACACCCAAGTGAAAAGCCCAGTGGTTGAGCCCAAAGAGAATAGTGAGGAGCAGGGTTTGTATCAAGGAAACTCCTTATAGGAGGAGGAGGAGGAAGGCCGGTCTCGGTGGCTCACACCTGTAATCCTAGCACTTTGGGAGGCCAAGGCAGCAGATCATGAGGTCAGGAGTTTGAGACCAGCCTGACCAACACAGTGAAACCCTGTGCCTGCTAAAAATACAAAAAATTAGCCGGGTGTGGTCACGAGTGCCCGTAATCCCAGCTACTCAGAAGGCTGAGGCAGAAGAATCGCTTGAACCCAGGAGGTAGAGGTTGCAATGAGCTGAGATTGTACCACTGCACTCCAGCCTGGGTGACAGCAAAACTCTGTCTTGAAAAAAAAAAAAAAAACAGGTGGAGGAGTCTCTGACATCTGCTTTCTCCTTTAAAGAGAAAAGCCACACTTTTGTCTAACTAAGGCTTACAGGTTGAGTGCAGTATCTTGAGAGAGAGAAAGAGAGAAAAGCAAAAACACAAGAGTAATCAGAATTAGGTCTCTCTCCCCTTCCTCTTCTTAGTTTCTCCTCCAGAGAAGGAATAAAAACCTTCTTGAACAGGATGAGAGATATTTCGCTGGGCAGGATGGGACTTTCTTGCATTCTTGGCTGAATAAACATTAAAGCTTACACTAGAACCCATAAAAGAGCTGTAAGGTAAACAACTTTGGTATCAGCCTCAATCACTGACACAGACACCGGCACCTGACAATCAGAAAGCAATGCCTGGGGAATGTGCAGCATCACAGAGTCAAAGGATGCTGGAACCAGGAGCCATCTGAGAGATGGCATCCAAAGAGCTTCCTTTCAAGATATCTCAAAAATTATTCTGGCTGAGCGTGGTGGCTCATGCCTGTAATCCTAACACTTTGGGAGGCCAAGGCAGGCTGATCACCTGAGGTCAGGAGTTCAAGACCAGCCCAGCCAACATGGCAAAAGCCGTCTCTACTAAAAATACAAAAATTAGTTAGGCGTGGCAGCGCATGCCTGTAATCCTAGCTACTTGGGAGGCTGAGGCAGAAGAATCTCTTGAACCCAGGAGGTGGAGGTTGCAGTGAGCTGAGATCACACCACAGCACTCCAGACTGGGAGATAAAGTGAGACTCTGTCTCAAAAAAAAGAAAAAAGAAAAGAAATTATTCTCTTAGCAGTTGCACTGGAGATTTAAGTTAAACTTTAATTTATATCAATCTAATTTGGATTAATACCAACTTAATTACAAAAGCATTCAAAAATATTTTTGCCTAGCGTGGTGGCTCAAGCCTGTAATCCCAACACTTTGGGAGGCCAAAGCAGAAGGATGGCTTGAGCCTAGAAATTTGAGACATGAGCAACATAGCAAGACCCTGTCTCTACAAAAAAAAAAAATTAAAAGTTAGCCAGGTTTGGTGGTCTCAGCTCACTGCAACCTCCACCTCCCATATGCAAACGATTATCCTGCCTCAGCCTCCCAAGTAGCTGGGATCACAGGTATCCGCCACCACGCCCAGCTAATTTTTTGTATTTTTAGTAGAGAAGGGGTTTCACCATGTTGGCCAGGCTGGTGTTGAACTCCTGACCTCAGGTGATCCACCTGCCCCAGCCTCCCAAGGTGCTGGGATTACGGGTGTGAGCCACCGCGCCCAGCCCAGTTCTTTAAACATAAGTAAAACAGCTGATTTTAAATGTCTTATAAGTCCAACGTCTAGGCTTCCTCGGTGACAGATTCCATTGACTGATTTTTATCCTATATATGAGCAATATTTTCTTTTCCTTTGTATGTACTATGACTTTTTTTGTTGAAAATTGAATATTTTAAATAATATAATATGGCAACTCTGGAAATCAGATTCTCTCCTCTATCCAAGGTTTGTTGCTGTTGTTTGTTGTTGTTGCTATTTGTTAGAAAATTCTGAAGTAATCCTGTAAAGTATGCATTTTTTGTCATGTATGGCCATTGATCTGGCCCTACTCTTATCTTAGTATCAGCTAATGTTTGGACAAAAATTTCCTTAAATGGCTGGAACCAATAAACTCCCGGTCTTTGACAACAAAATCTTTATGTGTGCATTGAGGCATGCCTTCACTCAACCAGGCAGTTTATTTATTGATTTTTTTGTTGTTTTTCTTAACCAGGCAGTTTAAAGCTACACTTTAGTGTTCACTGGGTGTTTGCACAAACCCACAAGGTTAGTTAGAGATGAGATGTTGGGGCTTTCTCAGGTCTTTTCTGAGCATGCAGAAAGCCCTACACTGGCTGCAAGGCCTTCTATATTTCCAGTAATGTATGAGAGCTTTTCAAAACCTCCTATAGACATCTCATTACCTAACTTTTACTTTTAAGCTCTTTGTTAACCTATTGTTTTACATAACCATTACCCACCATGCAGTAGCCATGATATTAAACAGTTGCCTCTGATTTTTTCAACAAATTCTAGAAAAGGCTGTTTGCACCAGGAGAGTTTTGAGTCAGGGCAAATAAAAGCCTTGCGAATGGGTCTTTCAGAGAACCACCCTGACAGGTCAAATAATGACAATTACCTGGTGCTTTTCTGTCATTCTATTAATGTGATATTATTAAATTGGCTGATTTTTTTTAACCCCTCTGAATTCTTAGGATAAAACCCATTTGTCATGCTGTATAATCCTTTTAATATGCCATTGGATTCAATTTGTTGATATTTTGCTGAGAATTTTTGCATCTATATTCATAAAGGAAATTGGTCTATATTTTCTTTTATGTGATGTCTTTGTCTTTGATAACATAGTAATGCTGGCTTCATAGAATGAAGTAGCAAGGGTTCCTTCCTCTTGTATTATTTGGAAGAGTTTAAGAAAGATTAGTATTACATTTTTTTAATATTTTAAACATTTTTAAAATATTTGGTAGTCTGGTTGTGGTGGCTCATGCCTGTAATCCTTGCACTTTGGGAGGCCGAGGCAGGTGGATCACTCCTGAGGCTCAAGACCAGCCTGGACAACATGATGAAACTCGGTCTCTACTAAAAATACAAGAAATTAGCTGAGCATGGTGGTGTGTGCCTGTAATTCCAGCTACTCAGGAGGCTGAGGCAGGAGAATTGCTTGAACCTGAGAAGCAGAGGTTGCAGTGAGCCGAGATCATGCCACAGCACTCCAACCTGGACAACAAAAGCAAAACTCCATCTCAAAAAAAAAAAAAAATTGGTAGAATTCAGTAGTAAAGTCATCTGGTCTTTGTTGGGACATTTTCGATTACTGATTCAATATCTTTACTTGTCATAGGTCTGTTGAGATTTTTTTATTTCTTATTAAGTTTTGATAATTTGTGTGTTTCTAGGAATTTATTCATTTCATCCAGAATATCTAATCTGTTGACATACAATTGTTCATATAGTCCTTTGTGTTTCTTTAAGGTCAGTAGTGATGCTTCAGCTTTCATCAAATGCATATTTTAACTTTAAGACACATTCTCTTTCTAATCCTCTGTATTTCTACTTGAATTTTCAAAGGCTATTTTGAATTTCTATATTTTATTGTATGCTGAGTATGTTTTATGTATTCAATCTCTTTGACAAATAAAAATTCATATAGTAGATATTTTTAAATATTTGTTAAGAATTCACTATTAGCAGAATGTTTATTTCCAAAACTTAGCCAAAGATTATCAACTAAAATTTAGTCATAATTTATTACGTACCATACAGCAAAAAATAATTTCAAAATATAATTTCTTTCAGATTTGAAGGGCTTAATATAGCTAAACTGTATGATGGACCATGTGTAAGTAAAGACACTTTTATTTTTTATTTTTAAAAGTAAAGATAAGAGCTCACTGTTTTGAGGGTTTGTTATGAAAATTTTCAAACATACATAAAAGTAGAGACAATAATATATCCCATATACCTATCATGTGTATTCAGTAAATTGTCATGTTTTGCCACATTTCCTCCCTCTATTCTTTTATTTCTCTTTTTTCTTGGATGAAGTATATTAACACAGGTCTCAGATATCATGTTATTCACTCCTACATACTTCAGAGCACCTCTCTAATAAGTTTGGACATTTCCTTACATACTCACAAGATCTAATTACAACTAATTATTTCACTGTCATCTTCTAATACATACTTCATATTCAAATCTTCCCAACCAAAAATAACACCTTCTGGAGAAAGAAATGTATTTTGGTCCTATAATTCAGCAGTAAGGAACATCTATTTCACCCTTTCTCTTCCCTCTCATGTCCAATATCTAGGATACTAATGAAAGACACTAATTGGAATGTGAATAGTTATCCCGAGAGCCAGGACTTGCTTGAGCCCCCTGGTCTAGAGACCAGGTCCCCGACTTCAGAGTTATAGATCCAAAGCAAGAACTCAGCTGAAGCCATAGAGATCATTATTGCATTATGAGGCACAGCAACAAGGCTGGGAGAAATCAATATAGAAGAGAAAATAAAGAAAGTGGGAGGTAAAGCTGAGGCAGAAGAATCACCTGAACCCGCGAGGCAGAGGTTGCAGTGATCCGCGTACCATTGCACTCCAGCCTGGGTAACAAAAGCAAAACTCTGTCTCAAAAAAAAAAAAGGTGGCAGGGGGGTGAGGGGGTGGGCAGGGGTTCTGAAATACTGCTGGATGTGTGAGCAACCTCAAAGGAGAAAACTTTAAAATTTTAAAGGATATTTAAGATCATATGAATAAATGGAGACACAGTCTATGCTCCAGATTATAATGTAAGTATTATGACTATGTTAGTTTTCTGTATTCTGAAACTTCATTTCATTCCAAATCAATATTCTAGTTGAATTTAAGAACTTTGATAAATGAAGGACACTATGGATAAGTGAGTAAACAGCCAGCAGAACTAGACAAGCTACTGCAATAAGCTAGAAGATAGAGTGTGCATGCAAATAAGCCACAAGAAAACAGACAGCAAACAGAGAAATAGGCAAAGGCTATGGTTTTATTACAGAAGAATAAAGACAAAAGGCTAATTACATAAAGGATATTCAAAAGCTCATAAATAATCAGGCAAATTCAAATTAAAATAACAATGAGATGCCTATTTGCCTGGCATACTAGAAAAAACTCAGAAGGCTGGGTATAGCCAGTGCTGGTTGAACACGGAGATATCTGTACTCTCATGCTCTACGGTGACAGTGAAGACAATTACAGACACTGTGGGAAGCAATCTACCATTTTTGGGCAAAGTAAGAAATTCAATATATTCATATCTCATGGTCCAGCATTTCCAACCCTAGGAAATCACAAAGAGACTCTCTCATTGCTTCTTATGTATTTCTATTGCAGGGTTATTCAATGTGGCAGGTGGCAGGTTTGGGGACAGCCTGAGTGAGACTAGTCAAGAAATCAATAGGTACACTGTGGAAGGTATTCCTTACAGACTTCAATGCAGCTTTCTGAAGAAATTAGATGTGCCATTAGCAATATGGATAGATCTTAAAATACTGCACTGAGAAGAAAAGCAAGGGACAGAGTAACACAAGTAACATGACAGCATTATATAAACTAAAAATAAATACAATATATATCTGGTATAAACATAGAAAGATACACGTTGAACTCATTGAAATGGTTGGCTCTGGTGTGAGAAGGGGAATGAAGAATGAGTGAATGAATAAATGAATAGTGGCTCCTCCCTACAGCCCTTCAGCAAAGCAGCATAGAAACTCTGTTTTTGATAGGATCACACACACACACACACACACACACACACACACACACACACACAAAAGAAATCTGTGACAGGAGGACTAATGATTATCACTACTTGCCAGCCACATACCTTGCACTGCATCATATGCTTTGCCTGTATCTCCTCTCCTGTGTTCCTCATAGCCCTGCCATGAAGCAAGCATTGCTATTAGCTGCATTTCATATTCAAAGCAACAGAGGTCTAGAGAGGCCAAGTGACTTGCCCAAACCCACAGAGCTAGGAACTGGCAGGGCTGGAGGGTCAACCCCTAGACTCTGTTCTTTACCACCACCTTCTATGCCTCCCATATCCCCCCAACAGGCCTCTGCCAGGACCCTGCTTCATGTTTACTCCACTGCCTCTACGTCTGTGGGAGTTCCCAGAGGCTCTCCTGGGGTCCAAAGGCTCACCCAGACATCCACATCCTTTGCCTTCCTCTTTTCCACCCACTTCCACTCTGCGTTTTTCTTCTCCAATGACATTTAGAATGTCTCTAACCTGCCTTAATTCAGAGAATAGTTGTTTAGCATTTCCCCTGCTGAACTATGGTTGTGGTTACCAATGTGGGGACTTTTCCTCTTAACTTCCCTAAATTTGATTTCTCTAAGCAGATACTTCTCTTGCAGGAAAACTCTTGAACGTACCACAAAGAATTATAAAATCTACTGAATCTCCAGATGGCCAAGTGAAACACAATGGTTGCCTCTTCAAGTATATCCCCTTTAATTACTAATGGTTGGATCAAACTCATTGATTTATTATCTTCAATAAATGATTCTCAGCACAAAAGCTGGCTGGCAAACATTTCTCTTGGTTAATAAGAATCTTTAAAAAATATCAGATATTCTATTTTCTCATCCCAAAATGACATGACTCACGCCATGGGTTCCCTCTGTTCTTACTCAGATTGTGAGCAAATGCCCACAGAATCTAAAATTTTAGTAAGAAGAGCAAGCTTTGTGGTGTTTTTAACTTGCCCCATATCCATTCTCCCTACTCCAACTCTGCTGTAGCTTTAAATTAAACCAGTCCTGAAATCCTGGTGGAAACCAGCCTCCTAAAAGACACTAAATGGGGAAGAACAGGTTTGGAGGTCCCCCAAAACACCATTTTCAGAAAATGATTGTTATTTGATTTTCCTGGCAGTTCCCTAGAGACCTCCTCTAGCAGGCTTGCCTTTTGGCTTTTTGTTTTATTGTTTTATTTTAACCTGACTGATAATTCTCTCACTGAGAACTTTTTCCCTGGGGCATTTGTCAAAAACAAACAGCCTCAATTTTTTTTTTTTATTGCATTTTAGGTTTGAGGGTACATGTGAAGAACATGGAAGATTGTTGCATAGGTACACACATGGCAGTGTGATTTGCTGCCTTCCTCCCCATCACCTATATCTGGCATTTCTCCCCATGCTATCCCTCCCCAACTCCCCACCCCCCACTATCCCTCCCCTTTTTCCCCCGACAGACCCCAGTGTGTGATACTCCCCCCTCCCTGTGTCCATGTGTTCCCATTGTTCAACACCCGCCTATGAGTGAGAACATGCGGTGTTTGATTTTCAAACAGCCTCAATTTTTAAAATTTGCAACAACCTTAAGCAATGATAACAGGACAAACGAATAGTTAACCAAAAAAACTTAAAAGAAAAAGCTGAGAATAGAATGTCCAAGGAGCTTTTGAAAAGCTCTGGCATATTTCTGGGAATCTAGAAGACCATGTCCAGGAGAATCTTTAGAAGACCCTATGTGCTCACCTTGGCTGACTTTAAGGCTCTGAATAGCAAGAAATGAAGTCTAAAGTAGAGTTGTAAAGGGCATACCTGACCACTGGAGGCATGGCTCAGTACATACAGAATACCTCAGCAAAGGCAGAAAGATACATTGGTTCTAAGTATTTAAAAACTATATCTAATCATTAGATGACCACTAAACTAATGGAACAGTCTTCAATGGTTACACACTACCAAGAATACAGACTTTAAAAATTAGTTGATAAAAATCACTAAACAAATGAATAGCAGCAACAACAAACCCCAGGGAAGGGGAGAATCTGATTTCCAAACTTGCCACATTATATTATTTAAAGCATCCAGTTTTCAACAGAACATTATGACACATGCAAAGAAACAAGAAAATCTGGTGTGCGCGCGCGCACACACACACACACACACACACACACAAATCAGTCAACAGAAATTGTTGCTAAGAAAGCTCCAATGTTGGACTTACTAGACAAAGACTTTAAATCAGCCATTTAAAATATATCCGAGCCAGGCAGGTGACTCATGCCTATAATTCCAATACTTTGGGAGCCTGAGGTAAAAGGATCACTTGAGGCTGGGAGTTCAAGACCAGCCTGGGCTGCACACGGTGGCTCACGCCTGGAATCCCAGCACTTTGGGGGGGCCAAGGCAGGTGGATCACAAGGTCAAGAGATTGAGATCATTCTAGCCAACATGGTGAAACCCTGTCTCTACTAAAAATACAAAAATTAGCTGGGTGTGGTGGCATTCACCTGTAGTCCCAGATACTCGGGAGGCTGAGGCAAGAGAATTACTTGAACCTGGGAGGTGGAGGTTGCAGTGACCTGAGATTGTGCCACTGCATTCCAGCCAGGGAAGAGAGCAAGACCCTGTCTCAAAAAAAAAAAAAAAAAAACCCAAAAAACCAGCCTGGACAACATAGTGAGACCCCATCACTACAAAAAAATTAAAAATTACTGGGCATAGTGGCATGTGCCTGTAGTTCTAGCTACTCAGGAGGCTGAGGTGGGAGGATTGCTTGAGCCCAGGTTTACGCTACAGTGAGCTACGATTATGCCACTGCATTCTAGCCTGAGGGACAGCGAGACCTTATTTTTAAAAAATAGACATACATATATGTATACATATTTTTTCAAAGAGATAAACTATGTCTAAAGAAATAAAGTATATGAATGATTTGTGAACAACTAGAGAACATCATAAAGAAATTATTTTTTAAAAAAATATAATTTCTGGCTGGGCACAGTGGCTCACGCCTGTCATCCTAGCACTTTGGGAGGCTGAGGCGGGCAAATCACGAGGTCAAGAGATTGAGACCATCTTGGTCATGGTGAAACCCTGTCTCTACTAAAATACAAAAAATTAGCCGGGCATGGTGGTGCGTGCCTGTAGTCTTAGCTACTTAGGAGGCTGAGGCAGGGGAATTGCTTGAACCCAGGAGACGGAGGTTGCAGTGAGCCAAGATCGTGCCACTGCACTCCAGCCTGGTGACAGAGCAAAACTCCATCTCAAAATATATATATACAACTTCTTGAGGTGATAAGTGCAATAACTAAAATGACAAATTCACTAGAGAGGCTGAACACGCAGAAGAAAGAACAAGTGAACTTGAAGAAAGGTTGACATTATCCAGTGTGAGGAGCAGAAGGAGAAAGGAACGGAGCCCTGGAAGCCTGAGGGATATAATGAAGCTTAACAACATAAAAATAATGATAGTCCAGAAAGGAGAAGGAAGAAGAAAAAGGCGGAAAGATATTTGAAGAAATAATGGCTGAAAATATCTCAAATTTTTTGAAGAATGTTAACATTCACATCCAAGCAACTCAGCAAACTACAAGTAGGACAAACTCAAAGAAATCCACACCTATACACATCATAATCTCCATCAAAAGCCAAAGACCAAGAGAGAATTTTGAAAGCAGCAAAAGAGATGCAAATCATTAAGTACAAATGATCCTCAGTAAGATTAACATCTAGTTTCTCATCAGAAAACATGGAGGCCAGAAAACAGTGGGATAACACATTCAGAAGTGCTAACACAAAAAAATACTAGGCAATAATTCTATATCCATAAACACAATCCTTCAGAAATGAAGGAGAGGCCAGGTGCGGTGGCTCACACCTGTAATCCCAGCACTTTGGGATGCTGAGGTGGGTGAATCACCTGAGGTCAGAAGTTCAAGACCAGCCTGGCCAACATGGTGAAACCCTCTCTACTAAAAATACAAAATTAGCCGGGTGTGGTGGTGCATGCCTGTAATTCCAGCTAATGAAGGAGAAAATAAGACAGACCAACAAAACTAATAAAAACCAAAAGAATTTCTCTCCAGCAGATCCAACCTACAGGAAACACTAAAGGGAATACTTCAGGCTGAAATGAAAGGACACTTAAATCCACATGGTGAAATGAAGAGAACTGGTAAAGGTAACTACACAGGTAACTATAAAGACAGTATAAATATATGGTTTTGTCTGTAAATCTTTTATTACCCTATATGATTTAAAAGACAACTGCGTAAAGCAATAGCTAATAATAAATAATAACAATATTATATGCTTGATGATGTGCCACAGGTTTCTGAGGCTCTGTTCCTCTTTTTCTAACTTGTTGAGATAGAGGCTTACTGAATTTCCAGTCTTTCTTCTTTTCTAATGTATGTATTTTAGGCTGCAAATTTCCATCTAAGCAAGGCTTTAGCAGTATCAATTTTTTAAAAATTATATCTAAGTGGCCGGGCATGGTTGCTCATGCCTGTAATCTCAGCCCTTTGGGAGGCCGAGGCAGGTAGATCACCTGAGGTCAGGAGTTTGAGACCAGCCTGGCCAACATGGTGAAACCCCATCTCTACTAATACTACAAAAATTAGCCAGGCATGATGGTGCATGCCTCTAATCCCAGCTGCTCATGAGTTTGAGGGAGAGGAATCACTTGACCCGGGAGGTGGAGGTTGCAGTGAGCCGACATCACACCACTGCACTCCAGCCTGGGCTACAAGAATGAATCTCCGTCTCAAAAAAAAAAAAAGTGTATCTAAGAATAGTATACATACAGAATTCACATTAAGGGTAGCATTGAATGAGGCACCTGGTCAGTACTGTTTCTAAGTGTTTAGTAAATGTTTTTTATTACTACTGTGAATTCTTCTTTGTCTCTTATGCCATAGCACCCTGGCAATGGGGAGGGGTTTGAGGGTGGGACAGTGAAGGGATTCTGGGATTCTATTTTATAGGGGCATGAGTTTTCCCCCTGGCTTCTCCTAAGGTGTCTGCTGGGGGAGATAACTGTGCCATTTATTGCAGTTTGTTGCATGCTGGAATCCTGCAGATTCTGGAATGCCATCTCTATCAGTTGTCTGGAATTTGGCTTCCCATAGGGTTCTTGTCTTCTGTTCGGCTGGGTTGCTACTCGTTTGCTGGGACTCCTGGAGTCCTGATGATCACGCTGAGAAGACTCAGGGGTGGTGTTGCTGACTGTGGCTCTCATCTGCTGGGCCATGGTGATTATTGTGTTGCTGGTTTCCTTTGCTGTCTGTATCCTAGAACAGGGGCTTTACTGAGCCATCCACGTCCTGTCTGAGAGCTTTGCAACTTATAAGGACTGTTCTCTTCCTTCAGGGGCTGGGATGACTTGCTGACTGAAGCCCCTCTGTAGAGATACAGAGGTATAGTCAAAATGACTGGGACTTTTGTTGCTCATCTTCGAGAAGATTTGTTGAGACTTGCTGTTATCCACCATATCTTGTATGCAGAGTAGTTTGCTGGCTTACTGGGTCCTTTGGCCTACTGCAGTTTCAGTTGCTACAGCTCCCCTCTGTCTGTGACTCAGGGTGGGGAAAAGTACTGGCTTGTCTTTGGAGTCACAGTTGGGGGCCTGAGGTTCGAGAATCAGAGGTTAGAATTCATGGTTTGGGGTTTAGGGATTCGAGGTTAGGATTACGAGGTTAGAAGGTAAGTATCAAGGGCTCAGGATCTAGAGACCAGGTCTAGGATTAAAGGGTTATAGATTTAGGAACTAGGGCCTGGGTTAGGATTGGAACTGAGTATCAGAGGAGTTAAGGTTAGAGTAGGGGGTGGTGGTCAGGGGTCAAAACAAAAAGAGAAGAAATGGAGGGGTCTCTGAAGAGACTGGAAAAACTTTCCTCAGAAGTTCCCAAAGGTGACTGGGTATCAGGAAACTATTGGGAAGTAGCTTCTTATTGCTGCAGAGAGAGAGGCCATGAGGAGTTAGGGACAAACCTTCCAAGAGGGCAATACCTGTGGAGCAGATACTGAAGTCAGTTAAATGTGCAAGTAAGTATTTAAACTGATGATGGTTATCGTTTATATTCACTCTTCTCATTCTCAGTGATTCCCTCAAAAAAAACCCCAAGAAACAAACACTTTTTTAACCGCCTTTATTCATCCTGCCACAATGGACCCAATCCATTCTCCCTGACCCCATCCTCTGCACACATCACAGTACCCACCAGGAATACACCCAGTTCTCATCTCCTCACCCTGGACTACTTCAATAGACTCCAGAGTAACCCAATCCACACCTTACTGCCCAGATTCCTAATAACACGTCCAAGGCCTTTATAACTTGCTTCCCTCATGCCTTATGCAAACCTGGGCTCCAGCCAAAGATCCTGCTTCATCAACCCCCATATCAGCTGCGATCCTTCGTGCCAATGTACCGCTCCGAGCTCAAAAGACTTTGAAGGGCTGCCTTCAAAGCACTGGCGATCGAGCGCTGAAGTTCTTTGCCCTCCGTGTACTTTTGACAAATACTGGGCATCAACCATGTTCCAGGCACTACCATAGGCAAAGAAAATAACGAGGTGGGCAAGGATTCCGTCTGTGTTCCTGCTGGCGGATATCGCCCCCGCCGGGCTGCCACCCTGAACTGCCCGTCCGGTCCTCTGGGTTCCGCCACTCGGCGTAGCGCCGCACCGGCACCCGGCACTGCACTCCCTCCCGCAGTGGGCGCCATGCCGGCTTCCGAGGGGCGGTTCCCACAAGCTAGTTCCGCCGCCCAGGACGGCTTCATCTTCTTGTGCCGTCCGCAGCAAGAGCACTGGCCGAAGAGACCAGCTCACGGCTCTTCACAGCGCGCCTCACCCGGCGGCGCAACCAGGCGAGGACCCCGAGCAGGGCTGCCCGGCGAGCGCCTGAAGGACCCCGCGATGGCCGCAGGCTATCCAGCGTGGCGCCTGGTGGCCGAGCCTGGTGTGGGAGAACCAGGTAAACCCGGAGCCAGACTCCCGCTACACTGGGGCTCCGAAAGACCCAGACTCTGGGGTGGACTCAGGCCCCGGGTACGAGGGGTGAGGGTTGCGCGGTCGTAGACCTAGAGAAATAGGGGGCCGGGTCGAGAGCTGAGGTCGTGAGCCTGGGGGACTGGAGGGCGTGGCCACAGGGGTAGGGGCGCAGGTCTCGGCCGCGCGTGGGGGGACCAGGGCCGGGCAGCCTCCCTCCAGGAAGCCGAGTGGTGGTCCGCTCAAGGGCTGAGGGGCAAATGTACTGACAGCTTTAAAATTTTTAATTCTCTGATGGAGTCACCTTTAAGTCGAGCAGGTTTCTCGACTTGTCAGTTCTTTGTAAACCAACAGGGAGGACAGCCACAACTTAGCGGCATTAGGAAAGGAATCATGTCCTCCCTACAAGCCGCATGTTCTTGCCACGAGAACCCCTAGCAGCCTAGCCTTGGAGTAGCTGGATCAGGTGCATTCGTTGGTTCATTCAGATACTGTTAAGAGGCAGCTCTGTGCTGGGTACTTCTTACACCTTCTGGTGGGTAAGACAGAACTGAGGAGAACTTGCAAGGAGCTGTGAGAAAGTATAACGAGAAGTGAGCTAAGATCTCGAAGGTGAGCAGATCGAAGGTGACCAGAGAAAGCACGTCCAGGACTGCGAAAACTACTCACAAAAAGGCCGTCAAGCCAGAAAGTCTTTCGAAACTGAAAGGCCCATCAGGTTGGAGCTAGCGAAACTTAAGGAGTGTGGGGTTCCAGCTGAGGCTAGAGAGGTACGTGGGGGACCACAAGATCATGCACAGTCTGGGAGGCCATGATAAGGATTTTGGTTTTTATTCTAAGAGCAGGGGTGCCCTTTAAAGGGTTAAGGAGGGAACCTTATGATTAGATTTGCATATTTAGTTCACTTTGGCTGCTGTGTGGAGATTGTAGAGGTTAGTAGGATAAACTGGGAGACCAGTGAGGAGGCTGTTGAGATGTACTGGGGGGGGTGGGGGAATAATTATGTCTTGGAGTTAGGGTGGTAGCAGTTGAGGGGGGAGAGAATGGTATGGGTTTGGAGATATATTAGTTGGGGAAAATTGCCAGAAGTTGGTGATAGTGTGGATATGAAGAGTGAGGGAGGGGGAGATGTCATGAATGTCTCTGTAAACAACTGCTGAAAATGACGTTACCACCTGTGGCATTAGGGAGAGTGCATTGGGTGATCTTGTACTGGTTAGATTGGGCTTGGCTATATGGTTTGAGTGGGAAAATCAGGTTGAAAGCTCTAGAAAGAACATGAATAGAAGAGACCATGGCATAGTGTCTTTGCTTGGGCCAGATTCTAATACCACCTTTAACACGACTGACAGCCTTTAGGATAAGATAAATGAGAATGTTGTCTAGACTGTGTTCCTGCTTGTGTTAATGGAAAATGGAAGCCTTTTCTGTATTTGTTGACAAATGAGAGAATATGTATATATACATACACAGAGAGGGAGAGAGAGAGTAGAGTCAGGGTCTTGTTTTGTTGCCAAGCTCAAACTCCTGACCTCAAGTACTGGTATTATAGGTGTGAGCCACCACACATGGCCAAGTGAGAGATAATGTTGAGATAAGACTTGAGACAAAGGCTTTACTCCCATCACATATAACTCGGATTCCACAGTTGGAAAAGACCTCAAAATTCCCTTAGTCCAGTTTATAAAATGCTTTTATGTCCATTATGTCATGTCTACAAAGTTGAGCGCTTACAGCATGCTAGACACTAGGAATACAAAGATGAATAGAAATAAGACTATATAGGTTTATTTAGTAAATAAAATTGATCAAGCACCTTTGTGCCCAGCACTGTTTCAAATGCAAAATGGTTATGACTTGTTCCTGTCATTGGAGCTGTGTGTTGACAAGTCTTGCCACTGAGGACAGCTGAGTGTATTAACAGGTTGCTTTGGGCACAGGAGATCCTGATCTCTCCATAATGTTAGATAAGAGACGGTGTATATCCAGCAGACTTTTTGGTATCCTGGCAGCACCTCAGTTCCTGTCCATCAATCTTCCAATTCTAGATTTGATAGGAGAGCACTATGGGATGGAGGATTTTAAGAGATGAATTCATCATTATGCCCTGTGAATAGGCTGTTTAGGAGTATAAATTGTAAATCCTCTATAAAATACAAAAGAAAGTTAGGAAGGGATATTGGCAGAGACAGTATTTAAACTTGAGTTTGTCTTGAATGGGTAACTCTCTTATAGGCTTACAGTCGCACCAGATTATATACTCCACGGGGCAACTTGAATGCTCCCTCTACCACTCCCTTCCCTTGATCCCATGAGCCCAAATGGGGAATTAAATAAAATAATCTATATGGCCTTAAGATGAAACTGTCACGTTCTTTATGAGTGTCAGGAGTGAGAGCACTTGACTTGCAAGGCTGCATGGCTCCAGTGTAGAAGGCTGGGAGTGCAGTCCTGAGGGGTTCCTAATACACCTCTCTAATGGCAGGAGTGAGATGGCCTCAATCTTGCGAAGCCCTCAGGCTCTCCAGCTCACTCTAGCCCTGATCAAGCCTGATGCAGTTGCCCATCCACTGATTCTGGAGGTAAGACTGAATCCTAAGCCTCTGCCTCATGCCCTTGCAATTGCCACTGCTTCAGGTGCCATTGGGCCACTTGTGGTGACTGACAACACTTGTAGTGACTGACTTGTGCTGGATGCTGTGGAGGCAAAACTAGATGCCATGAACTCTGATCTAAGGACACTAAAAATCTATTGGAGACTTGAGGCAGATCTAAAATATAAGAAAGGACCCAATGCAATAATAGAGAGAACCAAATCTCAAGACAATGTACATGTGTTCGTTTCTATTGCTACATAACACATTACTCCAGACTTAAGAGCTTAAAACGACACTCATTTATTATTTCACAGTTCTATAGTTTAGAGGTCAGTAGGCTTGGCTCAGTTGTTTCCTTAAGGTCTCAGGAGGCCAAAGTCAAGGTATTGGCTGACCAGACCCTTATCAGGAGGGTCTGGGGGAAGAATCCACTTCCAGGTTCATTCAGGTTGTTGGCAGAGTCATGTCTTATGACGGTAGGACTGAGGCTGCCATTTCCCTGTTGGCCTTCAGGTAGGAATTACTCCCAGGGTCTAGAGACCACTCACATTCCTCATCACATGGCCCACTCCATCTTCAAGATAGCTACAGTGCATCGAATCCTTCTCATGCTTTGAATCTCTCTGACTTCTTCAGCCTCTAGCCAGAGAAAATGCTTGGCCTTGAGAAGCCTTCACAGTTCGAATCCCACAGGGCTCATGTGATTAATTAGACCCACCTGGATAATCTCCCTTTTGATTATAGCAGAATCAACTGATTAGTAACCTTAATTATACCTACAAAATCCCTATTGTTATGTAATGTAACATAATCATATTGCATCATATTCATAGTCCTGGGGATTAGGGTGGGGAAATCCTGGTGGGGCTTGGGATCATTTTCACATTCTGCTTACCATAGTTTGATAAGCTGCTCACTAACTGAGCAGCACTGCTAAGTAAGCCCACAGTGGTGCAGAGGAGGATCCAGGCAGTCAGGAATGGGGGACCTGGAAGTGGCAGGACTCACCTGGGTCTCAAAGGAACTACCCAACACCTGACCGGAATGTGACATGTAAATTACAGAGTTTCTCATCTATCAGTGTGATAGTTTGGAAGGAGTGAGAGAAACTCAAGGCAGGACCACTAACAAGACTTTTACGGTGGTCTGACTGGTGGGTCCTGTGGTCTTGAGCTCAAGGAGCTACAGGTATGGAAGGGCAGAGACAGCGCATCCTGTCCCCTTTCACCCAAGGTGCACACTCTTGCTCTGTGACTAGAGGTCTTGACCTCACTCCACCTCATCTTCTCACCCCCTAATATGACAAACCCTCAAGTCCTGAGCAACAGGGGGTCTCGTGGTTTCTTTGGTCAGTTTTGGTCTCCTAATTAATTTTTATTTTGGGGGGGTGGTTTATTCAGGCTGTTCATCAGCAGATTCTAAGCAACAAGTTCCTGATTATACGAATGAGAGAACTACTGTGGAGAAAGGAAGATTGCCAGAGGTTTTACCGAGAGCATGAAGGTAGGATCAACAGTCCTCAGAATGGAAGGTGCCTCAATCCCAAGAGCCCCATAAGAGTGATTTCACCTGGAACACAATGGCAGGCTCTCTGACCTACCAACCATGTACAGTTGCAGCCAGTTTTCTGAAATCTTGGTTGAAAACACACATTTTTCATGATTATCCATCTTTTTTTCCCAAGGAGGGTTCCACCTTGTAGTCCCAACCAGAAACTTAGTTTTATGTCCTGATAATAATATCACTAGTTAACATATAGTGAATGGATATTTACCATCAGACCTTGTCCTAGTGCTCATTTTTTCATTCAGTTTTCCCAACAACTCTAAAAAGTAGGTGTTGTTATATCCCCTGTATACAGATTAGGAAGCAAAGTCACGTTTAGAAGGTTAATGATTTAGCCAAAACTACGCAGGTTGTAAGTGTCAGAACCTGGATTCAGACCCAGGTTTGTCAGACTCCCAGGTCCTTGTTCTTTTCTCTAAAACAATTTTTATTTTTATTCTAGGTAAGGAGGTAGAAGGACAGAAAGTTGCCTTGGGCACCAGGATGAAGGTATCCTGATGAAGGTCCTCTCTTTTTGCAGGGCGTTTTTTCTATCAGCGGCTTGTGGAGTTCATGGCCAGGTACTTCTCATTTGGTTCCAGCATCTTTATCCACTGAGGCGAATCTCCCCTGCCCCTAAATGGATTTGTTCATTTCACTGCCATTCTTTAAAGCTGTAGTCAGGCCAGGTACAGTGGCTCACTCCTGTAATCCCAGCACTTTGGGAGGCCGAGGCAGGTGGATCACTTGAGGTCAGGAGTTCAAGACTAGCCTAGCCAACATGGTGAAACCCCATCTCTACTAAAAATACAAAAAATTAGCCGGGCATGGTGATGGGTGCCTGTAATCCCAGCCATTGGGAGGCTGAGGCAGGAGAATCACTTACACTTGAGAAGTGTAGGTGAGTGGGCCAAGATTGCACCACTGTACTCCAGCCTGGGTGACAGAGTGAGACTCCGTCTCAAAAAATAAAATAAAAGTTGTAATCAATGTCAAGTCTGAAGAAACTGGTTTGGGGCTGTCAACAAGCTGACGCTGACCTGTTAGGCCCCTGTCCTGTGGTGGTTACTGGACCAGTGGCTGTAGAAGAGTCCCATCGAATGCTGCGTAGCCACCCCACTGATCTCTGCAGGCTTTATGTACACCAGCAAGGGCCCTGTATCACCTATTTGAAGCAGCATTGGTACTCGGCTGGAAAGGCAGGAAAACTCTCAGAACATGGAGTGTGTCTTTATTTAGGCCCTGCTCACAGCACACCCTTCTAGTCTAGATGGCCAGATTCCTTACATGTGCTCGTTTTGTTCACAGCGGGCCAATCCGAGCCTACATCCTCGCCCACAAGGATGCCATCCAGCTCTGGAGGACACTCATGGGACCCACCAGAGTGTTCCGAGCACGCTATGTGGCCCCAGATTCCATTCGTGGGAGTTTTGGACTCACTGACACCCGCAATACTACCCATGGCTCGGGTGAGTCAGCCTTTCCTGACCACAACCACAAACAGGCAGGATATTTTGGGGTTAGTGGGCAGACTGTGGTAGAGTTGACAGCCAAGTCTCTCCAATGAGCTTTCTTCCATTTGTGTTTCTGGTCTTTGTAGCCATGTTGGCAGATGTGGCCTGTTGACTTTCTTTACATGCCCCAGGACTGAAGGGGCAGGCGGAATAGAGGCTCAGGTTTCTGAACCTGATTATGACTGCCTCTTGCTTCTACCATGTGATAACCCCTTCTCTGTCTTATCTCCCCTTACAGACTCTGTGGTTTCAGCCAGCAGAGAGATTGCAGCCTTCTTCCCTGACTTCAGTGAACAGCGCTGGTATGAGGAGGAAGAGCCCCAGTTGCGCTGTGGCCCTGTGTGCTATAGCCCAGAGGGGAGGTGTCCACTATGTAGCCGGAACTGGAGGCCTAGGACCAGCCTGATGCAGGTCTGTGAAGACCAGTGGCAGCGCCCAGACTGTTCTCCTAGATGTCTAGTCTAAAACATTCTCCTGGGACCAGGGAAGCCTGGGCTCATAGTGCCATTTCTGCTGGGCATCACCACCTGCCTGAGGGCCTAGCTTACCACTGAACATCCTCCAGAATCTAGCTTTCTATCTACCTCTTCTCTGGAATGTTCATGGTGGTTCAGAAGAATGATGACTCCTCTTTTTACTGAGAACTGTTCATCCTTCAAGAAGCTTGCCTAACTGACTTGCCTGAAATATGCAGTGACTCTAAGCAACATTTGGCCTGTCTTCCTCAATAAAAGTCAGTGTTCAGAACCCTTTATGCTGCCACATTTAGGGGGAACCTTTCAGGTTTCATCATTCTGACCTCTCAGCAGCATTCAGAATTGCTTCATTCTCTAGAAACACTCTCTTCTGTTGGAGTTTCTGATCCCATACCCTTGGTTTTCTCCTTCTCTGCCTTTTCCTTCATCTCCTTTATCAAGTTATACAAACATTTATTTTCATAAATGTTCTATTCAAGACATACTGAAAACTGCAAAGACAGTTAAGAAATGATTTGGTCCTCAAGTTGCTAATTATGAATTTGGGTAGTGAGCCAACTGTAACACGTGGCAGAGATGGAGAAGTGCCCTAACGGCAGCATGCAGTCCTGTGGGAGAACAGAGGAAAGGTTTCCTTTGGCTAGGTGAGGAGGTGAGGGAGATAGGGTGGGAAGCCTTTTATAAAAGATGTAGCTGGCATTGGAACTAAGCCTCAAGATCAAATAGGGCATCCATAGCAGGGCTCTGGAGCGCTAGGCAATCTGTTTGTTTTCAGGAATATATGGGTCAGTTTGGTATGTGTGTGACCCAAGAAACCTGTGACACTTCTTATGACAGGTCTTGACTTTTCTTTCTCAGTACATGTATATTTTTCTCTTTCTGGTGGCCTTGAAACCTTTAAGTTGAAAACTGTCTTCACCATCTACCCCTTTCACTAATGGTAGACCAGGAAATTTGGACCCACTGAACAGAAAACAGCTAGAAAAGCTGTGCAAAACAGCCTCTGTCTGAACGCATCAGCTGCCAGTATAGGACCAAAATTCAGGACAAAGAAGCTCAGAGAAGTGAGCCTGGGACTTAGAGCCTCTCTTCCCATAAGGGTACCTGCTGATTCTGGAAGAGGCAGCTGAGAGGTTAAGAAACTGAGCAGAACTTTCAACAACTTCTTGTGTTAGGGAGCCAGCTTCATGGATGCTGGCGGAAAACAGATTGCTTGGGCAGAGACTAGTGCTCAGGGCACAGCAGGCAGCGTGTTTGCCTTGGTCCCCCTTGCCCTCCACGACCCACAGGGCAACACTGGCAGGCCCAGGTGAGTGTTACACAGAGTAGGTTTGCATCATGGCTAAGGAACCACAATCTTCAGGAGATACTATCTCTGTCTTCTAAGGCCATTTGCCGTACAGAAATCCTTGAAATAGTCTGGAACAAAAATCTGTTCAACGTCTCAGCCCACAAGACACCCAGAAAGACAAGAGACATAGAATTATCTCCCAATAAAATTGCCTCTCATTTAATGGGGAAAATAAATATGGAAAGGGAGAAAACTAGAATAAGCCAGTAGTGTCTGGAATTGGAGATATTGGTGTGAACTCCTGTTTTATAGCAATAGATGTAAATATGTTTTTGTATGTATGTAGGTACGTATAGTCCCTTGCACTGACCTGAGAGCAGTGACGCTCCAATGGTAATGACCACACCCAGCACCCAGGTCCACCAAAAGACAAATGCTATGGACTGAATTATATCCCCCTAAAATTCGTATGTTGAAGCCCTAACCCCCAATGTGATGATATTTGAAGCAGAACATTTAGGAGATAATTAAGTTTAGATGGCCAGGCACGGTGGCTCACACCTGTAATAATCCCAGCACTTTGGGAGGCTGAGGCGGGCGGATCACCTGAGGTCAGGTGTTGGAGACCAGCCTGGCCAACATGGTGAAACCCTGTCTCTACTAAAAATACAAAAATTAGACAGGCATGGTGATGTATGCCTGTAACCCCAGCTACTCGAGAGGCTGAGGCAGGAGAATCGCTTGAACCTGGGAGGTGGAGGTTGCAGTTAGCCAAGATTGTGCCATTGCACTCCAGCCTGGGCAACAAGAGCAAAACTCTATCTCAAAAAAAAAAAAAAGTAGATGAGGTAATGAGGGTGGAATCCTCGTGATGGGATCAGTGCCTTTATAAGAAAAGGGAGACCCGAGAGCTCTCTGCATGCATGCACCTAGGAAAGGCCCTAGGAGCACAGAGCAAGAAGGTGGTCATCCACAAGCTAAGAAGAGAGCCCTCACCAGAAACCAAACCTAGCCAGCTCTTGACCTTGGAATTTCCAGCCTCCAAAACTATGAGAAGAAAAATTTCTGATTTTTAAGCCACTCAGCCATACCATATAGTATTTTGTTATGGCAGCCCAAGCTGCCTGAGACACATAAAAATGTTCATAGAAGCTTTATTCATAATAACCAAAAACTAAAACAACTCAGATGTCTATCAATAGCAGAACTAATAAACTCTGATATATGCATATAATGGAATTCTCCTTACCAATAGAAAAGAATGAACTACTTGGATCTCAAAAAGGTGCTGAGTCATAAAAAAGAATTCAATCGTCTTTTGCAGCAACATGGTTGGAGGTGAAGGCCATTATCTTTTTTTTTTTTTTAAGACAGAGTCTCGCTCTGTCACCCAGGCTGGAGGGCAATGGCGTGATCTCAGCTCACTGCAACCTCTGCCTCCCAGGTTGAAGCGATTCTCCTGCCTCAGTCTCCCCAGTAGCTGCAATTACAGGTGTGAGCCACCACACCCAGCTAATTTTCATGGTTTTTTTGTTTTTGTTTTGTAGTTTTTTGTTGTTGTTGTTGTGTTTAGGACGAAATTTGCCCAGGCTGGAGTGCAGTGGCACAGTCTCAGCTCACTGCAACATCTACCTCCCGGGTTCAAGCAATTCTCCTGTCTCAGCCTCCCAAGTAGCTGAGATTACAGGTGTGAGCCACCACACCTGGCTAATTTTCATGGGTTTTTTTTTGGGGGGGGGGGGGGGGGGGGGGGGGTTGTTTTTGTTTAGGACAGAGTTTCGCTCTTTTTTCCCAGGCTTAAGTGCAGTGGTGCAATCTCAGCTCACTGCAACCTCCGCCTCCCAGGTTCAAGCAATTCTCCTGCCTCAGCCTCCCAAATAGGGATTACAGATGCATGCCACCCTCAGCTAATTTTGTAGTTTTAGTAGAGTCAGGGTTTTACCATGTTGGCCAGGCTGGTCTTGAACTCCTGACTTCCAGTAATCCACCCACCTCGGCTTCCCAAAGTGCTGGGATTATAGGCGTGAGCCGCCACGCCTGGCTGTATTTGTATTTTTTATTATTTTTTTGAGGAGTCTCGCTTGTCGTCCAAGCTGGAGTGCAGTGGCGCCATCTCACCTCATTGCAACCTCTGCTTCCCGGGATCAAGCAATTCTCCTGCCTCAGCCTCCCAAGTAGCTGGGATTACAGGCGCACATCACCACAACCAGCTAATTTTGTATTTTTAGTAGAGACGGGGTTTCACCATGTTGCCCAGGCTGGTCTTGAACTCCTGAGCTGAGGCAGTCCTCCTGCCTTGGTCTCCCAAAGTGCTGGGATTAGAGGTGTGAGCCATGTGCCCAGCCAAGGAGGCCATTATCTTAAGTGAAATAATTCAGAAACAGTCAAATACCACATGTTCTTATTTATAAGTGGGAGCTAATGTGTACACCTAGAGAGGACAGAATAATAGACACTGGAGACTCAGAAAGGTGGGAGTATAGTGAAGGATGAGAAATCACTTAATGGGTACAATATACCTATTTGGGTGATGGATACCCTAAAAGCCCAGAGTTCACCACTACCTAATATATCTATGTAGCAAAACCGTACTTGGTGAATCTGTGGTGAAACAGATCAAAAGAATGATTGCTTTTGGGGGCATGGTGTAGAGCACAAGGGAACTTTGTTGGATGATGGAAATGTCCTTTATCTCAATCTGGGTAATGGTCACATGGGTGTGTGCATTTGTCAAAAGTCATCCACCTATACCTTTAAGATTTGTGTATTTTGTGATATGTAGTGTTAGAATTTTTAAAAAAAGACTTGCTGCTATGTTGCTATGTCCCAACACTACCAATGACAAACCTACTAAGTAAAATTCAGAATTCCTTTGCAGTTCTTTTGTTCTTAGATCTCCCTGAAGGTGCGTAGTCAGGGTATTCACATTTTATTTAGAGTAATTCTTTTTTTTTTTTTTTTTTTTTTTGAGACGGGGTTTCACTCTCTCACCCAGGCTGGAGTGCAGTTGTGCGATCTCGGCTCACTGCAACCTCCACCTCCTGGGCTCAAGTGATTCTCCTGCCTCAGCCTCTAGTAACTGGGACCACAGGTGCACAATACCATACCCACCTAATTTTGTATTTTTTTGTAGAAATGGGGTTTCGCTATATTGCCCAGGCTGGTCTCCAACACCTGACCAGTCATCTCACTGGGCCAGACCTGTGTGGTGTCTCTACAGTGCTTACATGGATTTTAATAGAAAATGAGGCCTGACGCAGTGGCTCATACCTATAATCCTAGCACTTTGGGAGGCCGAGGCGGGTGGATCACAAGGTCAGGAGTTCAAGACCAACCTGGCCAATATAGTGAAACCCCATCTCTACTAAAAATACAAAAATTAGCTGGGCGTGGTGGTGGGTACCTGTAATCCCAGCTACTCAGGAGGCTGAGGCAGAGAACTGCTTGAACCTGGGAGGCAGAAGTTGCAGTGAGCCGAGATCGCACCACTGCACTCCAGCCTGGGCATCTGAGCAAGATTCCGTCTCAAAAAAAAAAAATGTTCATTTATATATATGAAACGAACATTTTTTTCTCCGTGTCATGTTTAAAGAAGATGTATGATCATTAATTTTTCCACTTTTGTTTTCTATAGGAGAAGTAACTTTGAGGTCTTGTGGAATGATGGTGACCCACCCTTCCCCTGCTCAGCAACCCCTAAACACACACACATACACACACTGTGGCTTTTAGCTCAGGCCATGGGAAAGGGGCAGCATTAGGGTTGTAGGCCAGGCAGGGGTAAGGAGAAACTACATTCCAGGTACCCCTAGCCCTTCCCCCAACCAGGCTAACCTTGGGGATTCCCTGGAGATCAACCACTTCCAGTGAGAGGGAGTGAACAAAAGTCTCTGGACCAGTAACTCCTTTTCTCTCTCCAAGTCCTTCTTCTTCTCCAGCATCAAAACCAAGCCTAAGTAATTTGAGGCTACCCAAAGGTCTCTCCCCTTCTTTTCTGTGACAAAGAGTCTCTTAGCAAATAAAGGCACTGGGGCCTGAGTGGACAGCTCCCCAAGGTACACTCATTGACAGAAGGTGTCAGGTAGGGCTAGCCCCAGACCAAGAAGGGAGTAAGGCAAACTGTCAGAACCTGGGCCATATGGGCCCTGGGAGTGTGGGACAGATGGCTAAAGGCCTTAGCACCATTACTGGATGTAATTTAGCCACCTGAGTGTGGCGAAAACACTGTGAACTGAGATTGGAGGATTTAAGAGGAGCTGTGTTTAAAAACCGTTAAACCTAACATTGGAAGATCCATGATGCGGCATTGCTAGCAGTCTTATCCCTGTCATTGAAGGCTGACGTGGCATGGCTATGGGGTTTAAATCCTGAGCCTGAAGAACTTTTAGAGTGTGGTTAAATAATCTTGGACTTGGGACTGGAGGGTTAGAAAGGGGACCTGGTTAAGGAGTCCCTCAGATCATAAGGCTGGAGACTGAACTGTGAGTAAAATCTAAAGGTAGGGTAGGAGAAAATACAGCAAAGGCTAGAGAAGTAAAAAAAAAATAAAGCAGAAGTGTGTCATAGAAGCCAATGGAAGAACACAGCTGCAGGAGGAAGTAGTCAGGTGCAAAGACCATTCCTCTAACAGGACCATCACTTGGCACCTCTGCTCTCCGAAGTTAGAGCTCTGCCATCTTCACATCTGCAGGAATATAAGGGGTCAGAAGACTGTCCCTGAAGCCCTTAGAACTAGAGCAGGGTAGGTGTACAGTGGACAGATTTGACTCCCTGTGTCTCTTAAGGGGCCACTTCCAACCAGCACCTTACTCTCACTCCCTGTGAAGGCTTCTCTCTGAGTGTATCCTCTGATGTGAGCTGAGAGTGGACTTGCGGCTACACCACACACGTAAGGCTTCGCTACCGTGTGTGTCCTCCAGTGTGTATTGAGGACTCCCTTGCTGCTAAATCCCCACCCACATTCCCCACACACATAAGGCTTCTCCCCTGAGTGTGTTCTCCGATGTGACTTGAGTGTCGACTTCCGGGTAAATCCACGCCCACACTCCTCACACACATGAGGCTTCTCCCCTGAATGTACCCTCTGGTGTATGAGGAGAGTGGATTTATCACGAAAGCCCTGCCCACACTCTCTGCAAACGGAAGGCTTCTCACCTGAATGTATCCTCTGGTGTTTGATGAGGCATGATCTCCTCACAAAGCCTCAGCCACAGTTCCTACACACATAAGGCTTATCCCCTGTGTGAATTCTCTAGTGCTGAATGAGGTGTGACTTGTTACGAATGCCTCACCCACACACCGTGCACATAAATGACTTCTCCCTTGTGTGTGTCTTCCGATGTGGGATGAGGTGTGACTTGCGGCTAACGCCTCACCCACACTCTCCACAGACATAAGGCTTTTCTCCTGTGTGCATCCTCTAGTGTCTGATGAGCTGTGACTTCTTGCTAAAGCCTCACCCAGACTCCCTGCACACCTGTGACTGTCTTTTGTCTGAAGATTTTTCCGCTGTGACTGCCTTCTGTCTGAACAGGTTTGACTTCTGGCTAAAACCTAGTGCATACTCTCCAAACCTGACCGCTCCAAACCCTGGGGTTTTTGCCCTCTTGGAAATTCTGTCTACTTCCTCAGAGCTTGCATCCTGGGCTGGACTGAGTTGTATCTCTAATATTCTGTTGCCTCACTGAGAGCTTATTGGTGGTCTCTGGAACAGGCTAGAGAAACCCACTAAAGTCCCCCCTCTCATTTGTACTCCAAAACAAGGGTCTGACGCCTCCTTCCACTTGTTGATCTTTTGCGTCAGCTCCCCCTGTGATTTTTATCAGAAGGACGATGTGGCTGTGGCTGATCCTCCTGGCAGGGATTTCCTGGCTGGGTTGGTTTCCTGCATAAAATCCTGGAATAGGATGATTGTGTAGCTCATCTTGGCTAAGGAATTGCTGACTGCCAAAGACCACAGGGCAAGAGGGACAGGTATGGACTTCTGGCTTTGATTCTACTGGAGAGAGAAAGTTCCCAGAAAAGTCACAGGAACGGCTGACTGGGCTCTTGTTTTATGATAAGACCTAGCCCATTAATCATTCTCAGTGATTAAAGTCTCTCTCCCCCAAGGTGTGCTGTGCAGGACCTATATTTCCATTCAACTTCTTCAAATTTTGATTTGGCAATCATTTCAAATATACAGAAAAGCTATAAGAATATGAATAATACAAAGGGCCGGGAGCAGTGGCTCACACCTGTAATCCCAGCACTTTGGGAAGCCGAAGTGAGCAGCCTGCCTGAACTCAGGAATTCGAGACCAGTCTGGACAACACAGTGAAACACTGTCAAAAAACAAAAAATCCTTGTTTCCCATGATTAGATTAAGATTATGCATTGTACTCCATTTTTACATATTACATATTTTACTTTAATCCAAAAAAAACCCACAATTGAATCTATTCTATATATTATCCCAACAGAGAATCTTCCAAGTAGGCATCTGAGACATCCTCAGCTCTGTAAATATCTACAATTATACTAAAATTATCCTCTACCAGCTGGGCGAGATGGCTTACACCTGTAATCCCAGCACTTTGGGAGGCCAAGGCAGGCAGGTCACCTGAGGTTAGGAGTTCAAGATCAGCCTGACCAACATGGAGAAATCCTGCCTGTACTAAAAATACAAAATTAGCTGGGCGTGGTGGTGCATGCCTGTAATCCCAGCTTCTCGGGAGGCTGAGGCAGGAGAATCGCTTGAACCCAGGAGGCGCAGGTTGCAGTGAGCTGAGATCGCACCATTGCACTCCAGCCTGGGGTACAAGAGTGAAACTTCATCTCAAGAAAAAAAGAAGATAATTTTTTAGAAGATGGAATGTGTGGATCTCGTCTGGATCCTGATTCAAATTTGCAAAAAAACTTTTTTGAGATAATCAGGTAAATTTGAACATGGATTAGGTGTTGGATGATATTGAAGCACTACTAATAACTTTGTGAGCTCTGGTCGTGATACTGGGTTATATAAGAAAATGCCCTAGCTGGCATGGTGACTCACGCCTATAATCCCAGCACTTTGGGAGGCTGAGGCAGGCGGTTCACCTGAGGTCAGGAGTTCAAGACCAGGCTGGCTAACATGGTAAAACCCCATTTCTACTAAAGACACAAAAAACTAGCTGGGTGTAGTGGTGCACACCTGTAATCCCAGCTACTGGGAGGCTGATGCGGAATAATTGCTTGAACCCAGGAGACGGAGGTTGCAGTGAGCCAAGATCGTGCCATTGCACTCCAGCTTGGGCAACAAGAGTGAAACTCCGTCTCAAAAAAAAACAAAAAAGAAAAAAAGAAAATGTCCTTATTTACTGGAGTTGCATTGTGATATAACAGGAGTGGTATGTCATGATATTTGAGATTTGTTTTGAATAATTCAGCAATAAAAGAAAAAGTGATGTAGAAAGAAAGGGAAGGATGAATTAAGGACGAAAACAGCTTAGCACCTGAAATGGATCCAATGAGATCCAAAGTTTCAGCATCAAAATTAGTTTAAATCAGATTATTTTAAGGCAATTTTAATATATTCTTCAGAATCAACAAAATGTATGAGCATAAAGATAGAAAATAACAAGACCAGATGAAACAAGATAAAAACAAGACCAAATCAGATTAGCCAGTTGAAAGCAAACTTAAATGGATGAGTCTACATTGAAATAGAAGTAGGCAACTGAGTCAGGAGCCAAATGGATTGAAATGAGGCCAATTCAAATTAGATAAAAGCAGTGCAATACAGGTCTAAGTAGATGCAAAGAGAACAAATCAGAACTATTTAAGTCATAGCTATGTCAGATGAAGATAAGCCTTGAGAAAGCAGCTGACAGGAATTTGTAACTCTGAAAATATGACTCTCATCAAGAACTCAGGAATATCTAGAATACTTTTGTACTTGCCAACCTAATAATTTTAGTTTTTAAATAAGTGAATAAAAACATAATGTATGCACGCCTGTAATCCCAGTACTTTGGGAGGCGAAGGCAGACGGATCATCTGAGGTTGAAAGTTCTAGACCAGCCTGACCAACAAGGAGAAATCCTGTCTCTTTAAAACAAAAAACGTGATATATGATATCCAGTAATCCATAAACATCAAACTGACAGATTTATACCTTAAACCTTAAACATTTCCAACTCCTAGGTCATAGAAGGCATCTCTTACAACTGTCCTCCTTGTTCTCTGTGCTCCAACCACCTTGGCCTCCTTGCTTTTCCTGCAAAGGACTAGGTATGCTCCTGCCTCCAGGGCCTTGGCACTGCTTTCCCCCTGCCTGGAGCAGTTTCCCAACAGACCCACATATCCAACCTCCTTACCTCCTTCAAGCCGTTGCTCAAATGTACTTCCTCATAGAGTCCTACCCTGATCACACAATTTAAAAGTTCAGCCAGTTGCCTCCATACCTGGGCCCTTCAGATCTTTCTTAATCTCCTGTACTTATATTTATATATATTTTATATATATTTTTTAGCTATGTAGCACTTATTATCCTTCGACATATATAATTTACCTGTATATGCTTCTTATTATATATTGTCAATCTGCCTATATGAGAATGTAAGCTCCATGGCAGAAGAAATGCTTTATCATTCTATTTACTGATATGTTTTAAGAGATTTAAACATTGCTGGCACACTGAATATAGTCAGGAAATACTTGAATGGAAAGACGAAGGAAGAGAACATATCCTTACCCAATGAGACCAGATTCCTGAGATTTTCCAGCATCACTTCTTTGTATAGGTTCCTCTGCTCTAGGCTCAGTCTCTTCCACTCTGCCTCAGTGAAAACCACAGCCACATCCTTGAAAGTCACTGGTCCCTAAATCAACCAATAAATTCATATTCATCAAGTCACCACCACTAAGATTCACAGAGAGAATGGAACTGGTGGTCTTGGAGAATGGGCGCAGTGGCTCACACCTGCAATCCCAGCACTTTGGGAGGCCGAGGTGGGAGATTCTCTTGAGGTCAGGAGTTCAAGACCAGCCTGCCCAATATGGTGAAACGCTGTCTCCACTAGAAATACAAAAATTAGCTGGGCATAGTGGAACACGCCTGTAGTCCTAGCTACTGGTGAGGCTGAGGCAGGAGAATCACTTGAACCCGGAGGCAGAGGTTGCGTTAAACCAAGATCATTCCACTGCATTCCAGCGTGGGTGGCAGAGTGAGATTCCATCTTAAAAAAAAAAAAAAAAAAAGAGAGAGAGAGAGAGAGAGAGGCCAGGTGGAGTGGCTCACGCCTGTAATCCCAGAACATTAGAAGGCTGAGGCAGGCAGATCATCTGAGGTCAGGAGTTCAAGATCAGCCTGACCAACATCATGGAGAAACCCCATCTCTACTAAAAAATACAAAAAAATTAGCCAGGCATGGTGGTGCATGCCTGTAATCCCAGCTACTCGGGAGGCTGAAACAGGAGAATCACTTGAACCTGGGAGGTGGAGGTTGCGGTGAGCCAAGATCATGCCATTGCACTCCATCCTGGGTAATGAGAGCGAAACTCCATCTCAAAAAAAAAAGAAAAAAAAGAAATGAATCTGGTACTTGGGAGGCTGAGGTGGGAGGATTGCTTGAGCCCAGGAGTTCAAGACCAGCCTGGGCAACACAGTGAAACCCTGTCTCTTTGAAAAATAAGCAAAAATCATCCAGGTATGGTGGTGTGCACCTGCAGTTCCAGCTACTCAGGAGGCTGAGGTAGGAGGATTGCCTGAACCAGGAGGTCAGGGCTGCAGTGAGCTGAGATCACACCATTGTACTCTAGCCTGGGTGATGAGACCCTGTCTCAAAAAAACCTACACCATATGCTTTTTCATCTTCAATTCTCTTCTCTTCAAAATGAGTATTCAGTGGTGTTTTCTCTTTAGTTACACTTGAAAGGTGGCATTGCCCTCAGATACCAAGGAAGTCGCCAATCAACTTACTTCTACTGAATTCAAGCATTATTTTCTCAGTGACCAACTGCTTCACCCTGTGGGTATTCCATGACACTCTAACTTGCACTAGTTTTTTTTTTTGTTTTTGTTTTTTGAGACAGAGTCTCACTCTGTCACCCAGGCTGAAGTGTAGTGGCGTGATCTCGGCTCACTGCAGCCTCCGCCTTCTGGGTTCAAGCGATTCTCCTGCCTCAGCCTCCCAAATAGCTAGAACCACAGGTGCGTGTCACCACACCTGGCTAATATTTTTTTGTTTTTTGTTTTTGTTTTTGTTAGTGGAGATGGGGTTTCACCATGTTGGCCAGGCTTGTCTGCAACTCCTGACCTCAAGTGATCCGCCTGCCTCAGACTTGCCTTAGATTTTTAACCTCACCCTGTGGACTTTGGGGAACATTTGCACATTATTCCCAGCTGCCTCTGATCACCTCGAGTACCTCTTCTCTGACTCAGCCTCTTCCTCCTGTTCTCAGGTATACATCAATCTCTTGCCCACCTTGTAAGTGGTCCTTGGCACTCTAGGAGTTGGTAATGTATAATTCCAGGTTCTAAAGCTAAACTAATTGAGCTTCTATCAGATCAAAGATGACAGTAGGGGCTGGAGGAAGCACACTGCAAAGTTACCAAGCCAGAGCTTCTTAGCGTCCTCCCCTGAGAGCTGGACTATCAAAGAGATTTACTAAAACCCAGCACAGAAGTGTAGAAGAAGCAGAGAAGAATAATGACGCTGAGCTAAGAGTAGGAAACGGTAGATACTGAAATCCTTGAGTGTGTGAGAAGTTTTGGGAGGGATGTCACATCTATAACCAGCAGCCCAGGCAGTCAAGCCACATGGCACAGTGTAGGAGGGAGGACAAAATGTCTAGACAGCAGGTCAGGACCCAGGATTAGGCAGCCAAGGCCTGAGCGGGCAGTGATGTGGGCGGCTGTCCATTACACGCTTTCCATGACCTGCTGCTTCGGGCACATCCTGATTCTCATATTCTCAGTGATCTTTCCCCTTTTCTTTTTATATCCCAGGTCTCATGATTTATCTTGCTCAAGCCTTGTGTCTCTCATGCTCCAGCATCCTCTCTATTTCTCTCTTAACTCCTGTCCCCCTCTAGTTCTTCCACTGAAGCATAAAACAGGCTCAGCTACAATGGAAGCTAGGCTTTTTGCACAGTGGATGTAGTAGAAGCCCAGTCTACGAAGTCAGACCACACAAGTCCAAATCCCAGCTCTGCCACTTACACAATACGTGACCTTGGGAAACTTACACAACCTCTCTGTGTCTTAGTTTCCACATCTATAAAATGGGCTTGATAATGACACCTACTGTGAAAGTCATGAGATTAAATGACTTAATAAAGATAAAGCACTTATATCAATGCCTGACATGTAGTAAACATTTGCTATTACTATTTGCTATAATTAAGCAATAGAATGTTTTATATTTAAGTGAAAACTGATTTTTAAAATAAGCAAATAATTTTTGGTTCTCAAAAAGTAATCAAACATTCTGTCCAGTACAACAAGGCAAGAAAAGGAAGTAAAAAGCATAGAGACTGGTAAGGAAGAAATAAAATTATCCCTATTTGCCAAGGACATGGTTTTCTATGTAGGAAATGCAAAGGAATCTATAAAAATAATTTATGGCTGGGCACGGTGGCTCATACCTGTAATCCTAGCACTTTGGGAGGCCGAGGCGGGTAGATTGCCTGAGCTCAGGAGTTCGAGACCAGCCTGGGCAACATGGTGAAATCCCGTCTCTACTAAAATACAAAAAATTAGCTGGGCATGGCAGTGAGCACCTGTAGTCCCAGCTACTCAGGAGGCTGGGGCAGGAGAATCACTTGAACCCAGGAGGGAGAGGTTGTGGTAAGCCGAGATCAAGCCACTGCACTCCAGCCTGGGAGACAGAGCAAGACTCCATCTCAAAAAAAAAAAAAAAAAAGATTATATAACTAGTAAGTGAGTCCAGGAGGATTGAAAGATACAAGATGAGCACAAAAATCCATTGTATTCCTACAGATTAGCAGCGACCATGTGGAAACTGAAATTAAAAACATAATAGCATTTATAAGCACTACCCCAAAAATGAGGTGTCTAACATAAATCCAGCAAAACAAGTATAACATCTGTACACTGAAAACTACAAAATGCCAATGGACAAAAAATCAAAGAAGATCTAGATCAGTGGGGAGACACAGCATGTTCATAGGCTGGAAGGCTCTACATAGTAGAGATGTCAATCTTCCCCAAATGATCTATAGATTTAACACAATTCCTATCAAAATCCCAACCAGATTTTTTTGTAGATTTAGACAACTTATCCTATAATGTGTATGATAAGGCAAAGAAACTAGAACCAAGTAAGAGGGATCACTCTACCTGATAGTAAACTTACTATCTGATCACTGCAATACTTGAGACAGGGTATTGATGGAAGAATAGACACACAGATCAATAGAAGAGAACCGAGAACCCACAAAGAGAACAACACAAATACCCCAAATTGGATTTTTGTAACCGCAATTCAATGGAGAATAGACTTTTCAACAAATGGCACTGGAATAACTGGACATTCATAGACAAAAAAATTAACCTCAACCTAAAAGTTCACACTTTATATGAAAAAAAAATTTTAAATGAATCACAAATTTAAATATTAAAATGTTAAAAGAAAATACAGGAGAAGATTGATATTGGGATCTAGTGCTTGGCAAAGAGTTCTTAGACATGACACCAAAACCACAATCCATAAAAGAAAAAAATAATAAACCAGACTTCACCAAAATTAAAACCGTTTTTGGTGGCTCATGTCTGTAATCCTATCAATTTGGGAGTCTGAGGCGGGTGGATCAGCTGAGGTCAGGAGTTCAAGAGCAGCCTGGCCAACATGGTGAAACCCTGTCTCTACTAAAAATACAAAAATTAGCCAGGCTTGGTGGCACATGCCTGTAACTTCAGCTACTCGGAAGGCTGAGGCAGGAGAATCACTTGAACCTAGGAGGCAGAGGTTGCAGTAGGCCAAGATCGTGCCACCGAACTCCAGCCTGGGTGACAGAGCAAGTACCCATCTCAAGGAAAAAAAAACAAAAAACTTTTTTACTATAGAAGACCCCTATCTCTTCCAGAAAATAGAAGCAGAGGGAACCTTTCCTAACCCATCCTGTGAATCCAGCATTACTCTAATAACCAATCTAGATAAAAACATTAGAAATTAAAACTATAGATCAATGTACCTCACAGAGATGGAATAACCTCCTCCCAAAATATAAGCAAATCAAATCCAGAAACGTATAAGAAGAATTACACACCATACTTGGGTTTATTATAGTTTTGCAAAGTTGGTTCAACATTTGAAAATCAATCATTGTAGAGGTCAGGGTTGGTTTTTCAAGATGGTGGCTTCAAGGCTGTGGTGTCCAGCTGTGGGCTGCTTCCCCATGGGCTCCTAGCGGGCCAGCAGTGACCAGCTGGTCTCCACTTCCAGCTCGTAGGTTTAGGGAAGTGGTGGAGATCCAAGAAGGGAAGTCAACTATAATTGAAGGCCGTATCACAGCGACTCCCAAGGGGAGTCCAAATCCTCCTAACCCCTCTGGCCAGTGCTCCATCTGCTGCTGGAACCTGAAGCACAAATATAACTATGATGATGTTCTGCTGCTTAGCCAGCTCATCTGGCCTCACGGAGGCATGCTGGCCCGAAAGATGACAGGCCTACCCTGGGAAGAGCACCCTAAGATCAAGGAATGTGTGAAGATGGCCTACAGAGCAGGTCTGTTACCAAATCATGGGCCTCGGCTTCCTGAAGGAGTTGTTCTGAAAAGCAAACTCCAAACTCAACTGGTACCTGCCACGCTGGGTTCCCTGCTCCCTCAAGCCCATCTGCAAAAAAAGGCCCCCGCTGGAACAGGGTGCTCATGGCTGTGGGGTCACCCCCTCCTGAGGGACAATGTCTGCTACTCAAGAACACCTTGGAAGCTGTATCACTGAGTGCAGGGCTTCCAGAGTTCCTCCTGCACCAGTGCTGTGGAGTAGGAGGCCTACTCACAAGCCCTCTGCCAGAACTATACTCCTGCCCTACCCCACCACGATGGCCTGGCCCCTCTGACATGGATGGACAGGGGACAGTGGGACGAACTTCGGTACCCTTGGCCTGCCCAGTAGCAATGCTGGGAGCTAGAGCCAAGCAGGGCAGTTGGGTCCCTTGGCAGCTGCTGTGAGGCTTGGGCCACACTCAGTGCTGGGGACAGGAGTTTTGCCCAATGGAATGTCATAAACTAGGCTCATAGGCTAAAAAAAGAAAAGAAAAGAAAATCATTGTAATCCACCATGTCAATAGGCTAAAGAAACAAAATCATATGATCATGTCATTTGATGCAGAAAATACATTTGACAAAACCCAAGACCTAATGATTATAAAAATTCTCAGCTGCCAGGCGTGGTGGCTCATGCCTGTAATCCCAACACTTTGGTAGGTCAAGGCAGGAGGATTACTTGAGCCCAGGAGTTTGAGACCAGCCTGGCCAACATGGCAAAAACCTTGTCTCTGGTCGGGCACGGTGGCTCTTGCCTGTAATCCCAGCACTTTGGGGGGCCAAGGCAGGCGGATCACCTGAGGTTACAAGTTTGAGAACAGCCTGGCCAATGTGGCAAAACCCTGTCTCTACTAAAAATACTAAACTTAGCCGGTGCGGTGGATCACGCCTGTAATCCTAGCACTTTGGGAGGCTGAGACAGGTGGATCATGAGGTCAGGAGTTCAAGACCAGACTGGCCAAGATTCTGAAACCCCGTCTTTACTAAAAATACAAAAATTAGCCAGACGTGGTGGCATGCGCCTGTAATCCCAGCTACTTGGGAGGCTGAGGCAGGAGAATCATTTGAACCTGGGCAGCGGAAGTTGCAGTGAGCCAAGATCATAGCACTACGCTCCAGCCTGGGCAACAGAGCAAGACTCCATCTCAAAAAAAAAAAAAAAAAAATTAGCCAGGCATGGTGGTGGGCACCTGTAATCCCAGCTACTCAGGAGGCTGAGGCAGGAGAATCACTTGAATCCAGGAGGTGGAGGTTGCAGTGAGCTGAGATTGCACCACTGTACTCCAGCTTAGGTGACAGAGCAAGACTCTGTCTCAAAAAATAAATAATAAAATTAAATTAAATTAAGACCCTGTCAGGCCGGGTGTGGTGGCTCATGCCTGTAATCCAAGCACTTTGGAGGCCAAGGCGGGCAGATCCCCTGAGGTCGGGAGTTCAAGACCAGCCTGACCAACATGGTGAAACCCTGTCTTTAAAAAAAAAAAAAAAAAAAAAGGTTTTTTTTAAAAAAAAATTAAGACCCTGTCTTTAAAAACTAAATAAAATTTATAAAAAGTAAAAACTCTCGGCCAGGCATGGTGGTTCATGTCTCTAATCCCAGCACTTCGGAAGGCCAAGGTAGGCAGATCCCTTGAGGTCAGGCGCTCAAGACCAGCCTGGCTAACATGGTGAAATTCTGTCTCCACTAAAAATACAAAAATTAGCTGGGTGTGGTGGGTGCCTGTAGTCCCAGCTGCTTGGGAGACTGAGGCATGAGAATCCCTTGAACCCAGGAGGCGGAAGTTGCAGTGTATCGAGATGGCACTGTTGCACTCCAGCTTGGCTGATAGAGCAAAACTCTGTCTTAAAAAAAAAATAAAGATAAAAATAAAAAGTAATACCTCTCAGCAAACTAGAAATACAGCAGAACTTCCTCAATTGACAAAGAACATCTACAAAAAACCTACAACAAACATCCTGCTTTATAGTGAGAGAGACTAGATGTTTTTCCTGGATAACTGGAAACAAGGCAAGGATGTCTTCTCTCACCACTCCTGTTCAACATTGCACTGAAAGTCCTAGCTATTGCAATGAGACAAGAAAAAGAAAATGTACACATATTTGAAAAGAGGTAAAACTGCCTTTGTTCACAGATGACATGACTGTCTGCATAGGAAATCCCAAAGAATCTACAAAAAGAAATTTTTAAAAAATTCCTACAACTAATAAGCAAATATAGCAAGGTTGCAGGATATAAGATCATCTGCTTTCCTACATGTCAACTGCTTTCCTATATACCAGCAATAAACAATTCAAATTTTAAATTTTATACACACACATACACACAGAGCACCAAAAAAAAATTAAATACTTAGGTTCAACTCTAATAAAACATGTATATAATCTATACATGAAAAACTACAAACACTGATGAAAGAAATCAAAGATGATCTAACAAATGGTGAAATATTCTATGTTCATGCATAGGAAGACTCAATATTATGATATCAGCTCTTTCCATCTCAATGTATAGATTCAAAGCAAACCCAGTCAAAAACTCAGCAAGCTCTTTTGTACCTATTGAGAAACTGATTGTAGAGTTTACATGGAAAGACAAAAGACCTAGACTAGCTAACACAATACTGAAGAATAAAGTTGGAGGATTCATATCACCCAATTCCAAGACTTATCATAAGGCTGCATTAATCAAGACTGTGGTATTAGCAAAAACACAGGCAAGTAGATCAGTGGAACAGAACAGAGTCCAGAAGTGACTGACACAAACATAGTCAACTGATTTTTCGTTTTGTTTGTTTTTTAAGAGACAAGGTCTTGCTCTGTCGCCCAGGCTGGAGTATAGTGGCATACTCATAGCTCACTGCAGCTTTAAACTTCTGCACTCAAGCGATCCTCCCGTGGCAGCCTCTCGAGTAGCTACAACTATAGGTATATGCCACCAATCCCAGCAAATTTCTTTTTTAATTTTTTGTAGAGATGCATTCTTGCTGTGTTGCCCAGGCTAGAAGAGAGGTTTTTGAATGTTCTCATCACAAAGAAATGATAAATGTTTAAGGTGATGGATACGCTAATCACCCTGATTTGATCATCACACAATGTATACATGTGTGAAAGCATCACATTGCACCCCATAAAAAGGTACAATCATTATATGTCAATCACAAATTGTTTTAAATGTGTGAAAACTTTCAACAGACACATCAAAAAGGAAGCTCTGTGAATGGCTAACAAATAGCTGTAGAAGTGCTCACCTAAACAAATGGTAAACTAAAAATTTGTACATTTGACTATATGTAAATTTTACCTCAGAAAAAAACAGAAACAATACTGAATTCTACTTAATGATATGCATGCTTAAGTATTTGGAGGTGAAATGTATTAATATCTGCAACTTACTCTGAAGTGCATGAAAACATAAGATGGATTAACAGATGGATAGAGGGATAAATAAATGGATATGCCATTTTATGTATGTATGTATTATTTATTAGACAGAGTCTGACTCTGTCACCCAGGCTGGAATGCAGTGGCGCTATCTCGGCTCACTGCAACTTCCGCCTCCTGGGTTTAACCAATTCTCCTGCCTCAGCCTCCCAAGTAGCTGGGATCACAGGCACCTGCCACCATACCCGGCTAATTTTTTTTCTTTTTTTTTTGAGACAGAGTGTCACTCTGTTGCCAGGCGCCAAGCACCAGGCTGGAGTGTGGTGGCACGATCTCGGCTCACTGCAACCTCTGCCTCCCTGTTTCAAGCAATTCTCCTGCCTCAGCCTCCCGAGTAGCTGGAACTATAGGCGCGCGCCACCACGACCAGCTAATTTTTGTATTTTAGTAGAGACAAGGTTTCACCATGTTGGCCTGACTGGTCTGGATCTCTTGACCTCATGATCCACCCACCTGGGCCTCCCAAAGTGCTGGGATTACAAGTGTGAGCATTTTAAAAGACAATAGGCTGGGCGTTGTGGCTCACGCCTGTAATCCCAGCATTTTGGGGGTCAAGGTGGGCAGATCACAAAGTCAAGAGATCGAGACCAGTCAGGCCAACATGGTGAAACCCCGTCTCTACTAAAAATACAAAAATTAGCTGGGCATGCTGACGCTCGCGCCTGTAGTCCCAGCTACTCAGGAGGCTGAGGCAAGAGAATCACTTGAACCTGGGAGGTAGAGGTTGTAGTGAGTAGGGATTGTGCCACTGCACTCCAGCCTGGCAACAGAGCCAGACTGAGTCTCAAAAATAATAATAAAATGAAATGTTAACTATACACTTTAGGTATTAAATTTAGGTGTTGAGTATAAATTTTACAATTCTTAGCCAGCCGCAGCAGCTCACACCTGTAATCCCAGCACCTTGGGAGGCTGAGGTGGGCAGATCACCTGGGTCAGTAGTTCGAGACCAGCCTGACCAACCTGGAGAAACCCTGTCTCTACTAAAAATACAAAATTAGCTGGGCATGGTGGCACATGTCTGTAATCCCAGCTACTTGGGAGGCTGAGGCAGGAGAATCACTTGAACCCGGGAGGCAGAGGTTGCAGTGAGCCAAGATCACGTCATTGCACTCCAGACTGGGCAACAAGAACAAAACTCCATCTCAAAAAAAAAAAAACAATTTACGATTCTTAGGACTTTTCTGTATATTAAATTTATTCATAATAAACAGTTGGGGGCCAGGCACAGTGGCTTGTGCCTGTAATCCCAGCACTTTGGAAGGCCAAGGCAGGTGGATTACCTGAGATCAGGAGTTTGAGATCAGCCTAGCCAACATGGTTAAACTCTGTCTCTATGAAAAATACAAAAATTAGCTGGGTGGCACGTGCCTGTGATCCCATCTACTCAGGAGGCTGAGGCAGGAGAATCGCTTGAACCCAGGAGGTGGAAATTACAGTGAGCGGAGATTGTGCCACTGCACTCCAGCCTGGGCGACAAGAGTGAAACTCCATCTCAAAAAAAAAAAAAAGACTGGGGAAGAGGAGGGAATACAGGAAAATAAAGGCACTTGCTTCCCTGATAATGAAGTGATTTGCTTCCAAATAACCCTCATCTCTATCAAACAAGCTTGGCCCCTATGGCCTGGAAGCTGCCCCAGAGACTGGTACAAAACCTCCTGAGAATAACGGAGTGACTGCTATGCCTCCTGTACTCCATCCTTTCATGAAGCCAAGTGAATTTAATGCAGGGTTCAAGTACATTATGTACCATTAATTTGATTATCAATCCAAACCTAAGACCATTCTTCATGGCTGTGTATTGTTTTAACAGCTACAGGCTAACACTTAGTCTTTCCCTGTACTATTTTACAGTTTTAGCTGCTTTCATCATAATTATTACCAGTGTCATTATTTCCTGCCTCTATGCATCATTTCCCAAAGAATCTTGGCTCTTTGAGAATAAGGACAGTGAATTTAACAACTCAACTTGGCTAGCTCCCAGAATCTCACATAGTCCTGTGCCCAGAAACCAATAAATTAAATTTCTGGTATAGAAAAGATCATCCCATTTCCTACAGCTGTTAATGATATAACACAGGACTGAAATACATATGGATTAAATGGTATGATGCTTTGGATTTTTTTAAACATAATCCAGTGGGAATGGAAATGAAATAATTGCCGAAGTAGGATGCTGGATACAAGAGAGTTCATTAATTCTTTTTCCACTTTTGCATATCTTTGAAATTTTCTTTTCTTTCTTTCTTTTTTTTTTTTTTTTTTGAGACGGATTCTCACTCTGTAGCCCAGGCTGGAGTCCAGTGGCACGATCTCAGCCCACTACAACCTCTGCCTCCCAGGTTCAAGCAATTCCCTACCTCAGTCTCCCAAGTAGCTAGGATTACAGACACCCACCAACACGCCTGGCTAATTTTTGTTTTTTTGTTTGTTTTTTTTGAGATGGAGTCTCACTCTGTTGCCCAGCCTGGAGTGCAGTGGCGCGATCTCAGCTCACTGCAACTTCCGCCTCCCAGGTTCAAGCTATTCTCCTGCCTCAGTCTCCTGAGTAGCTGGGATTACAGGCACGCGTCACCATGCCCAGCTAGTTTTTGTATTTTTAGTAGAGACGGGGTTTCACCATGTTGGTCAGGCTGGTCTCTAACGCCTGACCTCATGATCTGCCCGCCTCGACCTCCCAAAGTGCTGGGATTACAGGCATGAGCCACCACGCCCAGCCTCATATCTTTAAAATTTTCTATAATAAAATGTGAAAAAGAGTCTAATGTACAAGATCAGACTATTAGATACTATTAAAGTGTTAAAATTATTTGTGCAAATGTTGACCTAGGGAACTTTAATAGTACATTTTAGGATCTTAATAACCCCAGGTTTTTATAAACAGTTACCATTACATTTTAGAATACTCTGGATTAATATTAAACTTGGTCATGTTTTTGTATAAGCTCAAATAACAGAAAGATTAAATGCAAAAAAAAAACATTATAATATGCCTAGAAAATGGCTAACACAAGGCATGAACTGCTTAAATGTTAATCGCTTCCTCCCTTCCCAAGAAAGAGAGGTGAGCCCATTCTCTGAGACATGAGCCAGCATTTCAGAAAAGAGAAAGGTGGGCCCAACTCACCAGATATCTGGGCTTTCCTCCCAGGGCCAGGCAGAAACCTTGGAAGGCAGAGCTGGGGAAAGAAGAAGCAGCCTTGAGAAGCCAGGCCTGCCAGGCCCATCATGAGGATCCCTAAGAGCCCTTAAGAGCCTTGACTGTGGCCACCTCAGCCTTCTCAGCCAACCTAGGCCTCAAGCTCCTCTGATCTTCCTTATGCTTGAGTCAGCTTCTCCTGCTCTGCACCTCTTCCCTATAATGCTTTTACAGAAACACTGATCTTAATCAAATGTGAGAAGGTAAACTCTAAACACTCATCTTTCTACTCTAAAAATTAGCAAAACTGTTGAGACAAGGCATCATTTCCCCTACATGTGTTACGTGACTCCAGTTACACATTTTCTTTTTTTTTTGAGATGGAGTTTCACTTTTGTTGCCCAGGCTGGAGTGCAATGGCACGATCTCGGCTCACTACAACCTCCGCTTCCTGGGTTCAAGCAATTCTCCTGCCTCAGCCTCCTGAGTAGCTGGGATTATAGGCATGTGCCACCACACTGGGCTAATTTTTGTATATTTAGTAGAGATGGGGTTTCTCCATGTTGGGCAGGCTGGTATCAAACTCCCAACCTCAGGTGATCTGCCCGCCTTGGACTCCCGAAGTGCTGGGATTACAGGCATAAGCCACCGAGCCCACCACTTTTTTTTTCTTAATTTATGAAAATGGGCCGAGTGCAGTGGCTCATGCCTATAATCCCAAAACTTTGGGAGACCGAGGTGGACAGGTCACTTGAGGTCAGGAGTTCGAGACCAGCCTGATCAACATGGCGAAGAAACCCCGTCTCCACTAAAAGTACAAAAATTAACCAGGGTCATGGTAGTGCACGCCTGTAATCACAGCTACTCAGGAGGCTTGTACTGGTATTACAGATATAAGCCACTGCACCCAGCAGACCTCAGTCTTTAAGACTTAATCATCAAGTTGTCCCACTGCCAGGCACCAGACCACATTGTCAGTCCACTGGCTACTGTCCACCAGTCAGTGAAATGTTAAGATGAATTTTAGGCGATATTTTCCAGAGCAAACACCGTAGCCCATAACTCTGTCTCTCTCTCACTCTCTCCCTCTCTCCCCTTTCCATTGCTGTTTAAAACAGATTTCCTTGAGGCTAAACAGCTGCAGTGGCCCAGTGCACCCCATCAGCCTTTAACAAAGCTGATGTGTCCATGAATCAGACCTAGGCATTTTCAGAAACAATTGTGTACCAAAGCCCCCAGGAAGCTCTGGCACAGACCCCACATCTGAGACAGCCATATCTAGAAGGTGACTAGCCACTTTTTCCTGTACATGTTAAACTTTTAGTTTATTTCTTTTCTGGGAAAAATCCATTTTGTCGGTGTTTTCATTTATTACCCTCTCAGGGATGTCAGGGCATAATAACACCTGCTGTTGCTTTGTTAGTCTCTCAATGTCCACTAACAGCCAATAACAAGCCAGCAATTTCCTCTCAAAAAGGATATACCTAATAGTGGCATCAGGCAAATGTTTTATCCATGTCCACAGGGGGACCATTGCTTAGCGGCTACATCTTTTTACCACAGGCTCCAGTCTGCATAATTATAAGTCCCCCATACTCCGAATGTTAAAGTTTTTGGTACTAATTGGCTGAGTGGAAGGGCAGTCCACACCAGGTGTCGGATTTCCTTAAGCACTTCCGCCTCTCCCCAGCTCTTTTGTGGGTAGAGTACTCCTCCCCCTCCCCCGTCCCGCCCCGCCCTACCAGCCTTGTACTCTATGCTGCTTTACTGCCACCATGTGGTCTGTTGGGCTCCCAGTTGTGCATTGGTCCCACTGCCACTGTCCTAACCGTGGCCTTTCCCTATTGGGGGCATCCCTTAAGGTCAGGACAAATATCGCTCATACTAAAAGCGTCTATTTCCACAATGCATTCGGCAGGATCAGCTACTTGGGTCTGCGAAATGTCCATCAAGTAAAACATAACAGATTAGCCGGGCACGGTGGCTCACGCCTGTAATCCGAGCACTTTGGGAGGCTGAGGCGGGTGGATCATGAGGTCAGGAGTTTGAGACCAGCCTGACCAACATGGTGAAACCCCGTCTCTACTAAAAATACAAAAATTAGCTGGGCGTGGTGGCGTGCGCCTGTAATCCCAGCTACTCAGGAGACTGAGGCAGGAGAATTGCTAGAACCCAGGAGGCAGAGGTTGCAGTGAGCGGAGATCACGCCACTGCACTCCAGCCTAGGTGACAGAGTGAGACTCAGTCTCAAAAAAAAAAAAAAAAAAAGATTAGTTTCAAGGGCCACTCAGCTGAATGGACTGAAACAACACTTTAAAACCTCAAGAAAGGAAAAAGCTGGGAAGAAAAGTACAGCCATTAGCCTGGAGTGGGTAGAAGTCAAAGATCGCTGCAAATAGAAGTGGGGCCAGAATCCCATGCAGTGTGGCCTGCTTTTTACTAGAAGATAAATGGGCCAGCTTTTGACAAGAATTACAAGTTTGGCATGCAGCGGTAGTGTTAGTACTGGGAACATAGAGTTCTTACTTTGTAAGAGGCAACAATTCTTCTTTGACTGCGGAAGAGATTCAGCTTTGTGAGTCCACCCACGTTGTTTCAAGAAATTTTAATTGGCAAGCAGGCCTCTGAGTTTTGTCGGGGTTTACCAGTCACCCGTGCTGACTGCTGTTAACACAGAAAGTAGACATTTCTGGCTTGCCAATCAACAGAACATCATTTATACAGTGAAAACATTGGACCTCAAAGCAATTTTCTCTAACATTTTATGAGCATTTAAGGTTCAAAGATGTAATACACTGTTAATGCCAAGTATACATTTTTACACACAGTGAATCCACTCAAACCACAGTTACTTTGACTTTTTTACTCTGGACTGCAAGTTTTGCCCAAACTCTTTTAAGTGCTTTTTTTTGCAAAAACACAGTTTACATAGGCACTCCAGCTACCAAGAGACCACCTCATCTCCTCAGCTGGGAGTTCAGGGAGTGCAGGGCAATACCGAGAAGGCTGGCCTCCAGGGAGGTTTTTATTACTTAATTAACTCAGCTAATTACTTTAGCTGAGTTCTGGAGTGAAAACAATAGAGAGATCATATGTATTTGCATGCACCAGTAGGCATAGTTTTGCACTTACTGTTGGTTTAAAGTGTCTTTGATGGTAAGTGGTTACATATTTTTTCAATTAATTAATTTTGGGGGTTTTCTTTGAGACAGAGTCTTGCTCTGTCTCCCAGGCTGGAGTGCAATGGCACGATCTCAGCTCACTGCAATCTCTGCCTCCCAGGTTCAAGCGATTCTGCTGCCTCAGCCTCTCAAATAGCTTGGATTACAGGCACGTGCCACCACACTCAGCAGATCTTTATATTTTTAGTAGAGATGGGGTTTCACCATCTTGGCCAGGCTGGTCTTGAACTCCTGACCTCAGGTGATCCTCCCGCTTCAGCATCCTGAAGTGCTGGGATTATAGATGTGAACCACCAAACTTTTTAATGTGTCTTTTTTTTTTTAGAGATGGTGGTCTCGCTATGTTACCCAAGCTGTTCTCGAACTCCTGAGCTCAAGCGATCCTCCTGCCTCAGCCTCCCAAGTAGCTGGGACTACAAACACATATCACCATGCTTGGTGTGTGTCTTAATTTTATAGTCAGAAAATAAAACAGTATTTAAAAAATATGTCTGGGTTGGGTAAGGATCATTTCAATAGGGTGCTGGGTCAATTGGATATTCATATGGAAAAAAAAAGAAACTTGATCCCTACCTCACATCATGAACAGAGGTGATCACACCAATATAATATGAGGAGAGACAAGCCAGGCAAAAAGAATATGCATCATATCATTCCACTTATTTAAAGTTCAAAATCAGGCAAAACTAGTCTACATGTTAAAATCAGGATACTGGGGGCCGGGCAGTGGCTCACACCTGTAATCCCAGTACTTTGGGAGGTTGAGGCAGGCAGATCACTTGAGGTCAGAAGTTAGAGACCAACCTGGACAACATGGCAAAACCCTGTCTCTACTAAAAATACAAAAATCAGTTGGGCATGGTGGCGTGCACCTGTAGTCCCAGCTACGCTGGAGGCTGAGGCAGGAGAATTGCTTGAACCCAGGAGGCAGAGGTTGCAGTGAGCTGAGATTGCACCACTGCACTCCCAGGCGACAGAGTGAGAATCTGCCCCTGCCAAAAAAAATCAGGATAGTGGTAATTTCTGGGGAGGACAGAATGAGCAGTGATTGGGAGTGGCATGAGTTGGACCTCTGGGGTACTTGGAATTTATGCTTATTGATGCCGGTTTTGATTCCACACAGGTATGTTCAGTTTATGAAAATGCATCCATCTGTGCCCTTAAGCGACATGCACTTTTCTATTTGAATGTTAAACTGTACATCAATAAAAAAGAGGGTGGGGGAGGCAGAAAATTATAAGTCCCCTCAAAAAACCAAATGTAATGTTTTATGTTAAAGCATCATATATGCTCAAAAAATAAAGCTATAATCTCATATATATGTAGAGAAAAAGAAATATATGTGTGTGTTTTGAAGTATTCTTATGGACAGACAATATTTTACTAACTAGATATTTCTTATCCAATAAATAATTACTCAGAAAAGCATGGTGCCAAAAAGCTACCTTCACAAAGCCTGTAGTCTAGTAAATTAATCTTTTGGTTTTTTTTGAGACGGAGTCTTGCTCTGTCACCAAGGCTAGAGTGCAGTGGTGCAATCTCGGTTCACTGCAACATCTGCCTCCAGGGTTCAAGCAATCCTCTGCCTTAGCCTCCCAAATAGCTGGGATTACAGGCGCCCACCACCACACCCTGCTAATTTTTATATTTTTAGTAGAGACGGGGTTTCACCATCTTGGCCAGGCTGGTCTCGAACTCCTGACCTTGTGATCCACCCACCTCTGCCTCCCAAAGTGCTGGAATTACAGGTGTGAGCCACCATGCCCAGCCAATCTTATTTTTCTTAAAGATGATAAAGGAAATATTAACAAGTTTTTTTCTGTTCATTCATTAAAACATCTGAGTGCCAATAATATGCCAAACACTGTGCTAGGTAAAAGTATGGAAAACTCAATTTCACTGTATCACTTTATAAGACTAGAAACTACCCAGCCATGGAATACACTGACTAACAATAGTAGGTAGTGAGTTTCCTGCCACTGGGGGTGTTTCAGCAGAGACGGGGAAGACCAGCTCTTTGGCACAACAAAGAATCCATCCTTGCTTTGAGATGGGGCAGAAGGACAAAGCATCTGTAGATTTCTATTATGTGTCCAGCACTTCACACATGCCATCTAGTATCTATCCCCCACAGTCACCCTGGAGGAATGAGCTATTATGTTTTCCATTTTACAGGTGAAAACATTGAAACCAAAAGGCGGCCGGGCGCGGTGGCTCACGCTTGTAATCCTAGCACTTTGGGAGGCCGAGGTGGGTGGATCACCTGAGGTCAGGAGTTCAAGACCAGCCTGGCCATCATGGTGAAACCCCATCTTAAAAAAAAAAAAAAAAAAAAAAGAAACCGAAAGGTTAGGTGATGTTCCCAAGGTCAGAGAGCTAGGCTATGCATGTGGGTATTTGCTTTAGATGTTTTACACTGCTGGGCTCTGTTCATTAGGGGCAAATTAATTTTATAGTTCATATTCCTTCTGCTCATTCTCTCTCTCTCTCTCTTTTTTTTTTTTTTTTGTGAGATGGAGTTTGGCTCTTGTTGCCCAGGCTGAAATGCAATGGCGTGATCTTGGCTCACAGCAACCTCCGCCTCCCGGATTCAAGCGATTCTCCTGCCTCAGCCTCCCAAGTAGCTGGGATAACAGGCATGTGCCACCGCCCCCTATAATTTTGTATTTTTAGTAGAGACAGGGTTTCTCCATGTTGATCAGGCTGGTCTCGAACTTCTCACCTCAGGCGATCCACCCACCTTGGCCTCCCAAAGTGCTGGGATTACAGGCGTGAGCCACCACACCCGGCTTTTTTTTTGAGGCAGGGTCTCACTTTGTCACCCAGGCTGGAGTGCAGTGGCTGGATCTTGGCTCACTGCAACCTCTGCCACCCAGGTTCAAGCAATTCTCCTGCCTCAGCCTCCCGAGTAGCTGGGTTACAGGCTCCTGCCACCGTGCCTGGCTGATATTTACATTTTTAGTAGAGACGGGGTTTCACCATCTTCGCTAGGCTGGTCTTGGACTCCTCACCTCATGATCCACCCACCTCGGCCTCCCAAAGTGCTGGGATTATAGGCATCAGCCACCATGCCCAGCCTCATTCCTTGCTTTCGGTGGAAAAATCTTTTTAGGTTATACACAAGGAGGGAATGTTAGGGATCTGAAAAAAGACAACAAAATTGATGGCTAAAAGCCTATCCTTCAACTCCCTGACAAGATCTGATCCACCCAGAAACACCACAGTGTGATGTCTGTACCTCACTCCTCCCACTTCCCACCATCTTCTCAGGCTAATGAGTTAGGAGCACATTTCTCCTTCAAAACCAACTTTGAATCACCTCACAAATTTGATTCACTAATTGAAAGGGGAGAAGCTACCTTATAATGTAAAGAACTGGGAGTTATGCCTAGCAGGTGACTGAACTTCACATACTAGTAGTAGAATAACATACTGTGTACATTCTGTACATAGTACAGAATTAAATATTGTTGTTATTCACCTAGTCAGAAAAATCCATTATTAAGCTGTCATATTTAATGAAGTCTCACCTGGAGCTTCCTGCCAGATATGAAGAACCCCATGGTAATGGTGGAAGCTGCATAGGTTCCAGTTTCAGCACTGACACCTCAGCTTTATTTTACTTTATTGATTGATTGATTGAGATGGAGTTTCACTCTCGTTGCCCAGGCTGGAGTGCAATGGTGTGATCTCTGCTCACCATAACCTCCACCTCCCGGGTTCAAGCAATTCTCCTGCCTCAGCCTCCTGAGTAGCTGGGATTACAGGCATGTGCCACCACACTGGCTAATTTTGTATTTTTAGTAGAGACAGGGTTTCTGCATGTTGGTCAGGTTGGTCTTGAACTCCCAACCTCAGGTGATATGCCCACCTTGGCCTCCCAAAGTGCTGGGATTGCAGGTGTGAGCCACCACGCCCAGCTTATTTTACTTAATTTTTATTTTCGATTAAGGATCTCACTATTACCCATGTTGCCCAAGCTGGTCTCGACCTCCTGGCCTCAAGTGATCCGCCTGCCTCCGTCTCCTGAGTAGCTGGGATCACAGGCACAAGCCCCTGCACGCAGCCCTACCTCTGTTCTAACCAAGTTCTCTGAGTCTTTGTTTCCTTGTCTGTGATAATACTGAACAAGTGCTATATAACATTTTACTAACAAAAATTAATGTGACCAATTCTCAGGAGAGGTGATAGTGGGTTGTTTTTGTTTTGTTTTGTTCTTCTGGGTTTTTTGTTTTGTTTTGTTTTGTTTTTTTGAGACGGAGTTTTGCTCTTGTGGCTCAGGTGGAGTGCAATGGCACAATCCTGGCTCACTGCATCCTGGCTCACTGCAACCTTCAGCTTCTGGGTTTAAGTGATTCTCCTGCCTCAGCCTCCTGAGTAGCTGGGATTACAGGTGTGCGCCACCACACTGGCTAATTTTGTATTTTTAGTAGAGACAGGGTTTCATCATGTTGGCCAGGTTGGTCTCAAACTCCTGACCTCAGGTGATTCACCCGCCTTGGCCTCTCAAAGTGCTGGGATTACAGGGGTGAGTCACCGCATCCAGTCTCTGAGAATTTGATTTTAATAAAATCCCATTAGGTAGATAACAATTCAACAGAAACAGAAAGAGGATTGGGTGCCCCAGGCAAACCCCAGCTCCCATCCTGCTGCCTGTGAAGACAGCAGGGCTGAGAAGCATTAGGCAGTGCCTCAGAGCCCTCCCATCAGCCCACCTGCTTTCCCTGCAGTACCCACAGATGGCCAATGGGGGAAATCTCAGGGCAGTACCAGCAGGTGCCCAACATCCCCAGACAGCCGCAGGCACTTGCCTGCCAAAGTCCCCGGGCTGCTAACAGAAATACCATCTCCCCCAGAGCTGACTTATCATTAGGCACAATAGACAGTGTCTAGGGACCATGATTCCTTCAGGGGCCCACAAAAGTATCTTCATTTTAATTTATTTTAAAATCAGAAGACCAGGTATGGTGACTCACACCTATAATCCCAGCACTTTGGGAGGCCAAGGTGGGTGGATCACTTGAATTCAGAAGTTGAGACCAGCCTGGGCAACATGGCAATACCTTGTCTCTATCAAAAATGCAAAAAATATGCCGAGCATGGTGGTGCACACCTGTGGTTTCCGCTACTCGGGAGGCTGAAGTGGGAGGATTGCATGAACCTGGGAGGTGGAGGTTGCAGTGAGCCAAGATCGTGCCACTGCACTCCAGCCTGGGTAACAAAGTGAGACTCCATCTCAAAAAATTAATTAAATAATTAATCAGAAGATTAAAATGACTATAATAGCAATTAATATATAATATTAAAATCCATCTTGGATTATCCTTTTTTTTTTTTTTTTTTTTTTTTTGAGATAGAGTCTTGCTCTGTCACCCAGGCTGGATTGCAGTGGCACAATCTCAGTTCAGTGCAACCTCGGCCTCCTGGGTACAAGCCATTCTCCTCCTCAGCCTCCTGAGTACTGGGACTACAGGCACGTGCCATCACGCCTTTCTAATTTTTGTAATTTTCAGTAGAGACAGGGTTTCACCATGTTGCCCAGGCCAGTCTCAAACTCCTAACCTCAAATGATCCATCCATCTGGGCCTCCCAAAGTGCCGGGATTACAGATGTGAGCCACCACACCCAGCCGTGTCTGTCTTTATACCAATGCAGTTGTAAAATAAAATTTTAATTTTTTTTGTGGATGAAAGAACCCACGAAGGTAAAAGCACTTGGGTCCATGAAAGTCACAATGTGGCCCTGTGTCTCCCCAGCCAGGGTGCTTTAGATACACAGCAGCACACAGGAGAGCAGGAGGGATGCACCAGGTACCAGGGCAGTCCCCACCCTCGGGCTGAGGCTAGAGAGCCCTTGAGAGTCTGGGGGAGCCCGCACAGTGGCTCGTGCCTGTAATCCCAGCACTTTGGGAGGCTGAGGTGGGCGAATCACTTGAGGTCAGGAGTTCAAGACCAGCCTGGGCAACATGGCAAAGTCTCATTTCTACAAAAAAAAAAAAATAATAATACAAAAATTAGCCAGGCATGGTGTTGTGCATCTGTAGTCCCAGCTACTAAGGAGGCTGTGATGGGATGATCACCTGAGCCCAGGAGGTCGAGTTTGCAGTGAGCCATGACTGTGCCACTGCACTCCAGCCTGGGTGTCAGAATGAGACCCTGTCTCACAAGGAAAAGAGAATCCAGGCCAGGCATGGTGGCTCACTCCTGTAATCCCAGCACTTTGGGAGACCGAGGCAGGTGGATCACCTGAGGTCAGGAGTTCGAGACCAGCTGGCCGACATAGTGAAATCCTGTCTCTACTAAAAATACAAAAATTAGCCGGGTGTGGTGGCACCCTCCTGTAGTTCCAGCTACTTGGGAGGCTCAGGCAGGAGAGTCGCTTGAACCCAGGAGGCAGAGGTTGCAGTGAGCCGAGGTTGCGCCACTGTACTCCAGCCTGGGCAACAGAGCAAGACGCCATCTTAAAAAAAAAAAAGAGAGAGAGAGAGAGTCCAGGGAGAGGACTTTTGGGATCTGACTAGCACAGGCATTGCTCAGTCAGAACAGAGGATGCTCGCAGGACCCTGCCTTCAGCCACCATGCCCCTGCTGAGACTTTAATGGCCAAATCGAGGAGGTATCATGGAATAAGGAGGGGTCTCTAGACAATGGCCAGTTTTATACACTCAGGGAAGTCTGGTCTTATTTATCTCACCCTCCCCCTGGTGAAGATTCCAAGTGTCCCCCTCCATCCCTACTCTGACAGATATCCCCCATCACTGTACCCTGAGAGTGACCCATACCAAGTGTTGTCTTCTTTGAGCTCCTCATTCTGTCCAATTCAGATTCAGCCCCTTTCAAGGTGCTTTACCTTCCTTATAAGCAAAATTTCAGACCAAGTCTTTTTTTTTTTTTTTAAGATGGAATCTCACTCTGTCGCCCAGGCTGGAGTGCAATGGCACAATCTCGGCTCACTGCAACCTCCACCTCCCAGGTTCTAAGTGATTCTTCTGCCTCAGCCTCCTGAGTAGCTGGTATTACAGCCATGCACCACCACACCCAACTAATTTTTGTATTTTTAGTGGTGGTCTCAAACTCCTGCCTCAGGCGATCCACCCTCCTCGGCCTCCCAAAGTGCTGGGATTATAGGCATGAGCCACCATGCCCAACCAGACCGTCTTTAAAGCAGGTCATGTTGTTCCCAATTTACAGATGGGGAAACTGAGGACTAGAACCATGGGGCCACCCAGCCAGAAGACCCATTGGCCTCAAACTTCTAGACTCCTTGGATGGACTTCTCTCTCCTCTACCCCATTGAGGCTGACCTGGAGTGCCCCTCCTCTGGGGAAGCCCCCAACTAACACTCAAGACCTTGGAGGAAGGGGGTTGAGGGCAGGACCCACAGGGACCTCACCTGGTAACAAGCCCAGTCTCCCTCCTCGGTATAGCAGGGCTCAGGGACAGGGACATCGCCTTGTCCACCCTCATTACCTCCCCGCTTCTATGCCTCTTGCCCTCTCCTTGGCTCACTGCAGCTGCCTCTCTGCCCCTGGGCAAGTGATGCCCACAGTGCTATAGGAACTCAAAGGTTCCTATAGCAGCCTACTGAGGCTGTGTTCTGCTGACTTCGGTGATCTTCACATTTGTACAAACTATGGGAAACCATTAGGAGTCATCTACCTGGGCCTCTTGGCCTCCTGTGACACTCTGAGCACTTTTTAAAATTATCACCTCCTCCTGGCTTACGGGACTGCTAGCACCACTTTCTGACTCCCCCACTCCTCCCCACGCCAATACCCTGGAGATCCTCCAGCTTTTCCTTGCCAGTCTCACTCCAGGCCCTGGCACCTACACCCATTCAGGATAGGTTGAATGGGCTCTGGAGTGCCTTTCAGTCCTCAGCCATCCTAGGCTGGCTTCTCCAGAAGCAGAGCCTGCAGCGGGGGTTCAGAGGCATGTGCTTCACTCAGGAGCCTTCTCAAATCAGCGGGCGAGGGAGCCAGAATGGGGCTGAGGACAGAGCTGAGCAAGGATGGGGTCTACCCTGACTAGCTTCAGCCTGACCCCACAGAAAGCCTTGAACCCGCATTGTTCCATTTCTTCAGTCATGACTGAGGCAAGTGGCCAGGTTTTTATTCCCTCTCAGCAGTCAGTCGCTGTCCACAGGCTGTGGGCAGAGGGAGCATGATGTCCCAGGCATCTTCTGGGGGGCTGTGAAGGAAGCTGCGAAGGGGGCAGCAGCCCAGAGTGGACCCCAGGGCACTAACAGCACCCACTACAATAGCCCTTTTCCCTGTGCTGACCCAGGGACCATATCCCACCGGCACTTCAGAGCTGATTGTGTTCAGACTGAACTTGTCCTCATCCCCCCTACCCTCATCTCTTACCCACACCAGGAATCTGCCCAGCCACTGCCATCAGCCCATCAGAGAATCAGCCCGCCTCTTCCGCTCCACAGCACTCCGTCTCAGTCAGGTCCACACTCTATTAGTCTCTAGGCCAGTCCTCCCTCTATTCTGTCTTTCCTCCTCTCCTTTTGGCCACCTTCCTGGCGGGCAGGGGAGGCACATCCTTGCCAGTCTTGCTCCCAGTTTTTACACATACAAACACACAGAAGCCAGGTGATGTGGCTAAGACGGACATAAGGTGCCACTTCCTCTTCCTACAGCCATCACTCGCTCCCTATTGCTCTTCAGGCCCTGGGCCCGCCCATCCTTCCACTGCCACCCACACCACCGCCTTGCATGCCTGCCTTGAGCACTAAAGGAAGTGTCACTTCTCACCCCCACCATGCCTGTTACTGTGCCTTTGCTCTGGCTATTTTCACTCCCTGGAATGCCCTCCTTTCCCCATGCTGGGCTGGGGTCCCTTCCTTTGAGTTCCTATAGCACTGTGGGCATCACTTGCCCAGGGAACTCACCATCCAAGTTTCACCATCAAGAATGAACAACCCTAGGGTGCCATGCCTGACATTCCAGTACTGTTGATGAAAGAATCTGATAAGCGTTCTCTCACCAGTCTAATAGTCAAACAGCAGGCATGCTCACCAATCAAACACTTTATTTTATTTGTTTATTTGAGATCGAGTTTTACTTTGTTGCCCAGGCTGGAGTGCAGTGGCGTGATCTCGGCTCACTACAACCTCCACATCCTAGGCTCAAGCAATTCTGGTGCCTCAACCTCCTGAGTAGCTGGGATTACAGGTGCATGCCACCACACTGGCTAATTTTTGTATTTTTAGTAGAGATGGGGTTTCACCATGTTGGCCAGGCTGGTCTCCAACTCCTGACCTCAGATGATCTGCTCACCTCAGCCTCCCAAAGTGCTGGGATTACAGGCATGAGCCACCACAGCCGGCCAATCACTTTAGAGGGCACTGACAGGCCTGCAGACCTCCGTCCAGGGGCCCAGCTTTGTGATCCAGGGTTGAGATGGAAAAGATATAAGCATCCATTCCCTTCTGATGTTAGTGGTCAGGTATGTATGTTGACAGCCTGGTACATGGCTAGGGCCATCTCACTAATGCACATGTAGACTATCAAAGGGCAGGGGGAATAGGAGGGTTGCCATGGTAGCAGGATGGGTAATCCTGGGAGAAAACTGGAAATAGATGCAGTCGGCACAGGCTCATGGTATCCTCGTGAGTGATCCCTCCCTCAGTCTGAGCAATGATGTGCCAGCTGGGGCTGGGGGCGCTGCTTTGTAGCATCTGTGGATTTCCATGGTGTAACCTACTCCCTCCCACTATGGCCAATTTTAAGGTGCTAAGAGTTTAACACCCAGCTCAAAAAATTCCTAAAAATATAGCAATTGGCTCTGACACAGCACATGCCCCTGAGATTCCTCCCTAGAACTCCCTCTCTAGCACTCTGTGATGATGCAGAGTGAGAAGCATCTAGTTCCTCTAACCTGCCTGAAATCAGCCAACCTGCTCACCATGAAGAAGCAAGCAGGGCAGGGCACGGTGGCTCACGCTTTGGGAGCTGAGGCAAGGAGATCACTTGAGCCCAGGAGCTCAAGACCAGCCTGGGCAACATAGTGAGACTCCATCTCAAAAAAGAAAAGAAGCGGCAAGCATGACAGATAACAAAGTATGTGCTTTTGTGAGGTTTTGCCTTCTCTTCCTCTCAGAGAGAGATGCCTGTGTCTTAGTTTAGGTTGGCCTGGAAGAGGAGCTGGTTAAGGATTGAAGTGGGAGTAGTGTATTTGGGAAGCAACTACAGAGAGCACCTGCAGGAGTGTAGAGAAATGAGACACGGCACAACAAGTCAGAAGAGGATGTGGTCACGAACAGGTCTTTGTTGAGGGCAGCCCACCTAGGGACCTCTGGGCAACGGGAAACACACTTCTGAGTTGTCCCTCCAAGGGTGAGAAGAAAGATCTTTCCACCAACTCCCAGCTATCCTTGGTTGAGGCTGCTCCCTGGAGTGCAGACTTTCCAGTACTTCCAGTCGACCAACCTCATAGCAAAAAGCCTCAGGTGCTTCTAGTGGCTACAGAATGGTGAGTGGGGAGGACAGAGCTGTGTCTGAAACAGAGTGGCAACCTGTGTGTCACTCTGCCTGTCTCTTCTAGCCACAGCACCTCACTCCACTGAGCAGGATTCTCATTCTGTTTGCTTTTTATTTATTTATTTATTTATTTTTGAGACAGAGTCTTGCTCTGTCGCCCAGGTTGGAGTGCAGTGGCACGATCTCTGCTCACTGCAACCTCCGCCTCCCGGGATCAAGCGATTCTCCTGCCTCAGCCTCCCAAGTAGCTGGGACTACAGGCGCATGATATCATGCATGGCTAATTTTTTGTATTTTTAGTGGAGACAGGGTTTCACCGTGTTAGCCAGGATGGTCTCGATCTCCTGACCTCATGATCCGCCTGCCTCGGCCTCCCAAAGTGCTGGGATTACAGGTGTGAGCCACCATGCCGGTCCTTTTCGCTTGTTTTAGAGATGGGGTCTTGCTTCTTTGCCCAGGCTGGAGTACACTAGTATGATGATAGCTCACTGCAGCCTCGAACTCCCGGGCTCAAGCGACCCTCCCCATGAGCCTCCATAGTAGCTAGGACCAGCGTATTCTTGGTCTTTGGCTTTTTGGTTTGTTTGTTTAGATAGGGTTTCATCCTGTCACCCAGGCTGGAGTCTAGCGGTACAATCTCAGCTCACTGCGACCTCTGCCTTCCAGGCTCAAGCAATCCTCCCACTTCAGCCTCCTGAGTAGCTGAGATTACAGGCAGGCACCACCATGCCCAGCTAATTTTTGTATTTTTAGTAGAGACAGGGTTTTGCCGTGTTGCCCAGGCTGGTATCAAACTCTTGAGCTCAAGCAATCCACCCGCCTCGGCTTCCCAAAGTGCTGGGATTACAGGTGTGAGCCACCACACCCGGCCGTATTCTTGTTTTTTAATAATCCCTAAACACAAGCCCACAGGGTAAATCTGCTACCCACCTGAAGAAACTGATGTGTCTCAATGCCAGAGGAAATGCCAGGAGTTATGGGCTTTCCTGAGTTAGGATTTTCAGGAAGCATTGGAGTCTTAGAGGAATTGTACCTGCTGGCAGACCGCACTCACTCGGCACCCCCTCGAATGTCCTTCCGCATGAGCAGGAACAGCTCCACAGCATCCCCCCCCCTCCACTGCACACAGTAGAATTAAGGAATTAAGCTCCTTAATTCCCTGCTGCGGGTTCCACTGAGAAGGGGGATGTCATCTTGGACCTCTTGGCTCTGTGGCCTCACCCTGTGTCCTCCTGGATGTAACACTGCCCTCGCCACCTTTGTGTCGCACTCACACACACTCAGATTCACACGTGGCCTCCCTGAGTTAAGGGCTCAGCTGTGGTGAGAGAGAAGAGGCAAAACAAGTGAGACTAAAGCCTGAGGAAATTGCTCTCACAGTTTATTTCTCAGAGCCCAGAAGCCTGAGCCAGGGTAGGGTGCACACTAGGACTCTGTCCTGGGTGTAAGCTTCCCAAAAAAATCCTTGATTCTCTGGCCAATGTTTTTAAGTCCTCTGACAATCTTCTCTCCGGCTTTCTGGAGGACATCGCCCAGCTGGGCAACTTTCCTCTTATCCTGGGGTTGTGTACAGGAAGAAACAGGTTCCTTGTGAGGGCTGTGCCCAGAGTCAATCCAAGACCCCCTCCCCACCTAGATCCCCCACTTCATGCCCCCCCCCCCAGCAGGAGTTTTGGGGCCCCAGTTCAACCTCTGGCTGTGACCCTTGAAGCATGTGGTTGAATCCCTACACCCAGTAGGAAGATGAGAAAACAGTCCCAGAGATGGTGAAGGTCTTTGCAGAGTCGCACAGCCCAGCCCAGCAACACTGAGATGGGAACACAGGGCTGAGAGCTGAATGCTCTAAGAAAGCCCTAAGTGGGGCCGGGCGCGGTGGCTCACGCCTGTAATCCCAGCACTTTGGGAGGCCGAGGCGGGCGGATCACGAGGTCAAGAGATCGAGACCGCCCTGATCAACAAGGTGAAACCCCGTCTCTACTAAAAATACAAAAAAATTAGCTGGGCGTGGTGGCGCGCGCCTGTAGTCCCAGCTACTCGGGAGGCTGAGGCAGGAGAATGCTTGAACCCGGGCAGCGGAGGTTGCAGTGAGCCAAGGTCGCGCCACTGCACTCCAGCCTGGCGCCTGGTGACTGAGTGAGACTCTGTCTCAAAAAAAAAAAAAAAAAAAAAAAGAAAGCCCTAAGTGGCTCTCAAACTTTACAGGAGCCAGAATCTCCTGGAAAGCTGATCAAAATACGAATTTCTGGGCCCTACCCAGAGTCTGTCTGAGTAGATCTGAGTGGGGCCTGAGAATTTGCATATCTAATGAGTCTCCAGGAAGGGCTACACTTGGAGAGCTACTGCCCAGAGATGGAGCTCAGATTGAAGGAAGAGCCCTGGGTAGGTGGGGCTTTCTCTGCCCTGGGTTGGGAGGGTAGGTAATTGACCCAAAGAATGGTCCACACTCCCTGCCCCCATCAGCCCCTATATCCCTGAACAGCCCACTCACCTTATCACAACTGATGTCAAAGGAGTCCTTGGCCTGGTTCAGGGTCACTGTCCCCACACACCACTTCACCAGCTGGAAAGGAGAAGCTCAAGGTCAAACTTGAATCCATTTGCCATAACCTCCCAGCCCCATCCCAGTGGGAAATGTCCCCCAGGCACCCCTTGTTCAGCTCTTTGGGAGGCACCCACCAACACCCCTAGCCCCCAGCCTCACCCCGTCCTCCTTGAAGTCACACTCCTCTGGTGACCGCTGTATTGTCCTGGGGCACACTGTCTCCTTCACTGTGAAGCTCACAGGCTTCGGGGTGTCTGGATCCCCATCCTAGTCAGAGGAGGAAATGGGGGAGACCTATTGTTGTATTTTCTGATTTGTGTCCCTGACCCCCCACACCAAGAGAGCAGGCTTTCAACAGCACCTGATGTGCGATGGGCCCTGAGCTTGGGGCTAGGGTACTGAGGGGGAGGAGGACTGAGCCATTCCTGCCCTCCTAGCTGGACAGTGAGTAGGAGCAGACCTCAGATGAGCTCTAACAAGGAGCCCCTCCCACTCTGGGGTGGGGGCAAGGGAACTCAGGGGGCTTCCTGGGGGATAAGACATGCCCACTGGAACCTAAAGTCTGGAGAGAGTTCTTCCCTGTGTGGGGTAACATGGTACAGAAGGGAATTAAAGCAGAGGAGGTCACTGCCCAGAGCCAATGACCCCACCCTACTGCAAGTGCCCAGAGCTCGCAGAAGTCCCTACTCCTGCATGGGGTCGGGGTGAGGGTATCTCTGCCACAGTAGGAATTCTAAGACAGGAAGCTCTCATGCTGGGAGGGGACACAAGCTCTAGATGGTTCCCTGGAAAAGATGGGACCACACTTAAAGGGGGAGGTGCCCTCCTGGCAGGCTGTGCAGCAGGAGCAGAAGGAGTGATAGAAGGCTAACCCCGGCCAGAGCAGAGCAGAACCTCCCCCACAGCTCACCATTGTGGGCCTCGGGTCCAGGTTCAGGAGGCGATAGAGGTTGGCATCCGAGGACCGCTGGTTGAGGACATCTACAGCACGAAGCACAGCCTCCTGGTAGCTGAGGACCCGGGCAATGACGGCCAGAGGCATGGTCAGGCCCAGCAGCAGCAGCACCAGTGACCACCGCCCCAGGGAAGGGCCATCCCTCTGGGTCTTCATGGTCCCCATGTCTGCCTCCCTCCAGTCCACAGGAGCCTCCTTTATGCCCAGCCTGAGCCTGATGCAAAGGCCCAACCAGGAGCCTTCCTGATCCACCCATCCCTGGCTGCCTGCCAGGATGTGGGCTGGGGTTTGCTTCAGCCCCTGGCTATTGCTTCACCGGCCTTGCTGGGCAGTGAGGAAGACCTGCCTTGTGTGCAGGATGAGGAAGTGGTTTCTTCCTCTCTCTGACGACCTGCCAGGCCCGACAGGAGATTGTCATAGCCAGGGTTGCTCAAGAGCGTTAAGTCCTCAAGAGAGGAAGAGACCCAGGTGCCTATTCTACATCCTTCTACTCCTCAGGAGTCAGGGTGATGGATTTAGTTGTTTACTGCTAAATCTCCAGCTCTAGGCACTGCCTGGCACCCAGTAGGCATCAATTAAGAATTGATTAATGAGGCAGGTACAGTGGCTCTCGCCTATAATCCCAGTACTTTGGAAGGCCAAGGCGGGTGGATCACCAGAGGTCAGGAGTTCAACACAAGCCTAGCCAACATGGTGAAACCCCATCTCTACTGAAAATACAAAAATTAGCCAGGCATGGTGGCTCACACCTGTAGTCCCAGCTACTCGGAAGGCTGAGGCAGGAGAATCACCTGAACCCGTTGAACCTGGGAAGCAGAGGTTGCAGTGAGCTGAGATTGCACCACTGCACTCCAGCCTGGGCAACAGAGTGAGACTCAGTCTCAAAAGAAAAGAAAAAGAACTGATGAATGAAGACAATAAGCACCCCCAAACTAGAGACTCACCCTTGCAAGGGAGAAGTTGCCCTTTCAGTTCAAGGCCATACCGCCCGCTCTCTGGACCCAGCCCTCAGCCAGATGGAGGCTCTGCTCTATCTATCTACCCCTTCTACATCTTTCTTCGCTGTTTTTCTCAGTCTCAAAATGTTCCCAAGCCCCTCCAGACATGGCCTTTCACCCTGGTTTCTCCAAACCCAAGTCTTAGGAAAGTTTGTCTACACTTGTTAACCCCATTTTTTCACTGTTCTTCACACTGGAGGCCACTGCAGGCTGGCCAGCCCACCCTGGGCCCACCGGCCACCCTCAGTCTTTGTCTGCACAGACACTGGTGACCCTTCCTTCCTGCTGCCCCAGTCTGCCCTGATGCCACTTTCCTGCTGTCCCTCCTGACTACCTGGTGGCTTCTTCTTGGTCACCCCCAAGGGTTGTCTTCTTTTTTATTTTTTTGAAACAGAGTCTCACTCTGTTGCCCAGGCTGAAGTGCAGTGGCACAATCGCGGCTCACTGTAACCTCCACCTCCCGGGTTCAAGCAATTCTCCTGCCTCAGACTCCAGAGTAGCTGGGGTGACAGGCGAGGCTACCACGCCCAGATAATTTTTTGTATTTTTAGTAGAGACGGGGTTTCACCGTGTTAGCCAGGATGGTCTCCATCTCCTGACTTCATGATCCACCTTGGCCTCCCAAAGTGCTGGATTACAGGCGTGAGCCACCGCGCCCGGCCAGGGCTGTCTTCTTAATATTGAGAGCTTGTGGGGTCGCCTCCTGGCTGCTTCTCTTCCCTGGCCTCAGGTTTCCCTGGGGGACACCCTCTCCCAGGACACCAGTTATAATGGGCAGACACCACCTGGTCTGTATCTCTGAGTTCAAGACTCCTATGAACATCCAGGTTGTCCCCGCTGGGCCCCCTTGTTTGCTCTCTGCTGAGTGCCTGCTGCTTGAGACCTGAAGCACCCCCAGCTCCTTTTTCCTGAAGGGACTCACCTCTGGCCTCCCCCCTCCACCCTGCCTAGCTCCTGCCACCCTCTTCTCTCCTGTGCAGTGCTGCCCCAGGCTTCAGACTCCACCTACTCTAGGTTTCAGGCTCTCCCCCAGACCATAGTCCACCCTCCACATCATCGTCCAGAGGTTCTTTCAAACCACCGGTTGGCCATTTCACCCCTCTACCTTCAGGACCCCACACACCCCCTAGCCTGGCATCAGGGCCTGAGGCCTTTTTGTTCCCACTGCCCTCGCCCCAGCCCTGCACACCCCAAGTGCCAGAATGTCACGTAAACCCCCATTACATAGGCTCTCTGAGTCTCCTGCTCTTCTCCCAGCTCTGCCCCACTCCCTCAGTTTGGCCTGCCCTTCACCTCAGGAAGCTCTCCCTGACCTCCAACCAGGCAGAGCCATCCCCCTCTTGCCCCTACAGCTTCCGGGAAGTCTCTCCCGATTTGACCTCAAATTACTCCCTGTTTGGGGCTCTGACTGAGACACCAAGCTGGGTGGCTGGCTGTATTGGCAGAGGGGAGAACACAGCTGGAGAGATAAAGGGTCAAAGTGTTAGAGGGGTCCATGGTCCACGAGGCAAATTCCTGTCCCAGCTCCTCTGGGACTGGCCATGTGGTCCTGAGGCCTGGGGTACCTCTTGACCTCAGTTGGCCTGTGGGACACTTGGGGGCTTGGACAGCAGGGCTCCCGGAAGGTGGCAGCCTGGACAAAGGCCACTGGTGGCACACTTGGCCTTGAGAGAAGGAAGAAGTGGGCTTCTGTGCAACGTGGTTTCACAGTTCAGGTGTTGCCCCAATGGTCTCTTGGTCAAGCAGGGTTTGCACATCAGGCCCTTTATGGCTGTTGGGAAAAGGGCCATCCAGGGACATCAGGCCTCTCAGGGCTCTCCTGCTTCCTCCACCCTTCTTTTTTTTTTTTTTTTTTTTGAGACTAAGTTTCACTCTCATTGCCCAGGCTGGAGTGCAATGGTGCGATCGCGATCTTGGCTCACCGCAACCTCCGACTCCCAGGTTCAAGCAATTCTCCTGCCTCAACCTCCCAAGTAGCTGGGATTACAGGCATGCGCCACCGTGCCTGGCTAATTTTTGTATTTTTTTAGTAGAGATAGGGTTTCTCCTTGTTGGTCAGGCTGGTCTCAAACTCCCGACCTCAGGTGATCCGCCCGCCTCAGCCACCCAAAGTGCTGGGATTACAGGCGTGAGCCACCGCGCCCAGCCTCCTCCACCCTTCTTACTGGCTTCAGGATCCTCAAGAAGCCAAACTGGGGAGAGAAGCAGATGGCAGTGTTAATCTTTAGACTAGGGTGTGAGACCTGCATGGTCCTGTGTTCCTCTAGGTGAGATCTGGCATACTCAGAGCCACTTTCCAGCTGCCTCAAGAGGACATTCCACCTCAGCCAGTGCTGGACACGCCCTCATATGAAATCAGCCAGAGCCCAAGCAGCATGCACAGGTCTTCTGATACAACTGCAGAAGTCTGGACTCAGGGGGACTTGCTTTCCCTCTCAGGGCCATCGCACAAGGTCCAGGATTCTCAGGTTCCAGGAGTGAGTCCTGCCCAGGGCACCTGTGCTACCTGAGGTAGGGAGGCTGACTTTAGACCTTTAGAGCCCATGGCTGCCCCTTCCTCCTAGTGAGGGAGAAGAAGGCTCTCACCAGCTTGCCTTTTTCATAATGGCTCACCCCATTAATAGAGTGATCAGAAGATTCTAGACAAGGCGGAATGAGAAAAAAAAGTGAGGCTTTTTTACATCAGGACTTGAGAGCTAGATAAATGTCCCTTCTCAAAGGCCTGGGCAGCCCCTGTTCCTCTGGCACTATCACTATCTATCTATCTAACTATCTATCTTTCTATCTTTCTTTCTATCTTTCTATCTATCTTTCTTTCTATCTTTCTATCTATCTTTCTATCTACCTATCTATCTATCTATCTTTCTATCTATCTATCTTTCCTCTCTCTCTCTCAATCTCCCAGCCCCACTTCTCTAAGCGGCCCCTTCCTCTCCTGCAGACCCAGGAGGCTCCGGCTCCTACACAATGTGGTCAGGGAACCTGGTGCACTGAGGCTGCTAAAGGCTCTGGGAGACCTTCCACAGATGAGCGGATGCTGAAGCTACCCCTCTCCCATTCCCGGCCTCCCATTTCCCGGCTCCAAGTACTCCAAGCTCTGCTGACCACCTTCATCTCAGGCCTTTTCCAAACTATCCAATGTGGACATCTCTGCCCAGCCCAATAAAAATCCCAGCTCAGGCCGGGCACGGTGGTTTATGCCTGCAGGCCCAGCACTTTGGGATGCCGAGGCAGATAGATCACCTGAGATCAGGAGTTCAAGACCAGCCTGATCAACATGGAGAAACTCCGTCTCTACTAAAAATACAAAATTAGCTGGGCATGGTGGTGTATGCCTGTAATCCCAGCTACTTGGGAGGCTGAGGCAGGAGAACCTCTTGAACCTGGGAGGCGGAAGTTGCAATGAGCCAAGATCACACCATTGCACTCCAGCCTGGGCAACCAGAGCAAAACTCTGCCTTAAAAAAAAAAGAAAAAAAATCCCAGCTCAGAACCTGGTCAGTGTCCTTCTTTCCCCTGTGCTTCCTGGTGGCAGAACCCCTATGGGAGGCCAGGACTGCATGCTGTCTCTCCTGGCACCTTGTCTGTACCTCAGACCAGCCTTTCCCATCTCCCTCTATGTCCGAGGCCCCCGGTCTCCAGCCATCCTTTTTGTTACTGCCAGGGTAAAATGCCAACCAACTGCCAGGTCACATCAGTCAGGTCATGGTGGACTTAGAATTGGAACTCTCAGGGCTGGCCATGCAGATATGCAGCCCTGAGGTCATGGTGCAGCTGTGGTGGCAACACCAATCTAGTTCAGGTAAGCCTGGCGCTGCCCCTACTGCAGGGGAAGGCATAAGGGGAGGCTGCAGAAGCCACAGCGTCAGGGGAGGAATCTGGGAAGAAGGCAGACTTGAGACAGGAGAGTGCCAGGGCCAGCAGAACAGGCTGAGCAAAGGCATGGTGGCCAGCAGGGGCTGGATGAGGAGATAGGAAGGGAGAAGAGTGTTGGAAACAGTGACAGAGGGAAGGGGACATTGGTCCACAAGAGACTCAGTGGGGGCCCCGAGCAGGAAACTGGGGCTTGTTCTGAGTCTAAGCAGACCACAAGAGGTGGGTCAGTGAGGAGGTTCCAGAGGATGGGAATCCTAAACTCCAGAAGGAGCCTAAGACAGAAGCCAGCCCCGCCAGGCCATCACCCAGCACAAGGGGTGCCAGGGACATTTGAAAAAAATTAACTGAACAAAAAAAATTCCCCAGAGCCAATGGCCAAGCATCAATTTTCTAAGTGACCCATTTAGACTCATTGCAACCTCTGCCTCCTGGATTCAAGCTATTCTGTTGCCTCAGCCTTCCAAGTAGCTGGCACTACAGGCGTGCGCCACCATGCCTGGCTAATTTTTTGTATTTTTTGTAGAGACAGGGTTTCACCATGTTGGCCAGGCTGGTCTCAAAGTCCTGACCTCAGTGATCCACCCTCTGTTGCCCAGGCTGGAGTGGAATGGCCCAATCTCGGCTCACTGCAACCTCTGCTTCCGGGTTCAAGCGATTCTCCTGCCTCAGCCTCCTGAATAGCTGGGATTACAAGCACGCACCATCCACCTGGCTAATTTTTGTATTTTTAGTAGAGACAGGGTTTCACCATGTTGGTCAGGCTTGACCAGCTGTTCTGAGGAATTGTTCTGCTTCTGGGGTCCTGAGGCTTCCAGGAGCCTGCCCCCTCCCCTCCTGCCATGCCCCTCATGCTTGCTTCACTCCAAAGGACAATGAACAGTTCCTGTTGGTCAAACAAGGAAGAGGGGAAGAACCAGACCTGTGGATTGGACCGTGGTGGCTCCTTCTATATTCCAAAAGATCTCTTAAAGTCCCCACTGCAGGAAGCAGAGTGCAGGACTAGCGACATGGCGGCCACATGAACTGGGCTGCTGATGCTAGGGCTGGAAGCCTTGGAGCCTGTCCCAGCCCAGGCATGATCTGCAACAAGATGTCCTGGCTTCAGTGACAAAACTTCTTCCAGCTTCTCTCAGCAGAGTCTGGGGCTGAATGATAAGTTGGGCTGGACACGGGTGGAGGCCAAGGCTGAGTTGGACGATCCACAAGCTTTCCAGAAGAAGATCAGGCTCAGGCCAGCTCAGACATGGGGCAGCCTGGTGGGTTTGGATGCCAGTTCCTGTGAGTAGGCCTTCACTCTGGACATGAATGTAGAGAGGGCAGCTGGGACTCCTCAGGCAAGGCCTGCCTTTGGACACTGGACTGCTTTGGGAAGCTTCTCTTTATTCCTCTGCAGGACAAAGTCTTGCAACTCCCCCAGGCTCTCAGGGTCAGCCTCCAGGAGACCATGTGCCTCAAGCAGGAGCCCCTCCAGAGTGCAATTTCCAGGAGTAGAGAGTAAGGCAGGGCACTCCATGTTAGGCCCCACACATCCCCACGCCTTTCCTGGGGGGCTCATGTGGTCCTTCTCACAGCCTGGCTTGTCCCCAGTGGAAGTCAGTCCATCTGCTCATGGATGCCCTGGAAGGGTGGAAACTGCCCCATCCAGAGGCTCCCCCAGGCCCCTGCCTACCTGTATGCCTTTTGAGAGGAGAAGACAAAAGAGACTAACTCCCTGGGAGGAAGAAAGGAGGAGAGATCACAATACAATTTCCACTGACTCTATTTTCCCAGTCCCACCCCTCTCAGGGATCCCAACTTGAACTCAGATCCGAGTGACACCTGGCTTTTGCTTGTTTCCAAAAAGCAATTCAGGAGATTTTAAAGGCCACCTTCCTGCCCACTTGCCACCAGTTGAGAACTACTGATCCTATCTCCAGCGACAACTTCCCTCCCTAGGGTTTTCTTTCCTTTTTGAAATAGAACTAATAAGCCAAGAGCACAAGAGTAGAGCCCTCAGGAGCTGAGATTGCAGGTTGGAGAGAGATGGATACCCAGTAGCCATGATGGGTGATGGGGACTACGGGGGGTGGGTAGAGCTGGGACTAGTGGCAGTCGTATGGATGTCAGACCCTGGCTGTGAGTGGAAGACACTTGCTGTCTCTACAGCTGGTGAAGCAAGGGGCTCTCTCCATTGGGCAAGGAGCCCCTGCCATGGTGATCACCTATATGGGTAAGGACAGCCCCGTTAAAATGAGTTTTCTCCCAGAAAACTTGCCCATAGTAACAGTATTATGTAGGGCCTCTGAGACCCATCCTGTCACCAAAGTAAACACCCCAACACTAATCTGTGGGTTTCTCATGGTAACGATAGCATGCAGGGAGCCTGGGGCCAGGTGCCACCTGGGTCTGAGTTCAAACTGGGATCCCTGAGAGGGGTGTGGCTGGGGAAATGGAGCCAATCGAAATTATGTCCTGCGCCTCCTCCCAGCCACACCATGGCCATCGCATCTGTGGAGTCTGACCACTTGAGTCCAGGGATGTGACCTGTGTGTGGTCTTCTAGGATACACAGGGCTCCTGTGTGTCCACATCCTTTGAGCTCACAGCACTCCTAGAAGGACAGGGCAGGGGTGACCACCAGCCCCATTTGGCAAGGGAAGAAACTGAGGTCCAGAACCAGGTGGCGGAGTTGCCTTGAGAGGCAGGTCTTGGCTAAGTCATGGCTGCTGGCAGGACTCAGACCTCTGGCTCCAGTTCACAGTTTCCCTTGAATAGGGAATAGGTCCTATTCTGGGCCCCTATTTCTCTCAGCTGTGCTCCCTGTCCCCTTCTGTCTTGAGGCCCCCAACACCGACAGCCCTGTGTCTCTCCCGCAGTCCAGGCCGGCAAGAGGGGCTGGAGATACAGCTTTTCAATCTGCTGCACTCTGGGCATTGACAGGCTGGACTAGGGCTGCCCTTCTACCCTGTGCTACCTCCCAGGGTACCTTCCTTCCCCTCCAGGTTGTCCGCCTTCTCCTCCAGCTGCAAAGACTCCAGGGAGACTCTGGGCAAGTATGGGGGGGAAATACGTTACTCATAGAATAGCCTCCAGGGGCCCCTTCCTGTGTTGTTGGGAGTGTGGAGCCACAACTGCCAGGATCAGCTATGTAATTTGCAGCACCCAGTGCAAAATAAAAATGTGGGGCCCTTTGTTCAAAAATCATAAAGAATTTCAAGACCTCAAAAACAGAGCATTAAACCAAGTTCAGGGCCCTTCCTGAGTGCAGCGGCCATGTATGACCACACAAGTCACACAGCCATAGCCCTGCCACCAGCACCAGAAAACACAGTCATAGCAGGAAGGGGTTCAATAAGTGGCTTCAGGAATTCCTCAAATCATGGAGATTCAAATCATCTGGGAAACATAACAACATTTGGCCAGGCACTGTGGCTCACGCCTGTAATCCCAGCACTTTGGGAGGCCGAGGCGGGTGGATCACCTGAGGTCAAGAGTTCAAGACCAGCTTGGTCAACATGGTGAAACCCTGTCCCTACTAAATATACAAAAATTAGCTGGGCTTTGGCCGGGTGCAGTGGCTCACACCTGTAATCTCAGCACTTTGGGAGGCCAAGGCGGGCAGATCACTAAGTCAAGAGATTGAGACCATCCTGGCCAACATGGTGAAACCCCATCTCTATCAAAAATACAAAAATTAGCTGGACGTGGTGGCACATGCCTGTAGTCCCACCTATTGGGAGGCTGAGACAAGAGAATTACTTAAAACCGGGAGGCGGAGGTTGCAGTAAGCCGAGATTGTGCCACTGCACTCCAGCCTGGCGACAAGAGAGACTCCGTCTCCAAAAAAAAAAAAAAAAATTAGCCGGGCATGATGGCAGGCACCTATAATCCCAGCTACTTGGAAGGCTGAGACAGGAGAATGGCTTGAACCCTGATGGGGGAGGTTGCAGTGAGAAGAAATCGCACCATTGCCCTCCAGCCTGGGTGACACAGTGAAACTCCATCTCAAAAACAAACAAACAAAAAAACCATAACAACATGCACTTAATACTTTATTTATTGGTTTGATAAAGACTTCCTTAAAAAATTAAGGCCAGGTGCAGTGGTTCACGCCTGTAATCTCAGTACTTGGAGAAGCCGAGGCAGTCAGATCACCTGAGGTCAGGAGTTCGAGACCAACCTGGCCAACATGGTGAAACCCCATCTCTACTAAAAGCACAAAAATTAGCCAGGTGTGGTGGCGGGCACCTGTAATCCCAGCTACTCAGGAGGCTGAGGCAGGAGAATGGCTTGAACCTGGGAGGGGGAGGTTTCAGTGAGCTGAGATCACGCCATTGCACTCCAGCCTGGGAACAGAGCGAGAATCCGTCTCAAAAAATTTTTTTAAATTTTAAAAAAAGAAATTAAGAGTTCTAAGCCCATACATTCAAGTGTGTGACAAAAAACACTGACTGTTGCAACTTTCCATTGTTCAGAAGGAGCAACTGAGGCCCCCAGAGAGTAAGGAGAAAAGAGATTGGCAAGGCCCCAGGTGTGGCATAACCATGCTGGGGTTCAACCCCAGGCCAGCACTCCTTCTGCCTGCTGCAGAATTAGGAGCACCCCCAGCCACCCGAACCTAGTGGGCAACAGGGAACTTGGAGAGCTGGCCCGTGCCCTCCTCTCCAGCCCAGTGCCCTTGGAACCCATGCTGGCACAGACACTTGCCTTCCCTGCAGCCCACACACAACAGGCTGGAACTCCCTTGGCTGAAAAACCCTCCTTCCACCCTCACCCCAGCCTCCTTGACAAGGCCCCCCTCTTCAGGAAAGCCTAGCTCAGTTGTCCTGGGGCCCCTGGGGCTCCCTGTGCCCCGTTTTGTTTCAGCACCTCCCCCGCGGTCCAACAGCTGTGGAAGTCACGAAGGGCGTGAGAATGTGACTGCAGAGCAAGTACCAATGCCTCTTGGGGGATTCTGCGGAAATCCTCAAGAGCTGCTCCTGCAGGAGTTGAAATGAGACTTAGTTTAGGTCCTGAGAGGGCAGGGCAGAGAGGGATGGGGGAAGGAGCAGCAGGAAGACCCGAGGCAGGGAAAAGGGGTTTGAGGCTGGGGCTGGGAGACCCCAAGTGACATGAAGCTATGTCCATTTGCTTGTCTGTCTTCCTGCAGACTGTGGGCTCTCCGGGTTCTGAGTGTGCTCTGGACCACAGAGGCACACAGGATGGGGTGGATAGATGGGCCCTCGGCCCTGTGAGCTCAGGAGGGACACTTGGGATCCCCCAAGCCCACCCCCAGAGGAGGCCTGGAAGTTGAGCCAGGAAAGACACAGCATCCTAGGCTCCAAAAACGTCTTTCTCAGCTTTCCCACAAGGCGATGTCCCTGAGGAGAAACTGGGAAGATTTCTGAAGGAAGTGGGTGAGTCTTCTGCTCTCCTGGGGTGGGACAGATGGGACAGGCTCTAGGGAGGTTGGTTCTGATGAAGGCCATGCTATAAAATGGGCAAGGGCATGGACACTGGAGCCAAAGGGCCGGAGTTCAAGTCCCAGCTCTGATGCTTGCTGTGTAACTTTGGACAAGTGACTACACAACCTCTCTGTGCCTCTATTTCTCCCTCTGTAAAACTGGCCTTGGAAAGCATGGATCTCAGGTGGCTTTTAATAAAGGATGAGGTCTAATAATAAGTCAGTGTGGGTAAAGAACCTGGGTTTTTTGGCTGGTCCATAATGGATGCTGCAGAAAGCAGGTGTTCTTACTTTCAACAGGACAGGAAACCACCCCTAGGGGCTAGTTAGGACCTTAGACTATGAAAGTCAGGCAGACACAGGTTTGAATCATTGGTTTGCCTCTTTGCCTCTCACACTCTGTAACTCCCTTAAGCAATTTGCTTGTCTTCTCCATCGTATTTGAAATAAAGAGAGAAGTTTTGGCAGGGCACAGTGGCTCACGCCTGTAATCCCAACACTGGGAGGCCAAGGAGAGCAGATCATTTGAGCCTAGGAGTTCAGAACCAGCCTGGTGACATAGGGAGACCCCACCGCTACAAAAAATACTGACGATTAGCTGGTGTGCCTGTAGTCCTGTTACAGGAAAGGGGTCCCGATCCAGACCCCAAGAGAGGGTTTTGAATTTTGCACAAGAATTCGGGGTGAGTCCACAGTGCAAAGCAAAGGCAAGTTTATTAGGAAAGTAAAGGAATAAAAGAGTGGCTGCACTATAGACAGAGCAGCCCCAAGGGCTGCTGGCTGCCATTATCACAGTTATTTCTCCATGATATGCTATGGTTACTTCTCCATGCCTCCCTGTTTTAGACCATATGGGGTAACTTCCTGATGTTGCCATGGCATTTGTAAACTTTCATGGCACTGGTGGGAATGTAGCAGTGAGGATGACCAGAGGTCACTCTCGTGGCCATCTTGGTTTTGGTGGGATTTAGCCAGCTTCTTTACTGCAGCCTGTTTTATCAGCAAAGTCTTTATGACCTGTATCCTGTGCCGACCTCCTATCTTATTCTGTGCCTTAGAATGCCTTAACTGGGAATGCAACCCAGTAGGTCTTAACCTTATTTAACCTAGCTCCTAATCAAGATGAAGTTGCTCTGGTTTAAACACCTCTGACCTTTCCCCTCCTCCCTTTTATAAGAGAAACCTTAGTCCTAAGGGTTGCAGCGGGACGAAGGCCCATCTTCTGTAACTTCTTCAGGCTGCATAGGGGCGATGATATTCCTGCCTAACTTTGAGGGTCTCTTGTATTCAGGGTAGAGAGGCTCTCAATCAGAAAACACCAGTATGGTGACGGCCATTCATAACTTTTGAGTTCTGACAAAAGGTGACCTATGAAAGACTAATAAGTGTTCAGTTTAAGAAAATGTTGAGTAAGGGGCTGGGCGCGGTGGCTCATGCCTGTATTCCCAGCACTTTAGGAGGCTGAGGCGGGTGGATCACCTGAGGTCCAGAGTTCGAGACCAGCCTGGCTAACATGGTAAAACCCCATTTCTACTAAAAATACAAAACATTAGCCAGGCGTGCTGGTGCATGCCTATAATTCCAGCTACTGCGGAGGCTGAGGTAGGAGAATCCCTTGAACCCAGGAGATGGAGGTTGCAGTGAGCCAAGATTGCACCATTGCACTCCAGCCTGGGCAACAAAAGCGAAACTCCATCTCAAAATAAACAAAAAAGACTAGCACCACAAATACTTTTTCCATTAATCCTAACTTTACAAGAGTCAGTGATTTTTATCATTCATTCAACTGGTTTGCATAAGAGAGAGAGGAAAGCATTGCCTGAGGCAGGGTGGGGAAGGCAGGTGCTCAGGGAGGCCAGAGAAAGACTCACCCATTGCAGCAACACTGAAAAGCTCAGGTGTGCCAAAAGTTTGTCGGTAGCAAAGGGATCTTTTTCAGCAGTCCCATCAGCTCTCAAGTTTCCCTTTAGGGGAGGAAAAGCTCCCCATGTCCCACGATCCTATACATGTCTGTCACCCACAGCCATCAGCAAAGATCGCAAGGCACATCAGTTCAAAGAGAATAGCAGTTAACATCCTGTAGTGCCAAACCTGGTCTTAGCTGAAAGGGACTTTATCAAGAGGAGGCTCCAACTCCCTAAATCTTACAAGGGACTCTAACCCCCCTAAGTTGGGCCTCTAACCCAAGGTGAGTCAAGCATTCTTGCCTTTTATTTTTATTTATTTATTTATTTTGGAGATGGGATCTCGCTCTGTTGCCCAGGCTGGAGTGCAGTGGTGCCATCTTGGCTCACGCAAACCTCGCCTCCCGGGTTCAAGTGATTCTCTTGCCTCAGCTTCTTGAGTAGCTGGGACTACAGGTGCATGCCACCACCACACCCGGCTACTTTTTGTATTTTTAGTAGAGATGGGGTTTCGCCATGTTGGCCAGGCTGGTCTTGAACTCCTGATCTCAGGTGATCCACCCACCTCAAACTCCCAAAGTGCTGGGATGACAGGGATGAGCCACTGCACCTGGCCTCTTGCCTTTTATTAAGAGAGGGCCCTCTAACCCACTCTGTTTTAGGAGAGACTCTAAGTCCTCTAAATTGGGCCTCTAACCCAATCCCATTCTTTAGCCGGGTGTAGGCACCCCACTTGCTCCAAGTCCACCAATTAGTCCTGCAGTCTATTTCCTTGGGTCAGGGGGTTTCTTCAATATTGTCCCTTCAGGGTTCACCAGAAAGATGTTAAGATGTTACCGGACCCCACCACTTGCCCAGTTAGCATTTGAGTCAGGGTTTCCTCACTATCATCCCTTCATAGTCGCCAGAAAGATGTTACAGGAAAGGGGTCCCGATCCAGACCCCAAAAGATGGTTCTTGGATACTGCACAAGAAAGAATTCAGGGTAGGCTGGATGAGGTGGCTCACGCCTGTAATCCCAGCACTTTGGGAGGCTGAGGCGAGCAGATCACTTGAGGTCAGGAGTTCCAGACCAGCCTGGCCAATATGGTGAAACCCCGTCTCTACTAAAAATACAAAGGTTAGCCAGGCATGGTGGCAGGTGCCTGTAATCTCAGCTATTCGGGAGGCTGAGGCAGAAGAATTGGTTTAACCTGGGAGGTGGAGGTTGCAATGAGCCAAGATCACACAATTGCATTCCTGCCTGGGTGACAGAGTGAGACTCTGTAAGAAAGGAAAGAGAGATGGAGAGAGAGAAGAGAGGAAAGGAGGGAAGGAAGGGCAGGAAGAGAGGCAGAGAGGGAGGGGAGGAGGGCAGAGGGAGGGAGGGAGGGGAAGGGGAGGGAAGGAGAGAAAGAAAGAAAAGGAAGTGGGGGCAGTGTCTTCAACCTCTGGGATCCGATTCTATCTCCAGGTACATAGTGTCAGAAATAAATTGGAGGACACCCCGCTATTGTCCACTACAGAATCGATTGCTTGCTTGGGCATGTGGGGGAAACCCCACACACATTTTGTCACAGAAGGCTTCTGTGTTGATTGATGTGTTAGCTGGGTGTTGTGGCATGCGCCTGTAGTCCCAGCTACTTGGGGAGGCTGCCGCTGGAGAATTGCTTGAACCACTGCACTCCAGTCTGGGCAATGGAGCGAGACTCCGTCTAAAAAAAAAAAAAAAAAAAAAAAGAAAGTAGTTTAGTGGTTACCAGGGGCCAGGGTCAGGAAGAAGAAATTAACTGCAAAGGGGAGTGAGGGAGCACTTGGGGCAATGAAAATGCTCTGTGTCTGGATTACAGTGGTGCTTACACCATTTAGAACATTTGTCAATGATCATAGAGGTAGGTAATTTACATGTCAATTGTCAATTTAAAAAGTTGCAAGGTTGGGAGGTAAACGCTGGTAATGTGTGTGGGATGTCTTCTCAGGAAAGAGCATTGCTTCCTGTACCCACTGTCTTCCACGGCCGAGCCTGAGCTCACGAGTTGAGGGGACTTGATCCCCCTAAAGATGACAGAAAGGTATGATGGTGAGGAAGAGGAGTAGCCCTGCAGCACACCCCTCCCCCACTCACAAGGGAGGGAGGCCCACGCTGCACTCAGGAGACCACCAACCCAGCCTGAGGCAAGGGGCAAGATTCTTCCCCCTCTATGCATTCCTGTTTCCTCCTCTGTGAAATGAACATGGGGCTGCATTGGACGAAATGGATACTTCTTACAGTTTGTTCAATAGAACAGTGGTCTGCAAAATTCCCTGTGAAAAGGGTTTCTCATGCAAGGAAGTATGTGGAACCTCCCTCTTGACGTTTCTTGAAGACTCACAATACACCACTTATTAAAGGCACTGAAGAATGCCACAAAAAAGGAACCTGTTTCACTCTGATTAACCCTGATTTCTTCAAATCTGCTCCTATTTTCACAGGACATACAAACATCCCAGAAGGCCTGGGGCATGCTTTGGTGTCTGGATGTTAGGCTGGAAGGACTGGAATGGGCCCAGCCCCAACTCCTGGGGCAAGCATTGCTCAGGGGTAGAAAGGGACAGGTTCTAAAACGCAAGCCTCCACCCCCACCCTGCCATCGCTTTACCTGTCTCCACACCGCACTTTGCTTAATATGACCGTTTGTCAACCAGCCATCAGCAGAATGGTGCAAGAGGCTCTAACTCAACCAGGACAAGAGGGAACCCAGGAACAATTCACCTACCAGAGGCCCAAGGATTGAGAAAGGCCAGGACTCGGCAATGATGGCACAGGTCCAGCTGGCACAGGTCCCGCTGGTGCAGGTCTCCAGCCCCTCCCAGCCCCCAGCACAGGGTGTTTCCTCTCCTCTGAGTCTGTTCTGTTCCAGGGGCACAGCACCCAGGTATAAGCTGTGAGGAGGACTCAGATGCTACCTAGGAACTCTGCCTTCCAGAAGGAGGACCCCAGGAAACCTCACAAGAAAACTTAGCCCTCTGATGGCAGGGCGCGGGGGCTCACGCCTGTAATTCCAGCCCTTTGGGAGGCCGAGGCGGGCAGATCACAAGGTCAAGAGATCGAGACCATCCTGGCCAACATGATGAAATCCCATCTCTACTAAAAATACAAAAATTAGCCAGGTGTGGTGATGGGTGCCTGTAGTCTCAGCTATTCGGGAGGCTGATGCAGGAGAATCGCTTGAACCTGGGAGGTGGAGGTTGCAGTGAGCTGAGATCGCACCACTGCACTCCAGCCTGGCAAGAAAGTGAGACTCTGTCTCAAAAAAAAAAAAAAAGGAAAAAAGGCCAGGCATGGTGGCTAACCCCTGTAATTCCAGCACTTTGGGAGGCCAAGGCAGGCGGATCACGAGGTCACAAGATTGAGACCATCCTGGCCAACATGGTGAAACCCTGTCTCTAAAAAAAACAGAAAACTGAACACTTTGAAATGAAATCCTCACCCTATTCCAGACCTATTATGGCTTCCTACTGCCCCAGTGGCCTCCGTTCACTGCCCACTGCCTCTGACCTACCTCATCACCTCCACCTACTGGGGTATCATCTGCCCCAGAACGTTAACATTGGACACCCACTCAAAGCAGTGTTCATGAGTGTAGCGTCACACACCCAGTAATACTGTCACATTAGCACAGGGGCAAAGGGGACAGTGAGGATGAGCAACCCCTCGAATTTCTTTATTTTCTTTTTTTCTTTTTTAATATTGAGATGGAGTCTTGCTGTGACCCAGGCTGGTCTTGAACTCCTAGGCTCAAGTGATCCTCCTCCCTCAGCGTCCCACAGTACTGGGATTAGAGGCATAAGCCACAATGCCTGGTCAACCCCTCAAATTTCTCTGGTACATTTTATTTCAAAGTTCCAAACGCTATCGGTGCTACTTGCTATGTTTTCTCTGTGGGAGACCAGCCAGGGGCCATTACTCCCATTTTCTAGAGGGGTAAAACTGAGACCAAGAGTTGTCTAGAGGCTGCAGGTGCAGTGGCTCACACCTGTAATCCCAGCGCTTTGGGAGGCCCAGGGGTCACTTGAGCTTAGGTGGTTGAGGCTTCAGTGAGCCAAGAGATTGCACCACTGCACTCCAGCCTGGGTGACAGAGTGAGATCCGTCTCAAAAAAAAAAAAAGAGAGTCTGGCTGGGCACAGTGGCTCACGCCTGTAATCCCAGCACTTTGGGAGGCCGTGGTGGGTGGATCATCTGAGATTGGGAATTCTAGACCAGCCTGATCAACATGGAGAAACCTCGTTTCTACTAAAAATACAAAATTAGCCAAGTGTGGCAGCGCATGTGTGTAGTTCCAGCTATTTGGGAGGCTGAGGCAGAAGAATCACTTGAACCTAGGAGGCAGAGGTTGCAGTGAGCCAAGATTGCGCCATTGCACTTCAGCCTGGGCAACAAGAGCGAAACTCTGTCTCAAAAAAAAAAAAAGGGCCGGCTGAGAAAGGGCCAGGGCCAGCAGTGACCAACTCCTGGCTCTGAGCATGTCCCATCTTGCAGAAGGCTCTGGAAACATCCCAGAAAGTGGGGTGCATTTGGTTTCTCACACATGTGCTAAGCTCTCTTTTTTCCTACCAGCAACTCTCAATTCTTTCTCCAAGAATGGTCTCCTGGGAAAATAGTGCCCTCCGGTGGTAGCCTTCCTTGGTGCTACACCAATGACCTCCAATGGCAAGAGTGGGATAAAAAGTCCTCAACCTTCTCGGAAGTGGAAAGGAACCCTAGGAACCCATCTCACCACCCCAAGTCATAATCCAGTCTATCTTCCATGGGGAAGATGAGGAGAGGAATGATGGCTTCTCAGAGACCCTTTCTAAATCCACTGCCTTCAGGATAACATTCAAAGTCTTTTTAAAATTTTATTTTTTTTTAAGAGATGGTGTTTCACCATGTTGGCCAGGATGGTCTCTGTAAGGGTAGCCAAGAGAAAGGAGAATAGACCCAAAGTCAGGCAAGAAAGTTTTGTTAACCTGCCGTAAGTCAGAGGAGGTAGCCCTGAGCTTACGAAACGAGCGGTTTATGTGGGGTGAGGAGGGCATAAGGGGGTTTTAGGACTGAGATAATCTATCCGCTGGTAACAGGCACAGAGATAGTTTGTTAACTTGTAACAGACCTACAATACATTATCCTGTTACTTTTGTGGTGGCAGTCTTTTAAAAGAGAGAAACTAGAAGTTTTTTTACAGATATGTGTCAAACAGAAATTTACAAGTACGGACAACCCACCTATGTTTTCCCTATCCTCCCTCGAGCTGCCCTGATGGCTGCAATCAGGTTTTGCTTAATTGCAGCAGGTCTGGCAGGCTTGATGTAGCGCCTAGGTAGGGGTTTAGGAATGCAGTTGCAGAGCAATCAGAGGAGGGAAAGGGGTCAGCCTGCGCCGAGGGGGGTTTTCTTGTCCCTAACAGTCTCTAACTCCTGACCTCATGATCCGCCCACCTCAGCCTCCCAAAGTACTGTGATTACAGGCATGAGCCACCGCGCCTGATCAAATAATTTTGTTTTATTTACCCATTTTATTGTTGATGAGCATTAGGGTTGTTTTCTGTTTGGAGCTAAAATGAATAACATAGCCATAAATATTTGTATACATGCATTTTGGCACACTTAAATTGTACTGTAGCTTCTGTGCCAACTTTTCCCTTCCTATGGCCTTCGGTGGCCACCTCCTCGCCTTCCCACATGATTTCCATGGTTGCCCATGACCTGCTTCCGGCCCCCCTCCAGTGACTCTCCTCGGTGCTCCTACGGACTCGGCCACTCCCTTGTGGTTTCTTTCTCAGAAGCTTTACAGTCCTGTCCTGCTACATTCAGTCCTCAATCTGGTGCTCCCAGATCCAGGGTCCTAAAAACCCTTTGGGCATCCTCAATGGGCATTGCCATTTTCATGCTAATCAACATCAAATCTGTCTCCTGACTACACCCCCCCAATCCACCAATACCAAACTGAGCTCCTCAAATCCCTCCAGGAATTATGCCTCCAATTGTTGAAATGTTATCCACCCAGGTGCTTGAGTCATTACCTAAGAATCATTCTAGCCTCCTCCCTTCCCTCTATCCCCCCTACAGTCTTAACTGTCAATTATCAAAATCCAATGAGATCTACCTTCTTCAGCACTCCCAGAGTCATTCCCTTCCTTTGGTCTCTGAGGCCCCCACCTTGCTTCACAAGGACAGCCCCTTCCTTGTTCCTCAGGCCTCCCCACTCTTCCCCACTGATCCATCCTACAGCAAATCTGATCCAGTTATCACATACCCTCCACACCCTCCACTTCCACAGGATAAGGCCAAACTCTTCAGCCAACTCCAGTCCTTTGAAGAACTGTCCCCTGTGTCTTGCTTGGGTCCCTCACAGTCACTCTCATGTGCCCATTCTAGAACCGACTGGAGCAACTCGGGAGTAGTTCCCGGCAAGTGCATCGTTCCTCCTCACCTCCTGGCTGCTGAGAGCCCTTTTCTTAGAAAGCACTTCCCCCCCGCCCCCAAACTCCCCTTCTCCAACAACCTTCACCTTCAGCTTTAATCTCCCTTGGGACATGCACCCCACCACACTGCCTTCCCAGTCCCCGCCCCTCCTCTTGGTGCCCACCAGCCCTCCACAAACCACAGCTATTGTCATGATAATAATTATGCTTTATGCTCAGCGGACCAGAGCTCCCTGAGAGCAGAGATTGTGGCATTATTTCAAGCCCTGAATTTGTTCTAGGAATCCCTGAATAAACATGTGTTGGATGAATGAATGCATTAACAGGAATGCTGAGCCAAGTATTACTGCACAAAACACAGGAGGAGAGGAAAGTATTCAGAGATACGACAGGGAGAACGATTTGAAACAGTGGGACCACAGACCATGTGAACTGTGCAGAAAGGCCTAAATAACCTGGGGTTTCTGGAGGGAAGGGGGTTCCTGGGTGGTGGAGCACTTGTGAGCAGAAAAGGAGATGAGTCCTGAGAAGGAGATGCCTCACTGTGAAGGGTCTGGTGTTGGGGCCAAAGGACTGGGGCTTCCACCTATCCATCATAGCTTTTCAAACTGTAGGTTGCATTTTTTTGTTTGTTTTGGAGACGGAAGGGAGGGGTGGGGGGGGTCTCGCTTTGTTGCCCAGGCTGGTCTCAAATTTGAGGGCTCAAGGGATCCTCCCACCTCAGCCTCCCAAAGTGTTGGGATTATAGGCATCAGCCACTACGCCCAGCAGTAGATTGCAATTAAATCATGCACCTATGGCTCTCATAAAATAATTCTAGGAGCTGTCACAGGTGCAGAGGCTATCAGAGTAAATATGGCCACCTAGAAAATGGGGATAACTCCTATCTGACAGAGTTGTAAAGATAAATGAATTAATACAGATTAACACACCGGGAACAGTGTTAAGTGCATAAGCGCTATGTAAACTTTAGCTATTATTTGCTATTATTGTATTTGCCATTATTGCTCTCTAGGAGCTCGCAGGGAGCTAGGAAGTGGTGGGAAAAAAAGAAATGACGCTAAGAGCATCCAATAAGGGCTAGACTGGAGATGAGCAAAGAATGCTGAGGCCCACAGCACAGACCGTACTGCAGGGTTTAAGTCCCATGAGGCCAGCAGCACCTAGGGGCTGTTAGCGCTCCAGAGTTGGGGCCTGATGGTCCAGTCCAGTCCTGGCGGTCATTTCATTCCCTCCTTCATTATAAATTGGGGCCTGGAGGCCCGGAGTGGAAGAAAGGGGTCCACAACACTGCACAGTTAGAGGCCGAGCCAAAGCTGGATCCGGCCAGACCTCCACAGGCCTTCCTTAGCCTCCACATTCCCTCAGGGTGTGGGGTGCCGGGTAGGGGGGCGAGGTGGCGGAGGCCCAACGGGGGCCGAAGGTGACCGGACGGCGGCTCGCAGTGGGAACTACGCTTCCCAGCATGCAACGGGGCAGAAGGCCCTCTCAGCCGCGATCAGCGCCTCGCAGGTTCTGCTGGGAGTTTTCATTGACCTCTGAGCACCCCCCTCATTTCGATCCGCGCTCTTCTGCTCTAGGCTCCGCCCCCTTCTGAGAGATGATGACCTGGCAGAGTCCCGCGAGCTGCTTCCTTCTTCCTCTCTCATTGGCCCAGCCTGGCTGCCATTCGGGTGCGAGAAGGAGAAGTTGCTTACTGATTGGTGGATTCCATTTGGCGCCAACTAGGAAAGGGGGGCGGGGCAGTAGCCGCCCCCACTGAGCTGCTATTACCGCGAAAGGCCCGCTTGGCTGCGACAGTCTGAGGAAGAGGTGGAGGTTAGCTCGGTTGTTTGCTACCCGGAGCTGGGCAAGCGGGTAGGAGAACAGCGAAGATAGTGTGAGCCCGGGCCGTTGCCTCGAGGCTCTCGTCCGCCTTCTCTTGCCGATCCGCCGCGTTTGTTTGGATTTAATCTTCAGGTTGCCGGCACCCGCCCGCTGGCCTCGCGGAGTGGGAGAGAAGCACCCGTGCTTGTGGCTGGCACCTGGAGGGTCCGCACACCCGCCCGGCCGCGCCGCTTGCCCGAGGCAGCCGCGTCCCTGAACCGCGGAGCTGTGTTTGTGTTTGACCCGCGGTCGCCGGCGGCGCGCGGCGGAGGCCGGTGTCGGTGTCCGCGGGGCGGGGCGGGCGCGGCGGAGGCGGAGGAAGAGGTAGCGGGAGCCCTGCGAGGCCGGGCGCCGCCATGGAACTGGGTCCGGAGCCCCCGCACCGCCGCCGCCTGCTCTTCGCCTGCAGCCCCCCTCCCGCGCCGCAGCCCGTCGTGAAGGCGCTATTTGGCGCGCCCGCCGCCGGGGGACTGTCGCCTGTCACCAACCTGACCGTCACTATGGACCAGTTGCAGGGGCTAGGCAGGTAAGGAGAGACGGGCGGGCGGTCCCCCAGCCCCCTGGCCTCGGCCTCGGGGGAAATCAGGCCAGGAAACGGACGGGGAGAGGGGCGAGACCCGCCTGTCCGAGTTCGCCGCTCGGGGGCAGCCGGGCTAGGGCCCGCCATGTGCACCCCCACCGGGGCGGAATGTTCAGCGGGAGAGGTTGTCCAGACCTCCCAGGGGAAGAGGTGGAGGTCCTAGGGCCTAATCCCGAGCCAGGCTCACTTTCACTCCTTTCGGATTGCTGCCTACTCTCCTTCTGTCTATCTCTGGAAGCTCTTTGGAATCTATCCCCTTGGGGGTAATTCAGACCCTTCTAGGCGCTCACTTCCACCCTTTGCTGAACCACCTCGCAGGATCTTAGTTTGCTGTGAGCTTTGTTCCGTCTCAACAAAGGGCATGGCATTTTCCTTCCTGGCCTTTATGCAAAATCATTTCAGTCCCTCGCCCCGTGCACATTCCCGATGTCCACTCTGCTGCTTTCCTAAGGCCGGCTGTTTTTACCCAACTTTCGGAAAGCTTCCTGGGCTTTTCCTGAGAGCAAAAATTGCATCCCACTGTGTTTCCGGCGGAAGAGCTACCTTCCCCTTCAATCTCCGGGATCCTGTTTTCTAAGCACATGTTTTGTGCGTTTTCCAACTTCTGAAGAGCAGGAAGTGTCCTGTTTAACTTTCATCCCGACTTCTGTCACAGTACCTAGAATACAGACTCTTATTTTAGGAAATACCCCAGCATTACCCGTAGTCGTCATATCCTGCAATGTGACCCAAGGCCATGCCCACCCACTCCTTTTTCTCCTTTGCCCAAGTGCTAATTGTGTGTTCAGAGTGGCTAAGTGGGTACTTTGCCGCTCGTGGTGTGGCCTAGAAATGGTTTATGGCAGCCTGGCTGCTTGTTAATTTCATGGCCTGTCTCCTGCATGTGACCTTTTAATTATATCCTAGAAATCACTCATGGGTTTAATAATTTCCCTTGGTTTCAGTGATTATGAGCAACCACTGGAGGTAAAAAACAACAGCAATCTGCAGAGAATGGGCTCCTCCGAGTCAACAGATTCAGGTATTTAAGTCTGCTGTGTGCAGTGCAATACTGTGAATTTCCTGAAACATGCCTTTCTACCGGGGGAGGTTAGTTTTGGTGAGAACTTAAGGAAGTCATGGCATTGGGTGATAAACATTAAGAGTAATACATAGCCAGGCTCAATGGCTCACACCTGTAATCCCAGCACTTTGGGAGGCTGAGGCAGTCAGATCACAAGGTCAGGAGTTTGAGATCAGCCTGACCAATATGGTGAAACCCTGTCTCTACTAAAAATACAAAAATTAGTCAGGCACAGTAGCAGGCATCTGTAGTCCCAGCTACTTGGGAGGCTGAGGCAGGAGAATCCCTTGAATCCAGGAGGCGGAGGTGGCAGTGAGCCGAGATCCTGCTACTGCACTCCAGCTGGGGCGACAAAGCGAGACTCCATCTCAAAAAAAAAAAAAAAAAAGAACAGTACAAAGGACCCCTTGTTGCAGTTTATGAAGAAAGGAAATAGGTTCTAAATGTCTGTAAGGAGGAGGTGTGTGCTTGCCCTTAAAGGACCGGTAGTAAAGCAAAATTCATCATACCACCGTAAATGGCATTCAGGCAATCTTACTGGTTAAAATACAGGGTCAAATTATTGGAAAATACAGTGTAATGAAATCATTTCAATGATGCTGCTATGGAGGAAATAGCCAGTGCATTTCATTCTTCATGAATTCATATTACTGCAGAGTTTATCTGTATTTGTACAGATAAGAGCATTGGGGCAAAGATGCTTTAGGTTAAAGGAACTGCAAGAGCAAAAGTCTTAAAATGTAATGTAGGCTTCTGTATGTAGAATGTAATTTAATACAGAACTGGGAATAGGATTATCATTTGTAGCACTGTGGAGCAAGGGCTCTAACACCTAACTTTCCGTAAGTCTACATAGACATGGAGACACTCGAGCTAAGGGCTGATGGGTCTGGGTCATCTGAATTGGCATATAAGTAATTCGGAACAGTGTCTCCTTCACCCTGCTGTTTTTTGTGAGATGGACATCTTACTTGGTGTCATTTTGTTAAAGGCAACAAATGCTTGCCTTGCATGTCATAACTAGCAGTTGTATTTTTCTTTTTCTTTTTGAGACAAGGTCTCACTCTTTCGCCCAGGCTGGAGTGCAGTGGCTCCATCTTGGCCCACTGCAACCTCTGCCTGCCAGGTTCAGGTGATTCTCCTGCCTCAGCCTCCCGAGTAGCTGGGATTACAGGTGCGGGCTACCACACCTGGCTAATTTTTGTATTTTTAGTAGAGACCATGTTGGCCAGGCTAGTCTCAAACTTCTAATGTCAGGTGATCTGCCTGCCTCAGCCTCCCAAAGTGCTGGGATTCCAGACATGAACCACTGCACCTGACCTCTTGATCTGTTCAGGCTTCAGGCTGGAATGCAGTGGCACAATCAGGGTTCACTGTAGCTTGAACTTTCTGGGCTCAAGCGAACCTCCCACCTCAGCCTCCCCCAAGTAGCTGGAACTTACAAGCAGATACCACCACACACAGCTAGTGTTTTTTTTGGAATTTTGGTAGAGACACTTATTGCTATGTTGCCCCAGGCTTGTTTCAAACTCCTGGCCTCAAGCCATCTGCCTGCCTCAGCCTCCCAAATTGCTGGGATTATAGGTGTGAGCCACTGAGCCTGGCCTAGTAGTTGTATTTTTCAAACTCCATAGGATTTGACAAGATAAAATATTGAAAACTATGCCAAGAAAATCTGGTACCTATTCTTTCTGTGCTTGGAACTCAAAGTTATCTGGGTCACCTCTATCTGAATAACCAAACAATCATGATATGAATCAGTTTTATTTACCCTCTCCTCAAATCCTATTTCCCTTGATGTTATTTGCAAGTAGGAGAAAAAACAGTAAATATGCTATGAAAATATTAAGACTTGCACAAACATGACATTTTTGACAAGCAAATAGAGACTTGACATCAATTCTGGCAAAAGTACAAGCCATTAGTATTTGTTGCCTGACAAAAAACCCGAGCACTTTCTTTAGTGTTTTTATTTTAATGACAAAATGGTGTTTTTTGCATTATTTCTTGAGAATTTTTTTTTCCTCATAGGATTCTGTCTAGATTCTCCTGGGCCCTTGGACAGTAAAGAAAAGTATGTATTAACTGCTTTTCAATGTTTATGCTTAGAAAAAACTTATCTAAATGTAAATACCTTATTTAAATGAAGTTCTTCATACACTGGACTGGAGCCCTGGATTTAGCTATCCCTAGAAACTCTCTGGAATCTCGAGAATGATTAGTTTGTGTCAGCAATTTTCAGAACTTTTTCTCCTTTATTTAAGCTATAATTCTGGTGTTCTGTTCGTGTTTTACCCAAGCCCTTATTCTACACTCTGACATCATAGCCTCATGAGAACATGTTTTGTTTGTTTGTTTGTTTGTTTTGTTTTGTTTTTGAGATGGAGTCTCGTTCTTTGTCCAGGCTGGAATGCAGTGGCTCAATCTCAGCTCACTGCAACCTCTGCCTCCCCGGTACAAGCAATTCTTCTGCCTGAGCCTCCTGAGTAGCTGGGATTACAGGCACATGCCACCACATCTGGCTGATTTTTGTATTTTTAGTAGAGATGGGGTTTCACCATGTTAGTCAGGCTGGTCTCAAACTCCTGACCTCATGATCTGCCCACCTTGGCCTCCCAAAGTGCTGGGATTGTAGGCATGAGCCACCATGGCTCACTGCAACCTCCACCTCCCAGGTTCAAGGAATTCTCCTGCCTCAGCTTCCCAGGTAGCTGGGATTACAGGTGTGCACCACCACACTGGGTTAATTTTTGTATTTTTAGTAGAGAGGAGGTTTCATCGTGTTGGCCAGGCTGGTCTCAAACTCCAAAATTCAGGTAATCCACGTGTCTTGGCCTCCCAAAGTGCTGGGATTACAAGTGTGAACCACCTCGCCCGGCTGGACATGTGTATTTTTAAAGAGATGGGTTTGTTTTTTCACCTTGAAGCCTAGTGTTGGGGGTGCTCCTAAGAACAGGGCAGTTTCAGAAATTTATTCTCCCATCTCTTGCCTAAAATGGGAATCTGTGACTGCACCCCCAAACTACAGGCTAAACACTGTCTCTCTGCTAATATGAATACCTTTTTACTTGTTTATCCTCACTATTTACCTTCTGGTCTCATTACAGCCTTGGAAATCCCATGAGAAGAATAAATTCCCTACCTGTAAGTTAGTTTCCTGGTTTATTTTGAGCTAATACCTGTTATCCATTCCTTAGGTACCAGCATGACCTTGACAGGAGACCTTAGAGGTGAAAACTGCTCTTTTTGTTTGTTTGTTTTCTTTTCTTTTTGAGACGGAGTCCTGGAGTGCAGTGGCACGATCTTGGCTTACTGCAACCTCCACCTCCTGGAGTCAAGCAATTCTCCTGCCTCAGCCTCCCAAGTAGCTGGGACTACAGGCACCCACCCGACTAATTTGTATTTTTATTAGAGATAGGGTTTCACCATGTTGGCCAGGATGGTCTCGATCTCCTGACTTTGTGATCCACCCGCTTCAGCCTCCTAAAGTGCTGGGATTACAGGCGTGAGCCACTGTGCCCTGCCAAAAACTTGCTTTTCTTTAGTCTCTTCTTGAGACAGGGTCTTGCTCTGTCACCCAGGCTGGAGTCCAGTGGCAAAATCTTGGCTCACGGCAACCTCTGCTTCCTTGGCTCAAGTGATCCTCCCATCTCAACTTCCAGAGTAGCTGGGACTATATATAGGTGTACACCATCACACCCAGCTGATTTTTGTATTTTTTGTGGAGATGGGGGTCTCACTTTGTTGCCCAGGCTGGGTTTGAACTCTTGCCTCGGCCTCCCAAAGTGCTAGGATTACAGCCAAGAGCCACCATTCCCAGCCTTTCCTTAGTCTCATAAGTACTCAAGATGCTCTGCCTGAATTTGTCCTACATCCCTAACAGCTTTATCAAACCAGGAAGGGTTCTTTTTGATGCAAATGTTATTTGGGGATTGATTTGGCACTATACTTCTTGCTGAAAGGGGTAAACCTCATGAGGTTAGATGTAAACCCATGGAATGGAAACATTTATGCTGTGTCCTGGCAAGGTGGAGCCCTGGCCATATTTACTGGTTACCTACTGCAGGGTGTGAGGAGCTAGCCTAGCTAGCCTACCCACTACCCAACCCCTCTTCTTTTTTCTTTTGAGAACTGAATTTTCTAATGGAATTTTATTTATGTACCTTAATTATTTTCTTTTTTCACTTTGACAGCAGAAGCTCTTGGGATGTAGCCCAGCTCTGAAGAGGAGCCATTCTGATTCTCTTGACCATGACATCTTTCAGCTCATCGACCCAGATGAGAACAAGGAAAATGTGAGCAACAGTTCAGTGTTCTAACCTGAGGCAGAGGTGAAACCCACAGGCTGTCAGTGGCTTAGAGAGTGGCTGGGCTGCTTTCTGGGAGACTAGACCTTGGCCATTATGTGCGGTCTTTGGAGTCAGAGAAATCTGGGTTTGGATCCGTCTTATTAACTGTGTGACATTGGCAAATTCTTCTCTTTTTAATCTTTTTTGTTCTTTTGTAAAATAGGAGTAGTAATACCTTTTAGGGATGTTGTGGCAATAAGTAAGATTATGTATAAAACATTTAAAATGGTGCCTGACAGGCAGGAGTTGCTCAGATGGTAGCTCACAGGGGTAGTTACATGTACAAATAGTTTGTCTAGAAGGCTCTGGTCAGGCTGTCCTTGCCTCCTTGCTCTGACCCTGAAATGAATTGTAAGCTTAGGAAAAGGCTCTTTGGCAGTACTTGAAAGAACGGGGCTAACAAGTTCTAGGGAATCAGAGTGACTGAAATGGTAGCTTGAAAGGTGAATCTGTGGTTGTCTACCCTGAATGCGCCTGAGTTTTTGTTCTCTTAGACATGGCACAGAGGAGGCGTCCAAAACAGTTGTAATTTTTTCAGCCTTCTCTCTACTGTATTTCTATATATTTACTTCCTCCCCCTTTTCCATTCCTGCTAAAAATGCCACAGTTCATAATCCTTACAATCTTCCAGGTTTAGTATAAAACATACTGCCTCCATGAACTCACCCAATGATTTCTTTATCAACTTGGGAAATGTCATGAGAAGGACTATGGAAATAAGTTCCTGCCTTGAGTGCTTAGAACACTGCATCAGCCTCTGTAGTGCTTTTTACCAGGGCAAAGCTGTACAACATTATGCTTGTAAGAATTGTCCATATTGCATATACCACTAGGGCTTTTTTTTATTGCTTTTAGTATAGAATAGAATAATGATTTTTTTTTTTTTTTTTTTTTTTTTTGAGATGGAGTCTCGCTCTGTAGCCCAGGCTGGAGTGCAATGGCACAACCTCAGCTCACTACCACCTCTGCCTTCCGGGTTCAAGTGATTCTCCTGCCTCAGCCTCCCAAGTAGCTGGGATTACAGGAGCACGCCACCATGCCCAGCTAATTTTTGTATTTTAGTAGAGATGGGGGTCTCACCATGTTGGCCAGGGTGGTCACGAACTCCTGACCTCAAGTGATCCACCTGCCTTGGCCTCCCAAAATCTCATGCCTGAGATTACAGGCATGAGCCACCATGCCCAGCCAAATAATAATTTTAACTAGAAAAAATTATCTCCAGTTGGTAAGAAGAGGTGGAAAATATGAAGCCCTCAAACGGATGGATCTAGATGGAAAATTTTGACTACTACTCATAGGCAACTATATTAGATTTTATTTATTTTCACTTTAGATTTCAGAAAGTTTGTGATTTAGCTTATCATTCATTGTGTTTTATGTATTTGGCAGATACTTGTGTTAGGAAATGCAGTATGACAAGAAAATGTTACTTTAGAAGTTAGCTGTTGACAGAGCCTTGGAAATTCTTAGTTATACAGATCCAGTGTTGAAATTAGGTGAAACTTTAATTTTGAGCAGTTAGAAACGTGATCAGTGCCCACTCCCTTGCCTCTTTAACACAAGCCGAGGCCCTAGAACTGGTTTTCATGGACAGTAGAAGATGTCTCGACTATGTCTTGCAGGAAGCCTTTGAGTTTAAGAAGCCAGTAAGACCTGTATCTCGTGGCTGTCTGCATTCTCATGGACTCCAGGAGGGTAAAGATCTCTTCACACAGAGGCAGAACTCTGCCCCAGCTCGGATGGTATGTGCTCTGGCTCTCATAGAGGAATTACCGACAGGAAGAAAGGATTAAAACACCCTCTGTAATCCAGAATTGAAGGCACTACAGTAGCGCTAGCTGTCTTTACCTTGACTTTGTCTTTTGAAACTAGACTGTGAAACATTTTTGGTGGTTTTCCTGTGTCTGGAGAGTAGACAGACTGTAGTTAGAGCAGGAGATGGTGTTTGAAATATTGGACTTGTGTAAGGAATATTTGACCTTGTTAATCTAGGAAATCCTGGGTCATCCTAAATGTATGTATGGTGGGATTACATTTCTTACTTTTTTTTTTAAGGGGATTTCTGGTAAAAACTGCAAAGCCTACGAGGCAAATTCTAAAGAGCGTAACACTAGATCTCTTACTTAAAACTTGCTCTTTTACTATGCATTCTAAGTGCTTGTCAAAGAATGATTTTGTTGGAGAGAGAGCACTTGACTTCTTCCAAAGGTGGTTTGTTAAGAACTGTTATGGGCCAGGTGCCATGGCTCATGCCTATAATCATAGCACTTAGGAAAATGGAGACAGGAGGATCACTTGAGTCCTGGGCAGCATAGTGAGACCCTCATCTCTTTTTTTTTTTTTTTTTAATAACTATTTTGGATTCCAGTGAACACTCAGACTGCTGGGCAGTTTTGAAGTCACTTGTTTTAGGGCTGTGTATTTGCCAGACAGAGACTGTCATTACTTCCAGAGTTTCCTGCTGTTGGTCTGAATTGATTAACTGATAGCATCTACTGACTGAGAGGCCCAACTTGAGCAAGATAACCACATTTGGCTTCCAAGTTTTCCTAGATTCTTAAATCTGAAAATACACCTTTCCAGTCTTGCTTGTGTTCTAAGGTTCAGGCAGTATTGTTACTCTGTCTAGCATTTGCACAAAGCACTTTTATATATGTTCTTGTCTTGTGAAGTGGAGTTAACCCCCTTGACAGATTAGGAAAGTACCACAAGAGAGGTTTACCAAAGGATACATAAATAGGAGACCAGGATTTAGTAATCTCTGGCTTGGCATGGTGGCTCATACCTATAAGCCCAGCACTTTAGGAGGCCAAGACAGAAGGATCACCTGAGGTCAGGAATTCAAGACCAGCCTGGGCAACATAGTAAGACCCTATCTATACAAAGCTAACAAGCTGAGTGTGGTGGCTTGTTCCTACAGTCCCAGTTACTTGGGAGGCTGAAGTGGGAGGATTGCTTGAGTCCAAGAATTCGAGGTTGCATTGAGCTACAATCACGCCACTGTACTCTAGCCTGGGCAGCAGTGAATCCCCTGTCTCAAAAAGCAATCTCTGAATTCCCAAGTACACAGTAACACTTTAAGAGTTGGATATCAGAAACGATATATTTGGTGTGTGCTTAGAGACTAGAGCCTGTATCATATCTGCACCTAGGGATCCCAGAAAATCCTCACAAAAGTTGGTGTGATCTAGTGTGAGCCTTCGTGATAAAGTTATCTACCACTAGGCTCAGCTGGCTAAAAAAAAAAAATTGCCATTTCCCAGAGTGTGGTCAGGTATACTTGGGGAGAACCAGAAAATGCCCAGAACTTGTTTTATATTGCAAAGCAAAGCTGGTTCCAGAACCAGAATAGGCCAGCTGCAGAGAGGATTCCTTGGTGCATGATCCACTCAGAAAACTGGAGGGCCACTTAACTAACAACAGATTCATACCCCAAAGAGATTTGGATTTTAAGGATTACTTGTAGGGCTTAACATTGGGCCCACATTGCTACTGTGAAAAAATAACTCTAAGCTTTTTTTTTGGACTTGAAAGTGCCTAGAAAAGAATTTAGTGTCAGCAGTGTTTGCATTAGTAGTATTTATCTCCAGGTGCGGATTTATGAACAGTTTTTCTACGTTTTCTATATTCCATGTTTAGAGGTTTCCTAAAAAATATATGATTATAGGTTGGCTATTGAGGTACCACCTCTTTTTATTTTTTATTTTTTGAGACGGAGTCACGCTGTCACCCAGGCTGGAGTGCAGTGGCATGATCTCAGCTCACTACAACCTCAGCCTCCCGAGTAGTTGGGACTACAGGCATGCTACCACGCCCGGCTAATTGTTTGTATTTTTAGTAGAGACGGGCTTTCACCATGTTAGCCAGGATGGTCTCAATCTCCCAACCTCATGATCCACCACCTGCCTCCTACCAAAGTGCTGGGATTATAGGCCTGAGCCATTGCACCTGGCCGACGTACCACCATTTTAATTCCAGGAATGATTGTCTCCTAGGGAGATAGTGTAGTGAGGAGAAGAGTTTGGATTTTGGAGTCAAACAGGTAAGGTGTATAATCTTGGTAACCTCTCTTAAGCACGAGTTTCCTGATTTGTTAAAGAAAAAGGAAAGGATTAGCTACCTTTAGGATATTGGGAGGCTTCTATTGAATTTTATGTATAAAGATGTATCGTAGTATCTGGCACACAGTAATTCCTCATTTAAAAACTGAGCAGCATTTAAATCCCAAGTCTAAAGAACAAGGATAGATTTTACAGAACCAATTCACCTTTTATTTCCTCCTTTCAGAACTGGAGTTATATAAGCACATTCTCTAGGTCATTTTATGGTCTCTATAGAGATTTGCATCTGCTTGCCCTGACTCATTTCAGCAGATTCTCACACTGTCACAGTCCTCAATGCTGATCAGTATTCGCTGATACAACCTCCTAATAAAAGAAACCTTATTCTTCACAAGAGGCTATCTCTAGCACCCATTATAAGGTAAATTGCTTCCGGCAAGAGTTCTCTGTGATGGCTACTGACTGTACTCAAGGCTGTGTGTGGACATCACATCGTTTATAATCTTGGGATGTATTTTCCTATGATCAGTAACTGCTAAAATTTTACTTTGTATAACAAGTATATCATAGTATGTTTTCATCATAAAAACTAGTGACCCATTCAAGGAAATCAAAGTGGACCAGAGCTGTCATTTATTATTAAACCATGAATTTTGTCTTACAGCTTTCCTCAAATGAAAGAGATAACAGTGAACCAGGAAATTTCATTCCTCTTTTTCACCCCACTCACCTGTGACAGCCACTTTGTCTGATGAGGATGATGGCTTCGTGGACCTTCTTAATGGAGAGAATCTGAAGGTACCATGTGTGTGTGTGTGTGCTCATTCCTATCTATTTTCATTACCTCTGGAGAATTCATGTGATGTGAAAAAGAACAGCAGTTCCCTGGGGCTTGCTTGGCTGTTTTTTTTTTCTTTTGAGACAGTCTTGCTCTATCACCCAGGCTGGAGTGCAGTGACACGATCTCCGCTTACTGCACCCTCCACCTCCTGGGTTCAAGCGATTCTCCTGCCTCAGCCTCCCAAGCAGCTGGGATTACAGGCATGCACCACCACTCCTGGCTAATTTTTGTTTTTTTAGTAGAGATGAGGTTTCACCATGTTGGCCAGGCTGGTCTTGAACTCCTGACCTTGTGATCTGCCCGCCTTGGCCTCCCAAAGTTCTGGGATTACAGGTGTGAGCCACCACACCCAGCACTTTGCTAATGTTTTTGTTCATTTGGTGAGAATTTATTTAATAATAGGGCTACCAGCCTTATTAAATCCTTTGGGTTGAGGGGCGGGGGTGTCAAAAAAAGACATTGATATGATCCTTCTTCTTACCCTGAAGGAGCTAACAGTCTATATGAGTAAGATGGTATATTAAGATACTTCCTATCCAGGCCTGTCTGGTATTCTTCAGGCAGAAACACACCTAAAGCATTTAAAAAAATGTTAGTCTCTACAGGATCTTTTCAAAGTCAATTTTTCTGTTTCTTTAGAATGAGGAGGAGACCCCTTCGTGCATGGCAAGCCTCTGGACAGCTCCTCTCGTCATGAGAACTACAAACCTTGTGAGTTGTTCTGTTGTGTCTGGAGGAAGCCCTGAGTGATTGGGCCACTGGATAGAGTAGTCCTTAGTTGCGTATAGGCAAAGGTTGAACTGAATGGTAGGATTTGGGGATCTGGATGTTAGCCTTCACTTTGGCTACCTACAAACTATGACCTTTAGTTATGATATCATCTCTCTGCATGTCTCCTGATCTATAGAGTGTGAGTTAGGAGGGACCATGATCATTCCTAGCTTTTAACATCTAGTTAGTTTGAAAAAAGCCTATCTGAAGCCTTTAGTCTGAAAAGTTTCGTTTTTTTTAGGTTATTCTCATTTATATTCCACAGAACCTAGCATAAAATTAGACAAGCACAGTAACTCACAGTTTTTTTTATTTTTTGGGTTTTTTTTTTTTTGAAACGGAGTCTCGCTCTTGTCACCCAGGCTGGAATGCAGTGGCGCAGTCTTGGCTCACTGGAACCTCGGCCTCTCAGGTTCAAGCGACTTCCTGCCTCAGCGCCCAAGTAGCTGAAATTACAGGCGCCTACCACCACACCCAGCTAATTTTTGTATTTTTAGTAGAGATGGGGTTTCACCATGTTGGCCAGACTGGTCTCGAACTGCTGACCTCAGGTCATCCGCCTTCCTTGGCCTCCCAAAGTGCGTGCTGGGACTACAGGTGTGAGCCACCATGCCTGGCAGGGTGTTTTTGTTTTTGTTTTTTAATTAAAAATATCTATTTGAGTCTGGGTATTTTCAGTGTAAGAAGGTTTATATGTATATATATATATATATATATATGTGCGCACACATATACACACACACACACACACACACACAATAGATTTGTGTTTCCGTCATAGGGATACTTTCAAAGTTAGAAGCAAGAATGCCTACACAGGTATACTTCAGAGATATACACCTTTAGCTACACATCTAAATTGATAAGTTCATATTTTTTAATTATTAATAATCTGAACTATAATTTGGGACAAACGAGCTACAGTTTTTTGTTTGTTTTCCTTTTTTTTTTTTTTTTTTTGAGGCGGAGTTTCGCTCTTGTTGCCCAGGCTGGAGGGTGCAATCTTGGTTTACCCAAACCTCTGCCTCCCAGGTTCAAGTGATTCTCCTGCCTAAGCCTCCTGAGTAGCTGGGATTACAGGCATGTGCCACCACACTTGGCTAATTTTCAGTAGAGAAGGGGTTTCTCCATGTTGATCAGGCTGGCCTTGAACTCCCAACCTCAGATGATCTGTCTGCCTCAGCCTCCCAAAGTGCTGGGATTGCAGACATGAGCCACTGCGCCTGGCTCTGGTTTTTTTGTGTGTTTGTTTATTTGTTGTTGTTGTTGTTGTTGTTTTGAGACAGAGTCTCCCTCTGTTGCCCAGGCTGGAGTGCAGTGGCACAATCTTGGCTCACTGCAACCTCTGCCTTATTAAGGTTCAAGCAGTTCTCCTGCCTCAGCTTCCTGTGCATCACCACTCCTGGCTAATGTTTTTGTATTTTTACTGGAGACAAGTTTTAACCATGTTGGCCAGGCTGGTCTTCCTTGACCTTAGGTCATCCACCCACCTTGGCCTCCCAAAGTGTTGGGATTACAGGCGTGAGCCACCACACCCAGCTGAGCTACAGTTTTGAGATTACTTACAGATTATAGTAGATTAATGTGCATAGCTGTTGAGAAGATAGGTTAACCCAGTACAAATGTATGACTAAATTTACCAGGTCGTTTTGACAGACATAAAATTATGTAGAATGTGAGAATACTTAGGAAGAGGCTATTAGTTTTATTTATTTATTTTTTGGAGGCAGAGTCTCGCTCTGTCACCCAGACTGGAGTGCAGTGGTGCAATCTCAGCTCACTGCAACCTCTTCCCAGGTTTAAGCAATTCTTCTGCCGCAGACTCCTAAGTAGCTGGGGCTACAGGCACACACCACCACGCCTGGCTGATTTTTTTTGTATTTTAGTAGAGATGGAGTTTCACCATGTTGCCCAGGCTGGTTTTGAACTCCTGAGCTCAGGCAGTCCACCCACCTAGGCCTCCCAAAGTGCTAGGATTGCAGGTGTGAGCCACTGCGCCTGGCCAGAAGTGGCTATTAATTTTATAAATTTAATTTTAAAATCATAAGCATGGGCTTGTGGGCTCTTAATAGTAGGAAAATTTCTTCCACAAATGGTTATTATAGACTAACCATTTCTGGGAGCTGTAATAGAAAATAAACTTCAGACAAAGAGGGAGAAATCCCTGGTCTCAATGGGAGCAGATGTGGGAGTGATCCATTCTACTGAGGACTCTCAGGAATATTTCAAAGAAGTGACATTAAAATGTTAGCATCAACTTGAAAAGGACTGTTTACTGAGATGTGAAAGGACATTCTGTACAGAAGGAAAAGCTAGGCCAAGACACACAGAATGGAGAACAGGCTGAGATGCATTTACAGAGCTGAGGTTAGACTCTGTCTCTACCACTGGTCAGATTGGCTTCCCTTAGACTCTGGAAAATTAGTCTTTGTTTGTTTTTTATTTTTATTTTTTTGAGACAGAGTCTTGCTCTGTCGCCCAGGCTGGAGTACAGTGGCGCAGTCTTAGCTCTACTGGCTTCAAGTGTTCTCGTACCTCAGCCTCCTGGGTAGCTGGGATTAAAGGCGCGCACAACCACGCCTGGCTAATTTTTATTGTATTTTTAGTAGAGACGGAGTTTCTTCATATTGGCCAGGCTGGTATTGAACTTCTGACCTCAGGTGACCCACTGTGTTGGGATTACAGGTGTGAGCCACTGAGCCCAGCCTGGGAAATTAATCTTTAAAAGACCAAGTAGAAAAAAGGACTTAGAACACAATTTTGAAAGGCATTTGCTACTCTGCCCATCCCCACTCCCTCCAAACTTACCATCTTAACTATACCTTAACCATGATGCCTCCGTTTTTAGTGTAACCTAGCTACTTTGCATCTTTTCTGGATTTAGGTGGGGGTATTTAAACCCATTGAGCTGCTTAAGCAAGGTGCAAGTAATAACATGGAGGGGAAGATAGGCAAGCCAAAAATGTGTTCCTGACTGGAAGGTGACACTTCTCTTGATGCAGAATTATGTAGACAGTTTTTGTGAGGGCAAAGGATGTTTCGCGCATCTCTATATAATGTTAGCTGAGTATATATTCATTGAGCGCTAAATGCTCAGTGCCTGCTATGTGCCAGGCCCTATGAGAGTTGCTGAGACTAGATGAATCAGCGGTATCTGTTTGCTAATTTAGAACTGATCTTAAATCATCCCAGGTAGCCTTTAGGTAGCCTTTGATTTATTTGTCTTACCATGCCAGTGAACAGGTTTTAATGAAAGATGGGTCTGTCTTTTTCTTCCTGTAAGGACAACCGATGCAAGCTGTTTGAGTCCCGTTCCCTGTGTAGCTCCAGCACTCGGTCAGTGTTGAAGAGATCAGAACGATCTCAAGAGGAGTCTCCACCTGGAAATACGAAGCGGAGGAAGAGCATGTCTGGGGCCAGCCCTAAAGAGGCAGCTAGTCCAGAGAAGGCCCACGAGGTTGGTTTCATAGGTTTCTTTTTGTTCTAGCACAGATACTGTATTTTTCGGGTGGGTGGGTGGGTGTCAGTGTGTCAACGTTTTGCTCTTGTTGCCCAGGCTGGAGTGCAACAGCATAATCTCGGCTCACCACAACCTCCGTCCCCCCCGGTTCAAGTGATTCTCCTGCCTCAGCCTCCTGAGTAGCTGGGATTCCAGGGATGTGTCACCACGCCCGGCTAATTTTGTATTTTTTTAGTAGAGATGGGGTTTCTCCATGTTGGTCAGGCTGGTCTGAGAATTCCTGACCTCAGGTGATCTGTCCACCTCAGCCTCCCAAAGTACTGGGATTACAGGTGTGAGACACCATGCCCAGCCTCTGTTGAAGCATTTTTAAGACGGCTGCTTTAAAATCTTTATCAGACAAATCCAACATAGTGTTCATAGTGTTGTTGGCATCTGTTGATTGTCTTTTCTATTCAAGTTGGGATTTTTCTGGTTCTTGGTATGACCAGTGATTTTTCAATTGTCTCCTGTATATTTGTATGAGAATTGGCTCTCTGTAAATCTTATGTTTTAGCAGTTCTCCTCTGATACTGCAGGAAAGGTATGGGTGGAAGTCCGGGTTCCCTGGCACAAACTCCATTGACACCTTGGGTGGGGACTGTCTCATGATTGCTGGGAGGGAGGGGAAGTTCATTCCATCCCAGTAGGGTGGTGACTGGGGCACTACATTAGAGCTGGGCAAAGGTGGAGGCCCCCACTTGCTGTTAGCCATAATTGTTTCCATGGTATTTGACTGTAGTAGAATGATTATTGTCAAAAAGTCTTCTGCCTCAATGAGCTATCCTTTGCCCAGGGAGAGCAGGCTTTTCTTGGGGCTTGTTGTGTTGCTGTCTCCAGCTTCATGAGTTGAATGCTTAACTCATTTGTTTTTAATTTTCTTATTTCTGGATAAACCTATTTGAATCTATGAATTTCCCACTGCATTAGATTTGTCTCATAACTTTTGACTTGAAATGGTTTTTGTTTTTTTGTTTTTTGTTTTCTTTTTTGAGACAAAGTTTTACTCTATCGCCAGGCTGGAGTGCAGTGGCATGATCTGTGCTCACTGCAACCTCTGACTCCCTGGTTCAAGCAATTCTCCTGCCTCAGCCTTCTGAGTAGCTGGGATTACAGGCACGTGCCACCATGCCCAGCTAATTTTTGTATTTTTAGTACAGACGGGGTTTCACCATGTTGGCCTGACTGGTCTCGATCTCCTGACCTCATGAGCCACCCACCTTGGCCTCCCAAAGTGCTAAGATTACAGGCATGAGCCACCACGCCCAGCCCTGAAATGTTTTTATTGTCATTTGTTGTAGATATTTTATTTCCTTTTAATCCAGACCTATCATGACCTATTAAATACTTGATTTTTATAAAGTTCTGTCTTAATTCTTCAAGTTAATTGCTCGCATTGCTCATAGTTGTATAGGTTGTTTTGTTGTTTTCCGTTTCTGAGACAGTCTCTGTCACCCAGGCTGGAGTGCAGTGGCATGATCTCAGCTCACTGCACTCTCCACGTCCCAGGCTCAAGCAGCTGGGACTATAGATGCATGCCACCAAACCCAGCTAATTTTTGTATTTTTTGTAGAGACATGGTTTCGCCATGTTGTGCAAGCTGGTCTTAAACTCCTGGGCTCAGGCGATTCTCCCACCTTGGCCTCCCAAAGTGCTGGGATCACAAATAGTAGACATAGCACCTGGCCTGGGTGAGATAGTGTCATGGTTGTCTGGGCCTAAGTCCTATGGTCCTTTGTGTTATTTATTCTGTTTATTCTGTGGCTAGACACACAAAACACTGGTTTATTTGTATGTTTTTCCTTCATTATACTGTCTTTATATTAAGGTTTGATATTAAGCATTATAAAATGGTGAACTGCCTGTGTTTTCTGTGGCATGAAAAGGTTTAAGTAAACCTCATCTCAGTCTTAAAAGGTTGGATGACAGGAAGACATTTAGGCCTACTGCCTTATATTGTATCTGCTTTAGTTACTAGTGCTCTATGAACATTTTCTCTTTAAACTATTCTAAAAGAATATTTTAATGACTACATAGTATTTTTGTTTTGGTAGGGTTGTTTGGTTTTTGTTTTTGTCACTCAGGCTGGAGTGCAGTAGCACAATCATGGCTCCATGGGCTCAAGCACTCCTCCCACCTCAGTCCCCCTAGCAGCTGGGACTACAGGCATACACCACCATGCCCAGTTTTTTTTTTTTTAATTATTTTTTGTAGAAAAGGGGTTTTACTCTGTTGCCCAGGCTGGCCTTGAATTCCTGGGCTCAAGCAGTCCTCCCACCTCAACTTCCTAAGTATCTGGGACTATGGGCACGGGCCAGTGCACCTGACTGATAGTGTTTCATCTTACAAGTATACTACAAATAATTGAATAAATCATCTTCTGGACATTTAGAATTTCCTTTTCCCTGATTTTGCTTTTTTTTTTTTTTTTTCTAATTAAAAATGAAATTCTAGGTTGTAAGGGCAAGAACAGTTATGAAACTTTGCATTGCATACATGTCAGAAAATTGCCTTCCAGAAAGCTTATTCTGGTTTATATATCTATCAATATTTAAAAATACTCATTTTTGGCCAGGCACTATGGCTCACACCTGTAATCCCAGCACTTTGGGAGGCCAAGGCGGATGGATCACAAGGTCAGGAGTTCGAGACCAGCCTGATCAACATGGTAGAACCCCATGTCTACTAAAAAAAAAAATTAGCCAGGTGTGGTGGTGCACGCCTGTCATCCCAGCTACTCAGGAGGCTGAGGCAGGAGAATCACTTGAACCCAGGAGGCAGAGGTTACAGTGAGCCGAAGTCACACCACTGCACTCCAGCCTGGGTGACAGAGCGAGACAGAGCGAGATTCTTAAAAAAAAAAGAATATTCATTTTCTTTTATCATACTAGAGATTGATCTTTTTATTTCCGTATTTGTAAAACTTTCTTGGATAAAATATTGTTAATGATTATTTTGTGTATATATAGGCCCTCATGTTTGGTTTATTTTCATATATTTTAATATTTAGTATTTTAAATTTCATTGTGGAGAAAATTTCAAGCATTGCTAGAGTACCATTATCATACCTGTGATACTGTGAATTATATATTTTGTCTTTCCCCCCCTTCTCCTGTCATATAACTCTTAAAATCCTTGGAATATCCAAGGTCATATCTTTTTGTATGCTAATGATTGACTGATAGCTTCAGGATGGGACTGGTCACTGGTGGAAAGACAGACATGATTAGAGGTTGGAACTTTTAACCCTATCCTGCAACCTCTAGGGAGAGGAGAGGGGCTAAAGGTCAAGTTGATCACTCATGGCCAGTGGTTTAATCAATCATTTCTATGTACTAAAGCCTCCATAAAACCTTGAAAGGACAGGATTTAGAGAGCTTCTGGATAGCTGAACACATGGAAGTTCCTGGAGCTTGGTGCACCCAAGGAGGGCATGACAGCTCCATGTCTCTTCTCCCATATCTTACCCTATGCACCACTTCTGTATCCTTTGAATATCCTTCATAATAAACTGGTAAATGTGCTTTCCTGAGTTCTGTGAGCCACTCTAGCAAATTAATCCCACAGAAGGGGTGATAGGAACCCCCCACTTAAAGCTGGTGGTCAGTAGATCAGAAGTTCCAGAGGCCCAACTTGGGACTGGTGTCTAAAGGGTTGTACAGTTTTGAGGACTGGCCCCTCAGCCTCGAATCTGACACTCTCCAGGTAGATAGTGTCAGAATTGAATCAGAGGACACCCCAGCTATTGTCTACTGCAGAACTGCTTGCTTGTAGGGAGAAATCCCCTCATATTTGGGGGTGACAGAGTCTTCTGTTGTTGTTGAGTGAGGGAATAAGAAAAAGCACTTTGAGTTTGTGGATTGTTTTCCTCATACAAACACATCATTACAGAGCTAAATTTTTTTTTTTTTTAAAGATGGAGTTTTGCTTTTGTTGCCCAGGCTGGAGTGCAATGTCACAATCTCGGCTCACCGCAACCTCCGCCTCCTGGGATCAGTCAAGCCATTCTCCTGTCTCAGCCTCCTGAGTAGCTGGGATTACAGGCATGCGCCACTATGCCTGGCAAATTTTTTATTTTTAGTAGAGGCAGGGTTTCTCCATGTTGGTCAGGCTGGTCTCGAACTTCCAATCTCAGGTGATCTGCCTGCCTCAGCCTCCCAAAGTGCTGGGATTGCAGGCGTGAGCCACCGCGCCCAGCCCAGAGCTAAATTTCTTACTATCAAATGCCAAATATCCAGTCTGAGTTGTTTTCTCCAGTTGTCTCCTAAGTACTTTTACAATTTATTTGTTAAAATCTGGATCCAAATGAAGTCTATACACTGTAGTTGGTCGATATGTCTCTTACTCTTCAGATTTCAGTGCTCCATCTGTTTCCACCTTGGATGTTTTTATTTGTTGAAAAGCCAAGTCATTTGTCCTGCAGAGGTTCCCACAGTCCTGTGGGGTCTTCAGACATTGTCTTCTATCCCCCTATATTGCCTTAAAAACCTAACTCTGGAAAGGATGCATTGAATTCCGGTTCTGTTTGCTTGGCAAGAATATCACATGGGTGATTTTGTCTACTTTGATCAGGAGGTATAATGTGCCGGTCAGCCATTGGTGATTGCTGCCCAAATTATTCATTTCACCAGGATTTCAGAAAGATGATACTGCAGTTCCTACATTCTTTCCTCATTAATTAGCTAGAATATTTCTATAAAGAGAAAAACTCATCAAACTCTGTGGTTACCCTTAGGAAAGGCAGGGTGAATATTGGATCTCTTTATTTGCCAATTTCCAAATAATGCCCTACCAAGCATCTTCCAAAGTTGAAAGCAAGAGTTATAGTTGTTTTTCAATAATAGTTAGGAATTCATAGATTAAAACGTTTGATTGGTTTCTGTGTATTGCACATAATTATCCTTTTGCTCAAATTATCCCTTTTTAATAGCTGGCTGCCTCTTTTCATTGGATAAAGCCAAGACATGGGCCAGGCACGATGGTTCACGTCTGTAATCCCAGCACTTTGGGAGGCTGAGGCAGGCAGATCACAAGGTCAAGAGTTTAAGACCAGCCTGACCAACATGGTAAAACTTCATCTCTACTAAAAATACAAAAATTACCCAGGCATGGTGGTGCTCTCCGGCCTGGGCAACAGAGCGAGACTCTGTCAAAAAAAAAAAGCTAAGACATGCTTTTTCTAAACTTATCCCTAGTTTTAACACCCCCTCCCCATTTCTTTTTTCTTTTTTTTTTTCTTTTCTTTTTCTTTTGAGACAGTCTCACTCTGTCACCCAGACTGAAGTGCAGTGGCACCATCACCACTCACTGTAACCTCAACCTCCCCAGGCTCAGGTGATCCTCCCACTTCAGCCTTCCAAGTAGCTGGGACTACAGGCACGTACCACCGTGCCCGGTTGTGTGTGTGTGTGTGTGTGTGTGTGTGTGTGTGTGTGTGTGTGTGTATATAGTCTCCTCAAGACGTGCTTCAAGTGAATGTTTTCAGAAGTTCATTCAGAACCCTGCCCTCATTCTCTACCTTTGTTACAGACTCCACATCAGTCTTTATCCCTGACATCTTCCCCCAAAGGAACCATTGAGAACATTTTGGACAATGACCCAAGGGACCTTATAGGAGACTTCTCCAAGGTAACTGTAAGCAGAGCTGCTCTGGCGAGTGCAGGAAGGAGTATAGATATCTAGAACCCCACTCAGCCTTTCTCCCTAAGGTGGTTCCTGGGGTGCCTCCAAAAGGACACCATTAAAGAATGTAGGGAAGCAAACTTGGTTTCTCATATGTGTATGTTGGTCTCTGAGACTGTAGATCTCACTCATGCTGATGGGCAGTTTTACATAGGGAGCTGTCCACCAACCATCTTGATTCTAACCCAAAGGCCAGGCTATCTGGGAACTGTTTCTGTCATAAAAATAGTAATTAGCAGGATATAGTACAAAGCAGAAATAAACCTGTAGCCTCTACAAGTCTACATGTTGAAAGTTATCTTAGAAGGTCTGGGATTGAGACTGAATTTCTTCATTGTCCAGAGAAGCTTGGCCATTGAGGGAAAAGGCCCTCTAGGAAGTCTAGAGGAAGATCTTCTAATAGCCTGATATGATACATGAAGGCTTGTCTGTGGTAAAATACAAGGCTAGGACAGGGAATGTGTCAATAGCAGCTTCTTTAGTCACATTTTGACTTGAAGATTACGAGATCAATGTTTTTTTCATTAATTTAGTTAACATTTATTGAAGCACTGATGTGTCAGGCAGAGATTCCAAAACGAGACCCAGTTACTTCCCTCAAAGAACTTAGCATGTGGTTGGAGAGGTAAGGTATGAACTACATGTACCACATTGTAGATTGAAGTAAATTTCAGTGAGATATAAACATAAACAGCAGACTGTGAAAAGTAAAAGGGTTTGTCTTGGCTAGTGGGTTGGGGAACATATGGGCTTGGGCCGTTGATATTTCAGCCCAAATGGGTTTCAAAGGAACAGGGAGAATGAAGAGAACAAGCAAAGACCCAGCTGTATCCTCACTTTTGGAAGCTTCTCTTGTTTGAGGGGGAGAGATGTGGTCTTAGTATGTTGCTCAGGCTGTAGTGCAGTGGCTATTCACACATGCTATCATAGTACACTGTAGCCTCAAACTTCTGGCCTCAAGTGCTCCTCCTGCCTCAGCCTCCCAAGTAGCTGGGACGATAGGCATGCATCACCACACTCAGTGGAATTTTCACCTTGAATTGAGGCTTGGTTATGTTTGTCTCCCCGCCCCTGAGACAGAGTCTTGCTCTGTCTCCCAGGCTGGAGTGCAATGGCGTGATCTCGGTTCCTGGGTTCAAGTGATTCTCCTGCCTCAGCCTCCTGAGGAGCTGGAATTGCAGGCATGCACCACCACACCTGGCTAATATTTGTATTTTTTAGTAGAGACAGGGTTTCACCATGTTGGTCAGGGTGGTCTCAACTCCTGACCTCGTGATCTCCCCGCCTCAACCTCCCAAAGTGCTGGGATTACGATTGTGAGCCACCGTGCCCAGCCCTGTAATATTTGTCTTAATGGGCCTATGCGTGGTAATGGGTGAACTCTTGACTCAGCCAGTCACCTGAATGAGTAATTGCTAATGTGTCCATCTTCCTCCTTAAGGCTGGGCTAAGTCTCTTTTTTCCTATTCCCAGTGCCTCACACCATGCTGGACATAGCAGTTACTCAGTAAATGAGTGAAATCTGTATGTTTAAGTGCTGTTCACAGTCTGACATGTGGATTCTTGACAAAAGCAGGAGGAAAATGAGATTACCTGAGGTTTCTTTATTGAAATGTGGCTTACTAGCTAGGTAACCTTGGATAAGGTGCTCAAAATGGGGATAATACACCTTACTGGTTTGTGTGAAAATTAAATGTCAGGATGTTAATGAAGTAACTAGAAGAGTAACTACCGTGTACTATTAATGTTTGATTTTTAAAAGATGCCTCCTACCAGCCAGACAAACAATATACATGTGAATATATATAGGCTTTCAGATTCTCTAAGTATCTTTTTTTTTCTTTTTTAGGGTTATCTCTTTCATACAGTTGCTGGGAAACATCAGGATTTAAAATACATCTCTCCAGAAATTGTGAGTTCATCCTTTTGGAACCTACCACACATGGGGTACTTGAATTTAGTTTATCCTACGGTCAAAGTTGATTCTCCTTGGTTTTCTCTCAACAGATGGCATCTGTTTTGAATGGCAAGTTTGCCAACCTCATCAAAGAGTTTGTTATCATTGACTGTCGATACCCATATGAATACGAGGGAGGCCACATCAAGGTATGGATTCCTGAGACTTGCTATAGAAGGAGCCCTAAACAGGATCTTTGTTTGTTTGCTTGCTTGCTTGCTTGTTTTGAGATGGAGTCTCGCTCTGTTGCACTAGCTCGAGTGCAATGGGACAATTTCGGCTCACTGCAACCTCCGCCTCCTGGGTTCAAGCAATTCTCCTGCCTCAGCCTCCCCAGTAGCTCGGATTACAGGTGCCTGTCACCACGCCTAGCTAATCTTTTGTATTGGTAGAGACAGGGTTTTACCATGTTGGCCAGTATGGTCTCGAACTCCTGATCTTGTGATCCACCTGCCTCAGCCTTCCAAAGTGCTGGGGTTACAGGTGTGAGCCACTGCGCCCGGCCAGATCTGTGGTTTTAAGGGGGAGACAGTGACACCTGGTTGCTTAGCTCATATGCTAGTTGTTAGAAATTTTAAAACAATACAGTGAGTGTGGAAGGCATTTCATTCCAGGTGCTCCAAACGAATGTTCCCTTGTCTGCAGTACTCTCTACCACCTTGTGCTGCAGTTGCTCTTCATGTTTGTCCCTCACATCACCATCAAGGGCACTTGTAGGAGGTACCCACTGATGTTTAAGCCATTCACGGGACCAGAAACTACCTACAAAGTGTACCATAGTCATATTTGAATTGCCCATTTCCAGTCCCCATGTGCATTACTGTGCGATCATGTGTACGGACCTATAAAGCTCCATTGAGATACAGGTGCCAGATGGTGGGCTCTTCAGCCAAAAGAATTGCAAAATCACAAACTGGTCTTCTGGACTTAAAGATCATTCTTAATGAATCATTACTTCAGATGTGAAGCATGCAGGTTCCAAGGGCCTCTGTTGTCTTCATAGGGTGCAGTGAACTTGCACATGGAAGAAGAGGTTGAAGACTTCTTACTGAAGAAGCCCATTGTACCTACTGATGGCAAGCGTGTCATCGTTGTGTTTCACTGCGAGTTTTCTTCTGAGAGAGGTCCCCGCATGTGAGTACTGCACAGAACTGGGCTCTGGGGCAGAGGCTCCATGATGCTTTTTTGGGACATGCTGGTTTGTGGCTTGCACTTGGAGCATATCTTAGCATATCAAGCAACCTCTGGCACATAACAAGCCATTTTCATGCCTTAGCCTACACACATGATATGTAATTTTATATTGAGTTAAACTTTGGCTCTTCTAATTTCCCCCACTGTCCTTAGTTTGTGTGTATGTGTGCGTGCGCGCGTGTGTGTGTATTGTGTCTTTTGTTTGTTTTTTTGAGATGAAGTTTCACTCTTACTGCCCAGGCTAGAGTGCAATGGTGCGGCCTCAGCCTCCTGAGTAGCTGAGATTACAGGCGCCCACCACCATGCCTGGTTAATTTTTATATTTTTAGTAGAGACAGGTTTTCACCATGTTGGTCAGGTTGGTCATCTCGACCTCAGGTGATCTGCCTGCCTCAGCCTCCCAAAGTGCTGGGATTACAGTGTGAGCCACAGCACCCAGGTTGGAATGCAGTGGCATGATCTTGGCTCACTGCTCACTGCAGCCTCCACCTCCCAGGTTCAAGAGATGCTCCTGCCTCAGGCTCCTGAGTAGCTGGGATTACAGGTGTGCACCACCATGCCTGGCCAATTTTTGTATTTTTAGTAGAGATAAGGTTTCGCATGTTGGCCAGGCTGGTCTCGAACTCCTGACTTCAGGTGATCTGCCCACCTTGGCCTCCCAAAAGGCATGACCCACCGCACCTAGCAGAAATTTCAAATTTTGAGATGGGATCTTAATATTTTGGCCAGGTTGGTCTCGAACTCCTGGCCTCAAGCACTCCTCCTCAGCCTCCCAAAGTGCTAGGACTGCAGGTGTGAGCCACTGCACCCACCCTTTGAACCATTTTAAAACTCAAAAAGAGGTGAGGTTATGGCTGGGCACAGTGGCACCAACACTTTGGGAGGCTGAGGCAGGAGGATCACTTGCTCAGGAGTTTCAGACCAGCCTGGGTAACACAGCGGGACCCGGCCTCTGCAAAAAATAGGAGGTGGGAGGATCGTTTGAGCCCGGCAAGTCGAGGCTACACTGAGCCGGGATCATGCCACTGTACTCCAGCCTGGGTGACAGAGTAAAAGACTCTGTCTCTCTCTCTCACACACACACACACACACACACACACACACACACACAAAGGTTATACTTGTATACACTTCACCTGATTTTATTAATATTTGTCACGTTGGCATGTACATGCTCTGCACACAGGCAACTACATTAGAACTTGACACTTGTGACTGTCACCTCATAAGTCCTTTAAGTATCTGTCTCTGAAGGATGAGTGCTTTGCCCTATACGTTACTACATGCATGGTGGCAGACACCTGTAATCCCAACTATGCTGGAGGCTGAGGCAGGAGCATCCCTTGAACTCGCAGGGTGGAGGTTGCAGTGAGCCGAGATCACGCACCACCGCACTCCAGCCTGGACAACAGAATGAGACTCTGTCTCAAAAAAAAAAAAAATAGTGGCTGGGCACAGTGGCCCATGCCTGTAATCGCAGCACTTTGGGAGGCTGAGGTGGGTCACCTGAGATCAGGAGTTCGAGACCAGGCTAGCGAATATAGTGAAACCCTGTCTCTCCTAAAAAAATTAGCTGGATGTGGTGGTGGACACCTGTAATCCCAGCTATTAAGGAGGCTGAGGCAGGAGAATAGCTTGAACCCAGGAGGTGGAGGTTGCAGTGAGCTGACATGCACCACTGTACTCCAGCCTGGCAACAGAACGAGACTGTCTCAAAAAAAAAAAGAGTTCTTCAGAGGAAAATAAGGTGGGAGCTCCCAGGCAGGCCGGAGGGACAGTAGTGGGCCACAAGGGCTGGTGTGGGGTGAACGAGGGGCAGAGCAGCAGTGGGGATGATGAGCTGTAGGCCTCTGAAGGACTCGAGGCCCTGGGCTTTATACCAAGGGCAAGGCAGTAAGCAGCCATCAGCCAGATAAGGATATCGAGGAGCATTCAGTCAAGGTAGAGGATTGAAGCAGGAGCAAGTTCAGCCTCTTTAAAAGCCACAGAAAGAAACAGTCCCACTTAGGTAGAAAAAGGTGAAGGAGGGAGCCTGGCTGAAGGGAAGGCTAGGGTGGAGAATGCAAGAGGAAGCTGGCTTAGATGGTGAAACTGTTGCCACAAGCTGGCAGTGAAGGTGCTGGGCAGGACTTAGATGCTAGTACTGTTGGAGAAAGGAAAGTTGGGGAAGAGGCCATCTACTGGCATTGGCTGTGAATGCTGCTCACATGGCCAGGAACTTGCAACTCAGCACTGATGATTCCTAAGAATAAATGTAAAGTTGGGAAGATGTGTGTAAGGGGGACCTAAACCACAACTGCTGCTTTGACTGCGTTGCTGTGGTGTTGCTCTGTGTTGAAGGAGGTAACCCTGCTTTGGCCTTCCTTCCCCTACTAGGTGCCGGTATGTGAGAGAGAGAGATCGCCTGGGTAATGAATACCCTAAACTCCACTACCCTGAGCTGTATGTCCTGAAGGGGGGATACAAGGAGTTCTTCATGAAATGCCAGGTAAGACTGGGGCTGTGGAGAGCATCCCTTTCCCCGCCCCTAATGGTAGACCAATGAGTCTGTCTGGTGATGATGACTTTCTTGCCAGGGTCTGGGGACAAGGTAGGTATCTCCTGAGCACAAAGAAGGCCTCTGTAGAACTGGTTGCCCAGATCTGCCTGGCCGCTCCCAGCCTTGTAGCCTTAGGCAGAGAGGAAACCAGGTTGTGGGTGTGAGGCAGGTGTGCCCTAACCTCATTCCCTCCTGTCCCCCTCAGTCTTACTGTGAGCCCCCCAGCTATCGGCCTATGCACCACGAGGACTTTAAAGAAGACCTGAAGAGTCCGCACCAAGAGCCGGACCTGGGCAGGGGGAGAAGAGCAAGAGGGAGATGTACAGTCGTCTGAAGAAGCTCTGAGGGTGGCAGGGCCACCCAGCAGCAGCCCGAGCTTCCCCTCCATCCCCCTTCGCTGCAGAGAAACTTGAGCAAAGGGGCCAGCTGTGTGACATTTGGAGAGGGGGCCTGGGACTTCCATACCTTAAACCTACCTCCCACACTCCCAAGGTTGAAGCCCAGGGCATCCTGCTGGCTATGCCTCTTCTCTCCCTGTTAGACATCCTCCGTCCATATCAGACTGTGCCACAACATACCGTGTCAAGCTGCTCTGAGCCACAGTGGCATGAAGCAGCTGAGGCCATATTGGGCTCCAGCCTTCTCATGAGGGGAGAGGAGACGGAGGGGAGTAGAGAAGTTACACAGACAGAAATGCTGCTGGCCAAATAGCAAAGACAACCTGGGAAGAAAAGGTCTTTGGGATAATCCGTATCTTTAATTTATTCAACTTCATCAATCACTTTATTATCTTTTTTCTAACTCCTGGAGGTTTTTATTTTACTGCTTCATTAGGTTGAAGTACTGCCATTCTAGGTAGGGTTTTATTATCCCAGGACCTACCTCGGCTTTTATTTTTTATATTTTTTTTAAAAGGAGGGGGTAAGAAAGTGCAAACCTGTTATAAGTTATGGGACAGAGAGCTAAGTGCTCTGTCACCCCAGGAGGTGCTGCGGTACTGGGGCTGCTGCTATTTAAGCCAAGAACTGAGGTCCTGGTGAGAGGGAGAACTGGACCCAGGCTTGGCTGCCTGACATAAGCTAAACCTCCCAGACACACCGCTGGCCACTGAGATCTATTTGGTGGGGAGGTGTGGCCCTGCTCTTCCACACTCCAGTTCCCTGTGACATTGACTGGTATAGGAACCGCAGTCAGGAAAGCACTTGAGGCAGCTTCCATCAGGCCACCCCCCTGGTCAGTGCTGGAATGTTGCAGTGTAGGTTTCCCAGGGAAGGGGGGTAGAGAGGTGGGCTCCACAGGATAGGGGAAGAACATGTCCACTGAATGTCTTCCTTATTTTGCTGTGATATTGTTTGATAGCTTTTAATTTTAAAAAAATGGTCATATTATGAGTCAAGGAGTATCAAATCAGTGTTGGATGGGCCACCCAGGGGTGGGGAGAGGGGCTGGAAGCCCTGGGCATTAGAAGAAGGGAGTGGGTGCTGGCGTGGACATGACTGGATAGGATTTTCTAGGAGGGAGCTTGGTGGATTTTGAAGGTAAAACTTTCTGGGTTTATCATGTTTTAATTTGAGGGACAGAGAGTGATAAATCATCACCAGTTGTCCCCTTATCTAACCCCATAGAAGGGGGTATTTCAAAAGAACACTTCACCCAAGGAGCTGGGGCTGGCTTCATTGATTCTAGAGAGGCCTGTTTCAGTGCCTACTCATCCCCGCCCTCTGGTGCCAACCTTCTTACCATCACAGCTTCATTGAGGTGTAAGACAGGTTTTTCTTAAATGGGAGACCATCTCTCCCCTCTTACCTCAACTTCCTATTTTGGGGGTGAGGGAATCAGTGATACTGGAGATGACTAGTTGCTGTGTTAATGGGTTTGAGTTGTATTTGGCCATAAAACAACCTTGTTGGGAAAAGTATGAAAGAGAGTACTTCTTCCCACACATGCATTGAGACAGATCCCAACTGGTTAATGATCTTGTTTGTAAGAAAGAGATTCTGTTGGTTGAGTGCCTAAAGAGAAAGGTGGGGATGGCCTTCAGATTATACCAGCTTAGCTAGCATTGCTAACCAACTATTGCAAGCTCTGAAAATAAAAGATCTTGAACCCATGCTCTCTGCCTAGTTCTTGATAGATTTAAGGAGAATTACATTTCCCTTTAAGGTCCTGGGACCAAACTTAACTAAAACTAGTGTTTGGGATAGCTACATTTCCTCAAGAAGCCAAAGGGCTCTCAGATGGCCTGGCTCCAAGGATGGCTAGAACAACCCTCAGTTATTACTCTGAGTCCAAAAGCTTGTGGTTCAGATTGATTTGCAAGATAAAATGGGCACATTAAAAGTGTGCCTGAGGCCAACCACAGTGGCTCCTGCCTGTAATCCCAGCACTTTGGGAGGTCAAGGCAGATCACTTGAGGCCAGGAGGTTGAGGCTGCAGTGCCTGCACACAACCAGTGATGCTGGGGCTATTGGGAACAATATATAGGGCTGAAGCACAGAGGGGCACCCAGAATGGAAAACTAGGGGTTCAGGCATATTTGCTATTTTTTTTGAGACGGTCTGACTCTGTCACTCAGGCTGAAGTGCAATGGTGTGATCTTGGCTCACTCCAGCCTCTACTTTCCAGACTCAAGCAGTCCTCCCACCTAGCCTCCCGAAGTGCTGGGATTACAGACATGAGCCACCATGCTTTTTTAAGTTTACTTTGAGCAGATAATATTTCTCTGGATTGCTGCAAAAGCGAACTGGCTTCCTGTCTGACCTACCCTTGCCACAATCAACTTCCTAAAATTGCAAATTAAGTCAACACATTCTTGAGAATTTAATGGTTTTTTTGTTGCCTGTAAAATGAAAACTTCAACTCTTTAGTCTGTATGCTAAGATACATCCTCAGCCTTAGCCCCTGCTCATTTTATGCTCCACTAACAGGTCAGGATTCTGTTTCTAGAATGCCCCCTGCTCTGAAACTTGCCTGCCATGCAGAAAGTTTGCATTTCCTATAGAAAAATTTATGTGTGGACACCTATTAGGTCAAGAGTTGGTTAATTCAAAACCATAGGCAAAACTTATTTAAGTTTTTTGGGATAACTATTGTCTAAGGTGTGATCTGATTCAGATAAAAAATTTTAAAGTATGAAAGATGCACAAAAAAAATTCACTCCTATTTTACACACCAGCTTAAGAACAAACAGCTTGGCTGAAGCCCCTTGCCTACCCTAACTTGATCATAAACTTTTCAGCTTCACCCAACCCCCATAGGGTAAACATTATCCTTCCCTGCCATTATTATTTCCTAAGCAAAAAGATAGTTTCATATTTTTTTCATGTTTTAAAGCTTTACAAATTGTGCACCTATAATTGCATCTACTTGGCAGGTTGAAGCAGGAGGATTGCTTGAGCCCAGGAGTTCAAAACCTGCCTGGGCAATATAGTGACCCCCCATCTCTTAAAAACACTCTCTATTATGTGCTGGTTCATCCGTGACTCACTTTGATTTTTATTTCTCTGTTTATCACACTTAAGGGCACTTGGCTCCAGGAAGGGCAAAGTATGAATCAATAGTGACTCAGGCTACATCTCTCCAGCAGAAGAACCTGGAGTAAGTCACTTCTCCCTCTGGGGCCTTTCTTCACAAATAACAAATTCATTTGAACTAGATGTTCCGGCCGGGGCAGTGGCTCACGCCTGTAATCCCAGCACTTTGGGAGGCTAAAGTGGGCTGATTGTTTGAGCCCAGGAGTTCTTGACCAGCCTAAGCAACATGCCAGAACCCCGTAGCTACTAAAAATACAAAAAATTAGCCAGGCGTGGTGGTGCATGCCTGTGGTCCCAGCTACTTGGGGAGGCTGAGGTGGGAGGATCACCTGAGCCCAGGTAAGTTGAGGCTGCAATGAGCCAAGATTGTGTCACTGCACTCCAGCCTGGGTGACAGGAGTGAGACCCTGTCTTTAAATAAAAAACAACAACTAGATAACTAGATGTTCTCTGTGACTGCCCCCGAACCAACATACCATGGCTCTGGCATTTGGATAACCCCTTTGCATACTCCAATACTCACTTCAGATCTACTTGGAAGAAGGACCTCCTTGGAGGAAAAGCTGTTTCTCTCACTCATTCAATATATGTTTGACTTGTGCTGAGCACTGAGGATAAGGAAGTGTGTAAGATGCAGGCATTGTCTCAAGGCACTCACCGGCTAGTGGGAGAAATAGTCACTAAAAGATGATGAGCTCTTAGGTGTAACATTTCCATATAACAGAAGCTAGGATAGAGAGAGGTCCAGAGAAATGGGGCTCCAGAGCAAGAAGTGGATCCCAGAGGAGGTGATATTCAACCCTAACCTCCAGCAGGAGTCTCTGAGATGGTGTTCCAGGAAAAAGAAACTGTTCAAAGAGGAAATACCATGCATTCATACCTGTGGACGAGGTAGAAGTCTGGCGGGGGGAAACCCTGAATGCCGTTCTGAGGAGTCTGTAAGCCTTGGGATCTATGAAAGCAAGACTTCTCAAACATGTGAGAAATTTGTTAAAATGCAGATTCTGATTCCACAGCTCTGAGTCGGAGCTTGAGGTTCTGCATTTTTTGTTTGTTTGGAGACAGTCTCGCTCTGTCACCCAGGCTGGAGTGTAGTGGCGCAATCTCAGCTCACTGCAACCTCTGCCTCCCGGGTTCAAACGATTCTCCTGCCTTAGCCTCCCGAGTAGCTGGGATTACAGGTGGGTACCTCCACGCCCAGCTAATTTTTGTATTTTTAGTAGAAACAGGGTTTCACCATGTTGGCCAGGCTGGTCTCAAATTCCTGACCTCATGATCCTCCCACCTCGGCCTCCCAGAGTGCTGGGATTACAGGCATGAGCCACCGTGCCCGGCCAGAGGTTCTGCATTTTTAACAAACTCTCAATACTGCTGATCCGCTTGCCACCCTTTGAGCAGCCAGCCTGTAGAGTGTTTGAAGGCAGAAGCGTGAAGCCATGTAATTGCTGAGAGCAGGACAAAGGGTGGATGATGGGTAAGGAATGATGATAATTACAGTTGCAGCAGAAGCTGGGGCATGGGAGGGAAGGGCATTAGGCACTGGGATCTGGTGATGCATGGGTAGGTGGGAGTGAGGGAGAGGGATGGATTCAGGATGATGTCCTGAGGTCTTAGGTGTAACATTTCCATGTAACACTTGACCTGAGGAAGTGACTAGACCACTGGCACTCAGAGCAAGAAATCAAGAAATATACCAGCCAGGCACAGGGGCTCACACCTGTAATCCCAGGACTTTGGGAGGCTGAGGCAAGTGGATCACCTGAGGTCAGGAGCTCAAGACCAGCCTGACCAACATGGAGAAACCCTATCTCTACTAAATAAAAAAAAATCAGCTGGGCATGGTGGCACACACCTGTAATCCCAGCTACTTGGGAGGCTGAGGCAGGAGAATAGTTTGAACCCGGGAGGCAGAAGTTACAGTGAACCACGAACGTGCCATTGCGCTCCAGCATGAGCAACAAGAGCAAAACTGTCTAGGCGCAGTGGCTCATGCCTGTAATCCCAGCACTCTGGGAGGCCAAGGTGGGTGGATCACCTGAGGTCAGGAGTTTGAGATCAGCCTGGCCAACATGGTGAAACCCCGTCTCTACCAAAAAAAAAAAGAAATGATTAAAAAAAAATTTTTTTGAACTAAAAAAAAAAAAGAGTGAAACTCTGTCTCCAAAAAAAAAAAAGAAAAAAAAATACACAAGGGGGCTGGGTATGGTGGCTCATGCCTGTAATCCAAGCACTTTGGGAGACCAAGGCGGGCAAATCACCTGAGGTCAGGAGTTCAAGACCAGCCTGACCAACATGGTGAAACCCCGTATTTAAAAAAAAAAAAAAAACCCAAGGAAAGGAAATATTGAAAAAATCCATGTTGAAATTTATAAAATTACTGGCCTGCATGTTTCATAAATATCAGTGCCATACATGACCAAAGAGAGGCCCAGGAACTGCTCCAGATTAAAGGATACTCCAGAGACCTGACAACTAAATGAAATATGTGATCTTGGATGGGATCCTGGACCAAACCGAAAAAGAGTACTATAAAGGACATTTTTGGAACATTTGACTACATTGAAACACGAACTTTAATTAGGTACAATTATTATCTCAGTGTTAAGTTTCCTGAATTTGATAATTATACTGCAATTATATATGAGAACATCCTTATTCTAAGAAAATAATACACTGAAATATTACAGGTTAAGTGTGTGTGTGTGTATGAGAGAGAGAGCGCAAGAGAAGTAGAGACAGAAGAAAGCAAATGGGGCAAAATATTAAAAAGTTAAAATGTATGACCTTTGGCAAAGGGTATAAGGGAATTCATTGTACTATACTATTACTATTCTTGCAACTTTTCTGTAAACTTTAAATTATTTTTTTTTCCTTTCGAGACAGAGTCCCAAAACAATGCAAGCCTCCGTCTCAAAAAAAAAGAAAGACCTCAGCTCTTTAAAAATAAAAATTGGGCGGGGGCGGGGCGCAAAAAAAAAGAAAGGAAAAAAAAGAGAAAAAAAAATAAAAATAAAAATTGAAGGCCGGGCACCATGGTTCATGCCTGTAATCCCAGCACTTTGGGAGGCTGAGGCGGACGGATCACAAGGTCAAGAGATTGAGAGCATCCTGGCCAACATGGTGAAACCCTGTCTCTACTAAAAAATATAAAAATTAGCTGGACTTGGTGATGGGCACCTCTCGTCCCAACTACTCAGGGGGCTGAGGCAGGAGTATCACTTGAACCCCGGAAGCGGAGCTTGCAGTGAACCGAGATCGTACCACTGCACTCCAGCCTGGTAGCAGAGTGAGACTCCATCTAAAAAAAAAAAAAAAAAAAAAAAAAAAAAATTAAGTAAATTTGAAAACAAAAAGAGGAGCTGCCCTGCTGAGCTCCCATGTGGACAGGGGGTTCCGGGCAGTGACTGTCGCAATGCCTGGGTGGTGACGGGATGGATGAATGTGAGGAGTGCCCCAGAGAAATATCCAGGCTGGTTACAGCAAGTTGTTACACGAATCCAAATGGCAATTGAAGGGACCAATGTAGAAGAGAGGGAAGCAGAGAGAGAGCTCAGAGGGCAGGATGCCAGGAAGCCAGGCAGGCCCCAGGGGTAGGGGGCAGCCACAAGGAGGACTCAGAGACAGAGTTAAGCTCGGCTGCCTGTGGTGGGACATATGTCACTGGTGACCTTGAGACACAAAGCCTGCCCCACTAGGGTAGGGTAGAGGAGGGACAGGGAGGTGAGACAGAAATATCAGCAGGGGAAAACTGGGTGGCGTTGGGCATGCTCAGCCTCTGTGTGACTGTGACCTGGCAGCCGGGATGGGGGTGGATTACCTCAATGATTCTAAGACCTTAAGATCTTGGTCATTCTGCTTTCTAAGCAATGACTCCTGCAAGTTGTGCAAAGCCCAGTCCAGAGCCTCTGCTTGCACACTCCCAGGACAGAGGAGGCAATCCCTTCCAGTGCTGGCCACAGCAGGGCAGCTCTTCCGCAGGCAGTCAAATCCACACCTCCATACTGTGGCTATTTTGTACGTTAGTTCATTTTCCATTTATGTTTTCTGTTTAGTTTTTCAATATGGATGTCTTTCTTCAATGTGAAGACATACAAAGCACCCACATACCCACTGTCAAGGGTAAAAAAAAAACCTCCACCGACAGGCTTTCTTTGCCCTCTTGCTTCACTCCGCTGCCAGGCTGCCCACGGGGCTTGGGGCCATGACCACTGCAATGGCCACAGGAAGCCATCAGGTGGCAGTGGTGCCCCAGGTTTATCTCCTCAGGCATCTCTGCCTTGTAGCTTCTCTCCTCCAGAGCCAGTAACAGAGGAGCTGGGGGCTCTGCAGGAGCTTCCCACCCCTTCCCCCGCCCTGGCTTCCAGATGCATTTAATGGCACTTTGCCTGCTCTGAGTGCAGGCAAAGCTGTGGCTGTTCCTTGTCCAAGCTGCAGTTCCCAATGGCCTAGTCCAAGCATGTGTTTCATGTACCACAGTGCAAGGGCTCCCAAAGGGGGAAAAAGGGAGGAGGGCTGGTTTGGATTATTAGCATTTTGTGTTTTTAATAAGTGCATCAATGTGATCATCATGGAAAAATGTCAGATCTTTGTTGGGTTTCTTTACATTTCCTTCCTGGTTTACTTTGGATGACCCAGGGTGGGTCATCAGCCTTAACCTTCTCAAGCATAGCCTCTTTCCCCTGACCACTTCCTAGGCTTGAATGATGAAATAGGGCCTACTTTCTGATTCCAGTCTGCCCCTGACCAGTGCTATGACACGAGTAGCACACTTGACTTCTCTGGACCAGAGGTCTCATGTATAAAGGATGGGCTTGGGCAATATCCCCAGCCTTCCACTCCAGGACTCCTCACCTTTGCTGTCACCTGCAGGGAATGCCTTTCTTTTTCCGTAGAACTTTTTTTTTTTTCTTTTCTGAGACAGAGTTTTGCTCTTGTTGCCCAGGCTGGAATGCAATGGTGCGATCTTGACTCACTGCAACCTCCGCCTTCAGAGTTCAAGCAATTCTCCTGCCTCAGCCTCCTGAGTAGTTGGGATTACAGGCATGTGCCACCAGGCCCGGCTAATTTTTGTATTTTTAGTAGAGACAGGGTTTCTCCATGTTGGTCAGGTTGGTCTCGAACTCCCAACCTCAGGTGATCCACCCACCTTGGCTTCCCAAAGTGCTGGGATTACAGGCATTAGCCACCGTGCCTGGCCTATTTTTTATTTTTTTATAGAGACAGGATCTCCCTATGTTGCCCAAACAGGTCTCAATCTCCTGGCCTCAAGTGATCCTTCCACCTCAGCTTCCCAAAGTGCCGGGATTATAGGAATGAGCCAATGCATCTGGCCTCTGATTCATTCTTGTAAAAATAAATAATATAATTGCCTGGCTGGGTGCAGTGGCTCACACCTGTAATCCCAGCACTTTGGGAGGCCTAGGTACGTGGATCACTTGAGCTCAGGAGTTCAGGTATTCAAGACCAGCCTAGGCAACATGGTGACAACCTGTCTCCACAAAAATACAAAAAATTAGTCAGGCCTGGTGGTGTGCACCTGTAATCCCAGTTACTTGGGAGGCTGAGGTATGAGAATCGCTTGAGTCCGAGAGGTGGAGGTTGCAGAGATCATGCCACTGCACTACAACCTGGGTGACAGACTGAGACCCTGTCTCAAAAATAAAAATGAAAATAAATAGGCCAGGTACGGTGGCTCACACCTGTAATCCCAGCACTTTGGGAGGCCTAGGTGGGTAGATCCCCTGAGATCAGGAGTTAGAGACCAGTCTGGCAAACATGGTAAAACCCCATCTCTACTAAAAACAAAAAAAATTACCCGGGTGTGCTTGCAGGTGCCTGTAATCCCAGCTACTTGGGAGGCTGAGGCAGGAGAATCGTTTGCACCTGGGAGGCGGAGGTTGCAGTGAGCCAAGATCGTGCCACTACATTCCAGCCTGGGCAACAGAGTAAGACTCTGTCTCGGGGAAAAAAAAAAAAAGTAAAAAGAAAAAACTCAATGGGACAAATACAGCTTAGAATTAAATCCAACTGGATTGAGAGCTAATATGCTAGAGAAATGTGTTAGAAAATTATTTGGAATGTAACAGAGATACATACTTATGATACTTAGGAAACTATGAAATAAGTGGAAAGAGACAGAACATAATGAGAGAATCTAACTATATCAAATTTGAGTCCCAGAAGGGAAGAATAGAAGAAAGGCAATTTTTGTTTTTGTTAATTTCTTTTTTTGAGATAGAGTCTCATTCTATTCCCTGCCCAGGCTGGAGTCCAGTGGCTCGATCTTGGCTCACTGCAACCTCTACCTCCCAGGTTCAAGCCATTCTCCTGCATCAGCCTCTCAAGTAGCTGGGATTACAGGTATGTGCCACTGTGCCCAGCTAATTTTTGTATTTTTAGTAGAGATGGGTTTCATCATGTTGGCCAGGCTGGTCTTGAACTCCTGACCTCATGTGATCTGCCCGCCTCAGCCTCCCAAAGTGCTGGAATTACAGGCGTGGGCCACCTCACCTGGCCAAGAAAGGCTATTTTTTTTTTTTTTTAAGAAGGAGTCTCCCCTCTGTCACCCAGGCTGGAGTGCAGTGGCACTATCTCAGGTCACTGCAACCTCTGTCTCCTGGTTGCAAGCGATCCTCCTGCCTCAGACTCCCGAGTATCTGTGACTACAGGCACATGCCACCATGCCCAGCTAATTTTTGTATTTTTAGTAGAGACAGGGTTTCACCATGTTGGCCAGGATGTTCTTGATCCCTTGACCTTGTGATCCGCCTGCCTTGGCCTCCCAAAGTGTTGGTATTACAGATGTGAGCCACCATCCCTCGCAAGAAAGGCAATATTTAAAGAAAGAATAGCTGATGAAAACCTTAAACCCACATAATCAAGAAATCCCATGAATCCCAAGCAGAGTAAATAAGAAGAAATCCACATCTGGGTATGTAATGAGGACAGAATACCAAAGACACAGGATAACAAACACATGCTGAACAGAAGGTCAGAGGACTAACATAGAGACATCACATAGCTGCTGCTCAACAGCAACAGCGGAAGACTAAGGCAACATGGAAATACTCCAAGCCTCACTGTCCTCCACCCTTCCTAAGCCCACATCCCTCTGAAGAGAGAGCCCCGATTGGCCAGGAGCAGTGGCTCACCCCTGTAATCCCAGCACTTTGGGAGGCCAAGGTGGGCAGATCACGAGGTCAGGAGATCAAGACCATCCTGGCCAACATGGTGAAACCCTGTCTCTACTAAAAATACAAAATTAGCCAGACGTGGTGGCACATGCCTGTTATTCCAGCTACTTGGAAGGCTGAGGCAGGAGAATCGTTTGAACCAGGGAGTCTGAGGTTGCAGTGAGCCAAGATCGTACCACTGCATTCCAGCCTGGCGACAAAGCGAGACTCCATTTAAAAAACAAACAAACTAACTAACAAGATAGCCCCAATTAAGTTAGGGGTTTACCTTCTAGACCTTTTCTATGCATGTATAAATATACATAATGTATATGGATATGTATGTGTGTCATCTGCATTTATTTATTTGTAGAGATGGGGGTCTCACTAGGTTGCCTGGGCTGGTCTCAAATTCCTGGACTAAGACACCCCTCTGCCTTAGCCTCCCTAATAGCTGGGACTACAAACACCCCTAGGGTGTCCTGGACTTTATCTATACTTAGATATTGCTATGGTTTGAATTATTGTCCCCTCTGAAACCCATGAGATTTAATTGACATGAAACCTTTAGGAGGTGTAAGGTCATGATGACACTGCCTTCATAAATAGATTAATGCTGTTATCATGGAAGTGGGTTAGGTATCTCCAGACTGGATTTGTTCTCAAAGAGAGTTCAGCTGATTTCTTCTCTCTGTCTTCTGCACTTGCTTCCATTTTCTGCCCTTCTGCCATGGAATGACCCTCTTCAAGGTGCTGGAACCATGCTCTTAAACTTCCCAGCCTCCAGAGCTGTGAGAAGTAAATTTATTTGCTTTATAAATTACAGCTGGGCGCGGTGGCACACGCCAGTAATCCTAGCACTTTGGGAGGCCCAGGTGGGTGGATGGCCTGCTCAGGAATTCAAGACCGGCCTGGGCAACACGGTGAAACCCTGTCTTTAAAAAATAAAAAAGAAAAGAAAAATTACAGTCTTGGCCAGGCACAGTGGCTCACACCTGTAATCCCAGCACTTTGGCAGGTCAAGGTGGGTGGATTACCTGAGGTCAGGAGTTCAAGACGAGCTTGGCTAACATGGCAAAACCCCATCTCTAGTGAAAAAAAAAAATTGCTGAAACCCCATCTCTACTAAAAATACAAAAATTAGCCAGGTGTGGTAGTGGGCTCCTGTTACTTGGGAGCTACTTGGGAGGCCAAGGCAGGAGAATTGCTTCAACTCAGGGGTGGAGTGAGCCAAGATTGTGCCATTGCACTCCAGCCTGGGCAACAGAGGGAAACTCTATCTCAAAAACAAAACAAAACAAAACAAAACAACAACAACAAAAAAAACTATAGTTTCATGCTTGAGGGGATGGACACTCCATTCCCCATAATGCACTTAATTCACATTGCATGCCTATATCAAAACATTTCGGCTGGGCGGGGTGGCTCACACCTGTTATCCTAGCACTTTGGGAGGCTGAGGTGGGTGGATCACCTGAGGTCAGGAGTTCAAGACCAGCCTGGCCATTATGGTGAAACTCCATCTTAAAAAAAAAAAAAAAAAAAAATTTCATGTACCCCATAAACATATACACCTACTATGTACCCACAAAAAAGTTAAAAATTAAAATACATAAATAAATTGCAGTCTCAGCTGGCCATGATGGCTCTCGCCTGTAATCTCAGTGCTGTGGGAGGCTGAGGCAGGATGATTGCTTGAGCCCAGGATTTCAAGAGCAGCCTGGGCAACATAGTGACACCCCTGTCTCTATTTTTTAAATAAAAATAAAATATTAATACAATAAATTACAGTCTCAGGTATTCTGTTATAGCAGCATAAAACATATATTAGAATAACAGATATATTAGAATAATTCAGTTGTCTCTTGGTATCTGTGGGGGAGTTGGTTCTAGGACCCCTGTTGATACCAAAATCCACAAATGCTCAAATTCCTTATATAAACAGCATGATATGGCCAGGCACGGTGGCTCACACCTTTAATCCTAGCTCTTTAGGAGGCCAAGGCAGGAGAATCACTTGAGGCCAAGCGTTTAAGACCAGTCTGGGCAACATGGTGAAACCCTGACTCTACTAAAAATACAAAAAAATTAGCTAGGTGTGGTGACGTGCCCCTGTAGATAAAGAATTTTCACCTGGTTTCTTTCTTTTTTTTTTTTTTAAGGACGGGGTTTCACCATATTGGTCAGACTGGTCTCGAACTCCTGACCTCAGGTGATCCACCCGCCTTGGCCTCCCAAAATGCTGGGATTACAGGCGTGAGCCACCGCGCCCGGCCCTTTTTTTTTTTTTTTTAAGAGATGGGGTTGGCCAGGCTGGTCTTGAACTCCTGACCTTAGGTGATCCGCCCACCTCGGCCTCCCAAAGTGCTGGGATTACAGGCGTGAGCCACTGTGCCCGGCCTACCTGGTTTCTTTATTGCAGGGTTTCTCAGAGCCCTTGGTCTGCCAGCATGCATCATGAATTTCAGGAGAGGACGAGCAGTTTCCAAACCTATTTGTCCATGGAGTCTTTTTTCCATGGAGTATCTCGTTGGACTTAAGTTCCTGAGGACTGACTCTGGGGATGCTGGTTTCTCTTCTATGTGGCTATTTTCTTCTTCTTTTTTTTTTTTTTTTTTGAGATGAAGTTTCCCTCTTGTTGCCCAGGCTGGAGTGCAATGGCAGGATCTAGGCTCACCGCAACCTCCGTCTCCTGGGTTCAAGTGATTCTCCTACCTCAGCCTCCTGAGTAGCTGTGATTACAGACATTCGCCACCACGCCCGGCTAATTTTTTGTAGTTTTAGTAGAGATGGGGTTTCTCCATGTTGGTCAGGCTAGTCTCGAACCCCTGACCTCAGGTGATCCGCCCACCTCGGCCTCCCAAAGTGCTGGGATTACAGATGTGAGCCACCGCGCCTGGTCCTAAGTGGCTATTTTCATTTGATTTTCACAGGATGGAATTCATCCTCATTTTTATGGATGTGAACACCCATGCTCATGGAGGTGGGTAAGTTGCTTCCTGTTCTCAGTTAACAAACAGCAGAGATGGAAGTAGATGTTTGGGTTTCAGCTTCTAAGGCCTAAACTCTTTCTTGACTTTTTCCCGCTTTCAAGTCACCTTCCCAAGAGGAAGGCTGCTGAGGGAGGTGGAGAGCAGGCTGACTGCTGGGAAGGGAAAGTTTCAGGGAGCCACCGAGCACCAGCTTCAGAGTTAGTGACAGGGACAGAGCTCTGTGTCAGACTTCCCAGTAACTCCTAGTGCCTCCACACACGAAGCCTCCGCTCTGGCCCCACCTACCTCACTGCCAAGCCCTGCCTCTGGCTGCAGAATGGTGAGTGAGGCAGGGAAGTTGCATGAGAGGTGGAGTTTCCAGGAATACCCGGGTGAGAAAACACCCCAGGGCCTGAGCCCCGATGGGAAAGAGCCCCACAGGAGTGGGTCTGGAGGGGAGAAAATCCTCAAGGCCTGAGCCATTGTCTCCTTTCTCCAGTACTCTGGGTCCACCCCACCAAGGAACTCAGTGTTCCCTGAATGAATGGGAGATTTTCAGGGTTCTTTATACCACTCTTTGCCTATTTTTGTCTTCTCTTTTCTGTTAAAAGTACATTCACACAGGACGTTTCCTTCCTCTAACACAAAGCAGCACTGGGCGGTGGGAAGGGTGCTGGCTGGGCATCAGCCGCCTTGCCGGGCACTGAAACAGGCTGCTCATCTCCGGCCTTCACTTCCAAATTTTGGCTTCAACTTATCGAGCCCAGAAGCAATCTCTTGGTAACACCAACACTGAATTTCTTTCTTTCTTGTTTTTTGGAGACAGAGTTTGGCTCTGTCACCCAGGCTGGAGTGCAGTGGCGTGATCTTGGTTCATTGCAACCTCTGCCTCTTGGGTTCAGGCGATTCTCCTGCCTCAGCCTTCCGAGTACCTGGGCATGAGCCACCACACCCAGCTAACTTTTGTTTTTGTTTTTGTTTTTGTTTTGAGATGGAGTCTCACTCTGTCCCCCAGGCTGGAGGGTAATGGCACAATCTCGGCTCACTGCAACCTCCACCTCCTGGGTTCAAGTGATTCCCCTGCCTCAGCCTCCTGAGTAGCTGGGATTACAGGTGTGCGCCACCACGCCCAGCTAATTTTTGTATTTTTAGTAGAGACGGGGTTTCACCATGTTGGTCAGGCTGGTGTCGTACTATTGACCTCAGGTGATCGGGCTGCCTGGGCCTCCCAAAGTGCTGGGATTACAGGTATGAGCCACCAAGCCTGGCCCAACACTGAATTTTTATGAAATTAATTACTGGCTGGGCGCAGTGGCTCACGCCTATAATCCCAACATTTTGGGAGGCCGAGGCAGGCAGATCACTTGAGGTCGGGAGTTCAAGACCAGTCTGGCCAACGTGGTGAAACCCCTCTCTACTAAAAAATACAAAATTAGGCCAGGCGCAGTGGCTCATGCCTGTAATCCCAGCACTTTGGGCTGAGGTGGGCGGATCACGAGGTCAGGAAATCGAGACCATCCTGGCTAACACAGAGAAACCCCATCTCTACTAAAAATACAAAAAAGTAGCCAGGCATGGTGGCACATGCCTATAGTCCCAGCTACTTGGGAAGCTGAGGCAGGAGAATCACTTCAACCCCGGAGGCGGAGGTTGAAATGAGCTGAGATGGTGCCACTGCACTCCAGCCTGGGGACAGACTGTGAGACTCTGTCAAAAAAAAAAAAAAAAAAAAAAGAGGCCAGGAGCAGTGGCTCATGCCTGTAATCCCAGCACTTTGGGAGGCCAAGTCGGGTGAATCACAAGGTCAAGAGATCAAGACTATCCTGGCCAACATGGTGAAACCCCGTCTCTATAAATAAGAAAAAAAGAAAGACTTAATTTCGTAATTTATGGCAGGAAGACCCAGCTTTCCCTCTCCTTCCTGACCTCATGATGGGAATAGTTGAGAATAAAGGAAGAGATCGGGGTCACTTGATCTAAGTTTGATGAGTGAGAGAAACTGTCCCTGCGTCTGGGCAGAGGGCATCTCCTGGGTACATGTTCTTGGGCATCATGTCTCTCCCTTGATTCAGCTGGCCATGCACAGGCATTTTTGTCTCCTGAGCCCCAGTTCTAGATGGGTTAATGCTGTGATTCAGCTGCAGTCTAGTCTCAGCTCTCCTGAGTTTGGGAGACACCCTGTCTCTCCCCTGCTCCCTGCCCCACGCCTATCCTGCACCTCGAGGGCAAGGGTAGCAGGGCCTGTGGAGGCTGAGGCACCTCACCTGTCTGGCATTTGCCAGCACCCAAACAGCTGGGTGTGCAGAAGAAAGAATGAGGAGCCTTGGCAGCTGCCAAGCTACCCAGCAGGGGGAAGGAAGGTGGCCAGGTGCGGCCGAACAGGGTGCGGTGACTGGTCTGGGAGCTCCGAGGCCTGCCCAGACATCTGGCTGGGTCAGGAGGGCCAGGTGTGCTGAGAAGTGTGGGCTGCCCCGAAGCACAGGCTACTGATTGCCTCGTAAGCACAGGATTTGGTGAGCACCTGAGTGGAGGAGGGGGATGGGTGGATGGAAACTTCAGATTCATTATCTGTAAAATGTGGATAAATAGCAGGGGTGGTTTGAAAATTAAATGACTTTCTTATCAGACGTGGCTAGGGCACAAAAATGATTAAAAAAAAAAAGAAAGAAAGAAAATTAAATGACTTAATACATATAAGGCACGTAGCACAATTCTAGTAAGTTCTCAAAAGTCCCAGGTCTGATTATGATGAGTCCTGCACATAGGGTAGGGCAGGTTCCGCGTCTGATTCATCTGTCATCCTCCACATAGCTACAAAAACAACAGACAAAATCAGGACAGCAACAAAAGTCATCTCCCTCGAGTCCTCGTGAAACCCTGTGAGGCACATACCATTATTGAGCCCATTTTGAAGATGGACAGACAGGTATGGTGAGGCCACCATAATCAGCTAAGGCTGAGCCACGAAGCAGCTGCCCCACAGAGGACCTGGCCCATATTCCGGCTGAGGCGAAGGTGGTCCCTCCACCGGGCTTCTTCCCTCCACCCTCTCCTACCCTCTCCCACCACCAACCACCCAGTCTCAGAAGCCTGCTGAGGCAGATGAGGAAACAAGGAACTGAGAGGTGACAGGCAGAGCGAGGAGCAGGTATTCTCCCCTCCAAGTGGTCTCCCCAGGTGGCCTCCGCCAGATCCTGCCCTCATTCCTGAGCCCACTTCCCTCTCTACCCTTACACTTCTCCCTCCCTTCCTATTTGGTCATCTAGGCCTCTTGCTCTCCAGGAAGTCTTCCCTCAGCAGCCTACCTGTCAGGGGAGTGCTCAATGGCAAACTCTCACCCTGGGCATCTATGGAAGTGAGTAAATGGAGCCCCTTCCTTCTTCACATGACTTTGGTGAACCACAGACAGTCTGGGAGATACTCCCCAAAGGTGTTGACCAAAGCCAAGAGACAACTAAAACAACTATTGATATCTACAGAAAACTTCATCCAACAGCTTTTTTTTTCATATGGGGTATCACACTGTTGCCCAGGCTGGCGTGTAGTGGCATGATCTTGGCTTACTGCAGCCTTGACCTCCCCAAACTCAGGTGATCCTCCCACTTCAGCCTCCCAAAGTGCTGGCCAAGAGATTGCTTGAGCTCAGGAGTTTGAGACCAGCCTGGGCAACATGGCGAAAACCCATTTCTACAAATAATTAGCCAGGCATTGTGGCTCATGCCCCTATAGTCCCAGCTACCAGGGAGGCTGAGGTGGGAGGATCACCTGAGCCCGGGAGGTTGAGGCTGCAGTGAGCCAAGATCATGCCACTGCACTACAGCCTGGGTGACAGAGTGAGAACCTGTCTCAGCAGTAATAATAATAATAATAAATAAAATTGGCCAGGCGCGGTGGCTCACACCTGTAATCCCAGCACTTTGGGAGGCCGAGGCAGGCAGATCACGAGGTCAAGAGATCAAGACCATCCTGGCCAACATGGAGAAACCCCGCTCTCTACTAAAAAACACAAAAATTAGCTGGGCGTGGTGGTGTGTGCCTGTAGTCTCAGCTACTTGGGAGGCTGAGGCAGGAGAATCACTTGAACCCGGGAGGCAGAAGTTGCAGTGAGCCAAGATCTCACCACTGCACTCCAGCCTAGCAACAGAGTGAGAATCTGTCTCAAAATAAATAAATAAACAAACAAATAAAACAAAGCTGCAACTTGCTTCTTCCCAAATGAAAGTGTTCTCACCTTCAAAGGAGCTGGTAGGGCGGACTATGCTGAGGTCCTTTTCCCTGCTGGCAGAGAGCTTGTACTGCGGAAAGATCATAGCTCTGTGCCCCAGTCTGAGAAATACACACTTTTTTGTGATATAGAGCAAATGCTTGTAAAGCTCTGGACACAGAGTTGTTGCTCCATACACGGCTTTATTTCTCAGCACAAATGCTAATTTCCTTTCCAAATGCAAAGCTTCTCAACCTCTCAAGCAGTTTGGATTGTCTGAAGGTCACAGCAAGGTTTCATGTTCCGTTTTGCCCACTGGGCTTTCCTGCCTCACTTCCTGACTCCCTATTCGTCCTCTGGTCCAGCCAAACTTCTCAGCGATCCTCAACAGTTTGCCTGTTCACAACTGCATGTCCCTGAACACGCTGTGCCCTCCGGTGAAACACCTTCCCCTCCCCTTCTTTGCACAATGAACTCCTGCCAATCTTTTTGTCTCAGTTCAATCCGTCTCCTCCAAAGCTTCTTCAGACTCCCCTGGACAGTGCTAATCATTCCTTCCTCTGCTCTCTTGGGGGCTTGTCCACATTATTATTACTATTATCTATTTTTTATTTTTTGGGACAGAATCTCACTCTATCGCCCAAACTGGAGTGCAGTGGCTCGATCTCAGCTCACTGCAACCTCTGCCTCCCGGGTTCAAGCTATTCTCCTGCCTCAGCCTCCCAAGTAGCTGGAACTACAGGCACCTGCCACCATGGCCAGCTAATTTTTTAATTTATAGTAGAGGCAGGGTTTCACCATGTTAGCCAGGATGGTCTCAATCTCCTGACCTCGTGATCCACTCGCCTCTACCTCCCACAGTTCTGGGATTATAGGAGTGAGCCACTACGCCCGGCCTATTATTATTATTTTGAGACAGAGTTTCACTCATGTTGCCCAGGCTGGAGTACAGTGGTTCCATCTTGGCTCACCACAACCTCTGCCTTCCAGGTTCAACAGATTCTCCTGCTCAGCCTCCCGACTAGCTGGGATTACAGGCATGCACCACCACACCCAGTTCATTTTTTGTATTTTTTTTTCTTTTTTTAATATATTTATACTTTTTTTTTTTTCTAAAGATGGGGTTTCACCATATTGGTCAGGCTGGTCTCGAACTCCTGACCTCAGGTGATCCGCCCACCTCAGCCTCCCAAAGTGCTGGGATTACAGGCTTGAGCCACCGCGCCCGGCTATTTTTTGTATTTTTAGTAGAGATGGAGTTTCTCCGTGTTGGTCAGGCTGGTCTCCACCTCCCAACCTCAGGTGATCTGCCTGCCTCAGCCTCCCAAAGTGCTGGGATTATAGGCATGAGCTACCGCGCCTAGCCAATTATTATTTTTTAACTTTTAAATTTTAATTTAAAAAAAAAGAGATGTGGTCTTGCTGTGCTGCCCAGGCTGATGTTGAACTTTTGGCCTCAAGCAATCCTCCCACCTTGGCCTCCAATGAGTTGAGATTACGGAGAACAGAAAGAGCCAGAGATGTAGAAAAAAAATAAGAGAAGTTATGGATTAAAATACAGTATAAAATAGGCCAGGCATGGTGGTTCATACCTGTAGAGTTCACCTTAGAGAAACTGAGGTTAGCAGAGGAGTTGTGTATTTGTCGGGGTGTCACAGTTCAGCTGGGCCATTTGTTGGAAAGCTCAACATCGTGTTTGTTTGTTTTTTTTAAGACGGGGTTTCACCATGTTGGTCAGGCTGGTCTTGAATTCCCGACCTCAGGTGATCCGCCTGCCTCAGCCTCCAAAGTGCTTGGATTACGGGCGTGAGCCACCACGCCCAGCCTCAACATCATGTTTGATGACCCCTCTTCAAGTTGGTGGCCAGGAAGGAGCCACATTTTGCCTCTAAGTATTGAGGCTCTCACTGCACCCATGCGTAGCTGGCTCCCAGTGAATCCTGCTTACGCAGCAGGATGGGGCATGGCCCAGAGGCTGCGTGTCTCCATGCCTGTGCAGGGCAAGGCTATCTGGACAGGGCCAGCTCAAAGGCCTTCTTGGCCAAGAATCTCTCTGAGCAACTTTGGCCATCGGAAGTCTTGAACCTGGCTCTAAGCCTTCATAGGGATGTTGAGACCCTGCTGGGAACATTCCTTAATCTAGCTTTTAATTAGAGTGTATAGATCTCCTCACTCCACCCAGATTCAGGTCAGGACACAACCTGGCATTCTCTTTGGCCTTGCAGAGGTTTTGAATACTCTTTTTAGCAGGAGACTCTCCCACTCTGAGTCCCGTCTCCCCAAGACAGAAGCCAGACCTCCACTTTCCCAGCCTCTGGGGTAGCAGCTGTGCCCTGGTCCCTGCGCCATTGTTGGAGCTAAGAACCCAGATGGACATTGGCATCAATCAGTTGCTATACCTTGTTCTGGGCAGGGTCCTAGAACACGGAGATGAGTCAGAACTGCTTCTGCCTCCCAGGAGCCCGCAAGGAAAGGTGGCAGTCATGAAAACAAGTACTTCTTACAGGGCATCGAGGAAAAGGCTACAATGAGGGGAGGTGTCCAGTGTTCAGGAAATATCAGTTGTGGAGACTTACAGGGAGGGTCCCCGTCTTACTCATTTGCTAATTACCCCATCCGTCTGGCAATGAGGTGTTCTATAAAATGAACTGAATTTAACATCAGGAGTCTTGAATTTGAGTCTGGTTGTGCAACTTTTAGTTGGTACCTTGGGTGAATCACCACATCCCCAAAGCCTCTGTTTTGTTTTGTTTCTTAATCTTTTTTTTTTTTGTTTTTCATAGAGATGGGGTTTCTCCATGTTGGCCAGGCTGGTCTTGAACTCCTGACCTCAGGTGATCCACCCACCTCGGTCTCCCAAAGTGCTGGGATTACAGGCATGAGCCACCGCACCCAGCCTTGTTTTGTTTTTTAATATTTTTTTTTCTTTTTTTAGAGATGGGGGTCTGACTGTATCACCCAGGCTGGGGGAGCAGAGCCCCATAGCTCACTGAAGCGTGAACCTATAGTCTCTCCTATGCTGGGGACTACAGGTGCACATCACCATGCTCAGCTAACTAAAGTATATATATATATACACACATATATATTTATAATATGTATATATATTATATATATATTTATTATATATATATTTATATATATATTTATTTTATATATATATATATATTATTTTTTTTTTTTTTAAAGAGATAGGGTTTCACCATGTTGGCCAGGGTGGTCTCGATTTCTTGACCTCATGATCCGTCCGCCTCGGCCTCCCAAAGTGCTGAGATTACAGGTGTCAGCCACCGCGCCCAGCCTATAATACATATATTTTTTATCAGTTTTTCTATGGTGAACTCTAGAGAGAACAGAAAGAGCCAGAGATGTAGGAAAAAAAATAAGAGAAATTATGGATTAAAATACAGTATAAAATAATCATACAGGCAGGGTGTGGTAGTTCACATCTGTAATCTTAACTCACTGAGGGTCCAAGGTGGGAGGATTGCTTGAGACGAAAAGAATATATTTTGTGTGCACCCAGTCACAGATGTTTACTTTTTAAAAAATTTTTATTGTATTTATTTATTTTATTATTGTTATTCTTTTTTTTTCTTTGTAAAGGCAAGTTTTCTCCATGTTGGCCAGGCTGGTCTCGAACTCCCGACCTCAGGTGATCCACCCGCCTCAGCCTCCCAAAGTGCTGGGATTATAGGTGTGAGCCACTATGCCCAGCCAAATTTTTACTTTTATTTTTTTCTAGTGCATTTCATAGATTGTGGTACATTGTTGGCACTTGACGTTTCTGTTGAATGTAAAAACCAATGGATATAGGAATGAATAGTAGACACTCAGGAAATGTTTTATGAAAAATAAAACATGAGCGGGGCATGGTGGCTCACGCCTGTGATCCCAGCATTTTGGGAGGCCAAGGTGGGTGGATCACCTGAGGTCAGAAGTTCGAGACCAGCCCAGCCAATATGGTGAAACCTCGTCTCTACTAAAAATACAAAAATTAACCGGGTATGATAGCATGCACCTGTAGTCACAGCTACTCAGGAGGCTGAGGCCGAGGAATCGCTTGAACCCAGGAGATGGAGGTTGCAGTGAGCTGAGATCATGCCACTGCACTCCAGCCTGGGATACAGAGCCAGACTCTGTGATGAAGGAAGGAAGGAAGGAAGGAAGGAGGAAGGAAGGAAGGAAGGAAGGTAAGAAGGAAGGTTGGTTAAAAAAAAGAGCCTGAGGTCCCTGGTGCCCCAAGTCTGCCCAGGAACATGACCCAGATCTTTGGGTTCTGAAGCCAGAACCTCCCCCACCAAATGGCATGGGCTACGATTTGAGCCCAGAAAGTGCCTGGACATGGGAGAGGGTCATTGAAACTGGGAGAGAGGAACTGACCCTTGGCTTGGAGCAAAGGGTCATGGATAGGCAGCCTTGCTCTATGGACTCTTTCAGGCCCTTGCAAGGGACAGTGTATGTAGAGAAGATACAGCTTCGATGGCCTTGCCATGTGGCAGATGAAAGGGCTCAGAAGTGAAATAGGAACAATACTTTCCCAGACGGCAGCTAGGATGTACCCGAGATATGAGAAGCAGAGTCTAGGTGTTTTAGACACGAAGTCTGCCAAGCCAGTGGAGCCAAACAGCAGCAGAGAATCGGGGGGTTTGTGGTAGGCCAGTGTTGGGTCCTGAGTTTGCTGTAGACTAGCTGTACACACAGAGAGGACACTAGGTTTGGACCAGACAGTGCCTCCTCCATGAGGACATCCCAGGCCTAGCGATGCTCAGGATTGTTGAAAAGCCCCAGGATTTTCAAGAGATCTGGGTCATCCTGTTTTCATTCTCTTCCCTACTGGCTGCTTTGAGAAGTTTAATTTAACTCAAGGCAAAATCCTCTAATCGCCTGCTCTAAATCAAGGCACAACATTTGGGGTAATGTAGGGGAGGGGAGATGAAAATGGGTGAGGTGAGGCTATGGCAGGGCACGGAAGAGGTCTGGGTTTTATCTCAACTGGTGAGCTGTTGGTGGGAGGCTGGGGGCTCCTGTTATTCTTTTGGAATTGATCTCATCTCATACCTGCAAGTGTAGGCTGCAGACGCTGCAGAATGGGAAGGAGTGGGTTGGTAAATTCGGATTTACTCTTTTTTTTTTTTTTTTTTTTGAGACAGAGTCTCGCTCTGTTGCCCAGGCTGAAGTTCATTGGCATGATCTCGGCTCACTGCAACCTCTGCCTCCTGGGTTCAAGCGATTCTCTTGCCTCAGGCTCCTGAGTAGCTGGGACCACAGGTGCATGCCACCATGTCCGGCTAATTTTTGTATTTTTATTATTTTTTTTTTTTGAGACAGAGTCTCACTCAGTCACCAGGCGCCAGGCTGGAGTGCAGTGGCGCGACCTCGGCTCACTGCAACCTCCGCTGCCCGGGTTCAAGCATTCTCCTGCCTCAGCCTCCCGAGTAGCTGGGACTACAGGCGCGCGCCACCACGCCCAGCTAATTTTTTTGTATTTTTAGTAGAGACGGGGTTTTCACCATGTTGACCAGGACGGTCTCGATCTCTTGACCTCGTGATCCGCCCGCCTCGGCCTCCCAAAGTGCTGGGATTACAGGCGTGAGCCACCGCGCCCGGCCTAATTTTTGTATTTTTAGCAGAGACGGGGTTCAACATCTTGACCAGGCTGGTCTTAAATTCCTGACCTCAAGCGATCTGCCTGCCTTGGCCTCCTAAAGTGCTGGGATTACAGGTGTGAGCCACCGTGCCTGGCCAGGACTTACTCTTAAAAATAGCATTTGGTTCCGGGCACGGTGGCTCGCGCCTGTAATCCCAGCACTTTGGGAGGCCAAGGCGGGTGGATCACGAGGTCAAGAGATTGAGACCATCCTGGTCTACATGGTGAAACTCCGTCTCTACCAAAAATACAAAAAAATTAGCTGGGCGTGGTGGTGTGCACCTGTAGTCCCAGCTACTTGGGAGGCTGAGGCAGGAGAATTGCTTGAACCCAGGAGGCAGAGGTTGCGGTAAGCCGAGATCACATCATTGCACTCCAACCTGGGTAACAAGAGGGAAACTCTGTCTCAAAAAAAAAAATAGCATTTGGCGGGGGGGGGTGCGAAAAAAAAGAAAGAAAGCATTTAGGTAGGGCACCATGGCTTATGCCTGTATTCCCAGCACTTTGGGAGGCCAAGGCAGGTGGATCACTTGGGGTGACTGAGACCAGCCTGACCAACATGGTGAAACCCTGTCTCTACCAAAAATACAAAAAAATTAGCCGGGCTTGGTGGTGAATGCCTGTAATCCCAGCTACTCGGGAGGCTGAGGCAGGAGAAGTGCCTGAACCCAGGAGGCAGAGGTTGCAGTGAGCCGAGATCGAGCCATTGCACTCCGGCCTGGGCAACAAGAGCAAAACTCAGTATTAAAAAAAAAAAATGCATTTAAAGTCCAGGTGCGGTGACTCACATGAGGTCAGAAGTTCAAGACCAGCTTGGACAAGATGGTGAAACCTCCGTTTCTACTAAAAATCCACCTATGGTCGCAGCTACTTGGGAGGCTGAGGCAGGAGAATTGCTTGAACCTGGAGGTGGAGGTTGCAATGAGCTAAGATCACACCACTGCACTCCAGCCTGGGCAACAAGGGCGAGATTCCATCTCAAATAATAATAATAATAAGCCAGGCACGATGGCTCAGGCCTGTAATCCTAGCACTTTGGAAGGCCGAGGTGGGTGGATTGTCTGAGCTCAAGAATTCTAGACCAGCCTGGGCAACACAGTAAAACCCCATCTGAACTAAAATACAAAAAATCAGCTGAGGCATGGCAGCATGCACCTGTAGTCCCAGCTACTCGAGAGGCTGAGGCAGGAGAACTGCTTGAACCCAGGAGATAGAGGTTGCAGTGAGCTGAAATTGTGCCACTGCACTCCAGCCTGGGCAACAGAGCAAGACTCTATCTCAAAAAAATAAATAAATAAATAAATAAAAGATAAAAAGACAATGCCCACACAAAAGCTTGTACATGAATAGTCACAGCAACTTTACTCATAAAACTAGAAACAGGCCGTGTTCAGTGGCTTACACCTATAATCCCAGCACTTTGGGAGACTGAAGTCGGCAGATCACTTGAGACCAGGAGTTTGAGACCAGCCCGGGCAACATGAAGAAACCCTGTTTCTACTAAAAATACAAAAACTAGGCTGGGCTCAGTGGCTCACGCCTGTAATCCCAGCACTTTGGGAGGCCGAGGCGGGCGGATCACAAGGTCAAGAGATCGAGACCATCCTAGCCAACATGGCGAAACCCCATCTCTACTAAAATACAAAAATTAGCTGGGCATGGTGGTGCGCACCTGTAGTCCCAGCTATTTCAGCAGGCTGAGGCAGGAGAATTGCTTGAACCCGGGAGGCGGAGGTTGCAATGAGCCAAGATCGTGCCACTGCACTCCAGCCTGGCACCTGGTGACAGAGTGAGACTCTGTCTCAAAAAAAAAAAATTAGCTGGGCATGTGGTGTGTGCCTGTAGTCCCAGCTACTTGGGAGGCAGAGGCAGAAGAATCACTTGAGCCTGGGAGGCAGAGGCTGCAGTGAGCTGAGATCACGCCACTGCACTCCAGGCTGAGTGACAAAGAGATTCTGTCTCAAAAACAAACAAACAAAAAACTGGAAAAACAACCTGGAAACAACTCAAATGTCTGTCACTGGTGAGTGAATAAAGTGTGGTACATCCATGGAATGGAATGCTACTCAGCAGTGGAGAGGACTGAGCTACTGATGACATGCTGATGCTGATACATGGATGAACCTCTCTGAAAAATGTCAGACTCAACAGCCCACACCTTGTATGAGTCTGTGTATGTGACATGCCTAGAAAGGGCAAAACATAGAGCCAGAATGCAGAATACAGGTTTCCTGGAGCTTGGAGAGGACATGAGAGTTGACTGCAAGATGGGCCAGAGGGGAAGTTTTTTGGATAATGGGAATGTTCTTTTTTTTTTCTTTCTTTCTTTTTGAGACAGTCTTGCTCTGTTGCTCAGGCTGGAGTCCAGTGGCACCATCTCAGCTCACTGCAACCTCCGCCTCCTGGGTTCAAGCGACTCTCCTGGCCTCAGCCTCCAGAGTAGGTGGAACTACAGGTGCGTGCCACCACACTCGGCTAATTTCTTGTATTTTTAGTAGAGACGGGGTTTTACCATGTTAGCCAGGATGGTCTCGATCTCCTGACCACGTGATCTGTCCACCTTGGCCTCCCAAAGTGCTGGGATTTCAGGTGTGAGCCATCAAACCCAGCCGGGAAAGTTCTAAAAGTGGATTTTGGTGATGGTTACATAACTCTGTAAGCTAAAACTCATTAAACTGTACATTGAAAATGGGTGAATTGTATGGTATGTAAATTATATATCAGTAAAGCTGTTTAAAAAAACTACCTGGGGCTGGCGAACCTCTACTAAAAATACAAAAAAAAAATTAGCCAGGTGTGGTGGTGCACACCTGTAATGCCAGCTACTTGGGATGTTGAGGTGGGAGAATCTCTTGAACCCAGGAGGTGGAAGCTGCAGTGAGCCGAGATCACGCCACTGGACTCCAGCCTGGGCGACAGAACAAGACTGCCTCAAACAAACAAACAAAAGCAAACAAAACACTGACGTGAAGTCCTTCACATTTGCCAAGTCTGTCACAGCTCTACCGTGAGCCCAGGGTGGGAGTAGAGGGCGCAAGTGACAGCCCCCGACTTCCTCCTCACACGGGAGACAAGGGCCGTGAGCACTTTCTCTATTGCAATGGTTCTCAAAGTGTGCTGCTGGAGCAGCCACAGCAGCAGTCCCGGGAGCCTGTTAGAAAGGCAGACCTCAGGATCTGAATCAGAGGCTCTGGTGGTGGGCCCAGTGATCTGGGCTTTAACAGCCCTCCCGTGGCTCTTAAGTCTGAGAATCCTGGAGTAATGGAAACCTGAGGGGAGAGCGGGAAGGTTATATCAGGTCACCTATTGTGCATAGCCACCTGACATGCCCGAGTCAAATCACCTTCACAGCAACCCTGTGAGTCCATATTATAGGCCCCATTTGTTTTTGTTTTTTGGTTGTTTTTTTTTTTTTTTTTGAGACGGAGTTTCCTTCTTGGTGCTCAGGCTGGAGTGCAATGGCACGATCTCACTTCACAGCAACCTCCACTGCCTCCTGGGTTCAAGTGATTCTCCTGCCTCAGCCTCCTGAGTCGCTGGGATTACAGGCATGTGCTGTCATGCCCAGCTAATTTTGTATTTTTAGTATAGACAGGGTTTCTCCATCTTGGTCAGGCTGGTCTTGAACTCCCAACCTCAGATGATCCACCTGCCTTGGCCTCCCAAAGTGCTGAGATTACAGACGTGAGCCACTGCACCTGGCCTATAGGCCTCATTTTGTAGACAAGGAAACTAAGGTTCCAAGAGACTGGATGTGCCAGTTACTAAGGAGGCAGAGCTGGGATCAAACCCCCACGTTTCTGACTCAAAACCTGTCCCCTCTACTACACCAGAGGGTCTTGTGAATGTGAGCAAGTGATATTCGAAGTGCCTGGAAGTCCAGGGAGGGGGACAGGAGAATGAGAATAAATACAGCTCCCTCAGGTTCTATCTTGGAACAAAGTGTGGGTATAAAGAAATAAACACTCACCGTGGCCCAGGGTTTTCCTCAAGGCTGAGGCAGCGGCCCTCGTTTAAGGCTATATTTTTTACTCCCAGGGGATCAGAGGGTGGGGGGAATTAGAACTAGCTGCTTGGACAGAAGCCCAGAAGGTCCTAGCTCAGTTCCTTGGGAGCCTGGAATGTGAAGGGTTGGGGACACAGCACAGAGCTCAGGGATCCTGGCCAGAGAGCATAAGGGCTGCTGGGGCTCTGGGAGGGGCGGGCCTGTGGTTTATACAGGCACAGATGACATCATGTTTGCCTGCCTGCCCCTCCCACTCCGAGTGATCCTGCCCTGGCTTTGGTCTGGCGCTCAGGGGTGGGCTTTATCCCGGAGCTGCTCAGGAAACTGAGGCCAATTAGCTGGGGCCTCCTTGTGTAAGCTCAGGGCTGCCCAGAATCTTGGGCCGCCCATGTGGGTTCACTTCCTCTCATCATACAGCACTGGCTGCTGCTGTCTCTTGGCCTTGTGTGGACTTTCCAGCAGTTCCAATCACCTGTTTTTCCCACCACGGTTATCGTTGATTGTCACACTTGACAGTCTTGGGTTAGAGACAGATTTGGATTAGAGAGACTCTTCCAACCTAACTATTTAGAGGTGCAGAGAAGGGAAGGGACTTACCATAGGGGAAGGGCAGGGCTAAAACCAGAATCCAGAAGCCCCAGCCAGGGTGCGATTTAATAATAATTGTCCCTATCATTTATGTAGAGTTTCTTTTTTTTTTTTTAAGATGGGGTTTCACCATGATGGCCAGGCTGGTCTTGAACTCCTGACCTCAGGTGATCCACCCACCTCGGCCTCCCAAAGTGCTAGGATTACAGGCGTGAGCCACTGCGCCCGGCCTATGTAGAGTTTTTCCTTGTTACCTTCCTTGACCCTCTCAGCAACCTTGTGGGAATGGAGGGTTTATGACTGCTTCGTTTATAGATGAGCAACTTGGGTTTATAGAGCTTAACCAGCTTGCTCAAGATCACCTGTTAGTAAGTGACAAAGCCAGTGCTTACAACCAGATGCCCTCGCCTCAAATGACTTGCTCAGTCTTCATTCCTGAAGATAGGAACAACAGCCGGAGTGGCCAGGGGCCCAGGAGGAGCCTCAGAGGAATCAGGTTAGGTGCAGCCCCTCAGATTCTATCTTGGTGGAAGGTGTGGGTATTTCTCTTGTTCATTGACTGAACAAGGTCCTCTCCAGTGACTTTCCGGTCTAAATTGGGTAGGCTAGTCCCTAGCTTGAGCAAGTGACCTGAGCAAGAACGGCTTCTGCCTACTGAGAACATGGCTAGGTGACTCTGTGTGACCTGCCTCCCAAGTCCATGTTCTGCCTCCCAGCTCTCTGTTCTGTCCACTATGTTCTTTTCCATGTTTCTTGGCATGTTGTAGGTGACAAAACCCACAACGTGTCATGGCTATCCTATGTCCCCCTCCAATAGAACTAAAATATGATGATGATGATGATGACAATGATGATTGATCCTGATTCCACTTATCAAGGGCACACTGGGTTCTGGTATCGTCATACATCAGCTGAAGGCCTCACAGCTCATCAATGAAGGAACCAGGACTGGAACCCAGGACAGCATGACTTTGGAGTACATAACATCATACTTCTTTTTTTTTTTTTTTTGAGACAGAATCTCGCTTTGTCACCCAGGCTGGAGTATAGTGATACGATCTCGGCTCACTGCAACCTCCTCCCGGGTTCAAGCGATTCTCTTGCCTCAGCCTCCCAAGTAGCTGGGATTACAGGCATCTGCCACCACGCCTGTACTAAAAATACATTTTTGGATTTTTAGTAGAGATGGGGTTTCACCATGTTGGCCAGGATGGTCTCGGACTCCTGACCTCAGGTGATCCACCTACCGCAGCCTCCCAAAGTGCTGGGACTGCATGCATGAGCCACTGCGCCAGGCCCATAATACCATGCTTCTGTCTCCTGTTTCTAAGGAAGGTCACTGAGCACACTCGTGGGTCTTGGGTACGGGCAAGTATATAACCTGGCTGCTACATAGTGCCTGGTGGCATCTCAGCCAAGTTCTCTGAGTCAGGAACTTCCATATATAAATCAGTTAAACACGCTTCTGGGCAGGGTTTTTCTCACCTGTATGCCCCAGAGAGGCAAATCAGGCTGCACAGCCCTCTGCCTGGGACTCCCCACTGACATCAATGCTGATCTCTGGGCAGGTTCTGGGATGGTGATGCATGCCAGGAGAAAGTCTTGGAGGTGGCTTTCACCCAGAATTGCTTGAACCTGGGAGGCAGAGGTTGCAGTGAGCTGATATTGCACCACTGCACTCCAGCCTTGGTGACAAAGTGAAATTCAGTCTCAAAAAAAAAAAAAAAAATACAAACAAAATATAAAAATGAATGTAATCTGTCCAGGCTGGAGGAGTAAGGAGAGTGCATTCCACTGGGAGAAGAATAGGAAAGATATAAGCCTCAGCTTTTTTTTTTTCTCTTGTCCTGCCTTACTTTATTAGGAATATAAAAGAGAATCTGTACAGGACACGCTGGTGTCAGGGTGAGGGGGGGGCCACAAGGTGAGCCATGGCTGGGACTAGCCGTTCTCCTCGGTGGAGGGTCAGGCGCAGGTAGGAACCGGGCTCACAGGCTGAATAAGTCCCTTCCGGCCCACTACCCAATTCCTTCCTGCTTGTCTTTGATGGCCACCCGGAAGCGCTCCTCCAGCAGGGACAGCTCGCTGATGAGGTCAGTGATGGCGTTGGTGAAGGCCTCCTGAGGGCTGTAGTCTGGCGTGGTCTGCACTCCCGCATAGCCTTTCACATAAGCCTCAGCTTCTTGACTCCATGTCTTTGAGAGAGGCTGGAATGCCCTCTCTGCCTTGTTTCACCACTAGCAACAATTCGCCCACGGGTGAAATATCAGGATGTTCTCAGTGAATGAAAGAGGAGTCTGGGAACTCCTACTGTTCCCCAGGAAATAGCAAATGTCACCTCTTTCTCTCTTGCTGTCCCAGGCTGCTGAGCAAAACCCACCCCCTTGCCCTCGCCTCCCCATCTGTACACCAGCACCCCTGGACAGGCTCCCCCTTGGCAGGAGTGTGTTTTACTCTGCTCTGTCAGCTCCTCAGGGCCTGTATGGGGTCTAGCAGTGCGGATCACAGTTTGTGTGTGTGTGTGTATATATATATATATATATTTTATTATTTTATTTTTTGAGACAGTCTCGCCGTGTCACTCAGACTGAGTGCAGTGGCATGATCACGGCTCACTGCAGCCTCAAACTTCTGTCTCAGGCGATCCTCTTGCTTCAGCCTCCCATGTAGCTGGGACCACAGGCGCATGCCACCATGCCCAGTAAATTTTTGTGTTTTTTTGTAGAGACAGGGTTTCATCATGTTGCCCAGGCTTGTCTCAAATTCCTGGGATCAAGCAACCCTCCCTCATCCTCCCAAAGTGTTGGGATTACAAGCGTGAGCCGCTGAGCATTTTTAAAAGTCAGTGCTGGGGCTGGGCATGGTGGCTCACACCTGTAATCTCAGTACTTTGGGAGGCGGAGGCAGGCGGATCACCTGAGGTCAGGAGTTCAAGAGCAGCCTGGCCAACATGAGGAAGTCTGTCTCTACTAAAAATAAAAAAATTAGGCCGGGCGTGGTGGCTCACACCTGTAATCCCAGCACTTCAGGAGGCTGAGGCGGGCAGATCACAAGGTCAGGAGATTGAGACCATCCTGTCTAACATGGTGAAACCCCCATCTCTACTAAAAATAAAAAAAATTAGCCAGGTGTGGTGGCGCATGCCTGTAATCCCAGCTACTCGGGAGGCTAAGGCAGGAGAATCGCTTGAACGCAGAAGGTGGAGGTTGCAGTGAGCCAAGATCGCACCACTGCACTCCAGCCTGGGCAACAGAGTAAGACTCGTCTCAAAACAAAACCAAACCAAAACAAAAAATACAAAATTATCTGGTCATGGTGGCACCCGCCTATAGTCCCAGCTACTTGGGAGGCTGAGGCATGATAATCACTTGAACCTGGGAGGCGGAGGCTGCAGTAGCACCATTGCACTCCAGCCTGGGCGGCAAGAGCGATACTCCATCTCAAAAAAGAAGGAAAAGGAAAGAAAAAAAATAGACAAATCTTAAGGGTACTGTCAAAGAAAAGAGTCAAACTCTGTAAAATATTTGAAGAGATTAATTCTGAGCCAAATGTGAGTGACCATGGCCCATGACAGAACCCCAGGAGGTCCTGAGAAAATGTGCCCAAGGTGGTCAGGTCACAGACTGGTTTTATACATTTTAGGGAGACATCAATCAACACATGTAAGATGTATATTGGTTTGCTGTGGAAAGGCAGGGCATCTTCAAGTGGAGGTTGTTTCCAAGTCCCAGGTCATAAATGGACTTCAAAGATTCTTTGATTTGACACTGGTTAAAAGAGTTTGAGAGTTTATCTAAAGACCTGAGATCAGTAGAAGCATGTCTCTGTGTTAAGATAAGGGGTTGTAGAGACCAAGGTTCTCGTTATGCAGATGAAGCCTCCAGGTAGCAGGTTTCAGAGAGAATAGATTGTAAATGTTTCTTATGACCTGAGATCAGTAGAAGCATGTCTCTGTGTTAAGATAAGGGGTTGTAGAGACCAATGTTCTCATTATGCAGATGAAGCCTCCAGGTAGCAGGTTTCAGAGAGAATAGATTGTAAATGTTTCTTATCAGACTTGGTCTGTTTTATCAGTCTTTTTCTCTTTTTCCTTTTTAAGACAGTGTTTCACTCTGTTGCCCAGGCTGGAGTGCAGTGGTGCAATCTCAGCTCACTGCAGCCTCTGCCTCCTGGTTCAAGCGATCTTCCTACCTCAGTCTTCTGAGTAGCTGGGACTACAGGAGCCTGCCACCACCTCTGTTTTTTGGTTTTTTTTTTAAGTCAGGGTTTCACTCTGTCGCCCAGGCTGGAGTGCAGTGGTGCGATCACAGTTCACTGCAGCTTGACTTCCTGAGCTCAAGCAATCCTCCCACCCCAGCCTCTTGGACAGCTGGGAGTACAGGCATATGCCACCAAGACTGGCTAATTTTTGCATTTTTTGTAGAGAAGAGGTATTGCTATGTTGCTCAGACTGGTCTCAGTAGCATACAAAAGACACTTACCTCTTTGGAGATTCCAAGGATTTTAGGAGTTGTGTGCCAAGAAGCTGGGACAAAAGCAAAATACATATTTCACAATCCCACAGTCTATCCCTCGTCTTTAAACACAGATCCCTTACATCAAAAGGATATACAGTGCAAAAGTGCTGGCAAAATTACTGGAATCCTGTTTAATCATTAGTAATAAGTCAGTCTACAGCATATCATATAAATGTATCTTTCAGGGCAAGGCCACTTAGGTTTGCAGACTTCCATTCAATCTTGTCAGGTTCCAAAAGCAGGAGTTGTCTCAGCAAACATATTATAGCACCTGGCATAACTGAGCTGAGATAATGTCATCTCTTGGAGGTGCTGATATAACTCTGGATTTCTCTCATTATATAACCCATGTACTCCTTTGTTTACCCTCAGTAACTATTCCTTGAACTCCCGACCTCAGGTGATCCTCCCACCTTGGCCTCCAAAGTGCTTGGATTACAGGCGTGAGCCACCATGCCCGGCTAACTATTCCTTCTTCTCTTCATTTTACCCAAACTTTTCCACCTTTGGAAGGGACATTAGGTTTGCTGGTCTTGATTGCAGGCAGCAATACTAGTCTATCAAGTACCTTTCCTCAGTCCATTCCCATTCAGATAGGGTAAGGTTACACAGTGCAAAACTAGTGGGCTATTTTTACCACCAGGCAATATAGCTGCATTCACCGTTTTTTTTGTTTGTTTGTTTTTTGTTTTTGCGCCCGCTCCTCCTCTGCATTCACTGTTAATAGCAATTTTACCAAATGGGGTAAAGGCACAATCCATCCAGCAGATGTGGCCGCAACATCTGCTCCTGTGCTTCTTTATCTGCGTAGGCTTCCCCCACAACACACACCCCTTCCCACCTAAGTCTTGCAGCCCTATCTGCCTCTCTCTACTGTGGACCTTGGGAAGCAACTCCCTACCTCTGGGGCTTGGGCCTTGACTGTGCTTGGAGTACATAGGCTTCTCCCTAACGGCCCGCACTCCTCATGCTTGTGGGGCCCCAAGCTCCAAAGTTGTGGGGGATGAGCACCAGTCGGAGAGTTTGCCTGAGGGCTGGTGTGGGCTGGTGCAGGCTTGGAGCTGGGTGCTTAGAAATTATGAGGCTGGGCTGGGCATGGTGGCTCATGTCTGTAATCCTAGCACTTTGGGAGGCTGAGGCGAAGTGATGGATCACTTGAGGTCAGGAATTCAAGACTAGCCTGGCCAACATGGTGAAACCCCATTCCTACTAAAAATACAAAAATTAGCTGGGAGTGGTGGTGTGCGCACCGATAATCCCAGCTACTTGGGAGGCTGAGGCAGGAGAATCACTTGAACCTGGGAGGTGGAGGTTGCAGTGAGCTGAGATCATGCTACTGCACTCCAGCCTGGGCAAGGGGAGACACTGTCTCAAAAAAAAAAAAAATTATGAATCACTTGAGCCCAGGAGTTCAAGACCAGCCTGGGCAGCATGAAGAAACTCTGTCTCTGTAAAAAAATACAAAAATTAGCTTGGTGTGGCACGCGTGTAGTCTCAGCTACTCGGGAGGCTGAGGCGGGAGAACTGACTGAGACTGGGAGGTCCAGGCTACAGTGAGCCATGATGGCACCATTGCATTCTGGGTGACAGAGTGAGACCCTGTCTCAAAAAAATAAATAAAAAGGAATCCTCACATAAGGTTTAAAAACATAGTTATAGTTTCTTGCTTAGGAATCCTTCCTGCTTCCAGCTTTTGTAGTTGCAGTCCTGGGCCTACAACCACTGCATAAGGTAGGGGGAAGATTTTTGAGATGATGTGGGAAAGAAAGAAAGAAAAAAAAAGGTGTAGTCATTATGCCAGCATAATGCTTCCTTGGCAAGAATTGCAATAGTCATACCAGCCTCCTCCCAGCCTCTTCTCCCCATATCCACCAGAAAAACAGAGGAAAATCTAATGGGGTTGTAAGGTCTTTTAGGCTGACTGACAGCACCATGGACACCATGATAACCTCTGTGATCTGCACAGGCACTCCAGATGAGTTCCTGGAAAATCTGAAGTAATTGGAAGACCATGAAAAGGGGAGAATGATCAACCTCTGCGGCACCTAATTAACTTGAGACATTCTTCTATTGTTCCTTATTCCTGCCTCAATTGATAAGGCACTTAGACTTTGCAAGGGACCTTGGTCAAACTCCTGACTCCAGACCTCAGGACCCCCTCCCAGCTTGCAAAAACTCTCCTAAACTGTAACTTCTGTAACTTTCCACCACCTATCCCAAACCTGTATAACAAGTCCTATTTCAGCACCCTCCAATGACTCTCTTTTTGGACTCAGCTTGCCTGCACTCGGGTGAATAAACAGCCATGTTTCTCATACAAAGCCTATTTGGGGGGTCTCTTCCTTCAGAGAGCATGTTTTAACAGGGGTCCTCCTTTAGTCTCATGCATGTTAAGTGTGAGCACACACTCATGAAGGCTTGTAAACCAGCCCTTCATGATTTTATCTCCCCCAGTTTTAGATGGCCAATGTTTTTTTGATAGCTAAAAGCAGATTTATTATAGTTTAGTCTTAAAAAATAAAAATTTAAAACTCACCCAGTGGTTATGAGGAGTCTAGGAAAACTTCTCCTGTGCTTGGTCATGGTTTTCAGGCAAGAAAAATGTTCCTGGCCCTGCTAGGATTTTTCATGGCCACGAACTCAGTCTTTTTCTGAAATTTCAACCTATTCCATTTGAGAGAGTAGAATTCCCTCATCAAGTCCTCCTGCTCCCACTGCTTTTCCTTCAGCCTCCGGGGGCAGTGCAGGACAGTGAGGTCGATGGGGTGAGCTTCTGTGTTGAAGATGTACGCCCCAGCCACCAGGATACATTCCCCATAGCGAGTGATCACTGTAGGTGGAGCCACTGCTATAGATGAAGTGGACAACCAATGTTTTATTTGCCCATTTCACTTCTCTGGCAAATTATTACTTTTTTTTCTTTTTTGAGACAGGGTCTGTCTCTGTTGTCCAAGCTGGAGTGCAGTGGCATGATCAGCAGCTCACTGCAGCCTCAACCTCCTGGGTTCAAGAGATCCTCCTAACTCAGCCTCCTGAGTAGCCGGGACTACATGTATGCATCAGCAGGCCCAGCTAATTTTTGTATTTTTTGTAGAGATGTGGTCTCACTATGCTGCCCAGGCTGCTCTCAAACTCCTCCTGGCCTCCAGTGATCTGTCCGTCTTGGCCTCCCAAAGTGCTGGGATTACAGGTGTGAGCCACCATGCCCAGGCAGTTGATTTCTTTTCTTGTTTTCTCAGCTGTGTGAAATCTTCCACAACAGAGGAGTTGGTTTATAGGCAGAGAAGGGCTGATGAAAACAGAAACACAGCACAAAAAGCAGATTCATTATTTCCAAGTTACTTTCTTTGTAAGATGGGTACAGGGGAAACAGAATGAGAAAAATAACTGATTGGTTGACATGAGTTATTTTTTGTAAGGATTAAAACAGAGGAGGCTGTACATGGTGGCTCAAGCCTGTAATCCCAGCACTTTGGGAGGCCAAAGCGGGTGGATCAGTTGAGTTCAGGAATTCGAGACCAGCCTGGCTAACATAGTGAAACCCCCATCTCCACTAAAAATACAAAGAAAAATTAGCTGGGCATGGTGGTACATGCCAGTCCCAGCTACTTGGGAGGCTGAGGACAAGAATTGCTTGAACCTGGGAGGCAGAGGTAGCAGTGAGCTAAGATGGCACCACTGCACTCCAGCCTGGGTAACAGAACAAAACTCTGTCTCAAAACAAATAAACAGCTGGGTGCGGTGGCTCACGCCTGTAATCCCAGCACTTTGGGAGGCTGAGGCGGGAGGATCACCTGAGGTCAGGAGTTGGAAACTAGCCTGGGCAAATTGGTGAAACCCCGTCTTTAAACAAAAATAAATAGGTTGGGCATGGTGGCTCATGCCTATAAGCCCAGCACTTTCGGAGGCTGAGGCAGGCTGATGACTTGAGGCCAAGAGTTCAAGACCAGCCTGGCCAACATGGTGAAACCCTGTCTCTACTAAAAATACCAAATGTGGCTCGGCGCAGTGGCTCACGCCTGTAATTCCAGTACTTTGGGAGGCTGAGGCGGGTGGATCACCTGAGGTCAGGAGTTCGACCAGCCTGGCCGACATGCTGAAACCCTGTCTCTACTAGAAATACAAAAAGTTAGCTGTGTGGTGGCGGGTGCCTGTAGTCCTAGCTACTAGGGAGGCTGAGGCAGGAGAATGACTTGAACCTGGGAGGCAGAGGTTGCAGTAAGCCAAGATTGCACCACTGCATTCAGCCTGGGCAACAGAGCAAGACTCTGTCTTAAAAAAAAAAAAAAAAAAAAGAGCTGGGTGTGGAGGCTCACACCCGTAGTCCCAGCTACTCGGGAGGCTGAGGCAGGAAAATCACTTTAACCTGGGAAGAGGGAGTTGCAGTGAGCCGAGATTGTGCCACTGCACTCCAGCCTGGGTGACAGAGCGAGGCTGTGTCTCAAACAAAACAAAACAAAACAAAACAAAACACACACAGAGGGAACTTCATCATCATGTGGAATAAAACTGGCGTGTTTGGGAATTTGGCTATTATCTCTCATTCTTCTGATTTCTCAGAAAGTCAGGTAAACAGCTTGGTTTCTTAACATGTAATTTTAGCATGAGTAATTCCATTTTAGTTTTTAGTCTGGTCTGCTGGGGCCTAGTGCAGGGGCTTAGTCCAAAACAATGGCTAACCCAGTGTTTTTATTAGCATCTGAAAGACTCATGAGGGGGAATCTGAGACAGTACATTTGATAAGGCTTCCTGAATGGTCTTTCCCTTTTGCAGCAATAAAGTTATACTGGCAGGGGAGTCCCCATTAAAGGCCTCATGGCAATACTAAGTGAGCGAATTTCAGTTATCCTAAAGCTAGTCCCATATGGCTTGCATATGAAGCGTATCAGCTGGTTCATCTGGGCGTTCCATTTGGCATTTGTAGGTGGAGCCAGGCAGACCCCCTTGCAGGGTAAACAGACCTTACTGTGGCTTTTATCCAGTCCAACAGGCTGGTTGTTCCCTTGGGAATAACCTCCTGTGTGTCTGTGTTTCATAGAGCCATCTGTGATTGTTCCATAGTGAGCTGTGGATCCTGCATCAACCCAAACATGCTCTTTCATCCTGCAGCACTTCAAACCAAAGATACTGCTCCTAAATTCGTTGCCCTCAGAAGCCATTTTAGTAAAGCCTCCTCAGGAAGCTGATGATACCAACCTGCAAAATGAAACACTTCCTTCATACTATCCCTCTAGTTTTCACGGTATCTTGGTTTTTGCCGCTTCCCTGCGTTGACTGCCTTTTTGGTAACCACAGGTCTTAGAGGTACTTTCTGTCTCTGTATAATTTTTCCCTCTGGGGGAGGCTTTGCGGCTGCGGCCAAAGCTTAAGCTAACTGAAAGCTGAACTTAGTCTGGCATCAAGATTGACCCAGAACTCTCTTTACTTTCGTTTTTAGCTATTACATATAACAGTAAACAAGGAATTGAAATTTTGTTTTTTTTTTCTTATTAGTTTGCATTTCTTTTTTGTTGTTGTTTTGAGACCGGGTCTCACTCTGTTACCCAGGCTGGAGTGCAGTGGCGCAATCTGGGCTCACTTCAACCTCGGCCTCCCAGGCTCAAGTGATCCTCCCACCTTAGCCTCTCAAGTGCTGGGACTATAGGCACACACCACCACGCCCAGCTAATTTTTGTATTTTTAGTACGACAGGGTTTCACCATGTCGCCCAGGCTGATCTCAAACTCTTGACCTCAAGTGATCCGCCCGCCTTGGCCTCAAAGTGCTGAGATTACAGATGTACGCCACAGCTCAGGGCCTAGTTTGCATTTCTTTATGCATTTGGTAAACCCCCTCCCTGGTTGTTGGATCCATCTCTAAATTTTATTGGTAACTTTTGCCTTTGTAATTGATTGTAGCACAGCTGATACTTCTTACCATGGGGGACCACATGGCCACCCAGGAATCAAAAGTTCACCTCCCACCCTTTATCCTTTTTTCTTCCCAAACTACATGTTTCCATGAACACCAAAACTGTCAGTTTCTGACACTAAAACTGACATGATAGGTGGTGGAACAAAAACAACAACCACCAAGTGCTTTTTCCTGTTCTCTTACTCAGCAATCATCAATACTTCTGTGACCAGTGTGTGGGGTTTCCCACACGCCAAGCAAGTAGTCCTTAGTCCTTTGCCTGTGGACACCAGCTGGATATCCTCTAATTCAGTTTAATTCTGGCCCTATCTACTCAGAGATAGAGTAAGATCCTATTTGTTGAAGGCTCAGTCCCACAAGACTGCCCCCTCAACTTCCAATGCCAATGGCAAAGTCCAGGTTTTTTTTACCTGTGTTACAGACAGACCGATTATAAATTGAAGTTTCTTGGATTCAGCTAATTGGCTAGAGTGGCTCATGGAACCCAGGGAAACACATTTACTGGTTTATTATACAGTTTAATATAAAGAACATAGATGAAGAGATGCATAGGGTGAGGTATGGAGGGAGGGGCATAAAGCTTCCATGCCCTCTCCGAGCATGTCACCTTCCAGCAATCTCCAAATGTTTAGCTATCCGGAAGCTCATTTGGATTCTGTTTTTTTGTTTTTGTTTTTTGAGACAGAGTCTCACTCTATCACCCAGGCTGGAGTGCAGTGGTGCAATCTTGGCTCACTGCAACCTCCGCCTCCCAGATTCAAGCCATTCTCCTGACTCAGCCTCCCAAGTAGCTGGGACTATAGGCGCATGCCACCACGCCCAGCTAATTTTTGTATTTTTAGTAGAGACGAGGTTTCACTATATTAGCCAGGCTGGTCTCAAACTCCTGACCTTGTGATCCTCCTGCATCCGTCTCCCAGAGTGCTGAGATTACAGGTGTGAGCCACCGTGCCCAGCTTGTTTTTGTTTGTTTTTGAGACAGGGTTTTGCTCCGTTGCTGATATGGATTGGCTGTGTCCCCACTCACATCTCATCTTGAATTCCTACATGTTGTGGGGAGGGACCAGTGAGAGGTAACTGAATTATGGGGCAGGTCTTTCCCATGCTGTTCTTATGATAGTGAATAAGTCTCATGAGATCTGATGGCTTTATAAGGCAGTGTTTCCCTGTACAAGCTCTCTCTTTGCCTGCCACCATCCATGTAAGACATTACTTGCTTCTTGCTTTTCATCATGATTGTGAGGCCTCCCCAGCCACGTGGAACCCTAAGTCCATTAAACCTCTTTTTCTTCCCAGTCTTGGATATGTCTTTATCAGCAGTGTGAAAATAGATGAACACAGTTGCCCAGGCTGGAGTGCAGTGGAGGGTACAACTCATTGCAGGCCTCAACCTACCAAGCTCAAGCAATTCTACCTCAGCCACCTGAGTAGCTGGAGCCATAGGTGCATACCACCACACCTAATTTTTTTTTTTTTTTTTTGAGATGGAGTTTTGCTCTTGTTGCCCAGGTTGGAGTGCAATGGCATGATCTCGGCTCACTGCAACCTCTGCCTCCTGGGCTCAAGTGATTCTCCTGCCTCAGACCCTTGAGTAGCTGGGACTACAGAAGGGCACCATCAACCCAGCTATTTTTTGTATTTTTAGTAGAGACAGGGTTTCACCATGTTGATCAGGCTGGTCTTGAACTCCTGACCTCAGATGATCCACCCACCTTGGCCTCCCAAAGTGCTGGGATTACAGGCATGAGCCACTGCACCCGGCCTTTTATTTATTTGTTTATTCATTTATTTTTGTAGAAACAGGGTCTTGTCATGTTGCCCAGGCTGAATTTCTTAGCTCAAGCAATCTGCCCATCTCGGCTTCCCAAGGTGCTAGGATTATATGTGTGAGCCACTGTGCCTGGCCTCATTTGGGTTTTAAATGAAGACTTCATTACATAGGCATGGTTGATTAAATCATTAACCATTGGTTATCGACTTAACTGTCAGCCTCTCTCCTCTCCCAGGAGGTTGGGGGAGTGGTGCTGAAAAGTTCCAACTCTCTAATCCTGCCTTGGTCTTTCCTGTTATCAGCCCCCATCCTGAAGCTACCTAGGGGCTGCCAGCCACCAGGCATCTCAATAGTGTACAAAATATATCACATTAGATTCCAAGAATTTTAGGAGTTGTATGCCAGAAAACTGGGATAAAGACCAAATACAGTTATACTTAGCTTCATGAGAGGGATGTGTTCTGAGAAATGCATCATTAAGTGATTTCATCATTGTGCGAACATCAAAGAGTGTACTTACACATACGTAGATGATATAGCCTGTTAAATACCTAGAATACCTAGGGTACATGATGTAGCCTATTGCTCCTACACCACAAACCTGTACAGCATGTTACTGCACTGAATACTATAGGCAATTGTAACACATGGTAAATATTTGTGTATCTAAATATAGAAAAGATACAGTAAAAAGACAGTATTATCAGGCCGGGTGTGTTGGCTGACGCCTGAAATCCAAGCACTTTGGAGGCCAAGGCAGGTGGATCACCTGCGGTCGGGAGTTCAAGACCAGCCTGACCAACATGGTGAAACCCCGTCTTAAAATAAATAAATAAATAAATAAATAAATAAAATAAAAATACAGTATTATCATTTTTTTTTTTCTGAGACTGAGTCTTGCTCTATCACCCAGGCTGGAGAGTGGTGGTGCAATCTCAGCTCACTGCAACCTCCACCTCCCGGGTTCAAGTGATTCTCGTGCCTCAGCTTCCCCAAGTAGCTGAGATTACAGGCACCCGCTGTCGTGCCCGGCTAGTTTTTGTATTTTTAGTAGAGACAGGGTTTCACCATGTTGGCCAGCTGGTCTCGAACTCCTGACCTTAAGTGACCCACCCACCTTGGCCTCCCAAAGTGCTGGAATTATAGGCTTAAGCCACCATGTCTGGCCAAGAATACAGTATTATAATCTTATGGGGCAGGGCTAAGTGGCTCCCATCTTGTAATCAGAGCACTTTAGGAGGTAAAGGTTGAAGAAGCACTTGAACCAGAGGTTCGAGACCAGCCTGGGCAGCATAATGAGACACCCTCTCCAGGAAAAAAAAAAAAGAAATATATATATATACATATATACAGTCATGCAATGTTTTGATCACAAAGCTGCATATATGACAGTGGTCCCATAAGATATACAAATAGATTGATATATATATACACACACACATATGTACATATGTACATATATACACATGTATACATATTTGCATGTATATATGTATACATATACACACATACATGCATATATGTGTATATATACATATACACATATGTATACACATATATATCTATCCATATATTTTATGGGACCATTGTCATATATGTAGAGAGCCGGAGATCGCACCACTGTACTCCAGGCTGGGTGACAAAGTGAGACTCTGTCTCAAAAACAAACAAACAAACAGAATAAAGTTGCTATAAGCATTGTTTTCTAAATTTTATTTTTTTTGAAATAGGGTCTCACTCTGTCATCACCCAGTCTGGAGTGCAGTGGTGTGATCATAGCTCACTGCAGCTTCAAACTCTTGGACTCAAGTGATCCTCTTGATTCAATCTCTTGAGTAGCTGGGACTAAACGTGCCCACTCTGTGCCAGCTAATGTATTTATTTTAAATTATTATTATTATTATTATTTTGAGATGAGTCTCACTCTGTCACCCAGGCTGGAGTGCAGGGGCGTGATCTCAGCTCACTGAACCTCCGCCTCCTAGGTTCAAGCAATTCTCCTGCCTCAGCCTCCTGAGTAGCTGGGATTAGAGGCATGTGCCACCACACCCAGCTAATTTTTGTATTTTTAGTAGAGAGGGGGTTTCATCATGTTAGCCAGGCTGGTCTCAAACTCCTGACCTCATGATCCTCCCACCTCGGCCTCCCAAAGTGCTGGGATTATAGATGTGAGGCACTGCCCCCAGTCGTAAATTATTTATTTATTTTTTTGAGATGGAGTCTCACTATGTCGCCCAGGCTGGAGTGCAGTGGTGCCATCTCAGCTCACTGCAACCTCTGCCTCCTGGGTTCAAGCAATTCTCCTGTTATGGCCTCATGAGTAGCTGAGATTACGGGCGCATACCACCGTGCCTGGCTAATTTTTGTATTTTTAGTAGAGATGGGGTTTTGCCATGTTGGCCAGGCTGGTCTTGACTTCCTGACCTCAAGTGATCCACCTGCTTAAGCCTTCCAAAGTGCTGAGATTACAGGCGTGAGCCACTGCACTGGCCCTATTTATTTATTTATTTATTTTTATTTTTTTTTTTGAGATGGAGTCTCACTCTGGTACCCAGGCTGGAGGGCAGTGGCACAATCTGGACTCACTGCAACCTCTGCCTCCCGGGTTTAAGCAATGATCTGCCTCAGCCTCCCAAATAGCTGGGATTATAGGTGCATGCCACCACGTTCGGCTATGTTTTTGATTTTTTGTAGAGAGGAGGTCTCATTATGTGCCCAGGCTGGTCTGGAACTCCTGAGCTCAAATGATTCTCCTATCTTGGCTTCCCAAAGTTTGGGATTACAGATGTGAGCCACCCTGCCTGATCATTCTTAAATTTTTTGTAGGGATAAGATCTGGCTATGTTGCCAAGGCTGGTCAGGAACTCCTGACCTCAAGCAATCCTCCCCCCCTCAGCTTCTCAAAGTGCTAGGATTACAAGCATGAACCACCACACCTGGCCTATTTAATATATATATATATATATATATATTTTTTTTTTTTTTTTTTTTTTTTGAGATGGAGTCTTCCTCTGTTGCCCGGACTGGAGTGCAGTGGGTGAGATCTTGGCTCACTGCAATCTCCACCTCCTCGGTTCAAGCTATTCTTCTGCCTCAGCCTCCCTAGTAGCTGGGACTACAGACTTGTGCCACCACCCCTGGCTAATTTTTGTATTTTAAGTAGAGACAGGGTTTCACCATGTTGCCCAGGTTGGTCTTGAACTCCTGACCTCAGGTGATCTGCCTGCCTCGGCCTCCCAAAGTGTTGGGATTACAGGCATGAACCACCATGCTGAGCTGTACCTCTTTTCTTTGGGACAATTTCCCCCTTTTGGAATAAAGAATAGGAAGAGCTACCAGAGTGACTTGAACATTAGGTGGACAGATCCCCAAAAAAACCAAACTTGTAATGTTCTTATATGAAAGAATAAACTTCATGTTTTGTCTACATTAATATTGTACCTGGCCGGGTGCTGTGGCTCACACCTGTAATCCCAGCACTTTGGGAGGCCAAGGGAGGCGGATCACTTGAGGTCAGGAGTTCAAGACCAGCCTGACCAACATGGTGAAACCCTGTCTCTAGTAAAAAATACAAAAGTTAGCCAGGTGTGGTGGTGGGTGCCTGTAATCCCAGCTACCTGGGAGGCTGAGGCAGGAGAATTGCTTGAACCCAGAAGGTGGAGGTTGCAGTGAGCCGAGATGGCACCACTGCACTCCCATCTGGGCAATACAGCAAGACTCAGTCTCAAAAAAAGAAAGAAAATAGGTTAATTGGCCCACCGTGGTGGCTCATACCTATAATCCCAGCACTTTGGTAGGCTGAATCGGGCAGACCACCTGACGTCAGGAGTTCAAGACCAGCCTGGCCAACATGGTGAAATCCCATCTCTAGTGAAATACAAAAATTAGCGGAGCATGCTGGCATGCACCTGTAATCCCAGCTACTCTGGAGGCTGAGGCAGGAGAATTGCTTGAACCCTGAAGGTGGAGGTTGCAGTGAGTGTAGATCACACCATGGCACTCCAGCCTGAGCAGCAAGAGCAAAACTCAGTCTCAAAATAAAAAAGAAAGAAACAAAAGATGAATCCACACCCTATTCAGTAAATGGTGCTGAGAAAATTGGCTAACCATATGCAGAAGAATAAAACTGGACTCCCATCTCTCACCATGTGGTGTTATATATTGGTTTTCCTCCACAGTTCCTAATTCATAACTCCCCACAGCCTTTGTTACAGATTTTTGTTATAATGTTAGGTGTGTTAAGCCTCAGGAAACAGAATCTCTCCCTTGTTCTCTTCACCTGCCCCAATGCAGGACTCTAATCTATTTCCACCTTTCTGACTGTGGGTCTTAAGATCCTTCCAGGAAAACCAGGCAAAGACATGAACAGACACTTCTCAAAAGAAGACATACAAGCAGCCAAGAATATGAAAAAAATGCTCCACATCATCATACCCTGGGGGAAAGGAATGCTGATGCCATGAAGCCTCCATAAAACCCCAAGAGAGGCTGGGTAGGGTGGCTCACACTTCTAATCCCAACACTTTTGAGAGGAAGAGACGGATCACTTGAGGTCAGGAGTTTAAGACCAGCCTAGCCAACATGGTGAAACCCCCATCTCTACTAAAAATACAAAAAGTTAGCCGGATGTGGTAGCAGGCACCTGTAATCCCAGCTACTTGGGAGGCTGAGGGAAGATAATTACTTGAACCTGGGAGGTGGAGGTTGCAGTGAGCTGAGGTCTTGCCACTGCACTCCAGCTTGGGCGACAGAGTGAGACTCTGTCTAAAGAAAAAACCAAGAGGACAGGGTTTAGAAAGCCTCGGGATAGTTGAACACATGGAGGTTCCTGGAGGGTGGTGCACCCAGGGAGGGCATGGAAGCCCCGCGTCCCTTCCCCACACCTCGCCCTATGTATCTCTTTATCTGCATCCTTTGTAATATCCTTTACAATAAAGCAGTAAACCTAAGTAAGTGTTTCCCTGAGTTCTGTGAGACATTCCAGCAAATTAATTAAACCCAAAGGGGGGTCATGGGAATCCCAACTTAAAGCTGGTCAGTCAGAAGTTCTGGAGGCTGGAACTTGTAGCTGGTGTGTGTTGGGGCTAGTTTTGGGGACTGAGCCCTCCATCTGTGGGATCTGACACTATCCCCCAGGTAGACAGTGTCAGAACTGAATTAGAAAACACCCAGCTGGCATCTGCTGCCTGGTGTGTGGGGAAAATCCCCCCAACATTTGATCACAAAAGTCTTCTGTGTTGATGATTGTTGTGGTGGGAGAGTAGAGGAAGACAGAGTTTTTCTCTATACACACCATATACAAAAATATACAAAAAAGATGGATTAATGACTCAAATGTAATACCTGAAACTAAAAATGCTAGAAGAAAACCTAGGAAAACCCTTCTGGATACTGGCCTACCCAAATAAGTTTATGATGAAGACCCCAAAAGCAAATGCAACAAAAACAAAAATAGACAAATGGAGGGCTGGGCACAGTGGCTCTCGCCTGTAATCCCAGCACTTTGGGAGGCCGAGGCAGGTGGATCACCTGAGGTCGGGAGTTCGAGAACAGCCTGACTGACATGGAGAAACCCTGTCTCTACTAAAAATACAAAATTAACTGGCATGGTGGTGCATGCCTGTAATCCTAGCTCCTCGGGAGGCCGAGGCAGGAGAATTGCTTGAACCCAGGAGGTGGGGGTTGCAGTGAGCCAAGATCTCGCCATTGCACTCCAGCCTGGGCAACAAGGGTGAGACTCTGTCTCAAAAAAAAAAAAAAAAAAAGACAAATGGGACTTAATTAAACTAAAAAGCTTCTGGACAGCCAAATAATCAACAGAGTAAACAGACAACCTATAGAATGGGATAAAATATTTGTAAATTATGCCTCTGACAAAGGACTAATATCCAAAATCTACAAAGAACTCAAACTCAACAAGAAAAAAACAAACAACTTCAGCCAGGTGCAGTGGCTCATGCCGGTAATCCCAGCACTTTGGGAGGCTGAAGCAGGCAGACCACCTGACGTCAGGAGTTCGAGACCAGCCTGGCCAACATAGTGAAACCCTGTCTCTACTAAAGAATACAAAAAACTAGCCAGGTGTGGTGGTGGGCGCCTGTAATCCCAGCTATTAAAGAGGCTGAGGCAGGAGAATCTGGGAGGCGGATGTTGCAGTGAGCCGAGATCACACCATTGAACTCTAGCCTGGGCAACAAGAGGAAAACTCCATCTCAAAAAAACAAAAAAACAAAAAACCCAACTCCATGGCTGGGCAAAGTAGCACATGCCTGTAATCCCAGCACTTTGAGAGGCCAAGGTGGGAGGATAGCTTGAGTCCAGGAATTCAAGACCAGCCTGGACAACATAACAAGACCCCATCTCTCTCTCTCTCTTTTTTTTTTTTGACCCCATCTCTTTATAAAAAATAAAAATAGGCCCAGCGTGGTGGCTCATGCCTATAATCCCAACACTTTGGGAGGCCAAGACGGGCAGATCACCTTAGGTTGGGAGTTCAAGACCAGCCTGACCAACATGGAGAAAGCTGTCTCTACTAAAAAATACAAAAAATTAGCCCGGTGTGGTGGTGTATCCCTGTAATCCCAGCTACTCGGGAGGCTTAGGCAGGAGAATCACTTGAATCTGGGAGGCAGAGGTTGTGGTGAGCCGAGATTGGGCCATTGCACTCCAGCCTGGGCAACAAGAGCAAAAATCTGTTTCAAAATAAAATAAAATCAATTAAAAAACAAAAATAAAATAAAGCAAAAAATAAATAAATAAAAGCCAGCAAACAACTCCATTAAAAACTGGGCAACAACATGAGCAGACACTTCTCTAAAGAAAACATACAAGCAGTCACAAACAAAAGAAAAGATGCTCCTTATCACTGATCATCATAGAAGTGCAAATTAAAACCACAATGAGATATCTTATACCAGTCAGAGTGGCTATTATTAAGAAGTCAAAAAACAACAGATGTTGGTGTAGATGCAGAGAAAAGGGAACACGTGGCCTGGCCCAGTGTCTCATGCCTGTAATCCCAGCACTTTGGGAGGCCAAGGTGGATAGATCCTTTGAGTCCAGCAGTTTGTGACCAGCCTGGGAAACATGGTGAAACCACATCTCTACTAAAAATACAAAAAATTTGCCAGGCCTGTTGGCATGTACCTGTAGTGTAGTCCCAGCTACTCGGGAGGCTTAGGTGGGAGGACCACCTAAGCTTGGGAAGTCGAGGCTGCAGTAAGCTTAGATTTCACCACTGCACTCCAGCCTAGGCAATGAGAGTGAGACCCTGTCTAAAAAAAAAAAAAGAAAACCAAATACCTTCTCACCTTTAAGTGGGAACTCAACAATGGATACACATGGACATAAAGATGAAAATAATAGACACTGGGGGACTCCAAAACAGGGGAGGCTGAGAGGGGGACAAGAGTTGAAAAATTAACCTGTCAGGTACAATGTTCACTATTTGGGTAATGAGTACACTAGAAATCCAATCCCCACCATTATGGAATATACTCATGAAACCAACAAGCACATGTACCCACTGAATCTAATATAAAATAGGCTGGGAGCAGTGGTTCATGCCTGTAATCCCAGCATTTTGGGAGGCTGAGGTGGGAGGATCACTAGAGATCAGGAGTTAGAGACCAGGCTGGGCAACGTGGCAAGATCCTGTCTCTACAAAAAAATAAGAAAAGTAGCCAGGTGTGGTGGTACATACTTGTAATCTGCTACTCTGGAGGATGAGGTGCGTGGATTGCTTGAGCCCAGGAGTCCGAGGCTATAGTACACAATAATTGTACTACTGCACTCCAGGTTGGATGGCAGAGTGAGATTATCTCAAAAAAAAAAAAATTGGTGAATCTTGGTAAAGGGTATGTGAGAGTCCTGCATACTATTTTTATTTTTGCAAATTTTCAGTGTTTGAAATTATTTCTTTTGTTTTTAATGATGTTAATTTGTATTTTCTTTCTTTTTTTGTTTTTTGAGACAGAATCTCGCTGTGTCACTCAGGCTGGAGTACAGTGGCACAAACATGGCTCACTGCAACCTTGACCTACTGGGCTCGAGGGATCCTCCTGCCTCAATCTCCTATGTAACTGGGACCACAGGCATATGCCACCATGCCTGGCTAATTTTTTCTTTTTTTTTTGAGACAGGGTCTTGCTCTGTCACCCAGAGTGGAGTGGTGCAGCAGCAGGATCTTAGCTCACTGCAACCTCTGCCTCCTGGGTTCAAGTGATTCTCCTGCCTCAGCCTCCCAAGTAGCTAAGACTACAGGCACCTGACGCCATGGCTGGCTAATTTTTGCATTTTCAGTATACACGGGTTTTCACCATGTTGGCCAGGCTGGTCCGTAAATCCTAGCCTTAAGTGATCTACCTGCCTCAGCCTCTAAAAGTGCTGATATAACAGACATGAGCCACTGCTCCCTGCCCTGACTAATTTTTTTATTTTTTGTAGAAATGGGGTCTCACTTTGCTGCCCAGCTAGTCTCACACTTCTGGGCTCATCCCATCCTCCTGTCTCAACCTCCCAAAGTGCTGGGATTACAAGCATGAGCCACTGTGCCTGGCAAAATTATTCCTAAATAAGTGTTTAAAAAAATGCTTCCCTGCAAAATCCTCTATCCACACTAATTGAGTCAGTGTGGACTGTGCCCACAGGAATTCCATGGCTATATGCAGCTCTTTCCTAAACATAAGTTAGTTCATCCAATCTGCCCAATGTTTCATTCCAAGCTAAGTGAGGAAGTGCCAAGGAGCTAAGGCAAGCATCTTTTAAAATAATCCATTCATGTTCATCTCCTCTCAGAAAACCTTTTCTGAAGCAGGCTCTCACCAAAGGCTTACTGAATTGGCCATAGTTGGCCAATTCTGAGTTAACTATGATGAGCTCTGAACAGAGACAGCAATTATGGTTATAGCCAGAAAGGAGATCCTGGAGAGAAAAGGGAAAGAGAAAAAACAAACAAAAATATCAGCAAGGCACAGCGCTGGCTCATACCTGTAATTCCACTACTTGAGGAGGCAAAGGTGAATCACTTGAGCCCTTGAGCCCAGGAGTCCAAGAGCAGTCTGGGCAACATGGTGAGATCCCCATCCCTATTAAATAAATAAATAAATAAATAAATAAATAAAGTTTAGCCAGGCATGGTGGCACACATCTATAGTCCCAGCTACTCAGGAGGCTGAGGTGGGAGGATTGCTGGAGCCTGGGAGATCAAGGCTGCAGTGAGCCATGATCACACCATTGTACTTCAGCCAGGGCAACAGAGTGAGATCTTATTTCAAAAAAAAAAAAAATTCAAGATGAAGTGGAAAGGTGCTGAGCAAGGAGAGAAAGGATGTGATCTCTAGTTCCGTTCCAGATCCACCACTTACTAGTTGTGTAACTAGGTGTATTAGGGGATGGGAAAATGTCTCCCCCTCTCTCTTCCTAGGTTCTTTGGTCAGGCTATGAATTAAATTGAAATAAGACAGATTAACAAGAGAATAAGTGTATTTAATTATGTATGTACACATAGGAGTCCCACAAAACATGAGACCCTTAGAATGGTCTATTGAGGCTTACATAGCATCCTGAGCTACAGAAAGGAATAGAGATCGGGAGCTGAGGGAGGGGTAGGAGGCAACAAGCCACAGAAGGGCAAGGGGAGGAAATGTATGTGAACCAAGGGCATTCTGCTATGCAGATAAAACGTCTCTCAGGGAATAAAGATTATCTCAGGGCCAGGGGCAGTGGCTTGGGCCTGTAATTCCAGCATTTTGGGAGGCTGAGGTGGACTGATCACTTGAGGTCAGGAGTTCAAGACCAGCCTGGCCAACATGGTGAAACCCTATCTGTACTAAAAATACAAAACATTAGCTGGGAGTGGTGGCACAAGCCTGTAATCCCAACTATTCAGAAGGCTGAGGCATGAGAATTCCTTGAACCTGGGAGGTGAAGGTTGCAGTGAACTGAGATCGTGCAATTGCCCTCTAGCCTGGGAGACTGAGTGGGACTCTGCCTCAAAATAAAATATAAAATAAAATTTATCTCAGAGCAGTTCTCTTTCTGATACAGATAATCTACTAATGTTAATTTCCTTTATAGATGTGAAGTTCTTTTACAAAAGGACAGATGTTCAGAGCTACTCCTGTGTCTGCAGTTTCTCAGAATAATCAGCTCAAGTATGCCAAAAAGGCATATTTTGGGGTGGCATGTTGTGATCTCCTAGAGTCATATTTTGGGGTGGGGTGGCCTGAGCCCCAACAGTGATCTTGGGCACACAACTTCACATCTCTAAATCTGTTTCCTCAACTTCAAAATGTGGATAGTAATACTAACTCAGACTATCTCAGAGTCATAGAAAGTCTAACCTCTCATACTGGAGAGGAAAGCACTTCATAACCAGTGAAGTGCTATCAGTGACAGAAGAAAATCAGAAGGTATAATTCAGTCTTAGAATGCCAGGGCTTGAAGGGCCCTGTGGCAGTCTGCAACCCTCTTATTTCATAAATGATGCATTTGAGGCTCCAAGAGGAGAAATCACATAGCACGTTTAGGGGTTAGGGACAGAGGTGGGCATGGTGCTCCAGTATTTAGAGCAGAAACAACCCCTTCCCTACTTTGTGCTTTGCCTAGGTGTAGGTAAATAAAATTAACCCAAGGAAGAGTTCCTGGGTGCAGTGGCTCACACTTGTAATCCCAGCACTTTGGGAGGCCAAGGTAGGTGGATCACCTGAGGTCAGGAGTTTGAGACCAGCCTGGTCAACATGGTGAAACCCTGTCTCTCAGGAAAAAACAAAAGAAAAGAAAAAAAAATTAACCAAAGGAAGAGAAAACAAAGACCTAGCTAGAGGGACTTTATGTTCAGGGAATGCCCCAAAGGTGTTACATTCACTCAAAGGAGACAGGCCCTTGTAATTAGTCCTGAGGTCACAGGAACAAAGGAACACTGAGTGCACCTTGAAAGAAGTAGTCGTATTTCTAGGGAAAAGAAGGGCCATATTACACATTATACAGCATGAACAATGAATGAGACCAAAGAAAGTAATAGGTGAAAGAGACCATTCTGTTCTACTTCCCCCGGTAGCGATGAGAAACCTGAGGCCCAGAGATGGGAAATGGCTTGCCCAAGGCCACATAGCTTATTCCTGGCAGAGCTGGGAAAGTAATGAGGTTTCTCAACTTGTAATACAAGGCTTTTATTCCACTTATCAGTTGGAGTTGCATTTAGCTGCAAATGACAGATACTAATGGTGGCTTACACCAATAGGGGTTTATTGACCAATGATGGCTTTAAGAGATAGGAATTCATTTTGATCACTTTACAGGAAATCAAATATTAAGGCAGCTAGCCAGGTGTGCGGTGTGGTGGCTCACACCTGTATCCCAGCTACTCAAGAGGCTGAGGTGGGAGGATCTCTTGAGTTCAGGAGTTTGAGACCATCCAGAGCAACATAGCGAGACCCATTGCTTTTTTTTTTTGGAGACGGAGTTTTGCTCTTGTCGTCCAGGCTGGAGTGCAGTGGTGCAGTCTCGGCTCACTACAACCTCTGCCTCTCGGGTTCAAACGATTCTGGATGCCTCAGCCTCCTGAGCAGCTGGGACTACAGGTGTGTGTCACCATGCCCGGCTAATTTTTTTTTTTAAAACGGAGTTTCACCACGTTGACCAGGCTGGTCTCAAACTCCTGACCTCGTGATCCACCCACCTTGGCTTCCTAAAGTGCTGGGATTACAGGCGTGAGCCACCACGCCCAGTGCTCACGTTTCTTTTCTTTTCTTTTTTATTTTTTTGAGATGGAGATTTGCTCTTGTGGCCCAGGCTGTAGTGCAATGGTGCAATTTCGGCTCACTGCAACCTCCACTTCCCGGGATCAAGCGATTCTCCAGCCTCAGCCTCCCTAGTAGCTGGGATTACAGGCATGCTCCACCATGTCCAGCTAATTTTGTATTTGTAGTAGAGCCAGGATTTCCCTATGTTGGTCAGGCTGGTCTTGACCAACATGTGAGCCACTGCACCTGGCCTAATTTTTTGTATTTTTAGTAGAGATGGGTGTTTCACTGTGTTAGCCAGGATGGTCTTGAACTCCTGACCTTGTGATCCACCTACCTCGGCCTCCCAAAGTGCTGGGATTACAGGCATGAGCCATGGCGCCCAGTGCTCATGTTTCTTTTCTTTTCTTTTTTATTTTTTTGAGATGGAGTTTTGCTCTTGCGGCCCAGGCTGTAGTGCAATGGTGCAATTTCGGCTAATTGCAACCTCCGCTTCCTGGGATCAAGCAATTCTCCAGCCTCAGCCTCCCTAGTAGCTGGGATTACAGGCATGCTCCACCACGCCTGGCTAATTTTGTATTTTTAGTAGAGACAGGATTTCTCTATGTTGGTCAGTCTGGTCTCAAACTCCTGACCTCAGGTGATCTGCCTGCCTTGGCCTCCCAAAATGCTGGGATTACAGGTGTGATCCACTGGGCCCAGTCCTCATGTTTCTTTTAATTTTTTAAAATGTGGCTGCTAAAAATCTTAAGATTATATTTGGTTTACATATTCTACCAGATAGTGCTAGTCCAGAATAAATAATGATAGCTAACACCTCTTGAGTGCTTACTATTCCAGGGACTTTTTTTTTTTTGACAGTCTCACTGTTGCCCAGTCTGGAGTGTGGTGGTGTGTGATACAGGCTCACTCCAACCTCCACCTCCTGGGTTCAAGCGATTCTCCTGCCTTAGCCTCCTGAGTAGCTGAGGTTACAGGTGTGCACCACTGCACCTGGTTAATTTTTGTATTTTCAGTATAGACAGGGTTTCGCCATGTTGGCCAGACTGGTTTCGAACTCTTTTTTTTTTTTTAAAGACGGGGTTTCACCATGTTGGTCAGGCTGGTCTTGAACTCCCGACCTCAGGTGATCCGCCCGCCTTGGCCTCCAAAGTGCTTGGACTACAGGCATGAGCCACCACGCCCGGCCATCGAACTCTTGGCCTCAAGTGATCTACCTGCCTTGGTCTCCCAAAGTGCTGGGATTACAGGTGTGAGCTACAATGCCAGGCCCCAGGCACTCCTGTAAGTATGACAGTTACTAATTCATTTAATCATACAACAATCTTATATGGTTTCTAATTCCCATTTTACAGATGAGGAAACACACACAGAAGTTTAGTAACTTATCTAATCTCAGCAAGCCAGTATTTAGCAAGTGAGCATTAATTCAGGTAGCCACGTGTTGGGGCCACATACTCAAACTCTAGAGTGTGCTATTACCAGAAAGAACACTGGTTTGGTTGAAAGCCCTGGGTCTGAGGTCCAGCTCTGCTATTTTCAAGCTGTGTAGGCCGTAGGGAAGTTAAGCCTCCATTGCCTCATTTATAAAAATGAGATAATAGTCACTAGCCTCACTCATAGAGTCACTAACAGAATGATCTAGAAGTAGCATACTAAGGTAGTTAAAATGGACTCTGGACTGAGCAGGGTTGCTCACGATGATAATCCCAGCACTTTGGGAGGCCAAGGCGGGCAGATCACTTGAACCCAGGAGTTCGAGACCAGCCTGGGCAACATGGCAAAAACCCATCTCTACCAAAAAATTTAAAAAATTGGCTAGGCGCAGTGGCGTGCACTGTGGTCCCAGCTACTGGGGATGCTGAGATAGGAGTATTGCTTGAGCCTTGGAGACAGAGGTTGCAATAAACTGAGATCTCACCACAGCACTGCAGCCTGGGTGACAGAGTGACACTGTCTCAAGAAAAGAAAAAAAGACTGGACCCTGATTCCTCGTGTGCAAATCTGGGCACTGCTGCTTATAAGTTATATGAGCTTGTGGAAGATATTTGATTGTGTGCCTCCGTTTCTTCAACTGTAAAATGGAGATAATAGTACCTACCTAATGAGAGTTGTGTGGATCAAATGTGTTACATGTGTAAAGTGCTTATATTGGTGCCTAGTACTTAGCAAGCACTTACAGAGTTTACTATTAATAGCTTAGTGACAGCCAGGCATGGTGGCTCACACTTGTAATCCCAGCACTCTGGGAGGCCAAGGTGGGTGGATCACGAGGTCAAGAGATTGAGACCATCCTGGCCAACATGGTGAAACCCCATCTCTACTGAAAATACAAAAATTAGCCAGGCGTGGTGGTATGCGCTTGTAATCCCAGCTACTCAGGAGGCTGAGGCAGAAGAATCGCTTGAACCCGGGACGCAGAGGTTGCAGTGAGCTGAGATCGTGCCACTGCACTCCAGCCTGGCGATGAAGCGAGACTCCATCTGTAAAAAAAAAAGAAAAGTTCATGCTGGGTGCAGTGGCTCACGCCTATAATCCCAGCACTTTGAGAGGCTGAGGCAGGTGGATAACCAGAGGTCAGGAGTTCGAGACCAGCCTGACCAACATGGTGAAACCCCATCTCTACTAAAAATATAAAAATAAGCCGGGCATGGTGGCTAACGCCTGTAATCCCAGCTACTCGTGAGGCTGAGGCAGGAGAACGGCTTGAACCTGGGAGGTGGAGGCTGCAGTGAGCCAAGATCACACCATTGTACTCCAGCCTGGGCAACAAGAGCGAAACTCCATTAAAAAAAAAAAAAAGAGTTCAGCAAAGTTACTGGGTACAAAGTTAATACACAAAAAGGCATAACAGCATATATACCAATAATCAATAAGAAAATGAGATAGGCCGGGCGCGGTGGCTAGCACTTTGGGAGGCCGAGGCGGGCGGATTATGAGGTCAAGAGATCGAGACCATCCTGGCCAACATGGTGAAACCCCGTCTCTACTAAAAATACAAAAAAATTAGCTGGCGGTGGCGTGCGCCTGTGGTCCCAGCTACTCCGGAGGCTGAGGCAGGAGAATTGCTTGAACCCGGGAGGCGGAGGTTGCAGTGAGCCGAGGTTGCGCCACTGCACTCCAGCCTGGCGCCTGGTGACGGACTGAGACTGTCTCAAAAAAAAAAAAAAAAAAAAAAAGAAAGAAAATGAGACAGAAAAAAAACCCCTACAAAAATGAGATACCACAACACAGCTACAAATTAGAATGGCCAAAAGCCAGAACACTGACACCACCAAGTGCTGTCAAGAATGTGAAACAACAGGAGCTCACATGCATTGCTGGTGGAAATACGAAACATACAGCAACTTTGGAAGACAGTTCAGCAGCTTCTTGCAAAACTAAACGTACTCTCATATGATCCAACAGTTGGTCTCCTTGGTATTTACTCTGAGGAGCCCAAGGTGGAGTACAATGGTGCAATCTTGGCTCACTGCAACCTCCACCACCTGGGCTCAAGCCATTCTCCCATCTCAGCCTCCTGAGCAGCTGGAACTACAGGCGCACGCTACCATGCCCGGCTAATTTTTGTATTTTTGGTACAGACAGGGTTTTGCTGTTTTGCCCAGGCTAGTCTCGAACTCCTGAGCTCAAGTGATCCGCCCATCTCGGCCTCCCAAAGTGCTGAGATTACAGGAGAGCAGCACCGCGGCCGGACCAATATATCTTATTAAACCAAATATACCCCAACTGTCATCAATTTTGTTATAATTATCACACTTGTAACCATTTAAAAATTACGGTTTTTTTTTTGGTACTAAGTTTGGAAATCTGGTGTGTATTCTACACTTATAGCACATCCCAACTTGGGCCAGCCACGTTTCAGAGGTCACCAGCCACATGTGGCTCGCGGGAAGCGAAGCCCTGCAGAGGACACAGTCGCGTCCTCCCGCCCCACTAAGGGTTCCTTCTAGAGCCCAGGGGCTCGCGACCTAGGCCCCGCCCAGCGCCCCTCCCAGGTTACATCACAGAGCCCACGGGCCCCGCCGGCCGCGTGCATGCCGACTCTCGCACTTTCTCCGCTGTAGGCGCCCAGGCTCTAAGATAGAGCGACGGCCATCAACAGCGGAGGCAGTCGGTCGGCCTACCGGCCGCTTCGGCATTCGCAGGCCCGAGGCAGGAGTATGTAGCCCTCAGGCGAACCTCGCCCCTCAACGGCCCGCCGCTCGCGCAGCTCTGCAGAGAGAGCGTGGCGGCAGGGTTAGCACCCATTGGTGCGTCGCAGCCCTCCGCCCGCCCCCTCGCCACGCTTATTGGTCGGAGCGGCGGCGCCCGCCGGGTAGGCGGTGGCGGCGTCCCTCCCTCGCGCCTGCCCTCAGAGGGCGACGAGGAAGCGGCCGCCTCCCTGCGCCCCGCCTCTTAGGCTAGCTTGCTGGCTCCCAGCTCCTCCCGACGTCTCCCAGCTCCTCACGGCTCTTCCCGGCGCTCTCCTGTCTCCCTCCTGCTCCGGCTCCGACTCGGCGGCGGCGGGTAGGTGCAGCCGCAGGCGGGGTCCGATCGGAAGGGGCGGCCTCCTCACTGTCCCGGGCTGCCCGAGCCTCGTCCCGCGGCAGCCCGGGCCCCCACGGGGCCGCCCAAAGCGTGGAAGGGCGGTGGCCGCCTGCCTGCTAGACGCGGGGGGCGTTCGAGGGAGGGGGCCAGGCGGGGGTCCGGCGGGCGTGACTTTCGGAGTCTTTCAGGCGCGATCTGGGGGAGTTCTTGGAGTGAGGCCGCGTTGAGAGGTCCAGCTTTGGGGGCCGGGGCGGTGGTGCCGAGCGACATGCGTTGGGCTCTGGATGGGGCTGAGCCGCAGGTTGAGGGTCGGCCGCAGTCTGAGGCCCTGGGTGGGGTGTGGGAGTGTAGAACTCCGGTCGTTTTCTGGGGCTTTATGGGGGTCAGTTGATGTGAGGCTGAGGTGAGCCTAGGGTGTACAGTCAGGAGTTATGGGTGGGGCTTGGGGGGGTGGTCTGGAGAATGGGCCCTAGGCGGGGCTCTTCCTGCATGTAAAGGTCCCGGCACTGTGTGGGGACTAAAGCGTGTGTCTGGCAGTGGGAGTGCGAGGGGGTCGCGTTAGGGTGGGGTGGGAGGATACAGGGACTAGGAGGGGCTGTTGGAAACATTATCCAGAACAGAGATTGTGATTTAACACATGGGAACAAGTTCTCCATCGGTGTGAAATCCCTTTGGTGAAATTGTCCTGTGGAGGAGTTTTGAGAGTTTTGCTTACTTCCAGGAACGGGTAAATTAAATGCATTTGCTGCTTTGGGGGAGGAGGCAGTGATTGATTACCTTTAGGTTTGTGCTTTAGGGCCCAAACTCGGATGAAATACGTGCTCCTCGGGAAGGTTAGTGTTACCCAGCTTTCTACTGGAAACCCCCTTTTCTCCTTTGCCTTCTCTGGTCCTGTTATAGTATTGCTCCCCAGGTCCTCTCGATTCTCTCTCCCTGGCTGCATAGCAGCATAGAGCATTGCAGTGGTTTCTTGGGTGGGGGGTGTGTGTGTGTGTTCGCGTGTTCTCGCGTGCGTGCGCGCGCACACGCACTTACCCGCCCATTTCCCTGCTGCTGTGCTTTTGGCAGCTGCCTCTGCTCTTCCCCAGGGATGGTTGTGGCATTGCATCAGGGGATATTTGTGCTTGTAATTTGCTCACTCAGCCCAGGAGGAGGGAGAATAGTATGCTGCAGAGATTGGGGGGGGGGTGGGGGCGGGGTGCTGTCAGCTTGGCTGGGTAGACAGAGAAATGGGTGTGGTGAGGGAATACAGCTGCTCTAGGCCTGTAGGGTAACACTGCCCAGTCATCAGCGAAAAGGGATTCAAAGAGCACCAGGAGCAGCTATTTTTATAAATCAATCCTGAATCCAAGCTGAGCACATGGATTTAGAGTGAACAGTTGTCATGCTCTATTACTGGCTGGGTGTTTAGTAGACACTAGTAGAGTTGCTAAGCAGGAGACTCCCATCTGTACTGTGTAGTGTGTACTTTACTTGCAACTTTTAAACTTTGCTTTTCTCAACTCTGTAGATTGGGACATCTCTCTTCAGGCTGGTGTCTTTTAAATCGACGTAGTTTGATCATCTGTACTACCTCTTTTCAAATGAAATGTTTTCACCTCAGTTAAACTCTTCATTTCAAATTTAGCTGCAAAATAATAAAGCTGTCACTTTTTTAGCACTTACCATCTCCCAGGCACTAGCTGTATTTACAGATGAGGAAACTGAGACTGATGGGAATAAGAGGTCACACAGATAGTTAAGTGGCTAAAGTGGTATCCAAACCAAGGTCTCTCCAACCCCCACATAGTAGTTCACAAACTTCAGAATTGTGGTTCACATTGGGATGATTCAAGTGCTTGAGAATTTATTAATGCAAAGTAAACAAACTCACCAGAGACTGACAAACCAGATAGCAGTTAATGTATGTCGGATGCATTAAGTGCCATGTGCACAATTGGATTTAATTATCCACTGACCAGGACACCTCCATTGTTCTGGACTGCCTAATCAGTAGTAAAAAGGTAGTTGATTATAGAATTGGAAAGGCATTAGATATTCTTAGGGGGGTATTTTTAAATTTTTATTTTATTTATTTATTTATTTATTTTAAGAGACGGGGTTTCACCATATTGGTGAGGCTGGTCTCGAACTCCTGACCTCAAGTGATCCACCCTCCTCGGCCTCCCAAAGTGCTGGGATTACAGGCGTGAGCCACCATGCCAAGCCTTGTTTATTTTTGAGACAAGGTCTTGCTCTGTTGTCTAGGCTAGGGTGCAGTGGTGGGATCTCAGTTGACTTCAGCCTCTGCCTCCTGGGTTCAAGCAGTTCTGCCTCACCCTCCTGAGTAGTTGGGATTACAGGCATGTGCCACCACACCCACTAATTTTTGTATTTTTAGTAGAGATGATGTTTCACCATGTTGGCCAGGCTGGTCTTGATGTCCTGATCTCAAGTGACACGTCTGCCTTGGCCTCCCAAAGTGCTGGGATTACAGGCGTGAGCTACCACACCTGGCCATTTATTTTTATTTTATTCTGTCTTATTTTTTGAGATGAAGCCTCGCTCTGTCATTGACACTGGAGTGCGGTGGCATGATCTCAGCTCACTGCAACGTTCACCTCCTGCGTTCAAGCGATTCTCCTGCCTCAGCCCCTGAATAGCTGGGATTACAGGTGCCCACCACCATGAGCCGCTAATTTTTGTATTTTTAGCTGAGTCTGGGTTTCACCATGTTGGCCAGGCTGGTCTTGAACTCCTGACCTCAAATGATCCACCCGCCTCTGCCTCCCAAAGTGCTAGGATTACAGGAACCAGCCATCTTGCCTGGCCTTAGGGGATATTTTAATCAAGTAGCAAAAGTCTAGTGAATTTCCCTTTTCCCCAATGTAAAAACACACATACAGTGCTGGGGGGTGTCTTAACACATTTTCCTGCTCTGTGTTACTTGTTTTTTAAGTTGTCTCTTCATATATTTGTCATTCTAGCATCTCTTTGTTAAAATTCTCAAATAGGCCGGGCGTGGTGGCTCATGCCTGTAATCCAAGTACTTTGGAGGCCAAGGCGGGTGGATCACCTGAGGTCGGGAGTTCAAGACCAGCCTGACCAACATGGTGAAACCCCATCTTTATTTAAAAAAAAAAAAAGAAAAAAAAAAGAGAAAAGAAAAAAAAATTCTCAAATATACAAATAAATTTATGTTACATATTAACAAGTAATTTTCCATTGTTCCTTGGCAGTGAAGGAAGCACCTGGATTTCCTTATATATAGGTGGCTTAGCTTTAGTCAGAGAGTTGATTCTTCCTGATCTCATACTATCTTGTTATTTTCCTAATCTTGTTTCTGAATTTGGTGATCCATCCTTTAGCTCTGTAAACTTTTGCTCTTGACAGTTAAAATTTTTGTAATCACTTTTTTTTTTGTAATTAATGATTTTTTAAACATATTTTAATGCGTAGTTGCTATGTAGGTTTTAGATATTCTTAAGATGTGAGAAAATCTGAGAGGGACATTTTGACCCAGTGGAAGGCATCTTGGCAGCTCATTTATTTAGTCAATTTGAAAAGGAAACCAAGTAAATATCACTGATTTCACTTTGTCTTTCTAAACGGCACTTTAAGAACCAGGTTATTGTAGATTTAGTGCTAGGAGTGAGTGAGTTGAGGAGAATTAAGATTTTTTTTTTTTTTTTGAGACAGAGTTATGCTCTGTTGCTAAGTCTGGAGTGCAGTGCTGCAATCTTGGCTCACTACAGCCTCCGCCTCATGGGTTCAAGTGACTCTCCTGCCTCAGCCTCCCGAGTAGCTGGGACTATAGGTGTGTGCCACCGCGCCCAGCTAATATTTTGTATTTTCAGTAGAGACAAGGTTTCACCATGTTAGCTGGGATGGTCTCAATCTCTGGGCCTCATGATTTGCTCACCCAGGTCTCCCAAAGTGCTGAGATTACAGGTGAGAGCCAGCCAGGTGACAGTTTAAGTTAAGAAGGGGGATTCTAGGGCTCAATGGCTCATGCCTGTAATTCCAGCACTTTGGGAGCCTGAGATGGAGGATTGCTTGAGGCCAGAAGTTTGACACCTGCCTGGATAACATAGTGAGACCCTGTCTCTATTAAAAAAAAAAAAAATAATAATGGGAGTGGTGGCTCACACCTATAATCCCAGCACTTTGGGAGGCCAAGGTGGGTAGATCACCTGAGGTGAGGAGTTTGACAACAGCCTGGCCAACATAGTGAAACCCCGTCCCTACTAAAAATACAAAAATTAGCCGGGCGTGGTGGTGGGCATCTGTAGTTCCAGGTACTTGGGGGCTGAGGCAGGAGAATTGCTTGAACCTGGGAGGCAGAGGCTGCAGTGAGCTGAGACCATGCCATTGGCACTCCAGTCTGGGTGACAAAGTGAGACTCTGTCTCAAAAAAAAAAACAAAACTTAGTCGGACCCCAGATAATTTTAGTGTACAGCAAAACAACAACAAACTTAGCTAGGTGTGTTGGCACGTGTCTATAGTCTCAGCTACTCTGGAGGCTGGGGTGGGAGGATCCCTTGAGCCCAGGAGTTCAAGGCTCCAGTGCTATGATTGTGCCACTGCACTTCAGCCTTGCCAAAAGAGCCAGACCTGCCCACCCCCTGCCAAAAAAAAAAAAAGGGATCATAAAGCAAAGTGATATATTTAGGAGATCATGTTCATAATACTCATCTACCATTTTAGAGCTCCTAGGCCAATCTTTCAATGCAGACCTTATAGTGAACTATTTTGGATGTCATTAGCATTTTAAGCTTGAAAGTTAACACTATTACTTTTGTAATTCTTTTTTTTTTTTTTTTTAAGAGATGGGGTCTTGTTCTGTCACCCAGGCTGAAGTGCAGTGGGGAGATCACAGCTCACTGCAGCCTTGAACTTCTGGCCTCAAGCCTTCCTCTTGCCTCATCCTCCCCAGTAGTTCATATTGTGGGTGTGCACCATCACACCTGGCTACTAACTTTTGTGATTCTTATTCTTATTCTTTTTTTTTTTTTTTTGAGACTGAGTCTCGATGTATTGCCCAGGCTGGAGTACTGTGGTGAGATCTCAGCTCACTTGAACCTCCCGGGTTCAAGCGATATTCCTGTCTCAGCCTCCCGAGTAGCTGGGATTACAGGAGCTCGCCACTGGGCCTGGATATTGTGATTCTTTATGGGTAAAAAAAAAGTTAATCTTCTTGGTCGGGCACGATGGCTCACGCCTCTAATCCCAGCACTTTGGGAGGCCAAGGTAGGTGCATTACTTGAGGTCAGGAGTTCAAGACCAGCCTTAGCAACATGGTGAAACCCTGTCTCTACTAAAATACAAAAATTAGCTGAGTTTGGTGGTGGGTGCCTGTAATTCCAACTACCTGGGAGGCTGAGGCAGGAGAATCATTTGAACCCGGGAGGCAGAGGTTGCAGTGAGCTGGGATCGAGTCACTGTACTTCAGCCTCAGCCTGGGGGACGGTTAATCTTATTATTATAAACATATTTTATTAGTTTGCATATAGTTAAATATCTTTAAAAAATTTATAACTTTCCTCACTTTTTTTTTTTTTAAAGCCAGTCAAATTTAGCAGTGGGGGGGTTGTATACCAACTTTAGTAACACTAATGTTAATAAGTCCTGATAACCCACTACCATCGGACCAGCCCCTCACTTCTTTTTATATGGAAAACAATTTAAAACTCACTTTAAATAATTTTAGATTTACAGAAGTTGTAAAGATAGTACAGAATTCCTTTATACATTCTATATTCATTCATGCTTCTCTTAGTGTTAACTTTTTATATAACCTGATACCCTTATCAAAATTAAGAAATTAACAGTATAAGATTATTGACTGAACTAGAATTTCCTCTGCTTTTCCTGTATTTTCCACTGATGTCCTTTTCCTGTTACAGGATCCAATCCAGGATACCGCATTGCATTTAGATGTCATGTTTCTTTAGTTTCTTCCAATATGTGACAGTTTCTTAGTCTCTCCTTCCCTGTCTTTCCTTGACACCTTTAAAGATGAATGGTCAGGTAGTTGTAGAATGGTCCTCAATTTGGGTTTTCTGATGTTTTCTCATGATTAGCCTGAGGCTATGCATTTTGGGGAAGAATATCATAGAGGTGGTCTACCCTTGTCCCATCTTTTTGGGGTACCTAATACCATGACTCATTACTGATTATTATTATTATTTATTATTTATTATTTATTTTTTTTAGGCATTTGGGAAGTGATTTTTTTCTTTTTTTTTTTTTTTGAGAAAAAGGTCTTACTCTGTTGGCCAGGCTGAAGTGCAGTGGCACAGTCTTGGCTCGTGGCAACCTCTGCCTATTTGGATCAAGTGATTCTTGTGCCTTAGCCTCCCGAGTAGCTAGGACTACAGGCATGCTCCACCATGCCTGACTAATTTTTGTATTTTAAGTAAAGGCGAGGTTTTGCCATGTTGCCCAGGCTCGTCTTGAACTCCTGGCCTCAAGCAGTCCACTCAACTGCCTCATCCTCTGAAAATGCTAGGATTGCAGGCGCGAGCCACTGTGCCTTGTTAACTTTGATAACTTGATTAAGGTGACGTTCTGTACTGTAAAGTGACTATTTTTCTGCTTTTTGATTTTACTTGTTAGAAACTAGAAATGAGTCACCAAGTCATATCCAAACTCCAGGGGAAGGGAATTAAGCTTCACCCCCTGAAGGAAGGAGTATCAAAGAATTTGTGGTTATGTTAAAATTGCCAAAGTATTGTTCTGGATTTGTGAAGAAAGAAAAAAAAATTGCCAAAGTAATTAGTAAATATTTTGGGGAAGATAACTGTGAGGTTATACAGAGATCTGGTTTCTCTTTTAAAGTTTTGTGTACTTATTTTAGCATTCATTAGTGAATCTTGTGTGCGGCAGCATTGATTGTTATTCTATTGGTTTTCTATTTTTCTTTCTACTTTTATGATTTGAAATCCTTTTGTAAGGAAGATTTATGCCTCCCCCTCCATTTATGTATTAAATCATTTATATCAGTATAGACTCATGAATATTTTTTTCTTTGCTTATAATCCAGTACTATATTTTGTTGCTCAAGTTATTCCAGCTTTGGCCATTTTAACGTTGGCACCTATGTTCTTTTGAAATCCCCTTCGTTACCTTTGTTTGTCTCTTAGCTCTTTTGTACTTTCTGGCACTGTAAGATGCTCCAGTCTCATCTTATACTTTCCCTGCCCCAACCCTAAAATCAGCCATTTCTCCAGTGTGTCCTGGTTCCTTCTGTTGGAGAAAAGTATTTAGAAACCAATATCTGGCTTCTACATGAGCTTGGCGTACTCATCACTGCTGGGGTATCACTGCTTCTAGACCCTCTCAGGGGATAGTTAGGAAATAATATGTGTATATACTGACCCATGTATACACACATCTATGTTTACTTCTGTATCTATCTGTATATAAATACAAACGTGAGTTTATACTGATGTCTCTGATGCTAGTCCAGCACTAGAGTTCGTTCGAGCATTCTCTTCCTTGCTTAACTTCTTTCTCTGACAGAAATTTGGCTGATTTAATAAATAAGACGTTGCTTATTTTTTTTAACTTTAGTATATATAGGAAGTAAAAAATACAGTTTTAATTGTCATATAAAGTAAATTTCCAAAGCATTTTACAGTGGTTAACTAATTTAAATTATACTCCTGTAATACTGGTGTTTTTTTTTTTTCTTTTTCACCCACATTCTTTATGGATGTCCTAGAAAATACTGGTATTTTAAATTACTGCTTTTCTTTCTTTCTTCTTTTTTTTTTTTTTTTAATAAAGACGGGGTTTCACCATGTTGGTCAGGCTGATCTTGAACTCCTCCCGACCTCAGGTGATTCGCCCGCCTTGGCCTCCAAAGTGCTTGGATTACAGACTTGAGCCACCACGCCCGAACGGATTACTGCTTTTCAACTCAGGTGGGAAGACCAAGTCATTTACCTTTGGCCAAACAGGAAGTGAGTGATTTTATCTAGAATCGATGATTTTATTTATTTATTTTTTTTCGCTTTTTTTTTTTCCTTTTTGTGGAGAACAGGGTCTCGCTATATTGCCCAGGCAGGTCTCAAACTCCTGGGCTCAAGCTATCCTCCTGCCTCTGCCTCCCTAAAAGATGGGATTACAGGTGTGAGCCCGGCTATTTTATTTTATTTTTAAGAGACAGAGTCTTGCTATGTTGCTCAGGCTGATCCTGAATTCCTGAGCTCAAGCAATCCTCCTACCTCAGCCACACAAAGTGCCAGGATTATAGGTGTAAGCCACTGTGCCTGGCTTAATCACCTATTCTCACTCCCGGTGCTATACTTGACCCTAAGGAAAGCAGTCTTTTCATCTTGACTAAGAAATCAACATTTGTCTTCTTGGTGGGATTGTTCCTTTTAATAAAGAAGTTCCTGGTATTTAGCTTTTTTAAGAAAAATATCTTTGACACTATTGAGAGCAAGAACATTCTTTTTCTAGACTTCTTCTCGTCAAATCATAGAAAAGATTTAGAGATAATCTAGACAAATGTTTTATGTAATAGGTGATTCCTCCAGTTCTCTATGCAGGTATTTCCGAAGGTACCTGGTTGCTATCAATTCCAGGTTTGCAGATTTGTCATAAAAGATTTTCCTGATAATGATTGTAGATCTGCCTCCCCTGCAGTTTCTCTTCAGTGGTCCTAATTTTTCTGTCTATAATTATTTCCTGTAGCTCTAATCTCAGATTTGCACCTATTCAATGACAGTTATTTTGTCTCACTTTTTTCTTTTCCACACTACTGGCTTTTCCCCCAGCCACCTCTTGTGAAATGTGCTTTCTAAACCTTTACTATTGTCAGAAGACAAACTTAATAGATTTTTTTTTTTTTTTTGAAAGATGGGGTTTCACCATGATGGCCAGGCTGGTCTTGAACTCCTGACCTCCGGTGATCCACCCACCTTGGCCTCCCAAAGTGCTAGGATTACAGGTGTGAGCCACCCAACCTGGCCTTTTTTTTTTTAGTTGACAGAGTCTTGCTTTGCTGCCCAGGCTGGAGTGCAGTGGTGTGATGTCAGCTCACTGCAACCTCTGCCTCCCAGGTTCAAGTAATCCTGCTGACTCAGCCTCCCAAGTAGTTGGGAGTATAGGCATGCACCACCAGGCCCCAGCTAATTTTTATATTTTTAGCAGAGATGGGGTTTTGCCATGTTGGCCAGGGTGGTCTCAAACTCCTGACCTCAAGTGATTTGCCCGCTTGGCCTCTCAAAGTGCTGGGATTACAGGCGTGAACCACCGGGCCAGCCTTAGCTCCTTAGCTGTCCCTTTCATCATAACCTGTCTGGGATTGGGAAGCCAGGGTTTGAGATTTTTGAATTTGAGATACTCAGCATATAATTTTTTCGGGTTAGCCCTCTTTTTCTTTTTAGGAATAGAAATCCACTAGTAGGAATCAGGAGAGCTCTCAGTCATTTTCTTATGGGAAGAACATATTTTTATTGAAATAATTTGAATTTAGGCAGTGAGTATGTTGCTTTGGGTGACAAGTAAGTGATTTCTGAGTTTAGGAAGGATTGGGAGCAGATATAATGGGGGGATAAGGCAGATTTACAGGCTTAGTTCTCTACATATCAGCTCAAGTTTTACCTTTAGAAGGTAATTCATGGCCACTTTCTACCCTAATCTGGGTCAAGTACTCTTCTTTGTGTTTTCCCCAATATATGACTTTGGGCATATGTCATTCCACATATAAAAAAATTAATACGTAATTCACATGTCATGAAACTCACCATTTTAAGAGCATAGTTTGGGGTAGGCGTGGTAGCTCATGCTTGTAATCCCAGCACTTTGGGATGCTGAGGTGGGAAGACTGCTTGAACCTAGGAGTTCGAGACCAGCATGGGCAACATAGCATGGCAACCCTGTCTCTACCAGAAATTAAAAAAAAAAAAATTAGCCAGGCATGGTGGTGCACACCTGTAGTCCTATACTCTTGGGAGGCTGAGGTGGGAGAATCATTCACTTGACCCCAAGAATTTGAGGTTACAGTGAGCCATGATCATGCACTCTATTCTGGGCCACAGAGCGAGAGCCTATCAAAACAAAACAAAATAACAAAATCATAGAATTCGGTGGTTTTTGGTGAATTCACAATATTGTGCAACTACCACCATTATCTAAGTCCAGAACATTTTCATTACCCGCAAAAGAAACCTCATACCCATTAGCAGTCCCTTCCATTCCCTTCATTTATCCAGCCTTTGGCAACCACTAATTACCTTCCTGTCTCTATTCTGGACATTCCATATAAATGGACTCATACAATAAATGGCCTTTTTGTGTTTGACTTCTTTCATTTAGCATAGTGCTTTTAGGTTCGTCCATGTTGTAGCATGTGTCATTTCATTTTTATGACTGAATAATATTACATTGCATGGATGTACTGCATTTTGTTTATCCATTCATCCGTTGATGAACATTTGGGTTGCACTTTTTAGCTGTTATGAATAATGCTCTGTGAAGATTCAGATAGGTTTTTGTATGGACATAGGTTTTCATTTCTGTTTAAGTACCTAGGAGTAGAATTGCTTGGTTATGTGGTAATTATGTTTAACCTTTTAAAAAATTATTTATGGAGTAATAAAAAGTTTAGTTTTGGATGTTACAGTTTGAGATACCTATGAGAAGTTTAATACTTAGCAGACATCCAGCTGGAAATGTTTTAGAAGAAAGAGTTGGGCTAAAAACAAACATTTAGAAATTGTGTTTTAAAGCTGTGGGACCAGATGAAATGATCCTATAGAGTGAGTATTGTTGGAAAATAACAAAGGTTTAAGGATGAGCCCTGTGTTGGCCAGGTGTGGTGGCTCAAACCTGTAATCCTAGCACTTTGAGGAGTATGGATCGCTTGAGCCCAGCAATTCAAGACTGGGCTGGAGCAACATGGTGAGACCCTGTCTCTATAAAAAAAAAAATTCAAGGCCAGGCGTGGTGGCTCAAACCTGTAATCCTAGCACTTTGAGGAGTATGGATCGCTTGAGCCCAGCAATTCAAGACTGGGCTGGAGCAACATGGTGAGACCCTGTCTCTATATAAAAAAAATTCAAGGCCAGGCGTGGTGGCTCATGCTTGTAATCCCAGCACTTTGAGAGGCCAAGGTGGGCAGATCACCTGAGGTCAGGAGTTCGAGACCAACCTGACCAACATGGAGACACCCCATCTCTACTAAAAATACAAAATTAGCTGGGTGTGGTGGCGCATGCCTATAATCCCAGCTACTCGGGAGGCTGACGCAGGAGAATTGCTTGAACCGAGGAGGTGGAGGTTGCGGTGAGCTGAGATCGCGCTATTGTACTCCAGCCGCGCTATTGTACTCCAGCCTGGGCAACAAGAGTGAAACTCTGTCTCAAAAAAAGAAAAGAAAAACATTTAGAACCTGAAAATTATTTTTTTCTTTTTCTTTTTCTTTTTCTTTTTTTTTTTTTTTGAGACAAGGTCTTGCTCAGATTGGAGTGCAGTGGTTCGATCATGCATGGTTCACTGCAGTCTTGACCTCCAGGGCCCAGGTGATTCTCCTATCTTAGTCTCCTGGGTAGCTGGCATTGTAGGTGTGTGCCACCACACCTGGGTAATTTAAAAAAATTTTTTAAATTAGAGATGGGGTCTCCTTATGTTGCCCAGGCTAGTCTTGCACTCCTGGGCTGAAGCAGTCCTCTTGCCTTACCCTCCCAAAGTGCTGGGATTACAGGCATGAGCCACCATGCCTGGCCGTTAGTATCTTTTGAAACACAAAAGTTTTAAATTTTGATGAAGTCTGGTTTATCTAGTTTTTCCTTGGTTGCTTGTGCTATAGGTGTCACATTTAAGAAACTGTTGCCTAATTTAAGATGATAAAGATTTTTATATTATGTTTCTTTTTTCTTTTTTTTTTTTTGTTTCATGACAGGTTCTCTCTCTCTTGTCTAGGCTGGAGTGCAATGGCATGATCTCTGCTCACTGCAGCTTCCACCTCTTAGGCTCAAGCTATCCTCCCACCTCAGCCTCCTGAGTAGCTAAGACTACAGGTGTGCACCGTGACTGCTTGGCTAATTTTTGTTTATTTTTTGTAGAGATGGGGTCTTACCGTGTTGCCCAGGCTGATCTTGAACTCCTGGGTTCAAGTGATCCACTTGCCTTGTGCTCCCCAAATGCTGGGATTATAGGTGTAATTTATGTTTCTTTTAATAATTTTATAGTTTTAGCTGTTACATTTAGGTTTTTTATTAATTTCAAATCAATTTTTATACATGATGTGTGAGGTAGGAGTCCAAAATCTTTTTCTTTTTTGAAAATTTTTTTGAGATGGAGTTTCCCTCTTGTTGCCCAGGCTGGAGTGCAATGGCACGATCTCAGCTCCCTGCAACCTCACCTCCCAGGTTCAAGCAATTCTCCTGCCTCAGCCTCCCAAGTAGCTGGGACTACAGGCGCCTGCTACCATGCCTGGCTAAGTTTTGTATTTTTAGTAGAGATGGGGTTTTCACCATGTTGGCCAGACTGGTCTTGAACTCTTGACTTTGTGATCCGCCGCCTCGGCCTCCCAAAGTGCTGGGATTACACGCATGAGCCACTGTGCCCAGCCTGGACTTTCTATTCTATTCGATTGGTGTACATCTATGCCAGTACCACTATGCTTTCTTTCTTTTCCCCCCCCGTTTATCTGCATAAATATGCTGTCTTGATTAATGTACTTTTGTAATAAGTTTTGAAATTAGGAAGTGTGAGTTTTCTAACTTCGTTCTTTTCAAGATTGTTTTGGCTGTTCTGGATCCTTGGCATTTCCATATCAAGGATATGAGTTTTAGGATCAACTTGGCAACTTTTGCAGAAAAGGCAGTTGAAATTTTGATAGGGAATGCATTGAATCTGTAGGTCAATTTAGAGAGTGCTGCCATCTGAACAATGTTAGATCTTCCACTTCATGAACATGGGATACCTTTCCATTTGTTTATGTCTTTAATTTCTTTCAAGAATATATATATATATATTTTATTTTATTATGATTATTATTTTTAAAGACGGGGTTTCACCATGTTGGCCAGGCAGGTCTTGAACTCCCGACCTCAGGTGATCCGCCCGCCGTGGCCTCCCAAAGTGCTTGGATTACAGGCGTGAGCCACTATGCCTGGCCTTAAGAATATTTTGTAGGTTGAATTTGTTGGTGGCTCACACCTGTAATCCCAGCACTTTGGGAGGCGGAGGTGAGAGGATTGCTTGAGCCTCCTCCACACCCAGCAAACCACCACACCCAGCCTGGCCAACATATCGAGACCCTGTTTCTACACATACACGCAAAATTAGCTGGGTGTGGTGGCTTGCACCTGTAGCCGTAGCCACTCATCAGGGTGAGGATGAGGTGGGAGGATCCCTTAAGCCCAGGAAGTTGATCTGTGATCCTGCCATTGCAGTCCAACTTGGGCAACAGAGCAAGACTGTCTCAAAAACACACACACACACGCTTTATAGTTTTTAGTGCACAAGTCTTGTACTTTGATTAAATTTATTCCTGAGTATTTTATTCCTTTTGATGCTATTGAAAATTATTTTCTTATTTTGTGTTGTTGATTGCTGGTGTGTAGAAATATAACATGTTTATAGATTTGGTATTCTGTGGCCCTGCTGAACTTGTTTACTAATGCTGTTTGTGTGAGTGTGTGTATGTATGTATGTATGTGTGTATTCCTTTGGGTTTCTATATTGTTTTAAAATTGTTATTTTTTGAGATGGAGTCTTGCTCTGTCATGTGATCTCTGCTCACTGCAACATCTGCCTCCCAGGTTCAAGTGAGTCTCCCCTCAGCCTCTTGAGTAGGTGGGATTATAGGCACGTGCCACCCCCACCCAGGTAATTTTTGTATTTTTAGTAGAGATGGGTTTGTTTGTTTTTTTCCCCCACCTTTATCTTCCTTCTCGGTCACATAGAGTTGGTGTTTTACCATGCCAGGCTGGTCTCCAACTTCTGACCTTAAGTGATCCACCAGCCTCAGGCTCCCAAAGTGCTGGGATTACAGGCGTGAGCCACTGCACCCGGCCTAAAATTAAATATATCTTGCCACTGAACTGAGAGAGAATCCCTTTAAGTCAGAGACTGTCCTTCAGTTCTTGTTTCTCTTTCTCTACTGGCAGATATATGTTCAATTTACGCTGCAGTCAGGTGCTGTAGTAGTGGGACTTCGGGGAGCATAGTGCCACTGATGACTTGGAAAATGGCACAGAAAGGAAGTGGGATATTGTAAAACTATTTTACCTATTATAAAATGCTTCCTGAGGTCCAGGAAAGGCAATTCACATGTTTGTCTCTGCTTTTCTTTACCTCTTGCCCCTAATTATCCTTTGTTTCTGTAACTCAGAATACTAAGGATCCCATAAAGTTAGGTGTCTAAGAATAGGAGCATTAATTTGATTTTATATATTATTTCCCTAGGGAAATGTGTTCTGGCCTCATTAACAAAATAGTTTTTTTCATGAATTTATTTATTTTTTGAGATGGAGTCTCACTCTTGCCCAGGCTGGAGTGCCTCGGCTCAGTGCAACCTCTGCCCCCCGGGTTCAAGTGATTCTCCTGCCTCACCGAATAGCTGGGACTACAGGCATGTACCACCATGCCCAGCTCATTTTTGTATTTTTCGTAGAGACGGGGTTTCGCCATGTTGGCCAGGCTGGTCTTGTACTCCTGGCCTCAATTGATCTACCCACCTCAGAACTCCTAACATGCTGGGATTACAGGCGTCAGCCAACGTGCCCAGCCAGATTTATTATTATTATTATTATTAATTTTGAGACAGAGTTTTGCTCTTTTGCCCAGGCTGGAGTGAAGTGGCATGATATTGGCTCACTGCAGCCTCTGCCTCCTGGGTTCAAGAGATTCTACTGCCTCAGCCTCCTGAGTAGCTGGGAGCTGGGATTATAGGTGCCCACCACCATGCCTGGTTAATTTTTTTTATTTTTAGTAGAGACTGGATTTCACCATGTTGGCCAGGCTAGTCTCAAACTCCTGACCTTAGGCGATCCACCTGTCTCTGCCTCCCAAAGTATTGGGATTAGAGGCGTGAGCCACTGCCCAGCCTCATGAATTTATTTATTTTTACTTTTTGGAGACTGAGTCTAACTCTGTCGCCCAGGCTGGAGTGAAGTGGCATGATCTTTGCTCACTGCAACCTCTGCCTCCTTGGTTCAAGCAATTCTCCTGGTTCAGCCTCGTGAGTATCTTGGACTACGGGCACACACCACCACAGCCCCATAACAAGGTTTGACCACATTAGCCTAGCCAATTTCGAGCTCCTGACCTCTAGTGATCCACCTGTCTTGGCCTCCCAAAGTCCTGGGGCTACAGACGTGAGCCACTGCTCCTGTCCCCTTTTTTCATGAATTTAGAAGTATTTATGGTAATGATTGGCTATATTCATTGTTAATTCTGTGTTCAGATTTTTTTTTCTTTTTTTTTTTAGGCGGATGTCTCACTCCGTTGCCCAGGCTCTGGAGTGTGGTTTGGCATCATGGCTCACTGCATCCTTGGCCTTCTGGTTTCAGGTGATCCTCCCAACTTCAGCCTCCTGAGTATCTGGGACTACAGGTGTGCACCACCACACCTGGCTAATTTTTTGGGTATTTTACGTAGAGACAGGGTTTTACCATGTTGCTCAGGCTGATCTCGAACTCCTGAGCTCAAGCAGTCTGCCCATCTTGGCCTCTCAAAGTTTTCTAGGATTACAGGTGTGAGCCATTGTGCCTGGCCTTCAGATTTTTTCTTGAGTAAACTCAAGTTTACTTATTTTTCTTTCCCTCTTATTCACTAAGTTACAGAGACATGGGAGTAACAAACCATTAGTGGTTAAAGGGCAGTATCTGACCCGTTTGTTATCTTTCTGTCTGTTTTTATTACCAGACATGGAGAAATGCTTTTTTTTTTTTTTTTTTTTTTTTGAGATAGAGTCTCACCCTGGTTGCCCAGGCTGGAGTGCAGTGGCACAGTCTCGGCTCACTGCAGCCTCCGCCTCTCGGGTTCAAGTGCTCCTTCTGCCTCAGCCTCCTGAGTAGCTGGGATTACAGGTATGCGCCACCATGCCCGGCCAACTTTTGTATTTTTAGTAGAGGCAGGGTTTCTACCTGCCTTGGCCTACCAAGGGGCTGGGATTACAGGTGTGAGCCACCTGTGAGTTGGAGTTTTGCTCTTGTTGCCCAGGCTGGAGAGCAATGGCTCGATCTTGGCTCACTGCAACCTCCGCCTCCCCGGTTCAAGCGATTCTCCTGCCTCAGCCTCCTAAGTAGCTAGGATTACAGGCACATGCCACCACACCCGGCTAGTTTTTGTATTTTTAGTAGAGACGGGGTTTCATCATATTGGTCATGCTGATCTCAAACTCCTGACCTCAGGTGATCTGCCCACTTCGGCCTCCCAAAGTGTTGGGATTACAAGCATGAGCCACCGTGCCTGGCCCAGAAATGCCTTTTAAAAGCACGCTGTACTTTAAAGAGGGGTAGTTCCCCTTTATTTCATTTCATTTAATTTTTTGAGACAAGGTCTCACTCTATTACCCAGGTTGGAGTGCAGTGGTGTGATCATTGCTCCCTGTACCCTTGACTTCCCAGGCTCAAATGATCTTCCCCACTCAGCCTACCAAGTAGATGGGACTACAGGCATTCACCACCACACCAGGCTAATTTTTTCCTTTTTTTTTTTCTATAGAGACGAGATCTCACTATGTTTCACAGGCTGGTCTCTAACTCCTGGCCTTTAAGTGATCATCCTGCCTCTGCCTCCCAAAGTGCTGGGATTGCAGGTGTGAGTCACCACACCTGGCCCACAATTCCCTTTTAATCAAAAAATATTAAAATTTTTTTTTAAAAGAATGGATTGTCTGGTGGGTCCATACTGCCAACCTGTTCTAAACACACACACACACACACACACACACACAACAGGGCCAGGTGCAGTGGCTTACACCTGTAATCCCAGCACTTTGGATACCAAAGATGGGAGGATTGCTTGAGGCCAGGAGTTCAAGACCAGCCTCGGCAACATAGTGAGACCCCATTTATACAAAAAGTAAAAAATTTTAAAAAACTGAAATACAACAGGTAAAGAAGATGAAATTACTGAAAAGAAAGCAAAAAAAGCCAAGAGTAAAATTAAAATTGAAGAAGATAGGGACGAAGAAAAAGTAGTAATGGTAGAAGAAGAGGTGTCTGTGAGAGAGAGAGAGAGACCATCCCAGTCAATATAGCAAGACTGCATCTCTAAAAAAAAAAAAGTTAAAAAATTAGCTGACCATGGTGGTGTCTGTAGTTCCAGCTACTCAGCAGGCTAAGGCAGGAGGCTTACTTAAGCCTAGGAGTTTGACTGATCACGGTGAGCTGCGATCATGCGACTACATTCTAGTGTGGCCAATGGAGTGAGACCCTGTCTCAGAAAAAGAACTTGCAGAAATGGAACCTACTCAATTGGTTGAGTACTGAAGCAATTGGCACCAGGGACTGGTTTTGTGGAAGACAATTTTTCCATGAACGGGGGTGGGCATTAGATTATCTTATGGAGCACACAACCTACATCCCTTGCATGCACAGTTCACAGTAGGGTTGGTGCCCCTGTGAGATCTAACGCTGCACTGAGTTGACAGGAGGAGAGCTCGGGTGGTAATGCTCACTCACCTGCTGCTCACCTCCTGCTGTGCGGCCCAGTTCCTAACAGGCCATGGACTGCTACTGGTCCACAGCCCAGGGGTTGGGGATCCCTCTTTAAATAATCTCTAGATTACTTACAGTGCTCCATACAATGTGAATGCCATGTAAATAGTTATGCTATATTATTTTTTTATTTGTATTTTTTAATTGTTGGTTTTCTTTTTTTGTTTTTTCTTTTTCTTTCTGTTTTTATTGTTGTATTGTTTTTTCTTTTAGGATATTTTCAACCCAAGGTTGTTTGAATCTGAGGTTGGTTGAATTTGAATCTGAGATTGGGCCACGCATGGTGGCTCATGCCTGTAATCCCAGCACTTTGGGAGGCTGAGGTGGGAGGATCATCTGAGGTCAGGAGTTCAAGACCAGCCTGGCCAGCATAGTGAGACTTCATCTCTACAAATAATTTTAAAATTAAAAAAGGCCAGGCGAGGTGGCTCATGTCTGTAATCCTAGTACTTTGGGAGGCTGAGGTGGGCAGATCACTCGAGGTGGGGGGTTCGAGAAAATTAGCCAGGAGTGGTAGCACACGCCTGTAATCCCAGCTACTGAGGAGGTTGAGGCACAAGAACCACTTGAACCCAGGAAGCAGAGGTTACGGTGAGCCAAGATCTCGCCACTGCACTCCAGCCTGGGAGGCAGAGTGAAACTGTGTCCCCCCCGAAAAAAATTAAATTAAATAAAAAAATATATATGTGATGGCTCAATTCAAGGATGTGGAACCTGTGGCTTTGGAGGGCTAACTATATATCAAAGATCTGGCAACTGGAAGAGGGATTAGATTTAGTATTTTTTGTTGCTTTGACAAAAGAACTAGGACCATCAAGTAGACGTTAAAGAGAAGAATGGAATATAATTTTCTAATAAGATAGTGAGTTTGCTCATGTTAAAGTTAAGATACTGAGTTTAACTTACGTTAAAACAGAGCCTGGGTATTTAGAGATACTGAGGAGGTAGTTTAGTTGAATGACCTTTAATGTTTTTGTAAATAATGGTTCTTAACTTTATTGAATATATATCCTTTTGAGAATTTAACCAACAGCAAAGACCCTGTCCCCAGAAAACTTCTACATATGTAATGTATGCATGTATTTTTTCTCTCATCCTTGAAAACTACTTTTTTGGGGGCATAGTATTGTATGTTTACTTTTATTTTCTTTCAGTTTATTGAATTTATCGTTTCTTTTTTTTTTTCCTTTTTGTAGAGATGGGATGTCACTATGTTGCCCATGCTTGTCTTGAACTCCTGGACTCAAGCAACCCTCCCACCTCAGCCTTCCAAAGTGCTGGGATTAAGGCGTGAGCCACCCTTCCCAGCCTTGAATTTATTCTGTTATCTTCTGGCTTACATTGCTGCTTGAGAAGTTAGCCTTGGTGTTAATATTTGTCAGGTATTCTGTGGCATCACTAGTTTTTGATTTTCTCAAACTGCATGACTTAACTGTCATTGGCTTATCCAGATTATGAGAAACTAAGATGCCAGTACATACAGGGATGCCTCTGTGACTATGATTTCTCAGGAATTTTTTATTCCTTTGATTTGCTCAACACCAAGGCAGGCTTCTGTATAGTCCACTAGGGATAGTGAAAAATTTGGGGGCTTGGTTTAGTTTGGACAGGTATATGGTTGGGTGTCTTCTTTATAAGGCTTATTAACTTTGGGAGGGCCCAGAGTCTTGATTTCTGTCCCCCTTGCCTTATGTGGCCTTTGAATTGAAAGCTTTAGATTAGGGCTTCACAGATTTTAGTGTGCATACAAATCACATGATCTTGTTATAAGGCAGATTCTAATTCTGAAGGTTTAGTATGGGACCCAGGATTTTGCATTTCTGATCTATTAAGGTGATGCTAATCCTGTTGGTCTACAGATGACACTTTAAGTTGCAAGGAGTTAGATTGTTATGTTTGAGATGTGAGTGGTATTAGTAATGTTAGTGATGGTTATAGAGATGGTACAGTAGTATATAAAGAATGAAGATCATTCCATTGTGCAGAGGTTGTTTTTTTTAAGTTAATAGACTTTTTGTTTGTTTGATTTTAAAGAGACAGGGTCTTTTTTGTTGCCCAAGCTGGAGTACAGTGGCACGATCATAACTCATTGCAGCCTGGAACTCCTGGGTTCAAGCAATCCTTCTGCCTCAGCTTCCATAGTAGATGGGACTGCAGGTACACACTACCAAGGCTGGCCATTTGTTTTCTTTTTTTGTAGAGATGAGTACTTTCTATATGGTGGAGCTGAAAATTTTCCATTGTCTAGCGATATAATGCTTGGCATAACACATTAGTTTTTCTGTCTTTAGCTATGTTTAGATACACAGATACTTACTATTGTGTTACAACTGCCTGTAGTATTCAGTAGTTACATGCTATACAGGTTTGTAGCCTACAACCAACAGATTATACCATATAACCTAGATGTGTAGTAGGCAATACCATCTAGGTTTGTGTAAGTACACTGTATGATGTTCGCACAACAATGAAATCACCTAACATTTCTCAGAATGTATTCCCGTTAGGTGATGCATGACTGTTTAACTGTAACCACCCAGTGAGTTCGCCTTACCTGCTGTCTTGACAGCCAATTTATCAAGATAGGGAATTGCAGTAGAGAAAGAGTAATTCATGCAGAGCCAGCTGTGCCGGAGACCAGAGTTTTATTATTACTTAAATCAGTTTTTCTAAGAATTTGTGAATTGGAGTTTTTAAGGATAATTTTGTGGGTAGGGGACCAGTGAGTCAGGAGTTCTGATTGGTTGGGTGGGAGATGAAATCATAGGTAGTTGAAGCTATCCTCATGTGCTGAGTCAGTTCCTGGGTGGGGGCCACAAGACAAGATGAACCAGTTTATTGATCTGGGTGGTTCCAGCTAATCCATCGATTATAGGATCTGCAAAATATCTCAAGCACCATCTTAGGTTTTAAAATAATGGTGTTATCCCCGGGAGTAATTTGGGGAAGGTTTAGAATCTTGCAGCCTCTAGCTGCATGACTCCTAAACCATAATTTCTAATCTTGTTAGAATTTATTAGTCCTGCAAAGGCAGTCTAGTCACCAGGCAGGAAGGGGGTTTGTTTTGGGAAAACTAACCTAAACTGTAAACTAAGTTCCTCCCAAACAAAGTTAGTTCGGCCTAAGCCTAGGAATGAGCAAGGACAACTTGGAGGTTAGAAGCAAGATGGAGTTGGTTAGATCAGCTCTCATTCACTGTAATAATTGTCTCACTTACAATTTTTGCAAAGGTGGTTTCATAGTGATGTGTGTACAGAATAGTTTCACTGCCCTAAAAATCCCCTGTACCCATCCGTTTATCCCTACTTCTTCCCCTCAACTACTGTAACCACTAATATTTTTCTGTCTTCATAGTTTTGTCTTTTTCAGAATGTCATATAGTTAGAATTATACAGTATATAGCCTTTCAGATTGGCCTTTTTTCACCTAGCAATATGCATTTGAGGTTTCTCAATGTCTTTTTGTGGCTTGATGGCTCATTTTTTTTTTTTATTGCAGAATAGTATTCCATTGTCTGGGTGCACTACAATTTGCTTATCTATTCACCTACTGAAGGCATCCTGGTTGGTTCCAAGTTTTGGCAATTATGAATAAAGTTGCAATAAATGTCCACCTGCAGGTTTTTCTGTGAACATGAGTTTTCATCTTTGGGTAAATACCAAGGAGTGCTGTTGCTAGATTGTGTGGTGAGAGAGTATGTTTAGTTTTGTAAGAACCTCCCAAACTGTAGTATACCTTTTTTTTTAAAAGACACAGGGTCTCGCTGTGTTCTTCAGGCTGGACTCAACTCCTGGGCTCAAGCAGTCCTCTTGCTTTAGCCTCCTGAGTAGCTGGGACCATAGGTGAGTTCTAGCTCACCTGGCTGGTGGTACCATTTTGCATTCCCACTAGCAATGAATGAGGTTTCCTATTTGTTTGATATTCTTGTCAGCATTTGGTGTTGTGTTTTAGATTTTGGCCATTCTCATAGGGATATAGTGGCATCTCGTTGTCTTTTTTTAAAAATGAATTTGAAGTCTTTTTTTTTCTTACTAATAATTTCTTTTAACCACAGTTGTCACTATTATTGTCTTAATTGGCAATTCTCTGACGACATATGATTGAACATCTTTTATATGCTTATTTGCCATTGGTATATCTTTGGTGAAGTATCTGTTCAGATCTTTTGCCTATTTTTTTTAATTGGGTTGTTCATTTTCATATTAAGTTTTAAGAGTTCTTTGTATATTTTGTTTAATTTTTTATTTATTTTGAGATAGGGTTATAAGACTGGCTAATTTTTTTTTTTTTTTTGGTAGAGACAGGGTTTTGACATGTTTCTTAGGCTGGTCTTGAACTCCTGGGCTCATGTGATCCACCCTCCTCAGCTTCCCAAAGTGCTGGGATTATAGATGTGAGCCACTGTACCAGGCCTCTTTGTACATTTCGGATACCAGTTCTTTATCAGATAGGTGTTTTGAAAATATTTTTTCCCAATCTGTTGTGTTTCTATTCTCTTAGCAGTATATTTTGCTGGTGAGAATTTTTAACTTCAACAAAGTCCAGCTTATCAGTTTTTTTTTTTTTAGAGTTTCGCTGTTGTCACCCAAGCTGGAGTGCAATGGTGTGATCTCAGCTCACTGCAACCTTAGCCTCCTGAGTAGCTGGGTTTATAGGTACCCACCACTACACCTGGCTAATTTTTGTATTTTTAGTAGAGAAACAGGGTTTCACCATGTTGGCCAGGCTAGTTCTCAAACTCCTGATCTCTGGTGATCTGCCCGCCTTGGCCTCCCAAAGTGCTGGGATTACAGGTGTGAGCCATCTCGCCTGGCTCAGTTTATCAGTTTTTTCTTTCATAGATCATGTTTTTGGGGTTGTATCTAAGAAGTCATTGCCAAACCCAAGGTCACCTAGATATTCTTCTATTTTATCTTCTAGTTTTACAGTTTTGTATCTTGCATTTAGGTCTATAATCCATTTTTCTTATGAACCATCAGTCTTTTAATCTTCCAGAGTTTTGGTGGATTCTCTAGGACTTTATAGCAATTCGTGACCATGTGCCATTTACAGGCATAAGTGATAAACTTCATAGTGGATGAGAAAGATCAACAAAATGAGTTGCCTTGTGTTATATTGTCCAAAGGAAATATGTCAGTGATATATGAGTGACTAGAGTTTTTACTAGTTGTTTGTATCTTACATTTAGGTCTATAATTCATTTTTCTTATGAACCATCAGTCTTTTAATCTTCCAGAGTTTTGGTGGATCTCTAGGAATTTATTCTATAGCAATTTGTGACCTTGTGCCATTTACAGGCATAAGTGATAAACTTCATAGCGGCTGAGAAAGATCAACAAAATGAGTTGCCTTGTGTTATATTGTCTAAAGGAAATATGTCAGTGATACATGAGTGACTGAGTTTTTACTAGTTGAGATTACATCTAGGTCCCTTTTGGTGATGAAACTATTTATTGTTTGTTGCAGAGTTCTACTGCAGACTAACAATTCCCGAACCTATTTATAACCCATGTGTTTTAAATGTGATATGATTGAGATTTTATTTTTATTTATTTATTTATTTATTTATTCATTCATTCTTTGAGATGAAGTCTTGCTTTGTCTCCCAGGCTGGAGTGCAGTGGCATGATCTCGGCTCACTGTAATCTCTGCCTCCCAAGTTCAAGCGATTCTCCTGCCTCAGCTGCCCCGAGTAGGTGGGATTACAGGTGTGTGCCACCAAGCCCAGCTAATTTTTGTATTTTTAGTAGAGATGGGGTTTCACCATGTTTGCCAGGCTGGTGTAGAACTCCTGACCTCGTGACTGTCTGCCTTGGCCTCCCAAAGTGCTGGGATTACAGGCATCAGCCACCGCACCTAGCCATGGTTGAGATTTTGAAGGCTTGAAGGCCAGAGGTTTAAGAGAGAGATGTTCAAAAGGTTTTTTTTTTTTTTTTTTTTTTTTTGAGACTGAGGCTTGCTCTGTGGCTCAGACAGGAGTGCAGTGCCGCAATCTCAGCTAGCTATAACCTCCACCTTCCTGGTTCGAGCAATTCTCCTGCCTCAGCCTCCTGAGTAGCTAGGATTACAGGCGTGCACCACCAAGCCGGATAATTTTTTGTATCCTAGTAGAGATGAGGTTTCACCATGTTGCCCCCAGGGTGGTCTCGAACTCCTAAGCTCAGGCAATCCACCTGCCTCAGCCTCCCAAAGTGCTAGGATTACAGGCATGAGCCGCTGTACCCAGCCCCAAAGTTGAATTTTCAGATAATTAAGACTTCGTATGTTCATATGGACCATAAAGGATCAAAGTAAATGTGGCTTGCCATTATTCTAATGTTGCTATCCTGAGTGGGTTTTTTTTTTTTTTTTTTTTGAGATGGAGTCTCGCTCTGTTGCCCAGGCTGGATTGCAGTGGTGTAATCTTGGCTTACTGCAACCTCCGCATCCTGGGTTCAAGCGATTCTCCTGCCTTAGCCTCCTGAGCAGCTAGGACTACAGGCGTGTGCCACCACGCTGGGCTAATTTTTTGTGTTTTTGGTAGAGATGAGGTTTCGATGTGTTAGCCAGGATGATCTCAATCCCTGGACCTCATGATGCGCCCGCCTAGGCCTCCCAAAGTTCTGATATTACAGGCGTGAGCTGCTGTGCCTGGCCTGAGTGGGTCTTTTTTGGTTTTTTTTGGAGATGGAGTGTCGCTCTGTTGCCCAAGCTGGAGAGCAGTGAAGCAGTCTTGGCTCACTGTAACCTCTGCTTCCCAGGCTCAGGCGATTCTCATGCCTTAGGCTCTCAAGTAGCTGGGACTACAGGTGCATGCCACCACGCCTGGCTAATTTTTTGTATTTTAGTAGAAACAGGGTTTCACCATGTTGACCGGGGTGGTCTCTAACTCCTGAGCTCAGGCCATTATAGGCATGAGCCATTGTGCCTGGCCCAGAATTGAGTTTTTATCATTATCTGTTCAGTTCATGTAGTTTTGGCTGTTAATTCTGTACTTGAATTATTCAATCACAAAGTCCTTTTGTTGACTGCTGACTCACCTTTCACTTTCATTACTTAATGATGAAGGCTGTTTAAAATAATATCGTAAGGCCGGGCTTGGTGGCTCATGCCTGTAATCCCAGCACTTTGGGAGGCTGAGGCAAGTGGAGCACCTGAGGTCAGGAGTTCAAGACCAGCCTGGCCAACATGGCAAAACCCTGGCTCTACTAAAAATCCAAATATTAGCCAGTGTGGTGGCAGGCACCTATAATCCCAGCTACTCAGGAGGCTGAGGTGGGGAGAATAGCTTGAACCTGGGAGGCGGAGGTTGCAGTGAGCCAAGATCACGCCATTGTACTCCAGCCTGGGTGACAGAGTGAGACTCTGTCTCAAAAGTAAGTAAGTAAATAAATAAAATAATATTGTATCTAAATTTTCAAATCAGGTGTTCATGCAGGAAAAGACAATTGTTTTTACTGGTTTCAGAAAACCAACAAAACCAGAGCAACAATGAAGATCCCTGTATATATTTTTTTTCTTTAATTAATGAATTACTTGGGTCTTTCTGATAAAATAAGACTTTGTTACTGAATGACAGTTTTGTCAAATGAAAAGAACTGTGTGAGTGATGGAGATAATCACCAGTTCTGATAGTTACTCTAAAAGATATGTTCAAGACATAATCCTCTTCAGCCAGACCTAGTGAAAATCAGAAATACCGATTAAACTTGGACAAGTAGAATAAGGTATTTGGCTTTAAAAAAACTTTGCAAGTGGGTGGGTATGTGTAGTATTTATGTGTGCTTCCTGGTTTCTAAAGAATCTCTGCTATATGCTAATTTTTAAATTACATACATGGTACTTTTTAAGCCCCACAGGCAGGCTAGGCTGGCTGTGATCCTTCCTTTCCTCCCTTCCTCCCTTCCTCCCTTCCTCCCTTCCTCCCTTCCCTCCCTTCCCTTCCTTCCCTTCCTTCCTTCCTTCCCTTCCTTTGCTTTCTTCCCTTCCTTCCATCCTCCCCTTCCTTCCTTCCCTCCCTTCCCTTCCTTCCTTCCTCTCTTCACTTCCCTTTCCTCTCTTCCTCCCTTCCTACAATAAATTGGCTAAAATAATGAGGTAATATCTAAGTCATTGTAGTCTAGGTTTGAGTCATTGTTCTCTTTGAAAAAATTCTGGAATACCTTATATTTTCTTGAAAGTAACTTTTTTGTACTTGTTTTAAGGTATTGTTACTTTATTTACAGCCAATGAAATGGAACTGTTCGGTTTGTAAGCATCTTATATTTTCGAAGTGCTGATTGTATGTTCAATCTAATTCAATAAATATTTATTGTCTAATATGTTCTAAGCTTTCCTGTAGGTGCTTAGGATATAAGGATATGTAACTCATAGTTCTGCCTTAAGAAGTCTAAATAGTATATTTGTCAGTTTTTAAATTTAGTTTTTAAACACAGTTTTTTAAAATAAATTTTTAGTTTTGAGATAACTATAGATTTATATTTAGTCGTAAGAAACAGTAATACAGAGAAATCCCTTATACCCTTTACCCAGTTTCCCCCTGGTGGAAATTTCTTGTGGAATCATGGTACAATATCACAGCCAGTATTGACATTGAAACAGTTAACAGTAAAGTGGTATAGCTACTCTCAAAAATAGTTTGGCAGTTTGCCTAGGAGTACAGTTGCTGGACCATATGGTAGTTGCATGTTTACTTTTTAAAGAAACTGCAGTTTGTATTGATACAATATGGTGGAGGTTCAGGTTCCCCACGTGGTCCCCACTGACCTTGTTGCTGGTCTGCAGGGATGAAATTCCTGGCTACCCTACTTGGCTTTCTCTGTCTCCACCTTGGAAGGGGTATTGAGTGCCTAATTACAGCTTTGAGAGGTTGGAAACCCAGACTCCCCACTTGGCCTTTACCGGAAGGGGTTGGTTTTGGGCCACAGTATTTTCTTGGTGTTTGGCTGGAGTAGATTGGTTATTGTCTAAAACTTTTCTGTCTTGCTAGACTGCCACTCTCTTGGTCCTTTAGCTAAAGAAGCCTGACTTTTGTTGGGGCTTTTCTTTTCTTTCTTTCTTTTTTTTTTTTTTGGAGAAAGATTCTCGCTTTGTCACCCAGGCTGGAGTGCGGTGATATGATCTCAGTTCACTGCAACCTCTGCTTCCTGGGTTTGGGTGATTCTTGTGCCTCAGCCTCCTGAGTAGCTGAGGTTATAGGCACCCGCCACCATGCCTGGCTAATTTTTTTTTTTTTTTTTTTTTTTTTTTTTTGAGAGGGAGTCTTGCCCTGTCGCCTGGGCTGGTGTGCAGTGGCACTATCTCGTCTCACTGCAACCTCCACCTCCCAGTTCAAGTGATTTCCCTGCCTTAGCCTCCTGAGTAACTAGGATTGCAGGTGGCCACCACCACACCTGGCTAATTTATGTAATTTTACTAGAGGCGGGGTTTTACTATATTGGCCAGGCTGGTCTCAAACTCCTGACCTCTTGATCTGCTTGCCTTGGCCTCCCAAAGTGCTGGGATTACAGGTGTGAGCCAATGTGCCTGGCCTGGATATATGTTTTTAAAATGGCATTTATTTTTTCTTGTTGAAAACTTTTTTTTTTTTTTTTTTTTTTTTTGAGATGAAGTCTCACTCTGTCGTCTAGACTGGTGTGCAGTGGCACAGTCTTGGCTCACTACAACCTCCGCCTCCCAGGTTCAGGCAATTCTCCTGCCTCAGCCTCCTGAATAGCTGGGATTACAGGCGTGCGCTACCACGCTCAGCTTATTTTTGTATTTTTAGTAGCAATGGGGTTTCACCGTGTTGTTCAGGCTGGTCTCGAACTCCTGACCTCGTGATCCGCCCGCCTCGGCCTCCCAAAGTGCTGGGATTACAGGTGTGAGTCACTGTGCCCGGCCTCAAAACTTTTATTCAATGTAGAACATTTAGAAACACAAAATCATAAAAGAGAATGACCTTTTTATATATATTCTTTTTTATTTTTATTTTTACAAAAACCAATAGTATCACAGGTCTAAATCATATATATTCTTCTAGACATTTCCTGTGAATATTTATACATATTTTTCTTGAGAAAACAAGAACTATATATACTATTCATGAACTTTCTGCTCAATATATTGTAAGCATCATTCCTCGTTAATAAATACATGAATATGGCTGGGCGCGGTGGCTCACGCCTGTAATCCTAGCACTTTGGGAGGCCGAGGTGGGTGGATCACCTGAGGTCAGGAGTTCAAGACCAGCCTGGCCATCATGGTGAAACCCCATCTTTAAAAAAAAAAAGAAAATAAATAAATAAATAAATACGTGAGTATAACACCACTTTGGTATCAAACAAGTGGTAATATGTACATTCTGGAGATCATCAATATGTGTTACTCCCCTAGGTCTAGTGCCTGAGAGACAGTTCATGTACCAATAAACAACATACTGTTTCACATGAATCTCGTAGTTCAGACATCACTTTTTTATTAGAGTTAGAATTAAATCAGATTTAGTCATTAGTTTTAGAAAACTGGGTATTTGGGTAGGTATTTAGATTTTTTTTTTTTTTTTAAAGATGGGGTTTCACCATGTTGGTCAGGCTGGTCTTGAACTACCGACCTCAGGTGATCCACCTGCCTTGGCCTCCAAAGTGCTTGGATTACAGGCGTGAGCCACCACGCCCGGCCAAGATTTTAAAATTTAAAAATAAAATGCAAATAAAAGTGTCCACATGGCTTTACAAATGCTATTTTGATTAAAATTATTGTTCATATTTTCCGTAATATTTATAAGAAGGGTCATTATATTTTTCAGAAGAACATTTGAGATAATAATGGCTTTCTTGTTTGCTCTTGGAGGAAATAGGGAGATACTAGCAGTGTTTGTTTCAGTGAACCCTAGCATTAGTTTTCTGCTGGAACTTGCAAAACATAAGCCAGAATGACTTAAATCTTTTCCATAGTACAGTTTTTTGTAATTGCTATGTGGTATACTTCCAGATGTTCAGATTTATTGGGACATTTAGGTTTCAGAGCGTAGGATTTTTGGTGTTAGCTATTCAGATTGATGCATCAGGTCTACTTAAAAATTATTATACTCAATTTCGTTTTCTTGTACTTTGTTATCTTTTTCTTGTGAGTAGCTGCAGTATAACTCAAAACTAGTAATTATAAAACCACTTTATAAATGAGCATAGATGTAAAAGCATATAATATTTGGAGTTGTTTTAGTTTCTGTTTCTTTCTTTCTTTTTTTTATTTTTGTATTTTTTTAGACAGAGTCTTGCTTTGTCGCCCAGGCTGTAGTGCAGTGGCACGATCTCGGCTCACTGCAACCTCCGCCTCCCTGGTTCAAGCAATTCTTCTGTCTCAGCCTCCCAAGTAGCTGGGACTACAGGCATGTACCACCACACCCGGCTGATTTTTGTATTTTTAGTAGAGACGGGGTTTGACCATATTGGCCAGGCTGGTCTCGAACTCCTGACCTTGTGATCTGCCTGCTCAACCTCCCAAAGTGCAGGAATTACAGATGTGAGCCACTCTGTTTCTTTAAAGGTGAAGGCACATATGTCATAATTTGTTTAGGAAGTATCCTTTCAGCTTAACATGGAGTTGAAATTGAAACGTGTTCTTAGACATAAATTCGAGATGTATTATTGACATATTTAACAAGTTACCAGTTTTCATATTTTTCCAAGCAGTTAACCATTGAGCAGTGCTCAGCAAGCTCATTCTCCTCTTGGCCAGTCCATACATCTTGTGGTTTGAGGTGTTCATCACTGTCTGGCTGTGAACCCCAAATGTCCTCCTGGTGATCCTGGAAGGTATTTTAGAATAGTTTTGACTTTCTACTTTTGATTCTAATTTGAGAGATCTGGAGTAGAGTCCAAAATTTGAATTTTAATAAGAATAGCTTTATCAAGACGTAATTTATATATCATACAGTTCAGCCACTCAACTTGTACAGTTCAGTGGTTTTCCAGTATTTTCGCAGTTGAGCATCCATTACCACAATCAGTTTTAGAACATTTTCATTACTTGGGCTGGATGTGGTGGTGGTGGCTTATACCTGTAATCTCAGCACTTTGGGAGGCCAGGGCGGGTGGATCACTTGAGGCCAGAAGCTCAAGACCACCCTCACAAACATAGCGAAACCCTGTCTCTCCTAAGAATACAAAAAATTAGTCGGGCGGGGTGGCTCACGCCTGTAATCCCAGCACTTTGGGAGGCCAAGGCAGGTGGATCACGAGGTCAAGAGATCGAGACCATCCTGGCCAACATGGTGAAACCCCGTCTCTACTAAAAATACAAAAAATTAGCCAGACGTGGTGGTGCGTGCCTGTAGTCCCAGCTGCTCGGGAGGCTGAGGCAGGAGAATTGCTTGAAACCAGAAAACGGAAGTTGCAGTGAACCAGGATTGCGCCACTGCACTCCAGCCTGGCGATAGAGCGAGACTCTGTCTCAAACAAACAAACAAAAAGAATTCAAAAAATTAGTAGCCAGCCATGATAGTGTGTTCCTATAATCCCAGCTAATTGGGAGACTGAGGCAGAATTGCTTGAACCCGGGAGGCGGAGGTTGTGGTGAGCCAAGATCGCACTATTGCACTCCAGCCTGGGTAGCAAGAGCGAAACTCCATGTCAAAAAACAAAAACAAAACCCCACCTGTTCTCCTTAGTTACTCCTCCACCTAATCCCTCCATCTCCCTGCACTCCCAACCACTAGATTTTTATGGTATATGGTTCTCAATCAGGATAGGGGTAGAGTTGTGATTTTACCCCTTAGGGGACATTTAACAGTGCCTGGAAACATTTATCATGGGTCACACCTGGAAAGGTGCTATTGGCATGCTGTTAAACAATTTACAGTTTAGAGGACAACCTTTCATAACAATTATCTTGTTCAAAATTTCAGTAGTAAAGTTGTTAAGAAACTCTGGAGGCAGCAAATCACACTGCCATGTGTGTACCTATGCAACCATCTTGCATGTTTTTCACATGTACCCCAAAACCTAAAATGCAATAAAAAAAATAGTTTGAATTGTTTAGGAGTATTTCATCATTTGAAATTGAAGTTGGTAGTTACCACTATTTTCAAGTCTTTAAAAATAGAAGAATTTTCATGTATTACAGGAGTCTCTCCAAATCTGCAGTGAAATATTACAATATAGTTTGTTTTTTAGGTAACAGTATTTTGAAGTAATAATCATAATCTTATCAGTTTGTCTATAAAATTAGAGATGATAAACACTCTAGAAAATAGGTAGAATTGTTTTTGGTATTTTTATTTTACAGTCATCTGGCAGTGATGTCCATGTAATTCTCTACAATTTTTCAATATATGTTTCTTTTTTTGGAGGCAGCATTGAATGAGGGTCTGAAATAGGATTTGAGTTTGATTAAATTTAATGGAATGGTATGGAATAATGTAGCCACAGGATGAAATACTATCAGCCGTTAAAACTGATTTCATGTAGAAAATGTCACAAGTAAGTGAAAATTTGGGAGAATATTATGTAAGTGACTGATTTTTTTTTAAGTAGGTTAAGTCTGGAAAGTTATAGATACTAAAATGTTAACAGTCATGCTTATTCTTAGGCAGTTGATTAAGAGCAGGGTTTTCTTTTTTTGCAGTTCTATGGATTTAACAATGAGCATATATTATTTCTGTAATGGGAGAAAAAGAAAACTGGGAGGGTATACCTGTATGGCAGTAGTATCTTTAGTTGTAGCACCCTGGCTGATATTTCTTTGTTTCTATTTTTTATTTTTCAAATGTTCTGTGTTGAGAATAGATGTTACTTTTAATTATTAATCGATGATAGACTGGACAGGGAAAATATGGCACATATACACCATGTAATACTATGCAGCCATAAAAAACGATGAGTTTGTGTCCTTTGTAGGGACATGGATGAACCTGGAAACCATCATTCTCAGCAAACTGACACAAGAACAGAAAATCAAACACTGCATGTTCTCACTCATAGGAGGGTGATGAACAATGAGAACACATGGGCACAGGGAGGGGGAGCATCACACACTGGGGTCTGTAGTGGGGAACTAGGGGAGGGACAGTGAGGGGTGGGGAGTTGGGGAGGAATAACATGGGGAGAAATGCCAGATATAGGTGATGGGGGAGGAAGGCAGCAAACCACATTGCCATGTATGTACCTATGCAACAATCTTGCATGTTCTTCACATGTACCCCAAAACCTAAAGCGCAATAAAATGTATATTAAAAAAAAAAAAAAAAAAAACTCTGGAAGATAGACTAAACAATTGCAAGATCAAATTTTTTGCCCTCACATTGGCAGTAGGGTATTATCTTACATGGTAGATTTATAATTTATGTAAAATCCTTAAATGTATTGGGGATATACAGATGAATAGAGAGTCTTAGGGACCTCTAAGGGACTCAGTTTAGTCTAGTCTGGAATAGTACGATGTGCTCACTCAGAGCCATGAATCCTAGTCCGGAGCCTGGGATGTAGTTGTTGAATGAACATGATATGTGGTGGTAGTTCGAACTAAAATGATTCTTAGTTATTTCATAATTGATGAATATCTAGAATGGTAGACTTCACATAGCTGTATTGAGTATTTCTTCCTTTAATCCCCCTATCTTGCCAAAATCAATAACCATAAAAAAGAATGTGTACAGGAGTCTGATTTTATAGTTTATTTCAAAGAAATTAAGAATCTCAGTGATGCTATAAAGAAATTAAAGACTGGCTGTGGTTTGGTTCAGTTGAAAAGGATATGTAGATCTGAGTGTGTATGTTTGTTTAATTTAAAAAAATATTTTTTTTAGACAATCATGCTCTGTTTCACTGCAACCTCTGCCTCCCGTGTTCAAGCAGTTCTCCTGCCTCAGCCTAGTAGCTGGGATTACAGGCGATGTCACCACGCCTGGCTAATTTTTGTATTTTTAGTAGAGATAGGGTTTTGCCATGTTACCCAGGCTGGTCTTGAACTCCTGACCTCAGGTGATCCGTCCACCTTGGCCTCCCAAAGTGCTGGGATTACAGGGGTGAGCCACTGCCCTTGGCCTAAATGTGCGCACGTGTGTGTGTGTGTGTGTGTGTGTGTGTGTGTGTGTTGAAAATGAATGGTTTTTTTTTTTTTTTTTTTTTGAGACGGAGTCTTGCTCTGTTGCCAAGGCTGGGGTGCAGTGGCACGATCTCGGCTCACTGCAACTTCCATCTTCCGGGTTCAAGCGATTCCCCCTGCCTCAGCCTACTGAGTAGCTAGGACTACAAGTGTGCACCACCACGCCTGGCTATTTTTTTGTATTTTAGTAGAGACAGGGTTTCACTATGGCCAGGAGGGTCTCCATCTCCTGACCTCAGTGATCTACCCGCCTTGGCCTACTAAAGTGCTGGGATTATAGGCGTGAGCCACTGCGCCAGGCTGAAACTGAATGATTTTCAAAGGTGATTTGATTAGCATTTGAATAGACTGTGAATCCAAGATGTTTGTCTTCCCTTCCCTCATTCTTCCATTCTTTTTTTTTTTTTTTTTTTAAGAGATGGGGTTTCACCATGTTGGCCAGGGTGGTCTCGAACTCCTGACCTCAAGCAATCCACCCGCCTCAGCCTCCCAAAGTGCTGGGGTTACAGGTGTGAGCCATCACGCCCGGCTGTCTTCCATTCTTTTCTGTTAATTTTTTGTACCACATTATGCCACGGCGCCCAGACAGCTTTCTCCCTTTGATTCTGATTCATGAGATCTGGAGGGGGAGTCCAGAATCTGATTTTTAAAAAAAATGTTTCATTGAGGCCGGGCGAGGTGGCTTACGCCTGTAATCCCAGCATTTTGGGAGGCTAAGGTGGGCGGATCACGAGGTCAAGAGATTGAGGCCATCCTGGCCAACATGGTGAAACCCCGTCTCTACTAAAAATACAAAAATTAGCCAGGCGTGGTGGCACGTGCCTGTGGTCCCAGCTACTCGGGAGGCTGAGGTGGAGAATCGCTTGAACCCAGGAGGCAGAGGTGGCAGTGAGCCGAGACTGCGCCACTGCACTCCAGCCTGGTGACAGAGCAAGACTCTGTCTCAAAAAAAAAAAGTTTTTTTATTGAGATATAACTTACTTATATATCATACAGTTCAGCTGTTTTAAAGTGTACAGTTTAATGGTTTTTAACATTTTCATAGTTATGAATCCATTCTTTTAAATTTATAACATTGAGAAAAATCAGGCATGTTATTTGTAAATACCTGTAATATTTTTTTCTTGTAGGGAAAAAAATAGTGATTTAGTAAAGTAAATTTTACAGTTAAACAACTTTTAGGATTTTACAGTTAAACCTACTTCACAAATCTGACACTTTCTAAATTTTCTAAAATTTTTCTAAAATGTAGCACATGCTGTAGTGTTTTTTAAAAAGTTTATGATAAATTGAAACAACACTGAGAAAATCAAATACAGGAATATTAAATGAAAATGAAAGTTTTCTTTCTGATAAGTGAAAAATAGCATCTCATTGTTTAATTTGTATTTCTTTTAACATCGAGAGAAACTGAATATTTTTTCACATTTATTAATTATTTGGATTCCTATGAAGAGTTTGTGTCCTGGACTTATTTTTCTGTTGGGTTGTTGATAGTTTTCCTATTTGTTTGTGAGAGCACTCAGTATATTATAAAAATTAATCCATTGTATAGTATATGTAATACAAATATTTTCTTCTACTTTGTTATTTGCCTTTTGACTTTACTTGTATTTTTTACATTAAAAAAAGTTGGTTTTCTTTTTCTTTTGAGACAGAGTCTTGCTCTGTTGCCCAGGCTAGAGTGCAGTGTCACGATCTTGGCTCATTGCACCCTCCGCCTTCTGGTTCAAGTGATTCTCCTGCCTTAGCCTCCTCAGTAGCTGGAACTACAAGTGTGTGTTACCACGGCCAGCTAATTTTTTTGTGTTTTTAGTAGAAATGGGGTTTCACCATGTTGGCCAGGCTGATCTCTAACTCGACCTCAGGTGATCCACCCACCTTGGCCTCCCAAAGTGCTGGGTTTACAGGTGTGCTCACACTGCACCTGGCCAAAAATAATTACTTTAATTTTTTTTTTTTTTTTTTTTTTTTGAGACGAAATTTCGCTCTTGTTGCCCAGGTTGGAGTGCAATGGCATGATCTCAGCTTACTGTAACCTCCATCTCCAGGTTCAGGCGATTCTCCTGCCTCAGCCTCCCGAGTGGCTGGGTTTACAGGCATGTGCCACCATGCCTGGCTAAGTTTTTTGTATTTTTTTTTTAAGTAGAGTTGGGATTTTTTCATGTTGGTCAGGCTGGTCTCGAACTCCTGACCTCAGGTAATCCGCCTGCCTTGGCCTCCCGAAGTGCTTGGATTATAGGCATGAGCCACTGTGCCTGGCCTAATTTAATTTTTCTAGTCATTTTTTTGTTTTTAAATAGACATGGTCTTGCTCTGTTGCCCTGGCTGGAGTGCAGTAGTGCCTTCATGGCTCACTGCAGCTTTGAACGCCTGGGCTCAAGTGATCTTCCCACTTCAGCCTCCCAAGTAGCTGGGTCTATAGGTATACACTACCATGCCCAGCTGATTTTTGCATTTTTTTTTTGTAGAGACGGGATATGGCTGTGTTGCTCAGACAGGCCTCAAACTCCTAGGCTCAAACGATCCTCCTGCCTTGGTCTCCCAAAGTGCTAGGTTTACAGGCTCTGGGTCCAGCTTGCAGTTTCTTTAAAAATTAAACATATACTTAGCATACTACCCAGCAGTCACTCTTTTGGTTATCTACTCCAAAGAAAATAAAATTTATGTTCACTTAAAAACTTGTACATAACTGCTCATAATAGCACAGTTAGTTCAAAACAGCAAAATGTGAACCAATCCAAATGTTTTGTCAACAAGTATAAAGCAAACCATATGACATCCATAGCATGGAATATGACTTAGCAATCAAAAGGAACAAGCTGTTGATAACATGCAACACCTTGAATAGACTACAAGGGTAATATGCTTAGTGAAAAAGCTAATCTCAAAAGGTCATATACTGTATGATTCCATGTATATGACATTCTTAAAATGACAAAACTGTAAAGATGGAGAATAGATTAGTGATTGCCAGGGGACAGGGGGATAGTGGGTGGAGGGGCCGTATCAATAACAGGTAGCAGAATGGTTCTGTATCTTGATTGGAGTGGTGGTTATAAAAATCTGTACGGGAGACAGAACTGCATAGATATACATACACAAATGCAGGTTAAAAAAATGGTGATTCTACATCAGTATTGGAACAAAAAAAAATAGTGAAAACTGAATAAGGTCTGTAGTCTAGTTAATAGTTACGTATCACCGGGTGCAGTGGCTCACACCTGTGATCTCAGCACTTTGGGTAGCTGAGGCAGGCGGATCATGAGGTCAGGAGTTGAGACCATTCTGGACAACATAGTGAAACCCCGTCTCTACTAAAAATACAAAAAATTAGCTGGGTGTGGTGGTGTGTGCCTGTAATCCCAGCTACTCAGGAGGCTGAGGCAGGAGAATCACGTGAACCTGGGAGTTCAAGGTTGCAGTGATGAGATCACGTCATTGCACTCCAGCCCAGGAGACAGTGTGAGACTCTGTCTCAAAAAAAAAAAAAAGTTATGTATCAACGTCATAATGTTTGAGACCAGTCGGGGCAACATGATGAGACCCTGTCTCTACAAAATATTTTAAAGATTAGCCCAGTGTGGCAGCATGCACCTGTGGTCCCAGCTACTCTGGAGGCTGAGGTGGGAAGATCGCTTTCGTCCTGGAGATTGAGGATGCAGTGAGCCTTCACCCTGCCACTGCCCTTCAGCCTGGGTGACAGACTGAAGATTTTGTCTCAAAAAAATAAAGTAAAAAGGATAATTGAGATCTGGATCTACCTGATGATAAAGTGTGTGTTCTTTGCATAGTGCCATGCAGTCTTGCCTGGCAATTCCTTTTAGGTCTTTATTTGGTTCTTAAATACTAGATGTTGCCAAATATGTGATGCTACTTTTACTAGGTGTGGTTAGGAGGCACAGCATCCAAAGCAAGGACATGAGATTGTAATGTAAGGAAGGTGATGGCTTGCTCCATTGTCTGTGGCTTTCTTATGTTGGTGTAATGGGAGCTTATCAGCGTGTACCACGATCAGGTTACAGTATCAGGAGCAGCCCTACAACCTATTTTAGATTCCAGTTAATATTATCTGCTTTTTTCTTTGTCCTTGTCATTTTTTTTTTCTCTTTATACTTTCTTTCTCTCTCTCTCTTTTAAAAGATAGGAGTCTTGATACATTGCCCAGTACAGTGGCTATTCACAGGCATAATCATAGCTCGTTGCAGCCTTGAACTCCTGGACTCAAACAATCCTTTCTGCCTCAGCCTGCTGAGTAGCTGGAACTACAGGCTGTGTGCCACTGTGCCAGGCGTCTCTCTTTTAAGTGATAGAGAAACCGAAAATGTGCTTTTAAAGAACGAGCATTTTTTCAAATACCAAATATTTGTGTAGCTGATGATCAGACATCACTAGGAGTTTCCTTTGTTGACAAGTTCAAGAGAAACATCATTCCAAATGAAATTTTATTTTGAAAGTGAATTTTGTGACAAATCAGTGCTAAGAAAATAACAAAATGAATGAACACCAAAACACCAGTGTGTTTACATGGAAACAAGGAAACATTGAGTTAAAATAAGTAATTGTGTCTACTTGGCAGATACTGGGTTTTCTTTCCCTCTTGGACTATTGTGTTTCCTCGTATTTGTAGATTTCATTTCATATTTTAAAATAGTAGCTGTCTGTTGACTCCTTATAAGTTAAGTTGGGCCAGGCCACCTTATCACAAGAATTCCCTTCCCACTTTGCTTGGTATTTAACACCCTGCTTTTGGCCATCATGGCTTCCTCCCTACCCCTAAACAAGGACTCTGATCTTGTTTGTTTGCTCTACTCTACCTGATGGCTTTAGGCCAAATTGTTTAGGCTGACGGGAGTCATATTTTATTTTTAGGAGATAATTCTGTTGACAATAGGGAGAGAATTCTGGTGACCATATGGAGAGCTGTGTTCAGTTGAGTCTAGTGTAGAATCTAAGTGAGGGGAGAGGATTTGAAACAAGATAGATGGGGGATGGATAAGAAGACTAAGCACTCTAGAGATGATGATGGTGATACGATTAATTATATAGGTTATAATTTACTGAACACTTGCCATCCCTTGTAACAACTTCATGACTGAAGGTCTTAACTTTTTTATTTTATAGCTGAGTAACAGTCATGGAGAGATTACGTACCTTGCCCAAATTTATCTAGCTCAACAGAGGAAAAGCAAGGATAGGAAGTCGGGCAGTCTGATTTTAGAACCTGTGCTTTTGACCATTATACTAGCTGGGGGCTTTATTTTTCTGTTAGAACTGTTCAACAATTAAAGTACTTCGCCACCGTGCGAAGTAATGTGGGCATTACTTGAAATGGTCAGGCAGGAAGTAGATGGGTCATCAGTATCTACATCAAGGATCCACATACACTCTGTGGTTAGATTACCCTGAAGATGGCTTTTAAGTTCTGTGATTTTTGTGATGTGATTGACCTACAGGGAGTTGTTGCTTTATGTGGTTCTCATATGCACACATTTCACTAACCATGGTTTAGTTAAATAATACCAATTACCTAATAACATGGTTTAAATTTTACACAGCATGTTAACTGTGAATAATTGTATAAAGTACAGAATTCGCTGCCAGCTCTTCTGTCTGCAGATCACTACATAAGTAACAATTGTGCAAAGCATGAACTTTTGTTGCCTCCTTGTCTCCCAGCGATAAACCCATGTGATAGTTAACAAAAATTGATAACCGATAGAGAGAATTTGCCAAAAAAGATGAAAGTTCAGCAAAGAACCAAATATTAACAACACTGGAAGTGAAATCTAAATTGAACTCAAATGAAATTATAGAAGAAATAGATCACTGAGGGAATGCTAATGCTGCCATTCAAAAGACTCTGGATATGTAGCCAGAGGAACTTAGTGAAGGTGAGCTTGTCTACGTAAGTGAGGAAAGTGGTTTGGTAAAAAAAAGAAGTGATGCTGGCAAGAAATTTCATAGTGAAAGAACTCTTGAAGGTATTCTGTGACATTGAAAGTACAAAACACGAAGTATTTGATGCTATTCCAAACTCAGAAAGGAGTGTGACAATTTGCTAAGGCATAGAAAAGATGTCTATTACATGTCATAAATTATATGATGAGAAGAATGTAAGCACTGTTCAAGCTGTCCTGATAAATTTTTTCAAAGAAATTAAACATTATAATTTTTGATATTTCTGTCTTCTCCAGTGCTGTAGTCCCAAACCTTTTTAGCACCAGGGACTGGTTTAGTGGAAGACAATTTTTCCAAGGATGGGGGACATTAGGGAAGGGGATGGTTTCGGGATGAAACTCTTCCACCTCAGAAGATCATCAGGCATTGGATTCTCATAAGGGGTGCACAACCTAGATCTCTCGCATGCACAGTTCACAATAGGTTTGTGCTTTTATGAGACTCTAATACCATGGCTGATCAGGTAGTAATTCTTGCTTGCCCTTTGCTCACCTCCTGCTTTAGTGCATTAAATATTAGTTTTCCTGTTCTTCTAATTTATTTTTATTTGCCTGTAATTATAACTGACGGAGTTTCAAATGTTTCAACGAAAATTTTTTTTTGTTTGTTTGAGACTGAATTTCACTCTGTCACCCAGGCTGGAGCACAGTGGTGCAGTCTAGGCTCACTGCAACCTCTGCCTCCTGGATTCAAGCGATTCTCCTGCCTTAGCCTCCCTAGTAGCTGGGATCACAGGCGTGCACCACCATGCCTAGCTAATTTTTTTTTGTATTTTTAGTAGAGATGGGATCACAGGCATGCACCACCATGCCTAGCTAATTTTTGTATTTTTAGTAGAGATGGGGTTTCACTCTGTTGGCCAGGCTGGTCTCAAACTTCTGACCTCAGGTGATTTGCCTGCCTGGGCCTCCCAAAGTGTTGGGATTACTGGCGTGAGCCACCATGCTTGGCCTCAACAAATTTTTCTTTTTTCTGAGACAGGATCTTGCTCTGTTGCCCAGGCTGGAGTGCAGTGGCATGATCTTGGCCCACTGCAACCTCCACTTCCCATGTTCAAGCAACTCTCCTGCCTCCACCTCCCGAGTAGCTGGGACTACAGATGTGCGCCACCATGCCCAGCTAATTTTTGTATTTTTAGTAGAGACGGGGTTTCATCATATTGGCCAGCCTAGTCTTGAACTCCTCACCTCGTGATTTACCTGACTCGGCCTCCCAAAGTGCTGGGATTACAGGTGTAAGTCACCGTGCCCAGCCTCCCAGAGTTTTTCAAGGTGGCTGCACCATTTTATGTTCTTATTAGCAATATATGAGGGTTCCAGTTCCCTCTACATCTAAAACACTTGCTATTCATTATCTGTCTTTTTGATTTTAGTTATCCTACTGGGTGTAGTATTTCATGGTGGTTTGACTTTCATTTTCCTGATGACTAATGTGTTTATTGGCCATTTGCGTATCATCTTTGGAGAAATGTCCAGATTCTTTGTTTTTAATTAGTTTGTCTTTTATTATTAAGTTGCCAAAGTTTTTGGTATTTTAGATACAGATGTGTGTAGAAAAAACAAACTCTGTTTCTCCTACTGCTGTTATTCTCATAGCACCCTTCTGAAAACATGTGTGGTGATTTCTTCCCACCAGCAAGCAAGCAAGCTGTCATTTCTGCAGTTGAGAGCCGCTCAGTTCTGACATAATCAACCGGGGAGATAGCATCAAGATTCCACAGGTTGAGGGCTCAGTTTCCAGGACTGCCTCTCCCCCATATATCATATGTCAGTTGTAAGCCCCAGCTTATTTTACCTGTTCTTCTGACTGACTGGCTATAAATTGGCATTCCCATTTATAGCCATGGGCTTAACTTGCTAGAACAGCTCACAGAACTTGGAAACACATGTTGACCAGTTTATTACAAAGGATGTTTTAAAAGATACAAATAAATAACCAGCTGAAGAGATATATAGGACAAGATCTGGAAGGGTCCTGAGTGCAGGACCATCTCTCCTGGTGGAATTGGGGTGTGCCACCCCTCCCAGCACTTTGTCTATGTTTATACTAGTCCCATATTGTCTTGACTATTATATCTTTCTGTAGTATGTTATGAAATTGGGAAATTTGCATCCGACAGCCTTGTTTTTTTTTTTTCCGACAGCCTTGTTTTTATTTCAGGTTTGTTTTGGCTATTCTGGGTCCCTTGAATTTCCATATGAATTTTAGGATTGTCAATTTCTACAAAGAAGCTAGGTGTGACGTTTATTTTTTTTTGGCCACAGGTTCTCACTCTATCAACCAGGCTGGAGTGCAGTGCCGCGATCGCAGTTCAATGCAGCGGCGCGATCGCAGTTCAATGCAGCCTTAGCTTCCCGGGTTCAGGTCATTCTTCTACCTCAGCCTCCCAAGTATCTGAGACTACAGATGCACACCACCAGGCCCAGCTAATTTTTTGTGTGCTTTGTAGAGATGGGGTTTTGCCATGTTGCCCAGGCTGGTCTTGAACTCCTGGGCTCAAGCGATATGCCCACTTTGGCCTCCCAAAGTGTTGGGATTACAGGTGTGAGCCACTGCGCCTGAATCTGTAGATCAGTTTGGGAAGCATTGCCATCTCAACGATGTTAAATCTTCTGATCCATGAACTTAGGATGTCTTTCCATTTATTTAAATCTTCCTTAATTTCTTTCAGGAATATGTTTGTAATTTTCAGAGTATAAATTGTTTACTTTGCCCAGGCGTGGTGGCTCATGCCTGTAATCCAAGCATTTTGGGAAGCCGAGGCACATGGATCACCTGAGGTCAGGAGTTCGAGACTAGCCTGACCAACATGATGAAACCCCATCTCTACTAAAAATACAAAAATTAGCTGGGTGTGGTGGCATGCACCTGTAATCTCAGCTACTCGGGAGGCTGAGGCAGGAGAATTGCTTGAACCTGGGAGGGTAGGGGTTGAGGTGAGCCAAGATCACAGCATTGCACTCCAGCCTGGGCAGCAAGGGGGAAACTCTGTCTCAAAAAACATAAAAACATAAAAAATAGCTGGGCGTGGTGCTGCATACCTGTAATCCCAGCTACATGGGAGGCTGAGGCAGGAGAATCGCTTGAACCTGGGAGGTGGAGGTTGCAGTGAGCCAAGATTGCACCGTTGCACTCCAGCCTGGGCAACAAGAGCAAAAAACTTTCTCAAAAAAATAAAAATAAAAATAAATAGTCACTTCTTTTAAGTATTTTTTTGATATTTTAAGCAGAATTGTTTTCTTACTATCATTTTTGGATTGTTGACATAAGTACTTGGTGCATTTAAAATATGATTTTGTTGGCTGGGCATGGTGGCTCACACCTTTAATCCTAGCACTTTGGGAGGCTGAGGCAGGCAGATCACCTTGGGTTAGGAGTTCAAGACTATCCTGGCTAACATGGCAAAGCCTTGTCTGTCAGAAATACAAAAGTTAGCTGGGAGTGGCAGCGCATGCCTATAGTACCAGCTACTCAGGAAGCTGAGGCAGGAGAATCTCTTGAACCTGGGAGGCAGAGGCTGCAGTGAGCTGAGATTGTGCCACTGGACTCCAGCCTGGGTGGCAGAGTGAGACTCTGTCTTACATACATAAAATTATTTTGGGCCGGGTGCAGTGGCTCACGCCTGTAATCCCAGCACTTTGGGAGGCCAAGGTGGGCAGATCGCAAGGTCAAGAGATCGAGACCATCCTGGCCAACATGGTGAAACTCCGTCTCTACTAAAAATACAAAAACTAGCCGGGCATGGTGGCATGCGCCTGTAGTGCCAACTACTCGGGAGGCTGAGGCGGAAGAATCACTTGAACCCAGGAGGCAGAGGTGGCAGTGAGCCGAGATTGCGCCACTGCACTCCAGCCTGGTGACAGAGCAAGACTCCATCTCAAAAAAAAAAAAAAAAAAAAAATTATTTTGTTGCTGGGCACAGTGGCTCATGCCTGTAATCCCAGCACTTGGGGAGGTGAAGGTGGGTGGATCACCTGAGGTCCAGAGTTCGAGACCAGCCTGACCAACATGGAGAAACCCTGTCTCTACTAAAAATACAAAATTAGCTGGGCATAGTGGCACATGCCTGTAATCCCAGCTACTTGGGAGGCTGAGGCAGGAGAATCGCTTGAACCCGGCAGGCGGAGGTTGTGGGGAGCCAAGATCGTGCCATTGCACTCCAGCCTGGGCAACAAGAGAGAAACCCCGTCTCAAAAAAAAAAAAAAAGAAAGAAAGAAAGATACGATTTTGTCGAATTTAAAACCTTAAGATCATATTGGCTTGTAATAGCTAGGAGTAGAGGTGTAGATTGTAGAGTGCTCTTATGAAAGCTTTATTTCATCAATGGCTTTTAAGCACTTTGGGGTCAGACTTTGAGCTGTTAGTGATTGTTTTTGAGCTGTAGTCCTTAGAGATTCCAAACTGATGACTGCATATGTCACTTGTATAGTCAGTGTGACTGGTTTTCAAAAGCCCTTTCAGTTATAGAGCAAATGACTGGGCAACAGAAATGCCTTTCATTCATATCATTCTTCTGTTTTCTTGGTGCAAAGGGCTGTAGTTAAGAGGAACAGTTAGATTTTAGTGGCTTACAAAGTTGCTTTAGAGGAAGTATATGAAAGGACCGTTTAGCCGAACAGTGTTCAGATTAAAAACCAGTCTGTTAGCAGGACTGGGTACTTCTCTTAACCTTTAACATAGTGTAAGAAGAGTTCAAGCTGTAATTTTTGAGATTAAATCTTAAATTATGTGAACATGTTTCTGATAAGGATTGTTTTATCTACATCAGAACCATTTGGACTTCTTTAAAATGCAGATTTCTGGACCCCTCCCAGATTTACTAAATCAAATGGTGAGAATAGAACTTTGTAATCTATTTTAAACCACCTTCCCAGGGGGATGTCTACATTAAAATTTGAAAACGACTTTTATTTATTTTTGGTATCCATAATGTGTTTATTGGTATAGTTTTCCTCTTGTCTTGAATCAGGGTTCTTTCAGTGCTGCCTCTGTCTGAAGGAGAGCCTTGCTTTTCCTGTGGCAGGCTGGCAGGGGACAGTAGAGCAACCAAGCACACAACTACTGTTTGTGGATGGCTGATGACCATGGTGATTTTATAGCATCCTGGGCATTTCATGTTCATGAAGTAAGAATTGGGGCTCTGCACCAGGCCCTGCTTATGTTTGATCTTCTCTTTTTTTGGGGAGGAAAGGAGATTCTTTGTGAGAGGCCTGTTCTCGTGAGGGGATTGTCAGTACTGGAAAACTAAAAACTCGTTTTAACGGTACCTCTTTCTGTTAAGAGATTGGTTTTTACTAGAACTGAAATTTTCAAATTATGAGTCACAGCCAACTTTTTTTTTTTTTTTTTGAGACAGGGTTTCACTCTATCTCCCAGGCTGGAGTGCAGTGGTATGATCTTGGCTCACTGCAGCCTTTACCTCCCTAGACTTAGGTGATTCTCCTATCTTAGTCGTCCCAAATAGGTGAGATTACAGGCGTGCACCTCCATGCCTGGCTAATTTTTGTAGTTTTTGTAGAGACTGAGTCTCACCATGTTGCCCAGGCTGGTCTTGGACTCCTGGGCTTATGCAATCCTCCCACCTTGGCCTCCCAAAATGCTGGGATTATAGGCATGAGCCACTACACTTGACTTACAGTGAACTCTTAAAAGCAAAGCAACACCAGAGGATAATGGAACAGAAGGTATCAGTGCATTGTTTGTAGTATGGATGAGTATTGATTTTGAAAACTTCTGTTTCATTTATACATGTATAGGTGAATATGGGTCATAATATAAAATGTATTTTTTTTTTTTGCCCTGGATTGTAATGAAAAAATGGAGGATTTGAGAATTAGAAAAACGGTAACATATTTTTCTTTCCTTCCTTCACTCATTCATACATTCTTTTGCATCTGCCATGCTCCTGGAACTGGGATAGGTGCTGGGTGAGCATCCAAATACTCTGAAAAAATCCTCTCTCTCTTTTTTCTTTTTTCTTTTTTTTTTGAGATGGAGTCTTGCTCTGCTGCCCAGGCTGGAATGCAGTGGCACGATCTTGGCTTGCTGCAAACTCCACCTCCTGGTTTCAAGTGATTCTCCTGCCTCAGCCTCCCAAGTAGTGGAATTACAGATGCCCACAACCATGCCTGGCTAAGTTTTGTATATTTAGTAGAGATGGCGTTTTGCCGTGGTAGCCAGGCTGGTTTTGAACTCCTAACCTCAGGTGATCCGTCCACCTCAGCCTCCGAAAGTGCTGGGATTACAGGCGTGAGCCACTGTGCAAGGCTGAAAATCCTCACACTTGAGCTCACAGTTTATAGAGGGTAATAGGCACATAAATAATAAAGTGGTATAGTAGAAGCACATGTCATATCAAGTGTGTACTAGAAGTACATATCATATAGAGTGCTCCCGAACTCATGGCAACTTTCATAGGGATGGAGGTAGGTTGAGGGGGTAGGTATTGAAAAAATGGAGGCTGGGCACTGTGGTGCACACCTGTAATCGCAGCACTTTGGGAGGCTTAGGTGACAGGATTGCTTGAGCCCAGGAGTTTGAGACCAGCCTGGGCAAAATGGAGAAGCCCTATCTCTACAAAAAAATACGAAAATTAGGTGGGGTGCGGTGGCTCACACCTGTAATCCCAGCACTCTGGGAGACTGAGGCAGGTGGATCACTGAGGTCAGGAGTTTGAGACAGCCTGATCAACGAGGTGAAACCCCGTCTGTACTAAAAATACAAAAACTAGTTGGCATGGTGGTAGGTGCCTGTAGTCCCAGCTACTTGGGAGGCTGAGACAGGAGAATTGCTTGAACCCAGGAGGTGGAGGTTGCAGTGAGCCGAGATCACCCCATTGCACTCCAACCTTGGCGATGGAGTGAGACTCTTTCTTAAAAAAAAAAAAAAAAAAAATTAGCCAGGGATGGTGGCATGTGCTTGTTGTCCCAGCTACTTGGGAGGCTGAGGTGGGAGGATCACCTGAGCCTTGGGAGATTGAGGCAGCAGTGAGCCGATATTCTGAGATTGCGTCACTGCTCTCCAACCTGAGTGAAAGAATGAGAGCATGTCTCATAAATAAATAAAAAAATAAAATGGAAAGGTGGAGAAGAAGCAATCGGAAATGTTCTGGATTGAGAGTTTCACAGAAAGCACACAAAAAAAAAGGTGGAGAAGAATAGCATTTTAAGTTATTAAGCATGAAAGAATTATTTTAGTATTGAAGATGGACAATAATTGATATAAATTATTTTTTATTTAATATACTTATCCATTCTTACTCATATGTTAGTTATTCATATGTTACTCATTCTGATGTAGCTTTTGAGTATATAGGATCAATCCAGCACATGAGGAGATAAAGGGAGGTTCTGTAGCATTTGTGACAGCTTCTCCTGTTCTTGGAGGGACCCTTTTTTTCCTTTCTTCAGAACTTTATTTACTAGAGTTTAATATCCTTTTTAGATTTTATGTTGATGCTAGTATTACTGTTCTTACTGAATATATTATGACCCACTAAGAGTCAATGACAGTGTAGGGTGGTGTAGCTGAGATTTGGGGAGAGTCTTAGGCATTTCATAAGGGTCTGAAATTCTGAATCTGATTTTTGTCTTCAGAATACTTTTCAGGCTGTAAGCCAGTAACCTAATTTTAGTCTTTACCTCTCAGCCTTATAATCATCTTTTGTTTTATCTTACTGTAGCCAGCATTCAGTGTTTGAAAGTCAGACAGCTGGTCTACACACCAGAATATACTACTTTAGCTTTTGTCGCTTATGTTTGCCTGCTGCAGGCTCTTTTGTTTACATCAGCCACCTTCACTTACTTGGTTTTCACTTGCATACTGATACATACAAACTTAGATTCACTCTAAACAGTGCTCTTGATCTGTTTTGTGTTTCTTAAGTGTTTTAGCTCAGAGACTGGTACTGTTTACATTAAGCAGAAGGAACAGCTTAGTCAAGGGTCCAGAGGGGCATACCCTATGTCAAAGCATTTGGTCATACTCTGTACATGATAGTATCAAGAGGTGCCCCCCTTGAAGCTGTGAAGACAGAAGGCATATTCATGTACTTTGAGTATACAGAAATATGATAAATGATGAATAACAGCTATGTTTAAAAATTTAAAAATAGTAGGAATAAAGTTAATAGGAGATGAATGCTTAATGCATGGCAGTTTCACTTATTATATTTGAGGGTCAGGTTGGTAAGTGGCATTGGTGAGGGGGAGCTGGCTGGTTACTCAGTCTGGATGGGATCGGATAGCTATGGGTGGAAGAGGTGAGAGGTAGTGTTATAAACAGTTAAACTGGTGTTAATTGCTAAAGGCTATTATAATAGCTTTTGACTTTTCAATCTATTAAATGATCATTTAGCTTTGCATAGAGCTTGCTATAAAGATTGCTGTGAGAGGCATTATTTGGTAGTAAAGTAAGAGCTGGGGGTCTACCACTTTACTAGCTGAGCAATCTCACACAAGTTATTTAACCTCTAAGTGCCCTGGTGTCCTCATTTTAAATGGGGGTTATCTATGTCCTAGAGTTCAACGTACTAAGTGAAGTAATTTATGTAAAATGAGTAGAATGGCCTCTGGAATATAAGTCTGCAATAACTGCTGTTCTTTTTTTGGGTTGGAGTCTCGCTCTGCCGCCCAGGCTGGAGTGCAGAGGTGCGATATCGGCTCACTGCAACCACCCAGGTTCAAGCTATTCTCATGTCTCAGCCTCTCGAGTAGCTGGGATTACAGGTGTGCGCCACCACACCCGGCTAGTTTTTGTAGTTTTAGTAGAGGCAGGGTTTCACCATATTGGTCAGGCTGATCTTGAACTCCTGACCTCATGTGTTCCTCCTACCTTAGCCTCCCAAAGTGCTGGGATTACAGGCGTGAACCACCACGCCCAGCTGGCTGTTCTCATTTTTATTTTTAGTTTTTCGAGACAGGCTCTCACTCTGTTGCAGAGCCTGGAGTGCACTGGTGCCATCACAGCTCACTGCACCCTCACCCTCCTGGGCTCAAGCAATCCTCCTACTTCAGTCTCCTGAGTAGCTGGGACCAGAGGCACATGCCACCATGCCTGGCTAATTTTTAAATTTTTTGTAGAGATGGGATCTACCTGTGTTTTCTAGGCTGATCTCGAACTCCTGGGCTGAAGCAATTCTCCCTGATTGGCCTCCAAAAGTGCCAGGATTATAGGTGTGAGCCACTGGATCTGGTCTAGTTCTATTTTTTTTTTTAATGCCAGACAGGACACCTCTTAGCTGGCTACCCACTGGCTATTGGAACAGACAAGTGCTGCATTGCTGTTCCATAGTTCTTATTTTTTTTATATGGGTTGGAGGTTTTTTTTTTTCCTTTTTCCTTTCTTCTTTTAATTTTAATGTTTTGTCATTATATTGCATCTCCCACTGAAGAGTTATTTCTTGGGGTAATGTTGGAGAAAAATCCTTATTTTTTCGTACAAATCGGACCCAAGGTAGGTTTAGTATTTGGACTGTAATATTAAGTTTGCTTTTAAGTGGCTAAAATAGTGATTTTTTTCTTTCATTAAACAATTCTGAAAGTTTTCCTTTTGTTCCCTTGTACCTAGATACCAAAGAAAGGGGGAAAACTGTAGAATAAGTTACTGTTATTTTTGACAAGGTCTCACTCTGTCACCCAGGTTGGAGTGCAGTGGTGCAGTCACAGCTCACTATAGCCTCAGCCTCCTGGGCTCAAGCAAACCTCTCACCTCAGCCTCCCAAGGAACTGGGTTACAGGCATGTGCCACCATGCCTGGCTAATTTTTGTATATTTTGTAGAGACAAGGTCTCACTATGTTGCTTAGGCTGGTCTTGAACTCCTGGACGAAAGCAATCCTCCCACCTCAGCCTCACAAAATGCTGGGATTACAGGTGTAAGCCACTACGCCTGGCCTAAGCAAAAATTGTTTTTGTTTTTGTTTTTTTTTTTGATACAGAGTCTCTCTGTCTGTTGCCCAGGGTGGAGTGCAGTGGCATGATCTTGGCTCACCGCAACCTTAGCCTCTTAGGTTCAAGTGATTCTTGTGCCTCAGCCTCCCAAGTAGCTGGGATTACAGGTGCATGCCACCATGCTTGGCTCTTTTTTTTTTTTTTTTTTTTTGTATTTTTACTAGAGACAGGATTTCACTGTGTTGGCCAGGCTGGTCTCAAACTCCTGACCTCAATTAATTCGCCTGCCTCGGCCTCCTAAAGTGCTGAGATCACAGGCATGAGCCATCGCACCTGGCCCCTAAGTGATTTTGTTAAATGGTTAATGTGTAAGCTGTCTTTTCCCTATGATTTTGTCTTTTCCTTTTTCTTGCCAGAACAGTAAAAATAGATCTGGTTTCCTGGGTTATCACAGCTTTTAACAAAAAGCTTTTTGATAAAATTAGCTGTTGGGTCAGTGGGATGAGATCATTCCTTTCTAAGTAGTGTGAAATGTCCTCTAAGCATTTGTGAGACAAAGGCATGCCAGATAGGCTAACCACACAATAAGCCTAACTCTGTGGTTATGTTTAGGGCAGGAGTGTGAGTTTTCTGTGTAATAGAATACTACTGATATGTAGAAGGTGAAAGGTACTTGGCATAATACGTATGCACTCTGGCCACATGTAGTAAGAATAGAATGATAAAAGGGCTCGGTACACTTAAGGTTAGAACCTGGGCATAGGCCATCACATCTTCAGATGTGATCAGTTAGTTGAAAACTGAGTAGCTCTTCTACATTTGGATTAGTGCATCTTTAATTAAAAATTCTTGGCTGGGCACGGTGGCTCACGCCTGTAATCTCAGCACTTTGGGAGGCTAAGGTGGGTGGATCACCTAAGGTCAGGAGTTCGAGACCAGCCTGGCCAACATAGCAAAACCCTGTTTCTACTAAAAATACAAAAATTAGCTGGGAGTAGTGGCATGCGCCTATAATCCCAGCTACTTGGGAGGCTGAGGCAAGAGAATCCCTTGAACCTGGAAGGCAGAGGTTACAGTGAGCTGAGATCTCACCACTACACTCGAGCCTGGATGACAGAGCGAGCCTCCATCTCAAAAAAAGAGAAAAAACATTCTTTGTTTTTTTTTTTCTTTTCTTTTTTTTTTTTTTAAGATGGAGTTTCACCGTGATGGCCAGGCTGGTCTTGAACTCCTGACCTCAGGTGATCCACCCACCTCGGCCTCCCAAAGTGCTAGGATTACAGGCGTGAGCCACCGCGCCCGGCCTAGAAAAAACATTCTTAAGGACAGCTTGAAACTGGGAGAGAAATCATAATGTACTTCAAAATGGTTAATTGTATGTTATGTAAATTTTACTTCAATTAAAAAAATTAGGACAGCTGGAAAGAAAACTAATATACTTTTCTGTTTGTACGAAATAAAGTTGTATATTTAGAAGCTTTAACCAGGGCTTCAACTTTCACATTATAGATACTGACTGTAGAAGCACAGTGCGATAACTGATAGTTAAATAGAAGACAAAAGTTTGTACAAGGAAGGTATGCCAAAAAGGACAAGCTATGTGGTGCTATTTCCAACAGATAGATATAGCAGGACTTCTTTACCCCTGAGAAACGAAAACATTCTAACTTAGCATAGGAAATGATGATCAGAATGATAATACCTCCTACCTTTTCCCTCTGCTTTCTGATTTGGAATCAGGACAGAAGATAAATTCTACTTTTAGTTGAAAACTCAGGGATGACTTTGAACAAATATATTTGTTAATCTCCTTGGCCTTTTTCTCACTTTTAAAATAAGGAGGTTCGATTCAAATGCCCTATTCTAAAGTTTTGTGGTTTAGTTGGAAATATTAGACGTGCACATCGCCAAGTTACATTGTTTTGTTTCTGTGTACATGAATGAGCTTTTATTAGATTTGGCCACTGTTGTCTCTCTGTGAATCAACAAGGATAAGTTAGCCTCCCAGATTCTCCCAGTGGTAGAACTTTAAGATTTGAATTTTTAATGGAGAATCAGTTAGTTTGCAGTGATCAGAGACTTGTAAGTTAATTTGATATACATACTTTCTTCTGTATTTATTAAGTTTCTCTGGGAAATTGTAGATTATTTCAGAGTGCAGTTTTAGGTCATGAATCAGACTTAAATTGGTAGTAAATGCTTGTTATTACTAGAATTTTTTGTTTGTTTGTTTTTGAGATGGAGTCTTCCTCTGTCGCCCAGGCTGGAGTGCAATGGCGCAGTCTTGGCTCATTGCAACCTCTGCTTCCCAGGTTCAAGCGATTCTCCTGCCTCAGCCTCCTGAGTAGCTGGGATTACAGGTGCCTTCCACCACATCTGGCTAATTTTTTGTTCTTTGAGACGAAGTCTTGCTCTGTTGCCTAGGTTGGAGTATAGTGGGGTGATCTCAGCTCACTGCAACTTTTGCCTCCCAGATTCAAGCAATTCTCCTGCCTCAGCCTCCCGAGTAGCTGGGATTATAGGCACACATCACCACGCCCGGCTAATTTTTTTTTAGTAGAGATTCGGTTTCACCATGTTGGCCAGGCTGCTCTTGAACTCCTCACCTCAGGTGATCCATCCATCTTGACCTCCCAGAGTACTGGGGTTATGGCCGTGAGCCACTGCGCCTGGCCTCAGTTTTTTTTTTTTTTGAAACATAGTTTCGCTCTTGTTGCCCAGGCTGGAGTGCAATGACACCATCTCAGCTCACTGCAACCTCTGCCTCCCAGATTCAAGCGAGTCTCCTGCCTCAGCCTCCTGAGCAGAGCAGCTGGGATTGCAGGTGTGTGCCACCACGCCTGGCTAATTTTGTATTTTCAGTGGAGACGGGGTTTCTCCATGTTGGTTAGGCTGGTCTCAAACTCCTGACCTCAGGTGATCTGCCCGCCTTGGCCTCCCAAAGTGCTGGGATTACAGGCGTGCGCCACCACACCCAGCAGTTTTTATATTTTTACCAGAGACAGGGTTTTGCCATATTGGCCAGCCTTGTCTCGAACTCCTGACCTCAGGTGATTCACCCACCTTGGTCTTCCAAAGTGCTGGGATTACAGGTGTGAGACATCATGCACGGCCTGAATTTTCATGCATTATTTATAACTAAAGTTTGTAGTTTATTCAGATTTCCTTAATTTTTACCTAAATACCTTTTTCTGTTCTAGGATCTCATCTAGGATACCACACTGTTTTTAGTAATCATACTTGGCTTTCTTTTGGCTGTGACAATTCCTCACACCTTTTTTGTTTTTGGTGACTTTGACAGTTTTGAGGAGTAATGGTCTAATATTTTGCAGAATGCCCCTCAGTTGGGATTTGCTTGATCTTTTTCTCAATGATTAGACAGGGGTTATGCTTTTTAGAAGGAAGAGCACAGAGGTAAAGTGCCACTCTCGTCACATTGTATCAAGGGTGCATACTATCAAATCATGTCAGCATGATTTGGTGTGTGTGTATGTGTGTATGTGTGTGTGTGTGTGTGTGTGTGTGTGTTTGTTTTGCTTTGTCAGTCTGGAATGTAGTGCTGTGATCACAGGGCACTGCAGTCTCAACCTCCTGCACTCAAACTTCCTTTCAACTCAGCTTCCCAAAAAGCTGGGACCACAGGCACATGCTGCCAAGCCCTGCTAATTTTTTTTTGAGAAGAGTCTTGCTCTGTTGCCCAGGCTGGAGTTTAGTGGCATGAGCATAGCTCACTGCAACCTTGGCCTCCAGGGCTCAAGTGATCCTCCCACCTCAGCCCCCTCAGTAGCTGGGACTACAGGCACGCACCACCGTGCCTGGCTAATTTTTGTATTTTTAATAGAGATGGGGTTTCACCATGTTGCTCAAGTTGGTGTCAGAACTCCTGGGCTCAAGTGAACCTCCTGCCTTAGCCTCTCAAAGTGCCCGGATTACAGGTGAGACCCACTGCACCCAGCTGATTTATTACTGTTGATATTAGTCTTGATCACTTGGTTTAGGTAGTGTTTGTCAGATTTCTCTCCACCCCCTCCCCCCACCATTTTCTTTTCTCCCCCGCACCCCCCACCATTTTCATATCATATTCTTTAGAAGGAGGTCACTATGTGCTATGCACACTTAAAGGATGAGGGGTTATGTTCCACCTCCTGGAAGTGGAGTATCTAGTTATTTGGAATTCTTCACTGAAGACTTATTTATTCCCTCTCATTTATTTATTCAGTCATTTATTTATATCAGTATGAACTCATGAATATTTGATATATTTTGGGTTATAATCCAATATAACTTTATTTTATTGCTCAAATTGTTCCAGCTTTGGTCATTGGGAACTTTTTCAGTTGACTCCTGTGTTCCTTTGACTTACCCCTATCACTCCCGCCCCCGCAAGATGGAGTCTCACTCTGTCACCCTGGCTGGAATACAAGGTATCATCTCCTCTCACTGCTACCTCTGCCTTCCGGGTTCAAGCAATTCTCCCGCCTCAGCCTCCTGAGTAGCTGGGATTACAGGCACCCACCATCATGCCCAGCTAGTATTTGTATTTTTCTTTTTTTTTTTTAAAGATGGGGTTCCACCATGATGGCCAGGCTGGTCTTGAACTCCTGACCTCAGGTGATCCACCCACCTAGGCCTCCCAAAGTGCTAGGATTACAGGCGTGAGCCACCATGCCCGCCCTAACATTTGTGGTTTTTATAGAGATGGGGCTTCACCAAGTTGGCCAGGCTGGTCTTGAACTCCTGACCTCAGGTGATCTGCCTGCCTCAGCCTCCCAAAGTTCTGGGACAGGCGTGAGCCTTCACACCTGGCCAACTTACCCCCCATCAAATTTTTTTAGCACTTCCTAACTTTCTGGCAGTACAGCATACTTCAGGCTCATCTTGAATATTTTGTTCCTCAGTCCCAGAATCAGTCATTTCTCCAAAGAGTCTTGCTTTCTTTTATCAGAGAATGGTATTAGAAACCAACATCTGGGTGTGAGGTATGCTGTTGCTTTACTGGGGTGTCCCCTGAAGATTTTAGTTAAACTTCATCTGAGTTTGAAAGGACTGGAAATGTGTTTAAAAAAAAAAATGTTTTGTGGCTGGTGCAGTGGCTCATGTCTATAATCCCAGCACTTTGGGAGGCCAAGGCGGGTGGATCACTTGAGGTCAGGAGTTCGAGACCAGCCTGGCCAACATGGTGAAACCCCATCTCTACTAAAAATAAAAATAAAAAATAAAAATTTTTTTTCTCCCTAATTGAGACAGAGTCTCGCTGTGTTGCCAAGACTGATCTCAAACTCTTAGCCTCAAATGATCCTCCTACCTCAGCCTCTCAAAGTGGTGGGATTACAGGTGTTAGCCACCACACTTGGCCAGAAATGCACACACACACACACACACACACACACACACGCACACACACATTTTTTGAGACGAGGTCTTGCTCTGTTGCCAGGCTGGAGTGCAGTGGCACGATCTTGGCTCATTGCAGCCTCCACCTCCCAGGTTCAAGTGATTCCCCCTGCCTCAGCCTCCTGAGTAGCTGGGACTACAGGTGCATGCCACCGTGCCCAGCTAACTTTGTATTTTAGTAGAGATGGGTTTCACGGTGTTGGCCAGGATGGTCTCAATCTTCTCATCTTGTTATCTGCCTGACTCAGCCTCCCAAAGTGCTAGGATTACAGGTGTGAGCCACTGCGCCCCACCTACCTCTTTTTACTACAGTTTTATTACTACTAGAAGTAGATCTTAAAATATCATATAAGATCTCTGCCATTATATTAGTTGTCTGTAGCTACATGTGTAGGATTTTAAACCATTCAGATTACTTTAGGAATCAGTATGCATTCTTGCCTTTTGCATAAAGCAGAGGTGTCAGGACCAAGCTTTTCAGGTCATTGACAAAACTCTGAAAGAGAAGTTAGTGATTATTGCTTCCTACGGAAGTAAGATGTTAAAAAAAATTATTTAGTTTATTTAATTTTTCTTTCTTTTTTTTTTTGAGACAGAATCTTGCTCTGTCACCCATGCTTGAGTGCAGTGGTGCCATTTTGGCTCACTGTAGCCTCCGCCTCCCAGGTTCAAGTGATTTTCTCACCTCAGCCTCCCGAGTAGCTGAGATTCCAGGTGCATACCACCACACCTGGCTAATTTTTGTGTTTTTAGTAGAGACGGAGTTTCACTCTGTTGGCAAGGCTGGTCTTGAACTCCTGACCTCAGGTGATCTGCCCACTTTGGTCTCGCAAAGTGCTGGGATTACAGGTGTGAGCCACCCTACCTGGCCTATTTAATTTTGAGACAGGATCTCACTCTGTTGCCCAGGCAGGAGTGCAGTGACATGATCTTGGCTCGCTCATCCTCAACCTCCCAGACTCTAGTGATCCTCCCACCTCAGCCTCCCTAGTAGCTGGGACTACAGGTGTGTCCCACCACACTCAGCTAAACTTTTTTGTATTTTTTATAGAGACAGGGATTCGCTATGTTTCTTGGGCTGGTCTTGAACTCCTGAACTCAAGCAGTCTGCCTGCCTTGGCCTCCCAATGTGCTGAGATTACAGACCTGTGCCATTGCGCCTAACCAGAAGACATTTTGGATGTTTGACTCAAGTTCTGATTATGTTCTAAAGGAATTACTACTAGTTTTGTGGTACTTTTGTTTTCCTTTTCTCTTTTACCTTTTCTGTCTACTGTCTTCTGACTGTGATTTAGTTAACCCAAGCCACTAAAACCCAGCCAAGATTCTATTACCATTAAGAAATGTTTAGAGTTGATGTTGATTTAAATAGCTCTAGTGCAGCTGTCTCATACTTAAACTCCTGCAACTTTTTTTTTTTTTTTTGAGATGGATTCTTGTTTTGTTGCCCATGCTAGAGTGCAGTGGCATGATTTCGGCTCACTGCAACCTCCACCTCCCGGGTTTGAGCAATTCTCCTACCTCAGTCTCCCAAGTAGCTGGGACTATAGGCATGTGCTACCACACCCAGCTAATTTTTGTGTTTTTAGTAGAGATGGGGTTTCACCATTTTGGCCAGGCCGATCTCATACTCCTGGCCTCAGGTGATCTGCCCGTCTCAGTGTACCCAGGTGCTGGGATTACAGGTGTGAGCCACAGTGCCTAGTCCCTGCAACATTCTTGAAGTTAAAGTGAGTGAAGTTGGTCTCAATTAAGAACTTATGTTGCAGACGTTGTGTGAATGGGTATCTACAGAGGTAGTTACTTCTCAGCTCCAGTATATTGTTGCTAAGTGGAAATACATGGTCACAGTCTGATCTTCTGATTTTTTTTTTTTTTTTGAGGCAGGGTGTTACATTGTCACCCAAGGCTGAGGTGCAGTACTGTAATCATGGCTCACTGCAGCCTTGACCTCCTGGGCTCAAGCAATCGTCCTACCTCAGTCTCCTGAGAAGCTGGAACCACAGATACATACTCGGCTAATTTTTAAATTTTTTTGTAGACATGGAGTTTCGCTATGCCGCCCAGGCTTGTCTTGAGCTCCTGGGTCAAATGATCCTTCTACTTCAGCCTCCCAAAGTGCTGGGATTACAGGCATGAGCCACCACACCTGGCCCTGTGTTTTTTAAAAAAGTTGTAAATTGGTATTTTCATGCAAAGATTACTGATTTTGGAGATATTGGCTGTTTTTCAAAATACTGTTGTGGGCCACTGCACTGAGGGGCCTGTTTGACCTAGGTTTGTACTCTGAACTGGTGCTTCTCTTGTGGGTTCAGTGAGTATTCATCTTGGGGAGGGAACTCTGGGCTTGGTGGGAGTTGGGAGACCTTTGTCCTGATTGTAGCTTTGTCTCTAGTTGGCTAGATAGCTTTGGGCAAAGGGAAACATATTGGATCTCTCTTTTCTGAGTTTTAAAATTTGAGAGTAAACTGGAAAATTTAAGGTTCTCTCTTACTCTTTTTTATTTTATATTTTCATACATGTAATTTACTTGAGCTGTGAAAGAATGACCATTTATGAGTTGGAGACGTCAGGAAGTCTTACTAGTCTAAGTGCTTTGAGAATAGAAGAGACTATTATGTTTTCTCTAGGTGCACTTTTTTCTAGGCTACAGAAGATTGTCCCCTGCTTTTTGGACTCTTGGCATACTTGCTGCGTCTGATCATTATCTGGCAGATGTATACATATTAATGGGTGATGCATAAGTTTCTGTTTTTTCAAGTAAATTGATTCTAATTCGATTAAAGCTTTATTGATATGTGGATTTTGGGGGCATATTTGCAGTGATGGGTAGAAATTGTAAAGCTGACAATGACAGTATTTTCTTAGTTATAGAGAACATTTTAATACTTAATTTCATTGTTTTTAGTTTGAACTAGTTAATTGGTGGTGGTTGCGTATGGGAATAATGATGTAGGTGATATTCATTACTTAAAATGAACTGCATAAGATAATGGGATAACATTAATCAACAGCAAAAATGAAAGCTGAGAAACTTCTGAAATTTATTTAGTCTACAGAGAAGACGATTGTTACTACCTCCTTTGATTTCAGACTTCCTTTTATCAGACAGGTGGTTTTATAGGAAGATTGAGTCTAGAAAAATCTTAAAGACAAGGGAAATAAGTTTTTCATATACTCTAACCATACAAGTTCATTATTCATTTGACATACGTAGTATTTTTGTAAAAATATGTTTATTTGATTTTTACATCTTCAGAATAAAGCATCTTGATGTAATGTGATTTACTAAGAATCATACCTCTCTGATGTTAAGGCCAATCTAAATTGCTATTTTGTATAGATTGACAATTTTTTTAAAGAGAAACTGTTACAATATTTGAGTGGGATGTAATAAATATGAGCATTTATGATGTAGTCTTTTGTGAGAATGTTTATTTACTAGTAATTTAAGCCTCTGTGAGCCTGACAAGGCAAACTGAATATTAAGTCCTTAATTAGGTGCAAGTGTAAACTGATGGAATAATAGGCAAGCAGGATTTATGTTTATGTAGTAATTTGCAACAATTTTGGCCAAAATATTTGGCTAAATAGCCACTAATTTTGATCTTTTATGTTCATTAACTGAAATTGTGTACATAGTAGTTTCTTTGTAGATAATACAAAGCGGTAAGTACATAGAAGAGTATATTTAAAAGATATTTCTCTTCAGATGTATATAGACTTTGCTTTATAGCTCTAATGACAACAGTTCACGAGCCTCTAAGTCAGCTGCTGCTGCTGCTGCTGCTGCTGCTCCTCCTCCTCCTCCTCTCCTCCCTCCTCCTCCTCTCCTCCTCCTCCCTCCTCCTCCTCCTTCCCCCTCCTCCCTCCTCCTCCTCCTTCCTCCTCCTCCTTCTCTCCTCCTCCTCCTCTCTCCTCCTCCTCCTCTTCCTCCTCCTCTCCTCCTCCTCCCTCCTCTTCCTCCTCCTCCTTCTTTCTTCTTTCTTCTTCTTCTTCGAATTTCATGCTTGTAGCCCAGGCTGGAGTGCACTGGTGTGATCTCAGCTCACTGCAATCTTTGTTTCGCGGGTTCAAGCAATTCTCCTGCCTTAGCCTCCCAAGTAGTTGAGATTACAGGTGTGCACCATGATGCCCAGCTAATTTTTGTAATTTTAGTAGAAATGGGGTTTCACCACATTGGCCAGGCTGGTCTTGAACTCCTGACCTCATATGATCTGCCCACTCCCACCTTCCAAAGGACTGGGATTACAAGGTTGAGCCACCACATCCAGCAGAGTCAGCATATTATTTCTTCTTATAAAAAAGATGTCATGGGTCAGGCGCGTGGCTCATGCCTGTAATCCCAGCACTGTGGGAGGCCGAAGCAGGTGGATCATGAGGTCAGGAGATCAAGACCATCCTGGTCAACATGGTGAAACCCCGTCTCTTTAAAAAAAAAAAAAAAAAAAAAAAAAGACGTCATGGTGGCTCAGGCCTGTAATCCCAGCACTTTGGGAGGTCGAGGCGGGCGGATAACTTGAGGTCAGGAGTTGGAGATCAGCCTGGCTGACATGGTGAAACTCCGTCTCTACTAATAATAAAAAAAAGTCCGGTGTGGTGGTGCAGGCCTGTAGTCCCAGCTACTTGGGAGGCTGAGGCCTGAGAATCACTAGAACCTGGAAGGTGGAGGTTGCAGTGAGCCGAGATCGTGCCATTGCATTCCAGCCTGGGCAACAGAGAGAGACTCTGTCTCAAAAAAAAAAAAAAAAAAAAAAAAAAAAAAAAGTATGTGTATGTATGTATACCTAATAAAATTAGTGCTTTTTTTTTTCCTTTTTATTTTCCTGGACCATGTTGAAGTTGTTCTGTGAAAAAAACTAGTGCTTTTTAAAAATGCAGTGCTTGTCATCAGGCATGGTGGCTCACGCTTGGAATCCCAGCACTTTGGGAGGCGGAGGCAGGTGGATCCATGAGGTCAGGAGTTCAAGACCAGTCTGGCCCACATAGTGAAACTCCATCTCTACTAAAAATACAAAAATGGCCGGTCGAGGTGGCTCACGCCTATAATCCCAGCACTGTGGGAGGCCGAGGCGGGCAGATCACGAGGTCAAGAGATCGAGACCATCCTGGCCAACATGGTGAAACCCCGTCTCTACTAAAAATACAAAAATTAGCTGGGCATGGTGGCATGCGCCTGTAGTCCCAGCTACTCTGGAGGCTGAGGCAGGAGAATTGCTTGAACCTGGGAGGCGGATGTTGCAGTAAGCTGAGATCGCGCCACTGCACTTCAGCTTGGCGCCTGACGACAGAGTGAGACTGTCTCAAAAAAACAAAAAACAAAAAACAAAAATTAGCTGGGCATGGTGGTGGGCGCCTGTAATCCCAGCTACTTGGGAGGCTGAGGCAGGAGAATTGCTTCAACACGGGAGGCGGAGGTTGCAGTGAGTGGAAAGGGTGCCATTGCACTCCAGCCTGGGCAACAGAGTAAGACTTCATCTCGGGGGAAAAAAAAAAACTGCAGTGTTTGTCATTTACTATTAAGTCAAGCCATATGAAATCACATTTTGTCAGTAAATAAATGGTCAAACAGCAACCATCTTATATAGTTCTCTCTAATAGATACTCAAGACATTTTGTCAACATGAACAGAGTCAAATCATAAAATGGTAGACTGAAAGAACTTCGTGGATAATTCTTTTCTTACAAACGGGGGTGACTGGGAGGTCGAGGTTGCAGTGAGTCGTGGTCAGGCCACTGCACTTCCAGACTGGGCACCAGAGTGAGACCCTGTCTCAAAAAAAAAAAAAAAAAAAAAAGAAAATGAAAAAAGAAATGATTGCACTGCCTTTTTGTGGTTTTGGAACAAATATTGAGATAATAACTTTTACTTATAAATGTAGCACAAAAGTCTTTTACTATGTAAAGGTCCCTGAATAGAGAGTCAGGAGACCTGTTTCTCCTACCAACTAGTATAATTTTTGTTCATCAGTTTCCTTATTTGTAAAATTAGGATGTTAGATACTTAAGATCTCAATTAGAATAATTGATGCTCTCTCTTTAACATACCTAGCATTTCATTGACTTAACACAATAATGGTTTATTTCTTGCTCATGTCATAGTCTAGCGTTGGCCTGTGGCTGTCATGTAATTGAGGAATTTCAACTCCTTCCATCTAGTGTCTTGGAGTCTTCTGCTGGATTCTTTGTATTTAGTTCGTTGTCAGCAAAGAACACCAGCAAGGAGACTAGACTTGCTAGTCTTCTTTGACTAGAACCTGCTCACATGGTCTCAACTTCTGACTCCAAGGGAGATAGGAAATGTCTTTCTGAGCACCCAGGAAGAAGAAACAGAATTCCCATCTTTGCCACAGTCCCTTCATTTTTTATGTTTTTTTGATGCTTTTTTTTTTTTTTTTTTTTTTGAGATAAAGTCAAACACTGTTGCCCAGGCTGGACTGCAGTGGCGCAATCTCAGCTCAATGCAACCTCCGCCTTCCAGGTTCAAGCGATTCTCCTGCCTCAGCCTCTTGAGTGGCTAGGATTACAGGTGCAAGCTATCACGCCCGGCTATTTTTTTTATTTTTAGTAGAGACACGGTTTCACCATGTTGTCCAGGCTGGTCTTGAACTCCTGACCTCAGGTGATCTGCCCGCCTCAGCCTTCCAAAATGCTGGGATTACAGGTGTGAGCCACCACGCCTGGCCTTTTTTCTTTTTGAGATGGAGTCTGGCTCTGTCACCAGGCTGGAGTGCAGTAGCATAATCTCAGTTCACTGCAACCTCTGCCTCCCGGGTTCAAACAATTCTCCTGCCTCAACCTCCCATGCAGCTGGGACTACAGGTGTGCACCACCACGCCCAGCTAATTTTTGTATTTTTAGTAGAGATGAGGTTTCACCATGTTGGCCAGGATGGTCTTGATCTTGTGACCTCGTGATCTGCCTGCCTTGGCCTCCAAAGTGCTGGGATTAACAGTTGTGAGCCAGTGTGCCCAGCCCGTTTTTTGATACTGTATTCACAACCAAAAATTTTCTCCTGTTGCATATTGCTTTTTGTATCTTTGGTTACTGTGAATTTACTTCCAAATTTCTTGGAAGGAATTTAGTATTGCAAGTCAAAGCAGCCCTTTGGTGCTTGTTATGTTTAGGACCCCTGTCATCCCCAGATGATTATATTTGTTATTTTTGTTTGTAGTTTCATTTGTGGTTTAAATTTGTCTTTTATGTTGTAATAGCTTGCTTAGTTTTAAATGACTAAAAATACATCGATTGCAAAAATCTCCCAGTGTTTGTTTAAGAAAAACAATAGAGTATTTAATACAGCCAACATCAGAGTGAAAGTCATTGTCCACCATGTCCAGTCTAGCAGCCTGCTAGCAGGAGGGAAAACAGACAAACCTCATACTGTCTTTTAAAGGTCAGCACATGTAGACTTTCAGACCAATAGAGAAACACATTCCAGTGAACAGGCAAAGTTCTCTTTGACTTCTGCCCACTTAAGAGTAAACTCAGAGAGTCAGCAAAAGTCTTTTAGTTGATTTCAGCTGCTGTTTTGGAGTCATGTCCATTTTTCCGCATCCTCTTTTCTTTTTCTTTCTTGATACAGTATATTATACATGTTCTTTTGTATGTAAGTAAAAAATACCTTTTTTTATGGATACATCCTGTGTTAGTAAATTTGATGAGAGTCTTCTAATTTTAAGCCTTGTTTCTTTGAAATGTATAATTAGCTCAGAATAATGCCATAGTTCAGTTTACATTATGCTTGGATTAAGTACTTTCTTGTGTAGTTCCCTTTCAGTAAACTGCTCCCCTCCTCTGTTTTTAATTGCACCTTTTTTCATATGCTATTTGCACCACATGTCTAAGTCACTGTGGAAAGGTTAATTTTGGACAGAGTTGTTTCTAGATTTAGTGCATTATTGTCATCCTAGGATTGCATTTCATTTCTCTTAGGCAAATGGTACTATTTCTTGGATACTGCAGCTTTCATAGGATACTGTGTTCATTTTTCATTTCCTGGAGTCTGTGCTTAAGTTCGTTTTCAGAAAGAATGCCTGGAAAATAAGTTTTTTTTTTAATTATGTGTTTGAATTTCCCATTTTAGCCTTCACTTAATGGATGAGTTAGCTGTAAAAATCTAGCTTCAAAATAGTTTTTCTCAGTTTTAAAGGCATCACTTCATTTTTTAAAAAATCATTTAGTGTTACAATTAGAAATAAGAAGCCCATCTGTTTCTTATAACTTGGTAAGTACTGCTGAAGGGAATTTCCCTCCCTCCCTCCCTTCTTGCCACCTTGCCCATGCTGGATTCAAATTCCTGTGCTCAAATGATCCTCCCACCTCAACCTCTTCTTTTTGCTTTTCTCTTTTCCTTCTCGTGTCCCTGTCTCCCTACTCTCTTCATCGTTTGTTTTCTTCATCTGCCTCCATGATCATGAAAATAATCGCCATGTTATCTTCTAGAAGCTGTGTTTGTTGTTTTGCTGTTCACATTTAGGCCTGTCATCCAGCTGGAATTACTTTTTGTATATACTGTGAAGTAGAACTCAAAATACCCTTTTGGCCCAGCACCACTTGTTAATTCTCCCACTGTTCTGCAATGTTACATTTATTAGATATTAAGTATCCATATTAATGTGGTTCTGTTTTAAAACTTTTCTCTTGCATTGGCCTTGTTTTGTTTTGTTTTTGGTGAGACGAAGTCTAGCCCTGTCAGCCAGGCTGGAGTGTGGGGTGGCGCAATCTCTGCCCACTGTAACCTCCGCCTCGTGGGTTCAAGCGATTCTTCTGCCTCAGCCTCCTGAGTAGCTGGGACTACAGGTGCACGCCACCATGCCTAGTTAATTTTTTTTTATGTTTAGTGGTGATGGGGTTTCACCATTATTGGCCAGGCTGGTCTCGATCTCCTGACCTTGTGATCCACCTACCTTGGCCTCCCAGAGTGCTGGGATTACAGGCATGAGCCACCGTGCCTGGCCACATTGGCCTCTTTTTTAAAGATATTTAGTGCACTAAGTACATTGGACTCTTTTCTTGGTGGTTGTGCTGGTACCACAATGTCTTCATTACTGTATTTACATATTTTTAACTTCAAACATATGAAATTGCAGTAGGTCAGTTTCCAGCATTTTCACATGGTTCAATCCATCAGTGAGTTTTGATATCTAGTAGCTTAAGTTCTAAGTTGGTTTCTCAAAGATTGTCTTAGCTGTTCTAGGCTTTTTTTGTTTCTATATAAACTTAGGATCAACTTTTCAGTTTGATTTGAAAGAAAAAACCTACTGGACTTTGCTTGAGATTATGTTAAATCTACAGATTAGTTTGGGGATAATTGATACCTTTAAAATATCAAGTCTTCCAGTACATAGTTATATGATTGTGATCCTGCCATTTATTTAAGTCTTTAATTTCTTTCAATTTTTTTTGTTTTCTGTGTAGCAGTCATAGATATTTTATTAAATTATTCCTAGGTAATTTTTAAAATGCCATTGTAAATGGTTGTTTTTTTTTTTTTTTTTTTTTGAGACAGAGTCTTGCTTTGTTGCCCAGGCCCAGGTCGGAGGGCAGTGTTGAAATCTCAGCGCACTGCAACCTCCACCTCCCAGGTTCAAGCAATTCTGCCTCAGCCTCCCAAGTAGCTGGGCTTACAGCTGTGCCTCCACCATGACCAGCTAATTTTTGTATTTTTAGTAGAGATGGGGTTTTGTCATGTTGGCCAGGCTGGTCTCAAACTTCTGGCCTCAAGTGATCTGCTGGCCTTGGCCTCCCAAAGTGCTGGGATTACAGGTGTGAGCCACCACACACGGTGGTATTTTAAATTTTTAAAAATTTCTGATGTTTTTGCTGATACATAGGAATATAATTGGGTTTTTAATTTTAGAGTTCAACAACCTTACTAAATTAATTTACTGATTCTAATAGATATTTAATTTTCTATGTATGTAGTTATATTGCCTGCAAATAATGCATTCTCTTTTTTTTACTTTATAATCCTTATGCTTTTTTAAACAGTCTGTATGCTTTTAATGTTTTATCTTGGCTCATTGCACAATATTGATGAGAAATGGCAATAGTATGCATTCTCATTTCTATCCAATCTCAAGGGAATGGCATTTGAGGGGAAGTTTTCTTTTTTTTCTTTGTCGATACCCTTTGTCACATAAAGGATGCATCTTCTAACATAATTTGCTTTTTCCAGAGCCTTTTCTGATTCTGAGAGAGGAGCTTTTAGTTTCTTTTCCTTAATCTGTTAATGTGGTGAGTTACATTAGTAGATTCATTGCCTTGTAGGTTTCTCCTAAAAGCACTCCCTTAGTAAATCACTTGCACAAAATTCTGTGCCTCAGATTCTACGTCTAGTAGACTGATTCTAAAATACCTACCTCCCTAACAAGGGGGAATTCAGTGTCTTTCTAGTGTTAAGTTGTATTAATCCTGTGTTGTATTTCATTTCAGTGAATTTTATCTTGAATGGATTAGGCAGATTGTTGATTAATTCAGTGACCCTCAATTGTGGGTGCCTCTCAGAATCAACTTTAATGAGATTTCTCTGTGTCATGATTATCCTTACTGTGAGAAAACCAACAACACTGAGATTTTCCGTGCAGTAGCATATGCCTCTAGACCCAGCTACCCGGGAGGCTGAGGCTGGAGGATTGCTTGAGCCAGGAGCTTGAGGCTGTAGTACACAATGAGCACACCTGTGACTAGCCACAGCACTCCAGCCTGGGCAACATAGTGAGACCTTATCTCTAAAAAAACCAAAACAACAACAACAAAGAAAACTTACATTGCTTAACCCTGTCCCTGAATAATTCTGATCCAGCATTTTTTTAACTTTTAACTCAGATTTTTAGTTGTATTTCAGGTAAAATATTAAATGTTATGTTAATGAAAGATCTCTTCAACTTTTGCTTGTTCAGTTTTCATTTAGTAATGACATTTTTACTTCCTAGGCTTTTCCCCCTGTTTCTGAAATCATCTGTAAGGTATTATGTCTAAGGTCTTCGACCACAACTACAAAATGCTTGTTAAGCATTCCTATAGTGTTTGTATCTTTTCCTGCTCAGAAAAGCTGAACTACTCTACGCTAGTCCTGCCTAGGACCAATACTTAGAATAGCCATGAGGGTGCTTCCAGTTGTACACACATCAACCCCAACAAGACAAGGGTGGTATCATGATACAGAACAGAATGCACCTAGCAGGACAAATGTGCATTTAATGAGAACCTATGAGGTTTCAAGTTTATTATATTAGATGTCCAGGATAAAAGGTAAGAAAGAGCTATCATAGCCATCTAAGAACTCAAGTCTAAGGGAATACTTTAAATAAACAGATAGGACACACATTGTAAATAAACAATTAAAATGCTGAGCGGGGTGGCTCATGCCTGTAATCCCAGCACTTTGGGAGTTTGAGGCAGTCAGATCACTTGAGGTCAGGACCAGCCTAGCCAGCATGGTGAAACCTCATCTGTACTCTCTGTCTCAAAAAAAAAATTACAGAATTATCAGCACAAATTCCTATGTTCTCTTCTGCTTTCCACTTTTCTTCATTTTCACTGATATATATTAAAATAGAGTGAAAGTTCACTTTGCTTAATGGGAGAAATGTTTCTTTCCTTTTTGCTATTATTTTCAAGACAGGGCCTCTGTCTGTAGCCCAGACTGGAGTGTAGTGGTGCCATCACGGCTCACTACAGCCTCAATCTTCCCTTCCTCAAGTGATCCACCCACCTCAGCCTCCCAAAGTGGTTCCCTGCTTTGGCTTCCCAAGTAGCCAGGACCACAGGTGTGCAGGCTAATTTTAAAATGTTTTCTATGGAGACACAGTCTGAACTACATTGCCCAGGCTGGTCTTGAACTCCTGGGTTCAAGCAGTTTCCTGCCTTAGCCTCCTAGAATGCTGCGATTACAGGCATGAACCACCATGCCCAGCCAAAGGAGAATTTTTTCCTTAATAAAATAATTCTCAAAGCTAAGAGCTGATGAAGTATTAATATTGTTCCTTTCATCTAATCTCCTCAGCACTAAGTAATCCTAAAGTTACATGATATATTTACTACTTTCTGACAGATATGTGAGCTAATAACTATAGAGATTTAATATTTTAATAATTATAAAAGCTTTAATATTTATATGATTATATTAAATGATGGTAGTAGCTGATATCTTTCTCTCTGTCTGTCTCTCAGAGATGTGGTCTTTCTCACCCAGGCCAGAGTGCAGTTGCATAATCATAGCTCACTGCATCCTCAAACTCTTGGGCTCAAGGAATCCTACTGCCTCAGCCTCCTGAGAGGCTGGCACTATAGCCAAATACCACCACACCCAGCTAATTAAAAAAATTTTTTTTTGTAGAGATGGTGTCTTGCCATCTTGCCCAGGTAAGTCTTGAACTCCTGGGCTCCAGTGGTCCCCTGCTTTGGCCTCCCAAAGTTCTAGGATTACAGGTGTGAGCCATCATGCCAGGCCAGTAACTGGTCTCTAAATATTTGTTTTTGCCACATTGCATCATGTCATGCTTTTATAAAAGCAGAGAGAGCTATTTTTATTGCTCTGCCTAATAATTATAAGATGACCAGCATGGAAAGCTGGTTTGTACGGTTGTTCCCCTATTGGCTTTCTTTCCATAATTCTAGACAACATGCTTGCTCTTGTACAAACTGTGTTTAGAAAGTGGAAGAAATGAGGTGAAAAAAAATTTTCTTTTTTTTGAGGCAGAGTCTTGCTCTGTTGCCAGGCTGGAGTGCAGTGGTGCAATCTCAGCTCACTGCAACCTTCTGTCTCCCGGGTTCAAGTGATTCTGCTGCCTCAGCCTCCCGGGTAGCTGGGACTACAGGCATGTGCCAGCAGGCCCAGCTAATTTTTTTTTTTTTTTTTTTTTTTTTTTTTGAGACGGGGTCTCGCTCTGTCGCCAGGCTGGAGTGCAGTGGCAAGATCTCGGCTCACTGCAACCTCCACCTCCCGGGTTCAAGTGATTCTCCTACTTCAGCCTCCCTAGTCTGGGACTACAGGCACATGCCACCATGCCCAGCTAATTTTTTTTTTTTTTGTATTTTTTAGTAGAGATTGGGTTTCACCATGTTGGCCAGGATGATCTTGATCTCTTGACCTCGTGATCCACCCTCCTCAGCCTCCCAAACTGTTGGGATTACAGACATGAGCCACTGTGCCTGGCTGAGGTGGATATTCTTAATTGGTGGTAACCCTTCAACCTTGAATCTGTTTGTTCTTTTTCTAGTTCTGAAGAGTTTTTGTAATTTTGGAACTTCTGATTAATTTCAAATTAGATTCAATTTCTAATAACTTCCATTGTGTCATTTTAGAAATGTTTATTTAGCCCCTTGTTTGGTTGTTTTTTTTTATTTATTTATTTTTTTTATCATTTTGGCCTGTCTCCTGTGTGTGTAATTTACTACAGAGAACAGAGAAGGTGTGCACATTACTTTGATGTGGTCCTTTCCCTTTGGGACCCAGCAGTTTATAGGTGCTAGTACATATAACTAACTACAGTAGGGGTTTTCCAAACCCTTAGTTTACAGACTGGTACTAGTCCATGGCCAGTTAGGAACTGGGCTGCACAGCAGGAAGTGAGCGGCAGTTGAACCAGCATTACTTCTGAGTTCTGCCTTCTGTTAAATCAGCAGCGGCTTTTGATTCTCATAGGAGCGCGACCTCTATTGTGAACAGCGCATGCGAGGGATCTAGGTTGCATGCTCCTGTGAGAATCTAATGCTTGATGATCTGAGGTGGAACTTTTTCATCCCAAAACCATCTCTCCCCCATCCCCACCTCTCCCACTATCTGTGGAAAAATGGTTTTCCATGAAACCTGTTCTTGGTGCCAAAGAGGTTTGGGGACCACTGAACTACAGTGTAGACTAGACTACTCTTATAAATACAGATGGTGAATTAGTTCTGAATAGCACTAGGAGAAAGGAGGAGTAACAGAAAAGGTAATAAGATAATTGATGTGGACCTTGATTTCAAGACTTTCACAAATGAGGAGGGAGAGAAGATAACTTCAGATGTGGAAAACAAATGAGCATAGGGTATACAGTGATAATGTCAGTTGGCAGGTGGTCCCATGTGACTAAATTGTAGGGAGACCTCACATGGAAAGCTGCTGATAATTATGGTACGTGATAGGACTGAGTCTTCTCAGTCAGCCTTGATATCACATGAAAGAGTTTGGATTTACAAAAAATATATATATATATCTCTAGGCATTGAGGTCCATGTATTTATTTATTTATTTTTTGAGACAGAGTTTCCCTCTTGTTGCCCAGGCTGGAGTGCAATGCCATGATCTCGGCTCACTGCAACCTCCGCCTCCCAGGTACAAGGGATTCTCTTGTCTAAACTTCCTAAGTAGCTCGGATTACAGGCATGTGTCATCACTCCCGGCTAATTTTTTTTTTTAATTTAGTAGAGACTGGGTTTCACCATGTTAGTCAGGCTAGTCACGAGCTCCCAACCTCAGGTGATCCACCTGCCACGGCCTCCCAAAGTGCTGGGATTATAGGCATGTGCCACTGCGCCTGGCCTTGGGGTCCCTTTAGATCAACTGGAATGTTTTCCTGATGTTCAGGATTCATCCTGCCTGCCTCTCCCTCCTTAAAGAAGAAAAGATAGGTATTTATAAGTAGTAGGTAGATAAAGGTATATATAAGCAGGTATAATTCAAAAGGTATTTTAAGTACAGTGATGTCATTGTGTTAGATAAAAGCAGAAGCTATAAAACTACAAGGTTTTACTTATTTTGTCGCTCTCTGCTTCTGTTTTTTTTTTTTTTTTCAAAGAGAAACCTTTAAAACCTTTATTGTCTCTCCTTAGTCTAATTTTTAAAATATGGATTATGCTTGAATTATTATATTTAAAATGAAAATGTATAGATTACACAGCCAGGAATGCTAGTATTTATCACCTTCTTCAGATTTCACTCAGCATTTAGTAGGTTCAGTAGGAAAAACCCAAAATGGTACATTGAGTAGTGTGGGGAAGATACCTCGTGTTTTTTATAGGACTCATGGGATGCCATCTAGCAGGTGGAGAAATAGCAGTCCATTTTCTCTTGCAAGCCCTTTACTATTGAGTTGAAATTCTTGAATTGTCTGAGAGCAGTATCCTGCAGGTTCCACTCCTTGCGCCTTAGGTTTCTCAGGAAGTCCCAGCTACTTGAGAGGCTGAGGTGGGCAGACTGCTGGAGCCCAGCAGGTCAAGGCTGCAGTGAGCTATGATCACACTGCTCCACTCCAGCTCGGATGACAGAGACTCCATGTCTGATCGGTCGGCTTCGGGAAGAAACTGAGCATTTCGGCCACACCCCGTGGCTCCTCCCTTTTACGTTCTGCTTCTGTTTTTGTTGTTCTCTGGCTCTTTTGGCCTGATCCTTTGTCCCAGCCTCATTTATAAGTAACTTGTTTTTTCCATTTCTCATTTTTTTCATCTATTAAAGTGAGGGGATTGGATCCTAGATCATTTGAACTGGTGTTTTTAAAAAAACCTTTAGAGCTGGGCATGGTGGCTCATGCCTATAATCTCAACACGCTGGGAGGCTGATGTGAGTGGATCACTTGAGGCCAGGAGTTTGAGACCAGGCTGACCAACATGGTGAAACCTCATCTCTACTGAAAATACAAAAATTAGCCAGGTATGGTAGCACATACCTGCAATCCCAGCTGCTTAGGAGGCTGATGCAGGAGAATCACTTGAACCCGGGAGGTGGAGGTTGCAGTGAGCCGAGATCATGCCACTGCACTCTCCAGCCTGGGCAACAGGCTGAGACTGTCTTAAAAAAAAGAAAAAAAAAAAACCAAACCTTTAGATATCATATGTGGTTGGAAATGATTTTTGGATTGATATAGATTGAATGTTTTTCTGTGTTAATTAGAGGAAGGAAGTGGGATAAATGTAAAGTTTTAAAAACTGCTCTTTCTCTTTTTAAAAATTTTTGAGAGATTAGGTGTTATTGAGACTCTTTTAAAGCTTTGCTTATTTAAACATTCAGATAAAATTGAAGATTCATCCTTAAGGATGGTGATATCAGAAATATAAGTGCTGTGTCATTGTCATTTCTTATTTTGGCCTACATAACCAGACTTCAGACATCATGCTGCCTGTATCACATGGCTGACGGTGGGGAGGTATCTAGTGTATTCTTCCTCAATAAATAGATTGAAATTCATTTGGACAGAAATATTGAAGGCGGGTGCCTGATCCAAAATGCATTTAGTCAGGACTGAACACAAGCTGCCTGGATAGTTACTGTAAGTAAGCAAGCTACGCTTTTAGCTTTGTGATGCAAGGTTTTATGTATGTGAATATGTATGTGCAAGTGTATACAGTATTTTTATATACAGAGGACAGGGCTCCCTTAAATAGCGGGATGAGGGGGGACTCTTTGGTAACTACATGAAAGTAAAATGTAACTTCTTAAACCTGTTATCAGTGTGTTCTTTCATGTAGGAATGTAGCTGTGTGATGGCCTCAGCTATTCCAGTAATCAAGGGCTCTCTGCTGTTGCTAATCCTATGATGAACAGCACAAATGGGGGGTTATGAACAGAACCCTGCCAAGCCTGGAAATTCCATCAGTTTGTAATAGCACAGCTGTTGTCCTTGAACTGTGTAGGGAAGAACCTAGGGGTCGACAGTTAATATATTCTACAGGGGATTTGGAGTTTATTGCTTGGATAGTCAAGATCTTCTTCAGTTGTCTGTTCCTATCTGCAAGTCTTGTTCCATGGAGGAGCAGGAGAAATTCAAATTTGTCTGAGGAATCATGTATGTCTGTGAACAGTTTAAGTTGGTAGTTGATTCCTCTTTTTTTTCTTATTTATTTATTTATTTATCTTTAATACCTAGAGGCATTCAGAAGTAGTTGATTCCTATAGACATCCTTGCTAAAGATTTATTTTTAAGTGAAATATATGCTTGAAAGTATAAATCAAGGTTTTGTGGCTAAATAAATTAAAAATAACAAGTTCAGCTTGATGTGTAACAGGCCTCTGAAAGAAGTTCAGTAAAAAACAAATTTGGGGAATAAAGTTACCATGTAGTAACTAAAAATCTGCTAGGCATACAAAAAAAATCTGATGTTGAATATGAAATTATTATGAAGCAGGCTATACCTGTATCCATGTCAGGATTAAAAATGATCTCCCACACTGGTGGCAACGTGAGGTTCCTTTCAAGCCTGAGGAACAAGCACTGTATTTTGGCCACAGCATTCTCACTAATGTCCTAGAATAGCAGCTTAGTGTTGGCTTTAGAATTCTCTGTCATTTAAATGTCATGCAAAAACAAACAGCATAAAAGAAAATATTAACCCAGATATCTTTACGGTTCTGTGTCTTGTCCATAACCCCCACCAAAAAGGACAGGCTGTCAATCATAGAGAAAATATAAGTGAGCATTATAAGCAATATCCTACCTTTAATAATAATTATTAAAAGCTTATTAAATGGGTGGTTTGGAACTCACAATATGTTTGCCTCAAAGAAACAATGTTATAAATGATAACTTTGTTTCTAAAGTAGTCCAGGTCACTGAGAATAAAGTTTCTTCCTTTCTTCTGAAACTGACGGGAGACAGTATTTTGAAAGATACTAAGCTTGTCTTTGGCATTGTATTAACTCCCTTTCTTTTGCCTCCTAGGGCTCCCGGGCCTGTGTACCCTCTCCCTACTTTGATACCATATCCATATCTGCTTTATTCCTTGAAAGTTCCCATGTTGCCAGAGTATTTTTCTTTTTCACACCAGAACCGAAAACTCAGACATCTTCAATAGAACCATCTCTGGGATGAATAGTGATCCTTCCAGAGGTGTATGTTTTCTTACCCACTTTTAAATTAAGAAATAGGATTCTATACTTTTAAAAAGAGGATGCTGGCTACTGCAAATGAATCTTGGTAGAAATTTGGCTAGTGTGACACAGTAAAACGAAAGTACTACAGTGGTTAGAAAAGTGAATATGATGGTGAGAGTTAGGCTTCTGTTCTTGGTTTCTTCTTTCCTTTTCTTTTCTCTTTTCTTTTCTTTCGTCAGGCTCTCACTCTGTTGCCCACAACTAGAGTGCTGTGCTGCAATAATGGTTTACTGCAGCCTCAACCTCCTGGGCTCAATCAGTTCTCCCACCTCAGCCTCCTGACTACCTGGGACTACTGGCATGTGCCACCATACCTGGCTAATTTTTGTATGTTTTTGTAGAGATGGGATTTTGCCATCTTGCCCAAGCTCTGTTCTAGCTTTTCATGAGTTCATTTTAGCTCCCATACCAGCACCTTTCCAGGAGTAAGTAGAAGAGGACAGAGACAGCAACAGGCCATTGGTAAACCAGATTGCCAATTTCTCATCAGACAGAATGAGCACAGACCGTGAGTAAGTAACTCTAGATGCAAATGACCTAAAATTTTCAGGAGGACTTGGTGGAGCTTAAAAAGTTATTCAGAACTTCTGTATAATTAAGTTAGATAGGAACACTGTATAGACCAGTAAAATATTTTTAGTACATTAATTAATTCCAGAGTTGGTGAACTATCCAAAGTAAAACATACAACAGAGAAAGTGCTGTGACCTCATCATATATTCTTATTTCCTGTTTATGAGCACCTAGCTCTTAACAGTGAAGTACTCAAGAGAGTACTTCATCATCATGCCATATAGTTGCTTCTTGCCTTAGTTTACCTTTTTTCAAAAACCCTCCTCACTGAATAGTTTCACTTCAGGCATGTTACCAGAATGAAAGATCAGATGTACACATTGCTGTGCTTGAAAATTGTGTGTTCCCTTGGTGCCTGGTTAGGTAAAACGGGGCTTATTTTCTAGCAGAGGGATCTTCAGTCTCCTTTGATGTTAGCCTGAACTGGGTGGAGTTTCTTAAGCTTCAGTCAGATTGACTCAGGCAGGGCACCATGCACTAGTGAATTTGTTCCTTTTTTTTTTTTTTTTTAATTTTTTTTTTGTAGATGGAGTCTCACTTTGTTGCCAGGCTGGAGTGCAGTGGTGTGATCTTGGCTCACTGCAACCTCTACCTCCTGGGTTCAAGTGGCTCTCCTGCCTCAGCCTCCCGAGTAGCTGGGATTACAGGCATGCACCACCACACCCAGCTAATTTTGTATTCTTAGTAGAGACGGGATTTCACCATGTTGGCCAGGATGGTCTCAATCTCCTGATCTCATGATCCACCTGCCTCAGCCTCCCAAAGTGCTGAGATTACAGGTGTAAGCCACCACACCCGGCCAAGCTTTTGTTTTTTAATAAACCTCAACCCATTTATAATTGAGACTACTTAGGCTGTGCACGGTGTCTCATGCCTTGTAATCCCAGCACTATGGGAGGCCGAGGCAGGTGGATCACCTGAGGTCAGGAGTTCAAGACCAGCCTGACCAACACGGAGAAACCCCATCTCTATAGTAAAAATACAAAAATTAGCCAGGCATGATAGTACATGTCTATGATCCCAGCTACTCAGGAGGCTGAGGCAGGAGAATTGCTTGAACCCAGGAGGTGGAGGTTGCAGTGAGCTGAGATCGTGCCATTGCACTCCAGCCTGGGCAACAAGAGTGAAACTCTGTATCAGAAATAATAATAATAATAATTGGGACTACTTGATATATGAAATAATAATAATATGAAATAATAGTTGTTCATATTCACATTGAGGGTCTTACAAAGTTTATAGCCAACCAAAATGATGCAGCCAAATTATAAGCAGCTGACAGAATAATCAACCTCAGTAAACATTTAACGTTAACACTCTCATTTTACAGATTAGAGAACTCAGCCCCGAAAGGTGACTCATTCAAGGCCACAGTGAGTGTCAGATTAAACCAGTGCTTCAGTAAAGCATAGGAACTTCTGTACACAGCTTTCAAATTCTCTTGACTCTTACTCACAATCTATTTAAAGTTAACTTTATTATCTGTATGGATAGAAGACGAATAGTATAAATGGTCAATGAGAGGTGTTTTTTATTTTTGCTTTTTTTTTAGAGTAAATGCTTCTCATTCACAAGGGTACATTTTTTGATCCTCCTGAATATCCAGATTTGAAAATAATAGTATCATATCCTTTTGTCCATAAAATATATAACTAAGCATTTAAGGCATAACTGAATCGTAAGTAACTTCAAATGATTCTGTGTGCGATGAAATTCATACATGAATTTATTAAAATTAATTCTGGATTACTTGAAAAACCAGTTTAGCATCTATAGAACATTTAAAAAGAATTGTACTTATACATGTTTCAGAATAGAATAAGTATAAAATTGGATAATCTTTTTATTGAAAACTGGGATTTCTGGGAAAAAAAAAGAGTACTTTAATTTGAAAGATGACACTAGTATTAGCTTTCTAGAATCATTTTCCATGAGGAGGGTGTGTGTGTGTGTGTCTGTGTCTGTGTTTTTTGTTTGTTTTTTGAGAGAGAGTTTTGTTCTTGTTGCCCAGGTTGGAGTGCAATGGCACGATCTCAGCTCACCGCAACCTCCACCTCCTGGGTTCAAGTGATTCTCCTGCCTCAGCCTCCCGAGTAGCTGGGATTACAGGCATGCATCACCAGCACGGCTTATTTTGTATTTTTTGTGGAGATGGGGTTTCTCCATGTTGATCAGGCTGGTCTTGAACTCCTGACCTCAGGTGATCCGTCTGCCTCAGCCTCCCAAAGTGCTGGGATTACAGGCATGAGCCACTGTGCCTGGCCCTATGTTTGTGTTTAAAAATCATATTCTATTTATGTGTGGTGACAAGTAAAGAATAGCTTAACTGTTGATGAAATAAAGATACTAAGTGGCTAGCTAGATGCACTCATAGTCTTATGACCTTCCAACTTTCCAATTGTATAATTTGCTATCAGTTTTACCCTCTTAGGCTGAATTTTAGCTACTGTTCATATTCCATGAACCACGCACAGGCCAGGAAGTCATCTGGGAGTGTGTGTGTATGTGTGTGGGGGGGTGCTGAGGGTTGGGTAAAGGAAAGATTACAATGGATAAAAGCTGCCCTTTGATAATCTGCATTCTGATAAATGATATTTAAAATGTATTGGTGTTTTTGTCTGTATTTTTACCCTGTGCCTTAAATTAGGAAAAGTTTTGAGTAGATTGTATGACGTAAATGTCATTATGTATTTCTCAGGAAAATTAAATTTACTGGGCTTTTATGGTATGTTGTTAAGGATGACACAGATGTCCTTTAAGTTCTCTTTGACAGTGAAGCTGATACAGGATTTTTGCTCCTTAGCTCAACTAGGTCCAGGTTCTTGTCTCACGAGCAGGAAGAATTAGGCACGCAGATGTCAAAGAGTTAGTGGAGTAGAATTTATTAAGCGAAAGGAAAGCTCTTAGCAAAAAGACAGAATGCAGTGGGTGGTTCTGCTATCTGAAGACAGGAAAGTTCTGCAGTATGGCTGAACCTGGGGCTATTTATGGGCTGAGAATGGGAAGTGTGTGCTGATTGGTTTATGAGTATGCAAAAAAGGTCAAAGCGAAGACACCACTCAAAAGTGGGCAGGACAATGTAGAAAACCAATTAGGGAAGGGTAGGTCCAAGTTAAGTAGGTGAAGGATGGGGATCAATCAGAGGAAAGTACGGCATATGGGAAGGCAAGTTCTCAATCTGATCCAAGGATTTACCTAGGACAGTTTCTGGATTGAAGATCGGGTTTCACTGGACCGCCCCTATCTGCCTAGACATTTGTTTGCCTCCTGCCTCTATCAAAACTAGTTATAGACATTCTTTTCAGTTTTTGGTTTATAACAGCTCTCAAAGGATAACTAGTAATCATAGTTGTCAGAGACAGAATAGGGAAAAGCAGTTACTTTTCATGGAACCTCTTGACATGATAATTTGTTAGACTTTCAAAAACTCTTTAATGAACTCATTTCTCAGCATTTTCCCTGGTATGATCTGGAGTTACAATAATACTCTATATGTAAAATAGGCTGGATGAGCATAGAATAGGGCTTCCCATCCACATTCATCTGTTGTAAATGGGTCACAGGTGTGCCACCACTATGACTATAGGAACTTTTTTTTTTTTTTGACAAAGTCTTGCTCTGTCACGCAGGCTGGAGTGCAGTGGAATGATCTTGGCTCACTGAAGTCTCTGCCTCCTGGGTTCAAGTGATTTTCCTGCTTCAGTCTCCTGAGTAGCTGGGATTACAGGCATGTACCATCTAAATAATAAAAATTAGCACCCAGCTAATTTTTATATTTTTAGTAGAATGGGGTTTTACCATGTTGGTCTTGAATTCCTGGCTGCAAGTGATCCACCTGCCTTGGCCTCCCAAAGTGCTGGAATTACAGGTGTGGGCCACCACGTCCCGTCCCTACTGTAGGAACCACTGAATTCCTATTTATGGTTCCTTCAGAAAAGCTGCTAAATTCTGAATTCAGCAGTGGTTATTCAAATAGTAGAATTCATAACTCCAGTAGTGTGAGATGCTGTTTGCTGTGGACAACAGCTCTGTCATGCCACAGGACCCCCTTTGGCAGCAAAGCTATCAGTTTTTGTCACTAGACCCACACTAGTTGTATTAGTCAAGATTCTCTTAGAGGAACAGAACTAATAGGATATATCTCCAAAGGGGAGTTTATTAAGTATTGACATACATGATCACAACATCCCACGATAGGCTGTCTGCAAGCTGAGGAGCAAGGAGAGCCAGTCCAAGTCCCAAAACTAAAGAACTTGGAATCTGATGTTCGAAGGCAGCAAGTGTTCAGCACAGGAGAAGACGCAGGCTGGGAGGCTAGGCCCATTTCACCTCTTCACGTTTTTCTGCCTGCTTTATATTTGCTGGTGGCTGATAAGATGGTGCCCACTCAATTAAGGGTGGGTCTGCCTTCCCACTGACTCAAATGTTAATCTCCTTTGGCAGCACCCTCACAGACACACCCAGGATCAATATTGCATCCTTCAATCCAATGAAGTTGACACTCAGGATTAACCGTTGCAAGTCCACCCCTTGTCAACTTGAACCCATACATATCTCCTGAGATCATATGTAATCTTCAAAGACAATAATAAGGTCATAATTATGCCTAACATAATACACGTATCCTTCGTACAACCGGAAATACGCTAATCCCCAACCCAAATATTATTACATAAAGTTAACAATACTTAAATGCTGATATGAAATCAGTAAATCTTATGTCACATGATAAAGGAAAAAGAAATGTATAGTGGAGATATTAATACAAGTGTACATATACACAAACATGTTTTTAACAAAAGGAGGAAATACTCATGGCAGTTACAGTCCTCATTTCTGCAACTGGTCACATGGTCATAGCTGGTATTGATGACTACCTTCTACTACCCATTCTGTATTAACTTTGCCTTCAGCAAGCACCTCAGCAGGTCATGGTTTTTTCCCTGGTGGAGTGACCCAAACCTTCATTTCTGAAGGATCCGGTTCATTCGTAGTCCTGCCTGGATTGGGCTATTGTAGTTTCACATTGACCTTAATCACAGGACATGGTAATACTAAGAGATACTAAGAGATAATGGATTACCTGTATTCCATACATTTACTTCCTTACCTCCGTTGTGAAGTTGTAGACTGATTTCATCTTGATAGTCTGGGTCAGTCACCTCAGCCAACACTGTAACTCCCTTCTTAGGCTATTGACTTAAATGTAGGAGGAGCCCAAAGTGTCCAGGTGGTAATTTTAACTTCCAGTTTAATGGAATCGTTGTTGTGTCTCCTGGTGGCAGCTTTCCTCCCTCTGGAACTAAGACCTCTAGGCCAGCAGAACGTAATGTTGCAGAATAGGAAGCAAAAATTTTGCTGGTGGATCACTAGGGGTGATGGTGAGTGGTGCCACTTCCACTTCTACTCCTTGATTCCTGACCTTGATTCCCGACCTTGATTCGCTGAGTCCTGGCAATGGGAGAAACAGTACCATTTTGGATGCTGATTCAGAGCATACACGACCTTCTAGAGAACTTTGCCCCAGCCCTGCAAAGTATTGTCACCTAGTTGGCTTTGTAATTGTGACTTCAAAAGGCCATTCTACCATTCTGTCAATCCAGATGCTTCAGGATGATGGGGAACATGGTAAGACCAGTGAATTCCATGAGCATGAGCACACTGCCGCACTTCTTTAGCCATGGTCAGGCAGTGGTGCATAGAATACCATGATGGTGGATAAAGCATTCCGTGAGTTGGCAGGTGCTGTGGCTCATGCCTGTAGTCCCAGCACTTTGGGAAGCCAAGGTGGCCAGATCACTTGAGGTCAGGAGTTTGAGAACAGCCTGGCCAACATGGTGAAACCCCATCTCTACTAAAAATATAAAAATTAGCTGGGCATGGTGGCAGGTGCCTGTAATCCTAGCTGCTTGGGAGGCTGAGGCAGGAGCATCGGTTGAACCCAGGAGGCGGAAGTTGCAGTGAGCCAAGATTGTGCCACTGCACTCCAGCCTAGGCAACAGAGTGAGACTCCATCTCAAAAACAAAACAACACATCCCATGAGTCCACAAATGGTAGTCTTGGCAGAAGCGCTGCATGCAAGATAGGCAAACTATATCCAGAATGTCTATTTGAGTGAGGACAAACCTCTTCCCTTTCCATGATGGAAGAGGTCCAATATAATTAATCTGTCCCAGGTAGCTGGGTGATCACCTGAGGAATGGTGCCATACTGAGGGCTTGATGTTGGTCTCTGCTGCTGGTAAATTGGGCATTCAGCAGTGTCTGTAACCAGGTCAGCCTTGGTGAGTGGAAGTCCATGTTGCTGAGCCCATGCATATCCTCCATCCCTGCCACCGTGGCCACTTTGTATTCCATGGGCAATGGCAGGGGTGGCTGAGAAAAGAGGCTGAGTGGTGTCCACAGAATGGGTCGTACTATCCACTTGATTATTAAACTCCTCCTCCGCTGAGGTTACCTGTTGGTGAGCACTCACATGGGATACAAATATCTTCACAGTTTTTGACCACTCAGAGAGGTCCATTCGTATACCTTCCCCAAATTTCTTTGTCACCAGTTTTCTAATCATGCCCTTCAAAGTCCCTGACCATCCAGCCAAACCATTGGCTACAGTCCATGAATCAGTATATAATCGCACATCTGACCATTTCTCTTTCCATGTGAAGTGCAGAACCAGGTGCACTGCTCAAAGTTCTGCCCACTGGGAAGATTTCCCTTCACTGTTGTCCTTCAGGGATGCCCTAGAAAGGGGCTGTAGTGCTGCAGCTGTCCACTTTTGGGTGGTGCCTGCATATCGTGTAGAACCATCTGTGAAGCAGGCCCTAGTCTTCTCTTCCTCTGTCAACTGATCATAGGGAACTCTCCATGAGGCCATTGGTGCATGCTGGGGAAGAGAAGGCAGGGTGGCGGGAGGTGGAGACCATAGACATTTGAGCCACTTCCTCATGTAACTTACTTGTGCCTTCAGGACCTCCTTGAGCCTGACCGCGTATATACCACTTCCATTTGATGATGGAATGCTGCTGTGCACGACCTACTTTATGGCTAGATCTGTCAGAAAGAACCCAGTTCATGATAGACAGGCAGTTGAGGTCAAATGGTCACTTGATGACCCATAGTCAAACATTCAGTTTCTACCAAAGCCCAGTAACAGGCCAAGAGCCGTCTCTCAAAAGGAGAGTAGTTGGCTGAGTGCAATGGCTAACGCCTGTAATCCCAGCACTTTGGAAGGCTGCAGCGCGCGGATCACGAGGTCAGGAGCTTGAGACGATCCTGGCAAACATGGTGAAACCCCGTCTCTACTAAAAATACAAAAATTAACTGGGCATGGTGACACGCGCCTGTAGTCTCAGCTACTTGGGAGACTGAGGTAGGAAAATCACTTGAACCCTGGAAGCAGAGGTTGCAGTGAACCAAGATTGCGCCACTGCACTCCAGCCTGGCGACAGAGCAAGACTCCATCTCAAAAAAAAAAAAGAAAAAGGAGGCGGGGGGAGATTAGTTATCTGCAGAAGATGGCAGGGCCTTGCTCCAAAATCCTAGAGGTCTCCACTGTGATTCACCTATGGGAGCCTGCTAAAGGCTCCAAACAGCATCCCTATCTGCCACCGACACCTTAAGCACCACTGGATCTGCTGGATCATACGGCTCAGGTGGCAGAGCAGCTTGCACAGCAGCCTGGACCTGTCGCAGAGCCTTCTCTTGTTCTGGACCCCACTCAAAACTGGCAGCCTTTCAGATCACTCGATAAATGGGCTGGAGTAACACACCCAAATGAGGAATGTGTTGCCTCCAAAATCCAAATAGGCCCACTAGGCATTGTGCCTCTTTCCTGGTTGTAGGAGGGGCCAAACAAAGCAACTTATCCTTTACCTTAGAGGGAGTATCTCGACAGGCCCCACACCACTGGCTCCCTAGAAATTTTACTGAGACAGAAGGTCCCTGAATTTTAGTCTGATTTATTTCCCATCCTCTGGCATGCAAATGTCACACCAGTAAGTCCAGTGTATTTGCTGCTTATTGCTCACTAGATCCAATCAGCATAATGTCGTCAGTGTAATGGACCAGTATGATATCTGTGGAAGCGAAAAGTGATCAAGGTCTCTCCGAATAAGATTATGACATAAAGCTGGAGAGCCAATATATCCCTGAGGTAGGAGAGTAAAGGTATATTGCTGGCCTTGCCCCCGAAGGCAAATTGCTTCTGGTTGGCCTTATGGACAGAAATGGGGAAAAGGCATTTGCAGAGTCAATGGCTGCATACCAGGTACCAGGAGAAACAGATTGACTAAATTAGGCAAAAGAAAGATGAAGGCTGCTCACTTAGACTTGAAGTAGTCAACCAGGGCAACTAAACAGCTGTCACTCATGGACTTTTCTTCCAGTGTGTAGTCAATAAATCGTCCTTTCCAGCTGTCTTCTTCCTGACTTCTGATTGACCCAACTCTAGTCATGTCCCAAACCCGATAGGGGTAGGGATTGGTTTGTCTTGGGAGAGATAGGAAGAATAGATTTCTGGGCAAACACAGGTAGTAGCCATTACATTATGCAACTAAGGCTCTATTTGACTTGTATTTACCTTAACAACATAGCTTGTATGTCAGCTTATCCTATGGATTCTCTTGGAGTTTCTATTAGACTCTTTGAAAGCAACGGTAGTACCTTGCACACTTTATTTCCTAATATGCTTTGCTTTTGAATGGTGCTCAATTTATTGCAGGCCTTTGGCTCTTTTTTTTTTTTTTTTTTTTTTTTTGTGGCAGGGGAGATGGAGTCTCGCTCTGTTGCCCAGGCTGGAGTGCAGTGGTGCAACCTTGGCTCACTTCAGCCTCTGCTCCTGGTTCAAGTATTCTCGTACCTCAGCCTCCCAAGTAGCTGGGATCATAGGCACCCACCACCATGCCTTGCTAATTTTTGTATTTTTAGTAGAGATGGGGTTTCACCATGTTGGCCAGGCTGGTCTCGGACTCCTGGTCTCAAGTAGTCTGCCTGCCTTGGCCTCTCAAAGTGCTGGGATTACAGGTGTGAGCCACCGTGCCTGGCCCCTTTGGCTCTTTTTACTACATTATTTCTGTATTTTCTAGGCTGTTCACCTATGATTTTGCCTATAGTAGATTTACTTTTTTAACTTTATTTTAGGTTCAAGGGTACACGTGAAAGTTTGTTGCATAGGTAAACACATGTCATGAGGGTTTGTTGTACAGATTATTTCATCTCCCAGGAATTAAGCCCAGTACCCAATAATTATCTTTTCTGCCCCTTTCCCTCCTCCTACTCTCCACCCTCAAGTAGACCCCGGTGTCTGCAATTTCCTTCTTTGTATTCATAAGTTCTCATCATTTAGCTACCACTTATGAGTATTTGGTTTTTTGTTCCTGCATTAGTTTGCTGCAGATAATATCCTCCAGCCCCATCAATGTTCCCTCAAAGGACCTGATATCATTCTTTTTTATGGCTGCCAGTAGATTTACTTCTTAACATCAGATTATGTAATTAAGAGCCTGGTGGTATGTAAAAATATACATGACTACAGAGAGGGACTGTCTCCCCTAGCTAATTGAGGGAACATGTTCTTTTTTTTTTTTTTTTTTTAAATGCTGGTAGGACTTAGTAGTTTGGTTGACAGGGCTATCCACAAATGATTCATGAAGAAGCATGTACTTACTCCAAGATAAGACCCATACTCACAGTCTTTAATCAAGAAAGTTGATTTCATTTGTCCAATAGTAAGGTAACTATGTAAAGATCTGATTTGAATCTTACTGGCTATAACTTTGGATATATTGATTGTGGGGTTTTTTGCACCTCACTTTTCTTATAAATAGAAAGGACACAATTGCAATTGCTTTGTCCTGCTGCTACCACCACCCCTCACCCCGGCCAAAATATGAGAAAAGAGTAAGTAGCAGTGAGTTACCTTGGGTGAGACTGTCCATTTCTCAGTTTTAATTTTTTCATCTTTCAAATGAGGGAGCCTCTTCTAGCTGTGAAATCTTATATTTTGATTTTTGTGTTTGTTTCAAACAATTGACAAGAGTTTCTAGAAATGTTTTTCCTGGTCGGGTGCGGTGCCTCACGCCTATAATCCCAGCACTTTAGGAGGCCAAGGTGGGCAGATCACCTGAGGTTGGGAGTTCGAGACCAGCCTGACCAACGTGGAGAAACCCTGTCTCTACTAAAAATACAAAATTAACTGGGCGTGGTGGCGCATGTCTGTAATCCCAGTTACTCGGGAGGCTGAGGCAGGAGAATCACTTGAATCCAGGAGGTGGAGGTTTCCGTGAGCTGAAATCATGCCATTGCGCTCCAGCCTGGCCAACAAGAGCGAAACTCTGTCTCAGAGGGGAAAAAAAAGGAAATGTTTTTCATTTTGCAGTGCTCTTTACATGAAATATCTTTTTCCTCTTCACCAGGCAGTTGCAGTGGTGCAGAATGGCTGACCTCAGTCTTGCAGATGCATTAACAGAGCCATCTCCAGAAATTGAGGGAGAGATAAAGCGGGACTTCATTGCCACACTAGAGGCAGAGGCCTTTGATGATGTTGTGGGAGAAACTGTTGGAAAAACAGACTATATTCCTCTCCTGGATGTTGATGAGAAAACCGAGAACTCAGAGTCAAAGAAGAAACCATGCTCAGATACTACCCAGGTTGAAGGTAAGTATTTAAACCAAGCTGTTTATATATGTTCAAAAAGTAGGTTACGGATTATGCCCGTGGTCATAATCCTGGAAACTAAGAATTGAGCGGAGTTTCTTTTTTTAAGTATACCCTAGTAATTATATTTCTTTGTTAGAAACTGAAAAGATAGACTTAACCACCCTTTGAGCGTTTGTTCATGAGTCTATAGAAAACACCCTAATGTTTCTTCTGTAATGTTTCAACTACCATGTAATCTGCTTCTTAATTCCCTAAATTAAGCTGTCTGCTGTGCCTTTTCTTTGAAAGTAGCTTTGAAAAGTTAGATAAAATTCTGTGCTTATATCAGAACTTCATTTAGACTGGAATCAGATGCCATTTGTTGTCTTTGGGATCATCCCAGGTCAGGATTAATTAAAGCCTGTAAGAGAAATTTTCCATTTTCCTGGATCAGATGTGCTAATATTTGGTTGAGGATTTTTTCATCTGTGTTCATGAGGGAATTGGTCTGCAGTTTTCTCATACTGTCTGTTGACCAGTTTTAGAATTGAGGTCACAATGACTTCATAAAATGAATTGGGCAATGTTCTTTTCTTTCTCTTTTCTAGAATAGTTTGTACAGAATTGATATTTTTTTCTTCTTTTCAGTGCTTGATAGAAATCATCAACAAAGCTATCTGGGCCTGGAGTTTTCTGTCAGATTTTTAAAGTAGGAATTTTAGTGTCTTTCAGAGATCATAGAACTATTCCAGTTACCTATTTTGTACATTAGCTTTGGTAGTTTGTATCTTTCAAGGAATTCCTTGGTCCATTTTCTTGCATAAATGTTGCAAATTAATGGAGATAAAATTGTACCTTATGGTTTTAATGTCTGTAGAATCTGTTTCGTCCCCTCTTTCATATCTTATATTAGTCACTTGTGATCCTTCCTCCCGCCCTCCCCTCCTTCCCTCCTTCCGTCCTTCTCTCTCTCTCTCTCTTTCTCTTTCTCTCTCTTTCTTTCTTTAGATAGAGGTTATCAATTTATTGAAAGATCCAGCTTTTGGTTTCATTAATTTTTTTTCTATTGTCTTTCTGTTTTTAATTTCTTCTCATATCTTTATTTTTTCCTTTCTTTTGTTTACTTAAGTTGATTTATTCTTTTTCTGGTTTCTTAAGGTGGTACCTTATATCAGGTTTTGATCTGAGACATTTCTAATCTAATTACTTAATGTTATAAATTGCCTTCTAATCACCATTTTAGCTGTGTCCCATGGATTTTTGTGTTGTATTTTATTTTCATTCAAAAATATTTTTACATATTTTCTTTGTGAATTCCTCTTTATGGCTGCCTTTTAGATGTTATCTTTATTTTTGGTTTTTAGCAATTTAAATATGTTGTGTTTAGATGATATTTTGGAATTTTTCTGCTTGGGCTTCTGAGCTTCTTGATCTGTGCTTTTGATGTGGTTAAGTCTGGGAAATTTTTGGCCATTATATTTTATTTTATGTATTTATTTTTTTGCAATGGAGTCTCACTCTGTCACCCAGGCTGGAGTGCAATGATGTGATCTCTGCTCACTGCAACCTCCACCTCCTGGGTTCAAGCGATTCTCCTGCCTCAGCCTTCCGAGTAGCTGGGACTACAGGCATGCGCCACCATGCCTGGTTAACTTACTTTATTTTAGTAGAGACAGAATTTCACCATGTTGGCCAGGGTAGTCTCAATCTCCTGACCTTGTGATCCCTCCTCCTTGGCCTCCCAGAGTACTGGGATTATAAGCATGAGCCACCGTGCCCAGCCAGCCATTATCTTTTAAAATATTTCCTCTATCCCATTCTTTTTCTCTTCTCCTTCTGGGATTCCAATTATATTTGTTAAATTGCTCGATAGTGTCCTTTATCTCTTCGATGCAGGAGATCCAGAGAAAATTCACACTTACATGCAGGATTGTCTACTGTCATGCTCACAAGAAAGACTGGAGGCAGGGTGAGGGACCAGATAGAGCCTCCCTCAGTGGTATAGACCTGAAGAAGGCTACCACCACTGAGGGAAGCGAGAAGAAGAGTTTTCTGTCCAGTTTTAGAATTGAGGTTACACTGACTTCTTAAAATGAATTGGAAAGTACTCCCTTCTTTCTCTTTCTAGAATAGTTTGTATGGAATTAATTTTTTTTTTTCAATGTTTGATAGAATTTATCAATAATGCTATCTGGGCCTGGAGTTTTTGGTCAGATTTTTAAACTAGGAATTTAGTTTCTTTCAGAGATCATAGAACTATTCCAGTTATCTAAAGAGAGAGAGAGAGAGTTTTTTCCTCTCTTTATTTCTGTTTGTGTTTTACTTTGGGTACTTTCTTTTGACCTGTCTTCCAGTTCCCTGATTCTTTTCCTAGTTGTGTTGAATCTTATGATGAGCTTTTAGTGGCCATTATCTACTTCAGCATCTTTTATGTTTTTAATTTCTAGCATTTCTGTTTGCCTATTTCTTATAGCTTCCTTCTTTCTGCTGAAATGTCCTATCTGTTCATGCATGTTTTCCACCTTTTCTACTAGACTTTAACATATTAATCCTAGTTGTTTTAAATCTCTGATAATTTGAAAATCTGGGTCATCTCTCAATCTGATTGTGTGTGGGGTGTGTGTGTGTGTGTGTGTGTGTGTGTGTGTGTGTGTGTGTGTATGTGTGTTAGTTTTTGACTGAATGCTGGATCTCACATGTAAAATAGTAGGCCGAGACCAAAATGGATTTATGCTTGGAAATGGATATGTCTCTTAGGTTTAGTCAGTTTAACCAGGAGCTGAGCTAGTTTTGGGTTTGTTGTTACCGTAATTGCCTTCAGTGTACTACTGGCTTCAGTCTCTTTAAATCTGTGCCTAGAGTGGTAACTGAGGCCCTGGAAGGTTTTTCTTTAATGTACTTGCTCCACCTTTTCAGTCTTCCCTGTGTACTGGTACCTCAGAGCTGTCCTTCTCTATGCTCTTTTCCCTTTTTTATCAGAAGAGTCCTAGTCAGGTGGCGGGCAGAGTTTGTTTTTTTATTGTCCCATTTTGGGCTTAATCCTATATTTATATATCATGGTTGGGTCTCTCTCAGTGGTATTATCCTTTCACAGTAGTAGAGTCTTCTGATGATATTGGTATAGGATCCTGGATGAGGAGTTTTTCTTGCTCCTCTCTCAGGTTTATAGGGTATTTTTCTATTACTCTTTCCCCAGCTACAGCCGGTCTTCTAGCGTGCTCTGGGGCAGACAGGGTTTGGTACTCCTTCCCCAGGAGAAAAAGATTGCAGAGGGAGGGATTCATGCTTTTTCCTTAAGAGTGGTGGCCTTCTCCAGGTCTGTACCACTGAGGGAGGCTCTATCTGGTCCCTCACCCTGGCTCCAGTCTTTATTGTGAGTATGCAGTAGACATCTGTGAAGACAATCCTGCAAGTGAGTGTGAATTCCCTTTGTGTCTGTGGATTTGAGGGGCCCCATAGTCTCATGCTAGCCTTCGCTTACCTTTAACACATCACTAAAATTTTTACTTTAATTTTTCTTAACTGCTTGTAGAGCACCCAGTATCTCTCTTCACATGCTCTGACACAGGAGAGCTGGTGTTCACCTCTCATATCTCCTGGAGGGGCTTGTCTTTCTTTGGAGTTCATGCTGCTAGGTAGCTTTCCAATGAATTCAAGTTTTTTTGTAGTTGATGTGGCTGTTTCTTATTGTTAGGGTGGGAGTGACATTGTTTTTGGTGTTCTACAGCCTAAGTGGAAGAGGAAAACTTGTTTCCTTTATATGTTCCTTTTTATGTTTAATTTGTGTGTTGGGGAGGGGGCAGACCACAACTCATTTTAAAAAGTGCTGAGAATTTAAGATCTAATTATATCTATATAAATATTTACTCCAGGCCAGCCGTGGTGGCTCACGCCTGTAATCCCAGCACTTTCAGAGGCCAAGGCAGGTGGCTAACCTGAGGTCAGGAGTTTCAGACCAGCCTGACCAACATGGTGAAACCTCGCCTCTACTAAAAATACAAAAATTAGCCGGGGGTGATGGTGTGTGCCTGTAATCCCAGCTACTCTGGAGGCTGAGGCACGAGAATCACTTGAACCCGGGAGGTGGAGGTTGCAATGTGCAGACTTTGTGCCACTGCACTCCAGCCTGGACAACAGAATGAGACTCTGTCTTAGAAAAAAAAAAAGGTGCTATCATTGCTTACAGAAGTGTCTTGACCTTGAAAAAGCTTATGTTGAGAAATAAAGTTCATATTTTGTGTTTATCCTTGAATTAGATTTTCCAGAAACTCATATATATTTTTTGAATGGCCTAACAAATGCATATGTGCAAAATCAAATTGGTCCAAAGGGATATACAGTAAAAATAATTCTCCCAACCCCTACATCCTTAGCCAGACAATTCTCCTTCCTGGAGTAACCACTTGCCAATTTCTGGAGTAGTCTTTCTGAGTTAATAAACTTTTAATTATTACATATCAAAAGTAGGGAGGATTTAATACTTTTTTGTAAATAAAATAGTGTCTTAAAAACTTTCCTCCTCTTGGAACAAGTTAATGTTACATGGATCAAGTCACTCAAGATGAAGCCCAAGAAAATCTGCTACCACCTCACTGTCCTTATCCACCTAGGCTCAGTCCCAGATGGTGGAAGCAGTGCACAGTTAAAGGAAATTAGAAAATGAAAAGCAGCTAGCTTCTTCCACCTATGACTGATGAGAGTAAGTTAATAGGGATGGGAGAGCATCTCAACCATGACTAGTTGCTACAGTATTTACATCTTACCATTCCTTTCTTCGTACTAAGTTGATGTTAGTCAAAGAACAAATGTCTCCACCATCCATTGTGGATTAAGAGAGAATAGACTCCCATTTCCCATTAAGGAATCCAAATTTTTTGGAGTAAATATTTATTTGTGTGTGTGTGTGTGTGTGTGTGTGTGTGTGTGCTGGGATTACAGGTGTGAGCCACCAAGCCTGGCTTTTTTACATTATTAGCCGAAGAAAGATGGGTGCCCTTTAAAGTTTTTTTTTTTTAATTTTAACTTTTTGTTGCTACTAAAGTTTTTTTTTGTTTGTTTGTTTGTTTGTTTTTGGAGACAGAGTCTTACTCTGTCACCAGGCTGGAGTGCAGTGGCACAATCTTGGCTCACTGCAACCTCTGCGTCCCGGGTTCAAGTGATTCCTCTGCCTCAGCCTCCTGAGTAGCTGGGACTATAGGCATGCACCACCACCCCAGCTAATTTTTATATTTTTAGTAGAGGTGGGGTTTCACCATGTTGGCCAGGATGGTCTCAATCTCTTGACCTCGTGATCCACTCGCCTCAGCCTTCCAAAGTGCTGGGATATCAGGTGTGAGCTACTGCGCCCGACCTGCTACTAAAGATTTTTTTAAAGAAACAAAAAAGTCAGAAGGAGCCAAATCAGGACTATTGTAAGGTGGATGCCTAATGATTTCTCATCAAAACTGTCACAGATTATCTTTGTTGATGAGAGGAAGGAACAGGAGAAGAACTCTCTGGTGAAGGTTTCCTGGATGTTTTTCTGCTAAAGCATTGGCTGACTTTCTCAAAACACCCTCATAATAAGAAGATGTTACCATTCTTTGGCTCTCCAGAAAGTCAGCAGGCAAAATGCTTTGAGCATCATAAAAACTCCTGCTTTTTCTCTTGACTAGTCCACTTTTGCTTTGACTGGAGCACTTATTCCTCTTGGTAACCATTGCTTTGATTGTGCTTTGTCTTTTTTTTTGAAACAGAGTTTCACTCTGTCGCCCAGGCTGGAGGGTAATGGTACAATCTCGGCTCATTGCAAGCCTCCTCCTCCTGGGTTCAAGTGATTCTCCTGCCTCAGCCTCCCAAATAGCTGAGATTACATCGTCTGCCACCACACCCAGCTAATTTTTTTACATTTAGTAGAGACGGCGTTTCATCATGTTGACCAGGCTGGTTTTGAACTCCTGACCTCAGGTGATCCACCTGCCTCAGCCTCCCAAAGTGCTGGGATTACAGGTGTAAGCCACCATGCCCAGCCATGAGCTTTGTCTTTAGGATTATATTGGTGAAGCCATGTTTCATCTGATGTTAAAATTCTTCAAAGAAATGCTTCAGGATCTTGATCCCACTTGTTTAAAATTTATATTGAAGACTCTGCTCTTTGCAGCGGATCTGAATGCAACAGTTTTGGCACCAGTTGAGTGGAAAGTTTGCTCGATTTTAATTTATCAGCCAAAATTGTGTAAACTGAACCAATTGAGATGTCTGTGGTATTGTTGCAGAATATTCAGGAGACCGGACAGACCAATGGGTGAAACAGGAGGATTTTATTAAGGTGGCCAATGGCTCAGTGGTTTACCATCCCAAGGCTGAGCAAAGGAGAAAGAAAATGGGGTATTTTTTATACATCTTGGATGATGTAGCAGCTAACAGGTTTACAGAAGCCAGAACAGAGAACAGTTAATTTGTAACATGTCTTGTGATGTATGTTACATTTGAAAGATAACATTTTGAGAAACACATTGTACATTCTTTGGATGTTATCTTGTCCTGTGACCTTGCAGCTGTTCAGCAAGAAAAACAGGAGTCTTGAGATGCCTGGGAACTTTGCTGACAATGTGGGGAGAATAGATAAGGCAGGTTTCACAGGGAGTTAGTTAATTTTAAGCAGAGCTGGGAGTTAGATTTTTTGTTAAACAGCACAACACAGCAAAATTTATTATATAGCAACTACAAATTATAAGGTTTTGTTTTTACTATTATTGCTATTATTTAATTCCCTTCTTCAGTATTGGTAATTGTCAGTTTCTGCTAATTGTCAATCCTCGTCAATTAGATCGTTCCTTTTCCTCTCAAATTGATATTGGTGGTCTGTTACTGTGGGCTTCATCTTCACCATCGTCTCCTTCTTTATATTTTTTCCTTTTTTGAGACAGGGTCTTACTACATTGCCCAAATTAAAGTACAAAGACTATTCACGGGTGTAACCATAGCACACTACAGCCTTAAGCTTCTGGGCTCAAGTGATTCTCCTGTCTCAGCTTTCCAAGTAGCTGGGACTATAGGCACAAACCACTGCATCTGTCTAGTGTCTCATCCCTCCTTAAAACGAGTTATTCATATGTAAACTACAGATTTCTTTGGGGCATTGTCCCCATAACTTTACACAAAACATCAGTGATTTCACCATTCTTTCATCCAAGCTTGACCATAAATTTGACATATGCTTTTGCTTCAATTGTAGCAGAATTAATGTTGCTTTGATAGGGGCTCTTTTCAAACTGACATTTTATCCTTTTTAGTGCTTCAAACTGGGTCCTGTTCAGACATGGTATAACAAGTTACGAGTTTTTGTTTTGTTGTGTTGTGTTTTTGAGACGGGGTCTTGAGCGCAGTCTTGGCTCACTGCAACTTCCGCCTCCCAAGTTCAAGGAATTCTCCTGCCTCAGGCTCCTGAGTAGCTGGGATATTACAGGCGCGCGCTACCGTGCCCTGCTAATTTTTGTATTTTTAGTAGAGATGGGGTTTCACGATGTTGGTCAGGCTGGAGTATGAGTTATTTTGATGCAAAAAAACTCCCCTGAAGTTCATGAATAGTTTTTTCATAGTATGCATTTTCCATGAGCTCTTTGAAGACCCCTCATTTAAAGTTTATAATTACATCTGGGCATGGTAGTATGCGCCTGTAGTCTGAGCTACTCAGGAAGCTGAGGTGGGAGGCAATCACTTGAGCCCCAGAGGTCGAGGCTGCAGTGAGCCATAATCGTGCCACTGTGCTGCAGCCTGGGTGACAGAGAGAGATCCTGTCTCTAAAAATAATAATTATAGTAATAATAATGAAGTTTATAATTACAATAGATAGTAAATTACTACTTTTTTTTCCATACTAGCTTCCTAAAAGTTGTGGAAGGCTTAACTAAGAATAAAAGGAAGGGGTGATGGCTCTTTGGAGACATCAAAGAAGAAAGAGGAAAGGAGCCACCTTATTTAGCCTTGTAGAAATCTGGTGCAATTAGCCAGGCGCAGTGGCTCATGTCTGTAGTCCCAGCTACTTGGGAGGCTGAGGTGGGAGGATCGCTTGAGCCCAGGAGTTTTGGGCTGTAGTGCTCTATGCCGATCGAGTGTCTGCACTAAGTTCGGCATCAATATGGTGACCTGCTGGGAGCGGCGGACCACCAGGTTGCCTAAGGAGGGGGTGAACCGGCCCAGGTCAGAAATAGAGCAGGTCAAAACTCCCATGCTGATCAGTAGTGGGATCAAGCCTGTGAATAATAGCCACTGCACTCCAACCTGGGTAACATAGCGAGACCCAATCTCTTAAAAAATATATATAAATATATATATATATATTTTAGACAGAGTCTTGCTCCATTGCCAGGTGCCAGGCTGGAGTGCAGTGGCGCGATATTGGCTCACGGCAACCTCTGCCTCCTAGGTCCAAGCAATTCTCCTGTCTCAGCCTCCCGAGTAGCTGGGACTACAGGTGCGTGCCACCATGCCCAATTTTTAGTAGAGATGGAATTTCCCCATTTTGGCCAGGATGGTCTCAATCTCTTGACCTCGTGATATGCCTGCCTCGGCCTCCCAAAGTGCTGGGATTACAGGTGTGAGCCACCGCGCCTGGCCGGGTCTGATTTTTATACATTATCAGACTGATGGTTTTTACCAAAATAACAGGTTTCATATTTGTGTTTTTCCTGGAGAACATTCTAAACAGTTGTTCTTTTGAATACGTCTTTAGAAGTGTTGGAAGGGCCCTAGACTTCATTAATGTTTTATTATACATTTAGCTTTAATTTTGTTCTTAGTTGAGGTTCAGTAAACTATTGCTGATTGCTGGTGCTTTTTTTTTTCTTTTCTTTTTTTTTTTTTAAACAGAGTCTTTTCCTGTCACCTAGGCTGGAGTGTGATGGCACAATCATAGCTTACTGCAACCTCTAACTAACTCCTGGGCTTAAATGTTCCTCCTGCCTCAGTCTTCTGAATACCTAGGACTACAGGTGCACATGCCTCACCAATCTTTTTATTTTTTGTAGTGACAGTCTGACTATGTTTCTCTGGCTGTTCTCGAACTTATGGCCTCAAGTGATCCTCCTGCCTTAGCCTCCCAAAAGCAGGTGTGAGCCACTGTACCTAGCTTAGTGCTCCTTGATATATTCTTATCATAGGCTTACTTAGGCCAACCAGTGGAAGTTGATCAACCATTTTCTTGCATCTAGGTACAGAAGGGGCAGTTGAGTAGGTTACACATGATAGAATTCTTTGGACAATGGTATTTTATTTCCTTTAATTCTTGTATCCACCCTGATTGTCTTCAACTTATAAAATGAGAGGTAAGAAAGCAGGGCTGCTTTTATGGCATTTATCGCAAAGTAGGAAAGTTGCTTTTTCCTCTAAGTGTGATTCCTGCCTCGTACCTGGCAACACAAGAATCACCCACCCACCTTTATGCATTTTCTGTGAATATACTGTACTCATTTCCTTTTTTACTTCCATTTATTCTTGCTTCTACAGGTATTTTATCGTGGCCTTGCTTCTGTAAACCATCTAAACACCAATACCCAGAAATAAAATTGGTGTCAAACTCTTCTGAAATGCCTATTACTTTGGGAAACAATTCTCAAATACTTTTACAGAATATATGTACTACTTGTTTTGTACCATGGCTGTAATAAGAAAAAAATTATGTACTACCTGATTTTTTCCATTAAAAAATGGTATTTTCCTTAATTGTTCATTATCAGCACTATATGGCCTTATTTTCTAGACAAGGGAGACAAAAGATAGAAACTTTCTCTTAGATGTAAATGATGAAGCAACACATCTGTGACTCTTGTTCTTTCAGATGATCATCTAGCACAGTGTTGAGCCTCAGACACATTTGTGGAACAAGTCACTTAATTTTTCTGTCCTCTGTGTGAGTAAATAGTTCTTCCGAGGTTGAGAAAATGCTTTCTCCTCAACATTCCATAAGGTCTTTGAAGCTAAAAGCTTATTCCCTTAGAATAAGAAATTAACCTAGGGCAGTGGCCAGCTAAGTTTTTTTGTACTTTTAGTAAAGACAAGGTCTCACTGTTGCCTGGACTAGCCTTAAACTATTGGGCTCAAGTGATCCTCTTGCCTTGACTTCCCAAAGTGCTGGGACTACAGGTGGGAGACACCACACCCTGCCACACGCCAGCAGTCTATTTTAACAAGCCATGATAGGTGACTCAGATGCACATGCATGATTGAGAAACACTAATCCAGGGGAAAGGGCCTAAGCGACAACTATTAATAGATACTGCAGAATTTCTACTTAACAGACTGGTCCCTTCTTTTGCAGAGCGTTGCAACCAGCTTAATTGGCACTAGAGGGCAGTGTTGGCATGGGTCTGACTGCACAAGCAGATTCCTTTGCATTGAGACCTGGCTGAATCCTGTCTGTTTTGCCCAAGGCTGACTTGCTGTGGCTCTCTTCCTCACAGTACACATGGGCTTCTCAGATTCTTGCTTCTTCTCTGCCAAATTGATTTGCCTGCTGTGGGAATCTCACAGCTCCTGGGGGAAAGGGGGTCAACAAAACAAAGTAAATTTGAATATCTTTATATCTCAGAGAACGTGATTAGTTTAAAAAAAATGTGCTATTTTTGATGCTGTGTATGTTTCACTGAGAAAGTTTTCATTTCATGAAATGGGGGTTCTCTGGGGAAGTCAGTCAGTGAGAGAACACAGTATAGCATCTTTTGAATTGGGACTTGTCCAGTAATGTGCAGCATTCCAATGATTATGGTCCAGTATGTCTTACCTGGCAGGGAAGTATGCAAGCCTTTTTTCTACTTGACAACCTTAGTGTTTTTAGTGTTGTTATGTTGTTTTTATTCTCTCCTTGGCTTATATTTTTAGATTGTGAAGTGTTATATGTATAGTAGAATTCAGCTTCTCTTATTCCTTTCTAACCTCTTCTTGCTTTCATTTTATTTTATTCTGGTAAAGTTTCTTGATTAATCTACAGTTACTCTATAGTTGATTGATAACAAATATATATTTTATCAACTTATCATTAATAACAGTGAGAATAACAATAGCTATGTAGCACTGTACAACTGACATCCTATATTATTGCGTTTAGTCTCACTTCCCAGGTGAAGCTTAAGGATTAGAAATGAGAGGGTTGCATTTGATCATTTAGTTAATAATGAAAGAAGCACAGCCTGAACCCAGATCTTCTCATCTCATTTTTATTTTTATTAAACAATTAAAAATTTAAAAAAAATCGAGATGGAGTCTCCCTATATTGCCCAGGTTGGTCTCGAACTCCTGGCTTCAAGCAGTCTCCCGCCTGTGCCTCCCAAAGCGCTGGGATTACAGACATGAGCTACCAGATCTTCTCATTTTAAACCCCTGTTCTTTTTGTTAAACTATACCTTTTTCATGAACACATACTTTCTACTTGATCTAGTATCTCATTGATAGTTTTTAAAAACTGAAAATCCACTTTTTTTTTTTTTTTTTTTTTTTTTGAGACAGAGTTTCGCTCTTGTTGCCCAGGCCGGAGTGCAGTGGCGTGATCTTGCCTCACCGCAACCTCCGCCTCCTGGGTTCAAGTAATTCTCCTGCCTCAGCCTCCTGAGTAGCTGGGATTGCAGGCGCACGCCACCATGCCCAGCTAATTTTTTGTATTTTTAGTAGAGATGGGGTTTCACCATGTTGACCAGGATGGTCTCGATCTCTTGACCTCGTGATCCACCCGCCTCAGCCTCCCAAAGTGCTGGGATTACAGGTGTGAGCCACCGTGCCTGGCTTAAAAATCTACTTTTTAAATTCAAAAAGCAGAATTATTAGACATACTATGTTCAGGAAATGTAAAAAGAGTCTTGTTTCCTTTCAATAAAGAGCACAAACTGAGGGACTCTATCACTAATTCACATGAGTTTGTAAAATGTTTCACTTTCCTAGACAACTGTTTCACATCTACTCTCTGTTGAAACTGCTGGCACTTACTCTCCTGTTCATATTAATAAATCATAAATTAATTGACGTAATCAGAACAGAACTTCCACATGGACCCACCACACATTTCCTCCTAACTCATGTTCATCTATGCCCTTATTGTCTGCTATTTTTCTATTATGGGTCAACTGCTCGTGCTGTCACTCAGGCCCCTGCTGTCACAGTTATCTCTTCTGTCTTCTGCATCATTAGTTCGTTTCTTTCCATTGGTTCATTCACCAGCATTAAACATATTGTAATTTTTTTTTTTTTTTTTTTGAGACGGAGTCTCACTCTGTTGCCCAGGCTGGAGTGTAGTGGCACAATCTTGGCTCACTGCAACCTGCACCTCCCAAGTTCAAGCAATTCTTCTGCCTCAGCCTCCTGAGTAGCTGGGATTATAGGCAGCCACCACCATGTCTGGCTAATTTTTGTATTTTTAGTAGCCGGGTTTCTTGATGTTGCTCAGGCTGGTCTCGAACTCCTGACCTCGTGATCTGCCTGCCTCGGCCTCCCAAAGTGCTGGGATTAAGGCGTGAGCCACTGCACCCAGCCTATAATTTTTTTTATCATTAAAAAAAATTTGTCTGAATCTCACATCCATCTCATCTACCTTTTTACTTTGTTTTGCTCTTTCTTTGAAAGAGATATATCTACTACCCATCACCAATTCCTTTCCTCCCATTTGCTCTTGAATTTACTCTCGCCATATGCACCACCCCAAAACTTCTCTTGCCTAAAGTATAAGGCCTTGATGTTGCCAAGGACAAATCCAGTATTACTCCAAGGGTTTTACCTGAGCAACTGAAAGGAAAGAATTGCCATTGTCTTAGATGGGGAAAGCTACAGAAGGAGTAGGATTTGAATGGAAGAGAAGAAATTTAGCTTGGGATATGTTCACAGTGAGTTACCTGCTAGTCATCCAAATGGAGAAGATGGATAGGCAGTTAAGGAGTTTGGAGTTCAGAGGAGAGTTCTGGGCTGGAGGTTGATGTTATATAAAAGCTTTTGCTAAAGGTGTTGTTCTAAAATCCTTCAAGATGGATTTAGATAGGCCGGGTATGGTGGCTCACGCCTGTCATCCCAGCACTTTGGGAGGTGAAGGCGGGAGGATCGCCTGATATCGGGAGTTTGAGATCAGCCTGACCAACGTGGAAAAACACTGTCTCTACTAAAAATACAAAATTAGCCGGGCCTGGTGGTACATGCCTGTAATCCCAGCTACTCAGGAGGCTGAGGCAAGAGAATCACTTGAACCTGGCAGGCAGAGGTTATGGTAAGCCAAGATTGTGCTATTGCACTCCAGCCTGGGCAATAAGAGCAAAACTCCGTCTCAAAAAAAAAAAAAAAAGATTGGATTTAGATGTAACTTTGCAGAACATTCTGACTTCTGTTTCCTTTCCCTTCTAAACCTCCTACTATCCCCACACCCTGCCAGCCTTTCTTTTCATCTTCCTCTTGGCGCTTTTCTTCCCTGAACTTTCCTCTTTCCTCTGTGGCACTTGTAAGATCATAATTAAACTATTTGTTATCTTACACTTACTAACATACTCTAAAGCAGGGATAATATTTTGTTTACTATTATATTTCATGGAGAATGATACATTTAGCAAAAGTAGGGAGGCACAGAATACTCAAAGTTTACTAGCAAACTCAAGTTTCTCAGTGTTAAGAAATCAAAGGTTACAGTGACAAGTGATCATGGAGAAGCAGATTAAGTGAAATTATGCAGCACCTCATGGTCTATACAAAACTGAGGGTGCAAGGGTACTGGGAAACATGGCCAGATCTGCATTAGAGATCACCGCACACATGATGTGTAATCATTGCTTATTACACTGAATTGAAATAGTTTTTGTTTGTCAGTTTGTTCAGGTGTGAGTTGTGTTAATGTGCAGACTGAGAAGCAATTGTGTCTGCAAAATGGTAGATATTTAGGGTAGGCGTACTTGTTTAATCCTAAACTCTCTTAATAGTCTCAATGATCATATTTAGGAAAGTTTGTATCTGTGCATAAAAAATTAGTGTGACATCTTCCCAAAAATACTTATTTTCTGACTTTGAAAATATACTTTTATCTCATAACTAATAGTTTTTTTGAAAAACAAAAACAAAAATATAGTACCAAAATGTTTAGTTCATTATAATAGTACCTTGTTATGAAAGAAAAGCAGGGGGCCCAGCGTGTGGGGGATCACAGCTGTAATCTCAGCACTTGGGAGGCCAAGGCAGGTGGATCGCCTGAGGTCAGGAATTTGAGACGAGCCTGGCTAACATGGCAAAACCCCGTCTCTACTAAAAGTACAAAAATTAGCCAGATGTGGTGGCGTGCGCCTGTAGTCCCAGCTACTCAGGAGGCCGAGGCACGAGACTTGCTTGAACCCAGGAAGTAGAGGTTGCAGTGAGCTGAGGTTGTGCCACTGTACTCCAGCTTGGGCAATGAGCGAGACTCCATCTCAAAAAATATTCTGCAAGCAAGACAGGGTGGCATGTACCTGTAGCCCCACCCAGGCTACTTAGTAGGAGGGAGGATCTCTTGAGCCTAGGAGTTTGAGTCCAACCTGGGTAACATAGCAAGACCCCAAAGACCCCATCTCTTCAAAAATATTCTGCAAGCAAATGACTTTGTTAAACTGTAAGATACCATGTACCCTTTACTTGGGTTTATTAATTGTTACTATTTTGCACATTTGCTTTATCATTCTCTTTATATTTACATATACTTCCTTCCCCTTGGATCATTTAAGAACAGATTGCAGAACTCATGCCTCTTTACCCAAAGAACTAGGCATTCGCACATTATAAGAATACGATGATAGAAATCAGAAGTTAAACATTGATGAGATACTCCTGTCTAATCCATGAACCTTATTTCATTGTCATCAGTTGTTTCAACAGATTCAACACATTCCTTTCTAATTTTTTTCTTCTTGTCTGCAATTGAATCTGGAATCACATTAGTTTTCATGTCTCTTCAGCCTCCTTTAATTGGAGCAGTTCCTCAGCTCTTCTTTGTCTTTCATGACCTTAATATTTTTGAATAGTATGGGCCAGTTATTTTGTAGAAGTCCCCTAATTTGGGTTTGCGTGGCATTTCCTTATAATTAGATTCAAGTTACACATTTTTGGCAGTAATACTATATAAATATGATCTGTCCTTAGTGTACCACATCAGGAAGCACACAATGTCACTTTATTACATTATTGGTGATAATAACTCTCATCACTTGTTAGTTTCTGCCTGTTTTTCTTTAAATTTTTTTCTAATTAAAAAAATATTTATTTATTTAGAGACAGGGTCTTACTCTGTCACCCTAGCTGGAGTGCAGTGGGCACAATCTTGGCTCACTGCAGCCTTGACCTCTCCAGGCTCAAGCAATCTTCTAGCCTCAGCCTCCCAAATAGCTGGGACTACAGGCATGTACCACATGCCTGGGGTGGGGGTGGGAGTGGGTCTCACTTTGTTGCCCAGGGCTGGAGTACAGTGCCACGATTTTGGCTCACTGCAACCTCTGTCTCCCAGGTTTAAGTGATTCTCCTGCCTCAGACCTCCAAGTAGCTGGGATTACAGGCATGCACCACTACACCCGGATAATTTTTGTATTTTTGGTAGAGACGGGGTTTCACCATGTTGGCCAGGCTAGTCTCAACCTCCTAACCTCATGTGATCCACCCACCTCGGCCTCCCAAAGTGCTGGGATTACAGGCATGAGCCACCATTTCTGGCCGCCTGGTTAATTTTTGTATTTTTTATAGAGATGGGGTTTTGCAGTGTTATCCAGGCTGATGTTTAACTCCTGGGCTCAAGCCATCTGCTTGCCTCACTCTCTCAAAGTGCTGAGATTACAGGCATGAGCCACCACGCCTGGCCTCTTTACTGTAAAATTTATTTTTTTTCTCTTTGTAATGAATAAATAATTTGTGAGGAGATACTTTGAGGCTATGTATATATCCTGTACCTAATCCAAGTTTCACCTATTTTAGTATTTAAGCAAATAGCTTTTGAATAATTTTTTGGTTTCCAAGCCAGTTGAAATGTGTTCTGCAGCATCTTATATGCAAGTCACATTTTATGAATCAAAAATTCCCTTTTGGACATTTTAGGTCAAAAATACCAGGAGGTGTTGGGTATGGTGACTCACACTTGTAATCCTAGCTCTTTGGGAGGCAGAGGTGGGAGGAGTACTTGAAGCCAGGAGTTTGAAATGAGGTGGGGCAACACAGCAAGACTGCATCTCTACAAAGAAAAAAATAAAAAAATTAACTAGGTGTGGTGGTGCATACCTATAGTCTTAGCTATTCGGGAGGCTGAGGCAGGAGGAAAGGCAGGAAGAAAGTAAACAGGTATGTGCAAATGAGACTTCCATTATGCATATTATTCCTGGTTAAATCTCTCATTATTTATGCTCTTCACTGGAAAAAAAATTTACCTTTAATTGCACAAATCATTCATAAAAAGACTGTTAGGGAGTTATGCTCCAAAGCCCACAATGACAGAGATAGTATGTCAAAGGGACATAGGAGGAGTCAACTGAAAGAGTTCCCAGTAGCCAACACTGGAAAAATTTGAGCAACAAAATAAATGAAGTAGTATTGAATTAATGCCCAGTGAACAAGGCTGATCCTGGTGGCTCAAGCCTGTAGTCCCAGCTGCTTGGGAGACTGAGGCAGGAGGATCACTTGAACCCAGGAGTTTGAGACCAGCCTGGGCAACATAGTAAGACCCTGTCTTTATGTATATGTATATGTATAAAAATTGGCCAGGCATGGTGACTTACTTCTGTAATCCCAGTACTTTGGGAGGCCAAAGCGAGTTGATCTCCTGAGATCAGGAGTTCAAGACCAGCCTGGCCAACATGGTGAAACCCCATTTGTAATAAAAATACAAAAAAGCACTACAAGTCCTCGCCTCCTGGGCATGGTGGTGAGCACCTGTAGGTCCAGCTACTCAGGAGGCTGAGACACAAGAACTACTTGAACCTGGGAGGCGGAGGTTGCAGTGAGCCGAGACTGGGCCGCTGCACTCCAACCTGGGCAACAGAGGGAGACTCTGTAAGTAAGTAAGTAAGTAAGTAAGTAAGTAAGTAAAAGTAAGTAAGTAAGTAAGTAAGTAAGTAAAGTAAAGTAAAGTAAGTAAAGTAAGTAAAGTAAGTAAATAAATAAATAAATAAATAAATAAATAAAATTAGGCAGCTGTGGTGACACACACCTGTTGTTAGGCAGCTGTGGTGACACACACCTGTTGTCCCATGTACTTGGGAGGCTGAGGCAGAAGGATCATTTGAACCCAGCATTTTGAGGTTACAGTGGGGTGTGTACTCCAGTCTGGGCAACAGAGCAAAACCCTCTCTCTTAAAAAAAAAAAAAAAAGACTGGGCACAGTGGCTCACACCTGTAATCCCAGCACTTTGGGGAGGCGGAGGTGGGTGGATTACCTGAGGTCAGGAGTTTGAGACCAGCCTGGCCAACATGGAGAAACCCTGTCTCTACTAAAAATACAAAAATTGGCGGGGCATGGTGGCACATGCCTGTAATTCCAGCTACTTAAGAGGCTGAGGCAGGAGAATCACTTGAACCTGGGAGGCGATGTTGCGGTGAGGTGAGATCATGCCATTGTACTCCAGCCTGTGCAATAAGAGTGAAACTCCATCTTGAAAAAAAAAAATTAAGTCAAAATCTTTGCAGGCTGCAGTGGCTCATGCCTGTAATTCTAGTACTTTGGGAGGCTGAGGCAGATCACTTGAGGTCAGGAGTTTGAGATCAGCCTTGACGATATGGTGAAACCCTGTCTCTACTAAAGATACAAAAATTAACTGGGAGTGATGGTGCGTGCTTGTAGTCCCAGCTACCAGCTACTAAGGAGGTTTAGATAGGAGAATCAGTTGAACCCGGGATACAGAGGTTGCAGTGAGCCGAAACTGCACCACTGCACTTCAGCCTGGGCAACAGAGCTAGACTCCGTCTCAAACAGAACAACTCCCTTCATTTTCCTGTAATTCTGTTTCCTCAAGAAGGGTAGATCTTTTAAGACCTTGTTCTACGCAGATACAAACATACAATCAAAAATTTAGTGGCTTTAGTTTCATACAACTGGAATCAAACCATATGAATGTTTTTAAACTTGCTTTTTTTACTTTATTATCTTAGAAAATTTTCTGTCACTATATATCAAGCTTTCTTTTTAATTTGGTCTAAAGGAGTGGTCTTGAAACTTTTGGTTACATACTTACATGAGAATTCTGAGAAATTCTTTCTCTTTGTACATTAAGTTAACATCTAAAATTTTGTAGCAAAAGTTTAATAAATGTAAAACATGTAATTTTGAGAATGTTTTACTTTTGCCACATAAAAATAAGTTACATCATTCTGCTAAATATATCCAAATGCTTCTAAATATACAGCATTTTGATTCCATCATCTAGTTTAAAAATATATGAACAAGCCATTCTTTATCATTGGAAATTTAAATTATTTTGAGTCCTTGAACTCTTATTTCCATACCATGTCTCAGTCTTTTATCCTAATGTAATACATTTTTATGCTTGAAAGTTTTTTCTTGATTGTATTACCATGTTTCTGCTACTAAATATGTATGTCAACTTGAATTTTAATATTTAAAGTTCCTGTGACAATAAGATTCTGTGTTTTCAATTTGGTCCAGAGGAAATTTATCATCACAATTACTGGCAGTACATAATTGATCACATGTATTACATTTTTAAAAAAAATCTCCATTTTCACTTAATCCTATGCATTTCTTCAAGAAGGATACAGATGAGGCTTCACTATGTTGACCAGGCTGGTCTTGAATTCCTGACCTCAACTGATCTGCCTACCTTGGCTTCCCAAATTGCGGGGATTATAGGCATGAGCCACGGTCCAGGCCCACATATGTTATAATTTTTGATGTTATAATAAAACTTGAATTTTGGCCAGGCGTGGTGGCTCACGCTTGTAATCCCAGCACTTTGGGAGGCGGAGGCGGGTGGATCACTTGAGGTCAGGAGTTCAAGCGATTCTCTTGCCTCAGCCTCCCAAGTAGTGGGAGTGCCTGTTGCTGAGACTACAGGCACTTGCCACCACGCCCGGCCAGTTTTTGTATTTGTAGTAGAGACGGGGTTTCACTATGTTGGCCAGGCTTGTCTCAGACTCCTGACCTTGTGATCCACCTGACTCAGCCTCCCAAAGTGCTGGGATTACAGGCGTGAGCTACCACGCCCAGCCATAGTACAATATTATCAAAAACTATTCTTAGGGTTTTTTGTTTTTTGTTTTTTTTCTTTTTGTTGTTTGTATTCTCAGTTTTCTATCAGATGACAACTCCATTATGCCTCTTTCAATTTTGGTGAAAAGACAGAATGACAACCCATTTAACTAGGTAAAGGATTTGTTACTTGATCACTGGATAATTCACTTTGTATAGGACTTGCTTTTGTTTCATGGATGTGTGATATTTTCTCTTGTCTTTCTGAGGAAAATGATATATTTCTTTTTTGTTTTTGTTCGTTTTTTGTTTTGAGATGGAGTTTTGCTCTCGTTGCCCAGGGTGGAGTGCCATGGCATGATCTTGACTTATTGCAACCCCCACTCCGGGGTTCAAGGGATTCTCCTGCCTCAGTCTCCCAAGTAGCTGGGACTACAGGCATGCACCACCATGCTCAGCTAATTTTTGTATTTTTAGTAGAGATAGAGTTTTGTCATGTTGGTCAGGCCGTTCTCGAACTCCTGACTGCAAGTGATGCCCCATATATGTAGCATATACAGTAACATATATAGTATATACTCACTTGCTATCTTAAACCAATCTTGGCCTCCCAAAGTGCTAGGATTACAGGCGTGAGCCACCATGCCTGGCCCACTTTTATTTTTTCTTAGTGTATCCTGTTATCTTCCCAGATCAGTAACATGAAGTGCTCTCATTTTTTTATTAGTGTGTACTATTTTACAATATTATAATGAATCTATTGGTGGACACTTGCTGTTTTTAAGCAGTGTCATAATAAACATTCTATTTATAGTCACGTTTTTATACTTTTACGTCTCTCCGTGAACTAAATGCTAAATACCTAAAATGGACTGTTGAGTATTTCAGAATTTGATAGGCTGCAAAATTGTCTCATAAAAAGGTTGTTCCTGGCTGGGCACAGTGGCTGACTCCTGTAATCCCAGCACTTTGGGAGGCTGAGGTGGGTGGATCACCTGAGGTCAGGAGTTCGAGACCAGCCTAGCCAACATGGTGAAACCTCATCTCTTAAAAAAAAAGGTTGTTCCTATTTACATTCCTCAAATGATGAAATGAAATTACCCTTGTCAACACTGACTATCAATTTTTAAACAAGTTTTATCACTCTAATAGCTGCTTTCATACCACTTGCAGGGTATCAGTTTTTCTAATTTCAATTTTCTTGTAATATACATTTTTTAATGAAGGAAGTTTTTTAAAAATATGCATTCTTTCATGAGCTAGGAAGAATAGATTTTATAAGCTTATTGTGTGAATGTGAAAGGGAATTTATGCCAAATGTGGGATGGAACATATTTATGGCATCTCTCTGGATAAGTAAAATGCAGTTTGTGAAGACTTAGCAAGGGTATATGTTACATAGTGGGTATTTAATACAATTCTATTGTCTTTCATTCCTTTATTTCCTTCTTTTATTTAAATCATATTCTCTTTTTGGACTACCTTGTTCTTTTAGGTGATTCTTTTTGCTGTTCCTCTGAAGTAACAGAATGAATGATCTTTTCAATGAAAAATTTGTGTGAAAGATTTCTTCCTTCTATTTATAAGGACCAAGGAATTGGACAGAATGTTTGTGGTCTTCCAAAGTAAAATCTTGCGTTTTGTATTTCAGTAGCATTTATTGTAGATACTCACTTGTTGTCTTAGGAATAATATCTCTGAATTCTTGGGGCAGCATGGTGACTGCAGAGCTAGGCTGGTTGCTAACATGTTAGATATAGTCAGAGACGTTCAGAAAATGTTGTACATCCTCAGATTGATCTGTATTGTCAATGCAGTTTCAAATAAGATCCCATCAAGAATTTTGACGTAAATAAAAAACTGATTTTAAAATTTATATAGAAAAGCAAAGAAACAAAACACGGCCAGGTACAGTGACTCATGCCTGTAATACCAACACTTTGGGAGGCCAAGGTGGGAGGATTGCTTGAGGCCAGGAGTGCAACCAGCATGGGAAACATAGGGAGACCTTGTTTCTCCAGAAAATAATAATGAAAAATTAGGCAGGCATAGTAGCATGTACCTGTGGTCCCAGCTACTTGGGAGGCTAAGGCAGGAGGATCACCTGAGTCTGGGAGGTCGAGGTTGCAGTGAGCCATGATCGCACTACTGCACTCCAGCTTGAGTGACATAATAACAGAATGAGACCCTGTCTCAAAAAGCAAAAAAGTAAAGGAAGAAAAAACATTTTTGGAAAAGACCAAAGTTGGAGGACTCTTATTACCTTATTTAAGACTTCTGGCCAGACACGGTGGCTCATGCCTGTAATCCCAGCACTTTGGGAGGCCGAAGTGGGTAGATAGCTGAGGTCAAGAGTTCGAGACCAGCCTGGCCAACATGGTGAAACCTTGTCTCTACTAAAAATACAAAAAAGTTTTAACTGGGCATGGTGGCATGTGCCTGTAGTCCCAGCTACTCAGGGAGGCTGCGGCAGGAGAATCCCTTGAACCCAGGAGGTGGAGGTTCCAGTGAGCCAAGATCGTGCCACTGCACTCCAGCCTGGGCAACAGAGAGAGACTCCCTTTCAAAAAAAAAAAAAAAAAAAAAAAAAGGACTTACTATACAAATACAGTCATTAAGACAGGATGGTATTGGCAAAATGGATAGACTTACAAATTAATGGAACAGAATACCCAGAAATAAACCCAAATGTAATATGGTCAGTTGATTTCTTTACAAAGGTGCAAAGGTAATTCAGTAGAATAGAGATGACTTGTGCCGGGCATGGTGGCTGACTCCTGTAAGCCCAGCACTTTGGGAGGCCGAGGTGGGCAGATCACAAGGTCAAGAGATTGAAACCATCCTGGCCAACATGATGAAACCCCGTCTCTACTAAAAATACAAAAATTAGCTGGGCGTGGTGGCAGGCGCCTGTAATCCCAGCTACTGGGGAGGCTGAGGCACGAGAATCGCTTGAACCCAGGAGGCAGAGGTTACAGTGAGCTGAGATTGCGCCACCGGACTCCAGCCTGGTGACAGAGCAAGACTGTCTCAAAAAAAAAAAAAAAAAAAAAGAATACAGATGGCTTTTTCAGCAAATGATTATGTAATAATTAGGTGTCCATGTACAGGAATAGAAACTTAGACCTGCATCATTACACCATATGCAAAACTTAACTCCAAATGTATGTAAATATGAAAACTATTAGACTTCTAGTGGAAAAAATCATGTGACCTACTTCATAAAAATTTAAAACTTTTGTTCTTTTTAAGACAGTTAAGTAAATGAAAAGGCAGTATAAGTTAAAAACAGGAAGAAAATTTTTACAAAATTTATCTGTTAAAGGACTGATATTCAGAATATATAAAGAATTTTCAAAACTCAATAATAAGAAAGAATTCAATTTTAAAATAGTCAAAAAACTTTGACCATTCAAATCACCAAAGAAGACAAAGGAATGGCAGAGAAACGCATGAAAAGGTGCTCAACATCCTTAGTCATTAGGGAATGAGATACAACTAATTACCTTAAAAAAAAAAAAAAGAGTCCTCTGCTTCCAGAAATGCAGCTGATTACCTCCATGCAGTTCTCATCTAGGGGCAATTATGGTACCCTGGATTTCCTGTGTGGGAATTAATGGTTAATAAATGTTAACTATAAATAATTAATAAATGCTCAGCTGGGCACAGTGGTGCATGGCTGTAATCCCAGCACTTTGGGAAGCCGAGGCAGGTGGATCACCCGAGGGCAGGAGTTTGAGACCAGCCTGGCCAACATGGCAAAATCCCATCTCTACTAAAAATACAAAAATTATCTGGGCCTGGTGGCATGTGCCTGTAATCCCAGCTACTCAGGAGGCTGAGAGGAGAATTGCTCGAATCCTGGAGGCAGAGGTTGCAGTGAGCCAAGATTGTGCCATTACACTCCAGCCTGGGCTACAAGAGCAAAACTCCATCTCAGAAAATAAAAATAAAATTAAATGCCTCATGTTTTTGGAGCATTGATTTGAATTGCTGATACTAAACCTGTGGTGCTTCATGATGGTTTTACTGAATTTAATAGTTTTCTTTGACAATTTACAGAATAAAAAAGATTTAGAATTGCTATTATGAAGGGCTCTCCTGTGGAAGTGGTACTTAACAGAGCTTGGGTACCCTAGGAATTAATAATTCTGATCTGTTCTGTTTCTGGGTTTTCTTTTATTAAATCTTTAAATTTTGAACAGTTTTAATTGCTTTAACGTAATGCTACAAAGAATGAGAAAAACTCAATATACAGTAGTTGGATCTGTTTTTCATTTTTCTGTCTCACAATGGGTAATTATTTGTCACTGTTGCAGATACTCCATCTTCTAAACCAACACTGCTAGCCAATGGTGGTCATGGAATAGAAGGGAGCGATACTACAGGTAAGTGATTCCCAGGATTCCCCAAATGTGTAGGTGATGCACTGACAGTGAATACCTTGATAATATTTTTTGAAGAGTGTTATTAATGGAAGCATATGAATTATTTCTGAGTGTTTTTGTTGGATGTATTTAAACCCAGGACATTGCTATGTAAAATCTCCAACAATGGAAGGCGAATAATGAGTTTCCTCTGATATTTTTTTTTTGAGATGGAGTCTTGCTCTATCGCCAGGCTGGAGTGCAGTGGCGCAATCTCAGCTCACTGCAATCTCCGCCTCCTGGGTTCAGGCGATTCTTCCGCCTCGGCCTCCCGAGTAGCTGGGACCACAGGCACGTGCCACCATGCCCGGCTATTTTTTGTATTTTTTAGTAGAGACGGGGTTTCACCATGTTGGCCAGGATGGTCTCGATCTCTTGACCTCGTGATCCACCCGCCTCGGCCTCCCAAAGTGTCCTCTGATATTTTTTGAATATTTGTTGGAGCTGTACCACACAAGAGCTGGATCAACCTTAAAATACTTTTATAGATACAGAATAATAATAACCAAAATATGTTACATGGGAGGCATTTGGCCACTACAACTCTTTGAAGCAGCAGGTCTCTTCCCTGAATGCACATTGCATTTAGCTTTCCACAGTTCAATGTTAGGAAGCCTATCAACAACAAATTAGGAGTTCTTTATTTTGCCCCCAGTGTGTTTCCTTCATCTTTCCCTTAACTGTTGCTTTTGAAATTTACTTCTAACTAAACTCTTAGCTCTGCTAAGGTTTTGATATTTTCAGTTAACACTGAGTTTCTGTGGGTTCCTGTCTCATAACCAGCGGCAACCCCCTACCCCAATGTCTTTGTAGTGAGCAAAATTCTCAAAGCAGTAGCAGGAGTCTCAGGGATATACTATGTAAATATTTTCTTAATTAGCTGATGTGAGAGTTGTATATTTTATTTTCACAAATACCTGCATTTGCTTTGCAGTTATGATCAGGCCAACACTGTTGACCCAAATGCATTGACTCATAATGATCAATCCCATTGTTTCCTCAAGTGTGCTCTTAACTGGGCCGTAACATTTGATTCATATTATTGCAGTGGAGGCAGTTACTAGATTTGTCGTGTTTCCGTATTTCTCTTATAAGCATACCTCAGCTAGAAGCCCTTCTGTGAGCCACCACAGGATTTCTCTGTTTCTAAGGCTTCCAGAAGGCCTTCTGTTAGCAGTAGCGGCTATTCTAGGATTTACTTGTTATTCTTTGACCATAGCAAAGTTGTATATATCTTTATACATCAGGTTTTTTGATGACTAAGTTCCTTTTGTTGTGAATGTTTACTAAGTGACATTAACATCCTTATTAGCAACTTAATAAATTAGGTACTCTTTAGAAGCTAGAAACAACCAGAAGTACCACTTTATCTTCCAGTTTTGTGAACTGACGTTTTTGTATTTCTTTGATAATCTCAGTCAAATGTATTGACTTCCTGTGTCTGCTTTGAAAGCAGTCATCTATGTGATGTGGTTTTTAAGAAAACATTTATGCCAATGTCCACATGATTAAAGGAAAAGAAGTTTGAACATGAACTTTTAAAATAATGAGTATGTTCAGCTTTCTTAACCAAGGAATAGTTAACCAGGGTAAGGAAAGGCTGGAGGGGATTGATTTGATTAGCCAGTTGAAAGAGTGGATGCCGGCCAGGCACGGTGGCTCACGCCTGTAATCCCAGCAATTTGGGAGGCTGAGGCAGGCGGATCACAAGGTCAGGAGATCGAGAACATCCTGGCCAACATGGTGAAACCCCATCTCTACTAAAAATAGAAAAAAAAAATTAGCTGGGCGTGGTGTTGTGTGCCTGTAATCCCAGCGACTTGGGAGGCTGAAGTAGGAGAATTGCTTGAATCAGGGAGTCAGAGGTTGCAGTAAGCCGAGATTGCGCCACTGCACTCCAGCCTGGCGACAGAGCGAGACTGCGTCTGAAAAAAAAAAAAAGTGGATGCCATTTTCATCCAGGAAGGAAACAATTACCAAAACTAGAGTAGATTTCTTCTCCAGTAGGAAGTCATGCCTGACCAGAAGAGACTCAAACTCTGTGTAGCAGGTGCTCTCCACTGCCAGATCTTAATAGTACAAAAAAAGAACAGGAAAAACTTGTATCCTGGCCCTCACTGTTTCCACATTCCCTTGTGGCAAAAAAGAACCTGGCTGTTTATGAACTGCCCAGTGGCATTGTGAGAGTAGGTCTTTCTGTTCTTGAATACCTCTCTGCCCTTAGGTAGCATAGAGTTTACACACCTGGGTTGTTTGAGTTCTGAATTTAACCACTTAACTGTATTAAAATAGATACTTTACTGAAAATATGCATGTTTTATTGGGGGAGGTAAAGTGGAAGGAAGGGGTGACAGTGCATGTTTTTGGAGCATGTTGTGACTTCATTCTAATTGGCCATCACTTCCTGGAGCAATGCCATTTTGAAAATTCCCATTTCTGTTTCCTTCAGAATGTTATCTATAGTCTCGAGAGCAAACCAGCTTCATTAATAGCTTGGGTTTATGAGCATCTTGTGATATTGAACTTGCTGTTTACTAATGACCTGTGCTTTTCCGCCCTTTCCTTCCCCTTCCTACTTCTTCCTCCCTCTGTTTTTCTCCTCCTAGAAGCCTAGCGTGTCTCTCAACACTGGGGCTGCTGCAACACCAGACCAGTGATCTTTCCTAAGCACCGTTATACTTCTAAAACCTTCAGCATTTTGCAGAGCTTTGCTTTTCCTTCTGGACACGATGTAGAAGAAACTGAGGGTAGTTCCACGGGGCCTATTTCTGCTGATGCCTGAGCAAACAACCTGCTTCCTCTTGTGCTCTGCAGGGCTTGATGGAGCCTCATTTCCCTTTGTGAACACAAAGTACAAAATGAATTCTTTTTAATTTTAGTAATTTTTACAAACGTTATTTAATGTCTTTTATTTCTTGTTTTCTTTACAATTTTATCATTTGATTCATTCTCACATTTTTTTTTCTTTAAATATTTTTAGTTGACCTTTTTTCCTTTGGTTTTCAAATCTTCACCATGAATCAGGATAGTGTAACACCAAATGAGAACATGTGCTTTCATAAAGGGGTTGAGGCCACCAATACTGCAGTGAATTTCCTTTTCCTCTCCCTCCTCTTTTCCTCTGTGAGCTTGCTTTTAGGGAAGGTTAATCTTATAGGTTACTTGTGTTTCTCTCCACCTTACCTTATCATCTGAATAATGATAGTTATTTTAAGTTTTCAAATTCAGAATAGTTGAGTAATCCTAGAATATTTTTTGAAATTAAATCATCCTTTATTATTTACAAGTTGGGCCAAAATTGTTTTTATTATGAAATTATGATCTATTTGTCTAGGTTTAGATTCTCCTAAAAATTTGACAACCCTATTGTGTGTGGAATTTTTTTTTTTTTTTTTTTGAGAGGAGTCTTGCTCTGTCGCCCAGGCTGGAGTGCAGTGGCACGATCTTGGCTCACTGCAGCCTCAGACTCCTGGGTTCAAGCAATTCTCCTGCCTCAGCCTCCCGAGTAGCTGGGACTACAGGTGCGTGCCGCCACGCCCGGCTAATTTTTGTATTTTTAGTAGAGACGGGTTTTCACCATGTTGTCCAGGATAGTCTTGATCTCCTGCCTCGTGATCTGCCCGACTCGGCCTCATAAAGTACTGGAATTACAGGCATGAGCCACCGCGCTTGGCCCTTGTGTGTGGAATTTTATAACCAGTTACTTTCTGAACATGAACTATCAAAATAAGAATTAGGAAGTTAAAGAAAATATAGGCTGGGCTCGATGGCTTACGCCTGTAATCCCAATACTTTGGGAGGCCAAGGTGAGAGGATTGGTTGAACCCAGGAGTTCAAGACCAGCCTGGGAAACATAATGAGACTTGTATACAAAAAATAAATAAATAAGAAAATGGAACTAAGTTATAATGTTCAATGTTGTTGAATCCCTTATCATTAGAATATTGAGATGTTAATACAGATAAAAAATAATTTTCTGTACACAACACCAGAATGAAACTAAATTGTAACCTGTTTAAGACCCACAACCAATTTATTAATAGCAGGTTTCTAATGAAATTATTATCTTACTGGACTCAAACTCTGTTTAGGATTAATCTCTTTTTGAACTTTGGAGGTATCTTTTTATGTAGCATGCCAGTGGAGATTGGTGGATCACACATCAAGACTTGTGTGTAAAGTCCTGTCTATGAACAGTAGCATTTTACATTCACATATTCTAAGGGTTGTTTCAATGGGACTTTCTTATTCTCATTCCTCATTTTTTCAAACTAATTGCTTAAAAGATCTAGAACTATTTGGGATAAGTACTGTACAATGGTAAGCTTGGATTGGATTTATAGATATATAACATAAAACATGGACCATATTTTGAAATCTTAGAGGAATTCTGGTTTAAGATCTGAAAAACTTTAAAGTTTTCTATCCTCTTACTGATTATGTAGGTTCTTATAACCCCCACAGTACAGATTATTTCAGCTTAAAATAAATAATTGGCACCATGTTCTGGGAAAGATTTTGAGATATACATTGTTTTTTGTTTTTGAGACATGGTCTCTGTTGCCTAGGCTGGAGTGCAGTGGTGCAGTCTCGGCCCATTGCAACCTCTGCCTCCCAGGTTCAAGTGGTTCTCCTGCCACAGCCTCCCCAGTAGCTGGGATTACAGGTGTGCACCACCACACTAGCTAATTTTTATATTTTTAGTAGAGACAGGGTTTTTACCACGTTGGCCAGGCTGGTCTTGAACTCCTGATCTCAAGTGATCCGCCCACCTTGGCCACCCAAAGTGCTGGGATTACAGGTGTGAGACACCATGCTTGGCCAGATACACATTGCTTTAGATCCCCTGATACAAAACTACTTTTGAGATGGTAAGATTAGAATATCATGAAAGTTTAAACTGAATCCCTGCAGTGACTTCTGGAATTTAGGAAGCATTCTCTCTTCTACAGGGATCTGGTCACAAGGGCTGGATTCTTTGACAAGAATTTCTTCTATGGATTCTGGACAGAAGACACTTGAGGGAGATATGTTTTAAAGGAAAGAGGTTATGCTAGAGAACACACCATCAAATTAAACACAGCTCTTTCCCTTTTGTGTGCAGTTATTTATTAATTTGATTTTTGGGTTTCTTTCACCAGGGGAACTTTTCAAAACTGGTAGTACTGACTTTTAAAAATCATGTTTGACAACTTTCTATTGCTCGTAACCAGTCCCTGTAGCCTAAGTGATGGGTATAGAAGCCTGGGTATGACTCTCTGTTGTGTACACTCATACTTCATGATTGACATTGATTTATTTTTTATGTCCATTTGGTTATGCTTGTTTTTGTTTTGAAAACTTTTTTTTCAAATATGCTTTCTTTTCGAACTTACGGAATTGTTGAAATTTTCTGCTAACAGCCAGCTAAGATTTGGTATATATTACCTCTGTTTCACTTAGATGTTTCATTTTGAAAGGAACAAATTTTGTGTTTCACATATAATTTTATACAGAATAGCCAGTCCCATAATGAAATGCTATATTGCCATAATGGTCACATCCAGGTGGCCTGGTATCTCAATGGCAAGGCAGCCAGACTAGTCAGGGCTGCTTTGTTGAAATGTGATGATTTTCCTATGCCTTCTTTCTATGTCTCTGTCTCTCTTTTCTTCCTTTTTGGCCCATTGTTGAAGATTTAGAACCTTGTTTTTAAATAATATTTTTATAACATTCGTATACCTAAGTTTGTATTTTTTGTGACTTTAGACTTCAACAGTTTGTATATTGGGACTTTTAATGTGATTATTGTACTAAATAAAATCCACTAATAAACATCTTACATTAACACCTTATGGACTGGATTTGGTGGGGTCATAATTATTGAACTATAGTGTGACTAAGATACAAATTGGGTAAAGACTTGAGGCCCAAGTTCTAGGTCTAATATAGCTTCTAATCCCACCCAGATTAATTGTATGGACTTTTAAGTTTTTGTCAAGCATTTTCACTTACGATTTTTGATACTTACTGTAAACTCTATTATCCAGAATCATAAAAGTTAAGAAGTTCAAATGACTACTGATATTGTCATTTGGTGAGAAAGTCACTTGACAGAAAGGCTGTAAGAAGTTATTCCAAGGCTGGGTGCGGTGGCTCACGCCTGTAATCCCAGCAGTTTGGGAGGCTGTGGCAGGCGGATCACGAGGTCAAGAGCTCGAGACCATCCTGGCCAACACGTTGAAACCCCATCTCTACTAAAAATACAAAAAAATTAGCCGGGTGTCGTGGCACGCGCCTGTGGTCCTAGCTACTCGGGAGGCTGAGGTGGAAGAATCGCTTGAACCCAGGAGGCGGAGTCTGCAGTGAGCCGAGATTGCGCCACTGCACTCCAGCCTGGTGACAGAGCAAGACTCTGTCTCAAACAAAAGAAGTTATTCCAAAAGGAGGTTTCCATGATATATCAATTGTTAGATGCTTTCTAATACTACATTTATTACTTTCTAATACTACATTTAGTTTAATGCAGTTAAAATTTATATTCATAGTCTTCCTAAAGTGCCTCCTGGATTATTAAATAAAATTTGCTACATTCAGTAACATTTAATTTGATAACTTTATTATTTGATAACCCGGTATGCAGTATCCGGGAAGAATTCAACAAAATGCCCAGTTCCCTAGCCATTCTGGGTTAGTGTTTGTTTACAGTAGGGTTGCAAATATAGTATGTTGACTGAATTAAGACATTAAAAATATTTTATATCTAAGTAACTTGCATAGTATAAGGAACTTCTTACGCTTGGCAGACATTTTTTATTAAGAACACTTAATTTGATGTTTTTAGATTTCCTTTTATTAAAACAGCTCAGTTATCTGTTCTCAGGTTTAAAGCACAGATTTTAAATACTGTAAAGAATACTTGACCATTAACTTTCTCATAGGTACCTAGGATTAAAGCTTTTGGTAATTGAAGCAATTCTTGGATTTTGTTATTGTACTCATCCCTGATGAGAGGTGAAACCTGGTTTCATTTGGATTCTTCCTCCTTATTCTTTTTTTTTACCAAAAGTTTATAATGTTAAAGATTCTTCCTTCTTATTGACTTGATAATATGGTGGGAGGCCAGAGGGTGTTCTGGGAAAAGACACAGGATTGGTCAGGCAGGCACAGAGTGTTAGTTTCATTCCTAAATCATGTGTAATACTGGATTATCCTCAATTTTATATTGATGCCATTTCCATTACAGTGAAGGTTTAACAAGACTTAACTACAAATTATTTGTGGGATAAAGCTCTGTGCTACCATGGAGGTAAATTACTCTTATTTACAGTGTTTGAGGCTAGACGCATTGTACTAAGTGCTGTACGTACAAATGGCAGTGTTACTGGTTGTTTTTATCGTAATCAGTATAGGTAAATGGTTTATTATTATGATAACTGTTCACATGTGTAAAGTCATGCCAGCAGTGAAACAGTAAAACTACTTTTTTAGAATGTCATGACACAGAAAATACCCTGTGTGCTTCATCAGTATCTCATCTGATAGGATGCAAAGGATTTAGCATCAGAAAAATGCAAAAGCACCAAAAATGTGAAATATTAACAGATAAATAAATCTGTGGTGTGTTAGAGTTTCTGAACAGCTATTGGAGCCACCCCATAAATTGGCATTATAACTCATAAGTGGAACCCAAACATAAGCTGCACATTATGTTGCTATACATAGACATAGCAAAACATCCATCCCAATTCCGACAGATTCCTGGAACAAAGCTTTAGTTTTTTTTCTTTCATTTTCCAGATAATGAATTGCATGCTGGAGATACATCAATAAATTAACAGCACCTAATGTTTCTTAAAGTTTTTTTGGTTCATGGTTTTCTAATAAAAATACAGAATTTCTCTTCAGGACAATCCACAAGATGTAACATTTACTTCTAGAGTGTTTAGGACTCTATTGAAACTAGCTCATGGACTAGAGTCCTTTTTAAGCCAAGCATTTCGTTATACTGTAAGCCATTTGATTTCAATTTCTATTTGAGTTTTGTACTAGATAAGATAAAATAGCTTTTTCTTGAGATTTAAGTGAAACTATAAATTCTGAGGTTCAAGCAATTCTCTTGCCTCAGCCTCCCAAGTAGCTGTAGCTGAGATTACAGGCACCCGCCACCACCACCACGCTCAGCTAATTTTTTGTATTTTTAGTGGAGACGGGGTTTCACCATGTTGGCCAGATTGGTCTGAACTCCTGACCTCAGTTGATCCATCCGCCTCAACCACCCGCCTTGGCCTCCCAAAGTGCTGGAGTTATAGATGTGAGCCACCATGCCCAGCCTTCTGATGTGTATTTTTTAACCATAACTTTGTTTATATAATTTGCTTCTCTTTGTGGAATGAAACTCCACACTGTGCCAAAAGGCGTATGTGGATATAGAATGGTTTCTTTTTTTGTTGTTGTTAGCTTATTTGTAATTCCATAAGTAATATATATAGTTACTGTAAATTGTTGTCATATTTTTACATGATTGCAAACTTGAACAGATTTTTCTATCTGATATGTTTTATTAATACAGATAACTGTCATTTGTATGACACATTAAAGTTTGTAAAGCTCTTTGAATATATAACAGTACAGTCACGCATTGCATAATTATGTTTTGGTGAATGTCAGACTACATATATGGCAGGAGTCCCATGAGAATATAATACGGCATTTTTGTGGTACCTTTTGTATATTTAGGTATATTTAGATACACAAATACATACCGTTATATTACACTTGCCTACAGTATTCAGTACAGTAATATGCTGTACAGGTTTGTAGCCTAGGAGCAATAGGCTATACCATGTAGCATAGGTATATAATGGGTTTGTGAAGTACAATTTATGAAGTTTGCACAACGACAAAATCACTTGATGACGCATTTCTCAGGTGTCCTTGTTAAGTGACATATGACTGTATTTCCGTTTTCATTTGATGAGGTTGAAATTAGGTTAGTAATAGAGCTTGAAATTGAATTAGTCTGAGAAAAAGTCCTGTGATCTTTCACCACAATGTGTCATGTCAAAATCGATCTTTTGATGTGCTAAGCATAAGAAAGGCAGTTAGAAATAATGGATCTTTAAAGGCCTTTTTTTAAAAATTTTTTGAGGCAGAGTTTCACTGTTGTTGCCCAGGCTAGAGTGCAATGGCGCAATCTTGGCTCACTGCAACCTCCGTCTCCCGGGTTCTCCTGCCTCAGCCTCCCAATGACCTCGGATTACAAGCATGTGCCACCACACCCCAGCTAATTTTGCATTTTTAGTAGAGACAGGGTTTCTCCCTGTTGGTCAGGCTGGCCTCAAACTTCTGACCTCAGGTGATCTGCCTGCCTTGGCCTCCCAAAGTGCTGGGATTACAGGCAGAAGCCACTGTGCCCAGCCTTTTTAAAAACCTGTCTTAAGTTCTAGTTTGTGGGAGAAAATTCACACTGAGGCAAGGGCTTTGCATGTAGGTAGTTTATTTTGGAAAATGGCCCCAGGGCACAAGAGTGGGATACTGGGAAAAGTGAAATTAGAAAGAGGTAAACACAATACAGTAAAGTATGACTACTAACCTAGTCACTGCTGTGGGCAAAGTGGGCTTAATCCTTTTGGGGTCTTTTGAGAAACTGAATAGAATGCTGCTCAGAATTCTCTACCTGAGTATCTCAATTATAGAATTGGATAACATTTATTCACCATTTATCATCTCTCATTGGCTAACACTCTTCTGGATTTGCACTTGTGCAGTGCCAGGCTGCAGATGTCTTGTCTCTTGGTGTCAGAGAAATGTAGGGCAGAAAACTCTGGTTTGGTTGATACAAAGTGCTGTCAAATCACACCTATGTGCAGCTGGATGCTGTAGCAATATCTAGAATAAATTGTGAACTTAACAGAGTGTGAAGTGGGAGCACAAGAAGTGTCTAATTAAGAGGTTAATTCAAAGCAAGATTCTGTTAACATAAGATTTGTCTGCTTATGACTTACCATATAGGATGAGATTTTTCAACTCTGTGGAGGAAATTTGAAGGAACTCCATCTATTATGGTGCTAATTTTTCCTGCCTCCTGGGTTCAAGTGATTCTCCTGCCTCACCCTCCTAAGTAGCTGGGATTACAGGCTCCCACCATCTCGATGTCTGGCTAATTTTTTGTATTTTTAGTAGAGACAGAGTTTCACCATGTTGGCCAGGCTGTTCCTGAACTCCTGACCTCAGGTGATCCACCCACCTCAGCCTCCCAAAGTGCTGGGATTACAGGCATGAGCCACTGCACCCAGTCAGGTGCTAATTGTTGAGCTGCATTGTTAGAAACTATAGAAATACCCACAGATGTGAGTTTTGTAATTTCCCGCTCAAATGTTTTTTCTTGAGTTAGTTTTAGTAGTTTTTATATTTCTAGAAATTTGTTCATCTAAGTTATATAATTTACCTGTAGTTCTTAGTATTCCCTTATAACCCTTTTTTATTTCTGTAAGATTCAAAATGATATCTCCTCTTTATTTCTGATTTTAGTAATTTTAATCCTCTCTCCTTTTTTCTTCATAAAAGTAGTTAAAGGTTTGTCAATTTTGTTCATCTTTTGAAAGAACCAACTTTCAGTTTTGGTGAGTTTTTCTTTGTTCTCTCCCTTCTGTTTCATTTGTTTCCACTTTAATCTTTTTTATTTCCTTCCTTCTGCCTAATTTGACATTAGTTTGCTATTTTTCTATTTTGTTAAGGTAGATGGTTATGTTAGTGATTGGTGATTTTTATTTTATTTTATTCTTTTAATATAGGTGTCTATGGCTATAAATTTCCCCCTTATTGTTTTAGCTGTACCTCTTGAGATTTGATATGTTGTGTTTTCGTTTTCATTCATCTGAAAGTATTTTTAAATTTCTTTTGTGATTTCTTTTACCTGTTGATTATTTAGGAGTGTGTTAATTTCTACATATTTGTGAATTTCCCAATCTTCTGTTTATTTTCTAATTTCATCCCATGGTGGTTGGAGAACATAATTTGTATTATTACAGTCCCTTTCAATATGTTGAATTTTGTTTTCAGGCCTAATATATGGTCTGTCATAAAGAAGAATGTATTCTGCAGTTGTTGGGGGTGGAATGTTCTGTAAGATGTCCGTTAGATCTAGTTGGTGTATAGTGTTGTATACTCTCTTTCCTCATTGGTATTCTGTCTTGTTATTCTATCCATTATTGGAAGTGAGGTGTTTCAGTATCCAACAATTATTATTGAATAGTCTTTTGCTCCCGTAAGTTCTATTAGCTTTAAATTTTACATATTTTTTTTTTACATTGCTCAGGGATAAATTCCTTGTGAAAAACGCTAGGGTTATGGATAAGAAAGATTCACACAGATGATCACTGCAACCATGAGCCTCTAGAGGCCCTCAAAACCACAGTTGAAATGTAGGTCGCTGGTAGGACAATTTATAGTATATTTTTGTTTGTTTGTTTTTGTTTTGAGGTAGGGTCTCACTCTATCACCCAGGCTGGAGTGCAGTGGTGTGAACATAGCAGCCTGGAACTCTGGGTTCAAGTAATCCTCCTGCCTCAGTTTCCCAAGTAGCTGGGACTACAGGTGCACACCACCATGCCTAGCTAATTTTTAAAATTTTTTTGTGGAGACAGGGTCTTGCTTTTTTGCCCAGGATGGTCTTGAACTCTTTACTTCAAGCATTCTTCCCACCTCAGACTCCCAAAGTGCTGGGATTACAGGTGTGAGTCACTGTGCCCGGCCTAAATGTGATTTTATTTTATTTTATTTTATTTTTGAGGAGTCTTGCTTTGTTGCCCAGGCTGGAGTGCACTGGTGTGATCTTGGCTCACTGCAGCCTCCACCTCCTGGGTTCAAGTGATTCTCCTACCTCAGCCTCCCGAGTAGCTGAGATTACAGATGCCTGTCACCACGCCCAGATAATTTTTGTATTTTCAGTAGAGACAACGTTTCACCATGTTGGCCAGGCTGGTCTTGAACTCTTGACCTCAAGTAATCCGCCCATCTCAGCCTCCCAAAGTGCTGGGATTACAGGCATAAGCCACTGCACCCAGCCTAAATGTGTTTTTAAAAGAAGATTTTTTTTCCCCCTCAATATCTCAACACTGTTTTTTGCAGAAATAGAAAAATACATTTGGAATCTTAAGGAGCCCTCCTGAATTGCCAAAACAATCTTGAAAAAGAACTAAGTTGGAAGTCTCACTTGTTGATTTTCAAAACTTACTGAAATGCTATAATAATCAAAACTGTGTGGTATTGACTTAAAGTGAGACATATATATCAAGGAACAGACTGGAAAGCACAGAAATAAACTCTTTTATACATAGTAAAATAATTTTAGACAACGGTACCAGGACCATTCAATGGGAAAGGATAGTCTTTTCAATAAATGGTGTGGGGAAAACTGGATATCCACATATAAAAGTTGGACCCTGCTGGGAACAGTGGCCTATGCCAATAATCCCAGTGCTTTTGGAGGCCAAGTGAGAAGATTGCTTGAGGCAAGGAGTTTAAGACCAGCCTAGGCACCACAGGAAGAACTCATCTCTTAAAAGAAAGAAAAAAATAGCTGGTGTGGTAGTGTGGGCCTGTAGTCCCAGCTACTCAGGAAGCTGAGGCAGAAGGATTCTTTGAGCCCAGGATTTCAAGGCTGCAGTGAGCTATGGTCACAATACAGCACTTCGTCCTTGGTAACAGAGAGAAATCCTGTCTCTCCCGCTCTTCTTTTTTTTTTTAAACTTAAAAATAGATCAAAGACCTAAACAAACACCAAAGCTATATATTCGTTAGAAGAAAACATAGGGGAAAATCTTCATGACATTGGATTTGGCAATGTTTTCTTGAATATGACACCAAAAGCACAGACAACAAAAGAAAAAATAGATAAATTAGGCTGTATGAAAAATGAAAATTTTTGTGTATTTCCATAGAGTGAAAAGGCAACCCACGGAGGCAAAATATTTGCAAATCTTTTATCTTCTCGGGTTAATATCCAGAATATATGAAGAACTCCTACAGCTCAACAACAACAACAAAACCCAATTAAAATATGGGCAAAGGGCTTGAAGAAACATTTCTTCATAGAAGATACATAATTTGCCAAGAAACAAATGAAAAGATGCTCAACATCATTAATCATTAGAGAAATGCAAATCAAAACCATCATGAGATGTCACTTCATACTCATTAGGATGGCCAGTATGAAAACAATAACAGAAATTAACAAGTATTTACAAGGATGTAGAAAAATTAGAACCCTTGTATACTGCTAGTAGGAATGTAAAATGATGAAAGTGCTATGGAAAACAGTATGGTAGCTCCTCAAAAAATTAAAAATAGAATTATTATTAGATCCAGCAACCCAACTTCTGGATATATGCCCAAAAGAATTAAAATCAGGGACTTGAACAGATATGAGTACACTCATGTTTGTAGCAGCATAATTCACAGTAGCCAAAAGATGGAAGCAACCCAAATGTGCCATCAACACATGAGTGAATAAACAAAATGTAGTACATTCATATAATGGAATGTTATTTAGCCTTAAAAGGGAAGGAAAGACTGATATGGTATAACATGAATAAACCTTGAAGACACTGCTAAGTGAAAAAAGCCAGTCACAAAAATACAAATGTGTATGAGGTACCTAGAGTAGTCAAATTTACAGAAACAAATATAAATATACTTCATTTATATGAATTACCCAGAGTAGTCAAATTTATCGAAACAAAGTAGAATGGTGGTTCCCAGGGGCTGGGAGAGGCAGGGAATGGAGGTGTGGTTGCTTAATGGGCACAAAGTTTCCATTTTGCAAGATGAAAAAGTTCCGGAGATGGATGGTAGTGATGATTGCACAACAATGTGAATTTACTTAATACCACTGAACTGTACACTTAAAAATCATTAAAATGGTAGAAACAAGCAAATGTAGCTCATAAAGAAAAAAAATTTTCCAAATTAACCATTGTATATATCACAGATCTCTTCAGAATTAAAGGGATGCCTTATATGTTAGCTGTCTTGTGGGTTTGTTCTGGTTTATCCAGTTGCAGGGAGAAATGCACAAATATGTAAACATTGCTTAAATGCTAAGCAGTTATAGGGAACATTTTGTAAGAACAGATACAATATTGGTTAAATTCCATGAGGAGGTTGAGTGAGAACTGAGGAGCTTGAAATCTCCATTTGGACATAGAATTGACATCTCAAATTTGAAATGTTCTAAACTGAATTCATGATTGCCCCACCCCAAAATCAAAATGAAGAAAAAAAAAAAAAAACATCTGCCACCCCATCTCATTAAATGGAATTTCTGTCCTTCTAGTTGTTCAGGCTAAAACATTTGGTTTCCCCTGTCCTTTTCTACTCCTCTCACACCCTACACCCAGTTTGTCAGAAAAAGATATTTGGAACCTGACCACATCTTAGCACTTCCATTGCTCTCTCCTTGATTGGACTGCCATCATTAACCTTGACTACTGTAATAACTTCCCAAATTAATCTCTCTGCTTCTATTTGCTTGCTCCCTGCAGCATGTTCTTAAAAACATCGAGAGTGGTCCTGTACATTGTTCATGCTGTTGCTTTGCTCAGAACCCTCCAGTAGTTTCCCATCTCAAAGTAAAAGTTCTTAGCAAACACCACAAGGCCCTATGATGTCCTTGTCATCTTTCTGACCAGATCTTTTCTTAGTTACCCCTTTGCTTACTTTGCTTCGTGGTGTTCTTGCTACTGTTCCTTGAACAAGCAAGGTGGGCCCCTGCCTTGGGCTCTGAGCACTAGCAGTTTTCTCTGCCTGGAATGTTCTTCCCTCTGATATATTCATGATTGACTTCACCTTCTCAATGAGTACTTCTTGACTATCGTATTTAAAATTGCACCCCTTCTATTTTTTCATACCACTATTCTACTTGAATTTTCTTCATGGCATTTGTCGTGTCACTTTCTAATAATTTTTACAGTTTATTCATCTCATCTGCCTTTCCCTACCAGAAGAAGACATTATAGAGACAAATTTTATGAGAGGGACAGGGTTTTTGTTTTGGTCACTTGTTGTGGCCCAGCACCTGGAACACTATCTGGTGGATAATAGATGCTCTGTAGCTATTGAATGAATAATCTTTAATATCTATTTGCTTCAGGCCACACATGAGAAAAGAAACTTAAAAACAAGACCAGATGCAATGGCAATAATTCTTGCCAGTTATTGGTACACAACTTTCTGGAAATTTGTTCTCTGTCGTGAACTTGTTTAAATTTTGAGGAAGCTGTGGATAGGGTGCCTACTAGCTTTGATTTACTAGACAAGTTATTTGCCCTCTTTGAGGTGAAGATTCCTGCTCTATAAAAGAACTCTATAAAAATAGTTGTTTGCCTGAAGTGACAGAAAATATTTTCAGTGCTTTGCAACCTAGTTGAAGGGGTTAATATTTAAATGTAAGATGATATTGGGATGTTGATTAATGTCCACATAGAAAGTCCTTACAGTTAAACCCATTATATACTTTTGTTAATAAATCATTCTGTTTGACCATCAGCACCTTTTCCTACTTAATTGGTTGTGTAACAGTATTTTAATTGGATGTAACTGGAGCATATCAGTCCGTTGTGAAGCAGAAATGCCCTGCTTCTAGAGGACAAAACTGGAGGTGAAACTTCAAAAGTGAACTCCAGGCACGCTGAAAGAAGAGTTTTTTTGCTTTGTTTCTTGTGAAAAAATTAACTTAGGACTCTGTCACTGCAAAAAACTGGCAAGGCTGGCCCTCCAGTGGGTTTTCAGCAATTTAAAATGAAATGAGAAGATGCAAAACTATGTCAACTGTAAACTTGAGTATTAACATTAGACTCCTTAGTGGTCTTCATTTAAGGTTTGTTTTCTATTTAACAAATTAATATTTCTGATCTTCAGTTTTTCTGTGTAAAATGAACAGGCATTCTGCTATTTCTACCGCTGCTGTTAGTGCTTAGCAGCAGATACAGTATGTTCTGCTGTAGGTGATAGCTTTTTAGACATTTAGAGATTAACATGTGCCTTCAGATTTATTTTCTTTGGGTTAAACATCTTTCATTTTTTTCTCCCACTCTTTCTTATTATGTAGATTTATGCTGTTTTTAATGGCCAATATTTGGATCAGAATCTAGTCAGGAGACAGAAGCTGCACCATAATTTGAACAGAGAATTTACTGCAAGGGTAAAGAGAACTCTAAAGAATACAGGAGGCCGGGCACAGTGGCTCACACCTGTAATCCCAGCACTTTGGGAGGCTGAGGCGGGCAGATCATGAGGTCAGGAGTTCGAGACCAGCCTGACCAACACGGCGAAACTCCATTTCTACTAAAAATACAAAAATTAGCCAGGTGTAGTGGTGGGTGCCTGTATTCCCAACTACTCAGGAGGCTGAGGCAGGAGAATTGCTTGAACCCAGGAGGTGGAGGTTACAATGAACCAAGATTGTGCCACTGCACTTCAGCCTGGGCAATAGAGCTAGACTCTGTCTCAAAAAAAAAAAAAAAAAAAGAGGAAAAGAAAAGAAAAAAAAAACAGGAATGATAGATACAGGGAATAGTCACTACCATTAGGGTTGGGACAGAGTCCACAAAGAAATAACAAATTTGGAAAAGTGCTGATTGGATAGCTTGAAGGAGGCCTCCACTTGGTAGTAAAGATGTTTGCTGAGTTGCTGCAGGTCAAGGTGATATAGGGCAAGCAAGTTGCCAAATTGGGGCTTAACCCAGGAGGGTTCTTGGCTTTGCCAGGAAAAAATTCAAGGGTGAGCCAGTGGTGAATGAAACTTTTATTGAACCAATGCTGCTTCTTGCTGAGCAGGGCTAGCCCATAGGCAGTGTGCCCAGAATTGGTGCCTGTGGGCTGCTAGCTAGCTGTTTATATCTGTTATTAATTATATGCTAATTAAGAGGCAGGTTATTTATAACTTTATGGAAAAGGGGCTGGAAGTTTCTGGAATCAGATAGGGTAACTTTTAGGCTGTTGCCATGGCATTTGTAAACTGCCATTGCACTGGTAGGAGAGTCTTTATGCTAATAAGCCATGAGGACAACTAGAGGTTACTTTTGTTAGCATCTGCTGGTTTCAGCCAAATCTCACTCCATTCGGCAGGGTGCAACAGGAAATTAAGTCCTGCTGGTCTCCTACCTCAAAGGTAGTTAAGCAGGAAGCTGTACGTGGGGGGTGCTACTGCGCCACCACCAGGCTGTTTGAGGCACTGGGGGAATTTGTCTGGGAAGATGTCCATGGAAGTGCCTACTAAAGCTTGTTGAGATGAGCATTATGGGTGTTCCGCACACCAGCAGAGCACCATGGAAATAAGACAGAAAAGCACACTGGAACCAGGAAGAGAAACTCCCCCGCCACTCGTGCCCTCTACTAAACTTAGTATCATGCCAGCCATCTAGGGAGAAATGTTTACATTGTTACAAGCAGGGCAATGAAAGGTAGATTTGGAGTTGAGAGACAATGTATTGATTACTTGCACAGCCTATTATTTTGGCTACTTAGCTTCCATGTGTACTTTACACACACCTGAGCTCCCATATAACAATGAAACAACTCTTATGTTTTCACCTAACAAGATAGAGCTATGGCAGACAGAGCATGAAACTCTCACACCTGTTCTAAAAATGAGAAATGAGGACATGCTCAGTCCGGATAGTCATTGTATCCATTGGTGGCTGTGTTTTGGGTTTTTTGTTTTGTTTTGTTTTGTTTTTTAATAGAGACAGGGTTTTGCCATGTTGCCCAGGCTAGTCTCAAAACTCCTGAGCTCAAGTGAACCATCACCTCAGCCTCCCAATGTGCTGGGATTATAGGTGTGAGTCACCAAGCCCAGCTGGCTGGCTGTTTATCAGTCCTCAAATTGAAGTTATAGTGGCAGAGGCCCAAGGTCACATGATGGGAACGGGGCGGGGGCAGGGGGTGGAGTTCTGAGGGAAGCGGAGTGAAGTAGCCAGGGATGTGGCAGTATCACTGACAGTTTTCTTGGAGGCTTTTTTGGTCTGATTTGTGAGACCCATGTTGTTCTTAATGATGAGGAAACCAAGAAAATGGCAGAAATGAAAACTGAAAATGGCAAAGTGGAAAAACACTATCTCCTTTATGATGGAAAATCTGTTTCAAGAAAGGTGAAAGAGACTAGAAAGAGGATAGAGCACTAAAAAATTAGAATTTAATTTGTACATCAAATTGAACTTTTCTATGATGAGAGTAATACTCATGAGTTTGTCAACCTAGTGAAAGAACTAGCCTTACCTGGGAGAACTGACTCAGAACAGAAGTTATGATTTTGAATTTATACAAGTTGAAAAGCCGTAAGAAGCTTACATTGGTGCTCATGTCCTCTTGATGTATTGAAGTGATAGTAGTAAGAATACTGACAGACTTGGTGTAAAAAGAATGAGATCTTACTGTGCATCAACTTGCCACCTATCCTGATCGAAGTGGGCATTGAAGGTTGTCTACGTACAGAATTTGAATATAATAAAGTATCATTGAATGGATGTGACTGTTTCAAAAATTTGCTTAAGAATAAAAATACAACATAAGGGGTTACAGCTGATCAAAAAAGAGATCACAGCAATTGGACCCAGTAAGTACCACAACAGAAAGAGAAACAGTCACCAAATAGGAAATAATGGATGATACACCAGTAAAAGATGAATCAATTCCAATAAGACTATTGATAGCAGGATATGACCTAACTCCAACAATGAAAGTTATGAACAAAGAAGTTTCTGGAAGCTACGTTTTGAATTTAGTGCCTGTTGATGAGAAAGAGGGTACTTTAGGCAGTGGATCATTTTATAGAGAAAAGCTCCTGAAAAACTGAGGAAACAGAATAAACTTTCACCAGCAGTTTGAACCTCCAGAATCACAGCCATCTGCTGAATAGCCTGAAATAATAGGAAGAAAAAAGAAAAAATCATTGAGATTAAGTTAAGCAGGTTAAAGATGGCTATAGCATGTGTAGGGGCAAATGGCCATAACTCTAGCCGGGTGTGGTGGTCACACTTGTAATCCCAGAACTTTGGGAGGCTGAGGCAGGTGGATCACTTGAGGTCAGGAGTTCAAGACCAGCCAGGCCAACATAATGAAACCCGGTTCCACTAAAAATACAAAAAGCCGGGCATGGTGGTGCATGCCTGCAATCCCAGTTACTTGGGAGGCTGAGGAAGGAGAATCACTTGAACCCAGGAGATTGCACCACTGCACTCCAGCCTGGGCAACAGAGCAAGACTCCATCTCAAAATAATAAAATAAAAATGGCCAAAACTCCATTTATATTCATCTTCCTTTATCTTTCAATGCTGCATTTATTTTATGGTATAGCAAAATGTTCTTCATTTGTATACATTTTTTTTTTCCTTTAGAATAACTCTTTCGCTCAGGCTGGAGTGCAATGGCACAATCTTGACTCACTACAACCGCTGCCTCCCAGTTCAAGCGATTCTCCTGCCCCTCAGCCTCCCGAGTAGCTGGGACCACAGGTGCGTGCTGCCATGCCCAGCTAATTTTTGTATTTTTGGTAGAGACAGGTTCTCCAGGCTGGTCTCGAACTCATGACCTCAGGTGATCCACCCACTTGGCATCCCAAAGTGCTGGGACTACAGGGGTGTGTGAGTCACCACACCTGGCCATCTTCATGTATATGCTTTAAAGTGTTTTCTTTGAGATGCTCTAATTTTCTTAAGCTGCCTTTTTTTCTTTTTACTACACACTTTGTTGATAAGTATTCAAGTATACATCAGCATAAGCATTAAAGATTTTCATGTGGGAAAAAAACAAGTTCTACTGACTAGTTTGTTACCAAAAGTTGTGTTATAAATCAGGCCAAGTGTGGTGGCTCACATCTGTAATCCCAGCACTTTGGGAGTCTGAGACGGGCAGATCATTTGAGGTCAGGAGTTCGAGATCAGCTTGGCCAACATGGCACAACCCCATCTCTACAAAAAAAAAATATAAAAATTAGCCAGTTGTGGTGCACACACCTATAATCTCAGCTACCCAGGAGGCTGAGGCAAGAGAATCACTTGAACCTGGGAGGCAGAGGTTGCAGTGAGCTGAAATTGCACTACTGCATTCCAGCCTGGGCGGCAGAATGAAGCTGTCTCAAAAAAACAAAACTAAACTAATTTCAATTTTGAATAATGGGAAGAAGAAAATGGTTAGAACATACAAATAAATAGCAAATATAACACAAAGAAAGTTCATCATTCTCATTTCTGTGATTAGTAGTGAGGCCATAGTTGATATCTAGGCTTCTTTGTTCAGTTACCTATTTCATGTTTCCCTTGCCCTCAGCCAGAACCTCAGCTGGTTGAGGTTCTTTACTTGGTGAAATGACTCAAACTTTTATTCCCACATTAGTCCAGCCCTTTTCTTCATCGCTGTAGTTTTCCATTAATCTTTGTTTTTGGCATGGAAGTATTTAGAGGTGCCTCAGATAATCCCTTGTGTTTTAGACATAGTCCTCCTTGCTTTCACTGTGTAGTCTCAATCATTCCCAACCAGTAGGTTCAGCCTGTTGGTTCAGTGGTGTAAGGAGTCCCAAATAGCAAGTGGCAGTCTCATCTTCTAATGCAATTGAGCCATGGTTGTGTATGTTAGTAGATGTATTTCCTGCTTAGGGACTAACACTTCCAAGCCAGCAGAGCTCAGTTGTTAGGAGTGAAAGCAAAAATTCAGTGAGTAGATTGCTGGATATAATAGTGAGTGGAGCCACACACACTTCTACCCTTTGATTCCCAGGCCTGTATATTCTGACTATGGGAGGAGACAGCACCATGTAAGGGTCTCTGATTGAAAGCATTACCCCATCCTTTCAGGGTATTGTCTCCCTGAAACTGTAACTGAGTCTTTAGTAATCAATTCATTATTTTAATTAGGCCAACTATTTTGGGTGATAGGGGTGACACCACCAGTTAAGTCCATGGACATGAGCCCATTTCTGCATTTCTTTACTATGAAATTACTTTCTTGGTCAGGAGCAATGCTGTGTGGGGTGGGCCCAGTGGCTCATGCCTGTAACACCAGCACTTTGGCAGGCCAAGGCAGGAGGATCACTTGAGCCAAGGAGTTTGAGAACAGCCTGGGCAACATAGTGAGACCTTGTCTGTATTTTTAAAAAATATTTCTTTTTGGCCAGGCACGGTGGCTCATGCCTGTAATCCCAGCACTTTGGGAGGCCAAGGTGGGTAATTGCCTGAGGTCAGGAGTTGGAGACCAGCCTGGCTAACATGGTGAAACCCTGTCTCTACTAAAAACACAAAAAAATTAGCTGGGCGTGGTGACGCATGCCTGTAGTCCTGGCTGAGGCAGGAGAATCACTTCAGCCCAGGAAGCGGAGGTTGCTGTGAGCCAAGATTGTGCCACTGCACTCCAGGCTGAGTGACAGAGAGAGATTCTGTCTCAAAAAAAATTTTTTTTAAAGAAGCAGCAACGCTGTATGGAATTGGGATGTCATGATGGTGGATTGGGCACTTCTATGTAAGTTCATGGGTGGTGGAGCTGACAAAAACGTTAGAGGCAGAGAAGGCAAATCTTTATCCAGGATACATGTCTATTCTAGTGAGGACAAATCTCTGGCCTCACTCCTGTCCTTACTCCCCATAATAGAAGTCCAGTGTAATCAACTTGCCACCAGGTGGCTAGCTGGTTTTTGGGAAATGGTGCACATTCAGGGCTCAGTGCTGGTCTGTGCTATTGACAGATTAGACATTTAGCAGTAGCTTTAGTCAGGTAAGCCCTGGTTAGGGGGAAGACCATGTTGTTGAGCCCATGCATAGCCTTCATGACCATTTTTTCCATGAGTTTATTGACCAAAGCACTCTGGTAGCTATGGAAAGTGTCTAACGCTGATATTCATGAAGTATGTCATTTTGTCAACTTGGTTATTAAGAGCCTCCTCCACAGTGAATGCAAGTCATTATTCACATGGGACACACATGTCTTTACAGTTTGTGCCTTTTTTTGAGAGTTTCATCACCATATCTTTCTCCCAGATTTCCTCGTCACCATTTCCTTCCAAGTTCCTAACTAGCCAACAAAATCCTTAATAATTATTCATAAATCAGTGTAAATCTCTGCTTCTGGCCATGTTTTACTTCAGACAAAAGGAAAAACCAAATAATGCCCCTCAAAGTTCTGCCTTCTGAAGGGAAGATTTTTCTTCATCACTGCCCTTCAGTGCTATCTCTTTAAGTGGGGCTATAGTGCTGCAGCTATCCACTTTTTGATGATACTGGCATGTTGTGCAGAGCTATGGATAAACCAGACTTGAGTTTTTTTCTTTCCTCAGTCAAATGGTCATATGGAGCTCTCAGGAGGCCATTGACTTGGATTGAGGGAGAGGAAGCAATGCAGCAGGAGTCAATGCTGAAGTCCGAGCTACCTGCTATGTAACTTACTCATATTTCTGGACCTGTTTGTATTTGGCTTTTTATATATTTTCACTTGATGATAGATAGTGCTGCACATGCCAAGCTAGACTAGATAGGTTGGATAACATCTAGTTCATGATGAGAAGCTCAGGCCATGTATTCACATTATGTCCCATGGTTAGGCATTTGGTCTCTGCCAAGACCCACCCAATAGCAAGCCTGAAGCTGTTTTTTGAAAGATGAATAATTTTCTGCAAAAGAGGGCATAGATTTTCTCAAAATTCTAGAAGTCTGGACTGTGATTCTCCTTTTCTTGCCTGCTAAAGTCTCCATTCAGCAGCCCTATTTGGCATGGACACTTCAAGTATCATTGGATATGCTGGGTCATAAGGCCCAAATGGCAAAGCAGCTTGAACCACAGCTTGAACTTGCTACAGAATCTTCTCTTGCTCTGAAACGCACTCTAAACTATCGGCCTCGTAGGTAACTTTGTAGCTGGGTTGAAGCCTACCAAACATTGTACCTCCTTTTTCATTGTTGGTGATGTTAATTACAGCAACTAACTCACTTTGGAAGGGAAATTTTGACAGGCTTTGTAAAATTGAATCCTGACATTTCATTGCTGCAATGGGTCTCTGAATTTTTGTAGTGTTTATCTCCCATCGACTAGTATGTGTATGTCTTACTAAAGCATCTAACATATTTGCGACTTGCTATTCATCAGACTCAGTTAGCATAATGTCAGTTTAGTTGACTAGTGGTTTTTGTTTTTGGAATGTCATGATATCAAGATCTCTGTGGGCTACATTATGGTAGGAGAATGGTGTAGCCCTGAGGCTAGACTCATATGCATGTAAAAGGCAGGTAAAAGCAGTGTGCTTCTGGTGGTTCTTGCAGATTTGTGTGGAGAAAAAGGCATTATTCAGGTTAATAGCAGTATACCAAGTGCTGTCACCCATGTTGATTTGCTCCAGTAAAGATGCTATATCTGGGGCATCAGCTGCAATTGGAATCATCACCAGATTAAGTTTCTGATAGTCCACAAGTTTGTGATAGTCACTAAGACCCATCTGACTTCTGCACAGGACAAGCTAGTGAGTTAAATCGAGATATAACAGACATCACTACCCCCTGTTTCTTTCAAGTCTTTGATGGTGGCATTAAGCTCTTGAATTCTCCTTGGGATGTGGTATTGCTTCTGGCTTAATATGTTAGTAGGGAGGGGAAGTTCTAGGGACTTCCATTTAGCCCTTACTATTAAAATGACTCTTATCAATTGGGTTAGAAAGCCAATATGGGAGTTCTGCCAATAGCCAGGTATATCTGTTCCAATTATTTATTCAGGAACTGAGGAGATAACAAAGTAGGTCCATTGTACTACTATGGGGTCCACTGTGAGTTGGACTTGAGCTAAGCATTTCATCTATTACCTGACCACTGTCAGCACTCACTTTGACTGATAGGCCACAGTAGCATTGTGGGTCCCCCAGGAATTAGTAATCTCTGAAAGATCTGGGTATTTCCTTTTCTCTAATCCATAGTCACTCTAGTAAATGGCTTTTGGAGAAGCTTAGATGAGGATTTATAGTATGTACTTTTACTTGTGGGAATATTACAGGTTTATTCCTCAAGGAACCTGAGTTTGTTAATTGACTTGGGTCTGGAAATTAGATGAGAAGTCAAAACTTTTTCTGTCAGGTTTTTACTACCAGAGCTTGAGTTTCTTTTCAGTTTGTAGGCTGTTTGTGGAATACTATGATCAATGACTGCCGAAGATCCTGGTGGGCCAAGGTGTTCTGATTACCAGTACAACCCTACTGTCTTTATAGTAGATACAGTAGATGTTCCCACCTTGTCTTTGGTGATTATGTGCTGCTGTTTGGCCTCTGTTATTCTAGGATCCTGTTACCCCGTTGAAATCAGGGAACCCACTTAGTGGTGGCACCCCCCCCATGGCCATACCTGAGGGTTGTGACAGAGACCTTATGGACTGTAAAACCTAAAATGTTTATCTGTGGCCTTTTGTAGATAGTTTGCCAACCCATGTCTAGGGGAACAGGGACCCACTGCAAAGGGGAGCAACCACAGAGCTTTTCAAGGATGAAGGAGATCCACTAACTAATGCATTTTTTTTTTTTTTTTTTTTTTTTGAGACAGGGTCTTGCTCTGTCACCCAGGCTGGAGTGCAATGGTATGATCTTGGCTTACTGCAACCTCTGCCTCCTGGGTTCAAGCAATTCTCGTGCCTCAGCCTCACAAGTAGCTGGGATTACAGGTGTGCACCACCACACCTGGCTAATTTTTGTATTTTTAGTATAGTTGGGGTTTCACCATGTTGGCCAGGCTGGTCTTGAACTTCTGGCCTCAAGTGATCCATCTGCCTCGGCCTCCCAAAGTGCTGGGATTACAGGTGTGAACCACCATGCCCAGCCTCACTAATGTATTTCTCAATGCCTGAGTGAAAGGATTATCTTCCGGGCTTTCTTGTGCAACACAGGTTACACATGAAAAATCCATTGCAACATTTCTATCTCCCTAAGCTTTTGAATTGCCTCTTCTACATCTTGCTAGGGAAGCTTTGGCATCTCTACCTCATTAAGCATAATGCACTCTTCAAAAAAAAAAAAAGAAGGCCGGGTGCAGTGGCTAACACCTGTAATCCCAGCACTTTGGGAGGCGGAGGCAGGCGGATCACCTGTGGTTGGGAGTTCGAGACCAGCCTGACCAACATGGAGAAACCCTGTTTCTACTTAAGATACAAAAGATTAGCCAGGCGTGGTGACGCATGCATGTAATCAAGAGGCTGAGGTAGGAGAATCGCTTAAACTTGGAAGGCAGAGGTTGTGGTGAGCCAAGATTGCCCCATTGCACTACAGCCTGGGCAACAAGAGGGAAACTCTGTCTCAAAAAAAAAAAAAAAAAAAAAAAAGTTTTATTTATTTATTTAGAGACAAGGTCTCTATCACTCAGGCTGGTATGCAGTGGCATGATCATAGCTCACTATAACCTCTAACTCCTAGCCTCAAGCAGTCCTCCTACCTCAGCCTCCTGAGTAACTGGGACTACAGGCATGCGCCACTGTGCCTGGCTGATTTTTTATTTTTTTGTGGAGACAGGGTCTCTGTATGTTGCTCATTCTAATCTTGAACTCCTGGGCCCAACCCTCCTGCTTTGGCCTCCCAGTGCTGAGATTACAGGAGTAAACTGCACCCAGTCATTCTTTTGTTGTTGTCGTTTTTGTAAGTTTTTAAAGTCATGTTTATTGAAGTATGAATTTACATTCAGTAAAATTCACCCTGTTATGATTTGACTAATGCATAGTCATACTATAATCAAGATGCAGAACAACTGTAGAATCACTCTAACAGTTCCCCTCCTGCCCCTTTTCACTCAACCACTTTTGGATCCCAAGGAACTCATTGACCTGTTTTTCTGTCAAAAATGGCAAATTTAATCACTAAAATGACCTACAGTACCATGGAAAAATGTGTAAGCATATAAAATAAATAATTTTTTTTAATTGCCAAGAAGGTTTTAATCAGGGTGGGGTAGGAGGTGCGCTGCAGCCTAGGAGATAGGAGCTCAGTCTCAAATCCAAACAAACCAATTTTTAAAAAAGTTAGATACTTTAAAACGTTTCTTTAGCATACCAACAAAAAATGAAGGTAGCATTACACTTTACTACAGATGTGTAGATATTCATTAAAGTCCACCATTGTCATATATATGGCTCAACAGTAATATTTAAGAATATACTGTAAAATAGTAATCTCTTTTTATTTTTTATTTTTTTATTTTTTTATTTTTTTTAAAGACGGGGTTTCACCATGTTGGTCAGGCTGGTCTTGAACTCCCGACCTCAGGTGATCCGCCCGCCTTGGCCTCCAAAGTGCTTGGATTACAGGCGTGAGCCACCGCGCCCGGCCAAATAGCAATCTCTAAAAAGATTTGAAACCTTTATAAATTAAAGCAGTTTATGAAGTTTTCTTCATTGTAAAATAGCTAGTCTAGTTACAATTACTGTGTTCCAAAACTGACCTATTTGAAAAACTAGTCTTAGTCACATCTTTGTTGAGTATGTGAACCATGATTTAAGGTCTTGTTGTTTGATACTAATACTGTCAAGTTATAGACCACAGCTGGTTCATAGAAAAACTACTTTAAATAATAGAATTGAATTCCACAGAAATTTTCTACAAGACAAACTCAGCTATAGGGCAGAGACACAAAACTTTCAAGTAAAATTCCTACAGATATTGGGGCCATCTCAAAATTCACCCTTGCTACCACTATGAAAGGGACAAAAAAAAAAAGAGCAACCTCTGTTCTGTAGATACTAAAGGTTACGTATTCAAATGCATCTCATCTACTTGAAAAGCTTCACTGATTCTCTCAAGCACCAGACCTTAAGTTCATCAGCATCTTGAAACTCCACCAAGCCCAGTCATGTGCCATGACCGAAATTTGTTTTTGTTTTTAAACCTAACTTACTTGAGTTTAAGATTTCAGTCAACCAGCGAAGTGAACTGTTAGAGCTACAGCTACCTCCAGCTACATAAGCAATTATTAAATTTGGAATCTCTAGTAAGTGTATCGATATGTTGGGCTCACTGTTCTTGGGTCCAATATCCTTAGAATCTACTCCCACACATGTTTTTCAGGTTTTGACAGTCTATTATTGCCACGATCTTGCATGCCCTGGATTACTTGCATCCCATTTCTCATTGGCAAGGTGCTTAGCACTGCACTCAAACCCAAGAGCGCCACCAAACCAGTTTCTAAATCCCATGTTTTTAAGTCTGTCCTCTGAGATCACCCTACTTTTTGTACCAGTTCTGGGTCAGGGTTTAGTCTGGAAACAGTAATATAGTAATTTGAACAAGGGGAAGTTAACATAAAGTATTAACTAGTAATAGATTAACCACTAAAGGGTAAAGAGAACTCTGAAAGATGTAGGTGTACCAGCTATAGGAACAGCTACTCCCTCTGTGCTTGAGGCAGTGTATACAAGAGACAGATTGAAGAGAGAGCCTACCCAAGGCTGAGATTCAGACCTTTTGAAGAAAGTAAAGCTGTAGTTCCTTGCAGTTTAAAGTTCCTGAGATGCCACCAGCCCAAAGTGACAAGCAAGAGTATTGCTTGCTGGAGTGCCAACAAAACTCGCTAGGAAGCTGCTCTGGGTGGTGCTGATGAAAATCACTGGGAAGTTAGCTGGGGTGATGGTGGAATTCACCTGAAGCCACTTAGGTGGTATCACTAAAACTGGTGGGTGAGCACCACTGGGTGTCCCATACACCAGCAGAGGCCACAGGAGCAAGAAGAAAAGAAAACACAGTGGAACCAGGAGGAAATCCTCTTCCTCCTGTAGTATTCCTCCAGTGCTTGCTGTTGACATAAGAAAAACATTTGAAGAGTCCAACTTCATTATTGCAAAGGAGAGCAGTAAAGTGTAGATTTGGAGCTGAAAGGCAATAAATTGATAACTAATATAGTGTCCCTCTTAACGTATGCCTAGAATGGAATACAATTTCCAGATGTAGTTTAGCCAGCATAAGTAGAGCAGGATACCTACTCCACTCCACATCATTCCTGGTACTATGTTGTTGATATTGCTTGCTAAGAATGTAAGCTCTCTGTGGGTGCTGATTCTTCTTCTTCTTCTTCTTTTTTTTTTTTCTTTTTTTTTTTTTTGAGACAGAGGCTCACTCTGTTGCCCAGGTTGGAGGACAGTGGCACGATCTCGGCTCACTGCAACCTCCGCCTCCCAGGTTCAAGCAATTCCCCCTGTTTCAGCCTCTCAATAACTGGAACTACAGATGCATGCCACCACATCCAGCAAATTTTTGTTATTTTTACTAGAGATGGGATTTCACCATGTTGGCCAGGCTGGTCTTGAACTCCTGACCTCAGGTGCTCCACCCACCTTGGCCTCCCAAAGTGCTGAGATTACAGTCGTGAACCACCATGCCCGGCTGGGTGGTGATTCTTTATTGCTTTATCCCTAGAACCTAAATGGACCTGGCACATAGTATATGTACTTAAGGGATAGTTGAATGAATAAGTGATTACAGCTCAAGATAACATTAAATTGTTGTCTTTGTTATGTTTGATTCATCCAAATTAGTGAAAGAAAAACTGGGGTTTGACCTAGTCAACCAGCTGAAATGGATTAATGTAGAATTCTGAGTGGCTGAGTTAAAGGATACCTTATTTGATTTGGTTTAAAGAAAATTGATCACCTTCCAGGGCATGGATTGACATCCATCTTCTGATGACTTGGTATGTGTTTGTATATACTGTTAACACCACTTTCTAACGAATAGGTCACAATAATGGTTTGTGTGTGGTGACTCCGCCTGTAATCCCAGCACTTTGGGAGGCTGAGGCAGGAAGATTGCTTGAGCCCAGGAGTTTGAGACCACCCTGGGCAACATAATGAGACCCGTCTCTACAAAAATTAGCCTGGCATGGTGGCACAGGCCTATAGTCCCAGCTACTCCAGAGGTTAAAGCAAGAGGATTGCTTGAGCTGGGGCGGTTGAGGCTACAGTGAACTATGATCACAATATTGCAGTCCAGCCTGAGCAACAGAGCCTGAGACCCTACCTATTTCAAGAGAAAAAAAAAAGAATAGGTTGACCAGCTTGCCCAACATGGTGAAACCCTATCTCTACTATAAATACAAAAAATTGGCCAGGCATGGTGGCGAGCACCTGTAATCCCAGCTACTAAAGAGGCTGAGGCAGGAGAATTGCTTGAACCTAGGAGGCAGAGATTGCAGTGAGCCGAGATTGCGCCACTGCACTCCAGCCTGGGTGACAGGAGTGAAACTCTGTCTCAAAAAAAAAAAGAATAGGTCATGGTTATGACCCCAGTGGTTACAAAAGATGTAGCACTTGTGTATTGTTTTTTTCAGAGTAGAGAGCAAATTGCTGCATCAAGTACTTGCAGTCATAGCCTTTAATTACATATTAGTAATGCAAAGATTTTTCTTTTCTTTTTCTTTTTTTTTTTTTTTTTTTTGAGACAGAGTCTTGCTCTGTCACTCAGGCTGGAGTGCAGTGGTGCAATCTCGGCTCACTGCAACCTCTGCCTCCTGGGTTCAAGTGATTCTCCTGCCTCAGCCTCATGAGTAGCTGGGATTATAGGTTTGTGCCACCATGCCTGGCTAATTTTTGTATTTTTAGTAGAGACAGGGTTTCACCATTTTGGCCAGGCTAGTCTCAAACTCCTGACCTCAGGTGTTCCGGCCACCTCGGCCTCCCAAAGTGCTGAGGCATTAGCAGGTGTGAGCCATCATGCCTGGCCAGTAGTTGCTTCTTTTACTCTCGTTTTGGCTTACTCTGACCAGGTGAATTTATTTCTTAGAATGTGTTGATTTAGTTTATTATAAATGCCTATAGTGTAATAGTCCTGAGCATTTAGAAAAATTAGATTATGGGGCCGGGTGTGGTGGCTCACACCTGTAATCCCAGCACTTTGGGAGGCCAAGACAGGCAAATCACTTGAGCCAGGAGTTCAAGACCAGTCTGAGCAACACGACGAAGCCCTGTCTCTACCAAAAAAAAAAATTAGCTGGGTGTGGTGGCATGTGCCTCTAGTCCCTGATACTTGGGAGGCTGAAGTGGGAGGATCACTTGAGCCCAGGAGGTTGAGGCTGCAGTGAGCTGAGATTGCTCCACTGCACTCCAACCTGGGTGACAGAGTGAGACCATGTCTCCAAAAAACAAAAAAAAGGTTATAATATTTTAATATTCACCAAAATAAGTGAATAAAATTCAGTAGAACAAAGGTATTGCAAAAAGAAGAATCTTAATTTGTAGGTTGCATCTTTTAAGAAAATCTCATAAGAGTACCAGCCAGTATTTTTATCTCCAGATAAATTTTTTCCCTCCCAATTACAATCATTTCTCCATTCAACATCGTTTATTGGGCACCAGCTAGGTATCAGACCAGATATATGGTGCTGGGAATAGTGAATAGAAAGACAGTCCTTGTTCTCAAAGGAGTAAACATAGAATGAAGGAACCATATCTTGTATTCAGATGTTTAAATGTATGCATAGGTTGCCATGAGAACACTGAGGGAAGAGTCCCTGGGTTTAAGAGGGCTGGTACATACAGTATTTCCTAGAGGGGTCAGCCTAAACAAATGAATAAGCCTTGGCAAGCAAACCGTCGTGGAAGCTAAGTAAAGCGTTCTAGGTGGAGAAGGGAGAAGCTGTGTAAAAGAAGAGGGATGTGGGTAAGGGATAGTTTGGTTAGAGTGGAAGTGGAACATATGAAGTGGACTGGATGATTAATGATGCTGAAACATTATTTAAGAGTACCTTGTAAAAATCTTGTGTGACGTAAATTTGTTCTGTGTTCTGTAGATTTCAGGGAAACACCAAAGAGTTTTAAGCCAGGGAGTAATATGAAAATGTTTTCTGTTAGGAAGAGAAGAGTCAGACTAGAATAAGAGGAACTCAGGTAGATTGTTTGATTTCCATGGGCAATTTGATTTCTTTTTTTTTTTTTTTTTTTTTTGAGACAGAGTCTTCCTCTGTCACCCATGCTGGAGTGCAGCCTCCCAAAGTGCTGGGATTAAAGGTGTGAGCCACCTTACATGGCTGGCAATCTGATTTCATCTGTTCCCAGCCACTTCCTCCATTTAACCATAAGTGGTTTTTTGAAGCAAACTCCAGATCATTTTATCTTTATGTTAGCATGCATCTCTAAAAAAATGGTTCCTTGGCTGGGTGCAGTGGCTCATTAATAAACACATACCAGTTTCCTAGTACCAAATAACCAGTCAGTATTCAGTTCACCAGTACTTTCCCCCATTATCTCATAATTAAAGAAAAAAAAAACTGGCTTGTTAGAATTAGAATCTAAATTTATTTTAATACATAGATTATTCTATAGGATATATATATATATTACAGTCTGGATTTTACTTGTGTTTTAAAGATACCAGAGATTTAGCTGTGCTCATAGACAAAGGGGGAGAAATTAGAAAAGGAATAAAAAGCAAGTCTAGGAGATTAGAAGACTGGGTGGCAAAGAGGTGATAAAGGGCATATTTGTTTAAGTGCTGTTCTTGGAGAGGAGAATGATGTGTATTTTACATATTCTTTAGTTTAGCGTTTTTCCCAAATTAAAAAGAAATAAAAATGGGGGATTATACTTTTCTCATAAATAGTAAGGAAAGAAGTAATGATGGGCTCTGATATAGATAAATTTATGGTAGAAGAAAGGACAAAGAATAAAACATTATCATACTGAATGTACATTGTTCCTATAAACACATCTTTCTGCACAACTTCTTATAAAAACATGTATCCCTGGCTGGGCCCGGTGGCTCACACCTGTAATTCCAGCACTTTGGGAGGCTGAGGCTGGCAGATCATGAGGTCAGGAGATTGAGACCATCCTGGTCAACATGGCGAAACCCTATCTGTACTAAAAATACAAAATTTAGCTGGGTATGGTGGCGCACACCTGTAGTCCCAGCTCAGGAGGCTGAGGCAAAAGATTCGCTTGAATCCAGGAGGTGGAGGTTGCAGTGAGCTGAGGTAGTGCCACTGCACTCCAGCCTGCTGACAGAGTGAGATTCTGCCTCAAAAAAATATTTTTTTTTTGTAGAGATAGGGGTCTTGCTGTGTTGCCCAGTCTGGTCTCCAATGCTTGGGCTCAAGCGATCCTCCCACCTCCACCTCCCAAAGTGTTATGATTACAGGTGTGAGCCTCCATGCCCAGCTTATTTTGAAATAATTTCAAATTTACAGAAAAGTTGAAAGAACTTTATACATTTTTCTAGATTCAACAATCAATAAAATTTTGCCACAACTAAGATATGTATATATGAATATACACATATTTTCTTTGCCACCTTTGTTTTATCTAATAATCTAAGATGTTCTCACATGCATTACTTACAGCATCAACAGTGATTGGTGTCTATCCCTGTGAGCATAAAAAAAAACCAAAAAGAACAAAAACAGTGGTAATTGGCAGGGCACAGTGGTGTGTACCTGTAGTCCCCGCTACTTGGGAGACGTATGTGGGGGGGATCACTTGAAGCCAGGAGTCAATCAAGGCTGCAGTGAGCTATGATTATGCCTGTGAATAGCTACTGCACTCCAGCCTAGGCAACAAAGTGAGACCCCACCTCTAAAAATAAATAGAAAAAAAAGTTTTTAATTTAAAAAAAAAACTGTCAGTAGTAAATGAAACTGTCATATTCAAACATTTTCCCCTTTTCTGTGAAGCACCTTTGCCAGCATTAATTTTTCTTAATTTTTATTGTTAGGCCATTTTAACATCTTTATGATTAAGTTTAGCTCTTAATGAGATACTGTATTGTGTATTTTTTCATTTCTCATGTGGCTAAGTTTCTATCTCAAAAGCATAATGAAACTTCAACTTTGTTTTGGATTTCTTGACTTTCTGCAGGGATTGGGGGAGAAGAAAGAACAGGGCTGGAGGAGGCTAGAAGAGTGAGCCTGCACTGGAGTATATAGGGATTTGGACTGTCAATATTTATCAAATTAAAACTGGAGAGACTTTAAAAGTATTATCTCATTAAAAAATGTAGTATAAACATAAATAATATTTTAATGGGAAGTGGTAGTGTTTTCCCTTTTAAAAATCATTTTAATGTCTGTCTTAATAGAACACAGGTGTATTTTTATATCTGCCTCTGCGTGAGTCTGTCAAAATATGTTGTTTGGTTTGCAGTATATGAAGAAAATCCATTTCACACATATATGTAGTATATATGCAGTTAAGAGGAGGTGTATTTTGACAGGTTTTTTCCAGGTAACTGTGGATATTCTTATTTGATTTGACATCAAAACTGCACAAGTCGTAGTTTCTTTTCTTCTTCTGTTTTTTTTTTTTTTTTTTTTTTGGTAGAAACAGGGTCTCATTATGTTGCCTAGGCTGATCTAAAATTCCTGGGTTCTGGCCAGGTACCGTGGCTCATGCCTGTAATCCCAGCACTTTGAAAGGCTGAGCCGGGTGGATCACCTGAGGTCAGGAGTTTGAAACCAGCTTGGCCAACACAGTAAAACCCCGTCTCTACTAAAAATACAAAAAAATAGCCAAGTATTATGGTAGATGCCTGTAATTCCAGCTATTTGGGAGGCTGAGGCAAGGGAATTGCTTGAACCTGCGAGGTGGAGATTGCAGTGAGCCAAGATTGCACCATTGTACTCCAGCCTGGACAACAAGAGCGAAACTCCATCTTAACAACAACAACAAAAAAATTCCTGGGCTCAAGCAGTTCTCCTGCCTCAGCCTCCCAAAGTGCTGTGGCTTACAGGGGTGAACTACTGCACCCAGCCAAGTGGTAGTTTCTTAAAGGTTATTTGCAATGGGGAATCTGAAACCATATCAATGAACTTCTTGTACAGTTATTTAAAACCTACAGTCTGTCTTGTACTTGGAATGGATCATATGTGACAGAATTAGTCTAGTTTTGATATGTAGATATGCTGCTTGATTAATTAGTACTTTAAATATTTAGCCATATGCCTTTTCTGTTAAATGCTTTCAATTTCACAGAAATAGAAAACTGGCCCCTGTCTTTCCCCATTCTACTTTTGTAGGAGAACCAAAGTCTCTAGGGATGGCCAATGGTGGGGCTAAGGATTGCTTCCACTGCATTATTTAAATTGCTTCTTGTTTAGAATTTCATTTTCCATAGTTTTACTGAAATAGACTGAGTTGATTGCAGTTATGTTAAAAAATTTATTCCGAAGGCTGTTTCTACAGCGGAGTTTGCCTGCTTCTGCTGTGTAGTTTTAAGAACAAAATCTAGGTCAGCAGTGTTGAATAAAGATGTGGGGAGTGAGCCTCTGGTCAAACATGCCCCATAGTAATACTGATGTCGGGGGACTGGCAGTTCTGAACTTTGCTGTTGATATAGCTGTTCCAGGCTATGCTGTAACACCACTTGGAAGAGAATATAACCCGCAAAATTTTGCATCTTAAAACCAGACTTGGGTCAGGCGTGGTGGCTCACACCTACAATCCCAACACTTTGGGAGGCCAAGGCAGGCAAATCACCTGAGGTCAGGAGTTCGAGACCAGCCTGACCAACATGGTGAAACCTCGTCTCTACTAAAAATACAAAAACTAGCCAGGCATGGTGGCGCACACCTATAATCCCAGCTACTTGAGGGGCTGAGGCAGGAGAATCACTTGAACCTGGGAGGCCAAGGTTGCAGTGAGTGGAGATCTCATCACAGCACTCCAGTCTAGGCAACAGAGTGAGACTCCGCCTCAAAAAAAAAAAAAAAAAAAAAAAAAAGACAAACATGCATCTTTTTCTCCAGGAGGGCTGATGGAAAATGTATCCACTTCTCTGATTAAAAACTGTTTGTTTAAAAAAAAACAAAAACAAAAGAATACTGTATTTCTTTACAGTTTCTTACCGACAGTAAGAAATATAAGTGAAATCACAGAGCTTTTAACATTTATCTTAGAAATGATAGGCTATTGTTTAATCCTTTTGGAATTCCTTATGTTTTGTTTTGTTTTTTTTAAAAAACAGTGTTATGTCAGCAACCTTAATGCTCTTTATACCAAATGCAAATCACTTTCCAAGAAGTTTGGTGTATAGTGTGAATTTAACTTGCATCATTCAGTCTAAATAATGGTCTTGTGATAATTTGATAGCAACTTATTTATTGAATACTATTCTGTGCCATGCAGTGAGCTAGCCATTGTGAGGAAATAGAGTAGTAAAAGCACAATTTTTTCTTTTTTATAACATTAATGAACTCACTTACTAACATGAAATAATGAAATTTTTAACGATAAACAGAATACTTGAAGGCTTTTTAATTTTTTAAAAAGGACTAACAGGAAAACATGTGCTTAAGGACTAAATTCGCTCCTAGTAATGGTGAATGGTAAAAGAGCTAAGAAGTGGAAAGTGAGCATTAAAGTCATCAGAGAGGTTCTGTGGAAGCTATGAGGCCCGAGTTATGGCTTTGGAATTGGATCAGGGAGCAGACATTTCAAACAGGGGATCAATCATCCCATGAGCAAAGGCACAAGGGCAGAGTGGGGCACAGGCTCTAGCAGGAGCCATGAGGGTCAGCCTACACAGTGCATGCATGGCTTTCCTTTTGGACTGGTAGGGACAAGCCTGGCATGGGTTCATTTGATGGGTGAGGAAGGCTATTAGATTAGCATCTAACATTTGCCATATTAATCTTCTGTGTTATTGAAGTCCTAAACACATCGTTTTTAATTAGCTTTGAAACAGATGGGTAGCTGGAGGCAGAGGTTGCAGTGAGCCGAGATCGTGCCACTGCACTCCAGCCTGGCGACAGTGAGACTTTGTCTCAAAAAAAAAAAAAAGAAAAGAAATAGATGGGTAGGTGCACCTTCTCTAAATAGGATGTGACTTGAAGATTTGTAGAATGTTCTTTACTTACCATATTTTTAGAACTGAGCAGGTATCCTTAGAGGTCATTACTGTGACCAAGAGAGATGAAAGGGCTGTCCCAAATTTACATGGTTAGCTTGTGGCAAAACCAGGGTGAAAAACTCAAATATGGGTCTGGTGCGGTGGCTCATGCATGTAACCCCAGCACTTTGGGAGGTCGAGGCGGGAGCATTGCTTTAGCCCAGGTGTTTAACACCAGCCTGAGCAATGTACAGAGACCCTGTACATTGCTGCAGTGAGCTGTGATCGTGCCACCAGGAGACAGAACGAGACCTTGTCTCAGTTAACAATTCCCTTTTTTTTCCTTTGAGACAGAGTCAGGCTGGAGTGCAGTGGCACAGTCTCGGCTCACTGCAATCTCCGCTTCCTAGGTTCAAGCATTTCTCCTGTTTCACGCCTCCCGAGTAGCTAGGATTACAGGTGTGCACCACCATGCATGCCTGGCTAATTTTTGTATTTTTAGTAGAGACAGGGTTTCGCCATGTTGGCCAGGCTGGTCTCTAACTCCTGACCTCAAATGATCTGCCCACCTCTGCCTTCCCAAAGTGCGGGCATTACAGGCATGAGCCACCTCGCCCAGCCGAGACCTTGTCTCAGTAAAATAAAAAATAAAAACTCAAATATGTCTGCTAGTGCCCCGATGCTCCCTCCCTCCTTTTCCTCTATAGATTTTTTAGAATATTTAATAACGATAAAAGAAGAAAAAGGAAAAACTGTTCTTGAAGGTAGCCAAAGGTTCTCAGATTGATTCCTAGCTTCAACCTCAGAACATGAGAAAAATCTTTCTCCTATAATTTTCTGGTTAATTTCACTGCAGTAATCCAGAATGGGGTTGTTTTACTACATTTGTGTTTTGTGATTCAAGAACTAAGGTAAATATATTAATCCTGTGAAAAAACATATTGCTTTTAATATTTTTACTAATTTAAAAAAGTGTTTATCCAAGTTTTAGCCCCTTTTCTTCCACCCTGCTCTGTTTGTATGCCACCTGTGAACCTTCCCAGGGATGTTGTGGTTTGTTCTTTGATTCATTGTAATTTGTCTGGCTTAGACAAGTGACAAGTAGTTCATCTACTTAAATGACCAAGTACTTCATCTGTCTAGTAACTGCTGAGTCTTATTTGTAAGTTATGTTTTACCAGGTTTTTGAGAATTATAAAGATGAATGGACAAGTCAAAAGTCTCAGAATTAATTTTAAAATTAAAATGGATTTTAGAAATTATTTAACACAACATTATTTTTAAAATTCTAGATGAGTAATCTAGCTCTAACAGTCTCAAGGTCACACCCAAAGTTAAGTGACAGAGTCAAGATTAGAAGCTGGATCTCCTGATTCTGTTTTCTTTTTTTTTTCTTGAGATGGAGTTTTGCTCTTGTCACTCAGGCCAGAGTGCAATGGCTTGATCTTGGCTTACCGCAACCTCCACTTTGCAGGTTCAAGCGATTCTCTTGCCTCAGCCTCCTGAGTAGCTGGGATTACAGGTGTCTGCCCCAACACCTGGCTAATTTTTGTATTTTTAGTAGAGATGGGGTTTCTCCGTGTTGGCCAGGATGGTCTTGAACTCTTGACCTCAGGGGATCTGCCCACCTTGGCCTCCCAAAGTGCTGGGATTATAGGCATGAGCCATCGCACCTGGCCTCCTGATTCTGTTTTCTATTTCTGTTTTCCTTCTTCAGCATATTTATTTCTGGTTTAGATTGCTTTTCTGTCCTGTTGAGAAACTTTGTTTTTAGAGATTTCCTCGATGTTACACATACAATTATAAGAACTAGGCATTGTATATTTGTATATTTTGTTGCCTGCCTGTAGCTCGATTTTTTTTTCTTTGCTCACCTTCAACTGCCTTGATCGAGTTATAGATTTTTTTTTTTAACATATATAGGTTTTAGAGTAATACCTGGTTTATAAGTCTCTTTTCTCCTCCCCCTTTTCCTTCCTTTCTCCCTCCCTCCCTCCTCTTCCCTCCCTCCCCTCCCTTCTTTTCTCTCCCTCCCTCCCCTCTCTCCCTCCCTTCCCTCCCCTTCTTTCCCTCCCTCCCCTCTCTCCCTCCCTTCCCTCCCCTTCTTTCCCTGCCTCCCCCTCTCTCCCTCCCTTCCCTTCCCTTCCTCCCTCTTTCCCTTCCTCCTTTTTTTTTTGAGACAGGCTTTCACTCTGTCGCCTAGGCTGGAGTGCAGTGGCATGATCTTGGGTCACTGCAACCTCTGCCTCCCAGGTTCAGGCAATTCTTGTGCCTCAGCCTCCTGAGTAGCTGGAATTACAGGTGCCTGCCACCACACCTGGCTAATTTTTTGTATTTTTAGTAGAGACAGGGTTTTGCCATGTTGATCAGGCTGGTGCTGAACTTCTGGCCTTAAGTGATCATCCACCTCAGCCTCACAAAGTGCTGGGATTACAGGTATAAGCCACTGCACCTGGCTTCTTTCTCTGCTGCTTTGTCTTTGTCCCACCTTCCCCTTTCTTCCCTTCTGTCCTCTCCTGTACCTTCTTTGGCTTCATTCTCAGAAAGTCTCTTTCAGGATTGAGAAAGATGGCCACTGGCAGCTCAGGTATATTCTTATGGTTCAAGATCTAAAATGTCTGTATATCAAGTTCCTCTAAAAGGACTTCAGGACTGCTTGAATCACAAGTCTACTCCTTTGGTGGGGAAAGCAAAACACCGTGATTGACATCTGTACCAGGATCAAATAGAGTGGAATGGGATAGTTCCTAGGGGTGGGTTCCCCTTTAGAAGGCATTCAGGCAGACAAATCTTCTATTTGGCCTTTGAAGACCTAGCTGCCCTTTATGAAGAAGTACTGTCCTCCATAAATGTATTTCAGCCAAAGTGATGTGCTCCTGATTTTTTCATTCTTACCCATAGCCCTAACTTCTGTCTTGCTCGCTGCACGTTTTCCCCACTTTGTATCTTTCTCTGTTTCCCAGCTTCATTTAATTACGTCCTTCTATCTTTTTAGATTCAGTTAAGTTCTAGTCTGCGACAGGAAGATCTTAGATCATCCCATGATTGTATTATGTGACTACTCTTTAAACTACCATAGTAGCACTTAGTATCTGCATTGCAGACACTTATCCTACGTAAACCATAATGACTATTGTAGGATTAGCAATAATTTAGTATGTTTCTCATAATTTTCTAACCACTTTCACATATCTTCTCTCAGCCTTATGAAGTAGGTATTAGATATGAAAACAGGCTTTCAGAGATTTGCATTATTGGGCATGTCTTAAACCCTCGGCTAGACTAATACTTGCTTCTGTGTTTTCATAGTGCCTAAGCATAGGGTAATGGTGTGATGATGGTGATCTAAGCTCCATGAGAGCAGGACATTTCACTATTTGGTTAACTGCTGAATCACTGATGCCTGAAATAGCGATTGACAGTAGGTGCTTAAATTGGTAAATGAATTATCTGGACAAATGTGGCATAGTTTAAACTTTAGAGGGTTGGATTAGGTGATCCCCTAGGTTCATTTCACTTTAAAGTTCTGAGATTACCACTGAAAAAAATAAGGAAAGAGCTGACTGTGTGAAGTAGAAGGGATCACTGATTTGTTTGTTAGTAGTATGTAAATTATGAGCAGCACTAATATTGTTTATAAGAAAGCAGACTGGGCCAGGCATGGTGGCCTGTAATCCCAGTACTTTGGGAGACCAAGGTGGATGGATTGTTTGAGCCCAGAAGTTCACGACCAGCCTGGGCAACATGGTGAAATCCTGTCTCTACCATAAATACAAAAATTAGCCAAGGGTGATGGTACACACCTGTAGTCCCAGCTACTCAAGAAGCTGACGTGGGAGTATACTTTGAGCCTAGGAGACGGAGTTTGCGGTGAGCTGAGATGAAGCCACTGCATTCCAGCTTGGGAGACAAAGGGAGACCCTCTCTCAAAACTGTACATTGTCAGTATACAGCAGATACAAAAAGGTATTGAAAGGGTAGAAATTTGACTGGGGAAAAGTGGGGTTCAAAACCCAACTTAAAAACATTTTTTTTCACATGTTATGGTGCTGTTGATTCAATGCTGCCTAATCGCCAGTAGGTTAGTTCTTGCTGTCTTGTCCCTCTCTTGAGAATTTTACCCAGTGCCTGAGTCTGTTGTTTCAGTCAGCCTTGAGATTTCTTCTCCAGCAGTGTCTGAAAACAAGTATGCATGACCTATGTAAAATTGGCCTTACATATCTGCTTGAAATGGTGATGAATACATATATAAAGTACAGAAAATTAAACTACATAATTAACCCATTCTCTCCACATTCAGCCCTGGGGAACCTACTTGTGTTGAAATGCCATTTAAAGTTGGCTTTTGGGGCCAGGTGCAGTGGTGCACGCCTGTAATCCCAACACTTTGGGAGGGTTAGGCAGGCAGATCACTTGAGTTTAGGAGTTCAAGACCAGCCTGGCCAACATGGTAACATCCCATCTCTACTAAAAATACAAAAATTAGCCAGATGTGGTAGTGCCTGCCAGTAATCTCAGCTACTCGGGAGGCGGTAATCTCATCTACTCGGGAGGTTGAGGCATGAGAATTGCTTGAACCCTTTTGGTAGAGTTTGCAGTGAACCAAGATCACATCACCACACCCCAGCCTGGGTGACAGAGCGAGACTCTGTCTCAAAAAATATAAAATAAAATAAATGAAGTTGGCTCTCTTAAAGAAAAAGAGAAGGCAGACAGAAAAAGAACACGAGAGAAACCAGGAGGTAGTGATTGAGGGGGGGCCTTTAAAGGGTTAGAGATGAAAGATTTAAATTTCCAGAGGTGCTTAGACCTAAATGTACAGGATCACATTTCATTAGGAATTGATATAGGGAATAGCCATGTGCAGAGCATGTCTAGTCTATTGTAAGCTGTTATTGATGGAAGACAATTATGATGTTCAGTTTTCATCTTAAAAAAATACTTGTGACAAATAATGTCTAAAACTAGAAAAAGTCTCTCTTCTAAAGAATTGATGTACTTCCCTCTCTTATAATTTGCAGCAGAAGAAGCCTCTCAGTTATGTGCAGGAAAGTACCCATGACCCCCAGAGAGAAACAGCTCCTACTAGAGGCTCAGATTGACACATAGGACTTAAGAGGCTTTGTCATTTACAATGTTCACTCTCCCTTCAACAGATAAGTTTCTTAGGGATCAAGTGTTTTGCTCATGTAAGAAGATTTTTAGTTACAAAACAATAATTCAAATATCTTAATTGAAAGTATAGTCCAGGGCCAGGTGTGGTGGCTCACGCCTGTAATTCCAGTACTTTGGGAGGCTGAGGCGGGCGGATCACGAGGTCATAAATTCTAGACCAGCCCGACCAACATGGTGAAACCCCATCTCTATTAAAAATACAAAAATTAGCCAGGCGTGGTGGTGTGCACCTATAATCCCAGCTACTTAGGAGGCAGAGGCAAGAGAATCACTTGAACTCGGGAGGTGGAGGTTGTAGTGAGCCACAATCACGCCACTGCACCCCAGCCTGGGTGACAGAGCGAGACTCTGTCTCAAAAAAAAAAAAAATTATAGTCCATTATCTTCTTTCCATTTTTGCAGGCATTGAAAATAACTCAAAGTTGGCCAGGTGCAGTGGCTCATGCCTATAATCTCAGCACTTTGGGAGGCCAAGGCAGGCGGATCACAGGGTCAGGAGTTGGAGACCAGCCTGACCAAAATGGTGAAACCCTGTCTCCACTGAAAATACAAAAATTAACCGGGCGTGGTGGCGTACACCTATAATCCCAGCTACTCAGGAGGCTGAGGCAAGAGAATCACCTGAACCCGGGAGGCAGAGGTTGCAGTGAGACTAGATAGTGCCACTGTACTCCAGCCTGAGTGACAGAGTGAGACTTCATCTCAAAAAAAAAAAAAGAAAAGAACTTAAAGTTTCCGAGATCCTCTAGGGAGATGTTCCTGAAGACATTCTAAACTATGCAAAATCTAGGAACAGTTATCTTCCTTCATTCCTCTTTTCACATCTTTCCCCAAGACACTTCATGTAAATGAAGTCAGATTTAAATGATTCTTTGAAACACAAAAATAAAGGGCAACCTTCAAGTGGAAAGCTTGTACCTACAGGAGGCCTGATGAATTGGCTAGTAATAAATGAGGGACAGTCTTGCCACTTACTTTGCGATTTGCCTTGAGGTAAGTGCATTAGTCATGGGTCCTTTTATAGGTACTCTGTGGCTGAGCCTTCTCCTTTCCCAGGGATACCTTCTGTAAGTCCTGGTCTGATTTTCCAGCATCAAGGCAGTGGGGAAATTTCAAACTTTAGTAGTGGGGCTATTCAACCTCTCAAAACTTCCTTCAGAATTCTTTACTCACCTCACCTTTATACCCTTGTCCTCCCTTTTCCACAAAAGTTCATAGCCCTTAACAAGGAAGTGTTTAGTAAAAACAGCTTTTATTGGGCCAGGTGTGGTGGCTCATGCTTGTAATCCCAGCACTTTGGGAGGCCAAGGCAGGAAGCCAGGAGTTGAAGACCAGCCTGGGCAAGATAGTGAAACCCCTGCCTCTACAAAAAAAAAAACTAAAAATTAGCCAGGCATGGTGGCATATGCTGGTAGTCCCAGCTACTTAGCAGCCTGGGGTGAGAGGATTGCTTGAGCCAGGGAGGTGGAGGCTGCAGTGAGCTATGTTTGCACCACTGCACTCCAGCCTGGGTGACATCGACCCTGTCTTTAAAAAAAAAAAAAGAAAGAAAAAGCTTTATTGAGGTGTAATTTACATACCCTAAAATTTACCTATTTTAAATGTGGAAGTAAATGATTCTTAGTAAAATTATATATTCAAAATGATTTCTAATAAAATTACAGAGTTGTGCAATCATAACTGTAATCCATGTTTGGAACTTTTTTTATTACCCTAAAAGTTCCCTTGAGCCTATTTACAAAGCCAGTCCCTATTCTGACCTGCAGTTTCAAGCAACCACTGATCTGCTTCCTGTTATAGTTCTGTATATTCTAGTCTAGAAATTTCATATAAATTGAATCATACAATATACATTATTTGGTGTCTTGCTTTCCTCACTTGGCATAATGCTTTTGAGATTCTTCTCTACAAAAGATAAAAAAATTAGCCAGCTGTGGTCCCAGCTACTGTGGAGGCTGAGGCAGGAAGATCTCTTGAGCCCAGGAGTTTGTTGCAGTGAGCTGTGATTGTAGCACTGCTGAGCCAACAGAGCAGCACTGTCTCAAAAACAAAAACCAAAAAGATAGCTAAGCATGGTGGCATACACTTGTGGTCCCAGCTACAGGTGTCTCTTGTGGAAGCAAGAGGATTACTTGAGCCCAGGAATTTGAGGCCACAATGGAATATGATTGCACCTGCAATGGAGTCCCACTGTGTTGTACTCTGTAGTCTGGGCAACATAGTGAGACCCCACCTCTAAATAAAATAGAAATTAAAAATGGATAAAGGACTTAAGCAGACATATCTCCAAAGAAAACTTCCAAATGCCAGATGAACACACGAAAAGATGCTTAACATTATTAGTCATTAGAGCAGTGCAAATCAAAACCATAATAAGATACCACTTTTTACCATATCTAGGATGACTAAAATAAAAAAGATAATAGCAAATATTGGTGAAGTTGTGAAGAAATTGGAGTCCTCATGTATTGTTGTTGAGATTGTAAAATGATGCAGCCATTTTGGAAAACAGTTTGGCACTGTCTCAAAATATTAAACATAAAGTTGCTTTATGACCCAGCAATTCTACTCCTAGAGATATATCAAAAAGAATTGAAACATATGTTCCCACAAAAATCTGTACATGAATGTTCATAGAAGCATTATTCACAATATCCAAAAAGTAGAAACAACCAACGTCAGTGATGAATGGATAGAGTGTGGTGGATCCACACAGTGGAATGTTATTTGGCTAAAAACAGAAATAAAGTTCAGATAATCATACTACAGCATGGATGAACCTTGAAAACATTGTGCTAAATGAAAGAGACCAGTCACAAAAGATGACATATTGTGTGACTTCACTTGTATGAAATATCTAGATTAGGCAAATTTGTAGAAACAAAAAGTAGATGAGTGGTTACCAGGGGGTAGGGAAAGTGGGAAAGGAGAAAATATGTGGGATTTCTTTTTGGAGTGAAGAAAATGTTCTGAAGTTAGATAGTAGTGATGCTTATATAACTGTGAATATGCTAAAAACCTTTGAACTCTACTTTAAAAGGGTGAATTTTGTGACTTACACTCAGTAAAGCTGTTATTTAAAAAATAAAAAGAGGGCTAGGCGCAGTGGCTCACGCCTGTAATCCCAGCACTTTGGGAGGCCAAGGCGGGCAGATCATGAGGTCATGAGTTCAAGACCAGCCTGACCAACATAGTGAAACCCATTCTCTACTAAAAATACAAAAATTAGTTGGGCATGGTGGCACATGCCTGTAGTCCCAGTTACTTGGGAGGCTGAGACAGGAGAATCACTTGAACCTGGGAGGTGGAGGTTGTAGTGAGCCGAGACTGTGCCATTGCACTCTAGCCTGGGCAACAGAGCGAGACTCCATTTCAAAAAAATAAAAATAAAAAGAGGCTGGTCCAAATGTAGTGAGTTATCTCAGTTGTTCACAGTCAGTTACAGATCGAACTCTTTCTTCCACTCTTTCCCTGCTTCTCACTACTCTACTTGACTAGTCTTTAAAAATATAGGTAGAACCAGGCACAGTGGCTCAAGCCTGTAATCCCAGGACTTTGAGAGATTGAGACCAGAGAACTGCTTGATCCCAGAAATTCGAGACCAGCCTGGGCAACATAATGAGACCCTGTCTCTACCAAAAATAATAATAAAATAAAATAAAAATATATATATATATGTGTATGTATATATATGTGTATATATATTTTTATAATCGTAAAATATATATATTTAAATTAGGCAGGTGTGGTGGCAAGTGCCTATAGTTGGCAGCTACTTGGGAGGCTGAGGTGAGAGGATTGCTGGAGCCTGGGAAGTTGAGGCTGCAGTCAGCCATGATCCACAGTTCACCCTGGATGACAGAGCAAGACCCTGTCTCAACAACAAAAAAAAGAGCATTTTTGAGAAAAATGTAAATAAATAAATAACCACCAAACTAGCATTTTACACATCCTCAAAATTGCTCCTGTCCGTCTTTTTGATTACAGCCTCTTTTTTGAAAAGGGGTCCTTTTCTGTCACCAAGGCAATAGTGTGATCACAGGTTACTGCAGCCATGACCTCCCAGGCTTAAGCAATCTTCCCACTTGAGCATCCTGAGTAACTGAAACTACAGGCACTCACCATCACGCCTGGCTAATTTTTTTGTGTTTTTTGTAGAGACAGGGTCTCACTATGTTGCCCAGGCTGGTCTCAAACTTCTGGGCTCAGGTGATCTTCCTGCCTGAGCCTCCCAAAGTACCGGGATTATAGGCATGAACCATTGTGCTCAGCCTGATTATAGCCTTTTTAATGGTTTTGTAGTAGGATTTTATTGTAGTATTAATTTGCATTTCCCTAAGGACTGATGAGCTTCATTCATTTGCATATTACCCATTATATATTTTCTTTGGTAAAAATGTATATTGAAATATTTTGCCAGTTTTTTTTTGTTTGTTTCTTTTTTGGGGTTTTAGTTTTGTTTTGTTTCATTTTTGAGATAGAGTCGCTCTGTCACCCAGGGTGGAGAGCAGTGACGTGATCTCGGCTCACTGCAACCTCTGCCTTCCGGGTTCAAGCGATTCTTCTGCCTCAGCCTCCCGAGTAAAGTAGCTAGAATTACAAGTACGCACCACACCTGACTAATTTGTTGTATTTTTGGTAGAGACAAGGTTTCACCATGTTGGCCAGGCTGGTCTCGAACTCCTGACCTCAAATGATCCACCCACCTCAGCCTCCCAAAGTGCTAGGATTACAGGTATGAGCCATCACGCCCAGCCATTTTTCCAAGTTTTAAATTGAGTTGTTTATCTTATCATTGTGTTATAAGAGATTACAATCTCTTCTGCATACAAATGTTTTATCAGATTTATGATTTGCAAATATTTCTCGGAGTCTGTTGCTTCTCTTTCCATTTTCTTTTTTAATTTTTTAAAATTTTTTTGTTTTTTTAATGTTTTTTGAAACGGAGTCTTGCTCTTTCGCCAGGCTGGAGTACAGTGGCACGATCTCAGCTCACTGCAACCTCCGTCTCCCAGATTCAGGCGATTCCCCTGCCTCAGTCTCCTGAGTAGCTGGGACTGCAGGGGCACACCACCATACCCAGCTAATTTTTTGTATTTTAGTAGAGACGGGCTTTCACCATGGCCAAGATGGTCTCGATCTCCTGACCTCATGATCTGCCCGCCTCGGCCTCTCAAAGTGCTGGGATTACAGGTGTGGGCCACCACACCTGGCCGTTTTTTTAATTTTTTGACAGAGTCTTGCACTGTTGCCCGGGCTAGAGTGCAGTGGTGTGATCCCAGCTCACTGCAGCCTCTACCTCCCGGGTTCAAGCGATTCTCCTGTCTCAGCCTTCTGAGTACCTGGGATTACAGGTGCACACCATCACACCCAGCTCATTTGTTGTATTTTTAGTAGAGACGAGGTTTCACTATGTTGGCCAGGCTGGTCTTGATCTCCTGACCTCTCATGATCCACCCACCTCGGCCTCCCAAAGTGCTGGGGTTACAGGTGTGAGCCATCATGCCCGGCCATTTTTCCAAGTTTTAAATTGAGTTGTTTATCTTATCATTTTGTTATAAGAGATTATAATCTATTCTACATACAAATGTTTTATCAGATTTATGATTTGCAAATATTTTTCAAAGTCTGTGGCTTCTCTTTTCATTAATAGTATCTTTGTTGTTGTCTTTTGTTTTTTGATTTTTTTTTTTTTTTTTTTGAGAGTCTCACTCTGTTACCCCAGGCTGTAGTGCAGTTGTGCAATCTCAGCTCACTGCAACCTTCCCCTCCTGAACTCAAGTGATTCTCCTGCCTTAGCCTTCCAAGTAGCTGGGACTGCAGGCGCACACGCCACCAGGCCCAGCTAATTTATGTATTTTTTAGTAGAGACAGAGTCTCGCAATGTTGGCCAGGCTGGTCTCAAACTCCTGACCTCAGGCAATCCGCCCACCTTGGCCTCCCAAACTGCTGGGATTACAGGCGTGAGCCTGACCTTTTAATAGTATCTTTGAAAACCAAAAGTTTTAAATGTTCATGATGTCTAATTTATATATGTTGTCTCTTATGGATAGTGCTTTTGGTGACGTCTAAGAAATCTTTGCCTAAACCAAGGTCACAGAGATTTTCTCCTGTTCATAAGTTTTTTAGTTTTAACTCTTAGGTCTTTGTCTTGTCTTTTTTTTTTCATAATAAGTTAGCAGTGTGCTACATTAGGTCTTTGATCTGTTTGGAGTTAACTTTTGCATATGTGTCCAATGTTTCTGTATTTTACTTGTTAAAAAAAATTGTTTCTGGGTTGAATTATACTGGCATGTTTGTAGATAGCCAGTTGACCCTAACTTTGTACGTTTCTTTCTGAACCTGTTCTGTTCCATTTATCTAAGTGTGTTGCCAATACTATACTGAGTTGGTATAGTCTTGCTCTGTCGGCCAGGCTGGAGTGGAGTCACGCAATCTTGGCTCACTGCAACCTTCCACTCCCAGGTTCAAGTGATTCTTAAGCCTCAGCCTCCTGAGTAGCTGGAATTACAGGCATGTACCACCATGCCCAGGTAATTTTTGTATTTTGCTAGAGATGAGGTTTCACCATGTGTTTGTCAGGCTGATCTCAAGCTCCTGATCTCAAAGTGATCGCCTGCCTCAGCCTCCCAATGTGTTGGGATTACAGGCATGAGCCACCACTCCCAGCCTGAGTTGGTACATTTATAATAACTTTTAAAAGCAGGTTATATAAGCCCTTCAACTATTTCTCTTCAAAATTGTTTTGCCTTTTATAGGTTTTTTATGTTTTGATATAAATTATGGAATGAGCTTATTGATATCTTTAAAAAGAAATGCTAGGATTTTCATTGTAATTTCCTCAATATATTGGTCATTTTGAGAATTACCATCTTAACAGTATTGAATCTTTTTTTTTTCTTTTTAGTAGTATTGAATCTTTCGTTCCTGAACATGTTGTATCTTTCCACTTATTTATGTCTGGCTTTAATTCCAGTGTCCTGAAGTGGTTGCTTTTGACAGTTTTATCCTTGTTCTTTTATGTGGAGAAATCAGTAACCTCTTGTGCCTATATAACCTAGAGTCACTCTGTAGTGTTTTTTTTTTTAACCTTAATGACCTACTTTATGCCTTCAGTACTTTATTTCCTTCTATCTTAAAGTCTTTTTTTAGTGACAGAGTCTTGCTATGTTGCCCAGGTTGGAGTGCAGTAGCTATTCATAGGACGATATACTGCACTATAGCCTGGAACTCCTGGGCTCAGGTAATCCTGTCTCAGCCTCCCAAGTAAATGGGACTACAGACGCACATCACATCCAGCTCCTTTTATCTTTCAGTTAAAACAAAAAAGTTTTTTTTTAAAGACAGTAGCTAGATAGGATTTGTTAATATTGTATTAGCTGTGATACTTGTAGAAATTCCACTGTAGTGGAGGAGAAAACTGAAATACCTTGTAACTTTTGTTTTGTGTCTCTATTTTAAGGGTCTCCAACCGAATTCCTTGAAGAGAAAATGGCCTACCAGGAATACCCAAACAGCCAGAACTGGCCAGAAGATACCAACTTTTGTTTCCAACCTGAGCAAGTGGTCAATCCTATCCAGACTGGTAAGTGCTGGCTTGCTTGGGACTACTAAATGTGAGCTATCACATAAATGTGAAAAAGCTACAACCACCATTCAGATGAAAATATTAGCTTAAGTATAACTCACAAAGCACAACCTGAGCATTGATTTGTCCCTTTCTCTTCTTCATTTATCCTTTCTTTTGAGACACTTAATGCCCTCTAGTTCCCTGCTCTTCAAAACCTATTTTAAATACATTATCTGAAATTCATATATATTGAAGATTAGAGGATCCATAGTACCTTAGAACCTTAATTCTTCCAGAAATAATTATTATGGTAATGTTAAACCAGTGCTGTTTTGTGCCAGGCACAGTGCTAGAGCCTTTATGTACACATTATCTGTATTTCTTACCTAACTCTGCCTATATATATGTGTGTGTGTGTGTGTGTGTGTGTGTGTGTATATATATATATATATATATATATATATATATTCCTCTGTTGACAGAAGAGAAAGCTGACTCTTACCCAATTTCTGTAAAATTAAAAACAAACAAAAGGCATATCTGTAGTAGCTCAGAGTCAGAGTTGGTAGGAAGAATGAGTTTCAAAAGAGCCTCAAAGAAGTAGCTTTGGTACTTCCATGTTAGCCAGGTTGAGAGCTCAAGTTATGTTTCCATTTAAATATGGCTTCTTTTTTGACATTTAACTTACAAGATGCTCATTGTTTGTTTCAAATAACCTAGTGCAATGGCACAATCTCAGGTAACTGCAACCTCTGCCTTCCGGGTTCAAGTGATTCTCCTGCCTCAGCCTCCCGAGTAGCTGGGATTACAGGCATGTGCCACCATACCCGGCTAATTTTGTATTTTTTTAGTAGAGACAGGGTTTCCCCATGTTGGTCAGGCTAGTCTTGAACTTCTGACCTCAAGTGATCCACCCATCTTGGCCTCCCAAAAGTGCTGGGATTACAGGCGTAAGCCACGGCATGCCCAGCCTTTAATTCTTTTTTTTTTCTGAGACGGAGTCTCGCACTGGTGCCCAGGCTGGAGTGCAGTGACGCAATCTTGGCTCACTGAAACCTCTGTCTTCTGGGTTCAAGTGATTCTCCTGCCTTAGCTTCCCATGTAGCTGGAATTACAGGTGCCCACCACACTTGACTAATTTGTTGTATTTTTAGTAAAGACAAGGTTTCACCATGTTGGCCAGGCTGGTCTCAAACTCCTGACCTCGAGTGATCTGCCCACCTCAGCCTCCCAAAGTGCTGGCATTACAGGCATAACCCACTGTGCCCGGCCAATAATTCATGGTACCATATAGTTTACCCATTTAAAGTGTATAATTCAGCCAGGTTCAGTGACTTGTGCCTATAATCCCAGCATTTTGGGAGTCATAGGCATGATGATCACTTGAGGCAAGGAGTTTGAGACCAACCTGAGCAACATAATGAGATTCTGTCTCTACAGAAAAATTTTTAAATTAGCTAGGTATGGCAGCACATGCCTGTAGTCCTAGCTACTCAGGAAGCTGGGGTGGGGGAATCACTTGAGTCCAGCCCTTCAAAGCTGCAGTTTGAATCATGCTGCTGTACTCTAGCCTGGGCAACACACACAGCTGTCCATGATAGATATGTAGGTAGATAGGTGGGTAGGTAGGCAGGCAGGCAGTCAGGCAGGTAGATAAATAACCAAAGTCAATTTAAGAACACTTTATTTCCATGAAAAGAAACTCTGTATCTTTTAAATATCACCTCCATCTCCCTATCCACCACAACCCTAAGCAGCCATCAATTTGTCTCTTTAAATTTGCTTACATTGGATATTTCATATAAAGGGAATCATATAATGTGGTTTCTTTATGTCTTTTTTTTTCCACTTAGCATAACATTTTGAGGAGTCCTGCATTTTGTGGCATGTATCAGTACTTTCTTAATGGACATGTAATATTCCATTGTATGGATATACCACATTTTGGTTCATTATTTTTTGAGACAGAATCTCCCTCTGTCACCCAGGCTGGAGTGTAGTGGTGCAGTCTTGGCTCACTGCAGCGTCAACCACCTGAGCTCAAGTGATTGATTGATTGATAGATAGATAAATCAAATCAGGAAGAAGAGGAGCCAGCAAGGGTAACAAAGGAATGACCTATTTTGAAGTAGGAAAAAAAAATTCAGGAGAGTTTAATTTCCTGAAAAGTTAAGTGTAGTCAACTGCCAATGGCTCCCAATGATCCCTGCCTCCTGGTATTCATACCCTTGTGTAGTCACCTCCCATGTTGTACTAGGCTTGGTCTGTGTGATTAGTAGAATAGATGGCAGAAATAATGATGTGTCATTTCTAAGATTAAATTACAAAAAATATGGTAGCTTCCATCTTGATCACTCTGGGTTTATGCATCATGAGGAAAACCAGCTGATATGGAGAGGAACAGAGGCATCCAGTCAACAGTCATGTGAGTTAGCCATCTTACAGGCAGGTTCTGCAGCCCCAATTAAGTCTTCAGATCACCACAGCCCCTGGCCAACCGCTTGACTGCAACCTTATGAGATACCCTAGTCATGGAGCTGGGGAAGAAATAGGTTCTGGGGAACATTTTGAAGATCAAGTGCAATGGATTTTCTGGTGGGTTGGCTGTGGTGTGTGAAAAGAGAGGTCCAAGATGACTCCTGCTGGGCGCTGTGGCTCACACCTGTAATCCCAGCTCTTAGGGAGGCAGAGGTGGGAGGATAGCTTGAGCCCAGGAGTTCGAGACATGCCTGGGCAATATAGCGAGACCCCGTTCAAAAAAATAAAAATGAAAGATGACTCCAAGGTTTTTGCAAAAAAGATAGAAGGATAGAATGCCATTAGAGATGGAAAGACTATATAAGGAGTAGATTTGGAAACGTGCTACATAAAAGTCTGAAAATAAGGGGAGAGGTCTAGAAGTCTTGAGCTTTAAATTCAGGTGTTATCAACCTATAGATGGAATTTTAAACTGTGGGATTAGATGAGAGGGAATGTAGAGAGAGAGAACGTTTGTCCCACTCCTCATAACCACTCAGTTCTTTAGTTCTAAGCTTAAATACTTTAGTTCTCAGCTTAAATACTTACCAACCAAAGATGCCCCTTAACTTGAACCAAAATATATCCTGTGGCTAAATGTTCCCATCCCTGACCTTGTACGTCTTTGGGTTTTTTAAAGCATACTGGGTCTGCCACGTGGTAGGCACCCAGTAAAAAATTAATGACTGAATGACAAAACTCTGTAAGGATCATCTATTTTTGCGTGTAATTTAGTAAGCTCCCATCTTAAGGGGCAAACCATACAGCATTTACTCTTTTAGATGCTTTAAGAGTCCAATTTTCCCTCAAGGGAAGTATGAGAGGCAGAGAAAACAGCAAGCTACCCCAAACCATATAGAACTGGGAAGAATGAATGTTTATCGTCTCTTTAATATTCTACCTCCTCTTCTTTTTTTTTTTTTTTAAATTTCATTTTGGTTTTTTTGTTTGTTTTTATTTTTATTTATTTATTTTGAGATGGAGTTTCACTTTGTCACTCAGGCTGTAGCGCAGTGGTGTAACCATGACTTACCGCAGGCTCGACCTCTGATATTTCACCTCAGCCTGCCAAGTAGCTGGGACTGCAGGGGTCCGCAACCATGCCTGGCTAATTTTTCTGTTTTTTTGAAAAGGGTTTCCTTTCTTGTTGTTTTTAAACAAAAAACAGGCTGTGTTTTTGTTTTTAAAGATGGAGGTCTAGCATTGTTGCCCAGACAGGAGTGCAGTGATTATTCACAGTTGCCATATGTTAGCACTGCAGCCTTGAACTCCTGGCCTCATGAAGATCCTCCCACCTCAGCCTGTCAAGTAGCCAGGGTGTGCACCACTTTTCTAGGCTCTTATGCTTTTCTGAAGAAGAAGCCTCAACAAGTTCCCCAGTATTGCCTTCTACTTGTTCATACTTCCTAATGCAGTCGTCTCCCCTAATCCTGAAATTCCTTACAAAAAGAGGGTGGTATAGCTGCCTCAGAGGCAAGAAAATGAACATTCTCTCAAGGCCTGGGCTTTTATGCAACTGTCTCTGACAATTAAAGTGTCTTAAGGAAGTGATGTGTTAGTGTCACTCAGGAACTAGTTGGAAATGCAGATTCTCAGGAACCAGCAATCTTCATTTTAATAAGCCTTCAGGGTGATTGAGATACAAGATACATTCTGAGAAGGCCTCCTCAGAAAATAGAAGTCTACAAAAGCACAAAGAGTTTACCTGATGTTTTGAGTGCTTTTATTCATGCCAGCTCCTGAGTCAAGAGTTTATTTCTTCTCTCAGAATACCAGTTATTTGTCTTGTCCCATTCAGACAGTTTTGAAATGCAGTTTTCTTTATTATCTCCACATGAGGTGAAAAATTCCTTGTTGTTGTTGTTTTTTTTAAAGCTTCTTACGGCTCTGTCTTTTTAAAAAGTAAGTTAAAATGAATGTTATGTAAATGTATATTGAAAATTTAGTTTTATATACTTTCACCTCTTAGAGTATTTGTTATACAGTTGAGCATTAGTTGCGATTTTTGTTTTATACATTTGTTGGATATCTAATGTACATAACCAAATCTTAGAGGAGGGAATATTTATTATTAACAAACAAATTAGTGAATATTGATTCTCTCCCATGTACAGTCACATATGATCTCAATTTATTTTGCTTACTATTGACAACTCATCTATATTCATCATAGGATAATAAGAAATATTGGCTAGGCACAGTAGCTCACGCCTATAATCCCAACACTTTGAGAGGCTGAGGCGGGCAGATCACTTGAGATCTGGAGTTTGAGACCAGCCTGGCCAGCAAGGAGAAACCCCATCTCTACCACAAAAAAAAAAATACGAAAATTAGCCAGGCATGGTGGCAGGCATCTGTAATTCCAGCTACTTAAGAGGCTGATGCAGGAGAATCACTTGGTCCTGGGAGGTGGAAGTTGCAGTGAGCCAAAATTGCACCACTGCACTCCAGCCTGGGCAACAGAGCAAGACTCCACCCCAAAAAGAAAAAAAAAAAGAAATATTAATCTTTCTAGTTGCATTCACCAGGAATGAGTTTTGCATTTCTTCTCTATTCCAGATCCCTTTAAGATGTACCATGATGATGGCCTGACAGATTTGGTCTTTATCTCCGGTGGAACAGGGGATTCTTCAATATTTACAGGGCAAAGTGATCCCTTGAAAGACAGCTATGGTATGGCTTCTCCAAATGGATTTATTCTGTAGGGAAGGAAAAAAATTTTTTCCTTTATTCATCTTAAGTTCACTGACTAGGGCTTTATAACGAAAGATTGATTAATAAGAAAAAAGAAGGCCAGGCGCAGTGGCTCTGCTTGTAATCCCAGAACTTTGGGAGGCCGAGGCGAAGGATCACAAGGTCAGGAGTTCAAGACCAGCCTGACCAACATGGGGAAACCTCGTCTCTACTAAAAATACAAAAAAATTAGTCGGGCGTGGTGGCGTTAGCCTGTAATCCCAGCTACTCGGGAGGCTGAGGCAGGAGAATCACTTGAACCTGGGAGGCAGAGTTTGTAGTGAGCCAAGATTGCACCACTGCACTCCAGCCTGGGTGACAGAGCAAGACTCTGTATGAAAAAAAAAAAGAAAAGAAAAAAGAGACCAAAGTTTAACATGTGAATTTCATACGTACATGAGAGGTACCTGGAGAATGAGTAATTGTGCAAGAGGTGGCTTAACGATTCCAGCTTATATAGCTTCTTCAATAAAAAAAGATAAGTTTTTTTTGAGGCCAGGCACGGTGGCTCACGCCTGTAATCCCAGCACTTTTGGGAGGCTGAGATGGGTGGATCATGAGGTCAGGAGATCGAGACCAGCCTGGCCAATATGGTGAAACCCCACCTCTACTAAAAACACAAAAAATTAGCCAGGCATGCTGATGTGCGCCTCTAGTCCCAGCTGCTCAGGAGGCTGAGGCAGGAGAATTGCTTGAACCTGGGAGGCGGAGTTGCAGTGGGCCTAGATTGCACCACTGCACTCCAGCCTGGGTGACAGAGCAAGACTCCATCTCAAAAAAAATTTTTGAGAAGTGACAAGATGAAAGAAAAAGATTTTTGAGTCTCTAGGGCCCGCAAATATTGGGAGGCAAGTAAATGGTAGGTAAAAGCTAGTTAGTAAAGATTTCTATGTAGATTCCTATGGTGCCATCTCCAAGCTAATAATAGCCTTCAGCTTAAAAATGTCCTTATGTCAAAGTAGTGTATTTTGGGGTGGCATATTCTGGTCTCCTTTAGTTGTTTAATGCCAAACAATCAACATGGCCTTTCACACATCACCTTTGAAGTTAACCACTAAGAAAAGACAGATTTAGGGGCTCTGGCTGTGACAAGGCTCTCTTTGGATTAATCAAAGGAGACAACTCACAGATTCACAATTGGGCTGTGATCTCCCTTTTTTTTCTTTTTGAGGCAGGGTCTCACTCGGTCTACCCAGGCTGGAGTACAGTGATGCGATCAAGGCTAACTGCAGCCTTAACTTCCCGACTCATGTGATCCTCCCACTTCCATCTCCTGAGTAGCTGGGATTACAGGCATGTACCACTATGCCTGGCTAATTTTTTGTAGAGATGGGGTTTTGCCAGCACCAGCCTGGTCTCGAATTCCTGGGCTCAAGTGATCCACCTGCCTCAGCCTCCCAAAGTGCTGGGATTATAGGCGTGAGCCTTTGCACCCAGCCACATTTGTCTAGTTGTTCATTTACAACCAGACACAGTGGTTCATGCCTGTAACCCTAGCACTCTGGGAAACTGAAGCGGGAAGATTGCTTGAGCCCAGGAATTTGAAACCAATCTGGACAACAGAGTGAGATCCTGTCCTACAAAAAAATTTTAAAATTCAGCCAGGTGTGATGGCACATACCTACAGGAGGCTGAGGTGGAAGGATTGTTTGAGCCCAGAAGGGCGAGGCTACAGCAAGCCATGATCATGCTACTATACCCCAGCCTAGACAACAGAGTGAGACCCAGTCTCAAAAAAAAAAAAAAAAAAAGAAAAAAAAACGAGCTGGGCTTGGTGGCTCACACCTGTAATCCCAGCAGTTTGGGAGGCCAAGGCGGGTGGATCACTTGAGGCCAGGTGCAGTGGCTCATATCTGTAATCCCAGCACTTCGGGAAGTGGAAGTGGGCAGATCACCTGAGGTCAGGAGTTCGAGACCAGCCTAGCCAACATAGTGAAACCCCGTCTCTACTAAAAATACAAAAATTACAGGTTGCCTGTAATCCCAGCTACTCAGGAGGCTGAGGCAGGAGAATCATTTGAACCTGGGAGGTGGAGGTAGCAGTGAGCTGAGATCATGCCATTGTACTCCAGCCTGGGTGACAAGAGCAAGACTCCATCTCATAAATAAATAAGTAAAATAAAATAAAAATATGAAAATTAGCTGGGCATGGTGGTGCATGCCTGTAATCCCAGCTACTTGGGAGGCTGAGGCAGGAGAATCACTTGAACCTGGGAGGTGGAGGTTGTAGTGAGCTGATATCATGTCCAGCCTAGACAGAAGAGTGAAACTGCATCTCAAAAACAACAACAAAAACCTGCTACAAAATATCTTCATAACATTGTCTTCTAATATTGGAAAGGGAGGTGTTAATCTCGTTTTGCAGAGGAAGTAAGGCTCACAATTCTTTACTATAGTATATTATGTTGGTTATGGTGTTAGAACCAGAGTTCAATCATTGATGTTTTGAATCTTTATATTATCCTGTAGAAGGTAGACAATGAATGTTGATTAGTGGCATATTGGGATATACTATACCACCTACTAACAACTAGCTAAAACCTGAAGAATGTCAGCAGTGTTTCCTTTAAAACTTTTTGGCATTGCTTTTATTAGTCTATCTTCTGGCAATATATGCAGCTGATTTTAAATATCAGATATCATTTGTTTCCAGTGTTTACCAAGTTTCAGATTGTGTTTATCTTTCAATATTAGGTATGTCTCCCTGCAACACAGCTGTTGTACCTCAGGAGTGGTCTGTGGAAGCCTTACACTCTCCACACTCACAGTCCTTTGTTTCCCCCAGAGGCCAGTGCAGAACCTCCTCAGCCAACAGCAGGTAAAATATTAGAGACTCCCTTTATCAGTTAATGGTTGCAGCATTGATAATCAATATAAGTCATTTAGTATATTTTTAGCAACTTACAGCAGATATAAAAATTTCAGAACTGGTCGGGTGCAGTGGCTCACACCTATAATCCCAGCACTTTGGGAGACTGAAGTGGGTGAATCAGGAGATTTGAGACCAACCTGGCCACAATGGTGAAACCCTGTCTCTACTAAAAATACAAAAAATTAGCTGGGCGTAGTGGCAGGTGCCTGTAATCCCAGCTGCTTGGGAAGCTGAGGCAGGAGAATTGTTTGAACCCAGGAGGCGGAGGTTGCAGTGAACTGAGATCGCATACTGTGCTCCAGCCCAAATGACAGAGCGAGACTCTGTCTCAAAAAAAAAAAAAAAAAAGATTTTAGGCTGGGCGCAGTGGCTCACGCCTATAATCCCATCACTTCAGGAGGCCAAGGCAGGTGGATAACAAGGTCAAGAGATTGAGACCATCCTGGCCAACATGGTGAAACCTCGTCTACTAAAAATACAAAAATTAGCTGAGTGTGGTGGCACATGCCTGTGGTCCCAGCTACTTGGAGACTGAGGCAGAAGAGTCACCTGAACCCGGGAGGCAGAGATTGCAGTGAGCCGAGATTGCGCCACTACACTCCAGCCTGGCAACAGAGTGAGACTCTGTCTCAAAAAAACATTTTTTTCAGAACTGTCACAGATGTTTCCTTATATTAGTGATATCACCACTGGAGGAATTATTGAACTACAACACTTAGGGTTAATGGGAAAATAAAATTTTTTTATTTTTTTAATATATATATATGTTTTTTACATCACATTTTTATTGTATTAGGTATCTGAATTTTTTAAAATGCAGTATAGATTTGTGGCTGGGTGTGATGGCTCACACCTGTAATTGCAGCACTTTGGGAAGCTGAGGCAGGCAGATCACTTGAGATCAGGAGTTCCAGACCAGCCTGACAAATATGGCGAAACCCCCTTTCTACAAAAAATACAAAAATTGGGCCGGGCACAGTGGCTCATACCTGTAATCCCAGCACTTTCAGAGGCCGAGGTGGGCAGATCATAAGGTCAGGAGTTTGGAGACCAGCCTGGCCATGGCCAACATGGTGAAACCCCATCTCTACTAAAAATACAAAAATCAGCCAGATGTGGTGGTAGGCACATGTAATCCCAGCTACTCGGGAGGCCGAGGCAGGAGAATTGCTTGAAACCGGAAGGTGGAGGTCACAGTGAGCCGAGATGACGCCACTGCACTGCAGCCTGGGTGAAAGAGCGAAGCTCCATCTCTTAAAAAAAAAAAATTAGCTGGGCGTGGTGGCGGGCAGCTATAATCCCAACTACTAGGGTATCTGAGACAGGAGAATCACTTGGACCCTGGAGCCAAGATCATGCTACTGAACGCCTTCCTGGGCAACCCAGAGTGAGACCCCATCTCAAAAAGAAAAAATTCAGTACAGATTTAGAACTCTGGGGTTTTTCTTGATAGGAAGCATGACTGACCTGTTGTCCCACAGATTCTCTTTCTAATACTAATTCTGTGCACATGTTATTTTTTTTTTGAAGCCTGTGTTTTCGCTTTTCTTTGCCTTTTCTCCTCCACTACTTGTCCTCCTACTGTCTTACATCTTATTCTTCCAAGTGTTGAGACTGTCAAAGAGTAGGAAGAATAGGTTACTCGACATTAGCTTCTTAGTTATGTGTACAGTCTTATGGTCACAAAAGCTAAATACTCTTATGCCTGAAGAAAGTAAACATTTTTAATGCAAAGATATGAGTAGACAATGATGTGTCCTAAATTTCCAATTTTTTTGCCTTAGAGCTAGCCAAGGAGATAGAAATGGCATCAGAAGAAGAGAGGCCACCAGCACAAGCATTGGAAATAATGATGGGACTGAATACTATGGATATGGCACCATCTAAAGAAACAGAGATGGCCCTCACCAAGGACATGGCACAAGAAGTGGCAATGGCTAAAGATACGGAACCACCCACCAAATTAGATGTGACTCTGGCCAGGGACACACAGCCATCCATGGAATCAGATATGGCCCCAGTCAAGGACATGGAACTACCCATAGAAACAGAAGTGACCCCAGTTAAGTATGTCGGATGGCCCACAGAAACAGATATGCCTTCGGCCAAGCATGTGGTACTGCCCACAGAAACAGGGGTAGCCCCAGCCAAGAATGTGACACTGTTCAAAGAAACAGAGAGGACACCTCCTATAAAAATGAACTTGGCCCCTTCCAAGGACATGGGACCACCCAAAGAAAATGAGATAGCCCCAGCCAAGGGTTTGGTGTTACCTTCAGAAATAGAGGTGGCACAGGCTAAGGACATTATATCATCCACAGAAATACCCTCCGCTGAGAAAGTGACTTTGTCCTCTGAAACGGGGGTAGCCTTGGCAATCGACATGGCACAGCCCCCAGAAACCAATGTGGTCTTGACCAAGGATAAAGCACTGCCTTTAGAAGCAGAGGTGGCCCCAGTCAAGGACATGGCTCAACTCCCAGAAACAGAAATGGCCCTGGGCAAGGATGTGGCTCTGTCCACAGAAAAAGAAGTGGCCTCGTTGAAGAAGGACATATCTCCACTGTCAGAAACAGAAATGGCTCTGGGCAAGGATGTGACTCCACCTCCAGAAACAGAAGTAGTTCTGATCAAGAACGTATGTCTGCCTCCAGAAACAGAGGTGGTCCTGACTAAGGACCAGGTCCCAGCACCCAAAACAGAAGCAGCCCTGGCTAAGGATGGGGTTCTGACCCCGGCCAACAATGTGACTCCAGCCAAAGATGTTGCACCACTCTCAGAAACAAAGGCAACATCAGTTCCAATTAAAGACATGGAAATTGCACAAACACAAAAAGGAACAAGTGAGGATTCCCATTTAGAATCTCTGCAGGATGCGGGGCAGTCAGCTGCACCTGCTTTGATTTCACCAGGTACGTGCTTGTGGTTACTCTCAGTATTTCTCTCTACCAGGGTGTAGTCTCAAGAAGACTAAGGACAAACTTCATGCTAGGTAAAGTACAGACAGTCACGCTGTACTTTGCAAGTTTATTCATACTCCTGCTCTCCTAGACAACTCTTTCTCACCTTATCCTCCTCCCACCTCCAACACCTTTTCTATCTTCATTCTCTGCTGATTGTTGTTTTTCTTTCAGATAATTCAAGCAATAAAATAGAACATCCACAAACTTTTATTCTTTTACCTACGCAGCTGCTTGTGTCTCTATCTATGGACTCTGCTTATGAAAACGTTCCTGTTTTTATAAGTAAACTGTTCCTGCTCCTAATTAAGACCAACCTCTCCTTATTTTGCAGTAGATTCCATCTCCTCTTTCTACTTGATATATTACCCTGCGTTATTTTCCTCATTTTTTGCCCCTCACCAATTTAAATCCTTTTCCATTGGATCATTCCCATCAACTTACAAACATTTATTATTTTTCCCATCTTAAAAACAAAACAGACCGGGCACGGTGGCTCACGCCTGTAATCCCAACACTTTGGGAGGCCAAGATGGGCAGATCGTGAGATCAGGAGATCAGTACTATCCGGGCCAACATGATGAAACCCCATCTCTATGAAAAATACAAAAAAAACTTAGCTGGACGTGGCAGCCCACGCCTGTAGTCCCAGCTACTCAGGAGGCTGAGGCAGGGAGAATTGCTTGAACCCAGGAGGCAGAGATTGCAGTGAGCCGAGATCGCGCCACTGCACTACAGCCTGGGCAACAGCACAAGACTCTGTCTCAAAAAAAAAAAAAAAAAAAAACCCTCCCAACTTCAGTTTCCAACTACCACTTTACTTCTCTGCTGCCCCTTGTAGGAGAACTCCTCAGAAACGAATCCCATATTCAATTTCTGGCAGGTGGAAAATGGCTGAAATAGTGCTTCTCTGAAACGTGTACTTTTTGTTATTACCTTTAGAACCCATCACAGATATAGGGGAAAAGTGCAGCTTGCCAGCCAATGAAGATTCTGTGTTAGAAAAACTAGAGGAAAAGAAAACATGCAACAGTCAACCTTCTGAGCTTTCTTCAGAGACCTCAGATAAGTTAGGAAAACAAAAGGATCTCTTTGAAACAAATTAGGAGCGATGGAGTAGTGGTGGTAGACATTGTCTCTAGTTCCCTGTTGTATGGTTGTAATCAGCAGTATAGTTTATGAAGTTAATTCTCTTAGACAGATTTTGTCTTGTTTAGACAGAAAGGCAGCTTGTTATATCTTTTTTTTTTTTTGAGAAGTCGTCTCCCTCTATCACCAGGCTGGAGTGCAGTGGCGCGATCTCAGCTCACTGCAACCTCTGCCTCCTGGGGTTCAAGTGATTCCTCTGCCTCAGCATCCTGAGTAGCTGGGACTACAGGTGCATGCCACCACGCCTGGCTAGTTTTTTGTATTTTAGTAGAACAGGGTTTCACCATGTTGGCCAGGATGGCCTCGATCTCCTGACCTTGTGTTCTGCCTGCCGCAGCCTCCCAAAGTCCTGGGATTACAGGCATGAACCACTGCGCCTGGCCTGTTATATCTTTAAAAATTACTACTACAGCAAATCAGGACACCTAAATTTTTTTTCTTTACTGTTTTTTGTTTGTTTGCTTGTTTTTTTGAGACAAAGTTTTGCTCTGTCACCCAGGCTGGAGTACAGTGGCGTGATCTCAGCTCACTGCAGCCTCTGCCTACTGGGTTCAAATGATTCTCCTGCCTCAGCCTCCCAAGTAGCTGGGATTACAGGCACGCACCACCATACCCAGCTAATTTTTGTATTTTTAGTAGAGACAGGGTTTTACCATGTTTGCCAGGCTGGTCTCGAATTCCTGACTTCAGGTGATCTGCCTGCCTCCACCTCCCAAAGTGTTGAGATTATCAGACGTGAGCCACCGCACCCAGCCTTCTCCACTGTTTTCTTGTTTTTTTCTGTTTCTTTTTTCTCCCTCACCCCAGTGAATCTCCACTGTTTTCATAGTGAAGAAACGACACCAAAATTTGATCCAGTTCAGCTGTTCATTATTCTATCCTGTGTGGTCTTAGGCAAGTTACATAACTTGCCTGTATCTCAGTTTACTCAGCTATAAGATAAATTAATTGGTCAAATGATCTCCAGAGCCTTATTAGTTACAGTGTTCTGTGGCCCAACAGCATCTACAATGCCTGAGAGCCTGTTAGAAATGCAGAATCTTGGACTCTACCTCAGGCTTTTGTAATTATAATCTGCATTTTAATAAGATCATCAGATAATTCTAATTTTTTTAAAACTGTGAGAGGTACTGCTCTAAGTTACTTTCCAACTTAAAATCTGATTATTCAGTGAATTTTAAGATTACCTGGTTTTGATAAGCCAAAAGCATAGGTATATGGTTATCAACTTGATTTTCTGTTTACTTTTCTTTGACTATGATTGAAATATGGACATCCTGAGGGCAGGGGCCATGACTTATTTTACTTAGAATCTCTAGTACTTGCACACTATCTAGCACAAGAAATCAAATGCTTATTTTGTACGAAATACACCATGTTAAGGCACATAGATATTTAAGTCCCAGTCTTTGCCCCCGAATTATTATATTATAACCTGAATGAAGAGAGAAGTTCTCAGGCATGAACTCTGAAACTCAAGACTTACATAATAATTGAATAAAATAGCATAAAAGATGGCACTGAATAGCTACTGATTAATTGCTGAATTAAATTTTATAAATACTGTGGGGTGTTATAGCCTAGCAATTTTTTGAGCGATGCAATAATTAACCTAAGATATTAAATAAAAGCTAGGATTTAGATGATATTGGAAAGAAAAAGACAAGAATGAAAGATACGATTTACATATTATAATACTCCTGGAAATCAGTTTATTGGGTCAGACTTTACAGGAGCTGGCATAGACCTGCTGGGATCTTGGATCCATATTAACTTGAAGGCAGGTTGGACCAGATCACCTGCTGAAGCTCTTCCAAAGGTGCTCATCTTAATTGTTGAAATTAATTATCCTACTTAACATTATATATATTTCTCTGTCTTTTGGGAAGTACATTTAGGAGCAGAACGTTGAAATTTAACATATTCGTCTTTCAAAGTAGGATGCTTTTGTTCTGGAATGATGAAAATTTTTCTCTGACCAAAATGTGGATTCATTATATTTTGTGTATGTGCGTGAAGTGACTTAGATCTGGCCTTCTGATCTAGTTCCCAGAATCCATCTGGTTTGTTTGACAAGTATTAGTTTAATATTGATGACCAACTCTTAGAATTATAAATTCTGTCCAAAATCATGTATATTTAACTGAAACAACTAACAGATTTCACCAAAAAGAGGCAAGCACTAATAATGACCAATATAAATCAGATGAGATTTACAGGCAGTAAGTGCTTATTTTAGAGGTTAGAAGATTTGAAACATTTCTTTTTTTTTTTTTTTGGAGACAGATTCTTGCTCTGTCACCCAGACTGGAATGCAATGGCACGATCTTGGCTTACTGCAACTTCCGCCGCCTGGGTTCAGGCAACTCTCCTGCCTCAGCTTCCTGAGTAGCTGGGATTACAGGCACACGCCATCACGCCTGGCTAATTTGTTTTGTATTTTTAGTAGAGACAGGGTTTCACCACCTTGGTCAGGCTGGTCTTGAACTCCTGACCTTGTGATGCACACGCCTCAGCCTCCCAAAGTGCTGGGATTACAGGCGTAAGCCACCGTGCCCAGCCCAAAATATTTCATTTTTTAAAGTTCAGTCCTGCTATGTCTGAAATGAAGTATTTCAAATATTTTATAAATATATTTTATAAATATGTTTGAAAACAATATTTACCTGAGATGATGATCTATGTTAAATATTTTTGCTAGCACCAGTTAAAAGTGAGAGATGTTTTAGAAAAAAACTTTTCCTGAGCAAATTACATTAAGTAATATATGGATTGGTGAAAATAGTCTACTTAAATGAGTCATTATATGGTCTGGGGTTTTTTGTTTGTTTGTTTGTTTTGTTTTTAAGAAACAATAACAAGAAGTTTTTTGTTTGGAATTTTAGCCAACTTCATGTATTGCGGTACCCCTCCCACACAAGCCAAACAAGCTTGCAGACCCAATGACCACAGGTCAGCCCGGCCCAAGCCTGCCAGGGTCCCTCCTGAGCTGCTGGGAGGCCCTCCTCCGTGGAAGACTCTTGATCACAGGCTGGGCCACTGCTCTTTGTCTGAGTCAGGTTGGGTCTCTGGTTCATCCTCCTGTGGTGAACCTAGGAACCAATGGAAAAGTATTCATGTTGACTCACTTGAACCCCAGAGGGATCTTGGCAGGGAGTCCTGGGATATAGAAAGCACACCGATGATGATGAAGAAAAAGAAGAAGAAACCAAAACAAAAGAGATACTCTCAACCTCGGGCTGGAGGACCTTGGAATGATGACAATGCAGATAAGCCTAAAGGGCACCTCTTTCCAGCTGACACACAAAAAGCAGGTGTTCTTCCCAGCCAGCCTAGCACTATGGGTACAGAATATGGACTTGTATCTGGAGAAAACTTGAAAAGGGAATGTGTAGTTGACTCTAGTGCAGCCAGACTGGTAACTGAGAACTTTGTCTCAGACAGTCTCAGAATTCCTTTATTTCCTTCAGAAGAACCCCCAAAAACTGCAGTAAGTTCTCAGTCCACACTGAGAGTAGATGAAGACAGCAAAGGTAACAAGTCAGTAGCACAAAGCCAAGACAAGAAATTGCTGAAGCAACATGAATACAAACCACAGCCTACACCCCACCTGAAGATTCCTGTAGATAAAAGCCAGTCAGTAGGCCCTCTAAATCTGAAAGGGCCCCTAGCAGAAGTTTCAGCATACAATGTAGAAACTCCTTTGGATAGCACACTCAAAGAGGGTTGCTCTCCTGTCTTGGACCAAGAGGTTATGGGTATAGTTTTAAAACCCACAGCAGCAAAAGAACTACCAAATTTGATAGCAAATAATCTATTAGAATGTAATCTAAAAGAAGGGAATAATGAAAGCAAAATGACTAAACTGCAGAATGTCAAACAGAAAGAGTTTCCTGAAGGAGCTGAAGAGGATGAAGAACTAAAAAAGGAAGCTTTTCCCAAGCAAAGACAAGAGATTAGCATCTTTACTTCTGAGCAGCTGCAGGGCCAAGTGATGGTACAGGTCCCTGGGCTAGAGAATGAACCATTTAAGAGAATGGCAGGTGATGGCAAAAGCAGGAAGGGAAGGGGAAGTTCTGGAAAAATGAGAACAGATGCTGGGAAGGTAAAAGCAAAATCTGAGCTGCCGTTTCTTCTGGACAGCCAGAAGGAAGGAAGGGCTGTCCTCATACAGAGTGAGCCAGTCCCTAAAACTGAAGGAATGGCTACTCAGGATAAGAGTGAGGAGCTGGGGCTGAATTCTTCAAAGCAACCAGGCACTATGACTGATCTCATGGAGGCAGCAGTGATAGGGGAACCTAAAGAGACAACTCAGCTTAAGTTGGCAGACACCTTGCAGGCATTGATTCCCTTGGAAAGTAGATCAGACATGACTCAGACTTCTAGTGTTAGGACAGAAACAGGAGATGGAGTCAAAGATATGGGTGTCAGTAAACAGAGCAAGGAAGGAAAATGTCCTTGGAAGGATCATGAGGCAGCTCCCTGGATTTCCGAAAAGCCTAAAAAGAGAGGCAATGAAGGCAAAAGCAGAAAGTTTAGAAATAATTATTCCACACAGCCTGCTAGAATGGAGAGGAAGGAAGAAATCCTCAACCCACCTTTTGAAGGGAAGGATGGGTTTGCTGGTAGTATTCCCCATGAAAGCAAGGAATTAGGACTTATTTTCCCCAAAATACATGATTCTTTGTTCTCACATACACCAGGTACACCCACAGTTGGAGTAGTTGACAGAAAGGGTGGAAATGTTGAGGTTAATTTTGTTGAGCTTGGGACTCTTGAGGAAAACAAAACAAGTAAAGTCAAGACTTCTGCTGTTACTGAACCAGCTGCCAAGGTGACAGATGTGAACTGCCAAGAGCAAATCCAGGGAGCAGGATTTGTTACTTCAGTAGTATCTGAGGAGAATGAGACAGATGCAGCCAATAGACACACTGCAGTAGCTGACAAACCAAGTAAAAGGAGTAATGATGGAAAAAGTAAAAAGGTTAAAAATAGTTCTCCTGAGAAACACATTCTGGAGAATAAGATAGATGCAACAAAAATACATGTTCCCATGGAAACCACAGGGGACCAGGGAATGGAAGGAATGGCCTGTATGGATGAAAATAGAAATATTACATTTACCTGTCCCACAACACCATCAGAGTTGATGAATAAGTCATTTCCTCTAGAGGTTCTAAAATCAGCAGCCTGTGAAAAACTGCCCACTCCTACTTCTCAAGTAGTAAAGGAAGGTGATTCCTTTCCAGATACCTTGGCAAAAAATGGGCAAGAGATAACCCCAGCCCAGATTTCTAAATCATTAGTAGTAGATAACTACACCAAAGATGGAGTCCCAGGTCAAGAAAGACCCAAGGCTACCTCTGCTGTTGTGCCCTCTACAAGCACAGGAGGAGTTGCTCTGCCTATTACAGCAGCCATAGAAACAGTTAACAGTCATGGAGATAACTCTGTTAAGAATAAAGGTGAGCTTGCTGATTCCATGAAAAATGAAGCAGGGATCGATGAAGGGCATGTGGTAGGAGAATCTGAGTCAGTGCACAATAGTGCATCTAAGCATTCAGTAGAGAAAGTCACAGAGCTAGCAAAAGGTCACTTCCTTCCTGGAGTGCCAGTAGAAGACCAGAGCCTACCAAGAGAGGTCAGAGCCCTAGAAGTATATGCAGATAGAGGTAATTTCCCAGCACATTTAGTGAACGAAGAGAAAGAGACTAAAGAAGGGTCTGCTCCAGTTCAACTTCCTGACTTATTAGAAGACAAAGCACAAAAGCTCAGTTTTTGTGAGGAGCAGAATGCTCAAGATAATTCCAAGGGTCCAGACAGTTTGAATAAGCAGGTAAATCTGACTCTTTTGCCTCCAAAAAGTGAAAATGATAAATTGAAAGGGATTAGTCTGGCTCGTAAAATCATGGAATTGGAAAGTGTTTCCTTGCCAACACCAGAAATCAGGTCAGATTTCTTACATAGCAAAGCCAAAGCTCCTCCTTCAGAGGTGGCGGATAAATTAGTAATAATGACTGCTTCCAAGGGTGTTCGACTCCCAGAACCCAAAGATAAGATCTCGGAGACACCTCAGAAAATGACAGAAAAATCTGAATCAAAGACACTGGGAGAAGGGGAAAAAGGAAGATAAAAGCAGAATGGCAGAACCAATGAAAGGCTATATGAGACCCACCAAGTCCCGTGGACTTACTCCACTTTTGCCAAAGTCTACAATCCAGGAACAAGAGAGATATAAGCAACTGAAGTCCACTGGTATGAACCTGCCATGGGGAAATGTGTGTGCTTGTGGCTTTTGAGTCAGCATCAAAAAGGCAAAGAGCTCGTGCCTTGGCTCGTCCAGACTCTAATCATCCTTGTTAATCATTGGTTTGTTGGCATGAAACCTGTAACTGCTGTTGTGTGTTTTCTGCAGCCAGTGTGTTCCTTGTGTCCAGCTTGAGGAGGCTGGTAACTTGGTTGCATGCCTTTTTACCCAGCACTGAACGTTAAATTTTAGGGGAAGTTGATTTTTCAATGAATTGTCTCACAAAAGACCTATCATCATCCATTTCTTAATTTTTTTTTTATTGTGCCTCCTATGTATAAAGTTTACAGCTAAATTTTTTTTTTTTTTTTTTTTTTTAAGATGGGGTTTCATCATGTTGGTCAGGCTGGTCTTGAACTCCCGACCTCAGGTGATCCGCCCACCTTGGCCTCCAAAGTGCTTGGATTACAGGCGTGAGCCACCGCGCCCGGCCAACAGCTAAATTTTAATCATTACTTGATATAAGGATTCACAGGAGAAAAGAAAAAATATTTTATGTCTATATGCGTGAGATTTTTTTCAGTGTATGTGTAGCTTGTGCTGGTGGGACTAAATATCCAAATTGCTTTTAGGTTAAATCAAATCAGTCTACCTCCTTATGAGGAAATGGTGGCCTCAAACCACCATTGGTAGGCACAGATTTATTTGTGTTTCTAGTAGTGGAAAATGATCTCTTAATAATACAGATACATTTTTGACCAGTCTGTTGTTTATATCCATTGGCCCACAGTTGCGTGTGGGTTTGAGTTTTGGGCATAGTCTATGTCCACCAAACATAGTCCATAAAACTTGCCCATGTTGTGTTCCTCATAATTTTATCCTTTTGGGCTCTACTCAGTCAAGTAATTGGAATGAGATTGAGAAGATGGTTCCTTTAAGATTTAGAAATGAGGCCGGGTGCTGTGGTTCACGCCTGTAATCCCTGCACTTTGGGAGACCAAGATGAGTGGATCACCTGAGGTCAGGAGATTGAGACCAGCCTAACCAACATGGTGAAACCCCATCTCTACTAAAAATACCAAAATTAGCCAGGCATGGTAGCGGGCACCTGTAATCCCAGCTACACAGGAGGCTGAGGCAGGAGAATCACTTGAACACAGGAGGCAGAGGTTGCAGTGAGCCGAGATCACGCCACTGCACTCCAGCCTGGGTGACAGAGTGAGACTCCATCTCAAAAAAAAAAAAAAAAAAAAAAAGATTTAGAAGTGGTAGCACTGTTTCCCCCACCCCCCAATTCCCCCAAAAAGTATACATTTAATCGTGGCCTCCCTGAATCTTTTAAAAAATGTGTCTTTGAGATTTTTCACAGCCTACAAATGACCCTATTTCTTAATCACTGTTTCCCAGCTTGCATGATATATCTACTAACTCCAGAATTAAAAAAAACACCAATTGGTTTTAGTAGCTTCAGGTTTTTGGAGAGGTTTCATCATGGGATTGTGTTCTGCATGATATGGACTTGTTCTTTTGGGTAAAGCTTGTTCTATGCATGAATTTGTACCCACTAAGGAATACTGCTGTGTGAGTAAAGAATGCTAAAGGTTGTTATTTGCATAAGACATTCTCATCTTCTCTGTTTTTATCTTCTATTAGCTACCCTATTACCAAGACAGAAAATGTAGTAGCATGTAGAGCGCTTTCCAGCATTCATTAAGATTTCCAGCATTCTATCCAGTTCTTTGCTTTTGGTTTCTAGACCCATTCTTTAGTTTTAGCAGTGATCCAAAGGTTAACATGTAATTTCTGTGAAATCCTAGCCATCTCTTTTTGCTCAGTATTTCCAAAGAAATGCAGAAAGAGGATTTGTTGTTCTTGAAGAAGCAAGACAAGTGCTGCAGAACTTTTGGGGCTCTGTCTGGGTAAGGCCAGGCACAGAGACTGTTAGCAGTGGCCTTACAGAGTGGCTATGGGAAGGATGATCGGTTTTGGACAAAATTTATTCTTTCTTCTCTAAATTCAACCATACCTTTTCCTTAAGGACAATTTGTACTTTTTTTAGTAAGTTAAAAAAGTTTTTCAACTAATTGTTGAATGGGTTAATACATTCACATGGTACGAAGGAGTATGCAGTAAAATGTAAGTTGGCCTCCCTCCATTAAACCCCTTCCAGTTTTCCCTCTCCAGAGGCAACCAGTGTTCCCAATATCTTATATATCCTTCCAGACAATTTATGTATAATAAGCAATGACATCTGTATTTCCTGATTTTATATAAATGAGATGTATACATACATACTGATGTGTGCCATTCTTTTTAAACTTAATGTTTAAAGAGATCTTTTGAAATCAGTATAAAGAAAGGGGGCTTGTTTTCTTAAAAAATCTTTTTTCTGGTACATGTCTCTAGATAAGACTTATTCTTTCTTGATAGCTGTATACCATTTCATTATATGGGTATATACTAATGTATTGTAGTACTTCTTTACTGATGCACATTTAGGTGTTTCCCAACTTTTTTCCATTAAAAATATGGTACATAAACTATCTTTATATTTACATGATGTCATACTCATGCATGTGTGTCTAATAAAAAGGGGCTCCAGAGTAAGAATCTCTGGTTTGAAAAATACGTAATCATAATTTTGATGGGTGTTTCCATATTGCTCTCTGTAGACCTACAGAGATGTCCCTTGTAGAGAAAAGTACATCTCTACTCCCACCCTCAGCCTAGATGAGTACCTGTTTCCCTGCCTTTCTCTACTGGTGATTTTTTTTGGTTATGTGTACTGATCTAATAGGTGAAAAATTATTTCTTGGCATGGATTTATTTTGTGTGTTTGTGGGGTTTTTTTGTTTTTGTTTTTGGGTTTTTTTTTTTTTTTTTTTTTTTTTTAAGCAGATTCTCGCTGTGTCACCAGGCTGGAGTGCAGTGGTGCAATCTCGGCTCACTGCAACCTCCATCTCCCGGGTCCAGGCAATTCTTCTGCCTCAGCCTCCCGAGTAGCTGGGACTACAGGCACACGCCACCATGCCTGGCTAATATTCTGTGGTTTTAAAAATGACTTCTTCATGTAGTATCAAGTTTATAAAAGCCATCCATGTTCTGAAATTATAAAAATATTTCCTTGGCGGGGCACGGTGGCTCACGCCTGTAATCCCAGCATTTTGGGAGGCTGAGGCGGGTGGATCACTTGAGATCAGGAGTTCGAGGCCAGCCTGGTGATCTTGAACATGGTGAAACCCCGTCTCTACTAAAAATACAAAAATTAACTGGTGGTGGGCACCTGTAATCCTAGCTACTTGAGAGACTGAGGCGGGTAAATCACTTGAACCCTGGAGGCAGAGGTTGCAGTAAGCCGAAATCACGCTATTGCACTCCAGTCTAGGCAACAAGAGCAAGACTCCATCTTACAAAAAGAATTATCTTCTCTTCTATTAATATTTTTACATTTTAAATCATTGGCCATGGATATTATTCCAGGTTCCAAAAAAAAGAAAAAAAAAATCATTGGCCAATCTAGAATTTACTTATTTGTTTGTGGGCTTCTGGTTTTATTTTTTATTTTTTGTATGTTTTGTTTATAAGATGTGAGGCAGGGTTACTTGGTCATCTAACCATCGTGTTTATAATCTATCTCCCACTGAAATGCCACCTTTGTCATGCTCTAAATTCCTGCATGTATTTGGTCTATTTCTGGACTTTTCTGATCCATTGATCTTTCCGTCAGACTTCATAATATATTTTAATAAGTAACAGGGCTAGCCTGACGCCTTGCCCTGTTATTTTTCAGAGTTGTGCTGACTATTCTTACTTATTGTATAGTTTTGTAGAAGAAAACTTAATCCATTCAATATATTTCTTGAAGTCACTGTTACTAGATTATCCTAGGTAGAGTTTGTTTTGCATATTAAGTTTTTCTATGCAACAGCATAATATTTCTTTCACGTGTTCAAGTGTTAGTTCATCACTGGTGTTTATTTTTGTTCCTCACTTTGAATTATTCATGTTAACTGCCCTGCCCACAGATGGCCACAGATTCTCACGTATCTTATTCTCATTTGTCTTGTGGTCAAATGATGTCTGTCACCCATGGTTTCCATTGTTTGGACAGTAAAGATATTATAAGTGGTGTTGGGCCGGGCACAATGGCTCACACCTGTAGTCCCAGCACTTTGGGAGGCCGAGGCAGGCAGATCACTTGAGGTCAGAAGTTTGAGACCAGCCTGGCCAACGTGGTGAAACCCTGTCTCTACTAAAAATACAAAAATTAGCCAGGCATGGTGGCTCATCCCTGTAATCCCAGCTACTCAGGAGATTGAGGCAGGAGAATCGCTCGCTTGAACCCAGGAGGCAGAGGTTGCAGTGAGCCAAGATCATACCACTACACTCCAACCTGGGTGATAGAATGAGTGAGACTCCGTCTCAAAAAAAAAACAAAAAGAAAGAAAAGAAAAGAGATATTATTAATGGTGTTAATAAAAGTAATAGTACCTCTAACTAATCCTGGGTGTTAATAATAATAGCACTGGCCGGGCACGGTGGCTCACGCCTGTAATCCTAACACTTTGGGAGGCTGAGGTGGCCAGATCACCTGAGGTCAGGAGTTTGAGACAGCCTGGCCAACATGGCGAAACCTCATCTCTGCAAAAAAAAAAAAAAAAAAATAGATCTCTAAAACCTCATCTCAAAAAAAAAATACAAAAATTAGCTGGGTATGATGGCGCACACCTGTAATCCCACCTACTTGGGAGGCTCAGGGGAATGGCTTGAACCCAGGAGGCAGAGGTTGTAGTGAGCCAAGATCGCGCCACTGCACTCCAGCCTGGGAGAGAGAGTGAGACTCCATCTCATAAAAATAATAATAGCACCTACCACCTACTGAGTTAATATAATTTGCCTGGTTATCTAGAAATAGGTAGATAATAGATCACACACGCACACATAAACCAATACTATTAAAGATTATCTCCATTTTCCAGGTGAGAAAATGGAGGCTGTCAAGGTCACATAGCTGAAGTGCCAGGGTCAGAATGTGAATCAAAGTCTGTATGTTTCTAAGACTCCTGCTTTTCTTAGTCTTGCTTCAAAAGCTTCCAGAAGTTTCAGGTACTTAAAAAGATAAAGGTTGACAATTAGTAAATATAAAATAGACTTTTTTTTGGCGGGGCATGGTGGCTCACGCCTGTAATCCAAGCACTTTGCAGGCCAAGGTGGGTGGATCACCTGAGGTCGGGAGTTCAAGACCAGCCTGACCAACATGGTGAAACCCTGTCTTAAAAAAAGAAAAAAAAAAGACTTTTTTAGTATCTAGGCACTAATTAAACACTTTTCTACTTGGAGAAATAAAAATACATCATGAGAACATAAACTGTGAATCAGAGGTTAATTTAGGATTAGAATCTAGGTCTTTTGACTCTGTCTAGTATTTTATTGTTTAGAGAGAGTCTGTGTTTGATTTATTTATGTGGGGGTTTTTTTGTGGTTTTTTTTTGAGACGGAGTCTCACTCTCTTGCCCAGGCTGGAGTGCAGTGGCACGATCTCAGCTCACTGCAACCTCCTCTACCTCCCGAGTTCAAGCCATTCTCCTGCCTCAGCCTCTGGAGTAGCTGGGACTACAGGTGCATGCCACCACGCCCAGCTAATTTTCTGTATTTTTAGTAGAGACAGGGTTTTACTGTGTTAGCCAGGATGGTCTCAATCTCCTGACCTTGTGATCTGCCCACCTCGACCTCCCAAAGTGCTGGAATTGCAGGTGTGAGCCACTGCGACTCGCCTATTTACGTGTTCTTTTTAATACCCAGCCTAGAGCTTTATATATACATGATGCATAATGACATTTTTTGAAATATAAATTAATTATCTTTTTGCTGATCTTACCCTGTTTGGAAGTAGACAAAGTGAATATATTGCCAAAGTCTCTTCCAGCTTACTGTTTGCTCTACTGTTACTTTTTTCATGCTGCTCTCAAATTTTGGGAAACTTTAACAGAAGGTTTCTTTGCATACTATGCATATTGTTCCAGACAGGGAAGATTAATGCAATACATTGGGAAGTCTAAGCTCAACTTGTCAGAAAAGGACATCTTATGAGATTATGTTTTTTGTGAAGGGAAGCACAAGTTTGAAAGGATGATCCATATTAGATTCCAGCACCCACTCCATATTAGTTGTTCCCCTGGAAACCAAGTAGAACTGTGAGTGACAGTGTACTTACTTGCTGTGCCGCTATTGTAAATGGGACAGTTTGGGATCCCTGTAATTAGGCCCTCCCTCTGCCATAGTGAAGCCTGGTCTGCTTATAATCTGGCTTTCATTTCTTTCTTCAGTTTGCTTGAGCTCATCAACTGTCTTCCAGCAGCTGGGAATATCAGTTTATGGTGAAAAACTCTCTTGGTGTGAAACTTGAAGTAATTTATAAACCCAGAATTCTAACAGTTTCAAGGCCCTTGTACATAAATAAAATATGCTCAGCAGATGAAAAACCGTTTGTTATCTTAGAACTTGCTACTATTTTACAACTGAAATACCCATTTGGTAATGTCTTTTCTTAACTGTAGTGCCATTTGTGAAGTTCCTTTCCTCATTACTGTCACCGCACTTGCCCTCTGATTCACTGGCTTTGTTTTTTTTGTCTTGAAATGGAGTCTTGCTCTGTCACCAAGGCTGGGATGCAGCGGCATGATCTCGGCCCACTGCAAGCTCCACCTCCTGGGCTCAAGCGATTCTCCTGCCTCAGCCTCTTAAGTAGCTGGGATTACGGGCGCGTGCCACCATGCCTGGCTAATTTTTATATTTTTAGTAGAGACGGGGTTTCACCATGTTAGCCAGCTGGTCTCTAACTCCTGACCTCGTGATATGCCCACCTTGGCCTCCCAAAGTGCTGGGACAACAGGTGTGAGTCACTGTGCCTGGCCTCACTGGCTTTTTTTCTTACTACCTTGCTAATGAAATTTATTGGGACTAGTCACACAGCTAAAAAATAGCTACCGTTTGTTGAATCTTACTATATACTCAGTGCCATCCTAAACTCTTTTAACCCCCAGACAATACTGTGTGGTCAGTGCTACTATTACCTTGTTTGAGCCATAACATTAAAATATTATTTGAAATGAGTCAAGCAACAATTGATTATCCTACTTTATTTTGTTAAATTTTTATTTTTATTTTTTTATTATACTTTAACTTCTGGGGCAAATGTGCAAAACGTGCAGGTTTGTTACATAGGTATAAACGTGCCATGGTGGTTTGCTGCATCCATCACCCGGTCATCTACATTAGGTATTTCTCCTAATGCTATCCCTCTCCTATCCCCCCACCACCTGCTGTCCTTCCGCTAGCCCCCCACACCCCGACAGGCCCCCCTTGTGTGATATTCCCCTCCCCTGTGTCCATGTGTTTTCATTGTTCAGCAACCACTTACAAATGAGAATATGTGGTGTTTGGTTTTCTGTTCTTGTGTCAGTTTGCTGAGAATGATGGTTTCCAGCTTTATCCATGTCCCTGCAAAGGACATGAACTCATTCTTTTTTATGGCTGCATAGTATTCCTTGGTGTATATGTGCCACATTTTCTTTATTCAGTCTATCATTGATAGACTTTATTTATTTATTTGAGACAAGGTCTTGCTCTGTCACCCAGGCTGAAGTGCAGTGGCATGATCATGGCTTACTACAGCTTCGACCTCCCAGGCTCAAACAATCCTTTTGCCTCAGCCTCCCAAGTAGTTGGGACTACAGGTTTGCACCACCATACTTGGTGAATATTTTTTGTAGAGACAGGGGTCTCACTCTATTGCCCAGGCTGGTCTTGAACTCCTGGCCTCAAGCAGTCCTTCTTTCTTGCCCTCCCAAAGTGCTGAGATAGTAGGTGCGAGGCACCATGCCTGGCTTGATTATACTACTTTAAAGAAGCTTCTTCCCCTCATATTCCCTCACCCTTCACTTATACTCTCTGGTTGACAAATAGCATTGGGGGATTCTGAACACAACTGTTAAAATAAAAACTTAGTTTTGATTTTCAGTATTGCAGATATATTTACTTCTTTAAAATATGAAGGGGACAGTAGGGCTTTTATTCTTTTTTCTTATTTTTTATTCAGTCGCCCAGGCTGGGGTACAGTGGTGCACAGCCTCCGCCTCCTGGGCTAGGATGATACTCCCACCTCAGTCTCGAGTAGCTGGGACTACAGGTGCATGCCACCATGCCCCACTAATTTTTGTATTTTTCGTAGAGGCGGGGTTTAATTATTTTGCCCAGGCTGGTCTTGAACACTTGAGCTCAAGTGATCCACCCACCTCAGCCTCCCAAAGTGTATAAAGACTGCCTATTGCTGTGCAAATAGCAGACACGCAGCATGATTTGTACTTTTTAGTATTTAGTTTATTCGTTCATTCAGTAGATACCAAGTGGCATTACTCCTGCTCTAAAAATAGACGAATAAAACACATTCCCTACTCTTCAGAGATTCCAGCGTGGAAAACAGGCAATTTTCCTCTAGTGAGAGAAGTTTACTCTTCTGAAAGAGGATAGAAATGTGAGCTAGGTCCTATGGAAATACGGAGGACAAAGGGACTAAGTTTTCCTACAAGACCTAGAGAAACCTTCACACAGGAGACTCTGAAAGTATGGCTGAGAGTTTGCTGAGCAAATAAAGTAGAGCATTCTAAGGGACAGCTTGTGTAAAGGCATACATAGTGAAGTGCAGGTGCATAGAATAAAGTCAAGTTTGGGAAACAGGGAGATCTGTGAAACATTTTGAGATGAAATTGGGGGAGAAGAAAGTAAGCTCCTGAAGGCTCCTAGGGGTATTGTGTGCCTCTATAATCAGAGAATCTTAGATTTTTGCTTGAAGAAAAGTTATCTTTCTACCTAGTTTAGTTGAATGATTCTCTTTACTTTTGGGGAGAGGCCATGGGAGGGTCAATACTAGGCTTAACAAAGGCTTGACATTTTCAAGTTGTACTTTTTAGAGGTTTGTTTGTTTGTTCATTTGAGACAGTCTCCCTCTGTTGCCCAGGCTGGAGTGCAGTGGCTCAATCTCGGCTCACTGCAACCTCCACCTCCCAGGTTCAAGCAATTGTCCTGCCTCAGCCTCCCAAGTAGCTGGGACTACAGGTGCATGCCACCCTGCTCAGCTAATTTTTGTATTTTTAGTAGAGACGGGGTTTCACCACATTGGCCAGGCTAGTCTCAAACTCCTGACCTCAGGTGATGCACCTGCCTCAGCCTCCCAAAGTACTGGGATTACAGGAATGAGCCACTGTGCCCAGCCTTTAGAGGATTTCTTATCCGTAAGCATTTTCATGTCTTTGGTTCACATAAATCAGATTACTTGCCTCAACTTTTCATTCTGTCTAGTTGCTTCTCAGCTTTTGAAAGTTAGTCAGGGAGGATCATGATTTATTTTCTTCAGTTAAAACATGTAAGAAATGTTTCTAAAATGTAGAATACGGTTTTTGAAATCATTTTACATGTATGTATTTATGTCTAAACTCTTGCAACATTTACTTCCAGGCAAGAAATTAGATTATAACTTCACAACCTTAGCTTTTATTAACTAAGAGTACAGGTCATCAACCATTAACAGTGGAATTGACTTTCATTGTAATGATAATTGTTTCCTGGAGGCAATAACTGGGAACAGTTGGTCAAGCTCAAAAGTAGTGTTGCCTTGGTAACTGATAAGCAAGAATGCAGAGAAGCTAGTTGTCTGTCATGTATAAAAACCAAGGCCCTGAACAGGTTAAATACTAACTCCTAGCACAAGGCAAAAACAGAAATATCTGCCAGTACATCTACTGGGATCAGAGACCTGCAGGCTTTGCCAGGAGTCCTAGAAATCACCTTCTGCCCAGATATATAGGAATCCAAGTCTTTCTTCAGACTCAGACGGAATGGAATGGAACTTCACAATCTGTAGCTCAAAGGACATTCCAGATCACCACCTCTTGGGCTGGGTTGAAGACAGCTTTAATGATGGGACGGATCAGGTCAAATGATACAATATTATAAAAGGAATCTGCTCATACTTTCACTGAGCAGATCTTTTTTGAAAGCTTATTTACTGTGAGTCAAGCACCGTGCAGGGCACCCACGTGGCTCAAATGCACAGTTCACATTCTTACCTTCTAGAAGCTCTTAGGAAAGGCATATAAATAAAAGATTACAGTGTAGTTTCTAAATTCTAAAAAGGGATAGAATATTGTGATAATATGAAGGACTCAGGAGCAGGTCAAAGAGACTTTACAGAGGTGAATGAGCAGGAATAGAACCTAGAGGCAGGAGGCTGGCTGCTGTGGTTCACTCTTGTAATTCCAGCACTTAGGGAGGCCGAAGCAGGAGGATCACCTGAGGTCAGGAGTTCGAGACCAGCCTGGCCAACATAGTGAAACCCTATCTCTACTAAAAATATAAATATTAGCTGGGTGTGGTGGTGGTGGGCACCTGTAATCCCAGTTACTTGGGAGGAAGAACCTAGAGGTGAGGAATCCCAGTGGCAGGTGAATCTAGAATTTAAGTCTTCTGGTTCTTAAATGTGTTTCTTTTTACCTAGGCAGGCTCACACTTTTCAAACTTCATGTATTTACCTCATCCACCAACTTGATACAATTTTGAAGTGGCTAGGAGATTGGAGTTTATTGCTGTGGCTGTTTCCTGGGAATAAATCTGCATCCCTGAGTGAGATTATGTCTGTAATTCTTATTTGGACTGGAGTACTGAACTGACCATTCTCAGGGTGTTTTGTGGGGTTTTTTTTTTTTTAAGACAAGGTCTCACTCTGTCACTCAGGCTGGAGTGCAGTGGCGTGATCATAGTTAACTCACTGCAGCCTCAGACTCTTGGGCTTAAGTGAATCCTCCCAAGTAGCTAGTTAGAAGACTACAGGCGTGCACCACCACACCTGACTAAAAAAAAAATTTTTTTTTTTCGTTTTTTTGTATAGATGTGGGTCCTGCTACGTTGCCAAGGCTTGTCTTGAACTCTTGACCTCAAGTGATCCTCCCACCTAAGGCTTCTAAAGTGCTGGTATTACAGGTGTGGGCCACTATGCCCAGCCTTCCTTGGGTTTTACTAATTATTCTATACTAGGGTTTCCCCATCATTTGTCATCCAGGTGACATTCACCTCATTTGGGGTACAACAAGCCATTAATTATTCTTCCATTTAATATTTTTGTATTCCTTGCAAAAGCAATAGTGTAATCAAAGTATAAGCTACTCTGTCCCCTCCCCCTCTGTAAAAGCCTCTGGTTCTCTGCTTTTTCTTAGTGGGGCTAAACCTGTCTTCCTACTCAGAAGTGGCATGAAAGGAAACTCAGTGCTAAGGCACTATAGACAGATACTAACATAAATCTAAGTTTTCTAAGACTGGAAGTTAGAAACTAAAGATTGCTAAGGAATAAGTCACCCACACCTTACTCACTCTTAGCATAATTAAAACAAGATCATTCTTAAGATAATAAGGTAAACACTGAAACTAAGAGCATTGCTTCTTTTTTCTCTGTTATTTCAAACTCCCTTTTGCTCCCCTAACCACACACACATACACGTGTGTATGCATACTGTGTAGTAATTTGGGAGTTTTGAATTGATCACGAACTAAATTATAATTCCAAATTAAAGTACTTTTCTTCAATGGTCACACACACAAAAAAATACATTGGACTGGCTACGGTGGCTCACATCTGTAATTGCAGCTCTTTGGGAGGCTGAGATGGGCGGATCACCTGAGGCCAGGAGTTCGAGACCAGCCTGGCCAACATGGCGAAGCCCTGTGTCTACTAAAAATACAAAAACTATCCAGGTATGGTGGCACAGGCCTGTAATCCCAGCTACTTGGGAGGCTGAGGCAGGAGAATCGCTTGAGCCCTGGAGGCAGAGGTTGTAGTGAGCCGAAATCATGCCACTGCACTCCAGCCTGAGCAAAAAAAAAAAGAGAGGAAGGAGATACATCAAAAAGGAGTCATCTAGTGACTATGATTAATTTTTGCTCAGTGGTTTGGAAAACTGGCAGTCAGAAACCTAGCATCTTCTATATGGCTTTTCCATTAAGTTTTTACCATTTGATCATGGGCAAACTACTTTTTTCCTCTAGACTCCCTTTTGTTCCTCTGTAAAATGAGGGGCCTGTTAGGGAAACCCCAGCATTCAGACTCTATACTGTCACACATACTTTAGTGTCCTTGTAGTACTGTGTATCGATAGAATGGACCCTTATCCTAAAAGGGATTCAGGGAATGGGTTATCATTTTCTAGGCAATGCCCCAGATTTTGAAATTTAGCTCTTCTTTTTATCTGTTAGTGATTGAAATTACGGTTCATATGTTTCTTTTAAGTAGTAGTGGTTGGTTGGTTTTGTTTTGTTTTGGTCTATCTTTATCAGAGTGCAGCAGTTCTCCAGTCCAGGGACTTAGGCTTTATTACCACACATCAGATTCCCTATAGGAAATGGGAAAACCTATTTCATATACATACTTATCGTTTCTCGGTTGTTTTTTTAAACCTAGCATCAGTGGATACATTATGTATTTCTGTGTTTTAACTACTTTGTCAAATGCTTTTATATTCCCTCAATCCTCACGGCTATGTGTTTCGTTGTACTCAGACCCCTGAGCATCTGGCTGGCATGATGTCTTGGGTATTCACCCCTTCTGTGGGCTTGAACTTCTTGACCCTGACCGCCTCCCTCCCCCAGATTGCCTCTTTCAACTCTAGTGTCCTGAGTCTTGTAACTATGAGGCTGCCACTTAGCCCAGTTGCTAGATACTGACCTCATTATATTCTTTCAGGTTGACCACATTTCTGATCTACACGGTATGAACTGTAGTCTGGAATATGCACTCCTTTGTGCCTGGTTTCATTCTCCTGGTTTCTGTTCTTGGTCTTTTGGCTGGTTCACATTTTGCAGTCTGCTGTTTATGGATAGAATTACTGAGGCAGGATATGTGATATCTGAAGGTAGCAGGCACTTGTAATTTTAGTTATTGCCTTAGCTGTTGGGCAAGGAGGATCCAATGAAGTGGATCTGGGTAGGCTGGCCAGAACTAAAAATAGTTAGCTCTAAGGAACAGTTTCTTTGCTTGTTCTTTGTGTTGGTATTTTCCACTTCTTCAGAATATGAGGGCCAACTACCACGTTCTTCAGTCATGCTGCAACATCTGCCATGACCAGTCATGCCTCTTCCAATAGGCAGTACCTTCGCATGAGACACAAAGGCTACTGAACATACTGCCTAGTGGAGCCCCAAGTTGAAATCACACTGTGAGTTGGACATAGCAGCGGGCCTATGATTGATTCCTTGAATGCCTGTTTCAACTTCAGATGTGAAAGTGGTAGAACTGTGAATCTGGGAGCACCTTAAAGATTCCCCTCCTTTTATAGAGGAAGAAAATGAAGCTAAGAGCAGTTAAATGAATTTCTAAGACTCTTAACTATTAAGTGACACAGAGAGATTTTAAAATCTGGCCTTCTGACTCAAAGCCAAATTAATTTTTTCCCCCACAACCCAAAGATAGGTGTCAGTAAATTGAGGGTGTATATATGTATGTGGTTCAGGTGAGGTGACTAGTTTTTGAGAGAATGGGGTTGTTGAGGCTTACCTGATTTCTAAGATATTTTCCAGACTTTCCTCTGGTGTATTCGGACGGCATTGCAACAATACCTTCCCCCACCACTAGCCCTTTTTTGGGGGTTGGGGGGGGCAGGGTTTCCTCTCACCCAGGCTAGAGTGCAGTGATGTGATCACGGCCCACTGCAGCCTTGGCTTACTGGGCCCAGGCAATTTTCCCACCTCAGCCTTCCGAGTAGCTGGGACCACAATTGTGTGCCACCATACCCACCTAATTTTTCATACTTTTTGTAGAGACAGGGTTTTGCCATATTGCCAAGGCTGATCTCCAACTCCGGGGCTCAGGCGATTTGTCCACCTCAGCCTCCCAAAGTGCTGGGATTACAGGTCGGAGCCATGGCTTCCAGAGTTTCATAATTTTCATCACATATTATACATGCTTAATTATATTATTCAGTTATATTAATAAAAAGGATAAGAAAGCAAGAATTCAACTGTGTTCCATTACTAAGGCCTTTCTGTACCCAATCTTGCTTTGTATTTTTTCTTGTTACTAATTAGAATCATGATTCTCCTGGCATTCTTCATTTCGTTATACCTCACTTTCTTTTCCTTAGCAAGATCTTGGCCATAGAGTATGGCAACCAGGTTTCTTGCCAATGAACCTGTATTGTGCATTGTCTTGTATTACTACTAAATAACTCAAGATCAAGAGAAAGAAATGTATATGAGGCTCAGTTCATGTTCAGGGCAGAGGTAAATGGAAATTCACATTTTTTTTCAGCATTGCAGTATTGCTACTCATGATCATGAACATAGCCCTGTGTCAGGTACTGAAGGTAATGCAAAAGGTATTAAAGTTGATCCTTGCACTCTTTTTTTTTTTTTTTGAGATGGAGTCTCACTCTGTCTCCCAGGCTGGAGTGCACTGGCGCGATCTTGGCTCACTGCGACCTCTGCCTCCCAGGTTCAAGCCATTCTCCTGCCTCATCCTCCCGAGTAGCTGGGATTACAGGCGCGAGCCACCACACTCAGATAATTTTTTGTATTTTTAGTAGAGACGGGGTTTCACCATGTTAACCAGGGTGATGTCTATCTTCTGATCTTGTGATCCGCCCGCCTCAGCCTCCCAAAGTGCTGGGATTGCAGGCGTGAACTACTGGGCCCGGCTGATCCTTACACTCTTGTTGGGAACTTGTGTGGTATGAATAGAGAAGGCGAGTTCTTGGGGGATAGAGGCTACAGTTTAGCAAGCTTCTCTGTGCTGGACCTTGGTAATTACATTTTATAGACCAAAGAACAGTCTTAACTTGACCTTTTTTGTAAAAGCATTATTTAAAAACTGTAATCAAATTATTGCAGTTTATGGCAAATGGCCTTTTATTTATTTATTTACTTGGCAAACAGGATGGAAAGTCACGCAAATGGTCTTTAAAAAAAAAAATCTAGATCTTTTCTTCACCTTGGAAAAAGACTTCCCTTGGATTACTGATAGAATATTTCACAATTTGCTATGTTAGTGCAAGATAGTGACTTACAGCTAGACAAGAAAAATCAGCTTTGTTTAAAGTAAGAGTATAGCCTATCCTTACAGTGTAATTTTTTTCCCCCAGAATTTTGGTTTTTGGGTCTTTCACTTTGAACATACAATTTGTGAGCTCAAAGCCCGGGCAGCAAAGGACCGTGCTGAGTTAAATGGGGGCAGTAGGCTCTGGTGGGTGGGGAAAACTCCAAGCTACAAATTGTTAGAGTCCCTAAGTCTGGAGGTCAAAGAAAGATGAACTGCCCCCAGTGTGTTCACATGACACCTAAAAGATTATCAGGCTGGAAAGAGCAGGGCTGATAGTGGAGGGAGCAACTGAGCTCATCCAAGGAACCAAGTGGGGGCAGGGACAGGTGTAAATGCATCAGGGGTATGTTGTCACACAAATGTCTTATAATTAGAATACCTATCCCCAAAGCCCTGGTCACTGAAGTCTTTAAATGAACTCTTTATTAAATTCTTCCATTATGCAGAGCTACAGATGGAGCTCTAATGGGTTTTGGGGACCCCATTCAAGTCAATTTTCAAATGAATTTGATAAGTTGCTATGACAGCAAACCCACTCTTCCTCTGAAAAATGAATGCCTGCAATTTTAGTACTACATTAAGGTGTGGGGTATGTTTAAGTCCAATTTTGAGCAATTTCCTGGATTCATTGTTCTTTGGGGGTTATAGCTGGGGATTGGCAAATGAGTCTTGCTTATTTTAAAAACAGTTTTCTAAGTGGGTGAATGTGGAAGGGTGGGCATGGTATCAGATAAGTGAGTGTGTGGGTATACGTGTATCTATATCAGTGAAAGCCAAAATAATTACTATCCTCAGTGCTTGGATTGACACCATACTGTGTTTTAAATTGCAGATCTAAACAGAGTGCTAGTTAACAGGAAATTACATTCTCAGATTAACAGTAGCATTTCTTTGTTGCAGAAAGCAGCAGGTTCCTTCCTTTCTTTCTCTTTCATTCATTCTTCCTTTCTTTCTTTCACATTTGTAAGTACATCTAACACCCAGCTGCTTGAGGAGAGAGGGGGATTGAGAGAAAGATGAATTTTGTCTTGAATACTGAGGAATTGGTGTGATGTCACTGCAAGCTCTGTGTGATCGTAGGTGGTATTAAAGCTCCAGGAGCGAAAGCGGGGGAGAACAGTGGAAGAGACGATGTCGCTCTCAGACAAGCAGGCAGTCTCTCTCACTGCCGCGTACGGTCAGCTCAGTAAGGGCAAGCCTGCAGAGTGCCGAATGGACTCCCCTAAAGAAATCAGTCAAACTGGATTCGAATGGCAGAGGACAGAGGGCAAACTGAATGAAATCGGGCTAAATGTCAGCATGGACGGGCAGCCGAAAGAGGGGCTTGTGAAGAATGCCAGCTTCCTGGAGCAGAATAAGCTCTGCTTTTTTGAGGGGAAGCTAGACAAAGAGCTCAGCATTGAAGTGCAGGACAAGGACTATCAAGCAGCCTCCGGTCACCTCGAGAGCAGGTATGTGATTTCAGAGACCTACCATCCCTTGGAGGGGAACTCGGTATACCAGAAGACCTCTGCGTTCCATTTGGGACTCATAGAGGGGCCAGACAAAAACAAGACCATTCCAGTTCAGGGGAAGGTGGCAGGGAAGAACAGACTAGAAACCAAGAGCCAGTCAGATCTGGATTTCCCTGGGGCTGCTGACATCCCTACCAGGTATGTTAAGGAGCAGGAAACCAGTGTTTGGAACCCCCAACTTTCATCCTTTGGCTCAAGGCCCTCTGGGCTCAAGGGGAAGCAACTCCAGGAGAGATGGAGAAGAGCATCACCCCTGGCTGCCCAGTGATTGGGGTGGTAAATGATAACTCGGAGCAGCTGAAATGTGAGTCCCCACTCCTGGTGTCTCTAGCCCACCCAGCCCCTATTATTGAGCACTCACCCACCACCATTCCGCCAATCACTATGGTGGAGTTCACCCAGGAACATTTGAATGCAAGCTCTCACATCAGAGACCATGATCAGGAGTTGGAGAAATTGAGTTCTACCGAGGAGGAGGCTGTGCTCAACCAAGCCCCCCCAGCAGAAAAAGGCAGTGCGCAGGGCCCTGTCTGAATGTTCTCACCTCTCAGTTCCCCCAGCTGTCAACCTTGCAGATAAGTACCCTGAACTCCCTGCCCGAGAAGAGCCTTCTGGCCTCCTGCCTCCCTCCAGTAGCCCAATGCCTAGTCCTACGCCTGGGAAACTGGGAGCTCCTGTCATGAAGCGCTCCATGACTGTGGGTGAGGAACAGACAGCTAGCTACACATTGAGCCCTGAGAAACTGCCCAGCTTGTCTACTAAAGAGATACCTGCTTTCATCTGCAAGGACCCGGTGGCCAAGAAGAGAGAAGAATTGGCCCACTTCGGCAACAGCAGCAGCAACTCTGGGAAGAAGGAACTCAACACTGCTGGATTATATCTCCATAGTAAGCTGGAACAGATTCCTGAAGGGAGCAGCAAGGAAAAAGGGCAGGAAGATATTAGTGAAACTAGAATTGATTCATGCTCCCAGGTCTGCCAGCAAGGAGAGAAACAGCCAGGACAGACAGCCCTGGCAGGGAAGAAAGAAATTGAGGTCACTGCAACCCAGAGCACTCCATCGTTCCTGTGTGAAGAGCCCCCACGTGATGGTATGTTTCTAAATTTTGCCTCCATTGGGATCAAACAGACAGCAAGGAAGGAACCAAAGTGACAGATTACCGGCAGGAGCACTAAGCAGCTTTTTACAGCTGGGTTCTGTGACTGCCTGGGGAAAGCTTAATTCCCTTGTGTTGGAAGCTTGCTGGGAGTGAGGCAAAAAAAGAGAACAAAGTGAATCTGGCAGGGTCAAGGCAAATGTCTTGCTAGCATGACACATAGTGTGAATTGAATATGTGGGTTGGGGGTGGAATGGGGTCAGAGAATGGTGGGCATAAAAACCAGAGCCCCTTTCTTGACCTCATGTCACCCTGTCCAACCCATCCCCCATCTGCCCAGCCCTCAGTCCTTAGTTGGTTTGAACCAGATGATTCCTGAGCTCTAAATCCTCCAATCGCAACTGATTGATTTCCTTGCTTGAAAATCTGTCACTTTGTATAGATTCACAATGGGTTTATCAGCACTAACCTCCTCTCATTAAGTTGCATGGCCTGGGTGGAAGCTCTGTTTTCTATTTTGCTTTTGAGAACGTTTTACTTTTGTTCAAGCTGAAAAAGAGCCCTTTAGAGCTAGCTATTTAATATTCTCTCTGTGTTCTTCATGTTTGACCCAATCTTGCTTCTGGTTTTCTCTTTTTTGTATGTGTTTTTGGGAGGATTTGTAGGGAGAAAGAGAAGAAACAGAAAGGGGGGGGAGAAGAGGAGAGACTTGCAACCTAATAAAACAGCTGAGTGTCGGCGGTCTTTGTGACAGCCTTCTGTGTCTTTCTTCCTGGCCCGGTCTCCCATCCCCCCCCACAGCTCTTATTGTGGTGGTCTAAAAAAGCTTGTTTTTCTCCGAGTCTGGTTTGAGCACAAAGGGCCATAATTCACGAGCTTGTAAATGAGAATTTAAAACATGTGTTTTGCTTGTTTAAAAAAAAAAAAAAAAGTCTTGTTTCCTGGGACCTGTTTTCTCTAATATTTATTACTCTCAGTACATTTTAATGAAATTTTTTTCTTTTTTTCTTTGAAAGTAAGAAATTATATTTTTGTTGTTGTTGTTTGCTTTTTGAAATTTTCTTTCCCTATAAGGGCAGAGTAAAGAAATGGTATTTTCTAGGGGAGTGGTAAGTAGAAGACATACAGGTGTTTGGGGGTTTTGTTTTTTTATGGAGTTGGGCAGAGAAGCTTCATAGTTCCTCTTTGATTTCTTATGACATCAGGATTGCAAGCATTCAGGTGTCCTGTACTGTTGCTTCCTTCTAGCTGTGGCAGAATTGTAAGCTCCTTCTGGACAGGACCCTGTCATCTTTTTCTTTCTTTTTTTTTTTTCTTTTTTGAGACAGAGTTTTGCTCTTGTTACCCAGGCTGGAGTGCAATGGCGAGATCTCGGCTCACCGCAACCTCTGCCTCCTGGGTTCAAGCAGTTCTCCTGCCTCAGCCTCCCGATTAGCTAGGACTACAGGGGTGCGCCACCATGTCTAGCTAATTTTTGTATTTTTAGTAGAGATGGGGTTTCACCATGTTGACCAGGATGGTCTCAATCTCTTGACCTCGTGATCCACCCGCCTCAGCCTCCCAAATTGCTGGGATTACAGGCATGAACCACCGCATCCAGCCTGTCATCTTTTTCTTGATTCCCAGGTGCTTTGTGCAGTACCACATACCTTCTAGGTGATCATGAGTGAAGGCTTTCTTTTAGAACAAGTTCTTTCTAATTCACACTAACAGAAGTTTGTGCTAACAGAAAAAAATTTCAGATGACTGATAAATCCACTGATGCATTCACCATTTAAATGCTGACTCTGCTAACCACTATGTAGATAAAACTTTTTTATGAAGATTGTTTCATTTAACATGCCTACTATTTGCATTCACTATCTAGACACTGGAAATTTTCCTTATCCTCAAGCAACTTACCATCCAGTTGGAGGGCTGGGGGAGCAGTGGGAGGGTTGTGAATCATGGAAACATTTGAAGTGGGCTTTGGAACCCTAGGATGCCAAACAATGCGGAGGGAAAGCCTTCCAGACAAAGGAACTCATATAAGCAAAGGTATGAAGCCTAGGCAGCTCATGTTAGGTGTAAGAGAACAATGGAGGAATCACAGGGCATCCAGTCACAGGAGATGGTGCCAGGCTGCCACCATTGTGTATCTCTCTCTTGGGACCTCTGCTTTTCCCTGCACATGTGCTCTATTTTCTTCCCTTCGGTAATCTGTATTTCCTCTGTCATCTCTTTTGCTTCCCCTTGTGACTCTTTCTGTTCAGGACAGAATGGCATTGAGGTGCCATGGTTGGAGCTCTGTGGCCAGCTTTGTTACCACCATATATGTCAGGGTTCCAATGTTTTGTGACTGACATTTCTATGTCTTCGTCTATACTGACAGTGAGTGAGTAATTAATTATCTCTTATTGGCTCAGCTTGGTCCAGTCAGCTGTATACCGGGTCCCATAGCCTTCTTAACCAATTTAAGCCATTTAGACCCACCCGCTTCATTCACCTTGAGGTTTCTCTAGAGGAGAGAGTGAGTCCAAAGCCATCTTTACATATGTGGCAAGAAATGATGGGAGAAAATTCTAGAAAGTTGTTTGGAATCCAATCTTGCCAAGCTTCAAATGCCCCACTGAAAAGTTTAAACCTTACTACCATGTTGTGAAAACTATGGTGACTGTCTATGACAGCAGATAAAGTAGCTCTAGGTCAGCTTTAGGAAGACTTACTTGTTCCCAGTAAGTATGATGAACTGGAAGACAAAGAGTTGAAGGCAGACAATCCTGTTAGGAAAATTTGATTCAGGTAATGGCAGATGAAACACTGAGGACATGAGAGGGGAAATGTAACAGGTGAAGATAACTGAAAGTGAAACTGGAATGTGGAATGTGTGTGACAAAGAGGAATTGAAGGTCATGCTGTGATGTGAGTCTGGTTTTCCCAGCCAGTGGTAGTATAGATAATAGAACAACCCAACAGAAGAGCACAGTTCAGTGAAAGAGTTAATGAGTTCCACTTCAGACATTCTTTTGTGAAACTCTGGGGATATGTGAGTGGTAGTCTCTGGAAACTGCCTGATAGCCAGGCTTGGTGACTCATGCCTGTAATCTCAAAACTTTCGGAGGCCTTGGCAGGCAGATTACTTGAGGCCAGGAGTTTGAGACCAGCCTGGGCAACTTGGCAAAATACAAAAAAGTTGAGTATAGTGGCACATACCTATAGTCCCAACTACTTGGGAGGCTGAGGTGGGAGGATCACTTGAGCCCAGGAGGATGAGACTACAGTGAGCCAAGATTGTGCCAGTGCACTCCAGCCTGGGGGATAGACCAAGATAAAGTCTCAAACAACAAAAAAGAAGTTGCCTGAACAGAGACAGCAGTTTCTGCTTATGTACAGTTACATTTATTTGTACAGGTTGACTTACTGTATGCCTGTATCATAAACAGTGTGACTTTATGAAATATTTGTGTTGTTTACCGAAAAATGCTGAGCTTATTGAAAAATATTTATAGTGGTCTGGGGCCAGTGGCAGTTGGTCACACAAGTAAGATCTTCTTTGAACTGGCTGTAGAACAAAGGCGTTAACAAACTTGCACAGTTATTGGCTGTGGTTTTTCTCCATCACATTTTAAAACTAGAAAAATACTCAGTTTTTGACTAAAAGTACATATGGTTCAAACATCAAAAAGTACAAAGTGCTTTCCATTAAAAAAAAAAAAAAAAACCAGGCCGGGCGCGGTGGCTCACGCCTATAATCCCAGCACTTTGGGAGGCCGAGGCAGGTGGATCACGAGGTCAAGAGATCGAGACCATCCTGGTCAACACGGTGAAACCCCGTCTCTACTAAAAATACAAAAAATTAGCTGGGCATGGTGGCGCACGCCTGTAGTCCCAGTTACTTGGGAGGCTGAGTCAGGAGAATTGCTTGAACCCAGGAGGCGGAGGTTGCAGTGAGCCGAGATCGCGCCATTGCACTCCAGCCTGGGTAACAAGAGCGAAACTCCGTCTCAAAAAAAAAAAAAAAAAAACCCTCCTACCAAGACAAAATGGTATCAACTCATTGTTTTCTGCTCCTCCCCTGTAAATACAACTAAATACTCTGGAAATAATTGAACAGAATTCCATAAAGGAATATGAGGGGGAAAGAAGGCAAACCTGGTAGGTATCTCAGGACTTGAGGAACAACAGTGCAGCGAACTCCCTGGGATTGATGAATTGATTGAATGATGGTAGAGACGGAGTCTTAATCTCCTATATAATATCCCTGGCTGGGCACTGGAGAGGCCTGTAACCTGGAATTACCAATAAGCATAGGACACCCCCCCGCCCCCAAAAAAGGAAAAGAAAACAAATAGAGAAAATCTGTTCTCTATTGCCAAAAATCCAAGAAAGAAAAATCCCACCGAAGACCTAGTGGTGAGCCCTATTTCGTTACCAATACCCAGCAGTGGGCTCAGTCTGCCTGCAGACTTAGTCCCATACCAGGGGACAGCACCAATGGCTTCTATAGGCCCGGTGTCTGGTAATCCTTTGCCCAGTGGCAGGATACTTTCGTAGGTTTTGAAACCTCTACTTTCTTCCCCTTAGCAGAAGAAAGCCCCCAAGGTATATTTTTCCTGCTCCCAGCAATCCCAACAGAGATCAAACAGGAGGTCTGCCTGTCTCAGGCAGCCAGAGAACAGGCCAGGGGAAGGTCTCTCTATTCTGTGGTTCCAGTATCACTCAGCCCCTATGTGCTAACACTGGCTGGCCCAGGTAAGTCTCTGTAGCCTTTTCAGGCAGTACCAAAAGGGATTAAGTTAGAACCTTAGCAGAACCAGAACACAACGGGGCATAATTGCATTGCAAGGGCTCTAGAAACCAAATTGTCACCAGAACTACAGTCATAACCCATATACTAAATGTAAACAGGGTGATTGCATACTAAAGTACAAAATTAGAATTTTAAAGCAGCCATCATAAAACTACTTTAACAAACAAGTATGAATTCCCTTGAAACAAATAAAAACTGAAAACCTCAGCAAAGAAATATAAGTTATATAAAAACCAAATGTTAGTTGTCAATATGAAAAATATAATTAAAATTAAAAACTTAAATGGGCTCAGCAGCAAAACATTGTTCCAGTAGGTTACTCAAAGTAGTAAAATGTAGCTGGGTGTGGTGGTGTGCACCTGTAGTCCCAGATACGCAGTAGGCTGAGATGGGAGGATCACTTGAGCCTGGAGTTTGAGACCAGCCTGAGCAACACAGTGAGACCCCATCTCTAGAGAAAAAAACAGTAGTAGAACATTGGTACCAGTTAGTTGTATGAATATTGTCATACCTAGAGCAACCACTAAGAAAACTATACAAAGCACTATACTCAAAAACATTTTTTAAATAAAAATAGAATTCTAAAAAATGTTCAGGTAACCTTGGGTGAGATGTAATTTGAAAAAATGAAAAAAGGAAATTAAAGATTTTTTTAAAAGTTCAAATAACCAACAGGAAGGCAAGAAAGTAAAACAGAGAAATGAGAATGAGAAAAAGAACAAATGGACTGGGCATGGTGTCTCATGCCTGTAATCCCAGCACTTTCGGAGGCAGAGGCAGGCATATCACCTGAGGTCGGGAGTTCAAGACCATCCTGACCAACACAGTGAAACCCCATCTTTACAAAGTTAGCTGGGTGTGGTGGCGCATGCCTGTAATCCCAGCTATTGGGGAGGCTGAGGCAGGAGAATCACTTGAACCCGGGAGATGGAGCTTGCAAGTGAGCACCTGCCCATCAGTAACTATTGTAGATGTCAATGGTCTAAGTACTACAATTAAAAGACAAAGATTAGAGAGTAGATTTTTTTTTAAGTAAATGACTCAAGGAGGCCAGGTACAGTGGCTCCTGCATGTAATCCCTTTGGGAGGCTGAGACAGAAGGATCACTTGAACCTAGCAGTTCGAGACCAGCCTGAGTATCACAGGGAGAACCCATCTCTACAAATAATTTTAAAATTAGCTGGGCATGACACAGGCACACACCTGTGGTCCTAGCTATTCAGAAGGCTAAGGTGGGAGGATTGCTTGAGCCCAGGAGGTAGAGGCTACAGTGAGTACAGTCGGCCATGATCACACCTGTCTTGAAAAGAAAAAAATGTCCCAAGTATATGCTATCTACAAGAAATGCATAACAAACATAAGGACATAGGTAGGTTAAAAGTTAAAAGATGGGAGACCAGGCACAGTGGCTCACGCCTGTGATCCCAGCACTTTGGGAGGCTGAGGCAGGTGGATCACAATTGATAGAACTGCTAGACAGAATGTTAGTAAAGATGTAACAATGCCATCAGACAACAAAATCTCATAGACATTGATAGAAATTCCACTCAGTGACAGAATATACATTCCCATTAAACATTCGCCAAGGTGGATCTTGGGTCATAAAACCAACTTCAATAAATTTAAAAGATTAAAATTATGATGGAGCATGGAGGTTTGTGCCTATAATCCCAGTACTTTGGGAAGCTGAGGTGGGGGAACTGCTTGAGACCAGTCAGTCTGGGCCACATGGCAGGACCTCCATCTCTTCAAAAAAATTTTTTTTGTAAATTATTCAGGTATGGTGGCACATACCAGTTGTCCCAGCTACTTGGAAGACTGAGGCATTACGGTCTCTTGAGCCCAGAAGTTTGAGGTGGCAGTGAGCTGTGATTATGCCACTGCACTGCAGCCTAGGCAATAGACCCCATCTCTTTAAAAAAAAAAAAAAAAAAAAAAAATTGAAATTGGAATTATTCCAGGTATACCAGGCATCTCATAGTCTAAAGAAAAAAAAATGTAAACACAGGATAATTGTTTAACAGAATCCAATAACCATCCATGTTAAAACTCAGCAAACTAGTTAACTTGACAAAGAGCGTCTGTAGAAAGCCTACAACTAACATCATATTTAATGGTGAATAAGTGAATGCTTTCCATCTAAGACTGGGAATGAGGCAAGGATGTCTACTTACACCACTCTTTTTTAACATAGTGTACTGGAAGTTATTATAAAGATGGAGAGCATAGTAGTTGCCATATATTTAGGGATTGGAAAGAGGAGATGGGTTAGATACGGCTATAGAGGGGTAATATGAAGGAACCCTGTTGATTGTAAGCAGCCACCATAGGCCAGGTAATCTGTAATCCCCGCACTTTGGGAGGCTGAGGTAGTGGTTACACAAAGCTACACTTGATAAAGTTGCATAGCACTACACACACACACACACAAATAGCATGTAAAGCGAAAAATCTGAGTAGGCTCTGTGGGTTGTCTCCGTTTCCTGGTTTTGGTAGTATACCATATTTACCTAGGATGTCAACACTGGGGGATAGTGGGTAAAAGGGTACACAGGGACCTTCCCTATGTAATTCTTTGCAACTTCCTGTGAATCTAATATTTTCTCAAAAAGTTTTAAGCCTCCTACGCTCCCCATTTTTGTGTCTCATCCTTTCCCCTACAAACGTTGCTCTGTTTAATTATAATCCTTTCAAAGATTCTTTTAAAATGCGTATAGAAGTGTATTTGCAGTATTATCTTATCCCCCATACCTTTTCAATACAAATGGTTTCACATTATACTTATGCTTTGCTGGTTTTTTTTTCACTTAGTAGAGAGACCATTGCATAGTAATTATAAAATAATTTCTCCATGCTTTATTTTTTCTCATTCAGAGATTACATTGATATTTCTACCATAATAACCAGTTTTCTATTAACAGACTACTGGGTTGTTCTTTTGCTTTTAGAAACAACTACCTGGTGGAAACCTTGCACATTTACTATTTTGCTGGAGTATAAATACACCTCTAAGATAAATTACTAGAAATTGGTTTTCTGGATTAGAATTTGTGTGTACTTGTAATTTTTAGAAAATGATACTGTCAGGCAGCCCTGCCTATGAGTCATAGCAGTTCACATACCTACCAAGTATATTTCTCCATATTATTCTCAATAGTTATTTTAAAATTTTAGGACTTTTGACAATATGTTAGTGTTAAAGTGGCATTTCAGGCCAAGCATGGTGGTTCACACCTGTAATCCCAGCACTTTGGGAGGCCGAGGTGCGTGGATCACCTGAGGTCAGGAGTTTGAGACCAGCCTGGCCAACATGGTGAAACCCCGTCTCTACTAAAAATACAGAAATTAGCTGGGTGAGGTGGTGCATTCCTGTAATCCTAGCTACCTGGGAGCCTGAGGCAGGAAAATTGTTTGAATGGGGAAGACAGAGGTTGTAGTGAGCCGAGATCACAGCATTGTGCTCCAGCCTGGGTGACAGAGTGAGACTCCATCTCAAAAAATAAAGACATTTCAGTGGGATTTTAATTTTTATTTTTCTTATCATACTTTTAACATTGGACATCTTTTCATAGATTCAAAAGACATTTGTGTCTCTTCTATAAAATGTGTTCATATTGTTTCGGTCATTTTTCCAGTGGTTTATTGGCCTTTGTAGCAGTTATTGATTTGTGGGAGTAATTTATAGAATAAGCTCTTTGTCTTTGGCATGAGGGTCAAGTATTTTTTCGGTTTCTCATTTGCCTTTTGACTTTTATTATAATGTTTTGTCTTTTTTTTTGTCTTTTGCCACATAGAAGTTTTTTCTTTTTCTTTAGTCAAACTTTTGTGGCCTGTGGACTTCGTGCCAGTTAGAAAGGCCTTCCCCCGCACAGCAAGATTATAAATTTAACAGTATTTTAATGCTTTCAGGTGTAGTCCTATTGAAATCTGGAGTAACCTCTCCACAGAGAGGAGGCTATGTTGCCTTAGGCAGGAGACTTTATTTCTGGCCCTGGGTCTTGTTCCATGGGTCTCCTCAGCCTTGTTGGAAATCTGGGTCACAGTTAGAACTAGATCAGGTTAATCTCACATCCTCTATAAAGTGGTTCTTTATAGGGAAAGGAAGGAAAGGGAGTCATTGAATGATCTTCTGGCTCTTACCCCATCTCACAGCAACATTTATTTCAAAGATAGACTCTGGTAGAAGAGGTTTTTGTCCTATTGCTTGGAGAGCTAGTGGTTGAAAGACAGAGTCCCTTTGGTCTCCAGGGAAGGGAAACCAAACTTAAAGGACCATTTCTTTCCACTGATCATTCGTGCATGTGCCACTTAGACTGCTTCTCCACAGGGTCAGGCTCCTGAATCTGAGGAATCTAAAACTGTTCTCCATCACAATGAAAACTTGGGAGTCTTGTCCACATTTCAGCAGCACAACCCTGTGGACTTTTTTCAGAATGAAGTGCTAGTTAGTGGTGTCTTTGCTAAACCTTGTATTTTCAAAATGGGTATGAAAAACGTTTGCTTAGCAGAATTCCCACCCACCCTCTCCCCTTAGGAGTAGCCAGGCCAGAAGAAGGAAGGCCTGCTGTGAGTGGGTCTGGAAATGACATCACCACCCCACCAAACAAGGAGCTCCCACCAAGCCCAGAGAAGAAAACAAAGGTAGGTGCCAGAGTGGTGATCTTCTACTGCCAGAATTTTTAAACACAGTATCTTCTACTGTTATTGCTTGAATCATGAATGACATTTCTTTTTTCTGAGCTATTATGGTCCTTCCTCATGTTTGGACCTGCTTAGAAAATATCTTGTATTCTCATTTACCATAGTGGCCTAAACCAACATTAAAATCTCAGCCTTTGACCCTATTATCTTACATATCTGTAAAAAATGTTCTATAGAGATTGTTTCTGCTTCCCTTAACAACAACCAAAAGGACAAATGCAAAAATATTCTGAAATAAATTCTGAATTGTTTGCTATTAACTCAGTGTTAGATGAAAGAAAAAACGATTCTGAAATCTCCATTCATGAAAAGAGAATGCAGATTTTGAAGATGGATCATATAGCTTCAGACACATAACCCTAGTACTTACTGCAAAGTTCAAAAGCCACACTGTAGGTTGTAGCTGTTGTTGTCCCATAAGATACAGGTAGTTTCAGCATGTCCAGGGGCTTCAAAAAGTTAAATTAAAAAGTTCTTAAAAAAAAAATACAGGTCATAATGGCTTAGTCACCTCCTGATGATTTTCTTATAGAATTATTTTAGCCACAAAAAGTTCGTTTTAAGAGTTAGTTAATTGTTTTACTGAATTAAATCTTCAGGTGCCAAACTGCCAGAATTTGTGGCACTGTCATTAAGAAACTAATCCCCCATTTTCTTTCTCTATCCTGGTCTCATTCCATTATTTATTGAGCTCAGAAGAAAGAAATGCCAATTTTAAGTTGCATCTATCCTCATTGCTTATAATTTTACTTTGAATTGTGCAATTTATACTTTTTTTAATTTGTTTTTATTCTTGTCTGTGTGTTTGATGTTGGCCTTTAAAAAATAAAAATAAAAAATAAAAAACAACAACAATCAACCTAAAGCCTTTGGCCTCCACTCAGCCTGCAAAGACTTCAACATCGAAAGCCAAAACACAGCCCACTTTTCTCCCTAAGCAGCCAGCTCCCACCACCACTGGTGGGTTGAATAAAAAACCCATGAGCCTTGCTTCAGGCTTAGTACCAGCTGCCCCACCCAAACGCCCTGCTGTCGCCTCTGCCAGGCCTTCCGTCTTACCTTCAAAAGACATGAAGCCAAAGGTAAGTGGTCACCTAACTACTGTGCTGAGGAATATTGTTCCCCTCCGAGTATCAGATAGACAGGCTCTTGTTGCTAAAGACAACAGAATCAGGCTGGGGGCATTGGGAAAAGGCAAGGGAAATGGGGGAGAGGGGGGATTTGAAAATTGGCATGGCTACTCCGGGCGCACTGCCTATGGGTTAGCCCTGCTCCACAAGGAGCAGCCAAAAAAGAAAAAAGGAAATCAATTTGGGGCCTATTGATGCAGCCATTTAACATTTTGATTTTATGCTTTTTACCTTTTCCTGCCCTGTTTGGAGATAATATTCCATCTACTTAGGTTCCTCCTCCTCTCTCTCAACCACTTACTCTTTACCTATTTAAGCACTTACTAACCAGTTTCCTCAACTCCATATACCAATTAGATACTCTTTTTTGGTATAATTCTCATATCAAATTTAATTTTTTGGCTTTCTCTGTAATCATGCTGCAGAAGTGAGTTTTATCCATTACTTTTGTGATATAACTGGCTCTTGCAACTTATCTGAGTGTGTTCCAGCGTGATGTGATGTGATAACTTACTTTGCTTTGGGCATTAGGCCACGTCTCACTGAGCTGCTCCTGAAGTCATCCAGTTTTCTAGGTCATCCACGGTTTCTGTATTTCCCAGAATAAAGTGGCATTAGTGTTACAGAATTGCTTCAGGAGGAGAGGGTAGTGTAGAGGCTGTGGCTGGCTTCCTTAACATCTTGTCTTATTTGAGAAGGGCCTTTAGGTTAAGTTAGCCTGATAGTATTATTTAAATTCATGGTGTGAAATAGTTTCCCATGTTAAAATGTCAGTTTTTAATTTAATATTGTGAAGAAAACTGATGGTACCTAGGAATTGAAGTCTAGGCTGAAACCCTGGCCAAGAAACTGAGAAATCCTCTCATAAACTAGTAATGATAAAAATCTTGCAAAGCTTTCTCCAGTTGGTTGCTTTTCTTGATCTTCAGAAAGCGATAGGTTTGTTATAAGAGGGCAGACGTGAGGTGCCTGGAGCCCTGGCTGCAGGTCCTCCCTGCTACGTATTCATCAGCGGCCCCCAGGGGAGACATAGGAGAGCATAGGAAGGAGAGATGTCTAGTGAAATTTCACTCTATAATAATCATATAAATGAGGCCAGGTACAGTGGCTCACGCCTATAATCCCAGCACTTTGAGAGGCTGAGGCGGGCAGATCACAAGGTCACGAGTTCGAGACCAGCCTGGCTAATGTGGTGAAACCCTGTCTCTACTAAAAATACAAAAATGTTAGCCAGCCATGGTGGCACATGCCTATAGTCCCAGCTACTCAGGAGGCTGAGGCAGGAGAATTGCTTGAACCCAGGAGGTGGAAGTTGCAGTGAACTGAAATCATGCCACTACACTCCAGCCTGGGCAACAGAGTGAGACTCTATCTCCACCCAAAAAAAAAAAAAAAAATCATACAAATGAAGTGTACTGTACTAGTTGCTTTATATACACCTTTTTTTATTTTTTTTTTGAGATGGAGCCTCTATCACCCAGGCTGGAGTGCAGTGGCATGATCTTGCTCACTGCAACCTCCACCTCCTGGGTTCAAGCAATTCTCATGTCTCAGCCTCCTGAGTAGCTGGGATTACAGGCTCCCACCACCATGCCTGGCTAATTTTTGTATTTTTAGTAGCGATGAGGTTTCGCCATGTTGGACAGGCTGGTTTCAAATTCCTGACCTCAGGTGATCTGCCCACTGAAGCCTCCCAAAGTTTGCTAGGATTACTAGCTTGACCTTGCGCACTGGACCTGTTCTAATGTGTTTTACCCAGATGAGGAAATAAAGCTCAGAGAGGCCCAGTGATTTGCCCAATAACACACTGAGAGTTAAGGGGCCAGACCAGGACTGCAGCCCAGGCTTCTGACCTAGATTTGGCCAGTGACCACTTCATCTGCAGCTTATTTTGGTAGAAAGATTTGTAGAGGCAAACAAATAGGGAGAAAAACCTATTCAGAAAAGATAAGTAGATTATGATTCTGGCAGAGAAGAAAATGTAAATTGGGAAACAGCAGAATAGCTCCAGTTAACTTCTGCAGGTTGTTGAAGCCAAGAAGAGCCTGACATCTGAAGGATTGAGATTTCTATCCCACATAACTTCTCTCTAACTTACTTTATCATTATTACCCTTACTGGGAAAGTAATAGGACTATGCTAGATTATTCTGAATAATAGTCATGGTGTTAAAAATTTGACACACGTCCCAGAGAGCATCTGGTTTAGTCATCAAATTTTAGAGCAATAGGAAAGGGAACCCCTCTGCCCAAAATCCTACATTTCCAGCAGAGCTGGTAGCAGAACCACTTCCCCTGATTCCAGCCTTAGAGTTCTTCACACCATACTTAGGGCCTTTATTTGTGGAAATAGTCATTATCCTACATTTGCAGAGTTAGACTTCATTTGATTGGATACCAGCCCTTAATTTCTAAGTACCTACTTAGCTGATTTTTCCATTTAACAATATCCTGCTTGTCTCTACCTACATACTGCCCTCTGTGTAGCCACTTCTCTTGGAGGAAGAGAGCTGGGCCCACTGTGTTTGTGGTTTGGCTTACTCTCTCGACTAATATGGTACATTTGTTTATCACAATAGTGTCTTCATCCCCTATCCCCATAGAAACCAGGCTAAATTGATTCTTTCCCTTCCTCACTAGTGATGTTGTTCCCAGCCTTCATGTAAAAGGAACTAGAGTGACCCAGATGCCAAGCATCTACCCTTGAGAGACTTTTTCTCTTTTGCTCTTGGACCATAGATGTGCTATCAGTGCTCTTTATCCCTTCTGTTGGTCTGGACTGCCTCTTATCATCATCTGTGTGCTGAGACCTTTCATCCTTTATTCCCTGACATCACATATTATCAAAGCTGGTCCTTAATGAGCCTCTCTTCTAATCTCTGTCCCAATGAGGAAATAAAGCCCAGAGGCTCAGTGATTTGTTGGAGTAGGGCTGCAGCTCACACTTCTGGCCCAGATTTGTGCAGTGGCCTCTCCATCTGCAGCTCAGTCCTGTTCGGTATTCTCTAGCTGCATGTTAGCCAAAAGAATGGCTCAATTTGACTGAACACAATTTTTGTTTTTTTGTTTGTGTATGTGTTTAATCTTAAGTATAATACATTAGATTTTGTTACATTAAATACGTTAGTATTTTTGGCATTCCTACAGAGGTTACATTAAAGAATATATACATATATATTAATATATAACACAGTAGATCCAGAGACAAATGTAGGTTGTGATGTACCCTTCAGGGTTACTTACTCTCACTGGCTTAGGTTGGATTGAAGTCGTTTTACTCCCTGTTACCTGCCCTCAGATCATATAGTACCCTGCCTGGCCAGTTTGTTGCTTTATGTGGAGGATTTTGCTCTTAGAACCATATATATTTTCCTGTCAGTAGCTGCTGAACCCACAGTACTTCCTGTTCGCTGGTACATGCTTGTATAGAAGCATCTTGTATGACCGCCTGGGACTATTGCTGACCTCCAGGCCTCACTCCCACTTTCCCTATTTCCAGCCCATTGCAGAAGCAAAGGCTCCTGAGAAGCGGGCCTCACCATCCAAGCCAGCTTCTGCCCCAGCCTCCAGATCTGGATCCAAGAGCACTCAGACTGTTCCAAAAGCTACAACAGCTGCCTCTGTTGCTTCAACTGGCCCAAGCAGTAGGAGCCCCTCCACGCTCCTGCCCAAGAAGCCCACTAGTGAGTATTGCCTGTCTTTCTCTCCCATGGGAACTAGCAAGGGGAAAATGGGATCTTGGCTTTGCCTTCACCATAGCTCTAGCCAGCATCACAAACACCTGTGCAGGCCTGCTTAGGTACCAGTCCTGAGTGGGCTGCCTGGAACAGTAGTAGCCTGGTGGGCCTGGTACTTAATAAGCCTTCATCTCTCTGTGAGCTTAGCAGTTGGGCGTATTCAGAAAAATCTTGAGTGAAGATAGAAAGAAAAAGATACTGCTCATGTATTTGCAGGTAGAATTTACTCTTGCCTTCTTAGTAACTCCACGGTACCTAGCGCTTTGTGGTCATGGGCTTACATGATAATAAGAAGAGGGCTACTCAAGTCCGTAGGCATGTATTGACAGCCTACTTCTAAGGCCACATAGAAGGTGTTGTCAGGGCAATAGGAAAGAATAAGACACAGTGCCTGGCCATCTAATTTACCACTCCATTCCCAGGGACTAACACAGTTCCTGGCTCAAAGTAGACATTCAGTAATTGTTAAATAATGAGAAACCTCAATATTGGATGCACCATCCAACAGGTCAGTTTGTTAAATGTTATATTCATAAGTATATTTTGTACAGCCATTAAGACTGAGGGGAAAACCTGCAGAAGTCAAGAAGATGACTGCAAAGTCTGTTCCAGGTAATAGCCCATCCGCCATTTTGTAGAGCCCTAACTTGAACCCCCAGTTCCTCCTCCTCTGTGGCTTAAGTGTCCCTTTTTCTCTCTGCCCCTGAACCCGTGTTCTCTCACTCCTTTGCAGCTGACTTGAGTCGCCCCAAGAGCACCTCCACCAGTTCCATGAAGAAAACCACCACTCTTGGTGGGACAGCCTCTGCTGCAGGGGTGGCTCCCCACCCGAGTCAAGCCCACACCCATGCCGTCTCGGCCCTCCACAACTCCTTCCATAGACAAGAAGCCCACCTCGGCCAAGCCCAGCTCCACCACCCCCAGACTCAGCCGCCTGGCCACCAATGCTTCTGCTCCTGATCTGAAGAATGTCCGCTCCAAGGTTGGCTCCACGGAAAACATCAAGCATCAGCCTGGAGGAGGCCGGGTGGGTCCAGGGAGCTTGGGGTCCTGGCATTGCTGGCCCCTGAATCCTCCCCTCCATCTCCACCCACTGTTCCTAGGCCCACCAAAGAAGGGGGCAGTTAGGACATTGGACTCAGTGTCAGGATATTTCAGCCTGGGCTCTCCATAGTGGGCTTTGTGCCCCAGTAGCAGCAAAGCAGAGTAGGCAGAGCTCTGGGCTTTCTCTTCCTGTCTCAATAAGAGAGGCTTCTGTTCTAGATGTTGGGGTCTGGGTTTACAGTTTTGCTTGGATGTAAAAGGATTCTGGTCGGGTGCAGTGGGTCACGCCTCTAATCCCAGCACTTTGGGAGGCTGAGGTAGGTAGATGATGAGGTCAGGAGTTCAAGACCAGCCTGGCCAATAGGGTGAAACCCCATCTCTATTAAGAATACAAGTAAAAATTAGCCGGACGTGGTGACGGGCACCTCCAGCCACTTGGGATGCTGAGCAGAGAATTGCTTGAACCCAGGAGGCAGAGGTTCCAGTGAACCAAGATTGCACCACTGCACTCCAGCCTGGGCAACAGAGTGAGACTCCCTCTCAAAGAAAAGAAAAGCGGTGCAGGGGAGGGGGTTCTTTTATAGAAGAAACAGAGGAGGCCTCAGAGACTCTGCAAGCATGAGAGACAGCTTAGTTGTTCTTTTTCTTTTTTTTTTTTTTTTGTTTTAATTTTATTTTTTTAAAGAGATGGGATCTTGCCGTGTAGCCCAGGCTGGAGTGCAGTGGCTATTCACAGGCACGATCCGACTACTGATCAGCACGGGAGTTTTGACCTGCTCCATTTCCAACCTGAGCCGGTTCACCCCCTCCTTAGGCAACCTGCTGGTCCCCCACTCCCAGGAGGTCACATATTGATGCTGAACTTAGTGTGGACACCCGATCGGCATAGTGCACTACAGCTGAGAACTCCTGGGCTCAAGCAATCATCCCACCTCAGCCTCCTGAGTAGCTGGGACTACAGGCACGTGCCACTGCGCCTGGCAAGCCTAGTTTTTCATGGTTCTTTTTTTTTTTTTTTTGAGACGGAGTCTGGCTCTATCACCGGGGCTGGAGTGCAGTGGCATGATCTCAGCTCACCACAACCTCCACCTCCCGAGTTCAAGCTGTTCTCCTGCCTCAGCCTCCCGAGTAGCTGGGACTACAGCCACGTGCCACCACGCTTGGCTAATTTTTTTTATATAAATTTTTAGTAGAGACGGTGTTTCACTGTGTTAGCCAGGATGGTCTCGATCTCCTGACCTTGTGATCCGTCCGCCTCAGCCTCCCAAAGTGCTGGGATTACAGGAGTAAGCCACTGCGCCCAGCCATTTTTCATGATTCTTACCCTGCACAGAGAATGTCAGGATAGGCAGAAGGTAGAACACCTCTTAGTTCCACAACACATGACTTGAGTGGAATCTATCTGAAAGAGGACTAAGGTGTCCTCTTGTGGCCAGGATGAGTCATGCTATGAGCCTTTGGCCTTCCTAAACAACAGGACTGCACTGGATATGGGGAGAAAGGCATGGCAGATCACAGTGCTTCACTTTTAGGATTTTCTGGTTGCATCAATCCCAGAATTATTATTATTTTTTAGACGAAGTCTCACTCTGTCGCCAGGCTGGAGTACAGTGGTGCAATCTCGGCTCACTGCAACCTCTGCCTCCCAGGTTCAATCGATTCTCCTGCCTCAGTCTCCCAAGTAGCTGGGACTACAGGCGCACCCTGCCACGCCCAGCTAACTTTTGTATTATTAGTAGAGATGGGGTTTCACCATGTGGGCCAGGATGGTCTCATTCTCTTGACCTTGTGATCCCCCCACTTTGGCCTCCCAAAGTGCTGGGATACAGGTGTGAGCCACTGCACCCAGCCAATCCCAGAATTATCTAACTTTTAACCATGGGAACTCTGTGTATGAAAAGATGGTGATGAAAGTCCATCTGAGAATGTTCAGGTCCCTGGAGTAGTGACCATCTCATCTCCTAGGTATTCACCATCTCTACACCACCACCACCATCCAGGGGCAGGATATTTAAATTGCTTAATCCAGAGCTGTTAAGAAATTTAGGAGGGACAAAAATGAGGCGGAATCCTGGTGTCACTGGAAGACTCTGATGGCAAGCTGGGATCAGTCTGGATAAGAGCCTGAGAGTTGCTTTTGGTAGCGACAGTGGCTCTGGCATGCCCACCAGGCCTCTGGGCTGTGCTGCTGATGACCCATCTCCCCCTGCCTTTTCTCTTACGGTTTCATGGTGCAAAAGTTACAAGAGGTCTCGGGTGGGGAGTTGGTGAGTGACTTGGTCTAGTGAATTGTTTTCTGCTCCAGCATACCTGAAGCATGTGACACTTTCTGTTTTCAGTATTGACTCCCTGTGACCGTGGCAGCTGCTTGGGGCATATCAGAACATTGGGCATGGGGGGTGGGCATTGTAATTGGAAAATCATGCCCTAGCACACTCTAAGAATCACTGGTTTGGTTGTCTTAGCCTTCCTTTGTGTCTGTTCCTTATGTCTCAAGACTGTGGCCTGTAGCTCCTCTTTTTTGTGGTCCTCTACTCAAGGATCTGTAGCTTGGTCTAACCTGGGAAATGTGTGGTTTTGCTAGGATCAAAGGCCACCTGCTTTTGCCTGGTGGCCTGACCTGGATTTGAGTCCCCTATAGCCTTCTTCCCTTCTTGGCATTTGAGCTCTTATCCTCTTGATTTGAAATTTGCCCTCCCTTTATCTCCATCCAGGCTAAAGTAGAGAAAAAAACAGAGGCAGCTGCTACAACTCGAAAGCCTGAATCTAATGCAGTCACTAAAACAGCCGGCCCAATTGCAAGTGCACAGAAACCACCTGCGGGGAAAGTGAGTTTTATTTTAGACCCACCTCTGGAAGGTGAAGATGGTAAAATACTTCTTCCAGCCTGAGCCACTTGCCCTCTCTTGCACTTTTTCCCTATCCTTTAGTAGTTTCTATTTCTTAACCCCCATATTCCCTTCTCTGTACTTGATGACTCAGCCATCAGAAAAGTTTTTGTATTAACCTTCAAAGTTAATAGAGTTGGGAGCCCATTAGCCCTTTGGAGAATTTTTTTTTTTTTTTTTTGGCTGGATAAAATGGATCCAAAGACTTTGATTCACTTCCTTCACACTGACCTTGATGTGAAACCTACCTGGTACAGATGCGAATACAGCACACCCATGTTTGTTATCAGGAAGACATAGCAGGGGTAATTTCCACCACCTGGAACCTTGGAGCCCCTGTGCTTTACCTTGAACTAAAAGATCCCTCTGATAACGCTGTTGGGTATGGAGATAACGTCATTTGTCCTGGTTCCCCAGGTCGCCTCTTAACTGCAAGTTAGAATGCTCATTCCCAATGGAAACCCACTTAGTATAGGCATGCAGCATCATCTGGAGGGCAGAGGTAAGCTGAAACCATAGGTTCTTTCCCCTTGCCTCTGTACCGGAATCCAGGTTCCTCCTGAGTGCTTGCAACACCTTCCTTCCTTAGCCACTGCAAGTAGGTGTGCTTCTCTGCCAGAGAAGCCTAAGCTCTAGCCTTTTGGGACCAGCATGGGAAGTCTCAGCCCAGAGCATTCATATGGTAAAGCAGACTACACCGTGGCTTCTGAGTGACTACTAGAGGTCCTAGGTTCAGACCAATGCTCATTAAGAAGTAGTGTGATAACCACTTGTTCACCATCAGAGTTGTGAAAAAGGCTAGAAATGAGTAGGTACAATGAGGTCTGTGGGTTGGAGTTTCTCAGGATGGATTTCTGTACTCTGAACTCGTCAGCCAGGGGGCTGCACCATTTGCAAAGAAAGGGAGTTGGAAACTATTCCTTCTTGAGAAGGTCCTAGGATTCTTTGTTCTAGACTGTTAGAGCCAGGGCTTTGGTGTTTCTCAGTTCCAGGGGGAGCCATTCCTGTACTATACAGTGTGACTGTGCCTCCAGGATTGGGTAGCATTGCTGTCCTGCTTAGAGCCTGTTCTTTCCTCATGGGAATCTCACAGGGCAGAGGACTAGGCGTATGGAGGATTCAAGAAGGTATTTTGCCCTTGAGTCAAAACTACTATGCTTTCTCGAGCCCTAAGACAAATGGGCTAAGTGTGGAGGCTGCAGCTGCTCCCCTGGTATCGGAGATTCTGTATTCATTTGTATTGACATCTGAGCACTGACCCCTCCTTCCTGTTAGTATCATCTGTGCCCTTGTTGCCAGCTGCCCAGTGCTTCTCAGAGCAACCTTTGCTTCTGAGAGTGGGTTTGGCTGCAGCCATTCCAGGGCCCAGATTTAAGGGAAGTACCCTTGTTGGGTGAGAACAGGTCCACATGATAGGACTCTTGCAGAGAAGAGCCAAGGACACTGTGCCCAGCTCTTGAGGAGGGAGCAGAGCAAGGAGGTGGGGCTGTGCTTGGTTGGGCATCAGGGGCCTGCTGCCGCCTGGTCTTTGTGCACCACAACCCTGCCCCCAAGGAGTGGTGATGACCAACATGCAGCGCCTGTGCAGCTCTGCTCCTGTTATCGTGTTGTCTGTTCACGTTTTTCACTCCCCTCTTGCTCTTTCACATTTCTTTTCCACACCTGCTTTTCCACACCTGTTGTGCAGAAGGTGGGAGTGGAGGTTTAATAACACTTTTTGTTGGTCATTGTGATCACGTGTGGACTCACTGCCTGCCCTGTGTCGGTTCTAACCAGTCCTCTCCCTTTGTGTTGTTTTTTTCTGTTTTCTAACACTCCAGGTCCAGATAGTCTCCAAAAAAGTGAGCTACAGCCATATTCAGTCCAAGTGTGGTTCCAAGGACAATATTAAGCATGTCCCTGGAGGTGGTAATGTAAGTATCAGCTCTGGTTAGCTGGAATCTGAGGCATAGCCCACTGTGAGGTTGTACTGGGGAGAGGGCCAGGTGCCCACGTAGACAGAATCCCAGTGGCCTGGGCTGGGGCGTTCTCTAACAAGCAGTCTAGCAAAGTGAGGGGACCTCGACACTCCCATATGTTTAGACAGGGTGTTTCTGGCAAGCCTCTGAACACCAGCATGGTGATATCCACTGGGTATCTTTTCACCCCTGTGGGTGGGAGGGTTTGGATTTTCCTCCAGCTATGTCAGAGCCTGGTCTGAGGGCAGTGGTTAGCAGCAGACCTGTTGCCTGTCCAGAGTTCGTTCATGGGATACATATGTGTGTCTGCATGCCCTTGAATTACCGTAGAAGTCCCTGCTCTGAGACAGATGTCCACATCTTTCCAGAGCTCACCTTTGAATCCTTGTTACTATAAAATCAGAATTAACATTTTTCTCCTATCCCTTCCCCGCATTTTCCTTTATCTTTTTGCTCTCCACCTCTCCTTGTTCCTCTTTCTTTCTTTTCTCTCCCTACCTTCTCCCATTTCTCTTCTACTTTCCCTTTTTTTTCCCTTTCTAATCCCTTCCTCTTTTTTTTGGAGACAGAGTCTCGCTTTGTCACCAGGCCAGGGTGCAGTGGCACAATCTTAGCTCACTGCACTGCAACCTCTGCCTCCCTGGTTCAAGCAATTCTCCTGCCTCAGCCTCCCAAGTAGGTGGGACTACAGGCGTGCGCTGCCACGCCCAGCTAATTTTTTGTATTTTTTAGTAGAGACAGGGTTTCACCATGTTGGCCAGGATGGTCTTGATCTCTTGGCCTCGTGGTACACCCGCCTTGGCCTCCCAAAGCCCTGGGATTACAGGCGTGAGCCACCACACCTGGCCCCTTCCTCCTTTTTCTTCCCCCTCCTTCCTTCTTCAGTCCCTTTTCCCTCCTTATCTTTTTGTCCTCTTTCCTCTTCCATCCAACTATCCTTCTTTTTTGTCATGCTGCCATTGTGTGCCGGCTCTATGATGTGTGTTGGGGACACAGGTGATCCCAGCTTACAGGGAGGTTCTGGTCTAGGAAGAGAGAGGGCGAAGTCTTACTGTTGTTTAGTGTGTGAAGAACACCCTGTGCGCTTTCCACTTGTCACTGTCACAGTGCCCAGGCAAGTGGCACTCTGTGGAGTTGTGCCAGAGGCACTAGAAGCCACCACACACAACCCCTGCCTCCATTTCTTTTGAGTTCATTTGGTTCTTTCTCCTTGCTGTCCTGAACCAGACTAGGTCCTGCTCCACTTAACCCTTTTCATCTCTATACTCTGTAACACCCCTGCCTCCTCCTTGATGGTCATGACATTCTGCCCATGGCCTACAGACACCCCCAGCAGTTCTATTGTGAGGAATGTGGCCATGAACTTTCATTCTTGCCCCACACAACTCTCCTTCTTACCCGTCCTTCCTCGTCATCTTCTCACCACTGCCTCTTCTTGGACTGGGTAGAAATGGCATCCTCATGTGGAGTTGCTCAACCAGACATTAGTCAGCCCGGCACGGGATCAGCTGAAGTGAGGTGACAAAGATCCCAGCCCATGAGGGTCCCAGGCAGCTGCTGAGCCTGGCTTCTCCTGGCTTTGGCCTGGATGAAACAGAAGGTCAACAGGGGTTCTGAGGGAACCAGGTCACTTGTGTAGGTGAGACATAGAGATGTATTTGTGTGTGTTGTGTGGTGAATATAAGAGCTCTGAAAATAGTCATCATTTATGTATCACCTGCTATGATCTTTTCACACTGCCTACACATGACTTCACATGTGTAGGATTTTTTGTTTTGTTGGTTTTTTTTTTTTGAAGGCGAATGTATTTTTAAAGCCTTTATACTTTAGGAGGCTCCCCCTAAACAGAGAGCATTAGGAGACTACTGTGAGCAGTATTTCCCAGAGGGAGGATGAGGGTAAACAGCAGCTGGCCACAGCCGGACCCAGGTTCGTTCCATAGCCTCCTCCCTAAAGCCACCACAAGCAAATGTGCAATTTAAAATGGTGAGCCCTCAGGCTGGGCAACATAGTGAGACCCTCCGTCTCTACAAAAAAGGCTTCCCAATGTACTGGTATTACAGGCGTGAGTCACTGAGCCCGGCCTAAAATAATATTTTTTGTCAGCACTTTGGGAGGCCAAGGCAGGCAGATCTTGAGGTCAGGAGTTTGAGACCAGCCTGGCCAACACAGTGAAAAACCCTGTCTCTACTAAAAATACAAAAATTAGCCAGATGTGGTGGCATGCGCCTGTAATCCCTGCTACTCAGGAGGCTGAGGTGGGAGAATTGCTTGAACCCAGGAGGCAGAGGTTACAGTGAGCCCAGATCACGCCGTTACACTCCAGCCTGGACAACAGAGCGAGACTCCATCTAAGAAAAAAAAATTAACAATAATAATGATTTTGTATGAAAAGCTTTAAATTTCAAGTTATTTGTCTAGGATGTATTCCTAACATAGGACTTCCTTTTTTTTTTTTTTTTTTTTTTGAGAGAAGGTCTCACTCGGTTGGCCAGGCTGGAGTGCAGTGGTGCAATCTCAGCTCACTGCAACCTCCGCTTCCCGGGTTCAAGCGATTCTCCTGCCTCAGCCTCCTGAGTGGCTGGGACTATAGGTGTGTGCCCCCATACCTGGCTAATTTTTTGTATATATGATAGAGGCGGGGTTTCACCATGTTAGCCAGGATGGTCTCTGTCTCCTGACCTCATGATTCACCTGTCTCAGTCTCTCAAAGTGCTGGGATTACAGATGTGAGCCACTACATCCGGCCCCCAATGTAGAATTCTTATGTCAGAGGCTACATCTGTTTCATGGTGTGGAATATGTAGGGTGGTATTGTTGTTTTGAGACAGAGTCTTGTTCTGTCGCCCAGGCTGGAGTGCAGTGGTGCGATCTTGACTCACTGCAACCTCCGCCTCCCAGTTTCAATTGATTCTTCTGCCTCAGTCTCCTGAGTAGCCAGGATAATAGACGTGCACCACCACATCCAGCTAACTTTTGGTTTTTGTTTTGTTTTGTTTGTTTTTTGTTTTGAGACTGAGTCTCGCTTTGTCACCCAGGGTGGAGTGCAATGGCACAGTAGCAGCTCACTACAACCTCTGCCTCCTGGGTTCAAGAATTCTGCTGTCTCTGCCTCCCGAGTAGCTGGGACTACAGGCGCCTGCCACCACACCCAGCTAATTTTTGTATTTTCCGTAGAGATGAGGTTTCCCTGTTTTGGTCAGGCTGATCTCAAACTCTTGACCTCAGGGGATTCACCTACCTCGGCCTCGCAAAGTGCTGGGATTACAGGCATGAGCCACTGCGCCCCACCTAACTTTTGTGTTTTTCATAGAGATTTGGTTTCACCATGTTAGCCAGGCTGGTCTTTAACTCCTGACTTCAAATGATCCACCTGTCTCAGCCTCCCAAAGTGCTCGGATTACAGGTGTGAGCCACCATCCCTGGCTTATTCTTTTTTTGCTGGTAATTTTCCTGATGGGTATACTGAGTGGTTTGGCCTAGAATCTGGATTCTGCTAATTACATCCTCATGGTTTTAGTTAACATACTCCTTTATCCCTCAATTTTCTTTAAAATTATTTAGGTTTGTTTTTTTGCCCACATGCTAGCATGACATGTAAGTACGTAGTGAGGTTTATTCTGTGAGAAGTTACATTCATGTCTCATTCTTCAATTGTCTCATTTTTTGTGATGTTGGCAGTTCCTGGACCTGTGGGTTCAGTAGGCATGCCATGGTAAGACTTCTAATTCTAGTATTACTTCTTCATTTACTAGCTGGAATACATCTGTAAAGTGAAACTGCCCTTAACCATTCTTTAATTGCGAACTAGACAAGAGGTCAAGAGATACAGGCTTCAAATACGGAACACTGTCAAGAAATCTGTGGCTCTGGCCAATGCAGTGAGTGGCTCATGATTGTAATCCCAGCACTTTGGGAGGCCAAGTCAGGTAGATTGCTTCAGCCCAGAAATTCAAGACCAGCCTGGGCAACATGGCAAACTCTGTCTCTACAAAAAATACAAAAATTAGCTGATCATGTTGGCATGTGCCACTGGGACGCCAGCCTGGGCAATAGAGTGAGACCCTGTCTCAAAACCAAAAAAAATGTGTGGCTCTCCATCTTGGTAAGGGCCCAGGCCTTGGAGAGTGACTCTTAACTTCTTGCAGGTGCTGTTGTGGTTACAGTGTGAGATTAGCTTGTCACCACTGCATCAAGACCCATGTGGGGGATGAAGCAACTACCAGATCTTTGGCTGTAAAGTACCCTTCCCTATGCCCCCTCTCATGAGGGATAAGGATAGGGAGATGTTTGGATGAGGCCTTCATGGTCCCTCTTCTTGAATTGGCCATTTCTTCCCCTGACAAATAACAAGATACCTTGTTGTAAACCCAGATAAAGCACTTACAATGGTGTGACCACCAGCTCTGTAGCTGCAGGGCTCCATTTGCCATCAGCTCATACTTAGGAGGAGGTATCTGTGCTGTATCCTAAACTTCCATTTTGGAGATACCTGTAAATATCTATATAATGAGGAGAAAAGAAAAATATTTATGTCTAGGGAAAATTGCAGACTTTTTGAAAAGATGAGACAAGGTAGAGGCTGTGTGTTTTCACAGTAGTAACTACTCTTTATGTGATTACCAAACACGTGAAGCAATCACAGTACAGTTCCTGGTAGTGTCCCTTCAAGAGATGATGTGAGAAAGGGACGGATTGCAGTGAGAGCTATGCGAGGATGTATGGAAGGGACCCTTTGAACTGGGCATTGGAGGATGGGGGGAGAAAACATCATGGGCTTGCTGGGTTAGGCATGAGCCGAGTTTTAGAGGCAAGAGTGAGAATGGCTCTGGCAAGCTAGTAATTATGGGTAGTTATTCTGTGCCAGGCCTTGGTCTGTGGGTGCAAATACAAAAATGCAGGTGGCATTATATCTGTCCTATGGGAACATGGTGAAGACCATATCTCCTGACACCAGAGAAAGGAAAACAGGGCTCGGGAAGGTTGTTCACCCTTTAACAGATTGTGTTGGAACCCACCAGAACAGTGCGACACTCTGTGGAGTTGACGTGTTGGAATCCAGGCTCTCCTGTAGTACCTACCAAAGGACAGCAGGGCCACTCACAGGAATGCTGGAATCCCCATCCAGCAACCCAGAGGGCACACGTGGCTATAGACTTAAAGATGCACCATCTTTAAATGCAAATATTTGTATTTTTAGTAGACATGGGGTTTCACTGTGTTGGCCAGGCTGGCCTTGAATTCCTGGCCACAAGTGATATTCCTGCCTTGGCCTTCCAAAGTGCTGGGATTGCAGGCGTGATCCGCTGCACCTGGCTGGGAAAATTGTTATAACATGGATTAAGCAGGAACACTAGGTACACGCACACACGCACGCACGCACGCACGCATTGAAAAGGACTGAAAGTAAATACGTTATTCCTGGTTTCTCTGGGTAAGGAGTTGATGGGTAGGGTTTTGAGATGGAACAAAGGGGATGTTTCATGGGAGCCTTGGTGTTGGTGTTGCACAGGGTCTGCACAGAAAGGCCTGTGGGGCATGGAAACGGTGACGGCCGGGTACAGTGGCTCACACCTGCAATCCTAGCACTCTGGAGGCTGAGGCGGGTGGATCACCTGAAGTCAGAAGTTCAAGAGCAGCCTGGCCAACATGGTGAAATCCTGTCTCTACTAAAAATACAAAAAATTAGCCAGGTGTGGTGGTGCATGCCTGTAATCCCAGCTACTCGGGAGGCTGAAGCAGGAGAATTGCTTGAACCCAGGAGGCGGAGGTTGCAGTGAGCCAAGCTCATACCACTGTACTCCAGCCTGGGCGACAGAGCAAGACTTTGTCTAAAAAAGAGCAAGGCCGGCCGGGCGCAGTGGCTCATGCCTGTAATCCTAGCACTTTGGGAGGCCGAGGTGTGTAGATCACCTGAGGTCAGGAGTTCAAGACCAGCCTGGCCATCATGGTGAAACCCCATCTTAAAAAAAATAAAAATAAATAAAAAAGAGCAGGGCCAGAGTGGGCTTTTAAGTACTAGACAGGTGACCCTGTCTTTGAACAGACTGAAATAGCAGCTTATAGAGGGAGAGAGAAACCCTGATCATGGAGATTTAAAAGGTAGCATGGAGTTGGCTCTAAAAATAAACCCTCTGTCTGAAGGAGTCTTTTGTGTCCCCCTCAGGTTCAGATTCAGAACAAGAAAGTGGACATCTCTAAGGTCTCCTCCAAGTGTGGCTCTAAGGCTAACATCAAGCACAAGCCTGGTGAGTGGTGCCCCCCTTGCCCACTGGGACTCCTGGGGTATGTAGTCCTGCCATGGGCCTGCTGGGCAGCCCACTGGCTGTCATGGGTTTCATCCTTGTGCCTTTAGCATCCCATGAAGACTCGTCAACACCCACCTACCCAGGACACAGCAGTGGAAACAACACAGTCCTCATTCTGTCAGGGAGCGGGAGTTCAGGTGCTCACCTCTCAGTGGAGGAGGAGCAGTTTGTTACTGCTGCCATCTGCACAAGTATTCTCTTGAGTACCTACTGTGTGAGTGGTACTATTGAGCTAGGCCTGGGAGAGAGGTGCACTCCGGACTGAGAACCTGAGTTGGCTCTAAATGAGCATTACAGGAACTAATGCTGAAGGAGCTCTGTAGAGAACAGTGGTTAGGTCCCACCTGTCAGATTCAGGAGCAAAGGGTACTCCCAAGCAGTGAAGCATCAGCCACTAGTCCTGGCAGGAGAGTGGGAGGCATTCAACAAAGTTTCCTTGTCCTGCAGACGTGGATCTTGCACTTGGCACTAATGCAGTCTCCTTCTAGCAACATGGCTGGCCCAGCGCCCCTGTGGAAGTCTCTCTGCAGAGCCTGGGCTCTTGCCTTGGGTAGTACCCTAGCAGCCTCATGTGTCCTAGTTCCTGGGTCTACAGCAGATTGGTGGGTAGGGAAGGACTGCTGCAGCAGCAGGCACACTGGCCAGCATACCTGGTGTCCCAGAAGACTAGCCACCACAGGCTGATTAAGGTAAAGTCAGATCTCCCTTCCCTCAGGCTGGGCACAGCAGCTCATACCAGTAATCCCAGCACTTTAGGAGGCCAAGGCGGGCAGATCACTTGAGGTCAGAAGTTCAAGACCAGCCTGGCCAACATGGTGAAACCCCATCTCTACTAAAAATACACAAATTAGCAAGGCGTGGTGGTGCATGCCTGTAATCCCAGCTACTTGGGAGGCTAAGGCAGGAGAATTGCTTGAACTGGGGAGGTGGAGACTGCAGTGAGCCGAGATTGTGGCACTGCACTGCAGCCTGCGCAACAGAGTGAGACTCCGTCTGAAAGAAAAAAAAAAACTCCCTTCCCCCTCTCAGCAAAGAGTGTGATCCAGTTTGGAATGTGTTCTATTTAGAAAGATCAAAACAGTTTGGTCCTTAACCATTTTTTTCCTTTTTATCTGGGAAATCTACTCCTATGAGATACTTCCTTCTCTAGTGACACTGAGTCACTTAGGGTCTAGTTTCTGCCAGGGCTGGGTCTCCAGTGTGGGACACTGGAGACCTCAGCCAGAAGCCCAGGGGTGGAGGTCTGCTCTGTGAGCTGAGAGGAGACAGAAGAACAGGAGAAGATGCCCAAGGGGAGCCTCGCTACTGGGCTCAGGAGGGGCTGGGTCCTCAGGGAGGGCAACTTGTCCCGCACCTGTCCCCTTGGTCTCATGGCCACACTCTGGCCAGTGGGCTCTGAACCATGGGCTTGAGTTCAGGCCACCTTCCCTCCCTGTCCCAGCCCGAGGGCACTAGATCCGGGCCTGCCTTGGTCCATGTCTTTCTTTTCTCAGCAGGGCCACTCTCTCCTTTTTACCATTCCTTCTTTTCTTTACAGTGTGATACAGTTAAGGAACTCAGACAAATCTCTGTCAATCACAAGATTGGTGGTAACTCTGGGCGAGTCGCTTCTCTTTTGCAGCGTCAGTTTTACCAGCTGTGAAGCAAGGACTGTGGCTGTGATGACAGGGCATTCATCAGAATTCAGTGAGGCTGTACCTGAGAAGCACTGCATGGCCCAGTTAGTGGGAGGGAGTTACCACACCGAGTAGAGAAGCAGAGGCTTCGGCCTGGAGGCTGTGGCATGGGGTAGTGGTAGAGCTGGCATTCCTTCTCTTGGAGGTATTCCCACTGGCTGGACGGAAAGATTGTCTCAGCCTCACTTTGATAGGAAAGCCCTCTTTAGACAAGAAGGCTAACTGTTCCTCTTCGTTTGCCACCCAAAAGCAGGTCACATTTTTCTCACTTCTAGATTGAGCATATTACCAGTCCTGGTTTTGCCTGCAGGGATGTTCCTCTGCCACTCTATGTGACCAGTTCCTTTGTGGTTCCAGGTGGAGGAGATGTCAAGATTGAAAGTCAGAAATTGAACTTCAAGGAGAAGGCCCAGGCCAAGGTGGGATCCCTCGATAATGTGGGCCACCTACCTGCCGGAGGTGCTGTGAAGGTAGCGAGTGGGTCACTGGGGAGATACAGCTGGGGAGGGGTGGGGACTGTGCATCTAGGGTCAGGGTCCTCCCAGGTAGGCACCTGTCACCGCCACTCAGTCTCTTCAGGAGTCATGTCTTCACCTACACCATTGCTGTTTTCACATCGTGCGTCATCAATCCTGACTGAGGCAGGAGAAGTGAAGAGGCCCCAGCCCAGCCACCTCTCACCTGTCAGCTGGAGGCAGAGCCTTGCTCCTGAGAGCCATGGCCTTCCTAATTTAGCCCATTCAGCCATTTTAGAAGACCACAGGCTGGGACACAGACCACCACCAGGCGAGCGGAGGTTCTGCGTCACACAGTTCTCCCTGCCTGTCTTGCGCAAGAGGGGAATGTGGGTTCCTGCCCCATGTCAGGCTCCACCCTTGGAGCAGAACAGCACATTCTCAGCTGCTAGCGACAGCAGGCTGCCTCTACAGGGCCCACCTCTGCAGGCCTCTGAGACAGAGCTCAAGTGGCAGAGCTTCCCATCCTTGGGACTGGCTGGGCCTCTTCTCCCTTCCCTCTCTCCTCTCTTTCCTCCCTTCCTCCTTCCACAGTACTGTGAGACCTTTTGTGTGCCAAGATGCTCTCTGTCCTTTGTTCCATGTCATCAGCGGGTGGGGGGCCCATGAGGGGCATCTTGCAGGCCCCAAGCACTAGGATGGCCGCAGCTACTGGAGTTCAGGTGCGCAGCAGAGAGGAGCCGGGAGCAGCTGTGCTGGGCCTTCCCTTCCGTCTCTGCTCCCCCAGTGCCAGCCACTGCCTAGGCCGTCCCTGGTCCCATCCTCTCCTGATGCTCTGACTCACGCCTCGATCAGCTTCTAGGAACATCTGGAGGGTCCTTGCTGCCACAGGCTCTTAGCTCATGCCCCCACACCTCGTGAGGATGCTGGTCTCGCGCCTGTCTCATTGGGGTGTTAACTTAGCTTTAGTCTCTTGTCCAAGGCCACACAGCAAGTGTGAACCAGGATTCACATCTGGGGACATTTCTGACCCCAAGTCTTGTGTTCTTTTCCTTATTCATATTATCTCCCTTTCCTTATGAGTTCTGGAATTATTTTTTACTCGAGGCCTACTTCTCTCACTATGCTGATTAGAAACCACCTCCCCCTTGTCACTTCTCGGGCATTTGGTGACACAGGCTTTCCAGCTCCACAGGGCCTCTCACAGCTATTCTCTCTTCTCTGCCTTCCTCACACTGAGTGCTCCATGTCCCCCAAATGTCCTATGAAGCCCTTGGGGCCCCCACAGTCTCCCTGGGTTACACCTCCCTGGACACCTTCTTTCTGCCTCCCTTGGGCCCTTGGTCCCAGAATGATGCCTGGCACAGACGAGGCCTCAGTGCTTGCGTTCCTGACCAGACAGATGGGCAGGCAGGGCCGCCCGGGAGCTTCTGAGGACCCCGCTCTGTGTGCAGGGGGTGGCCTGGGTTCAGGGAGGGGCCGGGAAGGTGGGCTGCACCCCTTGTGGGGCTGCCCTTCAAGCTTGTTGCTCACTGTTATCATGCCTGAGGCCTGGCACCTCTGCCCTCAGAGAAACTTCATTAGAGCCTTGCGTGCCACAGGGAGGCTCTGAGAGTGTGTCGCTAGCCCAGCTGCTCCTGACCCTCGGGAGTCAGTCCCCTTGGTGGGGTGGGGTGGAGTGGGGTGGGGCTGGGGCACCTGTCTGGGATTCTCCAAGTGACTGTGTCTTGAGCCAGTGGGTGCCTGGGCAGCGCAGGTGGGGGCTGTGTGTCAAACCCACCACCATCACCCCATCCCACTCCCCCCCTGACTGACCCTGCACTGTCTCCCCCACTGTTTCATTGTAGACTGAGGGCGGTGGCAGCGAGGCTCCTCTGTGTCCGGGCCCCCCGCTGGGGAGGAGCCGGCCATCTCTGAGGCAGCACCTGAAGCTGGCGCCCCCACTTCAGCCAGTGGCCTCAGTGGCCACCCCCACCCTGTCAGGGGGTGGTGACCAAAGGGAGGCCCAGACCTTGGACAGCCAGATCCAGGAGACAAGTAAGTGGCTGGGCTCGGCCTAAGGGCCAGCCAGGGGCCCTGCCACTGGCCGCAAATTGAAACTCCTTTGTTTTTTGACTAGAGTGTGGCCTAAATTTTAACGATGGAACCTTTTATTTTCCAGGCATCTAATGATGACATTCTGGTCTCGTCTTCCGTCTCCCTTTTCCCCTCTTGTCTCCCTCGTTCCCCTCTCCCTTCCCTCCTCCCATGTCACTGCAGATTGAGACCTACAGGCTGACGTTCCGGGCAAGCGCCAGGGCCCGCACCGACCACGGGGCTGACATTGTCTCCCGCCCCCCACACTTCCCTGGTGGCCCCAACTCAGGCTCTCGGGTCCTTGGCCCCCTTTCCCGGGCTGTCCACTAGACCAGTGAGCGCTTGGGCGCTGGGCAGCCCGCTAGGCTCGCCTTCCCTCCTGCTTCATGCTCTGGGGCAGCAGCAGCCCCGCCTACACCTCATTCCTGGCTGGGCCCAGCTCCCTGCTTTGGTCTTGTTCCATCACTGCGCCACTGCTCCGTGGAGAGGTTGGGGAGGGGATTGGGGTGGCTGAGGCTAAGTTGGGGATCTAGGAGGGGGAGAACCAGATTCTGCCCTGATCTTTGTTTGGTTCTTTTGGTCCAAACCCAAAAGAAACATGCCCTCCCTCCCTGGATCTACCTGGAGGGGAAGAGTGGAGGCGGATTCCAAGTGGTGACAGGACACTGACCCTGGAGCCTAAGCCACTGCCTCTCCCTTTGGCCCCACAAAGCCCCCCCGCTCCCCCGGCAGGTGGTGTCGGACCCTTCTTGCTGCCCTGCCCCAAGCTAGGGGCCAGTGCTGTCCCCATGCTTAACATACCCGCCTAGCTGCTGTCACATTTTTTCTTGTTTTGTCCTTTTATTTTTTTTCTAATAACCTAAAAACTGGCAAAATAGTTCTGCAGGTTGAAGCCATGTCTACATGAAAGTCCTCAGTAAGTGTTAGAGGGAACAGGGCGGGGGAGATCCTTATGCTGCCCCACTGGAGGATGTAGGCAGTTAGGGCCCTGGAGGTGGCGTGGCAGGAAGAGGAGCGCAGAGGCTGTGGCTGGTGACCGGGTCAGGCACACGAGGGGGCTCTTAGAGCGGTGACTGGTTGGTTGTTTTGCCATTTTGTGTGTATGCTGCTTTTCTTTTCTAACCAAGAGGCTGGTTTTGGCATCTCTGTCCCGTTCCCTGGATCTGGTGGTCAGCCCTAGGATACAAAGCCAGGGCTAGAGAACAGGAAAGGGCCCAGGAGATGGAATTCCGTCAGGCTGACACCCGCAACCTAGGATACGCAAGCCCTCATCTCCAGGGGAGCCTCAGGCAGATAGTGGGAAATCAGGTCTGGAAATGTAAAAATAAAAGGCATGAGACTTAAGGCCACCTGCTTCCCTTATGCCCTGACTGGAGAGGGGGAGGAAGGAGAGGCCAGGCCCACAGAGGGCATCCCAGCTAGGCCTTGGGATGGCTGCAGTGAGGAGAAATCCCGGGAACTGTATTGACACAAAGATTCATATTGCACTTGTATTTTTTTGTATCAAAGTTTGCATGGTTTCTAATAAAGGATTAAAATGTAAGTTTGTAGTGAAATGGCCTGGGAGATTCCAAGGGCTTCTCTGGAGGGGCATTGGCTGCAGTGCAGATTGCCCCGAGGCTGCCCCAGACTTGGCCTCCTCAGGCCCCTTCCTGACCTCTGCCCTTCTCTGGTCCTGGTGTCCCTTGGAGCTGGAGAAGGTAGGGGTCTTGACTTAGGTTTGGATTTGATCTCCATGTGCAAGGAGACTGTCCCTGGGCCTGACAGGTCCTCCCCCTTTCCAAGGTAGCAATGCCTTGGGGAGGTTTGACACCACGTCCCCAGCTCCCCAAGCACACACCAGGAAACTGCAGGGTCTCACGGAGGAAGTGCTGCCTGAGCCCGAGGAACCAGCTTTCCTTCTCAGAGACCATGTGCAGAACGCTTCCACTGTGCCTGAACATGAGGGAACCAGTGTTTTGTCAGCAGGAGGAAGGGCCTGCTGTGCTGAAACCAGAAAGGAAACAGTAAGGGTTGGGTGGTCAGGAGACACTGCAGGGGCCACAGCACAGGCCCAGAGTACGTGCTGCCTCTGCTGCATATGTCCTGTGGTCATGAGGATGCTGAGGTTGATGACAGGTTCCAGGTCCTTTCACTCCTTTGACCAAGGGTTAGGGGGAGGGGAGGTGGCCCAAGTGGAGTGTTCTCTAGATGGGATGCAGGAGTGGTCAAGAGTTCTGAGAGGTCATCTGGTCATAGCTCCCTCAAAGAGCACCCAAGAAGGGCGGGAGCAGAGGCCCTGTGTGATGTGTATGTACTCCACAGCTGTTTGGGGTGGGATGTTGCTGTACTTTCCAATTTGCTTATGGCTCAGCCATTACCTTGTGTCGGTCTGTGGTTCTGTGTAACAGTTTTAAGAGTAAATAAAGCTGCCTGATGTCCCACCACACAGGCTCCACGCTTCTGTTTGTCTTGGTTTGCGTCTGCCTCCCTGATCCTCCTGCCTCAGCTCACCCCTTGCATCAAGGGACTGGAATGCAGTGTGCACATGACTCCATGACCTTGGCATTCACCCCTCAGCTGTGAACTTGTGGATATGGCCACGGAAAGAACCATTGTGCCACACAGCCGAAGAGCTAAGGTCCAAGTGGGCCTCAGCCACCTGCAGAACTCTTCCCATCTGCCAGGTAAAGAGCTACTCAACACTTACTGTCCAAAACTACAAGGACAGTGACGACAGTTCTGACAGGCTCCCTGTGGTGGGGGACCCAGAGCAGCAGCTGTGCCAGAGGACTGAGTTGGGTAACAGCACAGCTGCTTCATGCTCTTGACGAGGCAGGGAGGTTCTAACCCCCTTCTTCTTAAGACTTGGGGCCACAGCCAGCTCCTGTCCACAGCAATCATCTCTCTTCTCTACCTTCCTTCTTCCTGTTTGGGGAACCGTGGCCCAGTGTACGGAGGCCCTGACAGAGGAGCCATTTAGTGGACAGCAGTGCTCACAAGGGATAAATAGAACTTTATTTTAAATAAACATTTGCACTCTGTACACAACCCCAGCAGAAGGAGAGTTCAGTCATCAGCTGTCTTGCGCACGTCAAAGCTGCCACAGGGTCCTCGCAGCAGCTCTGCCAGTAGTGCAAGCAGCTGCCCATGCTCCTCCTGCACGCTGGGGGGGAGTGCAGCCAGCTCGCTGCGCAGGCTCCGCTCCACCATGCGGCCCAGGGCCCGCCGCAGCTCCCTCAACAGCCGTACCGTGCGTGAGTCGCCCTCCAGCCGCAGCAGGTCACTATCACTCAGTGAGATGGTGGCCCGGCGCCCGTCATCTGAGGGAACAGAAAAGACGGTGGGGGAGCTGTGGTGAAGCCAGGCCCCAGAGGAGCAGCTGCAGAGCGGGGGCAGGCAGGAGGCCTGCAGGCACCCACCACGGATGTGCACGTCCCCGTCGGTCAGGAGCAGCACAGCTAGCGGGTGCACCTGAGAGGAGTCCCGGACGAAGACGCTGCCATTGGACTTGACCGCCATGAAATACGTCAGCCATCGGCTCCGTAACCGCGTAGCCTCCCTAGGGAACACAGGGCTGGTGAGGCCACTTTTTTGGACCATCCCAGCTGCCCCACCCAGGCCTGTATGCCCCTACCTGTTAATGGTCGACTTGTGTAGCAGGATGTTGCCGGATTTGGTCCTGTATGTGACACTGTTGGGCTTGAACTTCCCCTGCCGGGTGACCTTGCCCTGCCTCACCTGCAGGGATGGAGGAAAAGATGGGTGGGGCTGAGCAAGGAGCTGCAGACAGGGAAGGAGGCTGGAACCTGGTGAACTCCACTCCCTCCCAGAGGCAGCACCTGGATGAGATTGGGGTACAGGCCAGCCATCAGCACACCCTTCACCAGCTCCTCCTCCTCACTGTACTCGTTGCACTGCGCAGAGGCCAGGGTGCAGTCCGAGGGCTTCCCCACCAGGAAAGCCTCATAAATGTTCTCCGAGAACTGCTTGATGAGTCCTAGGGAGACAGAATGTGCGGTGAACGTACAGCCCCTAGCCACAGGCTGGGGGTGACAGGAGCTCAGTGTGGGTGGGAGGGGTGTGAGGGGAGAGCAGGTGTGTGACCGGCTGACCGTGGATGAAGCGCAGGCTGGGTGCGTAGAGCAGGTTTTCCTCCAGGTAATTCTCCCGGGAGCTGCGGTCCTGCCAACGTAGTACCTCCTCCCAGCCAGCAACAGCCCGCACAAAGGCCAGGTGGTCACTGCCGCTGTTGTGGCTCAACAATGCTTTCACCTGGGAGGGGAGAAGAGGGTAGCCGTGTCATGGGCAGGTGCTAGACAACGCTGCCTCAGGACACCAGTGGGTGGAGGGCTCCAGGAAGGGGCCGGGACTGACCTTGTCCACCTCTGCCCGGTTCTGCAGGCTGCTGCTGAAGGGGTCCCGGGTGAGGCAGGAAACGACCACCAGCAGTGGGTGCAGGCAGCGGAAGATGGCGGCCAACACTATGGCCTTGGCCAGCCGGGGATCGGTGGAGATGTGGGCCAGGCGCTGCCCTAGAGTGGTCAGGTACTCCCGCTGGTCCAGCACCCCTGCAACGGCTCAGCTGTCAGTGCCACCCTCAAGGGCCTCTCCCGAGCCCAGCTCGGCCCAGCCCAGCCCCCCACACACCGATCTCCTGGAGCAGGATCACAGCCTCGTCCACTGCTTTGATGTTTGGACTGTCCACAGCCTTGGACAGGAACTCCACCGCCTACAACCAACAGAGCCAGAGTCCGCCATGAGACTGCCTCCCACCTGCCATGAGCCCGCCCCGCCAGGCCAGTCCCCGCCCCACCGCACCGTCTTCTCAGGCATGTGGATTTTCGCTTGCAGCACCAGGTTTTCAAGAGGCGTGCGCAGAATCTCTGGCACTTGGAAAGGGACCATTTTCTCCAGCCGGCTTCTTGGGAACAAGTGGTAGGCAAAACCTGACTGGCAGCGGCCCGGCCCGGCCCCGGCGCTGGATCACATTGGCTCTTGACACCCACACTGTCTCCAGGCAGGACACCTGGGGAAGGGGGCAGGTAAGCAGCACACAGATGCCACTTCCTCAGCACTTCCCTCCCTCCCTCAATAACCCTCACCACTCCCCCATGACAGGGACACTGAGACCCCACCAGCATGGCCTTCTTGAGACACAAAAACAGGTCTAAGGTAGAGCTGGGCTGGGGACCACCTCAAAACTTAAGAGTCCCTCCCCCCTGGGCCCAGGAGGTAGGTACCACCTTGGTCTTCAGGTCATAGCGTTCCTCCTTGTGCAGCCCACTGTCCACCACGTGCACAATGTCATTGATCGTGATAGAAGTCTCAGCAATATTGGTGGCCAAGACAATCTTGCGCACCCCAACTGGAGGCTGCTGGAATATGGCCTTCTGATCCATCATGGGGATGTTGGAGTGCACTGGTGGGCAAGACACACACTGGTTACGGGCACTGCTTCCACCATTCCACCAGAACTTCCCCCCTGGCATGCGGGCAGGGCAAGGATTCTGACCCCGTTTTGATGAAACGGATGCAGATAAACACTATGCCCAGTGAAAAATGCCGCAGCGTGGTCAGAAACCGGGGCCCCTGGAGTCCCAGTTGGGTGAGTCCCCAGACAAAGGCCAGGCCGGTTTCCGAAGGTTCCTGGTCCCTCCGCCCGGGCTCTCACCTGGCAGGATGAGGTACTTGCTCTCGTGCATGCCCAGGGCCTCCTGGAGGCGCTGCTGCACTCCTTTTGATCTCCTGCCACCCAGGCAGGAAGCACAGGATCCCACCTGTAAAGGAGCCCTGGGGCATTAGCGGGCTGCTGCTGCAGCAAGTGGAGCTGGGGCGGGCACAGGGGCAGATGAGGCACCCACCTGGTTCCCCACGGGCATCAATGTGCAGAACCAGATCAGTCACGAGGTCCAAATCGAGGGGCGCATTCATCCTCAGACTGGGGTGGGGGGAGAGAGGCCACAGTCACAGCCCCAGGGTAAGGGGTCGTGCCAAGGACACAGCCACCTGACTCAGTGAGACGGAGCCACTTGACATCAACTCCAGTCCTCACATGCGTGCCACGCAGGCAGGGTTAGTGCCCCGTTTTCTATCAAGGAAACCGAGGATTGGGGGAGGGTAGCTTGCCCCAGGCCACCAAGCCCCAGGGCCAGGGAGGAGGGGCATCCATGGAGGAAAGACCAGGATGGGGATGTCCCTCACCTCGTGGTGCCGGTGCCGGTGTAGGTACTGGTGCTTGCCCAGCTTGGCCAGGATGTCCTCCAGGTAGTGCTCCTTGACCGGGTACATGAAGCCAGGCACCTTGATGACAGGGCAGCCACCAAAGTATCGGGAGAAGCGCTCATTGTCCCCTGTGGCACTCATGAGCACCAGCCGCAGGGCCGGGTTGAGCCGCTGCAGGCCCTTGAGCAGGATCAGCAGGAAGTCTGTGTTCACGTCCCGCTCGTGTACCTCGTCCACAATGACATGGCTCACGCCCTCCAGGCTGGGGTTGCTCTGCAGCTTGCGCAGCAGGATACCCACGGTGCAGAAGAGCAGGGCCCCGCCTCGGGCCGGGGGCTTACTTTCCAATCGCACCTGGAAGCCCACGTTCCGGCGCAGGGAGGGGCCCAGTTCGTGGCTAACCCGCTGCGCCACAGACACAGCAGAGATGCGGCGAGGTTGGGTGATGATCACATTGCAGCGGGCACCACGGCCCTCGGTCACGTAACGCTCCAGCAACAGCTGAGGGATGCGCGTGGTCTTCCCACAGCCTGTGTCCCCCAGAGATGACCACAACCGGGGTGCTGCTCAATGGCATTGAGGATGGTGTCCCGATGTGGGTCCACAGGGAGTTGGGGGGCCTCCTGCCAGACCGGCCCTCGCCGCCGCCACAGTTCTAGCAGGCTCTGGCTGAGATGCACCTCCTCTGCTTCCAACAGGGGCACATAGGGTTTGCCTGTGATTGGGTCACTCAGAGGCCCTGAGTCCTTGCCCAAGGGCAAGATGTCATCACTCTGCAGCCGGAGTTCTGGGGCGATCCATGAGCTGTCCACGGGGTACTGGGGGGGGCAGGGGAGGCAAGCAAAACAATGAAAAGACGTTCCTCACTGTGACACACACAACCAGCCACTCAGGATTCACCTGGGTCAGATGTTGCCCAACCCGCTGGGCAGAGGATTAATTTAGTCCATGACTGCCCCGGGATCCGGTGTGGGCAGGACTGGGCTCCTCAGGCCGGGGGACTCCCCAGGCCCCATCCTCAGTGAGGAGAATGGGGAGGTACTACTGCCTGTCGCAGGTGGAGGCCTTCAGTCCGGAGAAATGGAGGTAGACTACAGGGGGAAGGGTGGGGAGGGATACGGGGCCTCTTACATGGTTCAGGAAGGTCTCTATCTTGCGGAGGATGGGCTCGGGCACCTGGATGGTGCATGGTCGGCGCTGGGTCTCGCCCAGCTCACGCAAGGAGGCCAGGTTATACATGGCGTGCGTAAGCGGCTCGTTGTTCCTGTCCACCAGGCCCAGGCTCTGCAGGGCAACACGCAAGGCTCAGTCTATGCTCTGGGGTGCCCCAAAAACCAGCCCTGACAAGCTCAGGAGCTCTGAAAGCAGAAGTTGTACCAAGCAATCTCTAAGAGATTTTGGTTTTCGGCTGACATGATGGAGGGAGAAATTATAAACTGGGAAAATGTAAACTTACCAAAATAAACATTTTAAAAAATGAACTAAAGTTAATTCAGGCCGGGCGTGGTGGCTCATGCCTGCAATCCCAGGACTTTGGGAGGCCAAGGCAGGCAAATCACCTGAGGTCAGGGGTTCAAGAACAGCCTGGCCAACATGGCGAAACCCCATCTCTACTAAAAATACAAAAATTAACTGGGCATGTTGGCAGGCGCCTGTAATCCCAGCTACTAGGGAGGCTGAGGCACAAGAATCGCTTGAACCCGAGAGGCAGAGGTATGCAGTGAGCCAAGATCACGACAGTGTACTCCAGCCTGGGCAACAGAGCAAGACTCCATCTCAAAAAATAATAACAACAAATAAAGTTAATTCAAGAAAAGCTAAACCTGACGTGTCAAAAGAACAGCCCTACGTCTGGAGGTGGCCCTGAGGAGAAACCTCTTGCTGTGTGGCCGGAGCTCCCCCGACACCACAATAGGTCACTGTCACCTTCATGAATTCCCAACATGTACCCTCAGACCAGCCAGGCCAGGTCCTCAGTGACACCAGAACATATCACAGACTTCCTCTTCCTACACCGCCTCACCAAGCCTCCCTCCCGCCATCCTTCCACCCCCACCTCCCAGTCTCTACATGGCACCTGACCCATCTCTGACCCCATCATATACAGATGTACATGGAATTTCCTGTAAACACCGATTATAATGCAACTCTGATAAAATGAGCCACTGGAAGGAAAACACTGTGTCTTACCTAAAGCTGCCTCACTAGAGATAAAACATGGCATTCTAATACCTCAGGCACGTGGGTAAGACCAGTCTTGTGTTCCTGTCACCTCTAATGTCTGGAATCTGCTCATCCTCCAGAGCCCAGATCGAACAATCCCTCCGTAAAGAAGTCTTCCCTCAACAGGGGCCAAGCCCCTGCCTCTGGGCGTGCTGGCACCATCAGCTCTAAGGACCTCAAGGACAGGAAACCAGGCCCCGTAACACAGAAAGTGCCAATACAAGCTCCTTGCTGTAGGAACAGGCTTTTGCGCTCTCCCCCAGACTTTAAGGGTTTTATCCATCAGCCTCAACGACACATGGCCCTCCAGCCACTGCAAAGCTTGCTCCTTCCCAGACAGGCCCCTGCCATGCTAAGGCGTGTCTGCTCATCAGCGCGTATGCATCAGGCCAAAGCTCAGACTGCCTCCAGTTCTACCAGTCAGTCCTTGTTCTGCGCTCCTGTCACAGGGAGTACATCCCCTCCCGCTTTATCTCACCACTTGCCTGTCCCCCTCTTCCTCGCCTTTCTCCAGGTTCTTGTTACCTCTCACCATCAGCCGTAACTAAAATGTGGTTCCCAGAGCCAAATGCACCAGTGAAATGGTGCACCTGACCATCCAGAGTAAAGCAGGCCTATTTCCATCTTGTTCTGCAAACTAAACCTCCACCAACATGGGTTGAGATTAGTAACTCCTCAGGCAGTAAGACACAATCCCAACCCCCTCCCATTACTGTGCCATCAGCTAATTCCACAGCCCCTTTCAAGAGAACTGCCATGGCTGGGAGTGATGGCTCACGCCTGCAATCCCAACACTTTGGGATGCCAAGGCAGAAATATCGATTGAGCCCAAGATTTTAAGACCAGCCTTTGCAACACAGTGAGATCCTTGTCTCTACAAAAAATGTTAAAAAATTAGCTGGGTATGGTGGCACATGCCTATGGTCTCAGTTACTCAGGAGGCTGAGGTGAAAGGATCACTTAAGCCCAGGAGGTCAAGGCTGCAGGGGAGCTGTGATCGTGCCACTACACTCCAGCCTGGGTCACAGAGACCCTGTCTCAAAAAAAGAGAGGACTGCCAGCTGTCTGCCACACTGCCTCCACCTTGATGTTGACTGCTTCCTTGATCTTCACTGCAGTCACAAGTCCTTCTGCTCATCAGCACGTATGCGTCAGGCCAAAGCTCAGACTGCCTTCAGTTCTACAAGTCAGTCCTTGTTCTGTGCTCACATTATTCATTTTGGCCACAAAGCCCAGGTTATCAGGATCATATTGCACACCAGGTCTGCCTCCCAAAACAGGCTTGGCTCCTCCCGGCTTTATACTACTCAGAACGATGAGCAAGTTTCCTCTCGGCTTCACCAGGTTCAGGCCAACGGTGTGAAAAGGCTGGGCCACAGGCAAAGCATCTCCACAGGGGCTCCAGGGAAGCCGTGGAGACAGCCACAGAGCCTACAAATGAGGCCCGCACACCAGCTGTCTTTGTGCCAGGCAAAAGGCCTGCTGTGGTGGTTTCATTTCCTAGAAAATGAGACCCATTTGCCACGGGTAGAGGGGAGCTTCAAGACATCCTCATGCATCACACCCAGGACCTTCCTGGACTCACCTTCAGTTTCTTGCAGGCCAAGGCTGCCGCCTTATTCTCAGCCTCTGCTTTGCGGCGCCCTTTGGCAACAAAGGTCATGGGGCAGGGCCAGAGCAGGGTGAGTGTAGACAACTTGGTCTTGGTCCCCCACAGTATGGAACTGCATGAGGTTCTACATGGAAGGCAAGAGAGGTGGTTACAGAAAGGTAGGAAATGAGAAGAGACTTGGGGCATTCTCAGAATGCCAAGGAGCCCAGACATGGAAGGAAGTACCACCTCAGCAGGTGCTTCCTTATGAGTCACGCTGGAAGTGCTGCTACACAGCCAGAAGCAGGCCCACGGGCTCAGGCAGCCTAGTCCTGGGCTCACTTCTCCTGCTACAGCTCAACTTCCACTGCAGAAGACAGTGCTCTGGCAATGCCGCTACCTGCCCTCCTGGCCCACCATCCCCTCGGCACCTTCGTGGCAGCTGTGGGTTGAAGCTGTCAGCATGAGCTAAAAACCAGGCACATACTGCAGGAGCAAAAAGGCCCTGCACCTGGACAGAAGCTCTGCCTACCCAAAGCCTCTTCGCCTGGTAGCAAGAGAGAAATTCATACCTCACCACAGACCCAGACCTCTAACCCCTCCCATTGACAACCCACCACCCAGAACAGGTGTGGGTCGTCTGCTCCTGCAGCCCCCGGCCCTCTCCCTGTACTGCTGGGACTTGGCCTCTGCTCTATCACACCTGCTTTTCCTTCCGAGCCGGAGCTCCTCCAGCTGGCCTAGGTGTAGGCTGGAGGAACAGGTCCCTCAGCCTTCTGTAAGCCTGCCTTTGGGGAACACTGGACGTGACCAAGTAAGCGCCCCACACACACTTCTAGGAGACCTAACTCACCTTAGCTGTGGAGGATGACGTTGCAATCTGAATCACCTTGGCCAGAAGGTTCTTGGGAAGTGGAAACTGGGTCAGAGCCCTAATGGCACTGTCATCATCTGTCATCTCAAAGGAACTCCCCCTGGAAGGAACAAAAGTTTAGCTGAAAGTTCTCTCTCTTCGTGGACCCATTTCCTCAAGGCTTTGAGATGCAGGAGCGAGGATGCTGCACTGCAGCAGGGAGCCAGGAGGCATGAACTGGATGGGAAACTGGGCATCTCTGCTCCTCCCACAGTCACACCGCATGGGGAGTGCTCCCTCCATGCCACCATACAGATAAGACAGCAGAGGGCAGAGGCTCCGCGCTGCTCTTCTGCAAAAGCCCAGCCACATAGCAGAAGCCCCCAGCTGGCTTCTACGCAGACATACTCTGAGTGACGGGACACACAGGATGAAATGTGAGGTGGGGCACTCCCATCTCAGAGAAGGCTAGCAAGGAACATTAGCACATCCCCGTGTCAAGGCACAGCCAGCCTCTAACTGCATCCCCCAGCTCCCTTCTGTACCTTGAGTCCCTGAGTGGGGTGTGGGAATCCTGCTGGGTCATGGACAAGAAGTCGGTAACATCTATGGTCCCTTCTTCTAGCTCTTCCTCCTCATCCTCCTCTTCATCCCGAACCAAAGAGCGGGATAGGCCCCCAGGTCCCCCTGGCCGAATGCTCTCCGGATTCAGCTGCCGCCAGGAAGTAGGGGGCATGGTGGGTTCCGGACGCCACCAGCTGTCAGCAGGGGAGCCGAAGCGATCAGCTAGCACTCGGTATTTGGCTGCGTCAAACAACTCATTCCGGGGACCCAGCAGACCCCAGCCCTAGAGGGGGAAAAGGGACGCTGTAAAAATTCATACCATCTTTACCCCAGTCGGCATGGCCCGTGTCCATCTACACCATGAAGTGCCCTGTGTTGTGGAGCCAGTTTTTCCTCTGTTAACCCACTTCAGCCCTCGTCCAGAAGTGGGCATGGAACACTGAAAGATGCCTAGCTTTGAGACAAATAATCCCACATGGCAATGGGTGAGCAGAAGATACTTTTTTTTTCCTTTTTGACACAGGGTCTCACTCTGTTACCCAGGCTGGAGTGTAGTGACACAATCACGGCTCACTACAACCTCTGCCTTCTAGGTTCAGGTGACACTTCCACTTCAGCCTCCCAAGTACAGGCATGCACTACCACGTCCCGCTAATTTTTGTAGAGACAGGGCTTCACCATGTTGCCCAGGCTGGTCTTGAATTCCTGGCCTCAAGTGATCCGCCCGCCTCTGCCTCCCAAAGTGCTTGGGAGGCATAAGCCACCACACCCAGCCCAAGAAGATACAGTCACACAGTGGTCTAGGAAGCTTCAGTAAATACAGCAATTAAAACCTACGTAGCCGGCTGGGTGAAGTGGCTCATGCCTGTACTCCCAGCACTTTGGGAGACTGAGGTGGGCAGATCATCTGAGGTCAGGAGTTCAAGACCAGCCTGACCAACATGGTGAAACCCCGTCTCTATTAAAAAATATATATATACACTACACACACACACACACACACACACACACACACACACACACACACACACAAATTAGCTGGGCATGGTGGCGGATGCCTGTAATCCCAGCTACTCAGGAGGCTGAGGCAGGAGAATCGCTTGAACCTGGAATGCATTGGTTGCAGTGAGCCGAGATGGCACTGCTGCACTCCAGCCTGGGGACCAGAGAGACTCCACCAAACAACCAACCAAACAACCAACCTATGTAGCCTACACCGTAGAGCAGATGTGATTTCCGACATAAGAATCCTGTTAGGAATACATTCTAGAGAAATAACTTGAAATGTTAAAGCTATTTATATAAAAATATTTTAAATGTGTTATAGCTTCATGCTTTTCTACAGAAAATATAAATTCAACATTTGCTAAGTCTCTCGCATGTACACAGCAACATGCTGGCCACCTGAGCATCATCAGGAGAGACAAGACCTGGTCCTTGCCCTCAACCAGTTCACAATATAAGAGGCAGTTAGCCAAGGGTGGTGGCATGCACTTGTAGTCCCAGCTACTCAGGAGGCTGAAGCAAGAGGATCACTTGAGCTTTAGAGATCGAGGCTGCAGTGAGCCATGATCACACCACTTTACTGAACTCCAACCTGGGCAACAGAGCAAGGTCTCCAAAAAACAAAGAATCTAAGCGGCAGAAGAGGAATGCAGATGACCAGGGTCGAAGGAACAAAGACATAAAGGAGCAGCCAGGAGAACAAGGAGCAGATGCCAAGAAAGCACAGGTGGCAGGAGCTGCCACTGGGAGAGGTAAAGCCGACAAAGCCCGAGGGACAACAAGAACACGGCCATCAGGTCTCTGACGTCAGAACCACGTGACAGCAGACAGCAGAGGCCATGGGCCAGGAACCTCTCTAAGGTGGCCTTTCAGTCCTACCCAACTCATGACAAGCTGGAGAGTGACCACGGCCTGCCCTCTTAAGAGTTTCTCCTGTCAGGTGTGGTGGTGCGCACCTGTAGTCCCAACTAATCGGGAGGCTGAGGCTGGAGGATAGCTTGAGCCCAGGAGTTCTGGGCTGTAGTGTGCTATGCCGACCGGTTGTCCGCACTAAGTTCAGCATCAATATGGTAACCTCCCAGGAGCGGGGGATCACCAGGTTGCCTAAGGAGGGGTGAACTTGTTCAGGTCGGAAATGGAGCAGGTCAAAACTCCCATGCTGATCAGTAGTGGGATCACACCTAAGAATAGCCACTGCACTCCAGCCTGGGCAACATAGCGAGACCCCATCTCTTAAAAAAAAAAAGTTTCTCCTTAGGTTTTTTTGTTTTTTTTTTTTTAAATAGATGGAGTCTCTCTCTGTCACCCAGGCTGGAGTGCAGTGGTGCAATCTCGGCTCACTGCAATCTCTGCCTCTCAGGTCCTGGTTCAAGCAGTTGTCCTGCCTCAGCCTCCCAAGTAGCTGGGATTACAGGAACACACCACCATGCCCAGCTAATTTTTGGATTTTTAGCAGAGACAGGGTTTCACCATGTTGGCCAGGCTAGTCGTGAACTCCTGAACTCATGATCTGCCCACCTTGGCCTCCCAAAGTGCTGGGATTACAGGAGTGAGCTACCACACCTGGCCTCTCCTTAGGTTTTTGAAATCATTAAATGTAATCTTAAAAATTCTATTCACAACAGTAACAAAAACCATCACCTACCTAAGATGAACTAAGGTGGATTAAAAAGGTACAGACGGACAAGGCGGCTCACAGCTGCGCATATTCACCCAGACTCTAAGCCACAGTGGCCCGAGTCTGGAGTGCCTTGCTCCAGCCCTTGGCCCTGGCAAGGACCATTCTTCAAGAATGAGCCTCTTCTATTTAGGAGGCTGGGGTGTATTTATGTCCTCCCGTGGACACCTCCCTCTGGGCTGTGGCTGCTGACTCAGTCCCCTTTGCGTTGCCAGTACGTCTCACCAAGCATAAGGGCAATCCGGAAAAACACATCTGGTTTGGGGGGAAAGGGAAACGCTGAAGAACTGGGAGTATAGCCATTAAAAGGCTGAGTTCTAGAACAAAAAACAGCTCCTGTAACCACAATGAGATCTCATCTCACACCATTAGGATCACTATTCTCAAAAACACAGAAACAAAGTAACAAGCACTGGCCTGGATGTGGAGAAACTGGAACCCTTGTGCACCCCTGGTGGGAAAGTCAAGTACCGCAGCCACTGTGGGAAAGCCGGCCACTACAGAAAAGAGTTTGGCAGCCAGGCGCCGTGGCTCCACGCCTGTTATCGAGCACTTTGCGAGGCCGAGGCAGGTGGATCACAAGGTCAGGAGTTTGAGACCAGCCTGGCCAATATGGTGAAATCCCATCTCTTACTAATGTACAAAAATTAGCTGGGCGTGGTGGCACATGCCTGTAGACCCAGCTACCTAGGAAGCTGAGGCAGGAGAATCGCTTGAACCCGGGAGGCGGAGATTGCAGTGAGCCAAGATGGCGCCACTGCACTCCAACCTGGGTGACAGAGCAAGACTCCGTATCAAAAAAAAAAAAGTTTGGCAATTCCAAAAAAAAAAAAAACAAGAGCAAAGCATAATTACCATTATCCAGCAACTTTACTACTTTGGGTCTATACGCAGAGAGCCGAAAGCAGAGTCTCAGATATCAGCACACTCATGCTGACAGCAGCATTATTCACAATGTTAAAACATGGAAGCACCCCAACCATCCACTGATGGATGAATGTGTAAGTGAAATGTGGTATAACCTGACAATGGAATACTATCCATTCCTTGAAAAGAAGGAATATTGGACACACACTAAAACATGCATGAACCTTCAGGGCATTATGCCAAGTGAAACTGCCAATCACAAAAGAACAAATATTGAATGGTTCTATTTATATGAGAAATCTAGAATAGTCAAATTCTCACAGACACAGAAAGGAGAATGGTGGTTACCAGGGACTGGGGGCAGGAAATGGGGAGTTACTGTTTGATGAGTACAGAATGTGTTTTGCAAAATGAAAAAGTTCTGGAGATTGGCTGCACGACAATATGAATATACTTACACTACTGACCTGTAGACTTTAAAATGGTTAATGAGGCCAGGCATGGGCTCACGCCTATAATCCCAGCACTTTGGGAGGCCAAGGTGGGTGGATTACGAGGTAAGGAGTTCAAGACCAGCCTGACCAACATGGTGAAACCCCATCTCTACCAAAAATACAAAAATTAGCCGGGCACAGTGGCATCTGCCTATAATCCCAGCTACAGGAGACAGATGGATTGCTTGAGCCCAGGAGTTCAAGACGAGTCCTGGCAATACAGGAAGACCCTGTCTCTATAAAATTAGCTGGGTATGGTGGTGCATGCCTGCAACCTCAGTTACTCGGGAGGCTGAGGTGGGAGGACTCTTGAGCCTGGGAGGTGGAGGCTGCAGTGAGCCATGATGGCAGCACTGCACTCCAGTCTAGCCAACATGGCAAAACCCTGTCTCAAAACAAATAAATAAAAATAAAAACACAGATAAACCTGGAAGACGTTAAGTAAGCCAGACACAAAGAAAATACATGGGCCGTGTGCATCACTTGAGGTTCAGGAGTTCAAGACCAGCCTGGACAACATGGCGAAACTCTGCCTCTACAAAAAATGCAAAAATTAGCTGGGCATGGTGGCACATGCCTGTAATCCCAGCTACTCAGAAGGCTAAGGCATGAGAATTGCTTGGACCTAGGAGGCGGAAATTGCAGTGAGTCAAGATCGCACCACTGTACTCTAGTCTAAATGACAGAGCCAGACCCTGTCTCAAAAACAAAACAAAACAAAAATACCACATGATCTCACTTATATGTAGAATCTAAAATAAGCTGAATATACAGAAACAGAGTAGACCTGGTGGTTACCAGGGGCAAGAAGAAAAGAGGAATGAGGAGATGTAGGTCCAAGGATATAAAGTTACAAATAAAGAAGAATAAATCTGAAAGTCTAATGTACACCACAAGGACTATTATATTGTATTATAAACTAGAAATTTGCTAAGGGTACATTTTTTTCTCTTTTTTTTTTGAGACATAGAGTCTCACCCTGTCGCCCAGGCTGGAGTGCAATGGCACAATCTCGGCTCACTGCAACCTCCGCCTCCCAGGTTCAAGCAATTCTCCTGCCTCAGCCTCCCAAGTAGCTGAGATAACAGGCACCTACCAGCATGCCCAGCTAATTTTTTGTAGCTTTAGTAGAGATGGGGTTTCACCATGTTGGCCAGACTGGTCTCGAACTCCTGACTTTGTGATCCGCCTGCCTCGGCCTCCCTAAGTTCTAGGATTACAGGTGTGAGCCACCGCACCCAGTTTTTTTTTTTTCTTTTTTTAAAAATATATATATATATATTTTTTTTTTTTTAAATTTTTTTTTAAAGACGGGGTTTCACCATGTTGGTCAGGCTGGTCTTGAACTCCCGACCTCAGGTGATCCGCTCGCCTTGGCCTCCCAAAGTGCCTGGGATTACAGGTGTGAGCCACCACGCCCGGCCACCCAGCCTTTTTTTTTTGGAGACAGAGTCTCACTCTGTTGCCCAGGCTGGAGTGCAGTGACGCGATCTCGGCTCACTGCAACCTCTGCCTCCCTGGTTCAAGCGATTCTCCTGCCTCAGCCTCCTGAGTAGCTGGGATTACAGGTGCCCACCACCATGCCCAACTAATTTTTTGTATTTTTAGTAGAGACAGGGTTTTGCCATGTTGGCCAGGCTGGTCTCGAACTCCAGGCCTCAACTGATCCACGTACTTCAGCCTCCCAAAATGCTGGAATTACCACCATGAGCCACCATGCCCAGCCTTAGGTGATCTAATCACAAAAAAAGATAACTATTTGAGGTGACAGATATCTTAATTTGCTTGACTGTAGTATTCATTTTACTGTGTGTTTATGAAAGTGTATGTGAATATGAAAAATCATACGGTACATATTAAAGACAATAAAAAAAAATTAGACCAGGAGCTGTGACTCACACCTATAATCCCAGCACTTTGGGAGGCTAAGGTGAGAGGATCACTTCAGCCCAGGAGTTCAAGACCAGTCTGGGCAACATAGTGGGACCCCATCTCTACTGGGCAAAACAAACAAACAAAAAGGCCAGGCACAGTGGATCACACCTGTAATCCCAGGACTTTGGGAGCCCAAGACAGGTAAATTGCTTGAGCTTAGGAGTTTGAGACCAGCCTGGCCAACATGGCAAAACCCTCTATACCAAAAATATAAAAACTGAAAACATTAGCTGAGCATAGGGGCACATACTTGTAGTCCCAGCTACTTGGGAGGCTGAGGCGGGAGCATTGCTTGAGCCTGCGAGTCAGAGGTTGCAGTGAGCCAAGACTGCGCTACTGCACTCCAGCCTGAGCAACAGAGTGAGATCCCATCTCGAACAGAAAAAAAAAGCTGGGCACAGTGGCTAACACCTGTAATCCCAGCACTTTGGGAGGCTGAGGCCAGTGGATCACCTGAGGTCACCACTTTGAGACCAGCTGGCCAACGTGGTGAAACCCCATGTCTACTAAAAAACAGAAAAATTAGCTGGGTATGGTGGCACGTGCCTGTAATCCCAGCTACTCTGGAGGCTGAGGCAGGAGAATCGCCTGAACCCGGAGGCAGAGGTTACAGTGAGCCACTGCACTCTAGCCTGGGTAACAGGGTGAGACTCTGTCTCAAGGAAAAAAAAAAAATTAGGCATTCCATGAGGAACAAAATCATCTATGGTTGAGAATCACTGAGGTAGAGCTACCCTATGGGAGACGGAGATTTTCAAGACATTAAACACAGAATGGTTAAATCTAAAAGACATAAGATTCCCCAGAAATGAAAAAATTAGCTGGACATGGTTGTGTGTGCCTGTAATCCCAGCTACCTGGGAGCTAAGGCAGGAGCCTTGTAGTTCAAGACCTGCCTGGGCAACACAGCTAGACCCTATTTCAATCAATCAAGATGTTTTAGAGGGTGGAAGAGGAAAAGGTACTTGAGAGTGACCTAGAGAGAAAAGAGAAGTAGAGTTCTTCCAGTGGCTGAGGACAAAATGCATGGCAGTGCCAAGGCTACAGGGCACTATGGGGACACAGAAGTACCCAGAGGCCAGGCATAGTCAGCTCACAACTGTAATCCCAGCACTTTGGGAGGCCAAGGCAGAAGGATCGCTTGAGCCCAGGAATTAGAGACCAGCCTTGGCAAGAGTAAAACTCTGTCTCTATTTAAAAAAAAAAAAAAAAAAAAAAAGGCCAGGCACGGTGGCTCATACCTGTAATCCCAGCACTCTGGGAGGCCAAGGCAGGTGAATCACGAGGTCAGGAGTTGGAGACCAGCCTGGCCAGAGACCAGCGTGGCCAGTATGGTGAAACCCCATCTCTACTAAAAATACAAAAATAGCCGGGCATGGTGACAGCCGCCTGTAATCCCAGCTACTCGAGAGGCTGAGGGAGGAGAATTGCTTGAACCTGGGAGGTAGAGGTTGCAGTGAGCCAAAGATTGTGCCACTGTGCTCCAGCCTGGGCCAAAGAGTGAGACTCCAACTCAAAAAAAAATTTTTTAAAAGGTATTAACTGGCTCTCAAACTAAAAAAAAATAACAAATAAAAAAATAAAAATAAAAGATATTAACTGGCTCTCAAATTAATACAAAATGGATCATTTAATCAGCCTCTCCAGATATAACCAAAGGTTCAAGAATAAGGGAAATGCCAAGACGACGGGAGAGGAAGGAAAAAAAGAAAAAAGAAAAGGCCTTCACAGGGAAAACTAAAAACTTAAAGTGTGCAACAAGGAAAAAGATTTAAAGTGGTCCAAAAGCCTTTTTTTTTCTCAATTTTTTTAATTGTGTAAAATACATATAGGCTGGGCGCAGTGGCTCGTGCCTGTCATCCCAGCACTCTGGGAGGCTGAGGCTGAGGCAGGAGGAGGATGGCTTGAACCCAGTTCAAAACCAGCCTCAGGAATATAGCAAGACCCCATCTCTATTTAAAAAAAAAAAAAGGTAACTAGAGGCCATGAACAAAGATGGCCAAGACAGCAGAGTAGAGAAAATACAAGCACAGAGAGCTGTTTGCAGTAGATCAGAGCCAAGGGAAGAAATCAGAATACTGCCTGTAGAAAAGAACCAGAAGAGAAAGAATCTGAAAATTAAACAAAAGGGCGAGAGGGGAGATGGAGAAGAGACACAGAGAAAGGGGACTGTTACAGTTTGGGTGTCTGTCCCCTCCACATCTCATGCTGAAATGTGATCCCCCAATGACAAAGGTGGGCCTGGTGTGAAGTGTTTGGGTCATGGGGGCAGATTCCTCATGAATGGCTTGATGCCCTCCCCCACAGTAATGAGAGTTCTTGCCCTGTTAGTTCACACAAGAACTAGTTGTTTAAATGACCCTGGCTTCTCTCTCACTGTGTGACATACCAGCTCCCCTTCCCTTCCACCATGACTTCCTGAAGCCTCATCAGAAGCCAAGCAGATGCTGGCACCAGGTTTCTTGTAGTCTGCAAAACTGTGAGACAAATAAACCTTTTTTTGTTTTTTTTAAATAAATTACTCAGTCTCATGTATTCCATTATAGCAATAAACTATTACAGGAACAGAGAAAAGAAATGGGTAATATGGGGGCCCAGAATAGCAAAAGGGACCTTCCTCTTCAAATGGAGGAAAGAGAAAGGAAAGCCTGGAGACCATGAGTAGAAGAGAAGCTGGGGGAGATATGCAGCCTATGGCTTTTTCTTGTCAGAGCAAAGATGAAGACTTAGGAACCTGGCCAGGTGCAGTGGTTCACACCTGCAATCCCAGCACTTTGGAAGCTGAGGTGGGATGACTGCTTGAGACCAGGAGTTTGAGACCAGCCTGGGCAACAGGAAAAAACCCCATCTCTACAAAAAATACAAGTACGGTGGTGCAGGCCTGCAGTCCCAGCAACTGGGGGAGGCTGAGATGGGAAGATGGCTTGAGCCTGGGAAGTCGAGGCTGCAGTGAGCCATGACCATGCCACTGCACTCCAGCCTGGGCAACAGAGCAAGACCCCATCTCAAAAAAAATCAGAGCGGGCATGGTGCCGCATGTCTGTAGTCCCAGCACTTTGGGAGGTGGAGGCAAAAGGACTGAGGCCAGGAGTTCGAGACCAACCTGAGCAACACAGCAAGACCTCATCTCTACTAAAAATAAAAATATTTTTAGAAATTTTTTTTAAAAAAGTGAGATGGGACCACAAGGCTATAGAGAAAAGCCTACAGGAAATGAGAAAAAACGGAAACCAACACAAAAATACAGCCATCATGCTAATATATAGGAAGTTTTTCATAAAGTGGTTCCTCTCTGTAGGTTTTTTTTTTTCCTTCATGATGAAGCCTTTATTTTTTTTTATTGCATTTTAGGTTTTGGCCTCTCTGTAGTTTTTAAAACCACAGCAAATAGGCTGGGTGGTTTTTAAAACCACAGCAAATAGATTACGAATTCATGCCTGTAATCCTAACACTTTGGGGGGGCCGAGGCAGGCAGATCACTTGAGGTCAGGAGTTCAAGACCAGCCTGGCCAACAGGATGAAACCCCTGTCTCTACTACTAAAAATACAAAAATTAGCCAGGCGTGGTGGCGGGCGCCTGTAATCCCAGCTACTTGGGAGCCTGAGACACGAGAATCACTTGAACCTGGGAGGTGGAGGTTGCAGTAAGACAAGATCACACCACTGTACTCCAGCCTGGACAACTGAGCAAGACTGTCTCAAAACAAAAAACAGAAAATAGATAAAGCTATATATATATATATATATATATATATATAAACACACACACACACACCAAGTTATATATACACTGTGTGTGTATATATATATATGTGTGTGCATATGTGTGTGTGTGTGTGTATAATTTTTTTTTTGCCTCATTGGCTGAACAGCAAGAAAGGAAACCAGGAAGTGGGAAAGGCTAAGGACAGGTGAGTGATGGAACACTATGCCAACCTCTACCAATAAGAACAAACAGCAAGGAGTTTCCCAGGAGGAAGGTCTGCATGGCTTTCACTGAGGGAGGGTCACCTTGAACAGCTGGCAGGCCGCAGCTGCAGCCTGCCGCTCAGCATCAATCTTCTTGCTGCCATAGCCTTCTACCTCCACGCTCTTGGGCCACTTTATGTGCAGTGTGACTTTCTGGGGAAGAGAAGAGAGAATCAGAACTCTTACCACTCCAGATTACAGAGTTGTTGCAGATCACATGGAGAATAAACAGCTGTGGACCTCACAGCACCAATAGGCTAGACTCAGAGTTGAGAGCAGATGACAGAACCTCAATCCCATTATTACCTCCTTAAAGGCTTTAACCCTTCCACCGTGAAACCATTTGTTCTACCCCAAGCTGTTTTGCTTCTTCGAGGTGCCATGTTCCAGCCAGAGGTCAAGCTGGGATCCATCTTTATTACAAAAATTGTTGGGGGACAGAGTCTCACTCTGTTGCCCAGGCTGGAGTACAGTGGTGCAATCACAGCTCACTCTAGCCTCAACCTCCTAGGCTCAACCAATCCTCTCATCTCAGCTTCCCTAGTAGCTGGGACTACAGGCCTGCACCATAATGCCAGGCTAATTTTTTTTATTTTGTAGAAATGGGACCCACTATGTTGCCCAGGCTGGTCTTAAAACCCTGGGCTCAAGGGATCCTCCCACCTCAGCCTCCCAAGTGCTGGAATTACAGCCATAAACCACCACACCCAGGCCCCATTTTATCTTTAAAAATTATCCAGGCTGAGAGCAGTGGTGGCTCCCAGCATTTTGGGAGGCTGAGGAGGGAGGATCCCTTGAGCCAAGGGGTTTGAGACCACCCTGCGCAACATAGTAAGAACTCATCTCTACAAAAAATACAAAAAATTAGCTGAGTGAGGTGGTACCTGCCTGCAGTCCCAGCTACTCTGGACGCTGAGGCAGGAGGCTCACTTGATCCCAGGAGTTTGAGGTTACTGTGAGTTATGACTGCATCACTGCACTCCAGCCTGAGTGACAGAGAGACTCTGATTCTGTCTCTACAAAAATAAATAAAATAAATGTTAAAAAAAATCATTCAGCATTCTGAATGATTTGCCTGCATGCTTCTATAGTTCTAGAATTTATAGACTCTAAGGGCAGGAATTCTCATCATCAACTCTAACCCTCCATAGTCCTTAGTTGATGGGGGACAAAAACGAAGCATCAGTGTAGGGGCCTGTCTTAGACAAGACGGTGCCTCATTTGCCCTGTGTTCCGCTTCCCTAATCCAGGCATGTATATTCTGGCTGTTCTACAAACCTAGCTTTGCTCCGAGTCTCTGCTGACCATTTTAATTAGGAAACCCATTCTATGGCCTCCTTGACAAAGAAACCTAAGAGAGAAAGGACAAACAGCCTCCTTTCTCAGTCATATCAGTGTTTTTCTTGCCACCAGCAGAGTTACCTTTTTTTCCGGTCCATTTGTGTGCACGTAGACTAGTTTGTCTTTTGCATGTGAGATGCCAAGGGCTCTTCCAATCACACTGTTGAGAAGATTTTTGGGCTGTGGGAACTCTTTTAATAGGTCCCTAGAAGCTAAGAAAATAAGAACAAAAGCATTACAGTTGTTCTTTTTCTTTTAAAAACTCCATGGGGCAACCCTGGGCTGGATTCTGAGGATGTTGGCTCATGACCCCAAACCACCCAGGAACATCTTGAAAAACGGAGGAGGAATGACTTCAGGGTTTACAGGGGAGAGTGGGGCAAGACTCACTTGAATAACTCACTCCAATAACCATCTCTTGAAGGAAAAGGGCTAATGACCCACACACCACAGAAGGCAATCTACCAGCATCCTCTTCCCCGCCTGACCTCCTTATTTCATACATCAGCTACAGAAGCCTGGTTGGTTAATAAACCTTCCTAGTCTGACGTCTGAAAGAAGGTACTAAACAAACAAACAAAAAATACAAAAACAAAAATCCACCACATACACAAACTGGAGATCAAGACAATGCAAGGCCCCTCCTAAAATAAGACACACAGGAGAGAGGCCTGGCCGCATGTATCTCAAGTGATGAGACCTAGACGCTGAATACCAGGCCCCAGCTCTCAAGCACACCTGAGCACACTGCAGAAGGCTTCCACAGAGCCAAACTATGTGTGGGGACTGATTAAAGACCTCTACAGCTGGTCACAGTGGCTCATGCCTGTAGTCCTAGCACTTTGGGAGGCTGAGGCAGGCAGATTACCTGAGGTCAGGAGTTCAAGACCAGCCTGACCAACAGGGTGAAACCACCGTCTCTACTAAAAATACAAAAATTAGCTGGGTGTGGAGGCTAACACCTGTAATTCCAGCTACTCAGGAGGCTGAGGCAGGAGAATCACTTGAACCTGGGAGGCAGAGATTGCAGTGAGCCGAGATCATGCCATTGCACTCCAGCCTGAGCAAAACCCCATCTCAAAAAAAAAAAAAAAATTAATTAATTTAGAAAGACCTCTATATCTGAGCAGGAATGGGTTATTCCTCCTCCAAGTTCTCTGGAATCATAGGGAAAACTGATGCATCAGATACCATGAGAGGTGCCTTGCTTCTTTTCACTTGTTTTTTGGATCAATCCCAGAGCAGAAATAGGTGAGATGTCTACCTAGAGGAAGCCTGTACCAGACAGAAGGTTTAACCAGGTCATGAAGAGGTCTGCTAGGAACATGGGGGGGCCATATTCTCCACTCTAGTCTTTGGCAGCTCCAAAAGGAGCACTATATATGCACATGTGCACCTGCATGTACACTGATCACCCGGGGAGCTTTTTCACCGCCTGGGCATCCAGCTCCCCACAGGGCACCTGAGAATGGCAGCGATGTTGGAGGACGCTCTTTATTTTGAAAAAATGCCTCCAAGCATTCTGATGTAACTCTGCTGCTGGTTTGAGATTGTTTCCTCGGAAAAGAGTCCTGTGTCAAGTGGCCAGGATGGAGAACACCTGGTCCTGTCTCCCTTTAAGCAGTAACTTGTAAAGCAACTAAGATTCAAGCAATTAAGAAACCATATATAAGTGGACTTAGGGGGACTGGTCACAGAGGGACCCAACTCCGAATAGCCTACTAGACCCATCGGTTTAGCAATAGAGGTGCACTGAGACCCCCCTTCAGCTCTATAAGGTTGGTGAAGACTGGCGTTCTCTACCCATCTTTGATGCTTTCGCCAGCTTTATCCTCTGCACTATTCGGGAGGCACAAAGCTGGAGTCCACCAGAGCAGTCATTCTGTCTCTATTTGAGATCCTGATGTTTCAGGATTTCTCATACTGGTGAAGGCATGCTTATCCCTAGAAGCTCTAGCCCTTAGCTACTCATCCTGGCAGGAGTTGGACTTTTACTCGTTTTCCCCACTCCCTCGAGGTCTCGCGCCTCTCAACTATTCTTGCCAGAAGCAGGTAGGTACTCTAAGGATCCATGTGGGCCTGTGCCACGCTAAGCTTTACAAACAGCAGGGCGACGGCCCGCCGGCGGATGGCGAACTTGGCCGCTACGGAAGAGAGGAGCGGCCGGGTTTCGGCCCGCGCCCCTAGCGCTGCCATCCCAGGCGTCAAGGGCGTAGCGGCCCACCCTCGCTGCTGCCCTCACCATTCACCATAGTTCCGTCGCCTTCAGGCCCGCCGGGGGCCATCCCTGACTCGGCCTCGGTGGCCTCCTTGGTGCAGTCGGAGGGGGCGCAGCCTGACGAGAAGCCGCGCGAGCGACCCTGTGGTCCAGCAGAGCGGGGACCCAGCGGCCGCAGGCGCGAAGAGACGCCGGCGACCAGCGCCATGAGCCTCTTGGCGGCCGCCATCGTGCTCCCGCCTATCCCCGCGGCCTGTGTGCTGGAGAGACCAGGCGAAGAGAACGGGAGTGGCCTGCCCGAGCTCTGCGCGCCCCCTGCCGGCTGGGCTGACCCGACAGCCGAGCCCAGATGAGGGCATCCGCAGCCCGCCCTAGCTCACTACAGCCCTGAGCCTCCAGTAGGCGGGCTTGGCGCGGCCCAGGGCTTTGAACCCTGCCGAGCTCACTCTCCGGCAAATCTAAACCGGCAGTCATGTCGATCGGAGGCAGGAAGACGGAATGGGGCTTTTGGGGAGAAAATAATGCTAGGCCTTAGCTCAATGTCATATAAGGAAGCGAAGTTAGTTCCCTACCAATTGTTCGTATCTCTCAACTTCTCAACATGCTTCTGGCAAATCGGAGCCCCCTTTTTTTTTTTTTTTTTTTGAGATGGAGTCTCGCTGTGTTGCCCAGGCTGGAGTGCACTGGCTACATCTTGGCTCACTGCAACCTCTGCCTCCTGGATTCAAGTTATTCTCCTGCCTCAGTCTCCCAAGTAGCTGGGATTACCGATGCCCGCCACCACACCCAGCTAATTTTTGTATTTGCTATTTTTTTTATTTTTAGTAGAGACCGGGTTTCCCCAGGTCGGTCAGGCTGGTCTTGAACTCCTGACCTCAGGTGATCCAACCATCTCGGCCTCCCAAAGTGCTGGGATAACAGGCATGAGCCACCGCGCCCCACCACCCCCATCTTATTTAATGGCTTACAAAGTACACCTGGTGAAGATCTGGAGCCAGGGCAGGGTGTGGTGGCTCACACCTGTAATCCCCGCACTTTGGGAAGTTGAGGCAGGTGGACTGCTTGAGCCCCAGATTTTGAGACCAGCCTGGGCAACATAGTGAGACCCCAACTCTATTATGTTTAAAAACGAAAAAAGATCTGGAGGCAGACCAAGGAAGACCTCTTCTTCAATATAAGCAGAAACAGATGTAATCCCCAGGGCTGGAGGGGAAGGTGAAAACACCCAACTTTGGACACTGCCAAGAACTGAGCTGGTCCAGTGTAAAGTCCAGCAGTGAAATTGCTGTTCCTCACTTGCTGGAAAGCCAAATAGGATTTCATTTCCAAAATATTCTGCCTGGATCTTAGCCAGGCTCATTCCTCTTCTGCCTCCTATGGCCTTGAGGAGCAGGGCTCTGGGTCAACTGGGAATCAGACTGAATCTGTATGTTGAGGATAGTGACAGTGCAGAGCCAGGGCCTCAAGGTCTCAGTCCCTTGGTGGGGGGGGTGGGGGGAAGCAGTGGGAGGGGGACTTGTGTAGGAATTCACTCAGGGTAGTGACAAAAATATTAAGGGAAAAACAGTAGAGAAAGTTATACGATATAGTCTCAAACCCTTTTGGAAAGCCTGAAAGTTTTTTCATATTTTCAGGAGAAGTTTTGGCTGAAGGTAGCCTAAAACCCCCTTACATTTAATAAGTAAAGCAAAGGCTGAACATGGTGGCTCACGCCTGTAATCCCAGGCACTTTGGGAGGCTGAGGCAAGCGGATCACAAGGTCGAGAGACCAGACCCATCCCGGCCAAATGGTGAAACCCCATCTCTACTCAAAATACAAAATATTAGCTGGGCGTGGTGGTGCACAACTGTAGTGCCAGCTGCTCAGGAGGCTGAGGGAGGAGAATCACTTGCACCAGGGAGGTGGAGGTTGCAGTGAACCAAGATTGTGCCACTGCACTCCAGCCTGGCAACAGAGCAAGACTCCATCTCAAAAACTAAAAACTAAATAAGTAAAGCAAGTAGCTAAAGCATGTAGAAAAGTTTACCTAACTTGTTTACTCATGTAGTCTTAAAACTAACCTTTAAGCTGGATGGCCCTCTCATGAAAAAGTTGACCAAAGATATTACCCCTAATGGTGTTTGCTTTAAACATCAGAACCTGTCCTTTAATTTTTTTTTTTTTTCTGAGACGGAGTCTTGCTCTCTCATTAGGCTGGAGTGCAGTGGCACTATCTCAGCTCACTGCAATCTCTGCCTCCTGGGTTCAAGTGATTCCCCTGCCTCAGCCTCCTGTGTAGATAGGACTACAGACACATGGCACCATGCCCAGCTAACTTTTTTATTTTTTAGTAGAGACGGGGTTTCACCATGTTGTCCAGGATGATCTCGATCTCTTGACCTCGTTATCCACCCGCCCAGGCCTCCCAAAGTGCTGGGATTACAGGCGTGAGCCACTGCGCCCAGACTTTTTTTTTTTCTTTTTGAGACAAGAGTCTTGCTCTGTTGCCAGGCTGGAGTGCAGTGGTGTGATCTCAACTCACTGCAACCTCCGCCTCCAGGGTTCAAGCGATTCTCCTGCCTCAGCCTCTCCAGTAGCTAGGACTACAGGCATGTGCCACAACGCCCAGCTAATTTTTGTATTTTTAGTAGAGACGGGGTTTCTACTAAACCAGGATGGTCTTGATCTCTTGACCTCATGATCCGCCCACCTTAGCCTCCCAAAGTGCTGGGATTACAAGCATAAGCCACCATGCCTGGCCCTGTCCTTTAATCTTTCAATCTAGTAGTGTTGACCCAAGCCTTTGTCAATTAAACTTTACTAAATAAATGCGAGTCTCACTGGCTGAAGGAGGCCGGCGGTTGCAACTGTTTACAGCACTCTCCAAGGAGTCTGTAAGAAGCAACAGACCCTCAGCTGAACTGGCAAAGCATAGTATCTGTGTGTCAGTGTACTTTATTCATCTGTCACTGAGTCAAGGTCTGCAGGACAGACCCCTGCAAGTAACGACCCCGACAGCCTTGGACAGAGGTTTGCAGTGTAGCTGCAGGTAAGCTGGGAGGGAGGATGTGTTTGCTTTACAAGCCCAGGTCTGAATCTGATAAGCCCTGGAAGAGCTTGTTAAAACAGGCTGCCAGATGGTTTGAGCCTGAGCAGAGACATAACGCAGCCTCTTCCATGAAGGCAGAGCCAAGACCATGGTTTCAGAAGGGCCTGCAGTTCGCTTCTCCATACACACTAGTGTGTGTGGAGGATGCCGCCAGAGCACCAATGCCAAGTAAGAAAGTGAACCAAGTCAGAAACTTCTGAAGTAGAAGTGTTCTAAAAGTGGTGAGTCACAACAAAAATCACAGTACTCTTTGTAGTAAAATTCTAAGCATGTTATTTTCTGTTGAAGTTTACAATCAAAGGAAAAAAAAGTAATGTTTTATACTGTCTACTAAAAGAAAAGGATCATAGCACATAGGACTCTAGATGGCATCCAGCCCAGGAGGCAGGCTCCAGGCCTACTCATTCAGCAGGTGCTGAGCTGTCACTGCATCAAGTCTTACTGGCTTTCAGTTTGACATTTCACGGGAGATTTCTTATTGCTCAAAAAATGAACTCAAGGGAGCCCCCCCGTAACTCACATGGGGAACACCCAGGATAAAAAAAAAACAAAAACTCGCATTTGTTAGTAACAGTTACTTTTTTTTACTAGATCTATAACTTTTGTAAATACACATAGCATGTAATGGTTTCTTAAAATGTGTTCTGGCCGGGCATGGTGGCAGACGCCTGTAATTCCAGCACTTTGGGAGGCCGAGGCGGGTGGATCATGAGGTCAGGAGTTCAAGACCAGCCTGGCCAAGATGGTGAAACCCTGTCTCTACTAAAAAATACAAAAAATTGGCAGTGTGTGGTGTCTCATGCCTGTAATCCCAGCACTTTGGGAGGCTGAGGTGGATGGATCACGAAGTCAAGAGACAGAGATCATCCTGGCCAACATGGTGAAACCCCGTCTCTACTAAAAATACAAAAATTAGCTGGGTGTGGTGGCACACATCTGTAGTCCCAGCTACTCAGGAGGCTGAGGCAGGAGGATCGCTTGAACCCGGGAGGCAGAAACTGCAGTGAGCTGAGATCATGCCACTGCACTCCAGCCTGGCAACAAAATGAGAGTCTCAAAAAAAAAAAAAAAAAAAGAAAGCAATACAAAAAATTAGTCGGGCGTGGTGTCGGGTGCCTGTAATCCCAGCTCCTCAGGTGGCTAAAGCAGGAGAATCGCTTGAATCCAGGAAGCAGAGGTTGCAGTGAGCCGAGATTGTGCCATTGCACTCCAGCCCGGGAAACAGTGCAAGACTCCCTCTCAAAAAAAAAAAAACAAAAAGTGTATTCCTGTGTAACAATTTTGTACAAATTTGTTATTTTCCATTTTTATTTCAAAATATACATTCAAACTTAAAATTATAAAAAAAAAAAAAGGCTGCTGGGAGCCACCCTCAGTTTCTTATTCATTAGGTCTGGAGTGGGGCCCAGGAATCTGCATTTTTTGAGATGGCGTCTCGCTCTTGTTGCCTAGGCTGGAGTCCAATGGCACAATCTCTGCTCACTACCACCTCCACCTCCTGGGCTCAAGGGATTCTCCTGCCTCAGCCTCCCAAGTAGCTGGGATTATAGGCACCCACCACCACATCTGGCTAATTTTTTTTATTTTTTAGTAGAGATGGGGTTTCACCATGTTGGCCAGGCTGGTCTTGAACTCCTGACCTCAAGTGATCCTCCCATCTAGGCCTCCCAAAGTGCTGGAATTACAAGCATGAGCCACCACGCCTGGCCAAGAATCTGCATTTTTTTTTTTTTTGAGACAGATCCTCTCACTGTCACCCAGGCTGGAGTACAGTGCCATGATCTCCACTCACTGCAACCTCTACCTCCTGGGTTCAAGCCATTCTCCTGCCTCAGCCTCCCAAGTAGCTGGGATTACAGGCACCCACCACCACACCTGGCTTATTTTTTTTAATAGAGACGGGGTTTCACTATGTTGGCTAGGCTGGTCTTGAACTCCTGACCTTGTGATCCTGCCAGCCTTGGCCTCCCAAAGTGCTGGATTATAGGCGTGAGGCACCTCTCCCGGCAGGATCTGCATTTGTAACAAGTTTCCAGATGATGCTGAAGCTGCTGGTCTGGCACCACACTCTAAAAATTGCTGGCCTAAGAAAAGAACATGGAATTTGAGTCCTAATACTTGGGCTTAGCCTAAACTATATGACTTGCCAGCTGAGAACTTTAGGCAATATCATCAACTGGGAAAATTAGAACAAACTTGCTCTACTCATTCTGCGTGGCTGTGGTTAGGTTCAAATGGGAATATTTAGAAGAAGGCTTTGCATAGTGCTGTGTTAAGAGAAGCCTCTGCCCACTGAGGTCTGAAACAAGAAGGGACAGGTCCTTTCGAGACAGACCTGGGCAAGATGGTACAGCTTCAACTCCAGATTTGCCATTGACTTCTCAGTGGGTTTTTTCAGGAAAGGGGCAAAAGTGAGGGTGGCTTTGGCAGCAATTGTGTGACACTGCACATGTCATACGGGGACATCAGCATCTGTATCAAACAGCCCTACCCAGGTCATCAGTATTAGGAATCGAGAACATGATTCTCCCAGGAGTTTGCATTTGGCCAGGTGGCACATTAATTTACCGAAGACTAGGCATCCAGATGCTTTAGGGTAGGTTCCAAGGACTGTAGCAGCACAGATTCCCTCAAGAGAATCCAGAAGCTCACCTAGCCTGGTAGTGGCTGCGATGCCTAAAGACAAACTTTGAAAATGGTAGCTGACAGCTGAAGGAGACAACAGTATAGACAGAAAGGCCCCACCTGGACAGTAGGACCCAAGCCCTTTGTGGCACTTGAGGAAGCCCTCAAGAGAGCACTCTGTTCTGACAGCCATTTACCATAAGGTTGAAATGCCATGATTTCTTAGATTTGTTTCCAGAGTCCAAAATGAATAGCTATACACAAAGCAACACTGGCCATGAGTTGTTAATTGTTCAAGCTGGGTAACAGGTACATGGGGGTTCATTGTATCTTTTCTAGTTTAGAACACGTGTTGAACAGACATTTAAATTTTTTTTTTTTTTGAGTCAGAGTCTTGCTCTGTCACCCAGGCTAGAGTGCAGTGGCGTGACCTCAGCTCACTGCAATCTCCACCTCCCAGGTTCAAGTGATTCTCCTGCCTCAGCCTCCCTACTAGCTGGGATTATAGGCACCCATCACCATACCTGGCTAATTTTTGTATTTTTAGTAGAGATGGGGTTTCACCATATTGGCCAGGCTGGTCTCTTGGCCAAGTTGGTCTTGAACTCCTAACCTCATAATCCACCCGCCTCGCCCTCCCAAAGTGCTGGGATTACAGATGTGAGCCACTGTGCCCAGACGTTTAGACTTTTATGTTAAAAAAAAAAAATCAAGGAATGCACCCAACTAGTTTGTTCTCAGGGGATTCTTTGTCCCTGATATGGTTTGGCTGTGTCCCACCCAAATCTCATCTTGAATTGTAGCTCTCATAATTCCCATGTGTTGTGGGAGGGACCTGGTGGGAGGTAATTGAATCATGGGGGTAAGTTTCCCCCATACTGTTCTCATGGTAGTAAGTCTCACGAGATCTGATGGTTTAATATGGGGAAACCCCTTTCACTTGGCTCTCTTTCTCTCTTGTCTGCCACCATTTAAGATATGCCTTTTGCCTTTCACCATAATTGTGAGGCATCCCCAGCCATGTGGAACCGTGGGTTCATTAAATCTCTTTCTCTTATAAATTACCCAAGACTGGGTAATTTATAAAGAAAAGAGATTTATCATGTCATTTATTTTTTATTTTTTTTATTTTTTTTATTTTTTTCAAGATGGGGTTTCACCATGATGGCCAGGCTGGTCTTGAACTCCTGACCTCAGGTGATCCACCCACCTCAGCCTCCCAAAGTGCTAGGATTACAGGTGTGAGCCACCGCGCCTGGCCGTCGTCTATTTATTATGTCTTTATCAGCAGCATGAAAATGGACTAATGCAGTCTCCTTTTCCTATTCATTTATTTCAACTGGGTTCTAACAGCAACAGTCACCCTGAGCAAGTGACTGACTCTTTTAAGATGAGGGCAACCTCACTGACTCTTTTAAGATGAGGGCAACTCTTTACAGCAGCTCTTGGCACTCTTCTGTGATCTTCTCACTGGTCTAGAGCAGGAGCTGGCAAATTACAGCCTGCAGACCAAATCCAGGCCCCTGCCTGTTGTTAGAAAGTTTTATTGGAACACAGCCATGCTCATTTACTATGTTATTCTATTATGTTATTTGCTATTAACTATGACTGCTTTCATTCCATAATGGCAGAGTTAAATAACTGCAACAGAAAGCATATGGCCCACACAGCCTAAAATATTTATTACCTGATCCTTACAAAAAAAAGTTTGCCAACTCCTGCTCTAAAGGACCTTAAAGACTGGGCATGGTGGCTCAGGACTATAATCCCAACACTTTGGGAGGCAGAGGTGGGCGGATCACCTGAAGTCAGGAGTTCAAGACCAGCCTGGCCAACCTGGTGAAACCCCGTCTCTACTAAAAATACAAAAATTAGCTGGGTGTGGTGGTGCATGCCTGTAATACCAACTACTCGGGAAGCTGAGGCAAGAGAATGGCTTGAACCCAGGAGAGAGGCTGAAGTGAGCTGAGATCTCGTCGTTGCACCCCAGCCTGGGCAACAAGAGCAAGACTCCATCTCAATCAATCAATCAATCAAGGACCTTGAAGAAAGTCAGAAAAAAGGCCAGGTGCAGTGGCTTATGCCTGTAATCCCAGCACTTTGGAAGGCTGAGGCAGGCAGATCACTTTAGCCCAGGAGTTGGAGACCAGCCTGAGCAAAATAGTGAAACCCCCTTCTCTACTAAAAATACAAAATCAGTTGGGCATGGTGGTACATGCCTGTAGTCCCAGCTACCAGGGAGGCTAAGGCACAAGAATCGCTTGAACCCAGGAGGCAGAGGTTGCAGTGAGCCGACATCATGCCACTGCATTCCAGCCTGGGTGACAGAGCGAGACTCCATCTCATAAATAAATAAATAAATAACAAAATAAAACAAAGGCAAAAAAAGAAAAGGGGTTGAGGCATGCTCCCCTTCTTTACACCAACATTAAGTCTTCTCTATATTCTTGGAGGAGAGAAAGTTCACTCCTTTGCCTGTGAAAAAGGAGAGAAGTCCTGAAAAAATAAAGGGTTTAACTGGCCCAGCGATCCCCCTATCCACTTCTGGAGTTGGGTATGACATCTGGTACTACATGTGCTAAACAACTGCATCAAGCAGCACAGAATTAAAGTATAAAGGACCTGCTGAATACATGGGAGGATGCTTAAGGAACCTCAACTTTGGTGGCCCCAGAAGAAGGCATCAGGAGGAAACCCAAGATAGGTTCAGGCTTTGGGGAAGAGCAAAGAACTTCTGGAGGGAAAGAGAAGGGACCACCAACACCTAAAGAAACTGGGGGTCTCAGCCAATATTTTGGCAACTTAACCACATTTAGATATTTTACACATGGTCAAAATGGCAAGAAAGGATTCACTTGGCTGGCAAGGAGAGGGGTAAGGGGAGCTACAGGAGCCAGGTGGGCACCAGACCACCTGTCCTCCTGGCTTCCCCTTCCACATAAGCCACAAGTCTCTCTTTTTTTTTTTCGGTTTTGGTTTTGTTTTTTGGTTCTTTTTGAGTCGGAGTCTTGCTCTGTCACCCAGGCTGGAGTGCAGTGGTGCAATCTTGGCTCACTGCAACCTCCACCTCCCGGTTTCAAGCAATTCTACTGCCTCAGTCTCCTGAGTAGCTGGGATTACGGGCACCCACCACCACACCCGGCTAATTTTTTGTATTTTTAGTAGAGATGGAGTTTCACCAGGTTGATGAGGCTGGTCTTGAACCGCTGGCCTCAGATGATCCACCTGCCTCAGCCTCCCAAAGTGCTGGGATTCCAGGCGTAAGCCACCGCGCCCGGCCAGCCACAAGTCTCTTGACATAAACCACCACATCAAGAAGAGGGGACACATCTATACAAGGCAATGGACAGGAAGATCAGTTTTGTGGCCCCCAAGATCCTGCCAGAAGTGTCATCCCATGGTGCTTTCTGTGTCTCAAAGTTGAGTGGATGGGCAGAGTGACGGACAGCCAGAGGTGAGTTTCTCGATGTATTCACCCTTTACCATGGAAGGAAGCCTTGGGAAGACATTGGCAGTGGGAGGGAGGAGGGTCAACAAGGTAGGGAGGTGATCATTTTTTTCAGTTCCAAATCTGATTCTGCTGAGTACTCTGATGGATACAAATGGCCACCATTTTCTGTGCACTCTTTTCCTCATGTGAACACCAGAGAGACTGTTGCTGCAACACATCTCCTAAGGGCAGAAGCACCACTGAAGCCTCTAGGGAGCTAGAAAGCACGCGGGAGAGGCCTAATCGCTATCCGCAGGCTAACAGGCTGTTGCTTCTAGCTGAGAGAGAAAAGGCAAAATGCACACACCCACGGATGCCTCCTGGAGGCGCAGCTGTGAGGAGACCAACAGGCTCAGGGGGCTGTGCTCTCTGGGGAAGTGTTCTCCTCTGCATGTGCTCAAGAAGGCACTGCCTAGCTGGCTGCCTCGTTAACCCCGACTAACCTTCTTCAAGCTTAGCCAAAGCACATCTGACACTCTCAGAGCCACTCACCTGCCATGTTGGAAATGTTAACGTTCAGCCTTTTCGAGTTACAGGGCATTTTAAGAAAGAAAAAAAAAGGGCAATCAACTCTTGTTTTGGTAACGGTAGGGGGCTGGCATTTCTTTAAAACCTAAGTCAAACGGTGAGGGGGCTAGAAGTACTCATTTCTATCCTGCTGTCGGTAGTCAGGACCGTGGCAGCAGGAGGGCGGTAGGTGTGGAAACTGCCTGGGAGCAGCAGCAGCGTGGGCTGCAGAAACTGAGGTGCTCTGTGTTCCCCCACACCCCTCCTGAGCTCTTGACCATCAAAGCACTTTACAGACAGAGCCTAGAGTAGACACGCTGTCTCCACATGAGGCAATGACTCTATGACCTAAAACAGTGCTCCTTCCCCTAGGCAGATAGGTGTGAACAGGCAGCCTATGGGGCAGCCTAAGAGCAGCTGTCAGGTCAAAAAGACTGCCAGGAGCAGTGACCTCAGCAGGAATGGAAATGTCTATTAATAAGTCTGAGGGAGCCGAGCAAGGTGGCTCATGCCTGTAATCCCAGCACTTTTGGAAGCTGAGGCAGGCAGATCACCTGAGGTCGGGAGTTCGAGACCAGCCTGACCAACATGGAGAAACCCCCTCTCTACTAAAATTACAATATTAGCCAGGAGAATCACTTGAACCCAGGACACAGAGGTTGCAGTGAGCCTAGATCACACCATGGCAGCCAGCCTGGGCAACAAGAATGAACCTCCATCTCAAAATAATAATAAGTCTGAGGGAGGAGAGGAGATGCAGAGATGCTTCCCTGGGTCCTATCCCTGGCCCCATCCCTGGGTACTGGTAAGGCCTGAGGTAAGCTGCCACTTACCTGACGCTCTAACATTCTCCCCCAATCAAAAGGACAACCTACCTTGCCAAATGGACTGAGAGGCACATTTTAATGTCAGTAAAGTGCTTTGAGGTGCCACAGGGGAGACAGGAAAGTGATCTGTGTGTATCCCCAAAGCTCCAAGATGAACAGCACTAGGGCTAAGTCAGGGCTGTCTGTTCCAGCCCTGCTACAGGCACCCTGCTCTCTGAGCCACCTCATCAGGGACTTCTAGGAGCCTCGATGCCCAAGTCCTGCAGATTCTCCATGCTGGTGCTGAGAAAACCACCCAAACTGAGCCTAGGCTTTAGTTCAGGCCACACAAGGAGGCCCAAGAAGACTGCAGGGTCCAGGCCATGAGTCTAAGGATCTATGAACAAACCCAGACCTTTCCATTTCTCCCTCAGGGCTCCAACAGCTCTGCTAACCCCACCCCTCCTCACTCACTTTCTGGAGGCCTGTGGCCCTGGCACCAGGGCTCCCACTACCACCCACCTCCCCACAGACCCTGGACCAAGCTGTTGCTGGAGGCAAGGCTCCTCCCTTACCTCGAGAGATGGTCCCTCCAGGGGCAGGGTTGACACACATGGGTGGAAGGCGGGGGTGGGGGAAGTTTGCACTGACGCTGCCTGTGCTGGGCCCGATCTGGGGAAGAGAGAGGGCATCAAGGCGACATGTTCTCAACCCTCACAGTTACAGACCCCTGAACTGACTCACGCAGAGCATCCATGAGGAGCTCTGGGCAGCAGGGCTGCTGGATGGTGCTGGGAGCAGCCACAGGTTCTGAGAAACAGCACTAATAACGCCACACAGGAAGAAGGCAAGCATCACATACGATGTGATACGTGACAGCCTTGCAGAGAGCGCTCAAACTCTTTCCTATTCCCTTAGCTACCCCCTACAAGGTTAACACCCAACCTACGTACTTATCTTCGTCTTAAGTTGTGAGGATGTGACAGGACAACAGGAGAAAGCTGAAAGCCTCAGTACCACGTCAACTCAAAGCACCATGTATCCTCCTCTTATGGTAGCTACCTACACCTTTGCTGTGGGTTCCCTGATGGCTACTTCAGCCACCAAATCTCAAATCAGTTTTTCCCTCCAAGAGCTGGGCAAGAGAGGGACAACTGGACTATATGTGTCCAGCCTGAGAGCTAAAACCAGACCCGACCCACACTTACCAGCCTTCTCCCTCTTTCTAATAGAGAACAACCTGCCATTCCAAATATTTCCATTCATTTGGGGCTAAATGCTACTTATTAGTAACCTACAAAGTACATTTCTAAGAAGTCCCAAAAACTTGAGGAACATGAATGAAAATTAAGACACTCACTGAGTCTTCCATGGGAAGATGGAAATGTATGGGTAAGGAAGGCTTAGGGTCCTTTTAAACCATCTAAATGGTGACCTTTTGAGAGTCACTAGTCTGGGGGGTGAGAGACTAGATGTGCTCTTTGTCCCCCTGGTTTCAGTACAGTAAATGGGGCAGAAGGGGAACAGAGACAGCCACACACATCTGAAGCATGAGAAACCACCTGTTCTACAAAGATGTCCATTTGTGGAATGCAAAGTGACTCATACACACTTGGTATATGAGGACAAAGATATCATTAAAACATAGCTCTTGTTTCAAAAAATTCTGAAGGCAAAGGAGCTGAAAAAGCAGGAGTAGAATTATAATCTTCAGCAGGAAAGAAAAAGCCCTTTCAGCTATTTCTCTTTTTTTTTTTTAAAACTGAGTACCTATAGAGAATCAAGGTGGTAGATACAAGGGTGTTCACTATACAATTTTTTCAATATTTCAGTATTTTTGAAAATGTTCACAATAAAATGTTGCGGGGGGGGGGGGCAAGTCCTCACTCAGACCCTCTCCTCAGTCCCATCTGCATACACTCCTTTACCGCAGTGGCTGTTTCAGAGCTCCACATCTACCTGGGCTTCCTCAGCAACTGCCAGCTTTGCTCACATTAGAAGGCTCTTTGTGGCCAGGCACAGTGGCTCACACCTGTAATGCTAGCATTTGGGAGGCCGAGGCTGGCAGATCACCAGGTCAAGAGATCGAGACCATCCTGGCCAGCATGGTGAAACCCTGTCTCTACTGAAAATACAAAAATTAGCTGGGCCTGGTGGCACAAGCCTGTAATCCCAGCTACTTGGGAGGCTAAGGCATGAGAATCACTTGCACCCGGGAGGCAGAGGTGGCAGTGAGCCGAGATTGTGCCACTGCAACCCAGCCTGGCAACAGAGTGAGACTCAGTCTCAAAAAAAAAAAAAGAAGGCTCTTTGTACATTTTTTTTTTTTAAAGATGGGGTTTCACCATGATGGCCAGGCTGGTTTTGAACTCCTGATCTCAGGTGATCCACCCAGCTCGGCCTCCCAAAGTGCTAGGATTACAGGCTTGAGCCACCATGCCCGGCCTGCTCTTTGTACATTTTTAGCATCATATCACCCTGAGCTGCCTGCCTAGGTGGTCCAAAGCATTTTCCCAAGCACCAGTGATTTTTGTCATAATTTGGTCATAAAGTTGCAGTTGTATGGGCCCAATTCTATTTTTCCCATAAGGTCTCTTATGATATTTGTAGATGTGTGATTTTTTTCTTTCTTTTTATTTTATAGATATGTGATTTTACAGAAAACATGCATAGTGTTAACATGGGGTTACAGCGGATGTGCTTGTAGGATCTTCTAGAACTAAGTGCCTAGGATCAAGGTTTATTTTGAAACTAATTCCAGGTGTGTCTTGAAGCTAAGGTTGGAAATGACCAGCTCAACCTCTCCATTCCTGTTTAAGGAGGGTCCTCATTCACATCCAGGGATGCTGGATTGAAAAATAAATAAATAAATAAATGATTCAATGATTAGTTATTACCTCATTAACCATTTTTGGCAATTGAGAGAGAGTTGTTACAATCCCACAACTTAATTAGGCCCACTTCTGACTATGTAGCTGGAGAGAAAACGTACATTCTTGCTATTGATCCAGTGTGTTTCAAAGTTTTGTGCTGGCTGTGAAAGACTCAACTTGCTCTTTTTTTTTTCCTTTTCTTTTTTATTGTTTGGCTTGCTCTTTGTAACCTGAGTCTGATGGCATTACAGGTGAGAAATCAGACAGCTGAGTTAAGATGCTGGCAACGGCAGTAACAAGTAACTTACTCAGCACATGGGCATTCTAGCCAACAGCTTTGTTAAATCTCATAATGGGAAAGATAGTAGCTAGCCACAAGACCCAGTGGGCCACCATCCACAATGCTGCATGGAATTGCTATAGCTGTTTCTTTTTTTATTTTTTATTTTCTTTTCCCTCCAGATTAGCTGTACTGCATTATGCTATAGCTGTTTCTATCAGAACGATCAAATGGCCCATCCCATTGAGACTATAAGCTCCAGAGTACCAGGAAGCATCTCTGAAATACAGCTCTCTTCACCCTAGTGTCTCCTACACAGCAGGTGCTAAATCATGCAACCTCACAGCACACTGCATGCTGAGGGAGGCCACAGATCTCCAGTATGTATCAAGGGCATACCATGCCCAAGACTATGAATTGACCACAGACCACAGTCAGGTGCTTTTCCTGTATTTCAGCTTTAATAACTTCACTGTAGTCCTGAAGACAGGGGGTAAGACACAGGATCGGGTAAGTTAACACCTTGCTAATATTAGGGAAAGCCATATTCAAGCCCCAGTCAGACAAACTTGGGAGCCTCAAGCTTCACATCAATTTACATTTTTGCTCAAGGTTCATGACACCCTAGGAGCTCATAATTTCATAATGAAGAATAAAGAAACATGTAAAGGAAAACTCAAGCCAAGCACAGTGGCACACATGTGTGATCCGTACACTTTGGGAGGCCAAGGCAGGAGGAGTACTTGACAAAAGTGTGAGAACAGCCTGGGAAACATAGGAAGACTCTGTTTCTACCTATATATATATATATTTTTTTTTTAGTTACTTTTTAGATTTTATTTATTTATTTATTTGAGACAGAGTCTTGCTCTGTCGCCCAGGCTGGAGTGCAGTGGTGCAATCTCAGCTCACTACAACCTCCGCCTCCTGGGTTCAAGTGATTCTCCTGCCCCAGCCTCCCAAGTAGCTGGGACTACAGGTGTGCACCACCACGCCCAGCTAATTTTTTGTATTTTTGGTAGAGACAGGGTTTCACCATGTTAGCCAGGATGGTCTCCATCTCCTGACCTCATGATTCAGCCACCTCAGCCTCCCAAAGTGCTGAGATTACAGCCATGAGATACCATGCCTGGCCTAAAATTTTATTTCTTAAAAAATACAGAGAGATGGGGTCTCATCATGTTGTCCAGGCTGCTCTCAAACTCCTGGCTCAAACAATCTTCTTGTCTTGGCCTCCCAAAGTGCTGGGATTACAGGCATGAGCCACTGTGCCCAGACAAAAAAAAATTTTTTTTTTTCTTTGTTGTTTTGAGACGGAGTCTCCCTCTATCACCCAGACTGGAGTCCAATGGCATGATCTTAGATCACTGCCACCTCCGCCTCCCAGGTTCAAACAATTTTCCTGCCTCAGCCTCCTGAGTAGCTGAGATTATAGGCACCTGCCACCATGCCTGGCTGATTTTTGTTTGTTTGTTTGTTTTTAAGTAGAGACGGGTTTCACCATGTTGGTTAGGCTGGTCTTGAACTCCTGACCTCAGGTAATCCGCCCAGCTTGACCTCACAAAGTGCTGGGATTACAGACGTGAGCCACTGCGCCCAGCCCTGAAAAAAATTTTTTTAATTAGTCAGGCATGGTGGCATATGCCTATATTTCCAACTACTCACTTGAGCCCAGGAGTTCAAGGTTACAGTGATCACATCACTGTACTCCAGCCTGGGCAACAGAGTGAGACCTTGTCTCAAAAAACTTTTTTTTTTTTTTTAATGGAGTCTCACTCTGTCACCTGGCTAGAGTGCAGTGATGTGATCTCGGCCTACTGCGACCTCTGCATCCCAGGTTCAAGTGATTCTCCTGCCTCAGCCTCCCAAGTAGCTGGGATCACAGGCCGTGCACCACTATGCCCAGCTAATTTTTGTATTTTTAGTAGAGATGGGATTTCGCCATGTTGGTCAGGTTGGTCTCAAACTCCTGACCTCAGGTGATCCACTCGCCTTAGCCTCCCAAAGTGCTAGGATTACAGGCGTGATCCACCGCACCCAGAAAAAACTTCTTTTTTTTTTTGAGATGGAGTCTCGCTCTGTCACCAAGGCTAGAGTACAATTATGTGATCTCGGCTCACTGCAACCTCTGCCTACCGGGCTCAAGTGATTCTCCTGCCTCAGCCTCCCGAGCAGCTGGGACTACACGCACGAGCCACCATGCCCAGCTAATTTTTGTATTTTTTAGTAGAGATGGGTTTTCACCATGTTGGCCAGGATGGTCTCGATCTCCTGACCTCGTGATCTACCTGCTTTGGCCTCCCAAAGTGCTGGGATTACAGGCGTGAGCCACCGTGCCCAGCCGGATCATGATTTTTATTGGGCTTTCCATCTCTTTACAAAATCAGAACTATTGCCGGGCACGGTGACTCACACCTGTAATCCCAGCATTTTGGGAGGCCGAGGCAGGAGGATCACCTGAGTTCGGGAGTTCAAGACCAGCCTGACCAACATGGAGAAACCCCATCTCTACTAAAAATACAAAATTAGCCGGGTATGGTGGCACATGCCTGTAATCCCAGATACTTGGGAGGCTGAAACAGGAGAATCACTTGAACTCAGGAGGCGGAGATTGTGGTGAGCCAAGATCATGCCATTGTACTCCAGCCCAGGGAACAAGAAAAAAAAAAAAATCAGTACTATTAATTCAGAGACACTCTTACCATGAGAAAACCTGTTTTCATTGACCTTTTACAAGTGGGTAGACAACAAAGCCCACTGGTTAGTAAGTAAACACAAAGTGATAATTTTAGCTAAAAATATATATATACTGTCCACACTAATCTCAAGTTGTTTTTTCCTTCTTTCTTACATATAGTTAGCCAAAGACAAAAAAGCCCAGGATGAGAGAAATTAATTTTTTCAAACAACATGAAAACAGACGACCAGGTGCGGTGGCTCCCGCTTGTAATCCCAGCACTTTCGGAGGCCAAGGCGGGCAGATCATGCAGATCATGAAGTCAGGAGTTCAAGAACAGACTGTTCAATATGGTGAAACCCTGTTTCTACTAAAAAATACAAAAATTAGCTGGGTGTGGTGACACACACCTGTACTCCCAGCTACTCAGGAGGCTGAGGCAGGAGAATCGCTTGGAGACAGGAGAATCGCTTGAACCCAGGAGGCGGAGGTTGCAGTGGGCCAAGATCATGCCACTGTACTCCAGCCTGGGCAACAGAGAGACTCCATCTCAAAAAAAAAAAAAAAAAAAAAAAACAGATGGAGTGGCTAAAGACACACAATGAGGCAGGGAGAGGCTGTCTGAGCCCTGGTACGTCCAGCCCTCCTTCTGGCCCCATTCAATGGGTTACACACGGCGCCACTTGGCCAGGGTTTCCCAGGCCTCAAGGAACAAAACTTGGAGAGAGGACACAATTGGGAAGACCTATTTAATCAGCAGTTTGGATGTTGTTATGGTTCTCATTTATTTGTAAATCATGCTCAGACAGAAGCCTCAGGATTAGCTTCAACACAGGCTACAGGCCTTTTAATCTTCTGTCTCTTGAAGAAGAAAAGTCATGTTTCTAAGAAATACAAAGCTCTCTGGATCTGGCCCCTGAAGTCCCCACCAGCTACTTCACCTCCTATAAACACACTGTGAACTCTACACTATACCCCTGTCATGACTCAATTTTGCCACTGCCCATGCAACCCTCTCACTCCGTGTGCTGGACAGCACTAATTTCAAGACTTGCCAGAGTTTCTATGACTACTAATGTAACAGTGACTTTGTAGATATTTGTCCCTACCCAAATGTCATGTTGAAATGTAATCTCCAGCCGGACATGGTGGCTCACGCCTGTAATCCCAACACTTTCAGAGGCTGAGACGGGCGGATCACTTGAGCTCAGGAGTTCAAGACCAGCCAGGTCAATATGGTGAAACCCCATCTCTACTAAAAATGCAAAAATTAGCTGGGCATGGTGGTGCATGCTTGTAGTCCCAGCTACTCAGGAGGCTGAGGCAGGAGAATCACTTGAACCAGGGAGGCGGAGGTTGCAGTGAGCCGAGATCTTGCCACTGCACTCCAGCCTGGGCAACAGAGCCACTCTTGTCTCAAAAAAAAAAAAAAAAAGAAAGAAATGTAATCTCCACTGTTCGAGGGTCATAGGGTGGATCCCTCATGGCTTGGTGCTATCCTGGTGAAAGTGAGTAAATTCTCATGAGATCTTTTTTTTTTTTTTTGAAATGGATTCTTGCCCTGTCACCCAGGCTGGAGTGCAGTGGCACAATCTCAACTCACTATAACCTCCGCCTCCTAGGTTCAAGCAATTCTTGTGCCTCAGCCTCCCAAGTAGCTGGGATTATAGGCGCATACCACCACACCCAACTAATTTTCTGTAATTTTGGTAGAGACGGGGTCTTACTATGTTGGCCAAGCTGGTCTTGAATGCCTGACCTCAAGTGATTCGCCTGCCTTGGCCTCACAAAGTGCTGGGATTACAGGCATGAGCCACCACACACAGCCTCTCATGATATCTTGTTATTTTATTTATTTATTTATTTTATTTTTAATTTATTTTTTTATTTTTTTGAGAAGAGTCTTGCTCTGTCACCAGGCAACAGGCTGGAGTACAATGGCGCAATCTCGGCTCACTGCAACCTCCGCCTCCCAGGTTCAAGCAATTCTCCTGCCTCAGTCTCCCAAGAGCTGGGACTACAAGCACAGGCCACCAAGCCTGGCTAATTTCTGTATTTTAGTAGAGACGGGGTTTCACCATGTTGATCAGGATAGTCTTGATCTCTTGACCTCGTGATCCGCCTGCTTCAGCCTCCCAAAGTGCCAGGATTACAGGTGTAAGCCAACGTGCCCGGCTATTTAATTAATTTATTTAAAGATGGCATCTCACTCTTGTTGCCCAGGCTGGAAAGCAATGGCATGATCTCAGCTCACTACAACCTCTGTTGTTTTGAATTTTTAGTAGAGGCAGGGCTTCACCATGTTGGCTAGGCTGGTCTCAAACTCCTGACCTCAGGTGATCCACCTCTCTCAGCCTCCCAAAATGCTAGGATTACAGGTGTGAGCCATCGCATCCAGCCGATCTTGTTTAAACTATGTGGCACCTTCCCAGCTCTCTCTCTCTCTGGATCCTGATTTTTGCCATATGACATGCCTACTCCCGCTTCATCTTCTTCCCCTAAGTAAAAGCTCCCTGAGTCCTCCCCAGAAGCCAAGCAGATTCCAGCACCATGCTTCCTATACACCCTGCAGAAATGTTAGCTAATTAAAACTCTTTTTTAACAAATTACCCAGTCTCAGGTATTTCTTTACAGCAATGCAAGAACAGCCTAATACAGACTCAGTCCACTTCCACCAGTGTTTACTGAGACTTACTATGTGCAAAATGCTGGCCAGGTGCTATGTATGATAAAGAGAACAACAAGCCTTGGCTGCAGAGAACTTCCAGTCTAGTGACACAATGAGTAATTCAGAATAGACTAAGCATGAGAAAGAACAGATCTGGGACTAAGGAAGGTTGTAGAAAGATTGCATTTGGTCACAGAATTAGGAAGGGTTCATGAAGGAGATGGTATAAAATACTAGCCTAGAAAAATAGGATTTTAGAGGCTAGGCACGGGGTAGCTCACACCTGTACTCCCAGCACTTTGGGAGGCTGAGGTGGGTGGATCACTTGAGGTCAGAAGTTCAAGACCAGCCTGGCCAACATGGTGAAACCCTCGTCTCTACTAAAAATTAAGAAAAAAAATTAGCCAGGCCTGGTGGCTGGTGCCTGTAATCCCAGCTACTATGAGGCAAGAGAATTGCTTGAACCTGGGAGGCAGAGGCTACAGTGAGAAGGGATCACGCCACTGCACTCCAGCCTGGGCAACAGAGTGAAACTACACCTCAAAAAAAGAAAAATAGGATTTTAATAAGCAGGGAGTATGCGGAAGAGGGCACTGGGGGGAGGCATGGCAAATATACACAAAGGCCAGGGCAAGGAGAGACCCAGATTATAAGCACCATGCAAAAGGAAGGCTATAGAAAAGGACTCTGGTAAACCACCCAAAGAAACATGCAAGAACTACACACTGGTGAGAGACTTTCATAGCCCTCACAGATGCCCATCCCAATAATGAAGGGCAAGAGGTTACAAACACAGTTGCAGTCTTACCTTTTCTGAATGAGTCCAGGCTGAACATTTCTGGCCAGGAGGGAAAGCTGGAATCCTGAGAACAAGGAGGGCCAAAGGGGCAATGGTTAATATTCCTGATCCAGGAACTCACAAAGAAGACATCAGTAATACAGACAGCACTATCCGGAAGATGAAAAAAGTGACACTCTTCACAAATGAGCCCCAACTGCTGCTCCCCATGAGGACTGGAAGGCCAGCTCCACTCTAGAGTAATTGTCTTTACTTCATTCTAACTGAGCACTTTCTTCTCTTCTCTGTCCTAAAACTCCCCATACCCTGTTAAACAGAAGGTGATGCATTTTATGAGAGACATGTAGTTCCACCTAGTTCATCATAATAATTGCAGGTTTCCTTGGGACTTCCAGGAAGAAATTAAATTCTACACGGACCCCTTTGGCCACATGACATCAGGAAATAGGACTGATGATTGACTGCCTTATGGGCAAACTAGCTTACTGAGCTTTCATAAAACCTAGTCAAGTTCCTAAAAATGAAATTTGACTAACAGTATCAAAGAATAACTATACAGTGATTCCAAATAAAAAGCTTTTCTTTCTTTTTCTTTTTTTTTTTTTTGAGATGGAGTCCCCCTCTGTCGCCCAGGCTGGAGTACAGTGGCACAATCTTGGCTCACCACAACCTCCACCTCCCGGGTTCAAGGGATTCTCTTGCTTCAGCCTCCTGAGTAGCTGGGATTACAGGCGCGTGCCACCACGCCCAGCTAATTTTTGTATTTTTTAGTAGAAACGGGGTTTCCCCATGTTGACCAGGCTGGTCTCAAACTCCTGACCTCGTGATCCACTGGCCTCGGCCTTGGGCTCTCAGAATGCTGGGATTACAGGAGAGTGAGCCACCATGCCTGGCCAATAAAAAGGTTTTCATAGCAAGTCTCTATGAAATAACAAATATTAAGTTAAAGCACAACTATTAGCCAAAAGTTTGGTGCATTTTGCTTATTAGTATATTTAACTGAGAAATACACCTAGAGATGAGAAGAAAAAAAAAGCAACGCCTCTGGTTTAACATTTTGTTTTAAAAAATACTCAAACTCGGCCGGGCGTAGTGGCTCATGCCTGTAATCCAAGCACTTTGGAGGCCAAGGCAGGTGGATCACCTGAGGTTGGGAGTTCAAGACCTGCCTGACCAACATGGTAAAACCCCGTCTTAAAAAAAAAAAAATACTCAAACTCAGCTGGGCACAGTAGCTAATGCCTGTAATACCAGCACTTGGGGAGGCCGAGGCGGGTGGATCACGAGCTCAGGTATTCGAGATCAGTCTGGCCAACACGGTGAAACCCCGTCTCAACTAAAAATACAAAAAAAATTGGCTGGGCGTGGTGGCTTATGCCTGTAATCCCAGCACTTCGGGAGGCCAAGGTGGGCAGATCACGAGGTCAGGAGTTCAAGACCAGCCTGACCAACATGGTAAAACCCCGTCTCTACTAAAAACACAAAAATTAGCCAGGTGTGGTGGCATGCGCCTGTAATCCCAGCTACTCAAGAGGCTGAGGCAGGAGAATCACTTGACCCTGGGAGGCAGAGATTGCAGTGAGCCGAGATCATGCCACTGCACTCAAGCCTGGGCGACAGAGAAGACTCCGTCTCAAAAAAATTAAATAAATACAAAATACAAAACAATCAGCTGAGCATGATGGTGCGCACCTGTAATCCCAGCTACTTAGGAAGGCTGAGGCAGGAGAATCACTTGAACTCGGGAGGCGGAGGGTGCAGTAAGCGGAGACCACGCCACTGCACTCCAGCCTGGGAGACAGACCTAGACTCCGTGTCAAAAAAAAAAACAAAACTCTATGATAGAATATATTTAGAAAAAATATATAAATACTCAAACTCAGATTTATAGATGTTTTTATAATGCAGTACTCCTGGATTAGGTGCAACAACCTTAAGTGGCCTTAGTTTAAAATCATCTATTGAAGGTGAACCCCTGGAAGTAAAGAAAAAAAAATCATCTACACAGCATTTAGCAAATCAGGATCATGTCCAACATTGCTCGGAGCCTACGGGGGCCTACACTCCTGATCCTGACTGCTGTTTCCTCTCATTCTCAAATTTTGGGGATGTAGGAAGTAAAGGGCTGACCTGGGGCCGAATCCAGCAGATCTGCCCTGATGGCCTCCTCTCCCCAAGGGATGCCTGAAATTTTAGCCCATAGTATACGGTAGCTCAGAGAGAAAATTTCTATACAATATCAACAATGCTAAAATTTACTTTAAGATGTTATATTCTATAGATACCTTCTATCCAAATGAAAACTAAAAAAAAGTTAGCCGGGCGAGGTGACTCACGCCTGTAATCCCAGCACTTTGGGAGGCTGAAGCAGGTGGATTTCCTGAGGTCCAGAGTTCAAGACCAGCCTGGTCAACATGGCGAAACCCCGTTTCTACTAAAAATACAAAAATTAGCCAGGCGTAGTGGCAGGCGGCTATAATCCCAGCTATCTGGGAGGCTGAGGCAGGAGAATCGCTTGAACCCAGGAGGCGGAGGTTGCAGTGAGCCGAGATCGCGCCAAGGCACTCCAGCCTGGTGCCTGGCGACGGAACAAGACTCTGTCTCAGAAAAAAAAAAAACAACCAAAAGCAGGCCTGGCGCAGTGGCTCACGACTGTAATCCCAGGACTTTGGGAGGCCGAGGCACACAGATCACCCAAGGTCAGGAGTTCCAGACCAGCCTGACCAACATGGAGAAACCCTGTGTCTACTAAAAATACAAAATTAGCCCAGCATGGTGGCGCATGCCTATAATCCCAGCTACTCAGGAGGCTGAGGCAGGAGAATCACTTGAACCCGGGAGGCAGAGGTTGTAGTGAGCCGAGATTGTACCATTGCACTCCAGCCTGGGCAACAAGAGTGAAACTCCATCTCAAGAAAAAAAAAAAAAAAAAGCAGGCCAGGCACAATGGCTCATGCCTGTAATCCCAGCACTTTGGGAGGCCGATGTGGGCAGATCACCTGAGGTTGGGAGTTTGAGAACAGACTGACCAATATGGAGAAATCCTGTCTCTACTAAAAATACAAAATCAGCCCAGCATGGTGGCGCATGCCTGTAATCTCAACTACTTGGGAAGCTGAGGCAGAAGAATCACTTGAACCGGGGAGGCAGAGGTTGCAGCGAGCCAAGATTGCGCCATTGCACTCCAGCCTGGGCAACGTGAATGAAACTTGGTCTCAAAAAAAAAAGAAAAGAAAAATTTAATGGCTAGGTGTGGTGGCTCATGCCTGTAATCCTAGCACTTCGGGAGGTCCACATGGAGGATCTCTTGAGACCAGGAGTTTGAGACCAGCCTAGGCAACACAGTGAGACCCTGTCTCTAAAGAAAAAAAATTGTAAGTTAATTTGCTTGTAAATAGACTCTTGGTTTTACTTTTTTAAAGTCCCTAATCCTGTAGCCCAATATATCAATTTAGGCTCATGTACCACTATTGTTTCCTGTTCTAATCTAAAATACTACAGTATGAGAATCAAAATCGGATGTTCTAGAGATAATTTACAGAGCTCTAGAACATTTCATAAAGATCCAGAAGAAAGCTGTCTTCCTTGTAATGCAGTAATGTTAAAAACCTTTGTAGTTCAATGTCTCTCTTAAGTAATTTAGAGATAAGTAAAATGCTATTATGTCAAGATTTCTTGCATAATGAAACACAATTTAACTCCAGGTAGTCACTAAGGGATGGTTCCAGGACAGAGACTCCACAATGACTAATTAAAAATGATACCCTTCTGGCTGGGCGCAGTGGCTCACACCTGTAGTCCCGGCACTTTCAGAGGCTGAGGCAGGTGGATCACCTGAGGTCAGGAGTTGGAGACCAGCCCCCATCTCTACTAAAAATACAAAAAAAATTAGCCGGGCATGGTGGCAGGCACCTGTAATCCCAGCTACTCGGGAGGCTGAGACAGGATCACTCAAACCTGGGAGGAGGAAGTTACAGTGAGCCGAGATCACGCCACTGCACTCCGGCCTGGGGGACAAAGCGAGGCTCCATCTCAAAAATAAAATCAAATAAATGATACCCTCTTCCAAGACAGTCACAAATAGGTTTAACACATGCCTCTTGTTTTAGCGTGGCTGAGCATGAGATCCACCACCGCTCTATGCACAGCTAAATCAACTTACCTTATAAAAGCAATGACAGTCTCAGATTTTGCAGGCTTTTGAACTGGAGCTGAATTCTCTCTTTGCTATTCCTCATCACGAGGCTGGGCCTCCTCCTGGGAAGTACAATGCTGGGTCAACAGAGTGATGGCCCCACAAGGAAAGAAAGTTGCTCTATCCATTAAAATTCATTTACTAGTTCTAACAGGGACAAATTTTGTTAGTGGCATGAAGCACACATACTGGACAAAATGGCCTTACTCAGGACTTGCCATGACCCATTCCAGGCCCATTAAATTGTGAGCTGTCCTACACCAGCACCTGTAGAAGTGCTGAAGTCTTCTGACATCACTCAGAAGAAGATGTAAAGAAAGCCTTGTAAGCCTGAAAAGCATTTTCTGCAAGCCCAGAGCAAAACCTACTTCAATTTTGAGTTATAATTCCATAGTGATTATGATAATCTAACGTAAAGAAGCTATAATACTCTTCCAGATTGGGAAAATAACAATAACTCAATGTTGAACACCATTTTTACAGTTTATGACATACTTCCATAGACTTTATCCCATTTAATCCAGGCAACTATCCAGTGAGGCAGGAATTATCTTTCCAGAGAAGAAACTGAAGCACAGGTTATACAACCTGCCCAAGATCCCACAGCTGCCTCAGGGCAGATGGAAATCAGCATTGAAGGATGCTGACCATGCTTAGTCTAGGCTACTTTTCTTATCTCCAGGATATCATGCTGTTGCCTAAATGTACCATGGTTCATTCCTTGAGACATACTACACTGACATCTTCAAAGGCTGAAAAAGAACAAGAAGGGTCCAAGAGCTAATAAAACTTTGTATCACACCTACATAAATTAAAACACTTGCAGAGCAACTTGGAGAGAGAGCCAACACAGGTAGAAAACGCAGCAAAGGAAGTAATTTCTGCACATCAACTTAAATATCTAAGATTTAAGTGTAAATTACAAGATGTAGTCAACATCCACTGTAACAGTGGGGTTACCGCCTTGCAAAATATTTCAAGGGAAATCACCAGACAACGTCTCATTTCACTTTGGCCAGTAAGCTGCAACCAAAACCAGGTTGAAAGCCTGTAACTGGCCTTCTGCCGTCTACCAGCTAGTGTATGGCAAGCCCCCATGGAGTGGGGTTTTAAAGTGGAACAGCCTCTGCCTTGAAAAATCACAATTCAAGTGACCAATGTTGCTGTACAACGACCAGATAGATACGCCATATCCCTGGCTTGGGGGTTCTGAGGACCCCTGGGACTCCAGTTCACTGCAAACAAAGAACCCAACATGCATTTGGTCTGCCCCTGCTAAATGGGGCAAGTTACCACTAGCAAACAAAGAACACCTCACCCCTTGGCCTCCCCCAGTGACAAGGTCGGTGCAAAAGGGGGCAAACTAGAGGGGCCAGAAGGCACCAGGCCTCCCTCTGGACGAACGGTCCGGGCAGCACCGGGAGGCAGGAGAAGTAGACAAAGGTCTCGGGGCACTCCGGAGGCTTCCTCCAGGCCCTGCCTAGGGAAACGGCGCATCCCCTGAGGCGAAGGCGTCGTTGCGCCAATGAAGCGGCCTCTCCCGCGGCCTCGGAGGAGCCCCTGGCTGCGAAGCCCGCCCCGGCGGACCGGTCTGGCCCCCGCCCCCGCCCGGGCTCCATGGCAACGGCAGGCCGAGGCCTGGCTGCCCACGGATCGGCCCGGCCGGCTTCGCGGGCAGGCCTAGGATGCCCGGCCTGCTCCTCGGGCCCACCGGCTTCTCCGCCCCACTCTCCGCCAGGCCGGCGGTCGGACCAGGTTCCCTCCTCGCGCCGACCACCCCTGGCCGCGGCAGGCTCCTCAAGAGGGCACGAAAGGGAGAATAAAAAGCCCAATTCACCTGTTGTTACAGATGTGAAACAAGCCTCGGTGCACCGCGCATGAGCCGCGGGTCCCCCAACCACGGCTGGACTACAACTCCCAGCAGCGGCGGCGCGGCCCCTTCCGGGTCTCGTGACGGAAGTCCCGCCGCCGGCCTGGAGCTCCCCACCCTGCGCCAGGGAGCCCGCTTGCCGCGCGTGGACCCGTTTCTCCGCGGGCCTCGGGTCCGGCTCCACCAGAGGCTCGTTGTGGCCGCTCGGGACACCCGGCACCCGGGATGTCCCGGCACCCGGCCCAATGGGCGGCGGCGCAGGCGGGACTTCTCACAGAGTCGCGAAGGGGACCGGCTTGCGCCGGCAGCTCTGGGTTCGCAGAGGGAGCGGGCCGGGCGGCGGGTGCCGCCTCTCACAGCGACTTAGCTGCCTGCAGTGTGAGAGCGGGGAGAGTCTCGTGCCCTCTGCGCGCCAGCTGTGCCTCCTCGTGCGACTAAACACTCCGGGTCATGGCTGAGCCGGGAACGGTTTCCAGCTCGGGCTCCGGGATTCCACCCGCCTTCCCCGCCACAGCTCGTAGCCACGCCTCTTCTCCATCTCCCCCTCTGATCTGTTTTTTTAGGGAGATGAGCATTTTTGCCTCCCCAGGTTACTGGAAAGATGAAATCAACGTGTTAGCGTTGATTTCGTAAACTGTACAACGCTAGGGAAAGGACAAGGTAGCACTTGCTGGTCACGGGGAGAGTGCAAGTCACAGTTGGGGGTTTCGAGGTCCCGCCCCGGCCACATCACCTCTTTGGAATGAGAAAGGGGATTGTCCCAATTATACGCTGTGTTCCTCTAGATAAGATTCAAGTATAGGTTTAGTGGAATTCAGCTTCAAAAGTAAACAACGCAGTGGCGTACCTCTGAAGCTGCGTCAGGATTTTACAGAATATGTTTTTAAGATGTGGCCTTGTCGGCGCGGTGGCATACGCCTGTAATCCCAACACTTTGGGAGGCCGAGGTGGTCGGATCACGAGGTCAAAAGATTGAGACCGTCCTGGCAACATGGTGAAACCCCATGTCTACTTAAAATACAAAAAAGCTGGGCATGGTGACGCGCGCGTGTAGTCCCAGCTACTTGGAAGGCTGAGGCAGGAGAATCGCTTGAACCCAGGAGGTGGAGGTTGCAGTAAGTCAAGATCGCACCACTGCACTCCAGCCTGGCAACAGAGCAAGACTCCGTCTCAAAAAAAAAAAAAAAAAAAAAAAAATGTGGCCTTTGAGGCTGTATGAAGAATTAGTGCCATATGCTGTCACTTCTGTGTGCAAAAAACTAAATTCAACATATATCTATTATTTTCTTTCCACATTGGCTAAAAGGCTGGGGTGTGGAACATCATATACTCATTCAAATAATTAGTACGTCTGAACAGGGCATGGTGCTGTATTGTGTGGGGGAATGGAGAGATACCTGCACGGATATCTGAGTGCACTGTGTATCATCAGTTGGTAAGCAGGTGTGGAGGATACAAGGCCCTGCCTCAAAGGGCTTAGAACCTAGTAGAGAAGATGACAACACTGTGAAGGAAATGGAAAGTGGTGAATGCTGGAAAGGAGGCATCAAGTGCTACAAGAGTTCGGAGACAGGAGTGGTTACTCCTGAATGGCAAATGAAAGAAACGTGAACAAAGACGTCCAAGTGGAACAAGGGGCAAACCCTAGGAATATTCAGTTCAGTGTGACCTGAGGGTTGTGTGTGTGTGCAAGCTTTACAGGAAGTAGAACAGAAAAAGAGCTGGGAGTGCCATACTAAGGAATTTTACTTTTTTTGGTAAGACATTTAAAAAATTCTTAGGAGAGTAAAATACTGCTGTTGTTGCTGTTGAGACAGAGACTCTACTCAGTGACGTAGGCTGGAATGCAGTGGCAAGATCTTGGCTCACTGCAACCTCCACCTCCCAGGTTCAAGCAATTCTGTCTCAGCGTCCCAAGTAGCTGGAATTACAGGTGTGCACCACCACACCCAGCTCATTTTTGTATTTTTACTAGAGACAGTTTCACGATGTTGGCCAGGCTGGCCTCAAACTCCTGGCCTCAAGTGATCTGCCCTCTTTGGCCTCCCAAAGTGCTAGGATTACAGGCGTGGGCCACTGCACTCTGCCAATAGTGTACTTTAGAAAGATTCTTCTGGAAGCGAAAGGGTCAAATCAGCTGGGAAAATAGAACCTAGCATACTAATTAGATCCCAAGAGAGAGAATGAAGGATTCAACTATACTCAAGAGTGAAAAAGGCAAGAAAGAAATGAGGAGGTGACTGTTGAGCAGCAGGCTGAGCCCTGGTGATGACTGTGTGGAGAGATGACTTTCAGATCTGTACCATAGTGACTGAAAGGATTCTGCACTATTTAAAATAATGAGCGGACACAGGAGTGGCAGAAGATGATGGATTCAACTTCATTCAGATTATGTTTGCAAGGTTGTTGGGAAACATCAGTGATAAAGCCATGTTCCCTGCTCCACAGAAAGTTACTGTCTGGTAGAGAGGATGAGAAAAGCATGCAAATGTCTTTTTTTTTTTTTTTTCTGAGACAGGGTCTCATTCTGTCACCAAGGCTGGAGTGCAGTGGTACAATCATGGCTCATCGTAGCCTTAACCTCCCAGACTCAACTAATTCTCCTCCTCAGTTTCCCGAGTAGCTGGGACAATAGGCACATGCCACCACACCCAGCTAATTTTTTATTTTTCGTAGAGAAACAATCTCACTATGTTGCCGCAGGCTGATCTCAAACTCCTGGCCTCAATCGATCCTCCCACTTCAGCCTCCCAAACTCCTGGGATTACAGATGTGAGCTACTATGTCCAGCCACAAATAAATCAAGACCTAAGGCCAGGGGCAGTGGCTCACGCCTGTAATCCTAGCACTTTAGGAGGCTGAGGTAGGCGGATCACCTGAGGTCGGGAGTTCAAGACCAGCCTGACCAACATGGAGAAACCCCGTCTCTACTAAAAATACTAAATTAGCAGGGCATGGTGGCGCATGCCTGTAATCCCAGTGACTGAAAAGGCTGAGGCAGGAGAATTGCTTAAAACCAGGAGATGGAGGTTGTGGTGAGCCAAGATCGTGCCATTGCACTCCAGCCTGGACAACAAGAGTGAAACTCTGTTTCAAAAAAAAAAAAAAAAAAAAAAGACTTAGAGGAAGCACCCCAAAGAGGCTCCAGTACAGGGCAAAAGAATAGACATCTCCAGCAGTTGCAGTGGCTCACACCTGAAATCTCAGGACTTCAGGAGGATGAGACAGGCCGGTCAATTGAGCCCAGGAATTTGAGATCAGCCTGGGCAACAAAGCAAGACTCCTCTCTATAAAAAATACTAAAATTGGCCGGTCGCGGTGGCTCACGCCTGTAATCCCAGCACTTTGGGAGGCCGAGGCAGGTGGATCACGAGGTCAAGAAATCGAGACCATCCTGGCCAACATAGTGAAACCCCATCTCTACTAAAAATACAAAAATTAGCTGGGCATGGTGGTGCGCGCCTGTAGTCCCAGCTACTTGGGAGGCTGAGGCAGGAGAATTGCTTGAACTGGAAGACAGAGGTTGCAGTGAGCCGAGATTGTGCCTCTGCACTCCAGCCTGGCACCTGGCAGCAGAGGGAGACTCTGTCTCAAAAAAAAAAAAAAAAAAAACTAAACTAAAATTAGCTGGGTGTGGTGACATATGCCTGTAGTCCCAGCTGCTCAGGAGGATAAGATGGGAGGATCAATTGAACCTGGGAAATGGTGGTTGCAGTGAGCCAAGATTACATCACTGCACTCCAGACTGGGTGACAGAGCCACACCTGGTCTCAAAATAAATAAATAAATAAATAAATGAAGGCTGGGCGAGATGGCTTGTGCCTGTAATCCCAGCACTTTGGGAGGCCGAGGCGGGTGGATCACGAGGTCAGGAGTTCAAGACTAGCCTGGCCAATATGGTGAAACCCCATCTCTACTATAAATACAAAAATTAGCTGCGCGAGGTGGCACGAGGCTGTAATCCCAGCTACTCAGGAGCTGAGGCAGGAGAATCACTTAAACCTGGGAGGCAGAGGTTGCAGTGAGCCAGCCTGGGTGACAGAGATGAGACTCCATAAAAAAAAAAAAAAAAAAAATGCTGGGCACAGTGACTCACACTGGTGATCCCAGCACTTTGGGAGGTCAAAGTGGGTAGATCACCTGAGGTCAGGAGTTTGAAACCAGCCTGACCAACATGGAGAAACCCCCATCTCTACTAAAAATACAAAAATTAGCTGGGCATGATTGCATGCACCTGTAATCCCAGCTACTCAGGAGGCTGAAGCAGGAGAATCACTTTAACCCAGGAGGCAAAGGTTTCAGTGAGCCGAGATCATGCCATTGCACTCCAGCCTGAGCAACAAGAGGGAAACTCCATCTCAAAAAAAAAAAAACAAAAACAAAAAAAAACAGCTGGGTGAGGTAGCTCACACCTGTAATCCCAAATCCCAGCATTTTGGGAGACCGAGGCAGGTGGATCACAAGGTCAGGAGATTGAGACCATCCTGGCCATGGTGAAACCCTGTTTCTACAAAAGTACAAAAAATTAGCCAGGCATGGTGGCACGCGCCTGTAGTCCCAGCTACTCAGGAGGCTGAGGCAGGGGAATCGCTTGAACCTGGAAGACAGAGAGGTTGCAGTGAGCCGAGATTGTGCCACTGCACTCCAGCCTGGCGACAGAGCAAGACTCCATCTCAAAAAAAAAAAAAAAAAGAAAGAAAGAAACCCCAACTCTCCTAAAAATACAAAAAGCGCATGCCTGTAATCCCAGCTACGTGAGAGGTGGAGGCAGGAGGATCACTGGAACCTGGGAGGCAGAGGTTGCAGTGAGCTGAAATTGCAACACTGCACTCCAGCCTGGGCAACAGAGTTAGACTCCATCTCAAAAAAAAAAAAAAGAAAAATGGTGGTTCACACCTGTAACCCCAGCACTTTGGGAGGCCGAATCAGGTGGATCACTAGGTCAGAAGTTCAAGACCAGCCTGGCCAAGATGGTGAAACCCCGTCTTTTTTTAAAAAAAAAAAATAGAAAACAGGCCGGGCATGGTGGCTCACGCCTGTAATCCTAGCACTTTGGAGGCCAAGGCGGGCGGATCACCTGAGGTCAGGAGTTCAAGACCAGCCTGACTAACATGGTGAAACCCCATCTTAAAAAAATAATAAAATAAAAATAAATAAATAAATAAATAATAAATAATAAAAATTTAAAAAATAGAAAATGTTTTCCCAGAATGCCTGCCATTGCACTCCATTCTGGGTGACAGAGCCAGACAGCCACCTTTTTACTGTGTTTTTTTTTTTTTTTTGGTCTCAAGACAGAGTCTTGCTCTGTCACCCAGGCTGGAGTGCAATGGCGTGATCTTGGCTCACTGCAACCTCTGCTTCCCGGGTTCAAGCGATTCTCCTGCCTCAGCCTCTCGAGTAGCTGGGATTACAGGCGCATGCCACCACACCAGGCTAATTTTTTGTATTTTGAGTAGAGATGGGATTTTACCATGTTGGCCAGGCTGGTCTTGAATTCCTGACCTCATGATCCCAAAGTGTTGGGATTACAGGCGTAATTCACTGTGGCTGGCCTTTACTGTGTCTTTAACAGGGCTATTTTTCTGTGTGTGTAAAGAGAGGGGTCTCTGGTGATTCTTCCCCTACTTAGAAAGACACAGTCCTGGCCGGGCATGGTGGCTCACACCTGTAATCCAAGCACTTTGGAGGCCAAGGCGGGCGGATCACCTGAGGTCGGGAGTTCAAGACCAGCCTGACCAACATGGTGAAACCCCGTCTTAAAAAAAAAAAAAAGAAGAAAGACAGTCCTATCTGATTAGGGGCCCGCCCTTATGTCCACATGTAACCTTAACTACCTCTCTAAAGGCCCTATTTTCTTTTTCTTTTTTTTTTTTTTTTTTTTAAAGACAGGGTTTCACCATGTTGGTCAGGCTGGTCTTGAACTCCCGACCTCAGGTGATCCGCCTGCCTTGGCCTCCAAAGTGCTTAATTACAGGCGTGAGCCACCATGCCCGGCCTTTTTTTCTTTTTTTTTTTTTAAAGATGGGGTTTCACCATGTTGGTCAGGCTGGTCTTGAACTCCCGACCTCAAGTGATCCACCTGCCTTGGCCTCCAAAGTGCTTGGATTACAGGCGTGAGCCACCATGCCTGGCCCCCTATTTTCAAATGCAGTCACAATGAGGGGTTAGAGCTTCAGTATCTGAATTTTTAAGGAAACAATTCAGTCCATGACAGCGTCAATTTAATGAAATAATATGCAGTAATAAAAAAGAATGAGTTAGGACGGGCATGGTGGCTCATGCCTGGAATCCCAGCACTTTGAGAGACCAAGGCAGGCGGATCACTTGAGGTCAGGAATTCAAGACCAGTCTGGCCAACATAGTGAAACGCTGTCTCTACTAAAAATACAAAAATTAGCCAGGCGTGGTGGTAGGTGCCTATAATCCCAGCTACTCAGGAGGCTCAGGCAGGAGAATTGCTTAAACCTGAGAGGCGGAGGTTGCAGTGAGTGGAGATGGTGCCACTGCACTCTAGCCTGGGTGACAGAGTAAAATTCTGTCTCAAAAAACAAAAAACAAACAAACAAACAAAAACTAGTTAGATCGGGGGAGAGATCCAAGATGGCCGATTAGCAGCAGCTCAGGATTGTAGCTCCCACTGAAAGCGCAGAGAGTGAGTGGATGCCATATTTTCAGACGAATTTTTATTGCCCACGGACCAAGAGATTCCCGGCGGAGGAGCCCCATGGGTCGCCAGCGCGACTCTTTTGGCCATTTTGCAGGTGCCCCGGCGCGGCGGTTCTCAGTCCGGAGTATACGGGACTGAGTGCCCTTGTGGTTGGCGTTGGAGCTCCAGGAAGGCAGAGTTTCCCATTCAGCTGATTGAAAAGCGGACTGAAGTGGGGAACCAGACCGGGAGATTCCCGGGCAGAAAAGCACCACGAATCTTAAGGCCGCTGTTTCAGCCGGCGTGGTGGGTCGCCGCAGGGGAAGGCTGGTTCCCCACCCCCAACAACAACAACAAAAAAACAGCAATTAGAACTGCTGAGGATTGAGAGTTTCACAGCAAGTACAGCTGAACTCGGGAAGGTACAGCTCTGTGGGGGGAGGGGGCGTCCGCCGAAGAAAAACTAAGAAACAGAAAAAATTTTACCACCAGCAAGCTGGACATCCACTCAGAGACCTAATCTGAAAGTCAGCAATTATACAGACGACAGGTGGATAAATCCACAAAGATGGGAAGAAACCAGCGCAAAAAGGCTGAAAACACCTGAAATCAGAATGCCTCTCCTCCTACAGAGGATTGCAGTGCCTCATCACCAATTGAACAAGGCCTGATCGAGAATGAATGTGAGGAATGGACAGAATCAGGCTTCAGAAGGTGGATAATGAGAAACTTCTGTGAGCTAAAAGAACATGTTCTAGCCCAATGCAAGGAAACTAAGAACCTTGAAAAAAGGTTTGACGAAATGTTAACGAGAATGGACAATTTAGAGAGGAATATAAGTGAGTTAATGGGGCTGAAAAACACAATACGAGAACTTCGCAAAGTATGCACAAGTTTTAACAGTCGAATTGATCAAGCAGAAGAAAGGATTTCAGAGGTCGAAGACCAACTTAATGAAATAAAACGGGAAGACAAGATTAGAGAAAAAAGGGTAAAAAGGAATGAGCAAAGTCTCCAAGAAATATGGGACTATGTGAAAAGACCTAATCTACGTTTGATAGGTGTACCTGAATGTGACGAAGAGAATCAATCCAAGCTGGAAAATATTCTTCAGGATATTATCCAGGAAAGCTTTCCCAACCTAGCAAGGCAGGACAATACTCAACTCCAGGTAATACAGAGAACACCACAAAGATATTCCTCAAAAAGAGCAACCCCAAGGCATATAATCATTAGATTCACCAGGGTTGAAATGAAGGAGAAAATACTAAGGGCAGCCAGAGAGAAAGGTCAGGATACCAACAAGGGGAAGCCTGTCAGACTCACAGCAGATCTCTCAGCAGAAACCCTATAAGCCAGAAGAGAGTGGGGGCCAATATTCAACATCCTTAAAGAAAAGAACTTTCAACCCAGAATTTCCTATCCAGCCAAACTAAGTTTCATAAGTGAAGGAAAAATAAAATTTTTTACGAACAAGCAAGTACTCAGAGATTTCATTACCGCCAGGCCTGCTTTACAAGAGCTTCTGAAAGAAGCGCTATATACAGACAGGAACAACAGTATCAGCCATTCCAAAAAACCCATCGGTAAGCTGCATCCAGACCCATCTCACATGCAAGGATATACAGAGACTCAAAACAAAGGGATGGAGGAAGATTTGCCAACGAAATGGAGAGAAAAAAAAAAAAAGCAGGAGTTGCAATTCTCGTCTCTGATAAAATAGACTTTAAAGTAACAGAAACCAAAAGAGATAAGAAGGACATTGTATAATGGTAGAGAGATCAATGTAACAGGAAGAGCTAACGATCCTAAGTCTATGCGCACCCAATACAGGAGCACCCAGATACATAGCACAACTTCTTGGTGACTTACAAAGAGACTTGGACTCCCACACAATAATAGTGGGAGACTTTAACACTACACTGTCAATATTAGACAGATTAATGAGACAGAAGGTTAACAAGGATACCCAGGATTTGAACTTAGACCTCAAACAAGTAAACTTAATAAAAATTTATAGAACTCTCTACCCCAAACCCACAAAACATACATTTTCTTCAGTAACACATCACATCTATTCTAAAAGTCATGGTTGGGAGTAAATCACTCCCCAGAAATTGCATAGCATTTCGTAGGTTTAAATGAAATATTAGTTGGCTGTTTGTTATTTTCCTCCCTTATTCCTTCCTGTCTCCATTGTATAATACAATTATTAGTATAAAAGAGCTTTTCAATACCCATTTTTAGACTGCATTCTAGCCTGGGCAATAGAGCAAGATTCCCGTTCTCTCTCCCTCTTTTTTCTTCTTTTTCCCTTTCTTTTATTCTCTTTTTTCCTTCTTCTCTCTCTTCTTTTTCTTTTCTTTCTTTTTCTTTGAAAAAAAAAACTATTTAGATCAAATGTGCAGACATGGAAAAATATCAAGGAAATGTTAGGGTTGGTTTTTGGTTTTGTTGTTTGGATTTTTTGAAAGTGTCTTGCTCCACCGCCCAGACTAGAATACAGTGGTGCAATCATAGCTCACTGCAGCCTCAAGCTCCTGGGCTCAAGTGACTCGCCTGCTTCAGCCTCCTGAGTAGTTGGGATTACAGGAACCCACCACCATGCCAGGCTAATTTTTGTATTTTTAGTAGAGATGGGGTTTCACCATGTTGGCCAGGCTAGTCTCAAACTCCTGACCTCAAGTGATCTGCCCACCACAGCCTCCCAAAGTGCTGGGATTACAGGCATGAGCCACCGTGCCTGGTTTTTTTTCTTTTTTCTTTTGAGAGAAGGTCTCTCTCTCTGTCACCCTCGCTGGAATACAGTGGTGCGATCTCAGCTTACTGCAGCCTTGACCTCCTGAGCTCAAGCAATCCTCTCACCTCAGCCTGGGAGGTAGTAGAGACTATGGGCAGGCACCAGGTCTGGTTAATTTTTGTATTTTTTTGTAGAGATGGGTTTACCATGTTGCCCTGGCTGCTGCTTTTGCTGTGATTAAGGTTTTGTTTTGTCTTGTTTTGTCTCTGACCCAGGAGTCTTGTATCTTCTACCAGCATGTAGGAAATAGTAGCAAGCTCACTAACAGCTTGTAAGTAGGGTAAAATTCCAGACCTGCATCTGCACAGTTCATCACAGTATAATGAACACCCATAGTACCCATCACCTAGCTTTAGGGATTATCAACTGAAGGCCAGCCTTGCCTCATCTATAGGTCCTCATCCCCTGATGCCCATCAGATTTTAAAAATCGAATCATGAGATAGGGCGGCTAGTCTCCCCCACGTTTCTTCTTTCGACCACACTCGTGAGCAGGACCCGTCGCCATGGGCCGCATGATCTGTGGACAGAGGAAGGGTGCCTGGGTCTGTGTACTGCGCGCATGCGAAGCATGCTAAGGGCGCCACGCGCCTGCGCGCGGTGGATCTCGCCAAGTGGCACAGCTATATCAAGGGCATCGTAAAAGACATCATCCACGACCCAGGCCGCGGTGCGCCCCTCGCCAAGGTGGTCTTCCGGGATCCTTACCGGTTTAAGAAGCGGCGGGGCTGTTCATTTGCCGCAGAGAGCATTCACACGGGCCAGTTTGTGTACTGTGGCAAGAAGGCCCAGCTCAACGTTGGCAGTGTGCTCCCTGTGAGCACCATGCCTGAGAGTACGATTGTGTGCTGCCTGCAGGGGAAGCCTGGAGACCGTGGAAAGCTAGTCCGGGCATCAGGGAACTATGCCACCGTTATCTCCCACAACCCTGAGACCAACAAGACCCATGTGAAGCTGCCCTCTGGCTCCAAGAAGTTTATCTCCTCAGCCAACAGAGCTGTGGCTGATGTGGTGGCTGGAGGTGGCAGAATTGACAAACCCATCTTGAAGGCTAGCCACGGTCTCCAGGCTTCTCCTGCAGGCAGCACACAGTTGTACCCTCAGGCATGAGGAACTGCTGGCCACCAGTATGGGCTGCGGCCATGAACCCTGTGGAGCATCCTTTTGGAGGTGGCAACCACCAGCACATCGGCAAGCCCTCCACCATCCAGAGAGGCCCCTGCTGGCCGCAGAGTGGGTTTCATTGCTGCCTGTCTGGATAGACGTCTCCGGAGAACCAAGACTGTGCAGGAGAAAGAGAACTAGTGCTGAGGGGCTCAATAAAGTTTGTCATTATGCCAAAAAAAAAAAAAAAAAAATCAAATCATACCACTTCAACTGTAAATATATCAGGGTGCCACTCTACAAGATTCCTTTTTATTTAGCATAACCATAAAACCAGTATCATACCCTCAAAAGCTAGTATATCCTTAATATCACTGCAAAGTTCCTAACTACAAATAATTTTTTTTGAGATGGAGTTTCACTCTTGTTGCCCAGGCTGGAGTGCAGTGACACGATCTCAGCTCACCGCAACTTCTGCCTCCCAAGTTCCAGTGATTCTCCTGTCTCAGCCTCCTGAGCACTGGAGCAGCTGGGATCACAGGCATGTGCCACCATGCCCAGCTACTTTTAATGGCCATGTCAGTCAGGCTGGTCTGGACTTCCCAACCTCAGGTGATCCACCTGCCTCGGCCTCCCAAAGCACTGGGAATGGAGGGGTGAGCCAGTGTCCAGCCTTTTTTTTTTTTCCTCCTTTTAAGATGGAGTCTCACTTTGTCACCCAAGGGAGTGCAATGGCAAGATCTCAGGTCACTGCAACTGTAACCTCCCAGGTTCAAGAGATTCTCCTGCCTTAGTCTCCTGAGTATAGCTGGTACTACAGGTGCATGCCACCATGCCTCACTAATTTTTGTATTTTTAGTAGAGACAGGGTTTCACCATGGTGGCCAGGCTGGTCTTCAACTCCTGACCTCAGGTGATCCCCCCTGCCCCGGCCTCCCAAAGTCCTGGAATTACACGCTGAGCCACCTTGCCCAGTCTTAGGATTTTTTTTAAATTTAATTTATTTTATTTTTTATTTTTTTTGAGATAGAGTCTCGCTCTGTAGCCCAGGCTGGAGTGCAGTGGCACAGTCTTAGGTTAATGCAACCTCTGCCTCCTGGGTCCTGGTTCAGCCAATTCTCCTGCCTCAGCCTCCCCAGTAGCTGGTATTACAAGTGCACACCACCATGCCCAGCTAATTTTTTGCATTTTAGTAGAGACAGGGTTTCACCATGTTGGCCAGGCTGGTCTCAAACTCCTGACCTTGTGATTCGCCTGCCTCGGCCTCCCAAAGTGCTGGAATTACAGGTGTGAGAGGTGTGAGCCACTGTACCTGGCCCAGGATTTTTTTTTTTTTAATTAGGAACAGGATCTCACTCTGTCATTCAGGCTGGGGTGCAATCATAGCTCACTACAGCCTTGAGCTCCTGGGTTTAAAGGATTATCCTGCCTCAGCCTCATGAACAGATAGGACTACAGACATGCTCTTTCTACTAAAAATACAAATCCCTGTCTTTACTAAAAATACAAAAATTAGTCAGATGTGGTGGCATGCGCCTGTAGTCCCAGCTACTCGGGAGGCTGAGGCAGGAGAATAGCTTGAAACCAGGAGGCAGAGTTTACAGTGGGTTGAGATCGTGCCACTGCACTCCAGCCTGGGTGACAGAGGAAGACTGTTTCAAAAAAAAATAATTAAATAAAAAAGAAAAAACATGGTGAACAAAAAAAAAGTTTATGACAGCAATGCATCAAAACATATCTATTTTTTTGTTCCTTCATCTGCTAGGAAAAAAAGAAAGAAAGAAAAAATAAATATCTTTTTTTTTAATTAAAAAAATATGGAACACTTCACTAATTTGCGTGTCATCGTTGCGCAGGGGCCATGCTAATCTTCTCTGTATCGTTCCAATTTTAGTATATGTGCTGCCGAAGCAAGCACCAAAACATATCTATTATCATAATGGATAAACAAGTTTTTTTTTTTTAAAGACGGGGTTTCACCATGTTGGTCAGGCTGGTCTTGAACTCCCGACCTCAGGTGATCCGCCCGCCTTGGCCTCCAAAGTGCTTGGATTATAGGCGTGAGCCACCATGCCCGGCCGGATGGACAAATTTTAAACTTGGGTCTGCTCACAACAGAGAAACCAGTAACCAGCCAGCCAGTCCCTTTCACGTTGAGTGGAAAATGTAATTTTTCTATTAGGCGCTAGAGGTCAGCAGTGCATTTCTTTCCCCCACAGGACTTTATTACTTCTGTCATAATGTCAGCCAATCACCAACCTGGATTTTTTTGTTTGTTTTTATTTATTTATTTAATTTTTTTGAGATGGAGTCTTCCTCTGTTGCCCAGGCTAGGGAGTGCAATGGTGAAATTTCGGCTCACTGTAACTGCATCCTGGTTTCAAGGAATTCTCCTGCCTTAGTCTCCCAAGTAGCTGGGATTACAGGTGTCCTCCACCACACCTGGCTAATTTTGTATGTATGTATGTACGTATGTATGTAAAATAGTACATAGTTGTTAAAATGATGCTGCAAAAAGAAAAAGTAGAAAAAAAAAAGAAATGGAGTTTTTCTTTTCTTGCCCAGGCTGGAGTGCAATGGCATAATCTTGGCTCACCACAACCACTGCCTCCCAGGTTAAAGCAATTCTCCTGCCTCAGCCTCCCAAGTAGCTGGGATTACAGGCATGCGCCACCATGCCCAGCTGTTTTTGGTATTTTTCGTAGAGACAAGGTTTCTCCATGTTAGTCAGGCTGGTCTCAAAGTCCTGACCTCATGATCCACCTGCCTTGGCCTCCCGTAGTGCTGGGATTACAGGCATGAGCCACCGCACCTGGCCACCTTTTATTTTTGAACTCTACTACTCTCTCTCTTTAACTCTACTAGTATGGCTCTACTCTTAGTGGTTCACTAGAAATTAAACATGCATCATTAATTTGTCAAATATTAATTAGTGTATTTTTTTTTTTTTTTTTGAGACAGTCTCGCTCTGTCACCAGGCTGGAGTGCAGTGGCGCGATCCCAGCTCACTGCAACTTCCATTTTCTGGTTTCAAGCAATTCTCCTGCCTCAGCCTCCTGAGTAGCTGGGACTACAGGCATGTACCACCATGCCCAGCTAATTTTTTGTACTTTTAGTAGAGACGGGGTTTCACCATGTTGGCCAGGATGGTCTCGATCTCTTGACCTCGTGATCCGCCTGCCTCGGCCTCCCAAAGTGCTAGGAGTACAGGTGTGAGCCACCACGCCCAGCCTATTTTTTTTCTTTTTTGAGATGGAGTCTTGCTCTGTCACCCAGGTTGGAGTACAATCATGGCCTCTCCTCACGGCAACCTCCACCTCTCAGGTTCAAGTGATTCTCCTGCCTCAGCCTCCCGATAGCTGGGACTACAGACACGTGCCATCATACCTGGCTAATTTTCTTGTATTTTTAGTAGAGACGGGGTTTCACTATGTTGGCCAGGCTGGTCTCAAACTCCTGACCATGTGATCTGCCCGCCTCAGCCTCCCGAAGTGCTGTGATTACAAGCCTGAGCCACTGTGACGGGCAAACTTTTTTTTTTTTTCCGAGACAGAGTCTTACTCTGTCGTCCAGGCTAGAGTGCAGTGGTGTGATCTCGGCTCACTGCAACCTCGACATTCTGGGTTAAGTGATTCTCCTGCCTCAATCTCCCAAGTAGCTGGCATTACAGGCACCTGCCATCACACCCACCTAATTTTTCAATTTTTAGTAGAGATGGGGCTTCGCCATGTTGTTCAGGCTGGTCTCGAACTCCTGACCTCAAATGATCCACCAGCCTTGGCCTCCCAAAGAGCTGGGATTATAGACCTGAGCCACCGCGCCCAGCCTAGTGTTAATATCTTTACCTTCCTCCTTACAATACTTACCATTACTCACCTCGCAACTAATATATTATACTTTTGCATATTTAATTCTATATATTTGTTATTTTATTTTTTATTTTTATTTATTTATATTTGAGACGGAGTCTCACTCTGTCACCCAGGCTGAAGTGCAGTGATACAATCTCGGCTCACTACAACTCCTTCTACCGGGTTCCAGCGCTACTCAATTCTCAAGCCTGCCACAACACCCCACTATTTTTTTTTTTCTTTTCTTTTGAGACAGAGTTTCACTCTTGTTGCCCAGGCTGGAGTGCAATGGTGCGGCCTCGGCTCACTACAACCTCCACCTCCCGGGTTCAAGTGATTGATTCTCCTGCCTCAGCCTCCCAAGTAGCTGGTACCATATGTGCCCACTTCCAGGCCTGGCTAATTTTTGTATTTTTAGTAGACACGGGGTTTCACTGTCTTGTCCAGGCTGGTCTTGAACTCCTTACCTTGTGATCCACCAGCCTTGGCCTCCCAAAGTGCTGGGATTACAGGCATAAGCCACTGTGCCTGGCCTTGTTTTTTTTTTGAGACAGATTCTCCTTCTGTTTCTTCTTCTGTTTCCCAGGCTGGAATCGCCTAGGCCTCCCAAAGTGCAGGGATTATAGGCATGAGCCACCAGGCCTGGCCGTATTACTTCTTAACATAATAAGCAAAGTTGTTTTATGGTCTAATACATTCAATAACTGAAGTCTCCATAGATGTTATGTTGCCTGTTGCTATAGCTGGTTCTGACCCACAGTGTTTTTTCTTCTCATGTACTTGGTTTTCTTTGCATGTTAGCCAATGTATTTGGAAAAATATTCTTAGAAATAACTCCAAACTTAGGAGGATGGTATCCTTTTGAAAATTTTTGTTTGCTTCTTCCAACAGCTTAAGCACTAGCAATCCAGAACCATCTTAATCTAAGATCAAGGATTTGGGTTTTATGGGCAGTCCAGAATTTGCAGCATACACTGATAACTGTAGATCATGCTCTTTGGTTAATAAGTAGCTTATACTGGGGCAGGTGTAGTGACTTGAACCTGTAATTACAATACTTTGGGAGGCCAAGGCAGGTGGATCACTTGAAGCCAGGAGTTTAAGACCAGCCCGGCCAACATGGCAAAATCCCATCTCTACTAAAAGTACAAAAATTAGCCAGTCATGGTGGTGCACGCCTGTGATCCCAGGTATGTGGGAGGCTGAGTCACAAGAATTGCTTGATGCTAGGAGGTGGAAGTTGCAGTGAGCCGATTTTTAATTTTTTTTATTTTTGAGACAGGGTTTCGCTGTCACCCAGGCTGGAGTGAAGTGGCGCAATCTCAGCTCACTGCAACCCCCTCAACTCCTGGGTTCAAATGATTCTCCTGCCTCAGCCTCCTGGGTAGCTGGGACTACAGGCATGCACTACCATGCCCAGCTAATTTTTATATTTTTAGTAGAGACAAGGTTTTGCAATGTTGCACAGGCTGGTCTCGAACGCCTGACCTCAGGCAATCCACCAGCCTCGGCCTCCCAAAGTGCTGGGATTACAGGCACGAGCCACCCTACCTAGCTGACTTTTTTTTTTGGAGACAGGGTCTCACTTTGTAGCCTAGGCTGGAGTGCAGTGGTGTAATCATGGTTCACTGCAGCCTCAACCTCCAGGGTTCAAGCAATTCTCTCACCTCAACCTGCCAAGTAGCTGGGACCACAAGCATCTGTCACCATGTCTGGCTAATTTTTTTTTTTTTTTTTGAGACAATTTCCCTCTTGTTGCTCAGGCTGGAGTGCAATGGCACGATTTCAGCTCACCGAAACCGCCTTCCAAGTTCAAGCAATTCTCCTGCCTCAGGCTCCCAAGTAGCTGGGATTACAGGCATTTTCCATCACACCCAGCTAATTTTTTTGAATTTTTAGTAGAGACAGGGTTTCTCTATGTTGGTCAGGCCAGTCTCGAACTCCGACCTGAGGTGATCCACCCACCTCAGCCTCCCAAAGTGCTGGGATTACAGGCGTGAGCCACCATGACTGACCTTCCTGGCTAATTTTTTTTTTTATATAGAGATAGGGTTTCACCATATTGGCCAGGCTAGTCTCGAACTCCTGGCCTCAAGTGATCCACCTGCCTTGGCCTCTCAAAGTGCTGGGATTACAGGCGTGAGCCACCGCGTCTGGCCCTGGCTAATTTTTAAAAAATTATTTGCCAAGACAGGGTTTCACTGTGGTGCCAAGGCCAGTCTCAAACTCATGGTCTCAAGTGATCCTCCTGCCTAAGCCTCCCAGAGTGCTGAGAGTACAGGGATGAGCCACTGTGCCCCTTTTGCCAACTGTTTTTGTAAATAAAGTTTTATTGGAACCCATCCATGTTCATTCATTTAAATATTGTCTGTGGCTGTTTTTGAACTCTCATGACAGAGTTGAATAGTTGCAATGGAGAGCATCTGGACCGTTGCATAAAATTTTTGCTGAGCCTACTCTTTGCTATGTTTCTCCTTTTTTTTTCTCTTTTTTTGAGACGAAGTTTTGCTCTCATTGCCCAGGCTGGAATGCAATGACGTGATCTCGGCTCATGGCAACCTCTACCTCCCAGGTTCAATCAGTTATCTTGCCTCAGCCTCCCAAGTAGCTGCGATTACAGGCATGTGCCACCATGCCTGGCTAATTCTGTATTTTTACAAAGTAGGGACCAGGTTTCACCATGTTGGCCAGGCTGGTCTCAAACTCCTGACCTCAGGTGATCCACCCACTTCAGCCACCCAAAGTGCTGGGATTATAGGCATGAGCCACTACACCTGGCCTTTGCTATGTTTTTGAGAAACCTTTTTGGTATATTTATCATAAACTGAGAAAGCTAATGACTGTAATGGCTGGTAAATGGTCATGCAGTTTCTGAATTTTTTTTTTTTTTTCTTTGAGATGGAGTCTTCCTCTGTCGCTCAGGCTGGAGTACAGTGGTGCAATCTTGGCTCACTGCAACCTCTGCTTCCTGGGGTCAAACAATTCTCCTGTCTCAGTCTCCCGAGTAGGTGGGATTACAGGTGCCTGCCACCAAGCCCGGCTAATTTTTGTATTTTTAGTAAAGACCATGTTGGCCAGGCTGGTCTCTAACTCCTGACCTCAGTTGATCCGCCAGCCTCCCAAAGAGCTTGGATTACAGGCGTGAGCCAACCACCATGCCTGGCTTTTTTTTTTTTTCGGGAGGAAGACAGAGTCTCCTTCTGTTGCCCAGGCTAGAGTGCAGTGGCGTCATCTCAGCTCACTGTAACCTCTGCCTCCTGGATTCAAGAGATTCTCCTGCCTCAGCCTCCTGAGTAGCTGGGACTACAGGCATGTGCCACCACGTGTGGGTAACTTTTTTTGTATTTTTTGTAGAGATGGGGTTTTGTCATGTTGCCTAGGCTGGTCTTGACCTCCTGATGTCAAGCGAGACGCCCTCCTTGGCCTTCCAAAATGCTGGGATTACAGGCATAAGCCACCACAGTGGCCTGATGCTTTATTTTTAGACACAGATCTTGCCATATTGGCCAAACTGGACTTGAAATCTTGGGTTCACGCTAGCCTCCTGACTCAGTCACTATGCCCAGCTCCTAGGGTTCTTTTCTTTTGAGGCAAAATTTACAGAGTAAAATCCACAAATCTTGCATACCATTCCATAAGTTGGTATGCAGACACCTGTGTAATATAAATCCGTATCAAACTGCAGCTTATTATCGTCACCCCAGAAGGTTCCCTTGTGCCCCTCTACTTCCCCAGAGGCAACTGCACTTCAGTTTAACCAGTTCTATAACTCCATGTGTACTGAATCATACACTATATACTCTTGGGTGAGACTCCCCAGTGTTGCATGTATCAAGTTTATTCCATTGGGTTATTGGTTAACTGGTCAATTTAGTTACTGGTCTTTTCATTACTGAGTTGTAAGAATTCTTTCTATACTCTATATACACGTTTCTTATAAAATTTATCACTTACCCTGGCTGGGCATGGTGGTTCACACCTGTAATTCCAGCATGTTGGGAGGCTGAGGCAGGCGGATCACTTGAGGCCAAGAGTTCAAAATCAGCCTGGCCAACATGGTGAAACCCATCTCTTCTGAAAATATAACAGTTAACTGGGCGTAGTTGGCACATGCCTGTAATCCCAGCTATTTGGGAGGCTGAGTCATGAGAATTGCTTGAACCTAGGAAGTGGAGGTTGCAGTGAGCTGAGATTGTGCCACTGCACTCCAGCCTGGGTGACAGAGTGAGACTGTGTCTCAAAAAAAAAAAAAAAAAAAAAGAAAAAGAAAAGAAAAAAAGCCAGGCACAGTGGCTCACACTTGTAATCAAAGCACTTTGGGAGGTTGAGGCAGGTGGGTCATCTGAGGTCAGGAGTTTGAGACCACCCTGGCCAACATGGTGAAACCCTGTCTCTACTAAATACAAAACTTTAGCTGGATGCGCTGGCAGGCACCTGTAATCCCAGCTACTTGGGAGGCTGAGGCAGGAGAATTGCTTGAAACCAGGAGTCAGAGGTTGCAGTGAGCCCAGATTATGCCACTATACTCCAGCCTGAGCAACTAGAGTAAAACTCCATCTCAAAAAAAGCCAGAAAGGAAAAGAAAAAAAGGCTGCACATAGTGGCTTGCACCCGTAATCCCAGCACTTTGGGAGGCTGAGGTGGGTGGATCACCTGAGGTCAAGAGTTTGAGACCAGCATGGTCAATATAATGAAACCCTGTCGCTACTAAAAATACAAAAATTCATGCCTGTAATCCCAGCGCTTTGGGAGGCCAAGGTGGGAGGATCACAAGGTTAAGAGATCGAGACCACCCTGACCAACATGGTGAAACCCTGTCCCACTAAAAAATACAAAAATCAGCCAGGTGTGGTGGTGCGTGCTTGTAGTCCCAGCTACTCAGGAGGCTGAGGCGGAAGAATCACTTGAACCGGGAGGCGGAGATTGCAGTGAGCGGAGATTGCAGTGGCGGAGATGCCCCACAGCACTCCAGCCTGCTGTCAGAGCGAGACTCTGTCTCAAAAAAAAAAAAAAAAAAAGAAAAGAAAACCCCCAAAATTAGCAGGTGTGGCGGCAGGTACCTGTAATCCCAGCTACTCAGGAGACTGAGGCAGGAGAATTGCTTGAAACCGGGAGGCAGAGGTTGCAGTGAGTCAATATGGTGCCATTGCACTCCAGCCTGGACAACAAGAGTAAAACTCCATCTCAAAAAAAAAAAAAAAAAAAAAAGAAAAGAGAAAGAAAAGATTTATAACTTACAATTTTCTCTCTTTCTTTTCCTTTTAGACAGGGTCTTGCTCTCTCACTCAGGCTGGAGTGCAGATGCAGAATCATGGTCTACTGCAGACTGGACTGTACAAATATTTCTGTTATCCTATGAGTTGTCTTTTCATTATCCTGTGGGTGTCCTTTGAAGCACAAAATTTTAAATTTGGATAAAGTAGAATTTCTCTATTTTTTCTGTTGTTGTTTACACTTTTTTCCTAAGAATTCTCTGCCAAATCAAGGTCATGACTGTTCCCCCGTCATGAAATTAAAAAAAGAGAAAATATTTGTAAGTTTTAAATCTTTTTTTTTTCTTTTTTTTTAGGTTAGTTTTGGTTTTAGAACTTACATTGAGGTCTTTGATCCACTGTGGCTATTTTTTACATATGGTGTGAGCTAAGGTCTTAACTTCATTCTTTTGCATGTTGCTATCCAGTTTTCCAGGCCTCCTTTGTTGAAAGGGCATTCTTTCCTCATTAAATGATCGTGGCACTTTGTCAAAAATCAATTGACTAGGCCAGGCATGGTGGCTCACACCTGCAATCCCAGCACGTTGGGAGGCAAAGGTGGGCAGATCACCTGAGGTCAGGAGTTTGAGACCAGCCTGGCCAACATGGTGAAATCCTGTCTATACCAAAAATACAAAAATTACCTGGGCATGGTGGTGCAGGCCTGTAGTCCCAGCTACTTGGGAGGCTGAGGCAGAAGAATCACTTGAACCCGCGAGGCAGAGGTTCTAGTGAGCTGATATCACGACAGAGCACTCCAGTTTGGGCAACAGATTAAGACTCAGTCTCAAAAAATAAATAAATAAATAAATAAATAAACACATATACGTAAAATATGTATATCAATTGACCATATATTATGGGTTTATTTTGGACTCTCATTTCTTTTTTTTTTTTTTTTTGAGACAGAGTCTCACACTTCACCCAGGCTGTAGTGCAGTGATGTGATCTCAGCTCACTGCAATCTCTGCCTCCTGGGTTCAAGCAATTCTCCTGCCTCAGCCTCCTGAGTAGCTGGGACTATAGGCACGTGCCACCACGCACAGCTAATTTTTTGGTATTTTAGTAGAGACGGGGTTTCACCATGTTGGCCAGGATGGTCTCGATATCCTGACCTCGTGATCCTCCCGCCTTGGCCTCCCAAAGTGCTGGCATTACAGGTGTGTGCCACCGCGCCTGGCCTGGACTCCAATTTCTATTCCACTAACCTATATGTCTATCCTTGTGCTACTAGGACCACACTGTCTTGATTACCATTGCTTTGCAGTAAGTTTTGAAATTGGGAAGTGTGAATTCTTCTATTTTGGTCTTTTCTGGAATTGTTTTTGGCTTTTCTGTGTCCTTTGCAATTCCATATATGTTATTATTATTTTAAGATGGGGTTTCACCATGTTGGTCAGGCTGGTCTTGAACTCCCGGCCTCAGGTGATCCGCCCTCCTTGGCCTCCAAAGTGCTTGGATTACAGGCGTGAGCCACCACGCCCGGCCTATTTTTTTAATTTTAGAAATATAGTTGTTCTCTGTCACCCAGGCTGAAGTGCAGTGGTGTGATCATGGCTCACTGTAGCCTCAACCTCCTGTAGCTGGTACTATAGGCACACACCACCATGCATGGCTAATTTTTAATTTTTTGTAGCAACAGGATCTCACTACGTTGCCCAGGCTGATTTTCAGCTTCTGACTTCAAACCAATTTTTCTGCCTCAGCCTCCTGAGTAGCTGAGATTCCAAGTATGTGCCATTTTGCACTGGGCAGATTTTTAAAAAGTTCTATTGCAATCATGTATTACTATATTAATCATATCCTTTAGCCACTTGCAGTGATGCACACCTGTGGTCCCAGCTACTTTGGAGGCTGAGTTGCAGATGGATCACTGGAGTTCAGGAATTTGAGACCAATCTGGGCAAAATAGCAAGACCCCAATCTCTCTCTCTCTCACTTTTTTTTTTTTTGAGATAGAGTCTGCTCTGTCACCTAGGCTGAGTGCAGTAGCTCGATCTCAGCTCACTGCAATCTCCACCTCCCAGGTTCAAACGATTCTCCTGCCTCAGCTCCCGAGTAGCTGGGACTACAGGCGCTCACCACCATGCCTGGCTAATTTTTTGTATTTTTAGTAGAGACAGGGATTCACCATATTGGCCAGGCTGGTCTCGAACTCCTGACCTTGTGATCCACCCGCCTCAGCCTCCCAAAGTGCTGGGATTACACGTGTGAGCCACCACACCTGGCCTCTTTTTTATTTTGAGATGAGTCCTGTTCTTGTGGCCCAGGCTGGAGTACAGTGGCTCAATCTGGGCTTACTGCAAACTCCACCTCCCAGGTTCAAGCCATTCTCTGCTTCAGCCTCCCAAGTAGCTGAGATTACAGGCACCCGCCACCATGCCCAGCTAATTTTTTTTGTATTTTTAGTAGAGATGGGTTTTACCATCTTGTCAGGCTGGTCTTTTAACTCCTGACCCCATGATCCACCTGCCTTGGCCTCCCAAAGTGCTGGGATTACAGGCCTGAGCAACTGCCCCTGGCCGCTATCTCTTTATTCTTTTCTTTGAGATGGAGTCTTGCTCTGTTGCCCAGACTAGAGTGCAGGGATTCCATCTCAGCTCATTGCAACCTGTGCCTCCTGGGTTCAAGCAATTTTCATGTTTCAGCCTACCAAGTACCTGGGATTACAGGCCTGCATCACCACACCCGGCTAATTTGGTATTTTTAGTAGAGATGGGGTTTCGCCATATTGAGCAGGCTGGTCTTGAACTCCTGACCTCAGCTGATCCGCAAACCTCAGCCTCCCAAAGTGCTAGGATTACAGGCATGAGCCATAATGCCCAACCAAGATCCCCACCTCTTAAAACAAAATCATGGTTTTTTTTTTTGAAATGGAGTGCAGTGGTGCAATCTTGGCTCACTGTAATCTCTGCCTCCCAAGTTCAAGTGATTCTCTTGCTTCAGCCTCCCAAGTAGCTGGGATTACAGACATGCGCCACTACATCTGACCAATTTTTGTATTTTCAGCAGAGACGGGGTTTCACCATGTTGACCAGGCTGGTCTTGAACTCTAGACCTCAGATGATCCGCCTGCCTTGGCCTCCCAAAATGCTGGGATTACAAGTGTGAGCCACCAAGCCTATTTTCTCTATTTTGATTTTTTTTTTTTTTCTGGGAGACAGTCTCACACTGTCACCCAGGCTGTAGTGCAGTGGCGCAATCTTGGCTTACCACAACCTCTGCTTCCTGGGTCAAGCAATTCTCCTGCCTCAGCCTCCCAAGTAGCTGGGACTACAGGCACGTACCACCATGCCCTGTTAATTTTTTTGTACTTTTAGTAGAGACGGGGTTTCACCGTGTTGGCCAGGATCTTCGTGATCTCTTGACCTTGTGATCCGACTGCCTTGGCCTCCCAAGGTGCTGGGATTACAGGTGTGAGCCACCAGGCCTATTTTGATGCTTTGACATCCTGGGGCCTTGTTGACTCTGGAGGGACTGCGCCCACCAGGGTTAGTCCCTAGTTCCTAGAGATAGTAAAAGACTTTATATCCAAAGCAACCAATCCAGATCCCAAACCCCCAACCACTATCCTCCTGCCCTAACTATCCTGGGGGACAGGTAGGAGATGACTAGGGAAAGCCCCTATGCCCCAGAGCATGCTGAAATTAACTAGCCTATCTAGGCCCCTGGAGGCAACTCATGCCTGTAATCCCAGGAATTTGATAGGCCAAGGCATGCAAATTGTTTTAGCCCAGGAGTTGGAAACCAGTCTGGGCAGTATGGCAAAACCCCGTCTGTCTCTACTAAAAATACAAAAATTAGCAGGGTGTGCTGGCCTGTAGTCAGCTACTCTGGAGGCTGAGGTGGGAGGATTGCTTGAGCCCCGGAGATTGAAGGTGCAGTGAGATGTGATCCCGCCACATACTCCAGCCTGGGTGACAGGAGACCCTGTCTAAACAAACAAACAAACAAACAAAAACTAGCACATCCTCAGTGGCTCACACCTGTAATCCAGCAGTCTGGGAGGCTACTGAGGCAGATAGATCACCTGAGGTCAGGAGTTCCAGACCAGCCTGGCCTACATGGTATAAAACCCCATCTCTAATAAAAACACAAAAATTAACCAGGTGTGGTGGTGTGTGCCTATAATCCCAGCTACTTGGGAGGCTGAGGCAGGAGAATCACTTGAACCTGGGAGAAGGCTGCAGTGAGCTGAGATAGCACTTTTGCACTGCAGCCTGGGCAACAGATGGAGACTCTGTCAAGAAGGAAAAGAAAGCCTTTTACCTCATTGCACTCCTGAGAGCAAGATGGGTTACCAGCAGCTGTACTGGAGCTACCCTGGAAAATCTGGCCAGGGTTCTCGCTCTTGCTGCATCTGTTCAAACCGGCACGGTCTGATCCAGAAATATGGCCACAATATGTGCTGCCAGTGTTTCCATCAATACGCGAAGGATATCAGGTTCATTAAGTTGAACTAAATGATCTTCCTTCAAAGGATTATCCAAGGCATCTACCATGAAAAACCATGATAGTTATTTTTACATAAAATAAACACTAAAATAAACATTTAAAAACCCTTCAAAAGAAAAAGATAGAAAAGAAAGAAAGATGCTATCCAAATGTCACATATTGTGCTATAAAATTTTAAAAAGTAAGAAAGGAAGGAAGAGATAATCTGAATAGATCCCATAACAAGTAAAGAGATTGAAAAGAAATTGAATTAATAGGCCAGGTGTGGTGGCTCATGCCTGTAATCTCCAAGGTGGGCAGATCACCTGAGGTTAGGAGTTCGAGACCAGCCTGGCCAACATAGCGAAATCCTCTCTTGTAAAAATACAAAAATTAGCCAGGCATTGTGGCGTGTGCCTGTAGTCATGGCTACTTGAAAGGCTGAGGCAGGAGGACCGTTTGAACCTGGGAGGCAGAGCTTGCAGTGAGTCAAGATTGGGCCACTGCACTCCAGCCTGGGTGACAGTGACACTGTTTCAAAAAAAAAAAAAGATTGAATAATCAAAAGCTTACCCATAAGGAGAAGCCTAGTCCAGATGGCTTTACCACTTAATTGTACCAAATGTTTGCAAAATTAATACCAATTATTCACAAACTCTTCAAACACAGGAGTGAATTTATTTATGAGCTAGTATCACCCTAATACCAAACACCAGAAAAGGAAATCCCAACAGAAATACAGATTGGGTGCCTTGGCTCCAACCTATAATCCCAGCACTTTGGGAGGCTGAGGTGGGAAGATCACTGAGCCTGGGAGTTTGAGACTAGCTTGGACAACATAGTGACACCTTGTCTCTACAAACTTAAAAATTAGCAGGCGTGGTAGTGCACACCTGTAGTACTAGCTATTTGGGAGGCTGAGGACTCACCCCGCCAGACTGTTTCTTCTTGAGTCACTTTTTTTTTTTTGAGACAGTTTGCTTTTGTTGTCCAGGCTGGATTGCAATGGTGTGATCTCGGCTCACCATAACCTCTGCCTCCTGGGTTCAAGCGATTCTCCTGCTTCACATTCCCAAATGGGTAGGATTACAGGAATGCGCCACCAAGCCTGGCTAATTTTGTATTTTTAGTAGAGACAGGGTTTCACTATGTTGGTCAGGCTGGTCTTGAACTCCTGACCTCAGGTGATCCACCCATTTTGCCTCCCAAAGTGGCATGAGCCACTGTGACCAGGTTTTTTTTGTGTGTGTGAGATGAAGTCTTGCTCTGTTGCCCAAGCTGGAGTGCAGTGGCACCGTCTCTGCTCACTGCAACTTCCACCTCCTGAGTTCAAGTTATTCTCTTTCCTCAGCCTCTCAGGTAGCTGGGATTACAGGTGCCCACTACCATACCTGGCTAATTTTTGTATTTGTAGTAGAGAGGGGGTTTCACCAGGTTGGCCAGGCTAGTCTCGAACTCCTAACCTCAAGTGATCCACCCACCTTGGCCTCCCCAAATGCTGGGATTACAGGTGTGAGCCACTGCACCCGGCCTTTCTATTAATTATTAAGATTGCTTTGTGTAGTTTCTGCTCAATCATTTTTATGGTCCTGTACTCTTGTGCAAAAAAAGACTGAGACCAGGCATGGTGGCTCATGCCTGTAAGTTAAGCACTTTAGGAGGCTGAGGTAGGACCTCATTTGAGTCTAGGAGTTGGAGACCAGTTTGGGCAACATAGTGAGACCCTGACCCTATTTAAAGTGAAAAAAAAAAGAAAAAGAAAGAAAAAGAAAGAAAGAGGCTGGGTACAGTGGCTCACACTTGTAATCCCAGCACTTTGGGAGGCTGAGGCAGGTGGATCACCTGAGGTCAAGAGTTCGAGACCAGCCTGGCCATCACGGTGAAAACCCAACTCTACTAAAAATACAAAAATTAGCTGGGCATGGTGGTACGCCCCTATAATCTCAGCTATTCAGGAGGCTGAGGCATGAGAATTGCTTTAATCTGGGAGCCAGAGGTTGCAGTGAGCTGAGGTTGGGCCACTCCACTCCAGCCTGGGCAGCAAAAGGGAAACTCCATCTCAAAAAACAAAAAAAAAAAGGAAGAATGGTCAGGTGCGGTGGCTCATGCCTGTAATCCCAGAACTTTGGGAGGCCGAGGCGGGCAGATCACGAGGTCAGGAGATCAAGACCATCCTGGCCAACATGGTGAAACCCCATCTCTACTAAAAATAAAAAAATTAGCTGGGCATGGCTGTGCGTGTCTGTAGTCCCGGCTACTCAGGAGGCTGAGGCAGGAGAATTGCTTGAACCTGGGAGGCGGAGGCTGCAGTGAGCCAAGATCACGCCACTGCACTCCAGCCTGGGCAACAAAGTGAGACTCTGTTTAAAAAAACAAACAAACAAACAAAAGACAGAAAAAGAAGGACTATTTGCAGTTGATTGTGGCTACCATATTATTATGTATTTAGACTTAATTAGATCTACTATTTTTTGGATAGGGTCTGCCTTTGTCACCCAGGCTGGAGTCCAGTGGCACTATCATGACTCACTGTAGCCTGGACCTCCCAAGTAGCTGGGACCATAGGCATGTACACCACATCTGGTGGCTATTTTTGTATTTTTTTGTAGAGATGGGATTTTGTTATGATGCCCATGCTGGTCTGGAACTCCTGGGCTCAAAGATACATCCACCTCAAACTCCAGTTGTGCTGGGATTAGACATAAGCCGCAGTGCACAGCCAAGAGTGACTACTTTTTTTTTTTTTTAATGCGGCATCTTGTTCTATCGCCTAGGCTGGATTGCAATGGCATGATCTCAGCTCACTGCAACCTCTGCCTCCCCTCTGCCTCCTGTGTTCAAGCAATTCTCCTGCTTCAGCTTCTCCCAGTAGCTGGGATTACAGGCACCTGCCACCATGCCTGGTTAATTTTTGTATTTTTTTTTTTTTTTTGAGATGGAGTCTCACTCTGTTTCCCAGGCTGGAGTGCAGTGGTGCAATCTCGGCTCACTGCAATCTCAGCTTCCCGGGTTCAAGTGATTTTCCTGCCTTAGCCTCGCGAGTAGCTGGGATTACAGGTATGCACCACCATGTCCCCCTAATTTTTGTATTTTTAGTACAGATGGGGTTTCACCATGTTGGGCAGGCTGGTCTCAAACTCCTGATCTTGTGATCTGCCCACCTCGGCCTCTCAAAGTGCTGGGATTACAGGCGTGAGTCACCGTGCCCGGACTATTTTCTTTTTTTTTTACACTGAGTCTTGCTTTTGTTGCCCAGGCTGGAGTGCAATGGCACGATCTCAGCTCACCGAAACCTCCGGCTCCCAGGTTCAAGCGATTCTCTTGCCTCAGCATCCTGAGTAGCTAGGATTATAGGCATGCGCCACCACATCTGGCTAATTTTCTATTTTTAGTGGCAATGGGGTTTCTCAATGTGGGTTAGGCTGGTCTTGAACTCCTGACCTTAGGTAACGTCCGCCTTGGCCTCCCAAAGTGCTGGGATTACAGGTGTGAGCCACTGTGCCCAGGCTTTTTTTTTTTGAGTGGAGTTTTGTTCTGTTGCCCAGGCTGGAGTGCAGTGGCGAGATCTGGGCTCAATGCAACCCCTGACTCCCGGGTTCAAGCAATTCTTCTGCTTCAGCCTCCCTAGTAGCTGGGACTACAGGTGCAAGACACCACACCTGGCTAATTTTTGTGTTTTTTTTTTTGAGATGGAGTCTTGCTCTGCTGCCAGGCTGGAACGCAGTGGCCTGATCTCGGCTCACTGCAACCTCTGCCTCCCGGGTTCAAGCGACTCTCCTGCCTCAGCCTTCTGAGTAGCTTGGACTACAGGTGCATGCCACCACCTCCAGCTAATTTTTGTATTTTTGTGTTTTTTATTTTTATTTTTTAGAGACAGGGTTTCTCCATGTTGGCCAGGCTGGTCTTAAACTCCTTACCTCAGGTGATCTGCCTGCCTTGGCCTTCCAAAGTGCTGGGATTACAGGCGTGAGCCACCATGCCTGGCCTAATTTTGTATTTTTAGTAGACATGGGGTTTCACCATGTTGGCCAGGATGATCTCGATCTCTCGACCTCATGATCCGCCCGCCTCGGCCTCCCATGTGAGCCACTGTGCCCAGCCAATTTTTGTATTTTTGTAGAGATGGGGTTTCACCATTTTGGCCAGGCTGGTCTTGAACTCCTGACCTCAAGGGATCCACCTGACTTGGCCTCCCAAAGTGCTGGGATTACAGGTGTGAGGCACTGTGCCAAGAGTGACTTTTTTTTTTTTTTTTTGAGATGGAGTCTCACTCTGTCCCCAAGGCTGGAGTGCAGTGGTATGATCTTGGCTCACTGCAACCTCCGCTTCCTGGGTTCCAGTGATTCTCCTGCCTCAGTCTCCAGAGTAGCTGGGACTATAGTGCATGCCACCACGCCTGGCTAATTTTTGTTTTTAATAGAGACAGGGTTTCACCATGTCGACCAGGCTGGTCTTGAACTCCTGACCTCAGGTGATCAACCCACCTCAGCCTCCTATGGGATTACAGGCATGAGCCACCGTGCCCGGACTTTTTTTTTTTTTTTTTTTTAATATTTTCAAAATACCTCCAGAAAGGGATCAGTTGAACCCAGGAGGTTGAGGCTGCAGTGAACCATGATCACACCACTGCACTCCAGCTTGGGTGACAAAGCAATACTTTGTCTAACCACCCCCCCAAAAAAAATACCTCCATAGAAAATAGTGATTAGTTACAACGGCAAAAAGAATAACTTCACAGTAGAGAAGGCTGGCTGATATTCTGCCTTCAATGTAACAGGGGAAATGAAAGTATGCACCACCTGATAGAATGCAATGCAAAGAATATAGAGAAGAAGACACATCAGACAAACTCAAATTGAGGGACATTCTATACAATAAACGCCCTGTAATCTTCAAAGGTATCAATGTTATGAAGGTTAAAGGACTAAGGAAGTGTTCCATATTGAAGGAGACTTGAAACTTTATTAAATGCAAAGTGTGATTTTTGAACTGGAAACTTTTTCTATAAAGGACCTCATGGTGCAATAGGAAAAACCTGAATGGGGTCTGAGGCTGGTATCAGTGTTAATTTCCTGGTATAAATGATTGTATTGTGATTATGTAAGAGAATATATAGACTATACTTGTCTGTAGAAAATACATATTAAATTTTTGATATTGATGGGCATCATGTCAGCAACTTAGTATCAAATGATTCAGGAAAAGTTCTTTGTAGTCTATTAGCAACTTTTCTGTTAAAGCTGAGAAAGTTTCAAATTAAAAGCCTTTTTTTTTTTTTTTTTTGAGATGGAGTTTGGGTCCGTCGCCCAGGATGGAGTGCAGTGGCTCGATCTTGGCTTACTGCAATCTCCGCCTCCTGCCTCAGCCTCCCAAGTAGCTGGGATTACAGGTGCCCACCACCACATCCATCTAATTTCTGCATTTTTAGTAGAGACAGGGTTTCACCATGTTGGCTAGGCTGGTTTCAAACTCCTGACATCAACTGATCTGCTCTCCTTGGCCTCCCAAAGTGCTGCGATTACAGGCATGAGCCACCATGCCTGGCCTCAAACTAAAAACTTTTAAAAGTTCAGGGTGCAGTGGCTCATACCTGTAATTCCAGCACTTTGGGAGATGTAGGTTGGAGGATTGCTTGAGGCTGGAGTTCAAGACCAGAAAAGAGCTTTGGATCTGATCATATAATTCCTTCTGTTAAAGCTGGCTTCCCAATGCTCACAGAGAAAGTCAAAATTAATTGCCACAAATTTCATCTCTGCTTCTACCACGTGGGCTTTAAGAGAGTTTCACCAAGCATGCTTTGTTCAATGTCTTTGTTCAATGCCTTTGTTCTAGTTGTTTTCCTGTGCCTTTCCTCCCTTAGTCTGTTTTGTGCTGGTATAACAGAATACTGAAGACTGGCTAATTAAGAAAAGAAATTTATTTCTCACAGTTCTGGAGGCTAGGAAGTTAATCTTTACAGGACCTCTTGCTGTAGCATCCCCTTGTGGAAGGCAGCAAGCAAGGGAGAGAGGAAGTACGCCTAACTCATCCTTCTATCAGGAACCCACTCCCAGGATAACTAACCCACATCCTTTATATAACAGGAATAATCCATGCATGACCTAATCACCTCTTCTCTTTTTTTGAGATGGAGTTTCGCTCTTGTTGCCCTGGAGTGCAATGGTGTGATCTGGGCTCACTGCAACCTTCACCTCCTGGGTTCAAGCGATTCTCCTGCCTCAGCCTCCAGAGTAGCTGGGATTACAGGCGTCTGCCACCATGCCCGGCTAATTTCTGTATTTTTAGTAGATGGGGTTTCATCATGCTGCTCAGGCTGGTCTCAAACTCCTGACCTCAGGTGATCCACCCGCCCCAGCCTCCCAAAGTGCTGAGATTACAGGTATGAGCCACCAGTCTCGACCTTTTTTTTTTCCTTTTTGTGGAGAACGAGGTCTTGCTATATTGCCCAGGCAGGTCTTGAACTCCTGGACTCAAGCTATCCTCCCACCTCTGCCTCTCTGAGAGCTGGGATTACAGGCATGAGCCACTATGCCCAACTTTTTTTTTTTGGTATGGAGTCTCTGTCGCCCAGGCTAGAGTGCAGTGGGACAATTTCCACTCATTGCAACCTCTGCCTTCCAGGTTCAAACGATTCTCCTGCCTCAACCTCCCAAGTAGCTGGGATTACAGGCCCGCACCACCACACCCAGCTAATTTTTTTGTATTTTTAATAGAGATGGGGTTTCACCATGTTGGCTGGGCTGGTCTCTAACTCCTGACCTCAAGCAATCCACCTGCCTCCACCTCCCAAAGTGTTGGGATTACAGGCCTGAGCCACCAGGCCAGGCCATGACCCAATCACCTTTTTATTTTTTTTTGAGATGGAGTCTGGCTCTTTCGCCAGGCTGGAGTGCAGTGGCACGATCTCGGCTCACTGCAACCTCCGTCTCCCGGATTCAAGCGATTCCCCCTGCCTCAGCCTCCTGAGTAGCTGGGACTACAGGCACGCACCACCACGCCCAGCTAATTTTTTGTATTTTAGTAGAGATGGGGTTTCACCACGGCCAGGATGGTCTGGATACCCTGACTTCATGATCCACCTACCTTGGCCTCCCAAATTGTTGGGATTATAGGCGTGAGCCACGGCACCTGGGCCAAATCACCTTTTGAAGGTCCCACCTCTCAACACTGTTGCATTGGGGATTACTTTTGCAATACATGAACTCTGGGTACACATTCAAACCACAGCACTGCCTGATCATTATTTTTTTTTTTAGATAGAGTCTTGCTCTGTTGCCCAGGCTGGAGTGCAGTGGCACAATCTCAGATCACTGCAACCTCTGCCTCCCAGGTTCAAGCGATACTCCTGCCTCAGCCTCCTGAGTAGCTGGGATTACAGGTGCCTGCCACCATGCCTGGCTAATTTTTGTATTTTTAGTAGAGACTGGGTTTCACCATGTTGGTCAGGCTGGTTTCGAACTCCTGACCTTGTGATCAACCCACCTCAGCCTCCCAAAGTACTGGGATTACAGGTGTGAGCCACCATGCCTGGCCCTCCTGATCACATTCTATTCATTTTATTATTTTTAATATATATTACTGTCCATAACACAGCCCTCAGGAGATCCTGAGAATATGTACATGCCCTTATTTTTCAAAGGTCTCAAAAACTAACAACAGTTAGTCACTTTCTTACAAGCAATTAGTTACTACTTCTCTGAGATCATATAGCATTATGTTCACAACTCCATTATGGCCAATCATACTTTTTATTGCTTTGAAATAGGGTCTTGCTCTGTTGCCCAGGCTGCAGTGGAGCGGCTCGATTATAGGTCACTGCAGTCTTGATCTCCCCAGTTCAAGCGATTTTCCCTACTCAGACTTCCAAGAGGCTAGGACCACAGGCTTGCACCACCACGCCCGGCTGATATTTTTATTTTTTTTAGAGACGGAGGAGGGGGTGGTGGTCTACAGCTCTTGGGCTGAAGCAATCCTCCCGTCTCGGCCTCCCAAAATGCTCCGTGCCTGGCCAATCATACCTTGTTTTATTTATTTATTTATTAATTATTTGAGACGGAGTTTCGCTGTTGCCCAGGCTGGAGTGCAATGGCGCCATCTCGGCTCACCGTAACCTCTGTCTCCCGGGTTCAAGCGATTCTCCTGCCTCAGCCTCCCTAGCGGCTGGGATTACAGGAGCCCATAACGATGCCCGGCTAATTTTGTATTTTTAGTAGAGACCGGGTTTCCTCCATGTTGGTTAGGCTGGTCTCGAACTCCTGACCTCAGGTGATCCGCCGGCCTCGGCCTCCCAAAGTGCTGGGATTACAGGCTTGAGCCACCGTGCCCGGCCTCATACCCTGTTAATAATTAACGGTCTGCTTCTATGTGGGCCATTCATTAATTCATCAAGTATTTACTGTACATCTATTCCTTGTCCCAGGTGTTCAGGATACACCTGTGAACAAGTCAAGATTAGGTTCTCATGTAATTTATGTGGAAGGTGAGAAACTAGAAATACCGGGTCGTGGTGAGCGCTACGAGAAAATGTATGGTTGTGAATAGTTGCTCAAGATTTTAAGATCTGACAACGACTTTCTGAAGGGCTTTGAAGCAGTGAATTTGAATGCGTCTCGTACGTGAAAATCAGAAGGGAAGACCTGTTGGAAGTCTCGGAAACAGCCGGTGCCAGGGCCCCTGGGGCAGGAATGAGCGGCTGTGGGTGAAGCCATGAGGGAGGGGAAGGTCTGTGAAGCCATAAAGTCCAGGCGTGGGCGTCCCAGATGGCTGTTCAAAATGGGGTCGCTCCGGGTGGAGGGTCTGCGGGAAAGCGGAGCCCAGCGCAGTCCCAGTCCGCGCGCAGGGCCCTCGGCCAGCACTGGATACCCTAGACAGGCTTTCCCCTCGGCACTTCTCGTACCAGGCCTTTTCTGTCCAGCAGAGCAGGCGATGACACAAAACCCACCTGCGGTTGCTGATCGCATCATGATTCAACGTCTGTAGCGAGAGAAGAGCAAGATGCTCAAAGACCGGCGCTCAGTAAGCGTGAACGTCCACAGCCTACGGAGGCTGGCGGAAGAGGCGACTGGAACTCGTTGCAGGGCCGCACGATAGCTGCGCATGCGTGTGGGCGGGCTCGCGTCGGATACGGCGCCAGTCCTGAGATGGGGCGGGGCCGGGCGTCCGCGCCGGAAGGGGGTTGGCTGGGCGGGGCCTATAGGCGGGGGTGGAGGCTACGCGCGCAAGGGCGCGCGGGAGCGAACGGGAAGCACCGCGAGGGCCGGGGTGGGCCAGGCGGTGGGGACGACGGGCGGCGACGATGGCCGCAGTAGCGGGCGGTGGTGGCGGCCCAGGGGCAGCAGTAGGCGCCACGGGCTCGGGGGCTGCGGCGGCAGCTGCAGGCCTGGCCGTTTATCGGCGGAAGGACGGGGGCCCGGCCACCAAGTTTTGGGAGAGCCCGGAGACGGTGTCCCAGCTGGATTCAGTGCGGGTATGGCTGGGCAAGCACTACAAGAAGGTGGGTTCGCGCGCTCGCGGGGGCCGGGAGACTAAGCGACTGGGGCGGGAGACGGCAGCTGGCCTCGCGGGCCCCGGGCCGCCCCTCCCCCTCCGCTCGCCACGAGGGACAACAAAGGCAGGCGCTGGGCCCGCCACGCCCCCGCCGTCAGCTTTGGGCGCCCGCGCGCCCGGGGCCTGACGAGTGCGTGGCTCGCTCCTCTGAACCCACGCACCCCTGGAGAAAGCCCCTGCTCAGTCTCGTGTGCTAGAGCAGATCGAGCTTAGCCACTGGGCGAGTGTGACTCTCTCTTTTGTCAGCTGCCTTAGGGTGTCTGAACAATGATCCCTAAAGACTGAGCAAGCGTGGTAAAAGCTTCAAGTTTTGTTATAGAGAGTATTCGAAGTCTGGAGGGGGTATGCTACCTGTTGTTGATTTCCTAAACAACTGGGATGACTATATTCGTTAATTACTAACAGGTTAATATGAATTATAGGATGGATGTGAACTTCTGTTAAGCAACGACGGTTTTTACCTCATTGTACTTCTGGTTCGGTGTGGTGTGAGAGTTAATGTTCACTTGTATTTAACGTGTTCTTCAGGGAGGCCTTCCCCGAGAACCCGGTTTTTATTAGAGCACTTTCCTTATGTCACCTTTTTTTTTCTTTTTAGTGTTTACCACATTTTGAAATCAATTATTCATTTACTTATTTCTCCTACCTTTAGAATGGAAGTTCCGACGCGTCAGTAGTTTTCAAAGTTTTGACTTAATCCCTTGTTTATAACAAATGCTTTTTTTAACTTCCCCTTTGTGTAAATAGGAAGACTCCCTTAAAGGGTGTAATGAAGCAGGTAGCCAAAAAGACTTTTCCAGCCTCTAAAATTTTCCCAGCACCCTCTTCAGTTCTGTACTTAATCCCATTGAGGATCATAGCACTGAAGTAAGGGCTTTGTTCACTGCAGTGTATCTGGGAACGTCGCTGATACTTACTGCCTTACCCTAAGTAGCTGCTTAGTAAATATTTGTGGAATGAATGAAAAGATAAACTGGTTTAGGAACCTATTTATTTGGCCTCTACAGCTCAGTGAAGCCTGTCGGTGTTTGGCAGTTATTAGGCATGGGCAGGGATCTTGGGTTCCTTTGGCATTACACGTGGTATATTCAGCAATGACCGTTTCTGGCCGGGCACGGTTTGGGAGGCCGAGGTGGGCGGATCTTGAGGTCAGGAGTTCGAGACCAGCCTGGCCAACAAGAGGAAGCCCCGTCTTTCCAAAAAAAAAATGCAAAATTAGCTGGGTGTGGCGGCACATGCCTGTAGTCCTAGCGACTCGGGAGGCTGAGGCAGGAGAATCTCTTGAACTCAGGAGGCAGAGGCTGCGGTGAGCCGAGATCGCGCCATTGCCCTCCAGCCTGCGTAATAGAGTGAGACTCTGTCCCTGTGCCCTCCCCCCCCCCCCGCCAAAACAAAAGCAAAAAAAAAACAAAAGAAAAACCCCAGAAATGACCGACCCTCCCTCCCTCCTTCCTTTCTCTCTCCTCCCACCCTCCTTTCTCTCTCTGTCTCTTTTCTCTTTTCTTTCTTTCTTGAAGGTTAGCTAGAAAAATTACATTTCTTATCTGAAGTTTGAGGAAGTGAGAGACAGTAATTGTATTTTTAGGTGCTTAGACTTCCCCTCCCTCTGAAGTTACATTTAGACTGTACATTTTTAAGAATATTGCCCTTTCTTACACAGTGATAAATTGGTCACTTTTTTTTTTTTTTTTTTAAGATGGGATTTCACCATGATGGCCAGGCTGGTCTTGAACCCCTGATCTCAGGTGATCCACCCACCTCGGCCTCCCAAAGTGCTAGGATTACAGGCGTGAGCCACTGCGCCCAGCCGAATTGGTCACTTTTTAAATGTGGGTAATAGAGTTTCTAGAAGTGGCTAATGGAATTGAATATGTTATGGAAATACTAGTTAATTCTTTTTTATTACATTCCTTTTAGCCAATGCTTTGGGTTTTTTATTTTTATTTTTTAATCGAAGCACACAGATGAATATGCTGTGGGTCTTAAATTCAGTGAAGATTTAACAAGGAAAAGTAATCTAGAGGCATATTCCTTTGAATATCAAGGAACAGAGTAGAAAAAGGCAAATTTCAGTAATTTCTGCCTCTCCAGACTCTTCCCTGTGCATCAGTTTGGGACCAACTATAAGAAGCTTTAGGCATGGGTAATCCTTCAGGCATTTGTTTGGGTTGGTAGGGAAGTGGCTACAAAGCAGTTTGAGGAATTACCTGGCAGTATTGAGACTGCCTGGGTAATGTTGACTCACTGTCCCTGAGACTTTATAGACAAAGTTACCTTTGACGTCTCTGAACTTGTAAAGCCAGAGTGTATTTCTAGGGTCTACTCAGATTCAGAATCATATATACTTTAGACTTGACAGCCAGAATCTTTTCAGTCTCTGGGTGTTACTGTTAAAGTGGTGAAAATACTGTCAGAAGGTTCTTTGATGCATTTCTATTTGGTTAAAACCAAAACATTGGTTTTAACGAAATGTTTCTATTGGATTTAATACTACTGCATTGTCAGAGCAGATACAGTTTCAGTCTCAGTAAACATGACTTTGCTAGTGTCATTTTTTGATTCGTTTGTATTTTACTTTATTTTTTTGAGACAGGGTCTTTTTCTGTTGCCCAGGCTGGAGTACAGTGGTGCTCATAGCTCACTGCAACCTCAAACTCTTGCATTCACTTCATGCATTCAGTGACCAACTGAGCATTTACCATGTGCCAGGTACTTAAAGCATAACTCACTTAAAATCTTCACAGCCATCCTAAGTGATAGATATTATTTACCTTCTTTTTTTTTTTTTTTTTTTTTTTGAGACAGAGTCTTGCTCTGTTGCCAGAGCTGGAGTGCAGTGGCGTGATCTTGGCTCACTGCAACCTCTGCCTGGGTTCAAGCAATTCTCCTGCCTCAGCCTCCTGAATAACTGGGACTACAGGCGTGTGCCATCACACCCAGCTAATTTTTTGTTTTGTATTTTAGTAGAGACAGGATTTCACCATGTTGGTCAGGATGGTCTTGATCTGACATTGTGATCTGCCTGCCTTGGCCTCCCAAAGTGCTGGGATTACAGGTGTGAGCCACCGTGCCCGGCTTACCTTCTTTCTCAAATGAAAGGCAACTGAGAGTCCGGATTTAGGAACTTTTCTTTCTTTTTTTTTTTTTTTTTTTTTTTTTTGTGAGACAGGGTCTCACTCTTGTCCAGGCTGGAGTGCAGTGCTGAGATCGTAGTACACTGTAGCCTCAATGCTCAGGTGATTCTCCCACCTCAACCTCCTGAGTAACTGGGACTACAGACATGAACCACCACACCTGGTTAATTTTTTGTATTATCAGTAGAGGCAGGGTTTTGCAGTGTTTCCCAGGGTGGTTGAACTCCTGGGCTCAAGCAGTCCATCCGCCTCAGCCTCCCAAAGTGCAGGAATTACGGGTTTGAGCCACCACACTCGGCCTACACTGACTCTTACTTGAAATATTTTGAGACTAATAAATTTTTGTTTTCTTAAATAAAATGATGGTAGACTTTCTTTGATCCAAAGATTAATTGGATCGGGTTCAGTGGCTCACATCTGTAATCCCAGCACTTTGGGAATTCCAGGTGGGAGGTTCATTTGAGCCCAGGAGTTCGAGACTAACCTGGGCAACATAATGAGACCCTGTCTCTGGAAAAAAAAAAAAAAAGAAAGAAATTGTGGTGGCATGCACGTATAGTCTCAGCTTCTTGGCTAAGGCAGGATCCTTGGAGGATCACTTGAGCTTTTAAGAGGTTGAGACTGCAGTGAACTGTGTTGGTGCCACTGCATTCCAGCCTGGGTAACAGAGTGAGCCTTGTCTCAAATAAAAAACAAAAGACAAAAACACCAACAGATTAATTGTTTATGACATCAAAATTAAAATTTCTTAATTAGGAGTCAGTGGTTTTTCTTTTTTTTTTTGAGATGGAGTCTCTCTCTGTCACCCAGGCTGGAGTGCAATGGCGCCATCTCAGCTCACTGCAACCTCCGCTTCCTGGTTCAAGCTCCTGCCTCAGCCTTCCAAGTAGCTAGGACTACAGGCATGTGCCACCATGCCCGGCTAATTTTAATTTTTTTATTTTTGTTTTGAGACGGTCTCACTGTTACCCAGACTGGAGTGTAATGGTGCGATTTCAGCTCACTGCAACCTCTGCCTCCCAGGTTCAAGCCGATTCTCCTGCCTCAGTCTCATGAGTAGCTGGGATTACAGGTTCGTGCCACTACACCCTGCTGATTTTTGTATTTTTAGTAGAGACGGGGTTTTACCATGTTGGCCAGGCTGGTCTCGAACTCCTGACCTCAGGTAATCCATCCACCTTGGCCTCCCAAAATGCTGGAATTACAGGTGTGAGCCACTGTGCCTGGCCTTTTTTTCTCTTTTTGAGATGGAGTCTTGCTCTTTTTCCCAGGCTGGAGTGCAGTGGCCCCATCCTGGCCTCCCATGTTCAAGCAATTCTCCTACCCCAGCCTCTTGAGTAGCTGGGATTGTAGGCACCCGCCACCACACCCTGCTAATTTTTGTATTTTTAGTAGAGCTAGAGTTTCACCATATTGGCCAGGCTGGTCTTGAATTCCTGGCCTCAGGTGATCCACCAGCCTTGACCTCGCAAAGTACTGAGATTATAGGTGTGAGCTACCATGCCTGGCCTACATGAATTTTCATGATTGGTAGTTTGACGAGATGATTTGGAAAAAAAAATCTAACCGGAATTAATTATTTTATAGTTTATTAGAAACTGGACTCAGGCTGGGCGTGGTGGCTCATTGTCTGTATTTGCAGCACTTTGGGAGACCTAGGCAGGTGGATCACCTGAGGTGAGGAGTTGAAGACCAGCCTGGCCAATGTGGTGAAACCTCATCTGTACTAAAAGTACAAAAATTAACCAGTCATGGTGGTACACAACTGTAGTCCCAGCAATTCAGGAGGCTGAGGCAGGAGAATCACTTGAACCCAGTAGGCGGAGGTTCTAGCGAGCTGAGATGGTGCCACTGCACTCCAGCCTGGCGACAGACCAAGACTCTATCTCAAAAAAAAAAAAAAACTGGACTCAAGGCCAGGTGCGGTGGCTCATTCGGGTAATGCCAGTGCTTTGGGAGCCCAGGGCCGGTAGACGACTTGAGGCCAGGAGTTTGATAACAGCCTGGCCAATATGGCAAAATGCTGTCTCTACTAAAAATACAAAAATTAGCTGGGTGTGGTGGTGAGCGCCTGTAATCCCAGCTACTTTGGGAGGCTGAGGCAGGTGGATCACCTGAGGTTAGGAATTTGAGACCAGCCTGGTCAACATGGTGGAACCCCATCTCTACTAAATACAAAACTTTAGCTGGATGTGGTGGCGGGCACTTGTAATCCCAGCTACTTGGGAGGCTTAGGCAGGAGAATTGCTTGAACCCGGGAGGCAGAGGTTGCAGTGAGCTGAGATCTCTCCACTGTACCCCAGCCTGGCTGACAGAGCAAGACTCCATCTTGAAGATAAATAAATAGATAGATAAATTAAGAAGAAAAATTGGACTTCAGAATACCTATGGTAATAATTTTGATTGGGTTTTTTCTTTTTTGGTTTTGACATGAAGTCTTGCTCTGTCGCCAGCCTGGAGTGCGGTGGCATGATCTCGGTTGACTCCAAGCAACCTCTACCTCCCAGGTTCAACTGATTCTCCTGCCTCAGCCTCTTGAGTAGCTGGGATTACAGGCGTGCACCACCATGCCCAGATAAATTTTGTAGTTTTTGTAGAGCTGAGGTTTTGCCATGTTGGCCAGGCTGTTCTGGAACTCCTGACCTCAGGTGATCTGCTCGCCTCTGTCTCCCAAAGTGCTGTGATTACAGGCGTGGCCCACCGTGCCCAGCTACCTGAAACCTTTTTTATTCTGAATTACAGAACATGTTGAATTACACATTCAATATGTTGGGTGAAGTTTAGGACATATACAAAGCTACATTCAGTAATTTATTTAAAACTTTTTTTTCTTGGCCAGGTGGGGTGGCAGGAGAATTGGTTGAACTCAGGAGGCAGAGGCTGCAGTGAGTCGAGATTATGCCACTGTACTCCATCCTGGGGGGGGGGGGGAAAAAAGGGTGGGGCGTGGTGACTCATGCTTGTAATCCCAGCACTTTAAGAGACTGAGGTGGGCGGATCACCTGAGGTCAGGAGTTCGAGACCAACCAGGTTAACATGGTGAAATCCTGTCTCTACTAAAAATAGAAAAATTAGCCAGGGGTTGTGGCGGGTGCCTGTAATTCCAGTTACTCAGGAGGCTGAGGCAGGAGAATCGCTTGATCTGGGAGGTGGCAGCTGCAGTGAGCTGAGATCACGCCACTGCACTCCAGCCTAGGCTACAGAGCGAGACTGTCTTATAAAATAAATAAATAAATAGAGACAGGGTCTTACTATGTTGGCAGACTGGTGTCGAACTCCTGGACTCAAGTAGTCCTTCACCTAGGCCTCTCAAAGTGCTGGAATTACAAGCACGAGCCACTGCACCTGGCCTGTATTCACTGTAGTTACTAAAAATATTTACCTGAAAGCTGTGTGCAGTGGCTCACGCCTGTAATCCCAGCACTTTGGGAGGCCGAGATGAGCAGATGACGAGGTCAGGAGTTTGAAAGCAGCCTGGCCAGCATGGTGAAACCCTGTTTCTACTAAAAATATAAAAATTAGCTGGGCATGGTGGCACGTGCTTGTAGTCCCAGCTACTCAGGAGGATGAGGTGTGACAATCACCTGAACCAGGGAGGTGGGGGTTGCAGTGAGCTGAGATTGCACCATTGCACTATAGCCCAGGCATCAGAGTGAGACTCTGTCTTAAAACAAAAATACTTCCCTGAAAAGTTGATTTGGTTCCATGTGAACAGCCTTTCCCAAGGACTTTGTCTTTTTCAACTGCAGAGTTTGGCATTGTTTAGTTGTCTGAAAAATAAAGATTATGGTTATTATTATTATTTTTGAGACAGAGTCTCACTTTGTCAGCCAGGCTGGAAGTGCAGTGGCACTATCTTGACGTGCTGCAACCTCTGCCTCCCGGCTTCAAGCAATTCACCTTCCTCAGCCTCCTGAGTAGCTGGAATTACTGGTGTGTGCCATTCTGCCTGGCTAGTTTTTGTATTTTTTTAGTACAGATAGAGTTTGGCCATATTGGCCAGGCTGGTCTCAAACTCTTGACCTTAACTTATCCACCAAGCTTGACCTCCCAAAGTTCTGGGATTATGGGCTTGAACCACCAATCACGGCCGGTTATTTTTTTATGTTTTGCTTTGCCATGTACAAAAGAAGTGCAGTACCTTATATGACTCTTCTAGGAAACCTGTGGTTATTAAAGATTATTAATCTTGTGGATATGTACAATGTATTTTGTCAGTTTCGTAGGGTAAACTTGAAGTTTTTTTTTTTTTTTTTTTTTTTTTTTTTTTTGAGATGGAGTCTTGCTCTGTCACCCAGGCTGCAGTGCAATGGTGCGATCTCAACTCACTGTAACCTCTGCCTCCTGGGTTCAAGCCATTCTCCTGCCTCAGCCTCCCAAGCAGCTGGGACTATAGGCATGCACCACCATGCCCGGCTAATTTTTGTATTTTACTAAAGACGGGGTTTCACCATCTTGGCCAGGCTGGTCTTGAACTCCTGACCTCAAGTGATCCGTCCGCCTTGGCCTCCCAAAGTGCTGAGATTATAGGCGTGCGCGACTGCATCCAGCGGAAGTTCCCCTCCCCCGCCACCACCCCAGGCGTAGTTTTGCTCTTGTTGCCCAGGGTGGAGTACAGTGGTGCAATCTATGCTCACCACAACCTCTGCCCACCAGGTTCAAGCAGTTCTCCTGCCTCAGCCTCCTGAGTGTCTGGGATTACAGGCATGCGCCACCAAGCCCGGCTAATTTTGTATTTTTTTAGTAGAGATGGGGTTTCTCCATGTTGATCAGGCTGGTCTCAAACTCTTGACCTCAGGTGATCCGCCTGTCTTGGCCTCCCAAAGTGCTGGGGTTACAGACATGAGCCACCACGCCTGGCCGACTGAAGATTTAGTTTTTAATTCTTCTGGGTACATAAGAGGTCTGTCTCGAAGTTTTTTATTTTTATTTGTTTATTTAGTTTTTGAGATGGAGTCTCACACTGTTGCCTGGGCTAGAGTGCAGTGGCACGATCTCGGCTTAGTGCAATCTCTGCATCCTGGGTTCAAGCGATTCTCCTGCCTCTGCCTCCTGAGTAGCTGGGATTACAGGTGCCTGCCACCACGCCTAGCTAAGTTTTGTATTTTTAGTAGAGATGGGGTTTCACCATGTTGGCCAGGCTGGTCTGGAACTCCTGACCTTGTGATTCACCCACCTCAGCCTCCCAAACTGCTGGGATTACAGGCATGAGCCACTGCACCTGACTATGTTTATTTTTATTTTTTTGAAATGGAGTTTTGCTCTGTCGCTCAGGCTGGAGTGCAATGGCGCAATCTCGGCTCACTGCAGCCTCTGCCCCCTGGGTTTCAGTGATTCTCCTGCCTCAGCCTCTTGGGTAGCTGGGATTACAGGTGTACGCCACCTCGCCTGGCTAGTTTTTGTATTTTTAGTAGAGTCAGGTTTTGCCATGTTGGCCAGGCTGGTCTCGAACTCCTGACCTCAGGTGATTCACCTGCCTTGGCCTCCCAAAGTGTTGGGATTAAAGGCTTGAGCCATTGCACCTGGCCTCAAAGTTTATTCTTTTTCTTTTATATATATATATTTTTTATTGCATTTTAGGTGTTGGGGTACATGTGAAGAACATGCAAGATTGTTGCGTAGGTACATACATGGCAATGTGGTTTGCTCCCTTCCTCCCCATCACCTATATCTGGCATTTCTCCCCATGTTATCCCTCCCCAACTCCCCCACCCCCCCACTGTCCCTTCCCTAGTTCCCCCCTACAGACCTCAGTGTGTAATGCTCCCCTCCCTGTGTCCGTGTGTTCTCATTGTTCAACACCCACCTATGAGTGAGAACATGCAGTGTTTGATTTTCTGTTCTTGTGTCAGTTTGCTGAGAATGCTGGTTTCCAGGTTCATCCATGTCCCTACAAAGGACACAAACTCATCATTTTTTATGGCTGAATGGTATTCCATGGTGTATATGTGCCACATTTTCCCTGTCCAGATTATCATCGATGGGCATTTGGGTTGGTTCCAAGTCTTTGCTATTGTAAACAGTGCTGCAGTGAACATTTGTGTGTATGTGTCCTTATAATAGAACGATTTATAATCCTTTGGATATATACCCAGTAATGGGATTGCTGGGTCAAATGGAATTTCTATTTCTAGGTCCTTGAGGAATCGCCACACTGTCTTCCACAATGGTTGAACTAATTTACACTTCCACCAACAGTGTAAAAGTGTTCCTGTTTCTCCATATCCTTTCCAGCATCTGTTGTCTCCAGATTTTTTAATGATCGCCATTCTAACTGGCGTGAGATGATATCTCAATGTGCTTTTGATTTACATTTCTCTAATGACTAGTGATGATGAGCATTTTATCATGTTTGTTGGCCTCATATATGTCTTCATTTGTAAAGTGTCTGTTCGTATCCTTCGCCCACTTTTGAATGGGCTTGTTTTTTCTTATAAATCTGTTTTAGTTCTTTGTAGATTCTGAATATTAGCCCTTTGTCAGATGAGTAGATCGCAAACACCTTTTCCCATTCTGTTGGTTGCCAGTTCACTCTAATGATTGTTTCTTTTGCTGTGCAGAAGCTCTGGAGTTTAATTAGGTCCCATTTGTCTATTTTGGCTTTTGTTGCCAATGCTTTTGGTGTTTTTTTTTTTTTAAGAGAAAGAAAAAGAAAAGAAAAGAGAGAAGGAAAAAAAAGAGAATGAAAGAAAGGGAGAAAGAAGAAGAAAAGAGGGAGAGAGAACAGGAATCTTGCTCTATTGCCCAGGCTATAATGCAGTCTAAGGGAGGAAAATAAACAAACAGCCAACCAATATTTCATTTAAACCTATGAAATGCTATGCAATTGCTGGGGTGTGATTTAATTCCAATTATGTGGTCACTTTTAGAATAGATGTGATGTGTTAATAAAAAAATGTATGTTTTGTAGATCTGGAGTAGAGAGTTCTGTAAATGTTTATTAAGTTTACTTGTTCCAGGTCTGAGTTCAAGTCCCAGGTATCCTTGTTAACCTTCTGTCTCATTGATCTGTCCAATATTGACAATGTAGTGTTAAAGTCTCCCACTATTATTGTGTGGGAGTCCAAGTCTCTTTGTAAGTCACCAAGAACTTGCCCTATGTATCTGGGTGCTCCCGTATTGGGTGCGCATACACTTAGGATCGTTAGCTCTTCCCGTTACATTGATCCCTCTACCGTTATACAATGTCCTTCTTATCTCTTTTGGTTTCTGTTACTTTAAAGTCTATTTTATCAGAGACGAGATTGCAACTCCTGCTTTTTTTTTTCCTCTCCATTTGGTTGGCAAATCTTCCTCCATCCCTTTGTTTTGAGTCTCTGTATATCCTTGCATGTGAGATGGGTCTGGATGCAGCTTACCGATGGGTTTTTTGGAATGGCTGATACTGGTTGTTCCTGTCTGTATATAGCGCTTCTTTCAGAAGCTCTTGTAAAGCAGGCCTGGTGGTAATGAAATCTCTGAGTACTTGCTTGTTCGTAAAAAATTTTATTTTTCCTTCACTTATGAAACTTAGTTTGGCTGGATAGGAAATTCTGGGTTGAAAGTTCTTTTCTTTAAGGATGTTGAATATTGGCCCCCACTCTCTTCTGGCTTGTAGGGTTTCTGCTGAGAGATCTGCTGTGAGTCTGATAGGCTTCCCCTTGTGGGTATCCTGACCTTTCTCTCTGGCTGCCCTTAGTATTTTCTCCTTCATTTCAACCCTGGTGAATCTAATGATTATATGCCTTGGGGTTGCTCTTTTTGAGGAATATCTTTGTGGTGGTCTCTGTATTACCTGGAGTTGAGTATTGTCCTGCCTTGCTAGGTTGGGAAAGCTTTCCTGGATAATATCCTGAAGAATATTTTCCAGCTTGGATTGATTCTCTTCGTCACATTCAGGTACACCTATCAAATGTAGATTAGGTCTTTTCACATAGTCCCATATTTCTTGGAGACTTTGCTCATTCCTTTTTACCCTTTTTTCTCTAATCTTGTCTTCCCGTTTTATTTCGTTAAGTTGGTCTTCGACCTCTGAAATCCTTTCTTCTGCTTGATCAATTCGACTGTTAAAACTTGTGCATACTTCGCGAAGTTCTCATATTGTGTTTTTCAGCCCCATTAATTCACTTATATTCCTCTCTAAATTGTCTATTCTCGTTAGCATTTCGTCAAACCTTTTTTCAAGGTTCTTAGTTTCTTTGCATTGGGTTAGAACATGTTCTTTTAGCTCACAGAAGTTTCTCATTATCCACCTTCTGAAGCCTGATTCTGTCCATTCCTCACATTCATTTTCTATCAGGCCTTGTTCAATTGGTGATGAGGAACTGCAATCTTCTGTAGGAGGAGAGGCATTCTGATTTCAGGTGTTTTCAGCCTTTTTGCGCTGGTTTCTTCCCATCTTTGTGGATTTATCCACCTGTCGTCTGTGTAATTGCTGACTTTCAGATTAGGTTTCTGAGTGGAGTCCAGCTGGTTGGTGATAAAGTTTTTTTCTATTTCTTTTTTTTTAGAAAAAGAGAAAAGAGAAAGAAGGAAGAAAAAAAAGAATGAAATAAAGAGAAAAAGAAGAAGGAAAGAAAAAAAAGGGAGAGAGAACGGGAATATTGCTCTATTGCTCAGGCTAGAATGCAGTCTACAAATGGATATTAAAAGCTTTTTTTATACTAATAATTGTGTTATAGAATGGAGACAGGAAGGAATAAGGGAGGAAAAAAACAAACAGCCAACCAATATTTCATTTAAACCTATGAAATGCTATGCAATTGCTAGGGAGTGATTTACTCCCAACCATGTGGTCACTTTTAGAATAAATGTGATGTGTTACTGAAAAAAAAATGTATATGTTGTGGATTTGGAGTAGAGAGTTCTGTAAATGTTTATTAAGTTTACTTGTTTGAGGTTTAAGTTCAAGTTCCGGGTATCCTTCTTAACCTTCTGTCTCATTAATTTGTCCAATATTGACAATGTAATGTTAAAGTCTCCCACTATTATTGCATGGGAGTCCAAGTCTCTTTGTAAGTCACCAAGAAGTTGCCCTATGTATCTGGGTGCTCCTATATTGGGTGCGCATAGACTTAGGGTCATTAGCTCTTCCCGTTACATTGATCCCTCTACCATTATACAATGTCCTTCTTATCTCTTTCGGTTTCTATTACTTTGAAGTCTATTTTATCAGAGATGAGAATTGCAACTACTGCTTTTTTTTTTTTTCTCTCCATTTGGTTGGCAAATCTTCCTCCATCCCTTTGTTTTGAGTCTCTGTATATCCTTGCATGTAAAATGGATCTGGATGCAGCTTACTGATGGGTCCTTTGAAGTGGCTGATACTGGTTGTTCCCCTCTATACATAGTGCCTCCTTCAGAAGCTCTTGTAAAGCAGGCCTGGTGGTAATGAAATCGCTGAGTACTTGCTTGTTTGCAAAAAATTTTATTTTTCCTTCACTTATGAAACTTAGTTTGGCTGGATAGGAAATTCTGGGTTGAAAGTTCTTTTCTTTAAGGATGTTGAATATTGGCCCCCACTGTCTTCTGGCTTGTAGGGTTTCTGCTGAGAGATCAGCTGTGAGTCTGATAGGCTTCCCCTTGTGGGTAACCTGATCTTTCTCTCTGGCCGCCCGTAGTATTTTCTCCTTCATTTCAACCCTGATGAATCTAATGATTATGTGCCTTGGGGTTGCTCTTTTTGAGGAATATCTTTGTGGTGTTCTCTGTATTACCTGGAGTTGGGTATTGTCTTGCCTTGCTAGGTTAGGAAAGTTTTCCTGGATAATATCCTGAAAAATATTTTCCAGCTTGGATTCATTCTCTTCGTCACATTCAGGTACACCTATCAAACGTAGATTAGGTCTTTTCACATAGTCCCATATTTCCTGGAGACTTTGCTCATTCCTTTTTACCCTTTTTTCTCTAATCTTGTCTTCTCGTTTTATTTCGTTAAGTTGGTCTTCGACCTCTGAAATCCTTTCTTCTGCTTGATCAATTCGACGGTTAAAACTTGTGCATACTTTGCGAAGTTCTCGTATTGTGTTTTTCAGCTCCATTAATTCACTTATATTCCTCTTTAAATTGTCCATTCTCATGAACATTTCGGGAAACCTTTTTTCAAGGTTCTTAGTTTCCTTGCATTGGGCTAGAACATGTTCTTTTAGCTCACAGAAGTTTCTCATTATCCACCTTCTGAAGCCTGATTCTGTTGATTCCTCACATTCATTTTCTATCAGGCCTTGTTCAATTGGTGATGAGGCACTGCAATCCTCTGTAGGAGGAGAGGCATTCTAATTTCGGGTGTTTTCAGCCTTTTTGCGCTGGTTTCTTCCCATCTTTGTGGATTTATCCACCTGTCGTCTGTGTAATTGCTGACTTTCAGATTAGGTCTCTGAGTGGACGTCCAGCTTGTTGGTGATAAAGTTTTTTCTATTTCTTAATTTTCCTTTGGCGGATGCCCCTCCCCCCACAGAGCTGGCCCTTCCCGAGTTCAGCTGTACTTGCTGTGAAACTCTCAATCTTCAGCAGTTCTAACTGCTGTTTTTATTTTTATTTTTTGTGGAGGGGGGTACCAGCTTTCCCCTGTGGCGACCCACTATGCCGGCTGAAACAGCGGCGTTAAGATTCGTGGCGCTTTTCTGCCCGGGAATCTCCCGGTCTGGTTCCCCACTTCAGTCTGCTTTTTAATCAGCTGAATGGGAGACTCTGCTTTCCCAGAGCTCCAAACGCCAACCAAAGGGCACTCAGTCCCGTATACTCCGGACTGAGAACCGCCGCGTCGGGGGCGCCTGCAAAACGGCCGCGCCCTCCAAAAGGGTCGCGCTGGCGACCCGTGGGGCTCCTCCGACAAGAATCTCTTGGTCCGTGGGCTATGAAAATTCGTCTGAAAATGTGGCGTCCACTCACTCTCTGTGCTTTCAGTGGGAGCTACAATCCTGAGCTGCTGCTAATAGGCCATCTTGGATCTCTCTCTCAAGTTTTTTTCTATTTCTTAGTTTTCCTTTGGCGGACGCCCCTCCCCCCACAGAGCTGTACCTTACCGAGTTCAGCTGTACTTGCTGTGAAACTCTCAATCCTCAGCAGTTCCAGTCGCTGTTTTTTGTGTGTGTGTGTGTGGTGGGGGGACCAGCCTTCCCCTGCGGCAACCCACTACGCCGGCTGAAACAGTGGCATTGAGATTCGTGGCGCTTTCTGCCCGGGAATCTCCCGGTCTGGTTCCCCCGCTTCAGTCACCTTTTCAATCAGGTGAATGGGAGACTCTGCCTTCCCAGAGCTCCAACGCCAACCAAAAGGGCACTGAGTCCCGCATACTCTGGACTGAGAACTGCCGCGCCGGGGCCCCGGCCAAACGGCTGCGCCGGCCAAAAGAGTCGCGCTGGTGACCTGTGGGGCTCCTCTGCCAGGAATCTCCTGGTCCGTGGGCAATAAAAATTCAGCTGAAAATATGGCGTCCACTCACTCTCTGCACTTTCACTGGGAGCTACAATCCTGAGCTGCTGCTAATCGGCCATCTTGGTCTCCGCTTTTGGTATTTTAGTCATGAAGTCCTTGCCTATGCCTATATCCTGAATGGTTTTGCCTAGATTTTCTTCTAGGGTTTTTATGGTGTTAGGTCTTATGTTTAAGTCTTTAATCCATCTGGAGTTAATTTTAGTGTAAGATGTCAGGAAGGGGTCCAGTTTCTGCTTTCTGCACATGGCCAGCCAGTTTTCCCAACACCATTTATTAAACAGGGAATCCTTTCCCCATTGCTTGTTTTTGTGAGGTTTGTCAAAGATCGGATGGTTGTAGATGTGTGGCATTGCCTCCAAGGCCTCTGTTCTGTTCCTTTGGTCTATATCTCTGTTTTGGTACCAGTACCATGCTGTTTTGATTACTGTAGCCTTGTAGTATTGTTTAAAGTCAGGTAGCATGATGCCTCCAGCTTTGTTCTTTTTGTTTAGAATTGACTTGGCTATGCGTGCTCTCTTTTGGTTCCATATGAAGTTTAAGGTGGTTTTTTCCAGTTCTGTGAGGAAGGTCATTGGTAGCTTGATGGGGATAGCGTTGAATCTATACATTACTTTGGGCAGTATGGCCATTTTCACGATATTCTTCGTAACCATGAGCATGGAGTGTTTCTCCATCTGTTTGTGTCCTCTCTTATTTTATTGAGCAGTGGTTTGTAGTTCTCCTTGAAGAGGTCCTTTACATTCTTTGTTAGTTGTATTCCTAGGTATTTGATTCTCTTTGTAGCAATTGTGAATGGCAGTTCGTTCTTGATTTGGCTCTCTTTAAGTCTGTTATTGGTATATAGGAATGCTTGTGATTTTTGCACATTGATTTTGTATCCTGAGACTTTGTTGAAGTTGCTTATCAGTTTCAGGAGATTTTGGACTGAGATGATGGGGTCTTTTAAATATACACTCATGTCGTCTGCAAACAGAGACAATTTGACTTCCTCCTTTCCTAATTGAATACCCTTTGTTTCTTTTTCTTGCCTCATTGCTCAATATAGAACTTCCAATACTATATTGAATAGGAGTGGTGAGAGAGGGCATCCTTGTCTAGTGCCAGATTTCAAAGGGAACGCTTCCAGTTTTTGCCCATTCAGTATGATACTGGCTGTGGGTGAAGTTTATTCTTAAGTAAAAATTAGGCCGAGAGTGGTGGCTTACGCCTGTAATCCTAGCACTTTGAGAGGCCAGGGCTGGCAGATTGCTTGTGCCTAGGAGTTTGAAACTATGCTGAGCAACATCATGAAACCCTGTCTCTACCAAAAAAAAAAAAAAAAGACCCCGAAATTAGCCAGGCATGGTGGTACATGTGTGTAGTCCCAGCAACCTGGTAGGCTAAGGTGAGAGGAGGATCACCTGAGCCCTAGGAGGCTGAGGTTGCGGTGAGCCATGATCTTGCCACTAAACTCCAGTGTGGGTGACCAAGTGAGGCTCTGTCTTGAAAAAAAAAAAAGGAAACAAAAGACACCGGGGCCTGCTTGAGGGTAGAGGATGGGAGGAGAGAGAAGATAAAAAAAACTACCTGTTGCTTACTATGCTTATTACCTGGCTGACAAAATAATCGTAACACCAAATCCCAAAACATGGAATTACCTACATATCCTGCACATGTATCCCTGAACCTAAAAGAACATTAAAAAAAAAATACTGTGTTGAGTATCACTTACTAATTATTTACCAAGTTGAATATTATTGTTATTATTTTTGAGGCGGAGTCTCACTGTGTTGCCCAGGCTGGAATGCAGTGGCATGAGGTCGGCTGACCTCAACCTCCATCTCCCGGGTTCAAGCGATTCTGCTGCTGTAGCCTCCCTAGTAGCTGGGATTACAGGCATGTGCCACTACCTGGCTATGTTTTGTTGTTTTGTTTATCTTTTTTTTTTTAATTTTCTTTTTAAAATTACAAAATTGTTTATTTATTTATTTATTTTGAAATGAAGTCTTGCTCTTGGCCGGGCGTGGTGGCTCACGCCTGTAATCCAAGCACTTTGGAGGCCAAGGCAGGCAGATCACCTGAGGTTGGGAGTTCAAGACCAGCCTGACCAACATGGTGAAACCCTGTCTTTAAAAAAAAAAAAAAAAAAAGGGAAGTGAAGTCTTGCTCAGTTCCCAGGCTAGAGTGCAGTGGTGCAATCTCAGCTCACTGCAACCTCTGCCTCCTGGGTTCAAGCAATTCTCTGCCTCAGGCTCCCAAGTAACTGGGATTACAGGCGCCTGCCACCATGCCTGGCTAATTTTTGTGTATTTTTAGTAGAGATGGGGTTTCTGCATGTTGGCCAAGCTGGTCGCAAACTCCTGACCTCAGGTGATCTGCCTGCCTCAACCTTCTGGAGTGTTGGGGTCACAGATGTGAGCCGGTGAGACTGGCTACAATTGACATCTTGATTTTTTTTTTTCTTTAATAACAGCAATACCAGCCTGAGAACAGAATTCACATCTTGTATGCTTTTTTAAGCATGTAAGTTGTATGAAACTTGTCTCCAGTGTTTGATTCGTGTCTGGTATAAATGTGTCACTTTGTGGCTGTAACTCCCATATACAAATGTTTTTTTTTTTTTTGAGGTGGGGGCGGAGTCTTGTTCTATCCCCCAGGCTGGAGTGCAGTGGCGCAATCTTGGCTCACTGCAACCTCCACCTCCCGGGGTCAAGTGATTCTCCTGCTTCAGCCTCCTGAGTAGCTGGGACTACAGGCGCGCGCCACCATGCCTGGCTAATTTTTTCTGTTTTTAGTAGAGACGGAGTTTCACCATGTTGGCCAGTTGGTCTTGATCTCCTGACCTTGTGATCCACCTGCCTCAGTCTCCCAAAAGTATTGGGATTACAGGTGTGAGCCACTGCGCCCAGCTGCATAAATAAATTTTTACAGAACATTCTTTTTTTTTTTTTTTTTTTTTTTTTTTTAAACAGAGTCTTGCTGTGTCGCTTAGGCTGGAGTACAGTGCCATGATCTTGGCTCACTGCAACCTCCGCCTCCTGTGTTCAAGCGATTCTCCTACATCAGCCTCCCAGGTAGCTGGGACTATAGGTATGCGCCACCACACCCAGCCAATTTTAATATAAGAAGTAGCTTTTATGGCCGTCTCGGTGGCTCATGCATGTAATCCCAGCACTTTTGGAGGTTGAGGCGGGTAGATCATGAGGTTAGGAGTTTAAGACCAGCCTGGCCAACATGGTGAAAGATGTGTCTCTACTAAAAATATAAAAATTAGCCAGGCACAGTGGCATGTGCTTGTATTCTCAGCTACTCTGGAGGCTGAGACAGGAGAATTGCTTGAACCCTGGAGGTGGAGGTTGTAGTGAGCCAAGATCGCGTCACTGCCCTCCATTCTGGGGAACGGAGTGAGACTCCACCTCAAATAAAAATAATAAAATAAAAAAAGAAGTACCTTTTTAGAAGGATAAAAATGGAATGGTCTAGGAAAGAGATAGGCAAGATTTGTCTGTAAAGGGCCAGTTAGTAAATATTTTAGTCTTTGTGGACTGTGCAGTCTCAGTTGCAATTACTCAGTTCTGCCATGAATGGTATGTAAATGAATGTGTTGTACTTAGATAAAACTATATGGACACTGACATTTGAATTTTATATAATTTTCATGTGTCATGAAATATTCTTTTAAAAATTTTCCCTCCCAACCATTTAAAAGTGTAAAAATCATTTTTAGTTTTTGGGCCACACAACAGGCAGCTGACTAGATTTTGCCCAGTTCTAAATGATTTCATGTGCAATAAAGCGTTTTAATAAAGTATCAGTCTTAGCAGTTAACTGCATCCTGTTTTCTTTACAGTGGAAAGCCAGAGCACCTCAACAAGTAATAATTTTGTGACTACAATAAGTTTTTTTTTATTTTTTATTTTTTTATTAAGATGGGGTTTCACCATGATGGCCAGGCTGGTCTTGAACTCCTGACCTCAGGTGATCCACCCACCTCGGCCTCCCAAAGTGCTAGGATTACAGGCGTGAGCCACCGCGCCCGGCCGACTACAATAAGATTTAAGAATGATTGTCTTGGCAAGGTGCTGTGGCTAAGGCCTGTAATCCCAGCAGTTTGGTAAGGCCTAGGTGGGAGGATCGCTTGAACCCAGGAGTTCAAGACCAGCCCGGGCAACGTAGCAAGACCCTATCTCTTAAAAAAAAAAAAAAAAAATACAGAAATTAGCCAAGCATGATGGCACGCACTTGTAGTGTAGTCCCAGCTACTTGGGAGGCTAAAGCGGGAGGATTGCTTGAGCCCAAGAAGTCTAGGCTGCAGTAAGCCACGATCACTACACTGCATTCCAGGCTGAGTGATGGAAGAAGACCCTATTTGAAAAATGAAAAAGTAAATGATTGCCTTTTTACATTCTGCATGTTTCATTGGTAGCAGCAGAAATTGTATGCCCTTTGTCTTATGCATAATAATTAAGGACTCTGCAGCTGATGTAATTTGGCCATATACTACTCATTTAAAAAATATTATCATAATAGAAACATACCACATTAACCTTGAAATGTTGGATGGGAGTTCAGAGGTTTGCTACAGCAAAAAACAAAAACAAAAACAAAAAACCCCATTTCTACTAAAAATACAAAATTAGCTGGGCATGGTGGTGCATGCCTGTAATCCCAGCTACTTGGGAGGCTAAGTGAGGAAGGAGAATTGCTTGAACCTAGGAGACAGAGGTTGCAGTGAGCTGAGATCGCGCTGTTGCACTTCAGCCTGGGTGGCAAGAGTGAAACTCTGTCTCAAAAGAAAAATTTACTGTCTTAACCATTTTTAAATGCACACATGTGGCCGTGTGCAGTGGCTCACGCCTGTAATACCAGCACTTTGGGAGGCCGAGGCGGGTGGATCACGAGGTCAGGAGTTTGGACCAGCCTGGCCAAGATGTTGAAACTCTGTCTCTAAAAATACAAAAATTTAGCCGGGCGACGTGGCAGGTGCCTGTAATCCCAGCTACTCAGGAGGCTGAGGCAGGAGAATTGCTTGAATCCGGGGTGCGGGGTGGAGGTTGCAGTGAGCCGAGATTGAGACACTGCACACCAGCCTGGGCGACAGAGTGAGACTCTGTCTAAAAAAAAAAAAAAATGCACACATGTATTTGTTTTTGTAAGCTCGTTTATAGCACAGAGTGTGTCTCAGGCATATATAAATTTACCACAGCGTAAGTACTTAGTAGTTACTAGGAAGTAAGCCAACATTTTCGCCTGCAAAAATGGTACTAGTTTCTGGATGCCTGTCTTTATCTTGCAGTATGTTCATGCGGATGCTCCTACCAACAAAACGCTGGCTGGGCTAGTAGTACAGCTTCTTCAGTTCCAGGAAGATGCCTTTGGGAAGCACGTCACCAACCCGGCCTTCACCAAACTCCCTGTAAGTACATCAACTTACAATTATTTGGGCATCCTCAGTTGCTTTCAGGTGCAATGTCCAGCTTTTTCCTTTGTTGCTGCTAGCATATAGAATTTAAAAAGAAAAAAAAAACCTTAACAGAATTTTAGTTATAGAATACTTTTTAACTGTAAGAAGCTTCTTTTCGAGGAGGCATGTAACATTTGCATTAAATGCTGCAGCAGTGATTGTGAAGACTTAACAATATTTTACTATGTTGCAGTTCCCTATTCTCTCTGCTGTACCGAGTCTTCTCCAGGTTTTCTCCTGATGCAGGTCTTCTGGCTAGAATACTGTTTTGTGGATTTTTTTTTTTTTTTGAAACGGAGTTTTGTTCCTGTTGCCCAGGCTGGAGTGCAATGGCATGATCGGGGCTCACCACAACTTCTGCCTCCTGGGTTCAGGCGATTCTCCTGCCTCAGCCTCCTGAGTAGCTGGGATTACAGGCATGTACCACCATGCCTGGCTGATTTTTGTATTTTTAGTAGAGACGTGATTTCACCATGTTGGCCAGGATGGTGTTGATCTCTTGACCTCATGATCCGCCTGCCTTAGCCTCCCAGAGTTCTGGGATTATAGGTGTGAGCCACCATGCCTGGCCTGTTTTGTGGAATTTTTGCATTTTGTAGGTGATATCCTCCTGAACTTGTGTGATAGTATAATTTTGGTGTCCTTGCAATTGTGTGTTTTATTTTTTTGTGTACAGATGGGGACTTGTTCTGTTGCCCAGGCTGGAGTGCAGTGGTGTGATCACAGCTCACTGCAGCCTTGACCCTTGGGCTGTGGCCATCTTTCCACCTCAGTTTCCCAAGAGGCTGGGACTACACTTGTGTGCCACCATGCATGTGTGGGTGACTTTAAATTTCTGTAGTGATGGGCTCTTGCTGTGTAGCCCAGGCTGGTCTCAAATTTTTGACCTCAAGGCGATCCTCCCACATTGGCCTCCAAAAGCACTTTTGATTACTGGCGTGAACCACTCTGCCCAGCCTATCTCTGCTATATTTATTTTTATATTTTTTTCTTTATTTACTTTGAGACGGAGTCTTGCTCTGTCACCCAGGCTGCAGTGCAGTGGAGTGATCTCGGCTCACTGCAACCTCTGCCTTCTGGGTTCAAGCGATTCTCCTGCCTCAGCCTCCCGAGTAGCTGGGACTACAGGCACGCGCCACCATGCCTGGCTAATTTTTGTATTTTTAATAGAGATGAGGTTTCACTATGTTGGCCAGGCTGGTCTTGAACTCAAGTGATTTTGCCTACCTCGGCCTCCCAAAGCCCTGGGATTACAGGTGTGAGTCACTGTGCCCAGCCTATGCTTCTTATACTCCTTTATTTATATTTTTGAACTCCTGGTTTTGTAATTATTAGATTTTCGGGAACTGTCTGTCATATTTTCTCATAATTTTTGTCTTTTAATTCATTAATTTTGGTTTTTGTTTTTTCCAGCCTGCTGTTAGCTGCCTGTATGAACCTATGATAAGTAGGCCTTTTTTTCTTTTTGAGATGGAGTTTTACTCTTGTTGCCTAGGCTGGAGTGCAGTGGCTTGATCTTGGCTCATGCAACCTCTGCTTCCCTGGTTCAAGTGATTCTCCTGCCTCAGCCTCCCTAGTAGCTGGGATCACAGACATGTGCCACCACATCTGGCTAATTTTGTATTTTTAGTAGAGATGGGGTTTCTTCATGTTGGTCAGGCTGGTCTCGAACCCTTGACCTCGGGTGATCCACCCACCATGGCCTCCTAAAGTGCTGTGATTATAGGCGTGAGTCACTGCGCTTGGCTGCCTAGACCTTTTTTGTGGGGACTATTGTTTATCACTAAATTGTTGAACAACTTACTGATCTTTCAAATATAATTGAGAGGCTAGGCTAAAATACAAAAATACTAAAATACAAAAAATTTAGCTGGGCGTGGTGGCACGCGCCTATAATCCCAGCTACTCAGGAGACTGAGGCAGAGGTTGCAGGGAGTGGAGATCGCACCGTGGCACTCCAGCCTGGCGACAGAGCAAGACTCTGTAATTCCAGCACTTTGGCTCTGGTTACCTCGGGGGTGTGTGGGGCCCCCCCCCCGGGCCCGGGCGCGGGCGGGGCCAAGTGATCCTCCCACCTTGGCTTCTCAAAGTCCTGGGATCACAGATATGAGTCACCACGCCCAACCTTATTTTTACATTTTAACTCTGTGATTTATTTAGGATTTACCCTGATAGTTAGTGTGAGAACTGGCAGATTCATTTTTATGTTTTTTTCTTATAGTTATCTGGTTATCCAAGAAAATTTATTCAAAAGGGCTCCTTTTTCTCCACTGATTTGAGCTCAGCAAATGTTAAGAATTTGAAAAGGTGCAGGGTCATAAGAATACAAACAAATACAGTATATTATTCATCCTCAGGGGATTCACTATCTAATGAGCTGTGTGAATAGAGCCTTTCACTTACCTGGTGATCTCAGGAAATGTTTCCATGGAAAAGGACATTTGAATTGAGTCTTTAAAGTTGAGTATGAGTTCTTCAGCTAAGTGCGGGAGGATGGGATTTTCAGGGAGTGGTTGCAACACATAAAAGCGTTAAGGTCTGAGAAAATAGGGTACTTCAAAGTAGTTGTACATATTTCAGCACATTTAGAGCTGAGAGTAGGTAGAGGGCAATCAGAGAGATGGGCCAGAATCAGTCATAAAAGGACTGGTTTACTATGATAGAAGTGTGCATTTTATCTTGAAGGTGTTGGGAAGCCACATCACAGAGGAAAGTAGAAGGTGGCTTAGTCAATTTTGGGTTTTTTACTTTTTAAAATTTTATTATTTATTTATTTATTTATTTTTGAGACTGAGTCTTGTTCTGTTGTCCAGGCTGGAGTGCAGTGGCGCAATCTCGGTTCACTGCAACCTTGACTGACTGCAACCTCTGCTTCCTGGGTTCAAGTGATTCTCCTGCCTCAGCCTCCCGAGGACCTGGGACTATAGTCCCAGTGGTTTGGAAGGCCAAGTGGGAAGATTGCTTGAGACCAGGAGCTCATGACCGGCCTGGAAAACATAGCGATATCCCCCTCTCTACAAAAAAAAAATGGTGTGGTGGCACACACCTGTAGTCCCAGCTACTTGGGAGGCTGAGATGAGAGGATTGTTGGTGCTCAGAAGTTAATGAGGCTGCAGTGAGCTATGATTGTACTATTGTACTTCACCCTGAGCCACAGAGCAAGACTGTATCTCTATTTTAAAAAAAGAACTGAGTAGCCATGCATGGTGGCTCACACCTATAATCTCAGCACTTTGGGAGGCCAGGGCAGGTGGATCACCTGAGGTCAGGAGTTTGTGACCAGCCTGAACCAACATGGTGAACCTCGTCTCTACTAAAAATGCAAAAAGTAGCCGAGCGTGGTGGTGCACGCCTGTACTCCCAGCTACTCGGGAGGCTGAGGCAGGAGAATTGCCTGAACCTGGGAGGCGGAGGTTGCAGTGAGCCAAGATCGCATAATTGTACTCCAGCTTGGGCAATAAGAGCAAAACTACGTCTTGTGGGGGGGGGAAGCTGGGTGCGGTGACTCACGCCTGTAATCCCAGCACTTTTGGAGGCCGAGGTGGGTGGATCACCTGAGGTCAGGAGTTTGAGACCAGCCTGTCCAACATGGTGAAACCTCGTCTCTACTAAAAATACAAAAAATTAGCCAAGCATGGTGATGGGCTTGGGAGACTGTGGCAGGACAATTGCTTGAACCCAGGAGGTGGAGGTTGCAGTGAGCCAAGATCGAACCATTGCACTTCAGCCTGGGCAACAAGAGCAAAACCCTTGTTTCCAAAAAAAAAAAAAAAAAAAAAGAAAAAAAAGAAAAAAAAAGTGAAATCCCATCAGTACTTGGATACATGTGGGGTTCTGTAGAAAAGACTGAGTTAGAGGAACAGATTAGGAAGTTACTGGGTACTGGTTGAAGCCACGGTTGTATAGCAAGATCATTCTATTTTGATTTCATTTTCAGCTTTAAAAATAGCTATTTTATATTAATATTCTGTGATTTATATATTAACATTGTTATACATAAGTATGGTTTATATATAAATTTTTAGATATTGAATATGCTAATTTTTTGCTAGTGGAACTATTCAGCTGGATTATCAGTACAGTTTCATTTTCTGAACCATGTGTCTGATTTTTTTTTTTTTTTTTTTTTTTTTTTTTGAGATGGAGTCTTGCTCTGTCTCCCAGCCTGGAGTGCAGTGGCGCAATCCCTGCTGACTGCAACCTCCAGCTCCCAGGTTCTAGTGATTCTCCAGCCTCAGCCTCCCAAGTAGCTGGGACTACAGGCACCTGCCACCACACCTAGCTTACTTTTGTATTTTTAGTAGAGACCAGGTTTCTCTGTGTTGGCCAGGCTGGTCTTGAACTCCCGACTGCAGGTGATCCACCTGCCTTAGCCTCCCAGAATGCTGGGATTACAGGCGTGAGCCACTGAGCCTGGCCACCTGATGTTTTTTATAACACAAGTTTAAACATACTTAAAAGTAAAAACTTGCAAGACTAGTATGAAGAACTTTTATTATCCCTTCACTCAGAATCTATAGTTGTGTTAACATTTTACCCATTTGTTTTATCATCATTTTCTGCGGGATGTGTGTGTGTTAAATATTTTATGTGTGAAACATTTGAAAGTTCCAAGTTCTTTTATAGCTAAACAGTATTCATTTCCTGTTCTCTTACATCATGAACTGGGCTAGAATTATCAAATTAGCTATTGATTAAAGTTTTCAATAGTTTAAATCACTATAATATAGCACAGATTGAATGCACTTTATTAATTGTAACATGTAATTTAGAATAAAATTATTACCTTCTATAAAGTATTTTACATATTATGATTGAAATTATATTGGGATTCCTAAGTAGGAATGTATGAGTGTTTTTAAAAGTGGTGTTTACAGAGAATGTTATTTGTGGGGTATTTGAATCCTGGGAACTAAATCATTATTTACTTCCAGATTTTAAAGTATTAGGGAATAATATTTTTATTCATAAGCCATACTTAAAAATAATTCCTGGTTTCATGCCACCGGGACCAGATGTACTTGCCTTCTTAAAATGGTGTTTATCATTTTCCCTAATGAAAGAGATTGATACAATCTGTAACGGTGTAAAACAAAATTTGACACGGATAATTAACAAAGCAAAGAATCTTTCAGTGAGAATAAAAGTCATATACTTTGCGAGGCGGGCGGATCATGAGGTTAGGAGATCGAGACCATCCTGGCCAACATGGTGGAACTCATCACTACAAAAAAATACAAAAAAATTAGCTGGGCATAGTAACGCCTGCCTGTAGTCCCAGCTACTCGGGAGGCTGAGGCAGGATAATCACTTGAGCCTGGGAGGTGGAGGTTGCAATGAGCTATGATCTTGCCACTGCACTCCAGCCTGGCAACAGAGCAAGACTCTGTCTCAAAAAAAAAAAAAAAAAAGTCATATACTTTGAAAAGTTTTTTTCCCCTGAGTAATCAGTATTACGGTATAAGAGTTTATGCTGGGCTGGGCGTGGTGGCTCACACCTGTAATCCTAGCACTTTGAGAGGCTGAGACGGGGTGGATCACCTGAGGTTGGGAGTTTGAGACCAGCCTGACTAGCATGGAGAAACCCAGTCTCTACTACAAATACAAAATTAGCAGGCATGGTGGAGCATGCTTGTAATCTCAGCTACTTGGGAGGCTGAGCCAGGAGAATCACTCAAACCTGGGAGGCAGACGTTGTGGTGAGCTGAGATTGCGCCATTACACTCCAGCCTGGGCAACAAGAGCGAAACTCTGTCTCAAAAAAAAAAAAAAAAAATTTTATGCTGGGCCATTGGGCGTGGCTTACACCTATAATCCCAGCAGTCTGGGAGGCCAAGGTGGTCTGATCTCTTGAGCCCAGGAGTCAAGAAAAATTATCTGGGTGTGGTGGTGCATGCACTGTTGTAGTCCCAGCTACTTGGGAGGCTGAGGTAGCAGGATCACTTTAGTCTAGGAGACAGGTTGCAGTGACCAAGACTTTGTCTTAAAAAAGAGTTCACTATTTGGATTAATCTTTTTTTAAAAAGAGTAAGAGTAGAACTTTATATAGTAACTTCCCAAGTCTTGCTGGATGCCAGACAGCTGGCTCACGTTCTATCAAATGCTGAGAAATGGCCAGGTGCAGTGGCTCACACCTGTAATCCCAACACTTTGGGAGGCCGAGGTGGGCGGATCACCTGAGGTCTGGAGTTTGACACCAGCCTGACCAACATGGAGAAACCCCGTCTCTACTAAAAATACATAATTAGCCGGGCATGATGGCATGCACCTATAAGCTCAGCTACTCAGGAGGCTGAGAGGCAGGAGAATCTCTTGAACCCAGGTGGTGGAGGTTGCAGTGAGCTGAGATCATGCTGTTGCACTCCAGCCTGGGCAACAAGAGCGAAACTCCATCTCAATTAAAAAAAAAAATACTGAGAGATTTAGAAAGAACCAAGCACTTCATAAGGCTAAGGCTAAAGGTATATTGCATTAGCAGACATATGAATTGAAAGAAGAAAAAATTGTTAAGAAGACGTGGGTATAAAAGAAAAAAGAAAAATATATTTTACCTTCACTACAAATAAAGTTTCTGATTTTTCCACAAGCCCTCCAAGGTTTTAGTACATGTGCATACATAATATAAACATAATTGTAATAATAGGTTAGAGCTGTTTTTCATTGTTTGAGACAAAGTCTCTCTCACCCTGTCACTCAGGTTGGAGTGCAGTAGCATGATCTCAACTCACTGCAGCCTGAACCTCGAATTCCAGGGCTCAGGTGATCCTCCCACCTCACCCTCCTGAGTAGCTGGGACTATAGGCATGCACTACTACACCCAGCTCGTGTGTGTGTGTGTGTGTATGTATGTGTGTGTGTGGTTTTCTTTTTTTAAGAGACAGGGTTTTGCCATGTTGCCCAGGCTGGTCTCGAACTCCTAGGCTCAGGCAGTCTCCTGCCTTGGCCTCCCAAAGTCCTGGGTTTACAGACGTGAGCCACAGTGCCTGACGTAGAGCTGTTTTTTTATTCGGCCTTTTATTTTTATTTTTATTCTTTTTTTAAAATAGAAAACTGCTGACTCAGATCTAGATATTCTGCCTTTTAAACTATATTATAAGCATCTGTGTTTAAAAAAACAAGCTCTGAGGGTAAGAAGAGTAGAAGCTTAAGTGAGAGTCTCAAGTAATTGGAATTTAACTGTGTTTGGGAGATGTCCATGATTTTTTTTCTTTTTTTATGTGACACAGGCCCAGGAGATCCTGACAACATGTACCCTTATGCCCAAAATTGTAAACCTGTCATTGCACTTAAAAAATTTAATCATTTGGGCTGAGCACGGTGACTCACGCCTGTAGTTCCAGCACTTTGGGAGGCTGAGGTGGGCGGATCACCTGAGGTCAGGAGTTTGAGACCAGCCTGGCCAACATGGTGAAACCCCTTCTCTACTAAAAATACAAAAAATTAGCTGGGCATGGTGGCAGGTGCTTGTAATCCCAGCTGCTTGGGAAGCTGAGGCAGGAGAATTGCTTGACCTTGGAAGGCAGAGGTTGCAGTGAGCCGAGATCATGCCACTGCACTCTAGCCTGAGCGACAGAGCAAGAGAGCAAGACTTTCTCAAAAAAAAAAAAAAAAAAAAAATTAATTAATTTGCAACCGGAGGAAAAATGTAGAATATTCCTGACCCGACTTCACTCTGCCGTCGTATGAATTTCAGAATGAAGAGACTGTCTTTGGGAACATGGGACTAGGAAGGAGACCATGAGTGTTATATATATATTTGAAGTGAACATTTGAGTTTGTAGCTTAGAATTCTGATGAAAGTAGAATATAAGCACTTGTTTAAGCGAAATAGTGTGGGAAACTTGGGGAATAATGGTTTAGTTTGTTTTTTTAAACTTTCTATTGTAAAATATACAGAAACTGAGTAAAGTAAATTTTGACTTAAATAATTATAAACAGAACACCCATTTAACCACAGTCCAGATCAGAAATTCCTAACAATGCTAACAGCCCTAACAAACGTATATATTCCTTCCTCATCCATAAACTACTCTTTTCCCCCGGAGAGAATCTTTTTCTTGCTTTTCTTTATAGGCATCACCATATTAGTGTGCATCCCTGAATAATATGATATAGTTTTGCTTGTTTTTGAATTTTATATTAATGAAGTCATAGAATTCTTATAACTTGGGGATCATGGAGGAAATATCTGCAGACATGGAAAAAGCAAGTAGTCTAACTGAACCACTCAGCCATATATGTGTGAATTAAACAAATCACTGTAGAAAAAGAGTTAAATCTTTGAAAAACCTAGTTAGCTAGCTTCTGGCCTTTATTCATATTATTTTACTGTTTTTGTTTGTTTGTTTGTTTTTGAGATGGAGTCTTACTCTGTTGCTCAGGCTGGAGTGCAGTGGTGTGATCTCTGTTTACTGCAACCTCCGCCTCCTGGGTTCAAGTGATTCTCCTGCTTCAGCCTCTCGAGTAGTTGGGATTACAGGCGCCCACCACCATGCCTGGCTCATTTTTTTGTATTTTTAATAGAGTCTGGGTTTCACCAGGTTGGTTAGGCCACTCTTGAACTCCTGACTTCAGGTGATCCGCCCACTTCGGCCACCCAAAGTGCTGGGATGATAGGCATGAGCCACTGCGTCTGGCCTTCCTCTGGCGTTTATAATTCATGTGCAAGGGCAATGAGCCTACATGATCTAGTATGACCAGTTAGATAGAGCTCAGTAGGCTGCAAAATATGGGCTGCTGTGTTGGAGACATGGACAAGTGTTCCAGGCATAGGGCATGCTGGACCTGGTGGTGGCTAGGCTCTGGAAAGCTGTATGATTAACTTTAATGCAAGCCTGTACTTCGTACCATCTGGATTCACAGATAGAAACCTGAGTTCACTGGCATTGTACTTTTTATTTATTTGATTGATGTTTCATTTACCAACTTTTTTTCTTTGCTTTTTTCATGTTTCTCTCTCTCTCTTCCTCTAATGTGCCCTTCCTATAATGTGCCATACTTTGCTGAAGTATGGCTAATGTACAATAAACAGTACATATTTAGCTGGGGTACAGTGGCTCATGCCTGTAGCCCAAAATACTTGGGAGACTGAAGCAGGAGGGTCACATGAGGCAAGGAGTTTGAGACCAGCTTGAGCAACATCGTGAGACCCTTTTTATCACAAAAACTAAAAATTATTTACGTATGTGGTGTGTGTCTGTCACCCCAACTGCTTGGGAGCAGAGCCAGAAGGATCACTTGATCCCAGGAGTTAGAGGCAACCATTAGTTACGATAGTACTGCTGCACTCTAGCCTCAATGACAGAGCGAAATCCCATCTCTTTCTCTCTCTCTTTTTAAGAAAAAGGCTGGGTGCAGTGGTTCATGCCTATAATCCTAGCATTTTGGGTGGCTGAGACTACAAGAGTCCTTGAGCCCAGGAGTTTGAGACCAGCTTGGGCAATATGGTGAGACCCCCCCCCAAACAAAAAAAATTAAAAAAAAAAAAATATATATATATGTATGTTATATATAAAAAGCTGTAGTGGCACATGCCTGTGGTCCCAGCTACTTGGGAAGCTGAGGTGGGTGGATCTCTTGAGCCCAGAAGGTTGAGCTACAGCACCCGGCCAATAAATATGTGTGTGTAAACACATATTCACATACACACGCACGCGCACACATGCTTTTTTGAGACAGAGTCTCCCTCTGTTGCCAGGCTGGAGTGCAGTGGCACAGTCTCGGTTGACTGCAACCTCTGCCTCCCAGGTTCAAGCGAATCTCTTGCCTCAGCCTCCTGAGTAGCTGGGACTGCAGGTGCATGCCACCAAACCCAGCTAATTTTTGTATTTTTAGTAGAGACAGGGTTTCACCATGTTGGCCAGGATGGTTTCAATCTCCTGACCTCGTGGTCCACCCACCTTGGCCTCCCAAAGGGCAGGTATTACAGGTGTGAGCCACCATGCCCAGCTACTAATTTTTATATTTTTAGTAAGACCGGGTTTCACCCTGTTGGCCAGGCTGGTCTTGAACTCCTGACCTCAGGTGATCCTCCTGCCTTGGCCTCCCAAAGCACAGGCGTCAGCCACTGTGCCCAGCCTCATTCAGTGTTTTCTAAATTTATTTTCAATTGTTACGTGATCTGGTGGAACACCTGTAAATACGTTGAGCATAAAATGTTGTCATAACCAGTTCTAATAAATGTGGTGGTATGATTGAACTCGGCAATACTATTTTGGGATGTTTTAGAAGAGTCACAGTTCATAAGCTATTTCTTTCTGACACTTTGGAATTTCTCCCTGGTAAGTGTGTCTGACCTCATGGCAGGGATTCTCATGAACTGGGTCGGTCTGGTATAATGGAAAGGGTGGGAGTTGGAGGACTATCACTTCAACAGTCTTTTCATTTGATTGAATAAACCACTTGGAACATGAAGTTAATAAGAAGCAGCTTATAGTTGTCAGAAAAAGGAGTTGGACTGGATACTGGTTTTTTTTTTTTTTTGAGACAGAGTCTCACTCAGTCACCAGGCGCCAGGCTGGAGTGCAGTGGCGCGACCTCGGCTCACTGCAACCTCCGCCTGCCCGGGTTCAAGCATTCTCCTGCCTCAGCCTCCCGAGTAGCTGGGACTACAGGCACGCGCCACCACGCCCAGCTAATTTTTTTGTATTTTTAGTAGAGACGGGGTTTCACCATGTTGACCAGGACGGTCTCGATCTCTTACCTCGTGATCCGCCCGCCTCGGCCTCCCAAAGTGCTGGGATTACAGGCGTGAGCCACCGCGCCCGGCCATGGATCACTGGTTTTATAATGATTCCCTGGGGATTACCTACAGCAGCTGAGAAGAGGGAGGGGGAGGAGTCAATGCAGAGGGCTGAGAGGAACCTATTATCTTCAAGTTTCACTTTGAACAATTTTTCCTAATAGGCCTCTTTCTGAGTTTCTAAAAATGTTCTGTGGCAAAGAAATAGGAGAAAACAAGCCGGGCATGGTAGCTCATGCGTATAATCCCAGCACTTTGGGAGGCTGAGGTGGGCATATCACCTGAAGTCAGGTGCTCGAGACCAAGCTGGCCAACCTATTAAGGCACTGTCTGTACTAAAAATACAAAAAAAGTGTAGCTGCTTGGGAGGCTGAGGCAGGAGAATCGCTTGAACCTGGGAGATGGAGGTTGCAGTGAGCCGAGATTGTGCCACTGCATGCCAGCCTGGGCAACAGAGTGAGACTGTCTCAAAAGAAAAAAAAAATGGGGGAAAATTATTGAATTTGGCAAGTATTGTGATCTCGCTTACTGAACATTTTATGATCTGTATGTGAGAATGGTATTGTTTCGCCAGAATCATGCTGATTTTAGGACTTTGTGGAGTGGATGAGGGAGAAAGCAGAGATTAGCATGTAAGTCTTGGAAGCAAGAATAAAAGGATGACTTTTATGTGAAAGAAATCATCAAGTCTTAGTCCCTTGAGTTGTCATCATCCATCGAGTCCAGTCTAGCAGGGAGGGAATAGCTGGGGAGACTTGAGACTGAGGACAGATCTCCTTAGAACGTGGGCTTTATCCTAGCAAAGACAGTGATCAAATTTAGGAGATTGGTTTTGATATAATATTATTATTTACCATATAATCTGTTTTGACATTTCATCAGTTGTCTCAAAAATGTCTAAGATCCAATCCACCACCACATATTTTATTTAGTTTTGTATTTTTAGTCTTAATTAATTTGAGATAATTCAGCCAGTCTTTTTCTTCTCCTTCCTGCCTTCCTTCCTTCCCCCTCCCCTCCCCTCCCCTCCCCTCCCCTCCCCTCCCCTCCTCTTTCCTTTCTTCCTTCCTTCCTTTCTTTCTTTTTTTGAGACACTGCCTTGCTCTGTCACCCAGGCTGAAGTACAGGGGTGTGGTCATAGTGCAATGTAGCCTTGATCTCCAGGGCTCAACTGGTCCACCTACCTCAACCTCCTAAGTGACTGGGACCACAGGCACATTCTGCCACACCTGTATTTTTTTTAGGGGGGGGGGGGGGGCAGAGTCTCATTCTGTCACCTAGCCTGGAGTGTAGTGGCTTGATCTCAGCTCATTGTAGCCTCCGCCTCCCAAGTTCAAGCGATTCTCCTGTCTTAGCCTCCTGAACAGCTGGGATTACAGGTGTGCACCACTATACCCAGCTAATTTTCGTATTTTTAATAGAGATGGGGTTTCACCATGTTGGGTAGGCCGGTCTTGAACTCCTGACCTCAAGTGATCAGGCTACCTTGGCCTCCCAAAGTGCTGAGATTACAGATATGAGCCACAGCGCCTGGCCAAATTTTTAAATTTTTAATTTGGTAGAGACAGGGTCTTACTATGTTGCCCAGGCTGGTTTTGAGCTCTCTGACTGAAGATGTCCTTCTGCCTTGGCCTTCCAAAGTACTAAGATTGCAACTTTGAGCCACCATGCCTAGCTGACTGACGTCTGATTGTCATGACTTGCATTTATGTTTGTGGTGTTTTTTTTTTTTATTTTTTATTTTATTTGTTTTTAAAGACGGGGTTTCACCATGTTGGTCAGGCTGGTCTTAACTCCCGACCTCAGGTGATCCACCCGCCTTGGCCTCCAAAGTGCTTGGATTACAGGCGTGAGCCACCACGCCCAGCCTGTTTGTGGTGTTTTTTGAGACAGAGTCTTGCTCTGTTGTCCAGGCTGGAGTGCAGTGGCATGATCTCGGCTCACTGCAGTCTTGCCTCCCGGGTTCAAGCGATTCTTCTGCCTCAGCCCCCCGAGTAGCTGGGATTACAGGCATGCACCACCACGCCTGCCTAATTTTGTATTTTTAGTAGAGACAGGGTTTCTTCATGTTGATCAGGCTGGTCTTGAACTCCTGACCGCAGGTAACTGCCCACTTTGGCCTCCCAAAGTGCTGAGATTACAGGGGTGAGCTACTGCGTCCGACCCATGACTTACATTTTTAAATTTTTTCAGGATGGAGTTTTGCTGCGTCACCCAGGCTGGAGTGCAGTGGCGCAATCTCCGCTCACCACAACCTCTGCCTCCTGGGTTCAAGCAATTCTCCTGCCTCAGCCTCCTGAGTAGCTGGGATTACAGGCGCATACCACCATGCCTGGCTGATACTTTGTATTTTGGTAGAGATGTGATTTCACCGTATTAGCCATACTGGTCTTGAACTCCTGGCCTCAAGTGATCTGCCCATCAAGGCCTCCCAAAGTGCTGGGATTTCAGGCATGAGCCACTGTGCCAGGCCTCAAATTTTTCTGTGTTACTGCTTATAGTTGCAATTTGTTTATTCTCATTGTTGTGTAGGGGCTGATAAATTTTTTCTTAAAGGGATAGAGTGTACTGTGTGTACCCAACATTTTGGGAGGCCGAGGTGGGTGGATTGGTTGAGTCCAGGAGTTTCAGACTAGCTTGGTCAGCATGGCAAAAGCCGGTCACTACAAAAATTAGCCAGGTGTTTGGGAGGGCTCCTGTAGTCCCTGTAGTTTGGGAGGGCCCCTGTAGCTGTAGTGAGTAGAGATTGCATCACTGCACTTCAGCCTGGGTGACATAGTGACACCCTGTTTCTAAATGAGTAAGTAAGTAAATAAATAAGTAAATAAAGGAATAGATAGTAAATAATTTAGGTCTGTAGGCTCTATGGACTCTGTCACAGCTACTCAATGTAGTATGAAAGCAGCTATATACAATACATAAATGAATGAGTGTGACTGTGTACTGGTAAAACTTTAATTTTTATTTTTTCGAGATGGTACCCTACTGTGTTACCAGGCTGGGGTAATGTCCTGAACATAGCTCACTGCAGCCCTGACCTCCAGGGCTGAAGCAGTCCTCCTGTCTTAGCCTAGACATTTACTACCGTGTGTGGCTAATTTTTTTGGGAGGCTGAAGTGAGAAGATTGCTTGAGCCCAAGAGTTCAAGACTAGCCTGGGCAAGATAGTGAGACCACATCTCTACAGAATATTAAAATATTAGCGTTAGCATGGTGGCAAACGCCTGTGGTCCAGCTACTTAGGAGGCTGAGGTGGGAGGATCACTTGAGCCCAGGAGTTGGAGGCTGCAGTGAGTAGTGATCATTCCACTGCACTCCAGCCTGGGTGACAAAGTGAGAGCGTTATTGTGTTTCGATAGCTGTTTCATAATTTGCCAGCCCTTGCTGTATAGTACTCCATTGTGGGAATATATTACAATTTTTTTGTTTATTCTGTCCTCGATAGGCTTTTGGGGTAATTTATAGCTTAGAGCTATTATAAATAGTGCTGCTGTGAATGCTTTTATATATTTCTTTTGGTAAACATAGACATTTCTGTTGGTTATGTTCTTAGTTTACTTGCTACATCATAGGGTGGTTAGCTTTAGTAGATATTGCCAATTTTCCATAGCAGTTCTACCAATTTATACTCCCACAGTATACGAGCGTTCTAATTGTCTGCTTTCTCACCAGTCCTTGGAATTTTTTTGTCTTTTTCATTTTGGTTATTTAGTAAATTTGTGGTTATAGTGCATTATTTTCTAGTTGCTGATAATTAAGTTGAGCAACTTTATTGACCACTTGGCTGTTCTTTTTAAGGAAGTACCTATTTAAATCTTTTGCTTTTTTAAAAATTTGCCCATTGGTCTTTCTCTTGTTCTCTTTTTTTTTTTGGAAACGGGGTCTGGCTTAATCACCCAGGCTGGAGTACAGTGGCTTCATCATAGCCCACTGCGGCCTCGAACTCCTGGGCTCAGAGAGTCTTCCCACCTCAGCCTCTTGAGTAGCTGGAACTACTGGTGTGCACCACCACACCTGGATGATTTTTTCTGTTTTTTTGTAGAGGCAGTCTCGCCTTGTTGCCCAGGCTGATCTTGAACTCATGGGCTCATGTGATTCTCCCAGCTCAGCCTCTCAAAGTGCTGGGATTACAGGTGTGAGCTACCACACCTGGCTGAATTTTTCTTTTTTTTCAGATGGAATCTTGCCCTTTCACCCAGGCTGGAGTGCATTGAGACAATCTCTGCTCACTGCAACCTCCGCCTCCCGGGTTCAAACGATTCTCCTGCCTCAGCCTCCTGAATACCTGAATAGCTGAGATTACAGGTCCCCGCCACCACGCCCAGCTAATTTTTGTACTTTTAGTAGAGTTTCACCATGTTGTCCAGGCTGGTCTTGAACTCCTGACCTTGTGATCGGCCTGCCTCAGCCTCCCAAAGTGCTGGGAATACAAGCGTGAGCCACTGCACCTGGCTGAATTTTCTTAGTATTCTGGATATGGTTAATTGGTCAGGAATATTTATTACAGATCTTTTCTCCCTCTTATAGTTTATGTTTGTACTCTTATAATGATGTCCTTTGATGAGCAGAGGTTTATAATTGTAATATAGAGCAGGAAATGGTAAACTTTTTCTGTAAAATGCCAGATATTTTGAGCTTTTTGGGTCATATGGTCTGCGATATAGCTACTCACTTTTGGTGCTGTTGGGTGAAAGCAGCCACAGTAAACAACATGAATGAGTATGAATTTGTTTCAGCTACAAAAATGAGAGTGGACTGCATTTGACCCATGGACCATTGTTTGCCAATTCCTGATATAGAGCAATTTAGTAAAATTTTTTCTGTATCGTTAATGCTTTTTGTGTTCTTATAGAAATCTTTGCCTTTCCGGCCAGGCGTGATGGCTCAGGTCTGTAATCTCAGCACTTTGGGAGGCCGAGGCGAGCAGATCCCTTGAGGTCAGGAGTTCAAGACTAGCCTGGCAAACATGGTGCAACCCCGTCTCTACTAAAAATACAAAATTAGCCAGGCAAGGTGGCGCATGCCTGTAATCCCAGCTACTCTGGAAGCTGAAGCAGAAGAATTGCTTGAACCCAGGAAGTGGAGGTTGCAGTGAGCCGAGATCGTGCCATTATATTCCAGCCTGGGCAACAAGAACAAAACTCTGTCTTTGTCTTTTTTTTTTTTTTGAGACAGTCTTACTCTGTCACCAGGTGTGAGGCTGGAGTGCAGTGGAGTGATCTCGGCTCACTGCAACCCCTCCTGGGTTCAGGCAATTCTCCTGCCTCAGCCTCCTGAATAGCTGGGACTACAGGCATGCACCACCATGCCCAACTAATTTTTGTGTTTTTTAGTAGAGATGGGGTTTCACCATGTTGGCCAGGCTGATCTCGATCTCTCTACCTCGTGATCTTTCTGCCTCGGCCTCCCAAAGTGCTGGGATTACAGGCATGAGCCACAGTGCCCGGCCGAACTCTGTCTCAAAGCAAAGAAAGAAATCTCTGCCTTTTGTAAAGTCATGTATATATTCTACCATATTTTCTTCCAGAAGCTTTATTGTTTTACATTTTACACTTATAAAGGATAATGCTTTTTTTAAAAAAATCCACTCTCTATTTAATTAATTTTTTGAGACACTCTCACTCTGTCACTGAGGCTGGAGTGCAGGGGTGCAGTCTTGGTTCACTGCAACCTCTGCCTTCTGGGTTTAAGCAGTTCTCCTGCCTCAGCCTCCTGAGTAGCTGGGATTACAGACATGCACCACCGTGCCTGGGTAATTTTTTTTCTTGAGACGGAGCCTTGCTCTGTTGCTAGGCTGGAGTATAGTGGTGCAATCTCGGCTCACTACAGCCTCTGCCTCCTGGGTTCAAGCAGTTCTCCTGTCTCAGCTTTCTAAGTCGCTGGGATTACAGGTGCCTGCCACCATGCCTGGCTAATTTTTGTATTTTTAGTAGAGATACTATTAGAATCACCATGTTGGCCAGGCTTGTCTCGAACTCCTGACCTAAAGTGATCTACCAGTCTTGGCCTCCCAAAGTGCTGGCATTATAGATGTGAGCCACCGTGCCCAGCCTAGGGTTTTATTTTTTAACCTCACAAGATTACCACTTTGACTTTCAGTTGTTTCTTTTTTTTTCCTCCCTTTGATTTTTGCACCTGAGGATTTGCTTTCTTCTAGGAATTCAGTTGCTCATTTAAAATAATGTCTGTTATATTTACCCAGCATTTCTACATGTTTATAGCGGTAGGGTGTAATATTTATTTATTCAGCCATATTGCTGGAGCCAGCAACACTCTTCTCATCTATAAAGTGGGTATAAAGAGTGAAGTTCATATGATTGTTTTGATGAGTAAATGAGGTAATAAATGAAAAGTTCTTCATGGTAAATTCTCAGTGATTGATAGCAATGCTAATACTTTTTGTTGTCTCCAAGAATAAGAATATTACGGTAGCGATAACCTGTCATTAGAGGTGCTGCTGATAAGACAAATTCCAAAGAAGTTTAATGGATAAGTAAATGTATGGAATTTTTGACCTACGTCATTTTACTTTGTGAAGTATAAGAATTCTGGAATTTAAATGGTGTGTTTTTTTCTCTATTGATCATTTTCAAGGTGTAAGGATGACTTTGTCTCTCTGGACCATTTTCAAGGTGTGAGGATGACTGTGATTTCCTGTGAACTTTCTTGGTTTTGTGGACACATTCTCTGCTTACTTATTTACTTCCTCACATCCCTTTTGTGGCATAGTCATTTATTGACTGATAGACATAAACATAGTATAATAAATGTGTATACTTTCATAAAAACACACGTTTCTTTTTACCACTTGTTAGCCCTGTTTTGTCTTTTATGAATAAAGGAATAAAGAAATAAGGACTCCTGGCTGGGCGTGGTGGCTCACACCTGTAATCCCAGCACTTTGGGAGGCTGAGGCAGGTGGATCACAAGGTCAGGAGTTTGAGACCAGCCTGGCCAAGATGGTGAAACCCTATCTCTACTAAAAAATAAAAAAAATTGGCCAGGTGCGGTGCTGGGCGCCTGTAATCCCAGCTACTCGGGAGGCTGAGGCAGGAGAATTGCTTGAACCTGGGGATTGGGGGCAGAGGTTGCAGTGAGCCGAGATCACGCCCCTGCACTCTACCCTGGGTGACAAAGCAAGACTCTGTCTCAGAAAAGAAATAAGGACTCCATGGCACAAATTATTGTAGTAAATTTATCTTTTCTAAGTTTCATTCAGCTTGGCAGGATTTTAGGTGGGCTATAAATAAGTAGGGGGAGACCACTTATGTATACCCAGGATAAAATCAGATTAAATTTCCAATAGAGTTAGCCAAGGATAGAACCGTTTTATTTTATTTTATTTTATTTTTATTTTTTTGTTACTTCCTGCAAGACTGTTACAAAGAACAGTTTATTAAGAGCAATTGGGTCACACAGTTGGGAGTAGAGGCAGCCTGTTAGAGCTGATTTTGATCCCCGGAGTCTCTAATTAGAGTGTTCAGCTGTTGAGATGGATACTCATATGAGGCAGCATTTTGCTGACTCGGGAAATTTCAGTTTTTGCTACTTATTTTTTTTGTTGTTTTTTTTGAGACAGGACTGTGATCATAGTTCACTGCAGCTTCAACCTGCTAGGGTCAACCAGTCCTCCTGACTCAGCCTACTGGGTAGCTGGGAGGTACATCCTACCATGCCTGGCTAATTTTATTTTAATTATTTTGTAGAGACAGGGTTTTGCCATGTTATGTTGCTCTAGTTGTTCTTGAACTCCTGGCCTCAAGTGATCCTCTTGTGTCAGCCTCTCAAAGTGTTAGGATTACAGGTGTGAGCCACTGCATCTGGCTGCCTTTTTATTCTTTAGGTTTTCCAATACTAATTAACAAGAAATTACTTGAACATCCTGTGCTTTTCATTTAGGGAATGTTTAAGAACCACACTCACTATGAGTTAGGGCAGGGCCTCTTTGGCCTGGGGGTTTATGGGATGGGGCTTGAGTAGAGAGATACAGTCAAGGTGCAGTGAATGTCTCTAAGAAGTCTCTTGTCCCCTGTCTCCAGCTTTCCATTACCTAACTTTGGTTTCTCACTTTTTCATTTGGGTAATTGTGCTACTGAGCTTTTTTTGAGCCAATCCCAAATCCATTTCTATCCCAAATCCATTTCTGTGCAAACTGTAGGAATCCTTGAAATATCGATAAACCTTGCCCCTTGCCTTCCGCACCCCCCCCCCCCCCCCATTTTATTCTGCCACATCTGTAGAGGTTTTTATCTTGTTGAACTTCATTACTGGAACTAGTAGTACCTTTGATAGGTTCGTGTGTTCTCTCTATTCCTTTTTAGTTTTATTTTTTAAATAATAGAGACAAGGTCTCCCTATGTTACCCAGGCTGGTCTCGAACTCTTGGGCTCAAGAAATCTTGAGCTGTGGCCTCAAAGGTGCTGGGATTACACTGCGCCTGGCCTCCCTGTATGATTTTATGCATATTTTACCACTGGAAAATTGAATGTCTGTTTTCTACTTCATTCTCAGTCTCTGTCCCTGTAGTGATTGAGTAAAAGTTACTTTATCTGCCAGGCGCAGTGGCTCATGCTTGTAATCCCAGCACTTTGGGAGGCCGAGGCAGGCAGATCACCTAAGGTGATCTGGCCAACCTGGTGAAACCCCATCTCTGCTAAAAATGCAAAAATTAGCTGGGTGTGATGGTACATGCCTGTGATCCCAGCTACTCAAGAGGCTGAGGCAGGACAATCACTTGAACCTGGGAGGTGGAGGTTGCAGTGAGCCAAGATTGCACCACTGCACTCCAGTCTGGGTGACAAGAGCGAGACTCTGTCTTAAAAAAAAAAACAACAAAAAACTTTGTCTGAAGCATATATTTGGTAATGATTTCATTTTTCAGATTTAATATCTGTTGAGAAATTGACCTTAAATTATTTATATAGATGTTTTATTGTTATGGCCTGCTCAGTATATATTTCTCAGTAGCGTGGATCTCTAATTTTATTTTTATTTATTTATTTATTTATTTTGAGACAGGGTCATGCTCTGTTGCCCAGGCTGGAGTGCAGTTACTTGATCTTGGCTCACTGCAACCTCCGCTTCCCGGGTTCAAGTGATTATCCTGTCTCAGCTTCCCAAGTAGCTGGGACTACAGGTGCCCACTACCATGCCCAACTAGTTTTTGTATTTTTATAGAGGTGGGGTTCACCATGTTGATCATGGTGGCTGGTTTCGAGCTCCTGACCTCAAGTGATCCACCCACCGCGGCCTCCCAAAGTGCTGGGATTACAGGCATGAGCCACCATGCCCTGCCAGATCTCTAATTTTAAATGGTTTTAATATAGTTGAACTGTTGAGAAAATTCAGATTACCTATGTTGTCCGGTGGCACATTGCTGAATATTGGTGATAGATTTGAATAACCACTGTTCCGTCCACAAAGGAGTTCATATTGCACATAAAACATATTAATCATTCATGTCAGTATTATGCTGAGGTGCAGTAGTGATTACAGTGGTTGGAGGAGAACATTTTAGACCAATCTGAGGATTTAGGAAAGGCTTTCTATAGGAGAAATAAGTGTCATTCTACTCTAGTAGGTACCCACCTATTACATTAGTCTGTTTTAAGATGTTTACATTACACTATTATAATGACTCATGCATTTTCAAAGGTAAAACTTATCAATGGATAAGAACTGCACCCAGATGTATTTTTTTTTTTTTTAAGGACAAGATAATGTAACATTTGGGATATATTGGTATAGACTTAGCCAAAATAGTAGGAGCTCAGAAAACCTACATATTTAAAAAGCACAGGATAACCAGACTGACTTGGAGATTATGTCAGCTTATCTTAATGGTTGGAAGAGCTCATCTTAATGATTCTTCTTAATTTTTTTTTTTTTTTTTTGAGGTGGAGTTTTGCTCTTGTTGGCCAGGCTGGAGTGCAATGGTGTGATCTCGGCCCACTGAAACCTCTGCCTCCTGGGTTAGGGCGATTCTCCCACCTCAGCCTCCCAGGTAGCTGTGATTACAGGCATCCCCCTCCACTCCCAGTTAATTTTTGTATTTTTAATAGAGACCAGGTTTCGCCGTGTTGGCCAGGTCTTGAACTCCTGACCTCAGGTGATCCACCCGCCTCAGCCTCCCAAAGTGCTGGAATTACAGGTGTGAGCCACCGTGCCTAGCCTGCTCTCTCTCTGACTACTCTCTCTCTGTCTCTCTCTGTCTCTCTGTCTCTGTGTGTGTGTGTGTGTGTGTGTGTGTGTGTGTGTTTGTGTGTGTGTGTATGTATAATTATATATATATATATTTATTTATTTATTTAAAGAAGGGGTCTTCCTGTGTCATGCAGGTTGGAGTGCAGTGGTGTGGTCACAGCTCACTGTAGCCTCAACCTCCCAGGCTCAAGCAATCTATTCACCTCAGCTTTCTGAGTTGCTGGGACCACAGGCATGTGCCCACATACCCAGCTCATTTTAGAGATGTGGTTTTGCTGTGCTGCCCAGGATGGTCTTGAACTACTGGCCTCAAGTGATCCTGCCTCGTTGGCCTCCCAAAGTGCTGGTTTTATAGGCGTGAGCCGCTGTGCTTAGCCTATTTATTTTTTAAAATTTTATTCATTTATATTTAATTATGTTAGAATATCTATAACAAAGTATACCATTTTAATGATTTTTATTGTTTCTTGAGATAGGGTCTCACTCTGTCACCCAGGCTGGAGTATGGTGGCATGATCTTGGCTCACTTCAACCTCCGCCTCCCAGGTTCAAGTGATTCGCCCACCTCAACCTCTCAAATAGCTGGGACTACAGGTGTGTGCCACCACGCCTGGCTAATTTTTGTATTTTTGGTAGAGATGAGATTTTACCATGTTGGCCAGGCTTGTCCTGAACTTCTGACTTCAAGTGATCCATATACCTTGGCCTCCGAAAGTGCTGGGATTACAGGATACTTTTAACTTTTATTTATTACTTTTTTTTTTTTTTTTAACAGAGATAGGGTCTCACGATGTTGTCCAGGTTGGTCTTCAACTCTTGGGCTCAAGTGATCTGCCTCAGCTTCCTGAAGTTTTAGGATTATGGGATTGAGAAACTATGGTCGCTTCTGTATCTATTAATCAGTAACTCCCATTCCTCGTCCCTCTTTCCTTGGCAACCACCATTTTACTTTTTGTCTCTCTGTTTTTAATTTGAGACCGTCTTGCTCTGTTGACCAGGCTGCAATGCAGTGGCATGATTTTGGCTCACTGCAGCCTTCATCTCCCAGGTTCAAGCGATTCTCCTGCCTCAGCCTCTTGAGTAGCTGGAATTATAGGCGTACGCCACCGCGCCCAGCTAATTTTTGTATGTTTAGTGGAGACAGGGTTTCACCATGTTGTCCAGGCTGGTCTCGTGATCCACCTGCCTCGGCCTCTCAAAGTGCTGGGATTACAGGTGTGAGCCACCGTGCCTAGCCTGCCTCTCTCTCTCTTTTTTTTTTTTTTTTTTGAGACGGAGTCTCACTCTGTTGCCCATGCTGGAGTGCAGTGGCTTCAGCCTCCCGAGTAGCTGGGATTATAGGCACCTGCCACCATGCCCAGCTAATTTTTTTGTATTTTTAGTAGAGACAGGGTTTCTCCATGTTGCCCAGACAGGTCTCGAAGTCCTGAGCTCAAGGGATCTGCCCACCTCGGCCTCCCAAAATGTTAGAATTACAGGTGTGAGCTACTGCGCCTGGCCTTTTGTCCCTCTTTTAATGTTTAATATCATGTGGTTCTTTTCAGTATGTTATTTTGTAGTAATAGTTTTTGGTTTTTTTTTTTTTTTTTTTTTTTTTTGAGGCAGAGTCTCGTTTTGTCACCAGGCGCCAGGCTAGAGTGCAGTGGCGAGATCTCCGCTCACTCCAACCTCTGCCTCCTGGGTTCAAGCAGTCTCCTGCCTCCAAGCAGTTCTCCTGCCTCAGCCTCCCGAGTAGCTGGTACTAGAGGCACGTGCCACCATGCGCAGCTAAGTTTTGTATTTTTTTTTTAGTAGAGACGGGTTTTCACCATGTTGGCCAGGATGGTCTCAATCTCTTGACCTCATGATTCACCTGCCTCAGCCTCCCAAAGTGCTGGGATTACAGGTGTGAGCCACCTCATAGTAATAGTTTTAAATAAAAAATTCATGGGTGTTTTTAATAACCCTTCATCTTATATAACCTATTTGATGCTCAGATTATATTTTTACCTTCATAATGTGGAAATTATTCAACATTTCATTGAATTTGAGCTATGTTTTTGTAATCTGTAAAGCACAGATCTCTTGAATTTTGGCATAGATTTTAGCCATTATATATAGTTTTATATAGTTAAACCATGTTTTTATGGTTATTAAAATATTGTAATAGGCTGAGTGAGGTGGCTCATGCCTGTAACCCCAGCACTTTAGGGGGCCAAGGTAGGCGGGTCACTTTAGGTCAAGATTTCTTTATCCTCTTGGCCAATATGGCAAAACTTTGTCTCTTAAAAATGCATAAATACATAAATAAATAAAAATTTAGCCAGGGATATTGGCAAATTCTTGTAATCTTAGCTACTTGGGAGGCTGAGACATGAGAATTGCTTGAACCCGGGAGGCAGAGGTTGCAGTGAGCTGAGATCATGCCACTGCACTCCAGCCTGAGTGACAGAGTGAGACCCTGTCTCAAAAAAATAAAAAATTACAATAAAAATATTTATAATTTTTATGTAATTTATTTATATTTATTTTTTGTTGAGACAGTCTCGCTCTGTCGCCCAAGCTGAAGTGCAGTGGCATGATCTCAGCTCACTGCAACCTCTGCCTCCCAGGTTCAAGCGATTCTCCTGCCTCAGCCTCCCGAGTAGCTGGGATTACAGGTGCCCGCCACCACACCTCACTTTGTAGGGATGGGGTTTCACTATGTTGGCCACGCTGGCCTGGAACTCCTGATCTCAAGTGATCTGCCTGCTTCAGCCTCCCGAAGTGTTGGGATTACAGACGTGAGCCACCTCGCCCAGCCTAATTTTTGTATATTCATAGTCAAGAATCTATAAGGTCAAAAAGTCTACCATACTTTTGTTTGTTTGTTTCTTTCTTTTTTTTTTTTTTTTTGAGGTGGAGTTTTGCTCGTGTTGCCCAGGCTGGAGGACAATGGCACGATCTCGGCTCACTGCAATCTCTGCCTCCTGGGTTCAATCAATTTTCCTTCCTCAGCTTCCTGAGTCACTGGGATTGTGGGCATGTGCCACCACACCCGACTAATTTTGTACTTTTTTAGAAGGCAGTCGGATCACCTGAGGTCAGGAGGTCAAGACCAGCCTGACCAGCATGGGGTTTCTCAACCTTGGCCTCCCAGCACTTTGGGAGCACTGTGTGAGCCACTGCACCCAGGTCTTTTTTGTGTGTGTGTGACAGAGTTTCACTTTGTTGCCCAGGCTGGCCTCAAACTCCTGGCTTCAAGCAGGCTTCCCTTTCTCCCTGCCTTCCTGCTCAGTTTCCCAAAGTACTGGGGTTACAGGTGTTTTCTTTTGAGCCATTTTGATTTATCTTTTTTATTAAGATTTTTTTTTTTTTTTTTTTTTGAGACAGAGTCTCACTCAGTCACCAGGCGCCAGGCTGGAGTGCAGTGGCACGACCTTGGCTCACTGCAACCTCCGCTGCCCGGGTTCAAGCATTCTCCTGCCTCAGCCTCCCGAGTAGCTGGGACTACAGGCGCGCGCCACCATGCCCAGCTAATTTTTTTGTATTTTTAGTAGAGACGGGGTTTCACCATGTTGACCAGGACGGTCTCAATCTCTTGACCTCGTGATCCCCCGCCTCGGCCTCCCAAAGTGCTGGGATTACAGGCGTGAGCCACCGCGCCCGGCCAAGATTTTTTTTGAGATAAGGTTATACTCTGTCACCCAGGCTGAATTGCGGTGTCGCTGTTATAGCTCACTACAGCTTGACTTCCTTTTTTTTTTCTTAGCCAGGGCTTATGGTAGATGTATATACAGCTTGACTTCCTATGCTCATGCAGTCCTCCCACCTCAGCCTCTTGAGTAGGTGGTACCTACAGGCACATAGCACCATGCCCAGCTAATTTTTATATTTATGTATTTTTGAGACAAGGTCTAGCTTTGTTGCTCAGGCTGGAACACAGTGGTGTGGTCTCAGCTTTGCTTCTGAGGCTTAAGCCATCCTCCCTCCTCAGCCTCCTCAGTAGTTGGGACTATAGACACACTCTTACATGTCTGGCTAATTTCTTTTCTATGTTTCCCAGGCTAGTCTTGAACTGCTGTGCTCAAGCCATCTGCCCGCCTTGGCCTGCCAAAGTGCTGGGATTACAGGTGTGAGCTACTGCACCTGGCCTAATTTTTAAATTTTTTATAGAGGTGGGATCTCACTGTGTTGCCCAAACTGGTCTGAGACTCTTGGGCTCAAGTGATTCTCCCACCTTTGTGTCTCAAAATTGTTAGAATTGCTGGTGTGAGCCACTGCTCCTGGCCTAGATTTATCTTTTTAAAATCTTGCCTTTGACAGACTATTCACTCCAATAATAATATGTTCATGGAATTTAAGAGGAATTTTTTTGGGGAGGGGGTTGGGGTTTTTCTATATTGTCCAGGCTGGTCTTGAATTCCTGTACTCCAGTGATTTTTTCAATCTCAGCCTCCCAAGTAGCTGCAACTGTAGGTGTGAGCCACTGTACCAGCTGAAAGGTAGTAGTTTCAATTCAGTTTATTTTATTTCATTTCATTTTTCTTGAGACAGCATCTCACTCTGTCATCCAGGCTAGAGTTTGGTAGAGCCATCAGGGCCTACTGCAGACTCAACTTCTCAGGCTCAACTGATCCTCCCACCTCAGCCTCCTGAGTTGGAATACAGGTGTGTGCCACAATGCACAGCCAATTTTTAAATTTTATTCTAGAGATAGGATCTCCTATGTTGCCCAGACTGGTCTTGAACTCCTGGGCTCAAGTGATCCTCCTGCCTCACCATCCCAGAGTGTTGGGATTACAGACATGAGCCACCATTTCCAGCCTAATTTACTTTTAGAGAAATGTATTGATGCCTCAGTTTATTCAAGAAGATATTTAAGGAGGTTGTTTAATTAGTATTTATATCCTTGAATTCATAAAACTTAGAATTCAGACATGAGTAATTTTGTGAGAAGCTTAATTTTTCTCATGTGTAATTTGTATCATTTTTAGGCAAAATGTTTCATGGATTTCAAAGCTGGAGGCACCTTGTGTCACATTCTTGGGGCTGCTTACAAGTATAAAAATGAACAGGGATGGTAAGTTTTTGTATTTGTTTGCATGTTTTGATCTTAAGTTATTTACTTTTAAGTCCTGTTTCCTTGCATGGTGTTAGAAAATCCTGTAAGCACATTATGATTAAGTCTAACGTAGGTTGTGTTTTCCCAGAGCCCTAATTTATCTTGTTCCTACATCCAAGAAAAATGTTAATCAACCACGTATTTATTTATTTTTGAAATGGGGTCTTCAAAATAGTACGAAGAGTGATACGATCTCAGGTCACTGCAGCCTCTGCCTCCCAGATTCAAGCAATCCTTATGTCCCAGCCTCCTGAGTAGCTGGGACTATAGGCATGCACCACCATGCCTGCCTAATTCTTCTGTTTTTAGTAGAGACAGGGTTTTGCCATGTTGGCCAGGCTGGTCTTGAAATCGTAGCCTCAAGCAATCCACCCACCTCAGCCCCTAAAATTCTGGGATTACATGTGTGAGCCACTGTAGCCAGCAACAACCATATATTTATTAGGCAAGTGCTATATTTGATTTTTTATAGATAACAGGTTAACATTATTAGCAAATTAGAAGGTAGACTTGCCATAAAAATGTGTGTTTGTAATGAACTCATACATTATATTTGAAGTGGATAGATAGCAGTGTTTTGTTTTGTTTTTGTTTGTTTTTTGAGACGGAGTCTCGCTTTGTTGCCCAGGCTGGAGTACAGTGGCACAAACTCGGCTGACGGCAACCTCCACCGTCCACTTCAAGCGATTATCCTGCTTGAGCCTCCCGAGTAGCTGGGACTAAAGGTGCGTGCCACCACACCTGACTAATTTTTTGAAGTTTTAGTAGAGACGGGGTTTCACCATGTTAGCCAGGATGGTCTCAATTTCCTGACTTCGTGATCTGCCCGCCTTAGCCCCTGAAAGTGCTGGGATTACAGGCGTGAGCCACTGTGCCTGGCCTGTTCCCCCGCGTCACCCGCTCCGAGACAGAGTCTTCCTCTGTCGCCCAGGCTGGAGTGCAGTGGTGCAATCTCAGCTCACTGCAACCTCTGCCTCCCAGGCTCAAGTGATTCTCCTGCCTCAGCCTCCCAAGTAGCTGGGATAACAGGTATGTGCCACCATGCCCCACTAATTTTTGTATTCTTAGTAGAGACAGGGTTTCACCACGTTGGCCAGGCTGGTCTCAAACTCTTGATCTTGTGATCCGCCTGCTTTGGCCTCCCAAAGTGCTGGGATTACAGGCATGAGCCACGACGCCCAGCCTGTTTTGTTTTTTTTTTTTGAGATGGAGTTTCGCTCTTTTACCCAGGCTGGAGTGAAGTGGCGTGATCTTGGCTCATTGCAACCTCCGCTCCCTGGGTTCAATCGGTTCTCCTTCCGCAGCCTCCTGAGTAACTGGGATTACAGGCACCTGCCACCATGTCCTGCCAATTTTTGTATTTTTAGTAGAGACAGGGTTTTGCCATGTTGGCCAGGCTGTTCTCAAACTCCTGACTTCAGGTGATCCACCCTCCTCGGCCCCCCCAGAGTGCTATGATTACAGGTGAGAGCCACTGCACCCGGCAAGATAACAGTTTTAAGAGATCAGGGGAGCCAGGCTTTCAAGAGTGTTCCAGTTCGAATACTCAGGACAGAGATAAAAGAAGTACAGATCTTTGTCAGTGTTGGAGATAGATTGAGAATTCCTGCTGATGTTCTTGCTGTTTTGCTCCCTTCAGTCTCCTGCTTTTCTACTTGTCTCTTTTGGTGCTATTTCTTTTTTTTTCTTTTTCTTGAACTCTGGGGCTTCCAACTGGGACTAGTGGCATTTAATGATGATGGTCCTGAATTGAGGGGTTGTCAGGGACATACTTGCAGGGTAGCGTTGGGGTACTGGAGTACATTGTCTTGAAGTTTTCTGGTAGTTTCAGCTGACTTATCTGTGTGCAGCTTATAACCTTAGCATCTTTCCAGGAGAATACACATATAATTTATATATTTTACCATAAAAGTTAAGCTAACCCAAAACTTTATGGCTGGGAAGTGCAAATAAATATTTAGATAAACAATCAGGACGAGTGTGTAATTAAATAATTTATATAGTAAATAATAGAAGATACATACTTAAATGTGTATTTGCTGGAACTTTTTATATATGGATGGCGTTTAATAGGTGTTGATTTGGATCACCTGAGGTCAGTAGTTCACGTCCAGACGGGCCATCCTGGTGAAACCCCATCTCTACTAAAAATACAAAAAAAATTAGCTGGGCATGGTGGCGGGCACCTGTAATCCCAGGTACTCAGGAGATTGAGGCAGGAGAATTGCTTGAACCTGGGAGTTGGAGGTTGCAGTGAGCTGAGATCGTACCACAGCACTCCAGCCTGGACAAAAGAGCAAGACTGTCTCAAAACACACACACACACACACACAACACACACACACACACACACACACACACTCACACTGACTAAAAGAGCATGAGACTTTTTTGTTTTTGTTATCACAGGTAGCTCTCTGTTTTCCAGTTCTGTGTCTAGCTCTGATGTTGCACCTCTCACCAGGGTATTCCCTGATTTAAGACCAACAACATGTCTGAGTAATTGTAGAAATGGTTTGTACCCGCCGGACAAGGTGGCTCACGCCTGTAATCCCTGCACTTTGGGAGGCCTAGCTGGGTGGATCACTTGAAGTCAGGAGTTTGAGACCAGCTTGGCTAACGTGGTGAAACCCTGTCTCTACTAAAAATACAAAAATTAGCTTGGTGTGGTGGCACGTGCCTGTAATCCTGGCCGCTCAGGAGGCTGAGGCATGAGAAGCGCTTGAATCCAGGAGGGAGAGGTTGCAGTGAGCCATGATCATGTCACTGCACTCCAGCCTGCAAAAAAAAAAGAAATGGTTTGTACCCTACTGTTAACTCTGGGTTCCCAGTTGAGACTCTTTTCTGTCCTCGTTTCTTGTTCAGCTGCTATCACAAGTCCTGACCTGGACATTTGAGGATAGAATATCAAAGTGAAAAGATTTTTCCTAGATCACATATTACGGAACTTGCTTTGTGTCTGTAGTTTGTGCACAATAAAAATTTTTTTTTTTGAGATTGAGTTTCGCTCTTGTTGCCCAGGCTGGAGTGCAAATGGCAGGATCTCGGCTCACCACAACCTCCGCCTCCCGGGCTGGAGCGATTCTCCTGCCTCAGGCTCCCGAGTAACTGGGATTACCCGCAGTCGCCACACCCAGCTAATTTTGTATTTTTAGTAGAGGCAGGGTTTCTGTATGTTGGTCAGGCTGGTCTCAAACCCCCAACCTCAGGTGATCCACCCACCTCAGCCTCCCAAAGTGCTGGGATTACAGGTGTGAGCCACTGTGCCTGGCCACAGTGAAATATTTTTATCTGAAATCACTTGTAGTAGTTTAGAAAGATATGTGTAATTCAGTTTCTTTCTTTTTTCTTTTTTCTTTTTTTTAAGACAACGTCTTGCTCTGTCGCCAAGCGCCAGGCTGGAGTGCAGTGGCGTGATCTTGACTCAACTGTAATCTCCGCCTCCTGGGTTCAAGCAATTCTCCTGCCTCAGCCCCCCGAGTAGCTGGGACTACAGACGCGCGTCACTACGCCCAGCTAATTTTTATATTTTAGTAGAGACAGGGTTTCACTATGTTGGCCAGGATGGTCTCGATCCCTTGACATTGTGATCCGCCCGCCTCGGCCTCCCAAAGTGCTGAGATTACAGGCTTGAGCCACCGCGCCCAGCATATACAGTTTCTTTAAAGTTAAAAGTGGGGCTAAAAAAGGTGGATAGGGTTAGCAGAGTCGGGAATAATGATTTTTCCAAGTCTTTTATGCAGATAGTACCAGAATTATTTCCTTTCAGGTATAATTATATACCTAGTTTTAGTGTGCACCTTCCCTCATCTCTTGTACCTCACACACTTGAAGTGAATGCATATTTTAGTAACTCTGCATGCTGTTTGGATATCTGAATACTGACCTGTCATTCTTACCATGCCCTGACTTTCCCTGTGTCTACCATGCCTCTCTGAACCTTGTCTGTGTTACTTTCATTGGACCTCAAAGTCTAGGTTGCATTTCTGGCTTTAGGTCCAAAGTTTGCTGGTTTCCTTATTATGGCCCAGCACTTTTTCTCCTTATTTCATTATGGTTCTGCTTTCTGACTGACTTCTCAGTAGTCTTTGTTTTAGTCTCTAATGACATGGAGCTCTAATGTCATGCATATGAGGTTGAATGGGGAATACCTGATAATTACTAGCATATTTGTGAAGAGACTGTACAAATTGATATTATAGAATTGGCCAGCTGTGGTGGCTCATGCTTGTAATCCCAGCACTTTGGGAGGCCAAGCTGGGTGGATTGCTTGAGCCCAGGAGTTTGAAACCATCCCAGGCAACATGGGAGAATCCAGGCTCTACAAAAAAATAGAAAAATTAGCTGGGTGTGGTGGCCATGCCTGTAGTCCCAGCTACTTGGAGGCTGAGGTGGGAGGATCACTTGAACCCAGGATGTGGAGGCTGCAGTGAACCGGAGACCGCACTACTGCATTCCAGCCTGGGTGACAGGTGAGACCCTGTGTCAATTAAAAAAAAAAGAGAGAGAGAGATATTACAGAATTGGAATGTTAACGTTTGATCTTTCTGGGTGTTTCTGAATAGCTAAAATCAATGAGTGTCTTATTTATGATTTTCTCCCGAAGGATAAAACTTTGTGTAGTTATATGTAACTAAAGGATAATAAGTTTGACATACTTATGGAAATCCAAATGGATCTCTCAAAGGAGAGATTAAACACAAAGTTCAATTGAGTAACAGAAAAGTGACTGTTAGTGCCCACATGTGCAGAGATCAGGTTATTGTTTATTCTCTCTTAGTTCTAAAGAGTTTGTTATATGTTGTAACTTCTTTTGTTTTTGTTTTTTGAAACGGAGTCTTGCTCTCACCCAGGCTAGAGTGCAGTGGTGCCATCTTGGCTCACTGCAATCTCTGCCTCCTGGGTTCAAGCAGTTCTCCTGCCTCAGCCTCCTGACTAGCTGGGATTACAATTGCCTGCCACCATGCCTGGCTAAGTTTTGTGTTTTTAGTAGGAATGGGGTTTCACTATGTTGGCCAGGTAGATCTTGAACTCCTGACCTTAAGTGATCCTCCCGCCTAGGCCTCAAAGTTCTGGGATTAAAGGCGTGAGCCACCATGCCCAACTTCTCTCTGCTTTTTAAGTAGTTTGTGTTTTCTATAATAATAAACGAAAATGGTTTGCCAAACCATGATTTAATAGAATGACCAAATAAGCATTATACTAGTAAGGGAAAGATGTAAATGCATAGACATTAAGAAAAAATTAACTGCAGCATTTGGGGAGGCTAAGGTGGTAGGATCATTTGAGGCCAGGAGTTTGAGACTTAACCTGGGCAGCATAGCGAGACCACATCTTTACAAAAATTTTAAAAATTAACTGGGCATGATGATATATACCTGTAGACTCAGCTTCTCAGGAGGCTGACGTGGTAGGATTGCTTAAGCCCAGGAGGTCAAGGATGCAGTGAGTCAAGATTGCACCACTGCACTCTAGCCTGGGTGACAGAGCAAGTCCCTGTCTCACAAATAAAAAATTTAAAGTATGAAACCAGATAAATATGGTATAACCTTGGTTGAAAAATTTTACGTATCAATTAATTTTTGCTTTCTATTAACACAGAAAGATGTTTAAGTTTCAACCCGTAAGAGGAATGCAAATTAGAACTGTGATCGTTAGGCCGGGCATGGTGGCTCACGCCTGTAATCCCAGCACTTTGGGAGGCCGAGGCAGGTGGATCATGAGGTCAGGAGTTTGAGACCAGCCTGGCCAAGTTGGTGAAACCCTGCTTCTACTAAAAATACAAAAATTAGCAGGGTGTGGTGGAGGGTGCCTGTAATCCCAGCTACTCCGGAGGCCGAGGCAGAGAATTGCTTGAACCTGGGAGGTGGAGGTTGCAGTGAGCTGAGATCATTCTGCTGCACTCCAGCCTGGGAGACAGAGCAAGACTCCATGTCAGAAAAGAAAAAATCAGACTAACACTGGATGGATCCCAGGTGAAGAGTGTATTCCTCAGAAGTGGTGTAAAAGGGCATCAGAAGTGAGCTTTTATAGGGAAGAAGAGAAATGCACTGAGCCAAGGGAAAGACAACTATAGAGCCAAACAGTTTTGTGGGGGAAGTGACCAGAGGTAGCCTCAACTAAGGAGCTTTGTATGATGACAGCAAGCTGTAATACCCTGGAGATTATTCCCGCAGGATGGTCTAATATGCCATGCCTCAGAAGGGTAGCAAAAATCCTAGCACGGGGCCAGATGTGGTAGCTCACACCTGTAATCCCAGCACTTTGGGAGGCTGAGGCGGAAGGATCACTTAAGGCCAGGAGTTCAAGACTAACCTGGGCAACATAGCAAGATCTCATCTCTATTTTTAAAAATAATAATAAAATAAACATCCTAGAGGTAATTAGAGCTCTGAAACAGGTATGCAAATATGAAGAATGAGGGTGTAGAATTGAAGAATAAGGAAAGGAAAATATATTTACTATTCATTAAGTGGAAATGTATCCTTATAAAGATCTTCATCCTTGTTTTCACATCGAATAGTCTGAGGAGGAAGGAGAAAGGCTGGTCTTGCTTTCTTGGGTGGTAGAGGTAGAAGAAAATCCACATAAGAGTAGATATGCTCAGTTCCAACCTGTGTTGTTTAAGGGTCAAGTTTAGATATTTTGCCATGTGTTTATTTATAAAATAGAATTTTAGAAAACGTAGTAACACTACCTTTATTAACAAAAATTTTTAAATATTATTAAATATTCATTTAGTGTTCAAATTTCCCTCATCTCATAAATGATTTTTATATCTTTTTTGAATTAGTATTCAAACAAGGTGCAGACATTGCCTTTGGTTGATACGACTTCAATTCTCTTCAGAAAAAGATAAAGTTTTTGGCTGGGCGCGGTGGCTCACGCCTGTAATCCAAGCACTTTGGAGGCCAAGGCAGGTAGATCACCTGAGGTCGGGAGTTCAAGACCAGCCTGACCAACATGGTGAAACCCCGTCTTTAAAAAAAAAAAAAAAGAAAAAGAAAAAGATAAAGTTTTCTTTTTCACTATCTCTTCCCTCTCTTTTCCTCACGAGTACCTCCTCTCTACTAAAACAGTTGTCTCATAGGATTGCCCATGTTTTATTAGATTTTGCTTACATGTCTCCAGTTTATCATTTAGCATGGTCTTCTAAATTTCTTGTAAACTGGTGGTAGAAGCTGAGTCTGATTTGGTTCCTTTTTTTTTTTTTGGCAACAATAATACATCATAGATAATGTTTTAGTCTTCCATCTGGGGGTATATAAGAGTAAAACTTATTCTGTTGTTTATATGTGTAATGGGCAGACACTGATGTTCAATGCTTAGAGTCATTTCATTACAACTTTACAAAGTCACAATATTCTAGGTTTTTTTTTTTTGGAGATAGAGTCTTGCTGTGTTGCCAGGCTGGAGTGCAGTGGCTCAGTCTCGGCTCAGTGCAACCTCCTCCTCCCGGGTTCAAGCGAATTCTCCTGTCTCAGCCTCCTGAATAGCTGGGATTACAGGCATCCGCCACCACGCCCAGCTAATTTTTGCATTTTTAGTAGAGACAAGGTTTCACCATCTTGGCCCGGCTGGTCTCAAACTCCTGACCTTGTGATCTGCCTGCCTCAGCCTCCCCAAGTGCTGGGATTACAGGTGTGAGCCACTGCGCCCAACCTATTTTCACCTTTAAAAAAAACAACAGAGATAGATATCTTGCCGTGTTGCCCAGACTGGTTGCAAACTCCTGAGCTCAAGTGATCCCCCTCCTTGGCCTCCCAAAGCGCCAGCATTATAGGTTTGAGCCACTGTGCCTGGCCAATGCTATATTTAAAGCTGCTGTAAATTGTAAATTCGATTGTAATTTACCTATTTTTCTGCTTTATTAGACCCTTTGCTTAATTTCTTAATTGCACTTTCTTTAGGAAACATTTTAATCTTATCTTACCACAGTAATGAAAAAGTAGTAATATATAATTAGTAACCAGTCATAATGAGCATTAATTTTTTTTTTTTTTTTTGAGACAAGAGTCTCGCTTTGTCACCCAGGCTGGAGTGCACTGTCGTGACCTCAGCTCACTGCACCCTCCACCTCCCAGGTTCAAGCAATTCTCTGCCTCAGCCTCCCGAGTAGCTGGGATGACGGGCATCCTCCACCATGGCCGGCTAATTTTTGTATTTTTAGTAGAGATGGGGTTTCACCATGTTGGCAAGGCTGGTCTTGAACTCCTGACCTCATGATACAGCTGCCTTAGCCTCCCAAAGTGCTGGGATTAAAGACATGAGTCACCGTGTCCTGCCGATGAGTAGTTTGCTTTATAAAGCTACACATTCTTCTAGCTAGTAGGGCTATAAAGGAAAAGTTTTAAAAACCTGGCCATTGTATCTAATTAGATGGCTAATAAGATAGTTCTATGGTGGGGCTGTATCAGCATTGTGCACAGGGTGTATCAAGACCATGAAAGACTGTGTGTGGTGGCTCACACCTGTAATCCCAGCACTTTAGGAGGCCAAGGCGGGCAGATCACGAGTTCAGGAGTTCGAGACCAGCCTGGCCCACATGGTGAATCCCTGTTTCTAAGATACAAAAAATTAGCCGGGCATGGTGTCACATACCTGTAATCCCAGCTGTGAGGCTGGCAGGAGAATTGCTTGAACCTGGGAGGCGGAGGTTGCAGTGAGCTGAGATTGCACCATTGACCTGGGACACAGGGCAAGACTCCTCAAAAAAAAAAAAAAAAAAGCATGAAAGTTGACTGGACGTGGTGGCTCACGCCTGTAATCCCAGCACTTTGGGAGGCTGAGGCGGGCGGATCACCTGAGGTCAGGAGTTCGAGACCAGCCTGGCCAACGTGGAGAAACCCTGTCTCTACTAAAAATACAAAATAGATTAGCCGGGTGTTGTGGAGCACCCCTGTAATCCCAGCTACTCAGGAGGCTGAGGCAGAAGAATTACTTGAACCCAGGAAGCAGAGGTTGTGGTGAATTGAGATCGCACCACTGCACTCCAGCCTGGGTGACAGAGTAAGACTTCATCTCAAAAAAAAAAGAAATGAAATAAGATAGGCTTAGCTTCATAGAGCAGTGACTTGGGGACTGCTTTTGGAAGTGATAGCGTCAGACCCATTGAGTGGGTAGTAACATTCTGGAAAGGTTGTAGAATTTAAAAAGAAAGATTGGAAGTATGGAGAACATCTCCAGGATAAAATAGCATGACATGTGAGTTAAAAGTATGAGCTCTCGCCTCAGACTGCCTAATGCTAGGTAGTTCATGGTAATGATTAAGAAAATTATAACTATGGGCCAGGGGTGTTGGCTCACTCCTGTAGTGTCAGCATTTTGAGAGGCTGAGGCGGGAGGATTGCTTGAGCCCGGGTATTTGAGACCAGCCTGGACCAATAGAGTGAGACCTTCGGCTTTACAAAAATAAAAATAAAAAACAATTACCTGGCATGGTGGCTGGTGCCTGTGGACTCAGCTCTTCAAGGCTGAGGTGGGAGTATCCCTGAGCTCAGGAGTTCAAGGTTACAGGGAGCTATTACTGCACCACTGCATTGCTGCCTGGGTGACACAGTGAGACCCTTCTTCAGAAAACAAAAATTATAACTATAGCTAGCATTTGTTGATTACTTAATTTGTATTAAACTTAAGCACTTTTCTAATGTATACCTCATTTAACCTTCACAAAACCCCACAGTAGGCCATAATATTTATGAAGCAGTTGATCCTTGGGTTAACAAATTGCTCAAGACTAAGGTAGTTTTCCACAGTCCTTACTCTCAGTCACTAAGCTCTACTCCTTTCCTGGATGTTAGTGTCAAAAGAACTAAAACAGAGCAAAAACAAAGTAGGTATTGAATAAAAAGTAAGGAGAAACAGGCATTAGACTTTGTAAAGATTTAACCACATGGAAGTGACTAGGAATAGGCCAAGATAATATAAGAATGTTATGTGTGGGTATTCGGGTTTGGGATACCCCCAGCTATACATGGTTTCAGATTGAAGGATGATCTCTGCTCTTGACTGTTACTGTGGCCAGTTAAAAATTTTATTTGGAGAAATCTTGTCTGTTTAAATAACGTCTTACAGCTATATCAGAATTAAATACCCAAGATGCTTTCCTTTGTCTAAGAGAACACAGATACTGTTGAATTTGTACAAATGGTTTTTAAACACGTAGACAAACTTTCCTTATACTTGAAGTAAAGTATGGTAGCTCTCTGCCTTTGGATCTGTGGACTACTTTTCCATAAGATGTAAGATGTCTCAGATTTAAGGAAAATTAGATAGATACATCATGGAATTGATACTTCATTTTGACTGAGGTGGATCTTAATACTAACTCTTTTATAAAGGTGTTGATACTGTGTATTCTTGTTTTTTAATTTTTTATTTTTGAGACGGTGTATCACTCTGTCGCCAGGCTGGAGTGCAGTGGCGCGATCTTGCATCGCTGCAACCTCCGCCTCCCAGGTTCAGGCGATTCTCCTGCCTCAGCCTCCCGAGTAGCTAGGACTACAGGCAAGCAACACCGCTAATTTTTGTATTTTTAGTAGAGATGGGGTTTCACCAAGTTGGCCAGGATGGTCTCCATCTCTTGACCTTGTGATCTGCCCACCTCAGCCTCCTAAAGTGCTGGCATTACAGGCGTGAGCCACCTCGCCCTGCCTTGTTTTTGTTTTTTATGAGATGGAGTCTCTCTCTGTTGCCCAGGCTGGAGTGCAGTGGCGCGATCTCAGCTCACTGTGGTCTCCGCCTCCCGGGTTCAATCAGTTCTCCTGCCTCAGCCTCCTGAGTAGCTGAGACTACAGGCATGTGCCACCACACCCAGCTAATTTTTTGAATTTTTAGTAGAGGTGAGGTTTCCTCTTCTTAGCCAGGATGGTCTCAATCTCCTGACCTCATGATCTGCCCTCCTCAGCCTTCCAAAGTGCTGGGATTACAGGCATGAGCCACGGTGCCCAGGCTGATGCTATGTATTCTTATATTACTGAGAGAAGATCTCACACATTTTGTAGAGTGTTATTTTAATTTCCAAATCTTTCTAATTTACTTGCATCAAATTCTAAAACCACATTTTTCATTTGTGTTTAAGATGGGAGACAAATTCACCTAGGAATTTTCTTTCTTTTTTTTTTTAGGCGGAGGTTTGACCTACAGAACCCATCCCGAATGGATCGTAATGTGGAAATGTTTATGAACATTGAAAAAACATTGGTGCAGGTAACTTGGAAACTTAGGTTATTTAAAAAGTTTTCCTTTAATATAATTTCAGTTTTAAGATTGGCTTCATTGGATTGCCAAAAGAACAAAGGAAGAAAATGTTCTGAAAAGTATTTTTATTATTTTTATGGGTGTTTGGGGATTAGAGCTATAATTAATTTTGTCTTTTTAAGACTATTAAAATTTATGGTGAAAGAATTTATAATTTTCTTCATTAATTTTACCTAATGTGTTGTTTGAATTGCCTTTATTTTATTATAATATTTTTAATTTTTTTTGAGACAGGCTCTCTGTCACCCAGGCTGAAGTGTAATGGTTCGATCATGGCTATGCTCACTGCAGCTTTGAACTCTGGGGCTCACGTGATCCTCTCACCTCAGCCTCCCTGTAGCTGGGAACTACAGGCACATGCCATCACACCTGGCTAATTTTTTGTATATTTTGTAGAGATGGGGTTTTGCCATGTTGTCCAGGTTGGTCTCAAACTCCTGAATTCAAGCAGTCTGCCTGCTTGGCCTCCCAGAGTTCTAGGATTACAGGCGTGAAACCCTGAATCCAGCCTGCCTTCATTTTATTTGGTATAAGCACTCTTCCATCCTGTTCACTCGATTGAATATTTTCTTTGGATTTGTTCCATTGTTGTACCATAAATATACATATTATTTCCCTAACTGTATAATAACCTGGAAAAGAGAATGCTTAAATTTCTTATTTGTTTTTCCTAGTATGTTTATTGTTTGATAATTTATGTTGATTACTCAACCTTCCTGGGGGGGAGGTAGCTGGCAAAAATTCAGTCAGATATTGTTAATTCAATATGTGAAAGTTGTTTGTCCCACAGATTCTTAGCTAGGGAAGTAATTGAATATGTTTTGTTTGTTTTTTTCATGGTTTGGGGAGTTAACATACATGTTCTGTCATTGCTATTTTTTTATTCTTGGAATGGAGTTTCTTGTCACCCAAGCTGGAGTACAATGGCACAATCTCAGCTCACTGCAACCTCCGCCTCCTGGGGTCAAGCGATTCTCCAGCCTTGCCTCCTGAGTAGTGGGGGATTACAGGTGCCTGCCATCACTCCTGAGTAATTTTGTATTTTTAGTAGAGAGGGGGTCTCACTAAGATGTTCTCTAACTCCTGACATCAAATGCCCACTCGCCTTAGCCTCCTAAAGTGCTGAGATGACAGGTGTCAGCCACCACGCCTGGCATGTCATTATTGTTTTTAAGATGAACTATAATCCCCTTCCATAGTTAAAAACACTACATTAGCCTGTTGAAGTAAATTTGGGTAAAATTGGGGAGGAGGATTAATCTGGCAATATGATATGTTATCTTGATGAAAAAGTTGCTGAATTTCTTTAGGTCATGTTTCTCGACATTGTTTGTGGCAGGTGTGACTCAATGCAGAAAAAGTTATCTGGGGATGGTTTGTGTAATGCGTAAATAATGTGATATTATTTCAAAACCAAGAGAATTTGAAAGTCTGTTCTTTTTGTCCTCAGAATAATTGTTTGACCAGACCCAACATCTACCTCATTCCAGACATTGATCTGAAGTTGGCTAACAAATTGAAAGATATTATCAAACGACATCAGGTAATAGACATGATCACTTCAGATAATTAATAATGGACATGATCACTTCATTTTGTAGTTGTGCCGGGCGCTGTGACTCACGCCTGTAATCCCAGCTCTTAGGGAGGCAGAGGCGGGAGGATAGCTTGAGTCCAGGAGTTCGAGATGTTCCTGGGCAATATAGTGAGACCCCGTTCTCCACAAAAAGGAAAAAAACAAAAAGACAAAAAAAAAAAAAAAAAGCATTTTGTAGTTGTACGCCTCTAATAATAAATTTCAACCATAGTAATGTTTTGGATTTCTTGATATATTTGCATCAAAAGAAAGTTTTTTCTTGAGTTTTTTTTCCCTTTTTTAGAGATGAGGTCTCACTTTGTTGCCCAGGCTGGAGTGCAGTGGCACTGTCCTAACATACTAGCTCACTGTAGCTCTGGACTCCTGGGCTCAAGAGATCCTCCATGTATTATTATTATTTTTTTTTCTGTGAGACAGAGAGTCTCGCTCTGTCACCCAGGCTGGGGTTCAGTGGTTCGACCTCGGCTTATTGTAACCTCTGCCTCCTAGGTTCAAGCAATTTTTGTGCTTCAGCCTCTGGACTTGCTGGGAGTACAGGTGTGTGCCACCACGCCTGGCTAATTTTTGTATTTTTCGTAGAGATGGGGTTTTGCCATGTTGGTGAGCCTGGTCTTGAACTCCTGATCTCAAGTGATCTGCCCACCTCAGCCTCCCAAAGTGCTGGGATTACTGGCGTAAACCACTGTGCCAAGCCATGATGGTTCTCCCTATGTTCCCAGGCTGACCTTGAACTCCTGGCCTCAAGTCATTTATTTTCACTCACCTTTAGCTTTTAGCCTAGAGTAGTAGCATTTAATAATAAGTCATTAGTACAGAGTCATTAGTCTTATTTTGAAGTGTGCTTATATAGACCTAAGGAGACCAGTGTATTCTGTATCACAGAACTCTACATCACAGAGACTATAAAGTCAAATAGAGTTGGTTACATAATTGTTGGTAGAAAGAAATGAAATACTGCTTTCAAGTAATCCTGTCTCCACTAACCCCCCATTTTATGTATTCTGTTGACATATGTGATTTTTAAAAAGAATTAAAATCTCCCCCTTCCCTAAGCTTACTTTGTGGTGTTTTTTTTTTTTTTTTGGAGATGGAGTCTTACACTGTTGTCTGAGGTAGAATGCAGTGGTGCCATCTCGGCTCACTGCAACTTCCGCCTCCCGGGTTTAAATGATTCTCCTGCCTCAGCCCCCTGAGTAGCTGGGATTACAGGCGTCTGCCACCATGCCCAGATAATTTTTGTATTTTTAGTAGAGACAGGGTTTCACTGTGTTGGCCAGGCTAGTCTCGAACTCCTAACCTCATGATCCGCCTGCCTTGGCCTCCTAAAGTGCTGGGATTACAGGTGTGAGCCATCATGCCCAGCCGTCTTCTCATTTTAGGCTGAGACTTTGGGTATTTACTGCATGTAAGTTTGTGATTACACATGGGTGAACTGTAATTTAGCCCATCACATGGTAAGCTAGCTGAGGAGACTTATGTAGAAGATAATTTTCTGAAACATTCTTTGCGTGACAGAATTTTATGGATCCTTAGAATTGGTTGACAAGCCTCATGAAATATCTGTTTTTCCTGCTGCAAAGAGATTACCGATTGAATTATGTTTTAGCATTTAGTAAAATATCTTGCATGTTTGGAAAGTTAGTTTCTAATACTGCTTACAATTATAGATTGAGTATATTCTTTATTTTATCAGATTGGGCAATCTGAAGTCCAGTTCCCCTTTTTACTAGTATTAAGACTTTGAACAGATCCCTTAACCCTCTCTTTTGGAGTATCTTTTAGTGGATTGACTGTCAGATGCAGTTTAAATTACAGTGGAATGTTACCAGGGCAAAAATGGAACAAATTAACCTGCTATTTCTTGCCTTGAAGCTGAAATTACTCACTCTTTTTGCTACCAGCTCATGTTGGAAACATTTTATGAATTGTCCTACAGTTTATGCTGAATATTTAGCTGTCTAATTTTTAATGAAACCTGCCTTAGTGATTGTTTTCTAGGGATTCCCTCCAGAGGGATGCAAAGGTCTAATTGGTTTCATAGAATCTTAGGAAAGAGCCCTTAAGAGGTAATAATGATAGTACCATCATTGATTTCTGATGAACAGGCCTTTGTGTAAGCATTTTAAATGAATTAACAGGCTGGGCAAGCTGGCTCACGCCTGTAGTCCCAGCACTTTGAGAGGCAAAGGCAGGCAGATTGCTTTAGCCCAGGAGTTCAAAACCAGCCTGGTCAACAAAGCGAAACCTCTAAAAAAAAATAATTAAATGAATCAACAGCTCACATTGATTGAGTGCCATCAGTGTTCCTAATGCCTTGACTGACTGCATTTGTTAATTCAGTTGTAACAATTCTAATGATACAGGTATTATTGTTACCACTTTTTCTTTTTTTTGTTGTTGTTGTTGTTTCTGAGACATACTCTCACTTTGTCACCAAGGCTGGAGTGCAGTGGTGCGATCTTGGCTCACCACAATCTCTGCCTCCCGAGTTCAAGCCATTCTTTTGCTTCAGCCTTCCGAATAGCTGAGATTACAGGAATGCACCACCACATCTGGCTAATTTTGTATTTTTAGTAGAGATGGATTTCTCCATGTTGGTCAGACTGGTCTCAAACTCCCGACCTCAGGTGATCCACTCACCTTGGCCTCCCAAAGTGCTGGGTTTACAGGGGTGAGCCACTGCCCCGGGCTGTCTATGTTATTATTGTAATTGCTTTGGTTTAGCACACCACCACCCATAGAAGATAGTGACGTTAATTGATAAATGTATGTGTTCTGACTGGCCACTCCTCCATCTCTCTCCCTGTCATCTAGCCTGCCTATTCCCCCGAGACCCACCAGTATTAAAATTAGGCCAATTGATAACCCTACAATGGCCTCTGGGTGGTCAAGTGAAAGGAAAAGTTTCTTATCTCTCAGTTTAAATCAGAAGCTAATAATGATTTAGTTTAGTAAAGAAGGCATGACAAAAGCCAAGATAGGCTGAAAACGGGTTCTTAAGCCAAATAGCCAAGTTGTTAATGCAAAGGAAATGTTTTTTGAAGGAAATTAAAAGTGTTACTGTATTGAACATGCAAATGATAGGAAGCAAAACATGCTTATCGCTGATAACTGGGAAGTTTTAGTGGTCTGGATAGGAGACCAAAGCAGCCCAACATTTCCTTAAGTTAAATTCGAATCCAGAACAAAGACCTAACTCTCTTAGATTCTGTGAAAGCTGAGAGAGGTGAGGAAGCTGCAGAAGGAACATTTGAAGCCGGCAGAGGTGGCTTAATGAGGTTTGAGGAAAGAAGCAGTTTTCAGAACATAAAAATGCAAAATGAAGCAGCAAGTGCTAATGTAGAAGCTGCAGCAAGTTATCCAGAAGATTTAGCAAAGATAATTGGTGAAGCTGGCTATACCAAACAACAGATTTTCAATGTAAATGAAATAGCCTTCTATTAAAAGAAGATGCTATTTAGGACTTGCATAGTAGAGAAGTCAATGTCTGTCTTTAAAGTTTCAGCCAGGCTATTCCAGGGCTTACTGTGGTTGGTGACTATCAGTTGAAGCCAGTGGTCATTTGCCATTCTGACAGTCCTGAGGTCCTTACAGATTATGCTAGATCTACTTTGTCTGTGCTCCATAAGAAAACAGCAAAGCCTAGATGACAGCACATCTGTTTACAGTATGGTTTACTGAATAGTTTAAGCCCACTGTAGAGACTACTGCTCAGGATAAACAATTCCTTTTGAAATAGTACTGCTCATTGATAGTCACCTAGTCACCCAAAGCCTTAATTAATGTTAAGGAAATTAATGTTATTTCCATGCATAGTAACACAACTTCCATTCTGAAGCCATGTTTAAGGGAATAAATCAACTTTCAAGTGTTATTATTTAAGAAATACATTTTGTAAAGATATAGCTGCTGTAGTTAGTGGTTCCTGTGATGGATCTGGGCAAAGTAAATTGAAAATCTTTTGGAGCAGATTCATCATCTTAGATGCCACTAAGAACACATGTGATTCATCAGAGATTCAAATATCAACAGTAACAGAAGTTTGGAAGATGCGGATTCTAACGCTCATGGTTGACTGAGGGGATAAAGACTTCCTTGGAGGAAGTAACTGCCGACGTGATTCAGATAACAAGAGAACTAGAATTTGAAGTGAAGCCTGAATGTGTGACCGAATTGTCACAATCTCATGATAAAACTTGAACAGATGGAAGAGTTGTTTCTTATGGATGAACAAAGTGCTTTCTTGACATGAAATCTACTCCTGGTGCAGATGCTATCAACATCGTTGAAATGAGAACAAAGGATTTAAAATATTACATAAATTTAGTTAAGAAAGAAAGCAGCAGGGTTTTGAAAGAAATTCTGCAGTGTGTAAAATGCTGTCAGCATTGCTTGCTACAGAAAAATCATTTGTGAAAGGAGTCAAATCAATGTGACAAACTTTACTGTTGTCTTATCTTAAGAAATTGCCACAGCCACCTTAACCCTCAGCAGCCACCACTCTGATCAATCATCTGCCAGCAACATCAAGGCAATATCATCCACCAGCAGAAAGACTGGTTTACTTAAGCCTCAGATGATTGTTAGCTTTTCTTTCTTTTTTTTTTTTTTTTTTTTTTTTTTTAGATAAAGTTTCTCTCTTGTTGCCCAGGCTGGAGTGCAATGGCATGATCTCGGCTCACCACAACCTCTGCTTACTGGGTTTAAGCAGTTCTGCCTCAGCCTCCTGAGTAGCTGGCATTACAGGCATGTGCCACCACACCCAGCTAATTTTTTGTGTGTTTAGTAGATATGGGTTTCACCGTGTTGGCCAGGCTGGTCTTGAACTTTTGACCTCAAGTGATCCACCTGCCTTGGCCGCCCAAAGTGCTGGGATTATAGGCGTCAGCCACCAGGCCCAGCTGCAATTGTAGCTTTTGTTTTGTTTTGTTTTGTTCTGTTTTGTTTTTTTTCTCTTTAGCTTTGTTTTTTTTTTAATTTTAATTTTTAATTTTTTTTAGCAATATTTTAAAATTAAGGTATGTACGCTGTTTTCTAAGACTGTGTAAACATAACTTTTTTTTTGTTTTTTGTTTTGAGAGACAGGGTCCCATTCTATTGCTCAGGCTAACATACAGTGGTATAATCATAGTTTACTGCAACCTCGAACTCCTGGGCTCAAATGATCCTCCCACCTCACCTCCTGAGTAGCTGGGACTATAGGCACAAAATGCCTGGCTAATTTTTTTTTATTTGAGACAAGTTCTCACTGTGTTTCCCAGACTTCTCTTGAACTCCTAGGCTCAATTGATGCTTTTACCTCTTTTACCTCAGCCTTCCAAAGTGCTGGGATTACAGTTCTGAGCAGCTGTGCCTTGCCTAAACATAACATTTTTTTTTTTTTTTTCTGAGACAGAGTCTCACTTTATCCCCCAGGCTAGAGTGCGGTGGCTCCATCTCCGCTCACTGCAACCTCTGCCTCCAGGCTCAAGCAATTCTTCTGCCTCAGCCTTCCAAATAGTTAGGATTACACTCAAGTGCCACCATGCCCGGCTAATTTTTGTATTTTTAGTAGAGATGGGGTTTCACCATGTTGGCCAGGCTGGTCTTGAACTCCTGACCTCAAGTGATCTGCCCACCTCAGCCTCCCAAAGTGCTAGTATTACAGGTGTGAGTCACCACACTTGGCCAAAATGTGACTTTTGTATATATCAGGAAACTAAATTTGCATGACTCCACTTTATTGTAGTACTTTATTACGGTGCTGTCAAACTGAACTTGCCAATATGTCTGTATCATGCTTTTGCACATAGTCCTAGCTCATGACTCAAGGCCAGGAACTGCATTGATTTTCTTGAAATAGTGATAATTTGTAATGATTTTGGAAGTAATTTTAAGAAGTTGTAGTTCCTGGCTGTGCACAGTGGCTTGCATCTCTAATCACAGCACTTTAGGAGGCTGAGGCTGGCGGATCACTTGAGGTCAGGAGTTCAAGACCAGCCTGGCCAACATGGTGAATCCCCCATTCACTGGATGTGCGCATGCCTATAATCCCAGGTACTCGGGAGGCTGAGGCAGAGAATTGTTTGAACTCGGGAGAGGGAGGTGGCAGTGAGTCAAGATCGCGCTGCCACACTCCAGACTGGGTGACGGAGCAAGACTCCATTTCAAAAAAAAAAAAAAAAAAATTGTAATACCCATATTACTGATGTGGATACCCAGAGAGAGAGATCTATAGAGAACTAGCCAAAAGATGCTTGAATTACTTTTTCTATATAGCAGTCTAAACCGTGTAGACAATTTTTTGGTTTATTGTCATTAATCACTATAGAAATAAAGTCTTTTTAAATAAGAAAGTCTTATAAGTAAAACCATGCTTTTATAATTCTTATGGAATTTGTATCTGGCATCTCATAGTTCATTTGCCATGTGCTTTATTTTTATGGTTTTTGTTCGTTTGCTTTCCAGGGAACATTTACTGATGAGAAGTCAAAAGCTTCCCACCACATTTATCCATATTCTTCCTCACAAGAGGATGGTAAGTTAGTTTTGGTTTTGAACGGGTAAGCTCATACATCATACCATATGTGGATTTTATGTCATAGCCTCAAAGACTTAAGCAGAATAACCAGCTTTTTATTTATTTATTTATTTTTTTCCTTTTTGAGACAGAGTCTCTGTCACCCCAGCGGGAGTGTAGTGACGTGATCTCGGGTCACTGCAACTTCCACCTCCCGGGTTCAAGTGATTCTCCTGACTCAGCCTCCAGAGTAGCTGGGATTACAAGCACCCGCCACCTCGCCCAGCTAATTTTTTGTATTTTTAGTAGAGATGGGGGATTCATCATGTTGATCAGGCTAGTCTCAGACTCCTACTTCAGGTGATCCACTTGCCTCAGCCTCCCAAAGTGCTGCGATTACAGGCGTGAGCCACTGCACCCAGCCAGAAAAGAGATTTTTCAGTATTAAATAAATCCTACAGATTAAATACATAGTTTTCTTTAATGAAGAATTATGCCCAACCCCCCTTTTTATTGACTTAACTGGGCTATAAGCAAACTAATTTCGTGTAGCCTAACTTTCTACTTGTTAGACTGTTATTTCTTTGTTGATAATCATCTGGATGTTAAGACTAAGCATGCCTTACATAGTAATCTGATCAATATCTGTGATGTCTCTTGTATTTTGAAAATAAAGAGACTTGTAAGTTAGAGGCATATCTCTGGGAAAAGGGTGGCTTACAGGGCTTAACAGCAGGGTATTATTTTGGTGAATTTACAGTGATTTAGTTTCTAATTTCAGCTCTTCTTTTCTGAAAGTTTATTTCCTCAGTGGCCAGAGTTTATCAGACCTATAGAGACTGAGTTGTGCTAACCATTCTTTCAAAGGACTGCATTGGGAAACATGGTTAATTTAGAGTGAGAAATAGATTTTCTATGGGAATGCAGTAGGCAGATCTTCTGGTAAGCACAACTTATCCCTGTGGGACATCTATATGAATAGTTAAATTATATCAGATTTGAATGACTAATTACCCCCTACTGAGGGGTGAAATACTGAGTATTTTGTCCTTACCACTTGCAGTTGTGGTAGAAGTCAGCAATGAAAACAGGCAATCCCTGTATACTTGCTAAATAATCCATCAGGGGAGGTTTAAGGAACAATTCAAGAAGGATTAAAGGATTAAAAAAGGTCAAATAAGAAATTACAATGTAAATAGAACATCTCTGGAACTGAATAATATTGAAATGAATAATACAATAAAACATTAACCTTTAAAGACCTAGTAGAAGCTGTGCCTAGAGGAACATTTATATCTTTATATTAGGAAAGGAGAAAAGTTAGAAACCAATGGTCCAAACATCTTTCTCAAGAAATTAGAAAATACCAAATTAGACCTTTTCTAATGAAAAAAGAAATAATAGAAGAGCAAAAATTAATGAAGTATAAAGTTCACATTTTGAGATATTCATCAATGGCACATGGTTCTTATGAAGGACTAATAAGGGCCGGGCGTGGTGGCTCACACGTGTAATCCCAGCACTTTGGGAGGCCGAGGCAGGTGGATCACCTGAGGCCAGGAGTTTGAGATCAGCTTGGCCTACGTGGTGAAACCCTGTCTCTACTAAAAACACAAAAAATTAGCTGGGCACAGTGGTGGGCACCTGTAATCTCAGCTACTTGGGAGGCTGAGGCAGGAGAATTGCTTGAATCCAGGAGACGAAGGTTGTGATGAGCCAAGATCACACCACTACACTCCAGTCTATATGAGTGAGAGAGATTCCATCTCCAAAAAATATAATAATAATAAAGTGCACAATTGAAATTTTTTAAAAGATATTTACAGAGTTGTACAGCCATCACTGTTAATTTCAAAATGCGTTTATTGCTTTAAAATAAACCCATATCTGTTAGCAGTCACTTTCCATTCTTTTCTCACCTTAGGTCTTGACAGCCAGCAGTCTGCTTTCTTAGTATATAAATATATCTGTTCAGAACATTTTATAGAAATGAAAGCATATGACATACTGTCTCTTATGTCTCATTCTTTTCATTTAGCATAACGTTTTCGAGGTGAATCTGTTTGATATGGTATTCCCTTTTTTATTGTGGTAAAAACATAAAATTTATCATCTTAATCATTTTTAAGTATACAGTATAGTAGTATTAAGTATACATATCTTGTTGTGCAGTAGATCTTTTTTTTTTCCTTTAGAGGCAGAGTCTTCCTCTGTTACCTAGGCTAGAGTGCAGTGGTGCCATCGTGGCTCCCTGAAGCCTTGACCTCCTGGGCTCACGTGATCCTCCCACTTCAGCCTCCCAAGTAACTGGGAATAGCGGTTTAGAACACCATACATGGCTAATTAAAAAAATTTTTTTTGTTGAGATATGGACGCTGTGTTGCCAAGGCTGGTTTCAAACTCTTGGGCTCAAGCGATCCTCCTGCCTTACTTAGCCTCCCAGTGTGTTGGGATTACAGGTGTGAGCCACTGTGCACAGTCAAGTGCAAGAGATCTTTAGAACTTTCTTATCTTTCAGAACTGTTACTCTGTACCCGTTGAACATCTCTTTCTCTTCTCCCTAGCACAGGGATGTCCAATCTTTTGACTTTCCTGGGCCACATTGGAAGAAGAATAATTTTTCTTGGGCCACACATAAAATACACTAATGCTAACAATAGTGGATGAACTTAAAACACACACAGAAAAACTCATAATGTTTTAAGAAAGCTTATGAATTTGTGTTGGGCTGCATTCAAAGCCATCCTCCGCCCCACGTGGCCCATGGGTCGTGGGTTGGACAAGCTTGCGCTACTTCTTTTGACTACCCTTCTGCTTTCTATTTCTAAGAGTTTGACTACTCTAGATAGCTAATATAAGTGGAATCATTTAGTATTTGTATTTTTGGCACTGGCCTGTTTTACTTAGTATAGTGTCCTTAAGATTTATTTATGTTGTAGCATGTGCCTGTATTCAATTATATTTGTATACTATGTTTTTATTTATTCATCCATAGATGGACATTTAGGTTGCTTTTGCATTTTGGCTGTTGTGAATACTGCTATAATGAACATGGGTGTGCAAATAGCTCTTCAGCATCCTAGTTTCTGTTCTTTTGGGTCAATATCCAGAAGTATTGCTCGATCGTATGGTAATACTGTTTTTAATTGGTTTTAGCAACCTTTCATAGCTGCTATATCATCTTACATACTCATCAACGATGAACAATGGTTCTATTTCTCTGTATTTTTTTTTCTGTTTTGTTATAATGGTCATCTTAACAGATCCAAGCTGATATCTCATTATGGTTTTAATTTTCATTTTCCTGATGATTAGTGACGCTGAGTATCTTTTCATATGCTTATTGGTCATTTGTATATCATCTTTGGAGAAATATCTACTCCAGTGCTTTTTTCGTTTTTATTTTTTGAAATGGAGTTTCATTCTTGTTGCCCAGGCTAAAGTACAAAGTCGTGTTCTCGGCTCACTGCAACCTCCATCTCCCCGGTTCAAGCAGTCCTCCTGCCTCAGCCACCCAAGTGGCTGGGATTACAGGTGCCTGCTACCATGCCTGGCTAATTTTTGAATTTTTAGTAGAGATGAGGTTTCATCTTGTTGGCCAGGCTGGTCTCTAACTCTTGACCTCAGGTGATCTACTTGCCTTGGCCTCCGAGAGTGCTGGGATTACAGGAATGAGCCACTGCACCCGGCCCTATCTGTATTTTTAACAAACAAATACTCCTGTATTCCCAGCTTTTTGGGAAGCCAAGGAGGACAGATCACCTGAGGTTGGGAGTTTGAGACCAGCCTGATCAACATGGAGATCAAGCTGGCTATAATCCTAGCTACTTGGGAGGCTGAGGCAAGAGAATCGCTTGAACCCAGGAGGTAGGGGTTGCGGTGAGCCGAAATTGTGCCATTGTACTCCATCTCAAAAAAAAAAAAAAATCAGAATTTTTATCAATGTCAGCTGTGGTTAGGAAAGATACTTCTTTTCTTTTTCTCATAAAAGTGCACTGTCTTTGACAATGGAATCAGTATTCTGAAAGGCAGCTTTTACTAGTTAAAACACCAAGACACTCTTGGCAGGACAGGACAGGTTAGTTTATGTAGTGGGGGATTTACAGAGATCCTCTGGCCTCTTTTTTCCTCTGCCATGTTGAGTTACCAGGTTAGGGAACAGAGCCTGATTCTGTCATTTTCACCTTTTGTTTTGAGATGGGGACTCACTCTATTGCCCAGCCTGAAGTGCAGTGGTGAAATATTAATAGTTCACTGAGCAGCCTTAAACTATTAGGTGCAAGTGATCTTCCTGTCTTGGCCTCCTCAGTAGCTGGGAATATAGACGCACACCACCATGCATAGCTATTTATTTATTTATTTATTTATTTATTTATTGAGACGGAGTCTCGCTCTGGGTTCAAGTAATTTCCCTGCCTCAGCCTCCCGAATAGCTAGAACTACAGGCAAGTGCCACCATGCGCTGCTAATTTTTTGCATTATTAGTAGAGATGGAGTTTCACCATGTTAGCCAGGATGGTCTCAATCTCCTGACCTTGTGATCTGCCCGCCTCAGCCTCCCAAAGTGCTGGGATTACAGGTGTGAGCCACCACACCCAGTCTTATTTTTAGTTTTTTGAGAGACTGAATCTCACTATGTCGCCCAGGCTGGTCTTGAACTCCAGGGCTCAAGTGATCTTCCTGCACCTGCCTCCAGAAGTGCTGGGATGATAAGCATGAACCACCACACCTGGCCCCCTTTCACTTTCTTTTAAGATAGTTAAGTGAGTTGTTTTATACTTCAAAAACAGCATAGGTATGGGGGCTTCATAGCTTCATTCAGTGAAGATGAGGCTATATCTTGTTGAAACTGGCACTGGAAAGTGACTTTTACTTGGCTAATTTACTTAGATCTGTTTTTTTTTTTTTTTTGCTGTTTCTTGGGCTTTAAGCGGACACACTTCAGAACTTCCCTCTTACTAGTAGGAATACATTTTCTAAGCTAAATTCAGACTACCAGAGAAATACATAATAACCAATTTTGAAATGTCAAGGTGATTCAACTGTGATTAGAAAAGCAATCGCTTTATTATGTAATTTGCATTTATCTCTGGAAAGGAAACCTGAAAAAAAAAAAGTCTACAATACGTCGTCACATTGCTTACATTGTTGGGAGCGATAAATAAACAGGTATGAGGCAGTTAAAGAATAGTAAAAATAGCATTATTGGTGAAAGCTTTGATGTAGCCCTGTAAAGCTTATAGGACATCAGAGAAAGGGAATCTAGAGGAAGCAGAGTACTTAGTAAAGCTTTCATCACTGAGATGAAGTATGGTTTACATCTTGAAAGATGTGTGATAATTGCCAAGCCTCACAGAAGGAGGGATGAGGTTCACTGTGGAAAGTGAAGTATTAAATAATATGGTGATTATTATTTAGGTAGAAGAGAGAGGGGAGGCTGGCAGGTGAATTGAATGGGAGTATTTTACCACAGAGGATAAGTGGTTTTGTCAACAGTGATGGATAGTAGACCTACAGTCTGGGAAATTTGAAAGACTGAGAAATATTTGTTTTATCTGGTAGGTAGTACTCAATTTGAAAACTTTCTGTTTTTAAGCCAGCAATGGCATGTCAGAAAAATTAGAAAAAAAATTTTTTTTTGTTCATTAGCAAACTAAAACATCTTAGTAAAAATTAAGGCTAAAAGTCATAGTTTATTATTTTGTCAGTTTGACTGAAGTTTTTTCTTTTTCCCTTTCAGAAGAATGGTTGAGACCGGTGATGAGAAAAGACAAGCAAGTGTTAGTGCATTGGGGCTTTTACCCAGACAGGTAATGTCCATATGCTGTGAGACCTGGTATAAAGATTTTTTTGAAAGGAAGGCACATTTATTTATAGTTTTATTTTCTGAATAGTGACAATTTGTTGATTTGTGTTTACTAATTTTTCTCACTTCTGGAGTCTTTATTGACTATTTTCTTATTTAAGGTACAGAAATTAATAAGGTCACCATTAAATGGTGAATGAATAAGCCATAAATTGCTTTATTTATCTTTTTATTTATTTATTTTTAAAGATGGAGTTTCATTCTGTCGCCCAGGCTGGAGTGCAGTGGCACTGTCTCGGTTCACTGCAACCTCCGCCTCGTGGGTTCAAGTGATTCTCCTGCCTCAGCCTCCTGAGTATCTGGGATTATAGGCACCCGCCACCACACCTGGCTAATTTTTGTACTTTTAGTAGAGACGAGGTTTCACCATGTTGGCCAGGCTGGTCTCAAACTCCTGACCTTGTGATCTGCTTGCTTAGGCCTCCCAAAGTGCTGGGAGTACAGGTGTGAGTCGCTTCACCTGAGCAGCTTTATTTATTTTTAAAAAAACTGATATCAAGGCTGGGCGTGGTGGCTCACGCCTGTAATTCCAGCACTCTGGGAGGCTGAGACAGGTGGATCGTGAGGTCAGGAGTTCAAGACCAGCATGGCCAACATAGTAAAACCCTGTCTCTACTGAAAATAAAAAAAATTAGCTGAGTGTGGTGGTGGGCGTCTGTAATCTTAGGTACTTGGGAGGCTGAGGCAGGAGAATCACTTGAACCTGGGAAGCGGAGGTTGTAGTGAGCCGAGATCATGCCGTTGAACTCCAGTCTGGGCGACAAGAGCAAGAATCCATCTCAAAAAACAAACAAACAAAAAAACCCTCAAAACCATATCTTTTATGTATTTGCCAAAAAATGTCTCTGTGGTATTAGGTTCCTGATTTATATTTGTTTCCTTTAAGAAACGAATTTTGCCAGGCATGGTGGCTCATGCCTGTAATCCCAACACTTTGAGATGCCGAGGCGGGTGGATCGTGTGAGGTCAGGAGTTCAAGACCAGCCTGGCCAACATTGTGAAACTTCATCTCTACTAAAACTATAAAAAGTTAGCAAGATGTGGCACACACCTGTAATCTCAACTACTCAGGTGTCCGAGGCATGAGAATCACTTCAATCTGGGAAGCGGAGGTTGCAGCAAGATGAGATCATACCACTGCACTCCATCCTGAGTGACAGAGTCTCACTCTGTCTCTAAAAAAGAAAAAGTTTTTTTTTTTTCCTAGTGTTTATTACTGATCAGATTTTTTTGAAACAGAGTCCTGCTCTGTAGCCCAGTCTGGAGTGCCGTGGCGCAGTTTTGGCTCACTGTAACCTCTACCTCCTGGGTTGAAGTGATTCTCCTGCCTCCAGCCTTCTAAGTAGCTTGGATTACAGGCGCCCGCCACCAGGCCCAACTGATTTTTGTGTTTTTAGTAGATACGGGGTTTCATCATGCTGGTCAGGCTGGTCTTGAACTCCTGACCTCAGGTGATTCATGTGCCTCGGCTTCCCAAAGTGCTGAATTACAGGTGTGAGCCACTGTGCCTGGCCTGATCAGTTTGCTTTTTTGAAAAACTTCTCATGCCAAACCATTAAGGATGAAATTAATTTATGTCTAAAACTGACTTTTTCTTTTCATCAGAAATTTCTTTTCCTAGTGTTTTTGTGGCTTTTGTATGTCAATCCACGCTAGTTTCAGTATCTATAGTATGAAAAACGAATATTATAAACAAGAGGTAGATATTAGTGACGATAGTGGTCCTTGTTTAATATTATGCCTGCCTAGTGCACGTGGAAATAGGGATAACATTCCTTGTACTTTATTTTTCTAAACCTATAGTAGAGCAGCTTTAGTATTCATTTCATTCTTGTCATGTAAAGTAGAGATTTTCGTTATGGTTTCTACAGGTCTAGTCAGTCGTCTTTCACCTCTACTTTTTTTATTTTTCTTTTTTCTTTCTTTTTTTTTGTTTTTTAAGATAGAGTTTAGCTCTTGTTGCCCAGGCTGGAGTGCAATGGCACAATCTCGGCTCACTGCAACCTCTACCTCTCGGGATTCAGGCGAGTCCCCTGCCTCAGCCTCCCAAGTACCTGGGATTACAGGCGCCTGCCACCATGCCTGGCTAATTTTTTTTTTTTTCTTAGTAGGGACGAGGTTTCTCCATGTTGGTCAGGCTGGTCTCGAACTCCCGACCTCAGGTGATCCACCCGCCTTGGCCTCCCAAAGTGCTGGGATTACAGACGTGAGCCACTGCACCTGGCCTGTTTTTATTTTTTCATAAGTTATTTGGGTACAGGTGATACCTCGTTGCAGGAGTAAGTTCTTTAGTAGTGATTTGTGAGATTTTGATGCATCCATCACCTGAGCAGTATACACTACACCTTATTTGTAGTCTTTATCCCTCGCACCTCCCACCACTTCTTTCACCTCTACTTCTGTCTACTTCCTGTCTTCTCATATTATTTATAGCAAATCCCAAACACCATTTGAATCATAAGTATTTTAGTGTGTATTTTAAAACAAATACATATTTTTAAAATAAATACATTCATTTATTTATTTATTTTTTGGAGATGGAGTCTTGCTCTGTCTCCCAGGCTGGAGTGCAGGGGCCTGATCTCTGCTCACTGCAACCTCCACCTCCTGGGTTCTAGCGATTCTCCTGCCTCAGCCTCCCGAGTAGCAGGGATTACAGGCGCACACCACAATGCCCTGCTAATTTTTGTAATTTTAGTAGAGTTGGGGTTTTGCCATGTTGGTCAGGCTGGTCTTGAACTCCTGACCTCACGTGATTCCCCCACCTCAGCCTCCCAAACTGCTGGGATTATAGGCGTGAGCCAACACACTGGCCTTTTTTTTGTTTTTTTTTTTTTTTTGAGAGAAGGTCTTGCTCTTTTTCCCAGGCTGAATTGCAGTGGCACAATCACAGCTCAAGTGATCCCCCCCTAGGGGCTGGCACTGTAGGCACGTGCCACCATACGTGCCTTATTTTTAAATTTTTGGTTGTCAGGGGCCTCAGGCTTGTCTGAACCTCCTGGCCTCAAATGATTCAAAGTAATAATACCATTGTCATTACTAAAACCCAAACAGTTCCTTAATATAAAATGTTATGTAAGCATATTCATCTACATCTTCTTAGGAAAAAAAAAATATGCTGGGCAGGGTGGCTCATGCCTATAATCCCAGCACTTCGGGAGACTGAGATGGGAGGATCACTTGAGGCCAGAAGTTCTAGACCACCTTGGGCAACTTGGTGAAACCTTGTCTTTACAAAACATACAAAAATTAGCCAGTCTTGATGACATGTACCTGTAGTCTCAGATACTTGGGGCGGGGCGGGGCGGAGGCAGGAGAATTACTTGAGCCTCATAGGTTGAGGCTGCAGTGAGCTGAGATGGTGCCACTGAACTCCAGTCTGGGGCAACAGAACGAGACCCTATGTCAAAAAAATAAGTGTTGTCTCATAGATGACACATTTGATTGATTGATAGTTGTTTGCATTAGAATTTAGATAAAATCTACATGTTGTGATTAGTTTGTATATTTAAACTTTCCTAATTTATAGTTTATAGGTTCTTTCTCTGTCTTTGTAAACTCCCCCTTTTAGTGTATTATTTAAGAAACAAGTTGGTTTGTCATACTTTGTTGACCACAGTATGGAATTTTTCAGTGGCAGCACTGTGGTTTATTTGAACAGATTTCTCTGTTCTCTATTTCTCTTAAATTGGTAGCTGGAAGTAGAGGCTGATGAGACTCCACTTTAATTGGGCAGGAACAAGGCTGTTGCATAGATGTGTGTTCTTTATCAGGAGACATAAAATGTCAGGTTTTGCATTGTTTTTGTTAGTTTATTTTACTTGTAATTATATTTTTAAAAGAAGGAAGTATGTCTAGATTCATTCAAAATTTTAAGAGTATATGCAGTCTTTATGTAGTTCGAGTTAATTACAGCTAAATCAAGTCAGCTTTGTAATCAGTCTCATCTGAACCATAATTGACAAGTAGGTGAATTAACTTCCCCTCCCCTAAAGATTAGTTGTTAACTTTTTTTTTTTTTTTGAGACTGAATCTCGCTCTGTTGCCTATCCTGGAGTGCAGTGGCACGATCTCCACTCACTGCAACGTCTGCCTCCTGGGTGCAAGCAATTCTCCTGCCTCAGCCTCCGGAGTAACTGAGATTAAAGATGCGCACAGCCAAGTCCAACTAATTTCTTTTTTTTTTTTTTTTTTCCCGAGACGGAGTCTTGCTTTGTCGCCCAGGCTGGAGTGCAGTGGCGCCATCTTGGCTCACTGCAACCTCCGCCTCCCGCGTTCAAACGATTCTCCTGCCTCAGCCTCCCGAGTAACTGGGATTACAGGCGCCCACCACCTCGCCCAGCTATTGTTTTGTATTTTTAGTAGAGATGGGGTTTCACCGTGTTAGCCAGGTTAGTTTGGATCTCCAGACCTCGTGCTCCGCTGGCTTTGGCCTCCCAAAGTGCTGGGATTACAAGCATGAGCCACCGTGCCAGGCCCGTTGTATTTTTTTTTAGTAGAGACAGGATTTTGCCATGTTGTCCAGGCTGGTCTTGAATTCCTGACCTCAGGTGATCAACTGCCTCAGCCTCCTAAGGTGTTAGAATTACAGGTGTGAGCCATGGCTCCTGGCCAGATTCCATATGCTTTTGAGCTGACTTCTAAATAGTAACTAAATGGAAGCAGATACTTGTCATCATACTTTTATTCCATTTAGATGTCACTTGGTTTCATAGTTTACTGGTCAATATAGTGATATTCACAATGTTTCATTTTGGTAAATAATTTTATGCTTGTTTTATGATTGTGTTGGAGTAGGTGGCCTGATGTATATTGTAAGTTAGAGCTTGTTGATAAAGAGGCTCTTTGAGCAAAGAGATGTAAGTAAAATGGATATCTGGGTAGTGAGGAAGCAGTCTGTGTAGAGTGCATGCAGGCTTAGTGGTGCATGTGGAATAATGTCACCAAAGCCTGTGTGGCTCAAATATAACATGAGTAAGGAGAGAAGAGAGAAGATGTGGTCAGAGTCCCTGTGACATAATCAGATCTTGAAGCCATGGCAAGTCATTGTTTTAGGCTTTTGACTTTCACTTTGATTGGGTGAGAGCTGTTGGAAGGATTGGATCGGTGGAGTGATGTGGACTGACTTAGTTTTCAAAAAGATCACTGTGGTTACTGTATGAAAAATTAACTCTTGAGAGACCAAGAGACCAATCGAAGCAGCAGGAAAACCAGTGAGCAGAGTGGAGGGGGTAAGAATTAGGTAGATTATTGACATACTTTGAAGTTCGAGCTGGTCACATTTGCAGGTGGTTTGATTACAGGCTGTGCTTGAGAATGTAGTCAAGGCAATTTCCAAGGATTTTGGCCTGAACAGCTGGAAAGATAAAGTTATTTACTGAAATTTAGATGATTGGCTAGAGTACATTGCTGGGGCCAGGGTAACATTTCAAGTTGAGCTTTGAGTTTTAGGTTTGGATGCTTGTTAGACATTCTACACAAGGAGAGGTGAAATTGGCTGTTGGATTTATGAGTTCAGTATGCTTAGAAGAGTGTTGATATAAAATTTGAAGTTGTCAGTGTATATTCGAAGTCATAGGAATGAATGAAATTAGCAAGGGAAAAGGATTTTTCCAAAACCTGAACCTGGGAGATTTTGCAGGTTGAAGACATTTGGGCCGAAGACCAGAAGCTGGCGTGGAAACTGAAGAGAGGCTGGTGAAGATAAGGAATATCAGGTGATAGTACTTTCTTGGTGGCCAAGTGAGGGAAGTGCTTGGAGGAAAGAGCAAGCAGTTGTTTAAAATTCTTTGATCTTAGTCTTGAACTTCAGGTTTAACAATATGAAGGTTATTGGTGACTTCTACAGAGTTTTCTTGGCAGGATAGTAAGGGCAAAAATGTCTGATAAGTTGCTATTAATAGATTTTAGTAGTATTTATTTTAGTTGTTTTGTTTTGTTTCGCGATAGAGTCTCACCCTGTTGCCCAGACTGAAGTGCAGTGGGATGATCTCAGCTCACTGCAACCTCTGCCTCCCAGCTTCAAGTGATTCTTCCACCTCAGCTTCCTGGGTAGAGGGGCTACAGGCACGTCCCACCATGCCTGGCTAATTTTTATATTTTTTGGTAGAGATGGGGTTTCACCTCGTTGACCATGCTGTGATTTTAGTAGTATTTCTAATATATGTTCTCACTTTTTGTAAGAGTCTTTCTAATGAATTACCTTTGACTCTAATTTGTTTTTCTCTTTTCACTTTCTTTATAGCTATGATACTTGGGTCCATAGTAATGATGTTGATGCCGAAATTGAAGATCCACCAATTCCAGAAAAGCCATGGAAGGTAAATGATTTAAAAAAAAAGATATTTTAATAATCCTTTTTTTTTTTTTTTGAGACAGAGTCTCAGTCTGTTGCCCGTGCTGGAGTTCAGTGGTGCAATCTTGGCTTACTGCAATTTCTGTCTCCCAGGTTCAAACAGTTCTCATGTATCAGCCTCCCAAATAGCTAGGACTAAAGACATGTGCCACCACGTCTGGCTAATTTTTGTATTTTTAGTAGAGATGGGGTTTCACTGGGTTGGTCACAGTAATCTTGAACTCTGACCTCAGGTGATTCATCTGCCTCTGCCTTGGCCTCCCAAAGTGCTAGGATTACAGGTGTGAGCCACTGTGCCCCACCAAAAAAATTCGTATAATAATCTAATAGCTCTTCTCAGCTATTCTCTACAGCAGTCTCTAAGGAGATACAGAATGTTGGTTTCCCTTTCCTATTATCCATTTATGAGATATGCATGGCCATGAAGACTTTATTATCTAGGTCTTAGATGAAATGTCTGCAGTGATGTTTGAGGAGAATCCAAAGCCAGGTCAGATTGTGGTTTGTGAGAGAGGAGCATGAGGAATGGAGTTGAACATCACTGATAATACCATTTGGGAAGCTTGGAAGCAGTGCCTGCGTGACTTTTAGAATAATACAGACTTACTTTATTAATCATTTCTACCATAATATAGTAAGAGTCTGTACATTGACTTGTTAATCAACTTTTGATGTGGAAATAATTTAAAGTTCAAGGGACATGGTGGCTCACACCTGTAATAACAGCACTTTGGGAGGCTAAGACAGGAGGATTGCTTGACCAGCTGGAGCTACCAAAAGAAAATATTATCCAAGCATAATGTCAAGTGCCCTATAGTCCTGGCTACATACTTGGAAGGTTGAGGCAAGAGGATTGCTGGAGTTGAGGAGGTTGAGGCTGTAGTGAGCCATGATTGCACGATTTCACTCCAGCCTTCGTAACAAATTAAGACTCGATCTCAAAACAAAAAAAAATAATTTAAAAGTTGCAATAGTAGTACAAAGCAAAGCACTACTTTGTACCCTTCTTCCAGATTTTTCTATTTTTACCTATTTTAGGAATTAAATGTTGAAATTATACTATAATAGTAAAGGAGTAAACTGTATGACCCCATGAACCATGTAATGTTGTGAAGTACTACTGAAGGATTTTTACTGTGTATTTCTCAGTAGATTATAGTATCAGAAGTTTAAGACTGGGAATGATTGGAGAGCTTACTGTGGTTTCACATTATTAGGAAGGAAACTAGGCTCCACAAGTTAAGTGATTTTACCCAAGGACACAGACTTTTGTATTATTTTGACATGAAGATTTTTTTTCAGATAATAGAGCAGAGGGTTTGAGAGCTCAGGCAGAACTTAGTGCAAATCCAAGTTTTGCCCCTCATTAGGGGTGTAACTAGTCAGCTTACTAAAACTGTTTGCCCCAATTTTCTGATTTGGAAAGCCAGAGAGTATAATACCTGCATTATTTCACTGTGCTTAGGAGGGTTAAATAGGGTTATATGTGTAAGGTGTTCATCATAGTGCCTGACACAAACAGTTGTTAGCTGTCACATACCCTTCTAACATGCTTTCTCAGGAGATTTCTTTCAAGGATTTCTCAATAGTTAAAGGATGTTCAGTGTGAATATTCAGCTCTTTTTTAAAAAAAAAAAAAAGCAATGTAAACATGTTTCTCACACTTTGGAAAACATTATTCTGACATTTATTTTCTGAACTATCACTTAGTTAATTTACCCTTTTCTTTAGCACAGCCCTGTTTTCTTTTTCTAATTAGCTTAAGGCTTCTCAGTACTTTGTACACTCTTCTCATAATTTGTCCATTTAGGAGTCTTTTCAGGTTACGTTATTGGAGGCCTTATTTGTCTTTGACAGGCTGTTAATTTTGTGTTTGTGTATATTACTATGTAACTGTAGTTTTCAAGGGAGAGGAGGTATGTAGTCAAATGGATATCATTCTTAACTCAAGGTACATGAAAGGCATATCCCAAATAACCAGTTTAGTAGCTCTTCCAAAAACAAAACAGGGAGTTTAGATTGACAAATTACTAGGAAGTTCATACTGTTTTCTAGTCATTGCCACAGTGTATCTTGTTTTTACCGTGTTCTAGGAAAGCTTATAGTTCTTTTGTAATCTGTTCCTGACTGGGCATGTTCATATTCATTTCAACCAACGCTACCCCAACTCAAACCCCACCATGACTTGAGTTTTTTTATACAGGGAAGAATTGTCTAGTGTCAAATTCCAGTTATGTCCCCATTGAGAAATACTGTTGGATAATGTGGAATGTTACATAGGTTAGTCCTGTGGTTTGAGTATCTATCTATATATATCTACATTTGTACAACATCTGGACAACCTTTCATTTTATTAATTCTTACTCAGAAGCATGAAATAAAACAAGGGAGGTGGCCATATAAAGGACTGGGAAGAAGCCACCATCTGACTCTCACTTTTCCATTTCTACCTCAGCCTTGGCTATCCCTGAAAGATCTCTGTAAGCACCATGTGTACTTGTTGGGGCAGGTAATAGGCCTGTGCAAATTTGCTCTTTCGTCAACACTTAGAGTGTTGTTGATAAACTCAGAAACATCCTTTGTGCCTAGATCAATGACTGATTTTGGCTCTGTGCTGTTGAATGTTTTTATCAGTGATTTTCATGAACTTAAGGATGAAATGATTAAGAAAAACAAATTTGACGAACTTTGCTATCAAAATCTAAGTCTAATATAAATTAGTGATGCTTTTTTGTCCTCTTTACCTGGTAAAAGATGTGGAATAAAAATCGAGATGAATAAATTACGACTCACATATCAGTTTTATGCATTTGAGGCTTTGAAAATAATCAGCTTGTTTCTTTTTCAATACTTTAAAACCTTGAGTGATTTTATTATTTATGTAGGTATTCATGCTTTGATTTGGTTTTAGGTTCATGTGAAATGGATTTTGGACACTGATGTTTTCAATGAATGGATGAATGAGGAGGATTATGAGGTGGATGAAAGTAGGAAGCCTGTGAGTTTTCGTCAGCGGATTTCAACAAAGAATGAAGAGGTATTTTCTTTGGCACTGTTTCTCACCATTAAGTCTTCCTTCTTGGCCTAAATCTTATCCAGGCTTCATCAATAAACCGTCACATACAAATCACTTAGAAACTTTCACATCTACCTGATGGCTGATGTGCCGTCCCGTCAGAATTCCTAAGTGGCTGTAACAGCTATTTTAGAAGCTGATATCCTCCCAAAAAGGGGTATGAAAATCTCAAAAGGTTGTTAAGATTTAAAGTGGCCCATGCAGAAGGGTAGTGGTACGGCTGATTTTGCCCACTAGATCTGAAATGTAATATAATCACGGTAGAATTTAATATAGCTGTTGGTTTTCCTATGGAAAACTCATTTTGTTTAATATGTTTATATACTTTTTGAGACAGAGTCTTGCTCTGTCATCCAGGCTGTAATGCAGTGAAGCACAGTCTCGGCTCACTGCAACCTCCGCGTCCTGATTGAAGCAGTTCTCCTGCCTCAAGCCTCCTGAGTACCTGGGATTATAGGCGCCCCCCACCACACTTGGGTAATTTTTGTATTTTTAATAGAGACAGGATTTTGCCATGTTGGCCAGGCTGGTCCTGAACTCTTGACCTCAGGTGATCCATCTGCCTCGGTCTCCCAAAGTGCTGGGATTACAAGCATGAGCCATCATACCTGGCCTGTTTTATATTATTATTTATTTTTATTTATTTATTTAGTTTTTGAGATGTAGTCTCACTCTGTCACCCAGGCTGGAGTGCAGTGGCGCAATCTCGACACTGCAACCTGTGCCGCTTGGGTTCAAGCGACTCTACTGACTCAGCCTCCTGAGTAGCTGGGATTACAGGTACCTGCCACCGCGCCTGGCTAATTTTTGTAGTTTTAGTTTAAATGGGGTTTTATCATCTTGACCAGTCTGATCTTGAACTCCTGACCTCGTAATCCACCTGCCTTGGCCTCTCAAAGTGCTGGGATTATAGGCGTGAGCCATGGTGCCCAGCTTCTGTTTAATATTCTTAAATAACTTTGTTAATGCACGGATAGTAGTCTAAAGTACAGGCCTTAAACACCTTAAGAGTTTCAGTTCATACATAGAGCAAATTGAGGAACAAAGAGAAAGGAAGAAAATATTTTTAAAAATGAAAAAAATAAAAGAGTTACAGTTCAGTCTGCCTTTCCGAGGGTAGACGACTTTACATTTTATATCCTTTAAGTTGTTCAATTACTTAGTTACCCACGATTCCTTGTAAGGCACAACTTGTGTGGTAGGTGTCACTGGAAGATGACACTGAGAAGAAGGCATGTTAGTACTGGGTTTGTGATAGCTTTAGAGACTTGTGGTTCCTTTTCGTGGGGTATTATTGTTTACTTTTTTTTTTTTGAGACGGAGTCTTACTCTGTCACCCAGGCTGGAATGTAGTGGCACGATCTTGGCTCACTGCAATCTCCGCCTCCTGGGTTCAAGCTATTCTCCTGCTTCAGCCTCCTGAGTAGTTGGGGCTACAGGTATGCGCCACCGAATCCGGCTAATTTTTGTATTTTTGGTAGAGACAGGGTTTCACCATGTTGGCCAGGCTGGTCTTGAACTCCTGACCTCAGGTGATCCACCTGCCTTGGCCTCCAAAAGTGCTGGGATTACAGGCTTGAGCCACCGTGCCCGGCCTGTTTTATTTTTGGAAAAGCTTTGAGATGGATATTCTTTGAACCCTTGACTTACAGAGTGTACAGTTCTTTCATACCTATTTCAGTGCTGTGACTTTACTACGAAAACTTTACTGTTTTTCACATTTATATATACACATACATATATATATATATATATATATATATATATTTTTTTTTTTTTTTTTTTTTTTGAGGTGGAGTCTTGCTCTGTTGCCCAGGTTGGAGTGCAGTGGAACGATCTTGGCTGAATGCAATCTCTGCCTCCTGGGTTCAGGTGATTCTCCTGCCTCAGCCTCCCCAAAAGCTGGGATTACAGGTGCACACCACCACACTTGGCTAATTTTTGTATTTTCAGTAGAGGTGGGGTTTCACCATGTTGGCCAGGCTGATCTTGAACTTCTGACCTTAGTTGATCCACCTGCCTTGGCCTTCCAAAGTGGTGGGATTACAGGTATGAGCCACCACGCCTGGCCGATTTTTAGGAAAAATATTAGGAAACAAAAATATTAAATGGCTGGGCACAATGGCTCATACCTGTAATCCTAGCACTTCTGGAGGCTGAGGTGGGAGGACTGTTTGAGCCCAGAAGTTTGAGACCAGCCTGGGCAATGTAGCAAGACCTTGTCTCTTCAAATAATAAAAAAATTAAAGAAAAAAGAGAAAAGAAGAATATTTTACAGTTGAAGCTTTGTCATACATTTTTACTTGTAGTTGGTTCCTGTTTGTATTGGAATTGAACTCCTCAAAAAATGTTTTTCCATCCCCCTTCTTATGGTGCTGATGAGAATTCAAATTCTCTTATTTTGACGTTTCCCAGCAGATATACTTACATATTTGCTTTCTCTTAATGTATTTTAATCCAAGGCTTTTGTGCCATTAGGAATATTACAGTTTCTCCATTACATTATTTAACTGGTCTGTTCATACCCATTCCTGTTCAGATTTAGTTTATTCATTTATTTTTAGGAGATAATATAAAGATGGATATTTGTTAATAGGGCTGGGCATGGTGGCTCACGCCTGTAATTCTAGTACTTTGGGAGGATAGGGTAGGTGGATTGCTTGAGCCCAGGAGTCCGAGACCAGCCTGGGCAACATGGCAAGACCCCATCTCTGCAAAAAATACAAAAATTAGCGGGCATGGTGGTGGTGCACACCTGTAGTCCCAGCTTCTTGGGAGGTTGAGGTGAGGGGGGATCAGTTGAGTCCAGGAGGTTAAGGCTGCAGTGATCCACAACTACTTAAACTTGAGAGTCAGAGGTTGCAGTGAGCTGAGATCGCACCTCTGCACTCCAGCCTTGGTGTCAGAGTGAGACCCTGTCTCCAAAAAAAAAACGGAAAACATTTAACTTCAGCTTTACTGTATTACTCTGTATTACTGTATCATTCAAAGGTGTGTATCCTTTAGATATTTTTTTCCAAACTGCTATTACATACACATAAGGTATTTAAGATTCTCAGTTTGATGCTATGGAGCTTCTGAATGAAAATAACAGTTGTAAGGAATAGGATGGAAACAGAGAAAATTAATGTTTAATTCATGGATTTTTTTGTTTTGGTGTGAGACAAAATCTCATTCTATCACCTAGGCTGATGTGTGGTGGTGCGATCATAGCTCACTGTGACCTTGACCTCCTGAGCACAAGGTATCCTCCTACCTCAGTTTTCTGAGTAGTTGCGGCTACAGACGTGCACCCTCATGCCCAGCTAACCTTTTTTTGTTTGTTTTTGTAGAGAGGAGGTCTTACTATGTTTTCCCAGGTTGGTCTTAAACTCCTGGGCTCAAGCAGCTCTCCTGCCCCACCACCCCACCACCACCTTGGCCTCCCAAAGTGCTGGAATTACAAGCGTGAGCCACCATGCTCAGCCTAATTGATGTTTTAATTTCGAATTATTTACCTATGTCTCTGAATGCTTTTACCTAATCTAGTACTTTAGATCATTTAGGTGTTTTTTTCTTTATGATCATCTGTTTATTAAATTGGTAGTTATTGTCTGCAGGTTCACTTTTGTATGTTGATCTTGTGTCTTGAAATTTTCCTGAACTTACTCATTAGATCTAGTAGGTTTTTGTTGTTGTTATCAATTAGTTAGGGGTTTTTTATGTATAAAATTGTATCATCTGCAAGCAGGGATAATTTTACTTACAAAGGTTGACTTTGTTTCCTTCTTTGAGACAGAGTCTTGCTCTGTCACCCAGGCTGGAGTGCAGTGGCATGATCACAGCTCAGTGCAACCTTTGCCTACTGAGTTCAAGCAGTTTTCGCCTAAGCCCTCCTGAGTAGCTGGGAGTACAGGCATGTGCCACCATACCCAGCTAATTTTTTGTATTTTTAGTTGAGACAGTTTCCCTGTATTGGACAGGCTGATCTTGAACTCTTTTCCTCAAGTGATCTTCCTGCCTCGGCCTCCCTGCTGGGATCACAGGCATGAGCCATGGCACCCGGCCTAGGGGTTGACTTTTAAATGATGTTGCCATCTTGCTTAACATCTCTTATGACATGAAGTTATCTTTTCTATTTATTTTAAGATTAAATAAGATTCATTTCTATAGTTCTGCATTTTCACAGGATCATTTGGCCTGTCTTTGTATTTTGTCAGCTTAATAGAGTATATTTCATTTCATATTTTTTCCAGTAGTTATTGAAATGTGTTTTCCACCTCAAAACATAGAACATGAACAGTAACAGTTTTTAGTTGTGCATGGTTTCAGCGTGTCTGTTGTAGCATGGTTTGAATAACTGAGGGCTGGTATTTCCATTGATGATATAGATCACCTGAAAGGTCAGGGATAGTCTTTTGATTACCGGTGTTCCTGGATGATTAATGATATTCTTTTCATTTGCTCTGAATTAAGGATATGCTGTTGTCTTTGTGTGTGGAGACTCACATTTGGTCAAGGATTTATAGAAATTGAGGAGTTAGCAAAGATAGTTGATATTTATTTTCATTTACTTCTTCCTAGCCAGTCAGAAGTCCAGAAAGAAGAGATAGAAAAGCATCAGCTAATGCTAGAAAGAGGAAACATTCGCCTTCGCCTCCCCCCTCCCACACCAACAGAATCACGGAAGAAGAGTGGAAGAGAAAGGGTAAGAACTATTACATGATTCAAAGGGCATTAAAACAGGTTGGACGCAGTGGCTTACTCCTGTAATCCCAGCACTTTGTGAGGCCGAGGCACGTAGATCACCTCAGGTTAGGAAATACTTCTGCGGTATTTCTCTGTGTTGGTAAGAATCATGTTATGTGAGGTGTAAGGATTGCTGCTTTATATCCTTTGTAATTCCTAAAGGTAAAGAATCATTACTGGTTTCTTTTTTTGAGCCCTCTGACATTTATTAGTTTTACAAGTTAATACTGATTTGATTGAATTTTTGGTGTAAGAGCAATGGAAGTTTTTCTTTTTTCACTCAGACCCCACCCCCACCCTATTTTTTATTTTTTCTTATTTTTTATTTTTATTTTTTTTAGAAGGAGTTTTGCTCTTGTTGCCCCAGCTGGAGTGTAATGGTGCGATCTCTACAACCTCTGCCTCCTGGGTTCAAGCGATTCTCCTGCCTAAGCCTCCCGAGTAGCTGGGATTACAGGCATGCACCACCATGCCCGGCTAATTTTGTATTTTTAGTACAGATGGGATTTCTCCATGTTGGTCAGGCTGGTCTGGAACTCTCGACCTCAGGGGATCCACTCAACCTGGCCTCCCAAAGTGCTGAGATTACAGGCCTGAGCCACCGTGCCTGGCGGAGTTTTTATACAGAAAAATTAGTACTATATTTAGAGATTCTACTTGGAGTTCCTGATATTTGGATGATAAAAGGGCCACAAAAACAAAATGATACATATCTTTGATCACATATGTGATTGCTTATAATTTGGGAGAGAATATGTCATATTTCCTTAGCAGATGTTCTTTTATTACACTCATTTAAGTCCTTTTTGTGATAGTGTCTACACTTGACTGGTAGCATATTTTGCATTTTTTAATGCCCGTTAACTTTCATTTTTATTTTATTGGCTGGTTAGATGTAATTTGGAGGAAGTTACCTAATATTTTCTTTTCAGTGTTTGCCTTGTAAATTTAATTTTACTATTATTTTTTATGAGACCAGGTCTTGCTCTGGCAGTTAGGCTCAATTGCAGTGGCATGATATCAGCTCACTGCAACCTCTGTCGCCCTGGCTCAAGCAATTCCCCTGCCTCCAGCCTACCAAGTAGCTGGGATTATAGGCAGGTGCCACCACGCCTAAGTTTTGTGAGGTCTTTTTTTTTTTTTGAGATGGAGTCTCACTCTGTCATCCAGACTGGAGTCCAGTGGCGTGATCTTGGCTTACTGCAAACTGTGTCTACCGGGTTCAAGCGATTCTCCTGCCTCAGCCTCCCAGTGGCTGGGATTACAGGTAGCTGCCACCATGCCCAGCTAATTGTTTTGTATTTTTAGTAAGACGGGGTTTCTCCATGTTGGACAGGCTAGTATCGAATTCCTGACCTCAGGTGATTCTCCCGACTCGGCCTCCCAAATTGCTGGGATTATAGGTGTGAGCCATGGTGCTGACCATAGGTATTTTTATTAGAGACAGGGTTTCACCATGTTGGCCAGGCTGGTCTCGAATTCCTGACCTCGGGTAATCTGCCTGCCTCTGCCTCCCAAAGTACTGGGATTACAGGCGTGAGCCACTGTGCCCAGCCTGCCTTTTTTATTTTTAAAACTTATTTTAATTTTAGACGAAGTCTTGCTCTATTACCTAGGCAGGAGTGCGCTAGCACACACTCAGCTCACTGCAACCTCCACCTTCTGGTTCAAGCGATTCTCCTGCCTCAGCCTGCTGAGTAGCTGGGATTATAGGCACCTGCCACCATGCCTGGCTGATTTTTGTATTTTTAGTAGAGATGGGAATTCACCATGTTGACAGGCTGATCTCAAACTCCTGACCTCAGGTGATCCACCTGCCTTGGCCTCTCAAAGTGCTGGGATTACAGACATGAACCTCTGTGACCGGCATACTGTTTGACTTTTAAAGTGATTTTGAGCATATAGTTTACAAATAATGAAGGTGTAGAGCCTCAGAAACTGTGTACTATAAGTAGCTATAATCAGTCTTGTTTATATTTCATATATCTTGTATGTTTTAGCCAAGCTAGCCTTTATGGGAAGCGTAGAAGTCAGAAAGAGGAAGATGAACAAGAAGATCTAACCAAGGATATGGAAGACCCAACACCTGTACCCAATATAGAAGAAGTAGTACTTCCCAAAAATGGTTTGTATTCGTCTGCATGAGAGTGTTAGATTTAATTTAGTAATTCTCAGCAATGCCATGGATGATTCATTGCTTACTGTGGGTCTGCAGTTCTTGACTTTCAAATATGAATAGATTCTCCTTCTTAAGGATATCTTTTTTGAACTTTCTTTAATCATTTGAATATTTATCGAGAAAACATACGGCAACCAAAAACTTCTCTAAATTAAGTAATATTTTAAAATTGATGGTTTTTTTTTTTGGAAACAGAGTCTTTCTCTGTCACTCAGGCTGGAGTGCAGTGGCATGATCTCAGCTCACTGCATCCTCCGCCTCCCAGGTTCAAGCGATTCTCCTGCCTCAGCCTCCCAAGTAGCTGGGACTGCAGGCGTGTGCCACCATGCATGGCTAATTTTTGTATTTTCAGTAGAGACAGGGTTTCATTGTGCTAGTCATGTTGGTCTTGATCTCCTGACCTCATGATCTGCCCACCTCAGCTTCCAAAGTGCCGGGATTACAGGGGTGTAATTACAGTGGGGTGAGCCACCATGCTGGCCAAAATTAATGGTTTTTAAATTGCAACAGAATCATATTATGAAAAAGTGGTATACATACCTATATACAATTTAACCTATTGAAATCTCTAGGAATTCCTTTATATGAATGCATATTTGAAGATATCCAGTAATGAATTTTTTCTAAGCGTGATGAACCTTAGTTACCGGTCTTGTAAATTCTGGCCTAACTTCTATTTAATGTAATTAAATTCAAAGTGGACTGGGCACGGTGGCTTACGCCTGTAACCCCAGCACTTTGGGAGGCTGAGGCAGGCGGATCGCTTGAGGTCAGGAGTTCAAGATCAGCTTGGCCAACATAGTGAAATCCCATCTCTACTAAAAATACAGAAATTAACTGGGCATGGTGGTGCGCACCTGTAATCCCAGCTACTCAGGTGGCTGAGGCAGGAGAATCTCTGGAACCCAGGAGGTGGAGGTTGCAGTGAGCCGAGATTGCGCCACTACACTCCAGCCTGGGCAACAGAGTGAGACTCCATCTCAAAAAAAAAAAATCCAAAATGTTTTTTAAATATTTATAAGGTATTTTTTATTGACCATTAAATATTTGTGTCCTCAGTGAGCCAGTAAATAAATTTTCAAAAAATAAGCTCCAGCATACTTTAAAAAGTAAAGACCTGTGATAGGCATTTTATTTATTAGCCCTTTCCACCCATCTTTATGGGAGCATCTTGTAATAAGAGACTATACATATCAGTTATATGTATGTGAATTATAGCTCTCATACGACTCATCCGAGTTTACAAAGTTTACTGGGGTCTAGAAAGTGGAGATTTAAAATTTGGGGACTAGAAACTAAGTCATTAAAGTTGTTAGTAGGTTTTTGGGTTTTTTTTTTTAATGCTTTACTGAAATGAAATTACAGGAGAAATTAGAACCTTTTCTGGTTATAATAGAATCTAATATTCTGTTAGAAGCTTAATTACAGTTTTGTCAAAACAGTCTAAGGTGGAGGATTGTAATAAATTATAAGGTATCTTTTTTGTATTTTACTATTCTGGGAGCATTAAAAATAATGAAAAGAAGAAAAAAAATCTAGGATTTAGATTAAGATGTATACCAAGCATATAACTCTCTCTCTTGTGCTAAACTTGTGCATTGGCAGAAAAGACTATTAAAAAAGAGCCTAGGAAAACCGGAATATAATTTGCTATTATTGAGAAATTTCTAAAATGCAGGAAGCTATCTGGATGTTTTATATAAAAGTAAGATGAATTACTAAAACTCAGGAAGCATACAGTTAAAAATAGGAAAAGACTGTATGGTTTATATGGCACTAAACAGAGCAACTGATAAAGTGATTCAGATGGGCACTGGGTGGGTATATGTATATATACATACATATATTAGTGCAGTTAATACCAGGAGAAGCTAGGCTCATCAGCACTGATCTGTCTGTATTTTGCACTGAGCTGATGGTGTGTTGTTTGGTCGTAGACTAAAGCACTAAGGGTAAAGGTGAAAAAGATGCAAGGAATATCCCAAGCAGTTCTTGACCTCCAGATGGAGGGATTAAAGGATAAAAAAATAATAAGCAGGAGAATTAGTACTTGTCCTTTTTATTGGTTTTCTGTTTTCTAGTGAATTTATTTGATTCAAGCATTTGGTTTTTCTAAATTTAAGTATAAGCAATTCAAGCCCTTATTCACAGTTGCTTGGATTTTCATTTTCTTAATGCTTTTTTTGGAGGGCAGGTGCTGTTAACTTTTCTTGTGTCCTAGGAAATTTTTTTGCCTGCATTAGTGTTGCAAATGTGTTTTCTTTCTTTCTTTCTTTTCTTTCTTTCTTTCTTTCCTTTTTCTCTTTCTTTTTTCTCTTTTTTCTTTTTATCTTCTTTCTCTTTCTCTTTCTCTTTTTCTTCTTTCTTTCTTTCCCTTCCTTCCTCCCTCCCTCCCTTCCATCTTGTCTTTGTCTTTGTCTTGTCTTTCTGTTTGTCCTTGACCTTGTCCCTGTCTTGTCTTGTCTCTCCCTCTCACTCTCCTCCCCTCCCCATCCCCCCTCCCCTCTCCCCTTCTCCCTCTCCTCCTCCTCCCAGGCTGGAGTGCAGTGGCACGATCTCTGCTCACTGCAACCTCCGCCTTCCAAGTTCAAACAATTCTTCTGCCTCGGCCTCCTGAATAGCTGGGATTACAGGTGCGTGCCACCATGCCCAGCTAATGTTTTTGTCCTTTTAGTAGAGACAGGGTTTCACCATGTTAGCCAGGATGGTCTCAATCTCCCGACCTTGTGATCTGCCTGCTTTGGCTTCCCAAAGTGCTGGGATTACAGGCATGAGTCACCATGCCAGGCCTAATTGTTTGATATCCTTTTAAAGGATTATTTTAGTCTGTATTTGTGGAGGATATTGATCTTTAACTTTCTGTTCTTAGCATTTCCTCATTAGGTTTTGCTCTGCTTGCCTCATAAAAAATGAGTTTGGAATTTTTTTTTTTTTAAAAAGGAAAAAAAATTTTGGATCTCAGCCAGGTGTAGTAGCTCATGCTTCTAAGCCCAGCATTTTCAGAGGCTGAGGTGGGAGGATCACTTGAGGTCAGGAGTTCAAGACCAGCCTGGCTAATGTGCTGAAACCCCTTCTCTACTAAAAATACAAATATTAACCAGGCGTGGTGGCGTGTGCCTGTGATCTCAGCTACTCAAGAGGCTGAGGCAGAAGAATTGCTTGAACCCGGGAGGCAGAGGTTGCCGTAAACCGAGATCAGACACTGCAGTCCAGACTCAGTGACAGAGTCACTCTGTCTTAAAAAAAAAAAAAAAATATCAGGGTCTCTCACTGTGTCGCCCAGGCTGGTGTACATTGGCACAGTCACGGCTCACTGCTCACTCAAGTGATTCTCCTACCTCTGCCACTTGTGTAGCTGGGATACAGGTGCCTGCCACCACATTTGCCTGATTTTTATTCATTGTAGAGACACGGTCTTGCCATATTGCTCAAGCTGGTCTCAAACTCCTGAGCTCAAGCAATCTGCCTGCCTGAGCCTCCCAAAATGCAAACCACCATGCCTGGCTTATTTTATAGTTAATTTCTAAATAATATCTGTGGCAGAGCTGGGCATGGTGGTGTTTCCCTGTAGTCTTAGCTATTGGGTGGGCTGATCGATGGAACCAAGGACGTTGAAGCTTGCTTCAGTGGGCCATGATCGCATCACTGCACTGCAGCCTGGTCTAAGGAGAGAGACCCCGACTCAAAAGAAAAAAAACATTCATTGTAATTTTAGTATTGAAATTAATTCACACTTGTTTTATTGCCCAATATATAGTATATTTTGGTGAACCTTTACTTGTACTAGTTGAAAAGGACATGTTTTGTGCAGTTTTTGAGTCTAGTGTTCTATAAATGTTTTTTGTTGTTATTGTTTTGTTTTGTTTGTTTGTTTCTGAGACAGAATCTCCCTGTCTGGCCCAGACTGGAGTGCAGTTGCTCGATCTTGTTTCACTGCAACCTCCACCCTCAGCGTTTTACTGATTCTCCTGCCTCAGCCTCCAAAGTAGCTGGGATTACAGGTGCCCACCAGCATGCCTGGCTAATTTTCTTTTAAATTTTTAGTACAGCAGGGTTTCGCCATATTGGCCAGGCTGGTCTCCAGCTTCTGACCTCAGGTGATCCACCCGCCTTGGCCTTCCAAAATGCTAGGATTACAGGCTTGAGCCACTGCGCCCGCCTTCCCCCTCCTCCTCGTCCCCCCATTTTTTTTTTTTTCTTTTCTTACTACTTTTTTTTGAGACGGAGTCTTGCTCTGTCACCCAGGCTTGAGTGCAGTGGCATGATCTTGACTCACTACAACCTCTGCCTCTTGAGTTCAAGTGATTTTCATGCCTCAGCCTCCCAAGTAGCTGGGATTACAGATGTGCACCACTATGTCTGACTAATTTTTGTATTTTTATTAGAGACGGGGTTTCACTGTGTTGCCCAGGCTGGTCTTGAACTCCTGACTTCAAGTGATCTGCCCACCTTGGCCTCCCAAAGTGGTGGGATTACAGGCATGAGCCACTGTCCCCAATGCTTTTTTAAATTTTTATTTTATTTTATTTTATTTTGAGACAGAATCTTACTCTGTTGCCTAGGCTGGAGTGCAGTGGCGTGATCTCCACTCACTGCAACCTCCGACCTCTGGGTTCAGGTGATTCTCCTGCCTCAGCCTTCTGAGTAGCTGGGACTACAGGCACATGCTACCATGCCTGGCTAATTTTTGTATTTTTATTAGAGACGGGGTTTCACCATGCTGGCCAGGCTGGTCTTGAACTTCTGACCTCCTGATGATCCACCCATCTCAGCCTCCCAATGGGCTAGGATTACAGGCATGAGCCACCATGCCTGGGCATTCCCAACCTTTTTAAACTACTTTTAATACTATGTTCTAGCTTGTCTATTTTTTTCCTATTTTTTTAAAAATAAATTTTATTTATTTTTTGGTTATATAGCATTGTTATAATTAAGATTTACGTCACATAACATAAAATTAATTATTTTACAACCAGGCTGGACTACAACTATGGGATCATAGCTCACTGTAGCCTTCACCTCCTAGGCTCCAGCGTTCTTTCTACCTCAGTGTCCCTAGTAGCTAGGACTTACAGGCGTGAGCCACCATACCCAGTTATAAGGACATTAATCCCATTCTTGAGGGGCCTATCCTCCTGACTTAATTATCTTCCAGAGGCCTCACTTCTAAATACCAGGACACTACGGTTGGGTTTTGATATATGAATTTTGTGGGGACACATTTTTTTCTGTTACTGTGTTTAGCTCATCAGATAAGTTTAGAATCACTGTTAATCTAATTGAAGTCAAAACGTAAGAAATTTAGCACTTTAAACTTTTTTTTTTGGAGAAAATATTTGCCATTTAACAAACAAAATGTATAAAGAGTCTGAACCCTTTAGACTAAATTAGAAAGTATTTACTGTTGATTATGTCAAATTGGTAATTCGTTAGACATACATGGCCAGTAATGTGTGAAAAGATGGCCAACCTCACTTAAGCAAAGATACGTAAGTTCTTCAAATCACTATTTTCATCTATAAGTTTTTCAAAACCTAAAAGGTAGATGGAAAAGTGTGAAAGTTTTGAGGAATGAGTTCTATCCAGTGCTGTTGATAGAAGCATAAATTAATGAAGATACTTAGCACAATTTGGCTGTGTGGTTTTTTTTGTTTTGTTTTGTTTTGTTTTGTTTTTTGAGATGGAGTCTCTGTCACTCAGGCTGGAGTGCAGTGGTGCAGTTTCGGCTCACTGCAACCTCCATCTCCCTGGTTCAAGCAGTTCCCCCTCTCAGCCTCCCTAGTAGCTGGGATTACAGGTGCCACCATGTCCAGCTTATTTTTTTTTTATATTTTTAGTAGAGACGGGGTTTCACTATGTTGGCCAGGCTGGTTTCAAATTCCTGACCCCAAGGTGATTCACTTGCCTCAGCCTCCCGAAGTGCTGGGATTACAGGCATGAGCCACCTCCCCTGGCCTTGGCTCTGTTTTTTTTAATTTTTCAATGTGTACATTTAATTGCATTGTTTTATTTTTAGAATTTATGTTAAATAATTACATGCACCCCCCAAAGATGCTTATAAAAGAATGTTAGTTTTTAAACAGTGAAATACTTAAAATAAACATGCTTTCCATCAGTGTAGGGCTAGTTAACTTAAAATACACAGTGAACCTGTAAAAATGAAAGAAGTGTAATACAATTCAAAGTTCTTACGTGGAAAGGTCAGTGCTGAGAACTAAGCACAGTATTGATAACATTTACGTAGAGTTAAAAAAAAAACCCTCAGGATATATTTTGATGTCCATATGGATATATAAAGGTATCCGTTTGGCTTGACCTGGTGTCTCATGTCTGTGATCCTGGCATTTTGGGAGGCTGAGGCCAGTGGATTGCATGAGCTTAGGAGTTCAAGACCAGCCTGGGCAACATGGCGAAACCATGTTTCTACAAAAAATACAAAAATTCGCCAGATATGGTGGCATTCACCCGTAGTCCCAACTACTTGGGACCCTCAGGTCAAAGGATTGCTTCAGCCTGGGAGGTCAAGGCTGCAGTGAGCTATGATCACACTACTGTACTCAAGCCTGGGCGACAGAGTGAGTCCCTGTCTCAAACTAAAAGTATCAGTTCTTCCTTAGGTTTTAAAATTAATGAATGGAATAGAAGTGTGAATCAAAAGAAATGCATCATAAACTTCAATAAACTTTTGTGGAAGGCATTGAAAGATTATTTTCATGTTTTGTTGAGTATTTTTGTATTGTTTACTTTTACGAAAATATGTGGTGCTTGGGTCATTATTTATAGAATATAGTCTGTTAAATACTTCATAGCTGGGCTTGTGATTTTTACCTGAAAGTGTGTATCGAATGTTATTGCAATTGTAGTGAAATGCATGTCATTTAATCACATCCTATTCTGTTTTCTTTCTAAAAAGAAGGAGAACTTTCTCACATAATTCCCCTTTTTCCTTTTTCTAGTGAACCTAAAGAAAGATAGTGAAAATACACCTGTTAAAGGAGGAACTGTAGCAGATCTAGGTAAGCACCAAAAAAAAAAAAAAAAATCTATACACAGGTCTGTGCTTTGTCTCTTGAATATGTCATCTCCTTTGATAGTTTATTCTTTCCTTACTTTTATCTTTTTTTTTAAAGACAAGGTCTTATTCTGTTAGGCTGGAGTGCAGTGGTGTAATCATAGCTCATCGCAGCTTCAAACTTCTGGACTCAAGCGATTTTCCCACATTAGTTTTCAAAGTAGTTGGGACTGTAGGCGCACCCCACTATGCCCAGCTTGATACTCCTTTCTTAAGTGAGACTTGTGCTTAACCACTACAGGATATTAACTTTGGCTTACTTTTAGTGCTATTGTTTTTTGTTTTTGTTTTTTTTAATTTTTATTTTTTTGTTACTTTTAGTACTGTTATGACTTGGTTTGCTACTGTGACAGGAAAGTTAATTTCCTATGATCCATTGTTGCCATTCTTAGTGATCGCCCCCTCTTGGAGCATAGTCTTTTTCTACAACCTAACAAAGGTGGTAATAGTATACTTGAATAAGAATAAGAGTTTTAACAAAATAATTCTAATTAAAGTACTTGTTTCAGTGTTGCTGAAATAATTGTTGTAACATACGCAAATTGATACTGTATTGTTAGTACAAAAATTTGGGGAGTGTTAATACCTTGTAAGCCAAATTAAAGTTTCTAGGCAGTGTAAAATGAGAATCACATCATTCTTTCATAGTATTTCCAGGTCTTACATTTTCGCAAGTAAGGTATAATTCTTGAGTGTTTTTGTAGGAGATTAGAAAAGAGTATAATCACTTGTTCCTCTTAAAAAAAAATAGGGGTAGTTTTAAACATCTTTGTTTTGGAGAGTCGTAGATGAGACAGTAGTCTTTATTTCTTTTATTTACTTGTAAAAGAGAACCTGATGTTTTCAGTATATAATAACTTTTTGACTTTACAGAATTTTAAACCTGAAAGGGATTTTCCAGATCTCCTGTTTTAGAAAATGAGACCTCAATTCTGTCTTCTAATTAAGAGAATTCTGTAATTGAATAAATTGCAGTCATTATTATTATTATTATTATTTTTGAGACAGAGTCTCAGTCTGTTACCCAGTCTGGAGTGCAGTGACACGATCTCCGCTCACTGCAACCTCCGCCTCCCAGGTTCAAGCGATTCTTCTGTCTCAGCCTCCTGAGTAGCTGGGACTACAGGCACATGCCACCATGCCCAGCTAAGTTTTGTATTATTAGTAGAGACGGGGTTTCACCATGTTGGCCAGGCTGGTCTCAAACTCCTGACTTGAGGTGTTCCAACCTGTCTTGGCCTCCCAATGTGCTGGGATGACAGGTGTGAGCTACTGTGCCTGGCAATTGTAGTTATTATTGATGGCAGATATGAATTGAGTATATTGGACAGTGATCCATCAACTGTAAATTTTTGTTCTCAGAGCTTTTTTTTTTTTTTTTTTTTTTTTTAAGATGAGGTTTTACTCTTGTCACCCAGGCTGTAGTGCAATGGCACAATCTCAGCTCACTGCAACTTCCACCTCCTGGGTTCAAGCGATTCTCTTGCATCAGCCTCCCAAGTAGCTGGGATTACAGGCACCTGCCACCACACCCAGCTAATTTTTGTATTTTTAGTACAGACAGGGTTTCACCATGTTGGACAGGCTGGTCTCAAACTCTTGACCTCAGGTGATCTGCCCACCTTGGCCTTCCTAAGTGCTGAGATTACAGGCGTTAGCCACCTTACCCGGCCAGAGCTGTTGTTTTAACTGCTGCTGTATATTCTGCGTTATATGCTACCTAATCAAATGTAGCCCATTCTTTCATTCTTCAGGTCTCTGGAGGACTCAGGTGCTTGATGTGGAGCATATTTTCTCACATCTGAAAGGAGGAAGAGAATATGTATTGAATATTACCATTTAGGGATCAGCTACTTTAGTATTATCAAAGGTATCTTTCCATTGAGTACCAAGACTACCTTGGAGAATGAAATTTGTCAGATGAAAAATACATAATTTGAGTAAAGGGAGAGATTGTTAAGTCAAACTAACACTTTCTAGTAAGAGTGTGTTTATCCTGTGGTTTACCGTTGTCCAATGGCCAAAGTGTTTGTTTTTGGCAGCCTTACCTACATTTCTTTCTGTTAGCTGCTTCCTAGATAAATATAGTCACTATGCAGAGCTGCAAAACTCCCACTGGTAATTAGTACCATATTTTTTTTTACCCCCAGAATCCCCTATTCCTTGTTAGCAAGTATTTGTGACAAACTCACACGTTCAGCAACAGTGTCCATCTCTGGGTGGCATGAGCACTTGCCAGGTCTTATTCTACATGTGTTTACACTTCACTGTTAAACTGTTAGTTTTGTTTTATTGATGAGGAAATGGAGATTTAAAGAGGTAACCTCTTTCCAAATATTTCACTGTTAAGTGGCAGAGCCCTGATTTGGGTCCTGATCTGTCTTAACTTACCTGCCAATGCCTTGTATCACTGCACTTGCTGTTGTGGTTTGCCTATTGTACTCACTTTATTCATATTCCCAGTGGCTTTCTGTTTTGTGAAGTCACCAAGCCAATCCAACTGGAGGCCCTTTGATTTGGTTTCTTCCTCTTTACGGAATACTTAACCTTGTCTTTCTCATCTCTTATGTTTCAGCTAAAAGGCCACCTTTTCAGAGACACTTCCTTACTTGCTCTGAAGTGTCCACCTACCCAATTCCTCTTTAACATATTTATGTTTATCCTTTGTATAGCATTTTTCAAAATCAGATAAATTTTTGTTTTTGGTATATCCCATACCAGCCACCAAAAGTGTTGGTGTTACAGGTGTGAGTGACCACACCTGACTCCCCCCGCCTCTTTTTTTTTGAAATAAGAGACAACATCTTGCTGTGTTGCCCAGGCTGGACTTGGACTTCTGGCCTTGAGTGATTCTTCCACTTCAGCCTCCGGAGTGTCTGGGACTGCAGGTGTGCACTGCTGCACCCAGCATCCCATGTTCTTTTGAACTTCATCACGCCTTACCTAGCGCCAACAGTCACAGTAATGATAAAAAGCTTAAATGTTACAGGTATATGATAATGTAATTTCTTGTTCTTTACCTCTTACCTATTCTTTACTGGTAGTTTTACTTTTCACTGTGGAAATCAACTGTCTAGTTTATAAATTTTACCCAGACTTTCTCTCATGCTGAGCCCTCTATCCTCAGAAGGCATTAGTAGTCTAACTAAGATTAGTAAGGGATTGCTTATCACCTGTTTTTTCATTCATCATTCTTTATTCACTTGTTCTGGAACCCAAAATGTTGTTATTTTAGCAAAGCTCAGGAGACAAGAATCATAATCAAGTCCCGTATCTGTTACTAAGTAGGATCATGACTATGATATTAGCTCAAGTAGTAATTAATTATAAATTCCCCACTGTTTGAAATTTTTAATGATCTTTGCTTTGAATTTCTAATTACCTGTGTACTGTTGTGTAAAATTCTATTTTAGTGAATTATTCAGAGTGATTTTTCTTTAATAATGCTCTTATTGCATTCCTTTTCTCTGTCCAGTATCAGTTCTTAAACCATAAATTCCAAATAACCCAAAGAACATTTACCTGTTTTTAAAATAAATTGTATGTTTTGGTTTTGCAGATGAGCAGGAGGAAGAAACAGTCACAGCAGGAGGAAAGGTAACAATTCAGTTAAGCCTGGTGTGAGAGAGCTTCTCTTAAGGGTCCTGTGTATTGAGCAGTACAAACACTGAATTGGGCATAGCTTCAGAAATTTTCTATTTTGAAGCCCTTCTGGTTTTTGAATTTTTTTTTAGTTTTCCCCTCAAGGAAAACAAATACAACATAAGAACCATTTCTGGAAGATTTTTTCTTTTGTTGGTTTTTTGTTTTGAGACAGGCTCTTGATCATGGCTCACTGTAGCCTTGACCTCCTGGGCTCAGGTGATCCTCCTCCCAGTTCAACCTCCCAAGTACTGAGACTACTTGTGTTCACTACTATACCCAGCTAATTTTTTTATTTTTTATAGAGATGGAGTTTTTCCATGTTGCCCAGGCTGGTTGTGAACTTCTGGGCTCAAGTGATCTGCCTGCCTCAGCCTCCCAAAGTGATGGTATTAAAGGTGTCAACCACTGCGCTTGGCAAAATACTTGCCTTTATTGGACCCCGAGATTTTACTTAGAGGGAATTTTCATCTTCCCTGCTAGTGTCCCTTATGTGCTGTAATTTCTAGTTTCATACTCCCCCTGGTTGCAAGGTAATGTTCAGAGCCGACCACAGTGTTTCAGATGTTATCTGACAGTGCAGATGAGCAGGGGCCATGTGTTGTCTTGATTCTTTTCATTACCATTTCTGTTGGTGCAGCCTTAACTTAACAGCCAGTGTAGATTTTGAATCATACTTTGACCTCTCTTGAGCCTTATTGAGAGCCACTTCCTGCTTTACCAATTCTGCTATAGAGGTACCTCAGTCATTATGCTGTTGGAACGTTAGATTTAAGGCAGGATTTAACTTTTGAAAAATAAATGTTTTATTTTACTCAGGCTATCATGTTTGACTGCGTGATTAACTCCTAATCAAGAAATAATTTCCTTAATTTGCCAAATACAGATTTTTTTTTTTCATTGAAGCAAATAAATTCCCTAAGATGATCCTTATTGTTGTATACATTCAAGGATGAACATATGCATGACAGGATTTCCAGAAAAGTATTTCAACAAACTATTTCCTTGTGACTCTTCACCTGTATTGTTTTTATGATTAAAAAAATCAAAGTTAATTAGCCAAAGAGCCGCTTATTAATGAACATTACCTGTGCCAAAAGATGTCATTATTTAGAGTAAATAGATACTGGCCCACATAACCTCAGCATTTTGGAAAGCTGAGATGGGAGGATTGCTCGAGTCTTTTTAAATAAAAAGTGCTGAGTGCAGTGGCTCATGCCTGTAATCCTAGTTCTTTGAGAGGCCGTGGTGGGAGAATCACTTTTAGCCAGGAGTTCAAAACCAGCCTGCACAACACAGGGAGACCCGCGGCAGCTACAAAAACTTAAAAAATTAGCTCAGTGTGGTGACACCTGCCTGTGGTCACAGCTAAAAAGGGAAGTCAAATTCTTTCTTTTTAATGCCAAGGATAAGAGGAATTCAGCCTTATACCAGTCATTTGTATAGCTTAAAAGGATTACAGATAGTGTCTCTAAAGCAGTCTCCCACAATATCATCCTTCTTGTTATTTTCTGATTGAGGTAATTAAAACTTAGATTGTTGGCCTTTGTTAATTGCAATGCCAGCCTCTTCCTGTTTTTCCTGAATAAGGGAAGTTTTTTGTGTCCTAATTGATTTGTGAAGTCTATACCACAAAAATGTATTAACTAAGCCAAAATAAAAACGGATTAACCTTGAGAATATTTTTGGCTAGCTTCTGTGATTTGGGAAATAAAATTTGTTACCCTTTTCATAATTATTATCACATATGTATTCAACATCATTTAAGTAATAACTAGAATCCTTGGAGCTTTCATGCTTTAAATTTTTTCCTTTTTACTAACCTTATGGAAACTTGAGTTTATAGGTAGTAACACTAGATTGTCACTTCAAATACTATAACACAGGAAATTTAGCTTGAATTAAGTTAAAGGTAGAAATTAAATTGTGGAACCATTGTGAAAGAAAACTGATTCGAAATTTGAGTTTTTGCTTATTTTATTTTTTTGAGGCAGGGTCTTGCCTAGGCTGGAGTGCAGAGTGCAGTGGTGCAAACCCAGCTCGCTGCAGCCTTGACCTCCCAGGCTCAAGTAGTCCTCCTGACTTCAGCCTCTCAAGTAGCTGGGACTACAGGCATGCACCATTACGTCCAGCTGATTTCTAAATTTTTAGTACAGATGAAGTCTCACTATGTTGCCCAGGCTGGTCCTGATCTTCTGGTCTCAAGTGATTCTCCTGCGTTGGCCTCCCAAATTCTGGGATTACAGGTGTGAGCCACCTCACCCAGTCCATAATTTGGTTTCTTTCTAGAAAAGAATTTCATAAGGTTACAAATAATAAAATCACCACAGAGAGAAAATTGGAAAACATTTCAATATCAAAAAAAGTATTTAAAATAAGTTTAGTGTGTATACGATAAAAATGTATATCAAGTAAACATTTACTTCAGATTAAGTAAAACTGGACAAGGAACAATCAAGATACTATGGAACGAGATTTAGGTTATGAGTTATTTAGTCTGAAGTCCTATGCATGGAAACAGACTTTCTTAATCAACTTGCTAATTAATCTTGTTATGAGAGACCTACCTTCTCTGCATTGATTCCCTCATCATCGTAAATGAGCAACAAAACCTTCTCTCAGCCAGCTGTCTTGTACCTTAAATACTGCGAAAGGTTGTTTTTACTTGAAAATTGTTTTTCTGATATCTGCAATTTAATCAGGGAGCTTCATTTTATTTAACCTGACTACTAAAGTGTGAGAGATGCTGTATATGTATATTTCTGTAGTTCTTTCTTTGAACTTTTCTTCTTTTCTATAGGAAGATGAAGATCCTGCCAAAGGTGACCAGAGTCGGTCGGTTGACCCTGGTGAAGATAATGTGACAGAGCAGACCAATCACATTATTATTCCTAGTTATGCATCATGGTTTGATTATAATTGGTGAGTGGACCACTTCCATCTGTGAGCATGGTACTGAGCAGTACAAGAACTTTCCTTGAAATCAGGTTGTGCCTTTCTGCCCATGTTCCTCATCAGAAATGATTGTCACCTTGGATGAAGGGAGATGGAAAGTGATTTTTATCTTTGGAATGTGTTTTTTTAAGAAATCAATTTAGGGATTGAAACTAGATTTTCTTGTAACTTAAGTTTGTAAAATTTAGGTTTGTAAGCTTGAACCTGACTTGTTTAGAATCTGCTGTAATTCAGACAGGCAAATACTTGAATATTATTGTAAAATGTTTTAGGTTATTATTAAACGTTTTCAGATACCTGAAATTAACCCTAGTTTAAAAACATTAACTGAAAAGTTCCAGAAGTAAACAATTCGTAAGTTTTAAATTGTGTGCTGAGTAGTGGAATAAAATCCTGCGTTGTCCTGCTAGGGACATGAATCATCCGTTTTTTCAGCATGGACACACTGTACATGCTACCCACCTGTTAGTCACTTAGTATTCGTATCAGTTATTAGATCAGTTGTCAAGGGATTTGCAATGCTTCTGTTTCAGGAACCCCCATTTTAGTTAATAATGACCCCAATGCATAAAAATAGTGATGGTAATAGTTCAGATATGCTAAAGTGAATCTGTGAAGTGCTTCCTTTAAGTGAAAAGGTGATTGTTGCCGACTTAAAAAAAATTGTGTGCTAAGATCTGTGATAAGAACAAATCTTCTATTCATGAATTTGTATATAATAAATTGTTATAATTGTTCTTTTTTATTATTAGTTTTTGTCAATCTCTTCCTGTGCCTAATTTATAAATTAAACCTTATCATAGGGGTTTGTGTGTGTTTGTGTGTATGTGTATGTATGTGTATATATGTATATGTCTGTGTAGGAAAAACCTTCGTGTATATGGAGTTAGGCACTGTCCATAGTTTCAGGCATACATTGGGAGTCTTGGAACATAAACTCTACAGACATCAGGGGAACTACTGTATATAAAGAACAAAGTCGCCTGGCTTGGTGGCAAACACATGTAATCCCACACCTCGGAGGCTGAGGTGGGCAGACACCTGAGGGCAGGAGTTCGAGAGTAGCCTGGCCAAAATGACAAAACCCCGTCTTTACTAAAATTACAGAAAAATTAGTTCTGCGTGGTGGCATGTGCCTATAATCCCAGCCACTTGGGAGGCTGAGGCTAGAACTCGAGAGGTGGAGGTTGCAGTGAGCCGAGATCTAGCCTTGTACTCTAGCCTGGGCAACAAGAGCAAGAATCTGTCTCAAAAAAAAATAATAATAATGGTAATAATTCTCACTACCCTATAATAGCTTTTTAAATTTAAATTTAAGTTTTTTTTTTTTGAGACGGAGTGTGACTCTGTTGCCAGGCTATAGTGCAGTGGCACAAATCTTGGCTCACTGCGGCCTCCGCCTCCCGGGTTCACGTGATTCTCCTGCCTCAGCCTCCTGAGTAGCTGGGACTATAGGCGTGCACCACCATGCCCAGCTAATTTTTGTGTTTTTAGTAGAGACTGGGTTTCACCATGTTGGCCAGAATGCCGTCAGTCTCTTGCCTTGTGATCCACCCTTCTCGGCCTCTCAGGGTGCTGAGATTACACACGCGAGCTACCACGCCCGGCCTAGCTTTATTTTAATAGGAAACATTTTAACATTAGGAGGCTTTCAAATATAAATCCTGGCGTGTAAAACAGTTTAAAAATAAACCCCTCCTTAGTATTCATATTCTCTCTTTCTTTCTTGTTTTTTTTTTTTTTTTGGGAGATGCAGTTTCGCTCTTGTTGCCCAGGCTAGAGTGCAATGGCATGATCTCTGCTCACCACAACCTCTGCCTCCCGGTTTAAGTGTTCTCCTTCCTCAGCCTCTCGAGTAGCTGGGATGGCAGGCGTGTACCACCACGCCTCACTAATTTTGTATTTTTAGTAGAGGAGGGGGTTTCACTATGTTGGTCAGGTTGGTCTCAAATTCCTGACCTCAGGTGATCCGTCTACCTCCCAAAGTGCTAGGATTACAGGCGTGAGCCACCATGCCCAGCTCTCTCTGATTTTTTTTTATAGGAAGCACTGTGGCATGCTTGGAGCATAGTTGGATGTAACTGGAGTACTAACTGCCTTTTTTGTTGATTACATATGAGGTGTGGCTCTTTCATTTTAGGTTGATTTTTGTTTGTTTGTCGGTTTTATTTTTGAGATAGAGTCTCACTCTGTTGCCCAGGCTGGAGTGCAGTGGCGCGATCTCAGCTCACTGCAACCTCTACTTCTCAGATTAAAGCGATTCTCCTGCCTAAGCCTCCTGAGTATCTGGGATTATAGGCACACGCTACCATGACTGGCTAATTTTTGTATTTTTAGTAGAGTCAGGGTTTCGCCATATTAGCCAGACTGGTCTTGAACTCCTGACCTTAGGTGATTCGCCCACCTCGGCTTTCCAAAGTGCTGGGATTACAGGCATGAGCCACCACTCCTGGCCTGTTTTTTTTGTTTTTAGAAACATAAGTACCAGAACTTACCCCTCCAAATAGATGTTAGCATCTTTAAGGTAACTTTACAGGAAAACTTTAGTGATGCTGCTACCATTACTCAAAATCTTGTTTTTTTTGTTTTTGTTTTTTAAGACAATTCTCACTCTGTTGCTCAGGCTGGAGTCCAGTGGCACGATCTCGGCTCACAGCAACCTCTGCCTCTCGGGTTCAAGTGATTCTCCTGCCTCAGCCTCCAGAGTAGCTGGGATTACAGACGAGTATCACCATGCCCAGCTACCTTTTGTGTTTTTAGTAGAGACAGGGTTTCACCGTGTTGGCCAGGCTGGTCTCAAACTCCCAACCTCAGGTGATCCATCCAATTTGGGATTACAGGCGTAAGCCACTGCGTCCAGCCAATCTTGGGATTCCTTTTAGACCTTTTGCCTACTGTCAATGATTATCATGTCATCATTTTTAAAGGATGAATGTGATTTTTAAAATATATGTATGTCCAGAAATCTTTTTGAAGACAATTTAAATAGTGGTGGTCCATTTGACGTGTCTTATTTTTGTCTGACATCATGCTATGACTCACATATTGAGACTTTGCTGAGTATATTTAAAACCGACTGAATGCTATTTCTAAATGTTTTAGTAAATATAATGTGGAACAGAATAAATATATATCTTTTTGAACATCAGTCTTCATTACATTTGTTACTATCTTTAATTATTTTTAAACATTTTTAATTATTTAAAAAAATTTTTGTGTCCTAATCATTTGCAATTATGTGTTTAACATTCAGAATTTTTAAACTCACATTTTTGCTTTTACCTCACAATAAAATTATGTTTATTTTATTTTATTTTATTTTTTCTTTGAGACGGGGTCTCACTCTGTCGCTTAGCTGGAGTGCAGTGGAACGATACCGGCTCACTGCAACCTCTACCTCCCAAGTTCCAGCCATTCTTTGCCCCAGCCTCCCGAGTACCTAGGATTACAGGCGCCCGCCACCACGCCCAGCAACTTTTGTATTTTTAGTAGAGATGAGGTTTCACCGTATTGGCCAGACTGGTCTCAAATCCCTGATGTTAAGTGATCCGCCTGCCTTGGCCTCCCAAAGTGCTGGGATTACAGGCATGAGCCATCACGCCTGGCTTGTTTTTGAATTTGTAATGTAACCTTTTGTCAACTGATACCAATTTTTATTTCATAAACAATTATTAATATATGATGTACTAAAAAGTAAACAGTAAATTACTTTTAAAAAACATATTCTATCTTTAGATATTTTATGTACTTTTAATTATTCCAAAATAGTGAAATGTTCTGTTAAAATTGAGAAGCTTTAACACTTATTAGTAGAATGACCTAAGAGGACACACATGAGAAACTAGCTTCTTTTTCTCTAAAATTAGCAGAAAGGGGTCGGTGCTGTGGCTCTGGTCTGTAATCACAGCACTTTGGGAGGCTGAGGCTTGTGAATTGCTTGAGCCCAGGAGTACAAAACCAACCTGAGTAACATAGTTGTACCTTGTCTCTACAAAAAAATTTTTCTAATTAACCAGGTATGATGGCACCTGCCTGTCCCAGCTCTCCTGGAGGCTGAGGCAGAAAGATTGCTTGTGCTTAGGAGTTCTAGGTTACAGTGAGGTAGCTATGATTTTGTCACTGCACTCCAGTCTGGGTGACAGGAGTGAGACCCTGTCTCTTAAAAAAGAAAAAGATGGGCCGGGTGCAGTGGCTAATGCCTGTAATCCCAGCACTTTGGGAGGCCTAGGTGGGCAGATCACAAGATCAAGAGATTGAGACCAGCTTGACCAACATGGTGAAACCTCATCTCTACTAAAAATGCAAAAATTAGCCGTGCTTGGTGGCGTGTGCCTGAAGTCCCAGCTACTTGGGAGGCTGAAGAGGAGAATTGCTTGAACCCGGGAGGGCAGAGGTTACATCGAGCTGAGATCATACCACTGCACTCCAGCCTGGCGTCAGAGCAAGACTCTGTCTCAAAAAAAAAAAAAAAAAAGTTTTTTTAAAAATTAAAAGTTAAATAAAATTAGAAAATAGAAAAGTCATTACAGTAACAATTATGATCATCTTTGCATGTCACAGTACATTCAATTAGAGAGCTAATGGAAGTATTAGTTATGAATACAGAATTTTTTTTTAACTGGGCTCTTCCTAACCTGTAACAATGAAAACAGTGGGAGTTACATAATAATTATGTAATTAGTTCTTTACATTTATTATTATTTTAAAAGTCATTATGTATATTTATATAGCATTAATTCATCTTAGAAATTATCTTTCTAGAAGTTTCCAGGTAATTCATTGTACTTATAAAGGTATTTGACCCTGCAGATCCAATTCAATTTAAACATTACCAAATACTCAGAGAGTGAATAATTTGAGTTATATTCCCAGACCATTGATTTGCTCTTTGCCATGCTACCAGTACTTACATGTTGCATCTCTTGAAAGCCACTGAGAAACTAAAATGTCATCAAGAAGAAACCTAGACTTGTATTAGCAGGAAAAACTTTGTGCTAAATATATAGTTGGTTCATTTGTATACTGTGTTAGGCCTGATCATTTTACCTGCTCTCTACTCTGCTTATAACCTATAACATTTCATAAACTTATTAGTGTTTTTATATGTTGTTAAATTTTACTTCTGTGATATTAAAAGCAATAATTGAAATTTTTTAAAAAATTAATTTATCACAGGGCTGGACAAAGGCTCATTTATGTTAACAGCCTGAGAAGCTGAGACTTGCAAATTCATTGTCTCTACGCTGGTCGTTTGTTTCATCAGTTTTGTTGCCATGCCATGCCAGCTACTTTTTTTGTCGCCAATTTTCAAGGAAGTCTTTGTATCTTGTGGCTTCATATCTAGTCAATGTATTATGCCAAAAAATAATAAATGTATAGTTTTCAGTGTGTTGATAGCAGTTTTCTAGTTTGGTTATGGAAATAGAAAAACTAAAGTACTGCGAGTGAGAAAGAGAAAGGTTTCTTTAAACTTTCTTGTATGCTGTTAATACATAGAAACTAGTGTAAGCCAATTAATTTTGGCAAGCAGTACTCAAGTTTTGGATTCATCACTTTTACTTAGAAAATTTTATGATTTTATTATTTTAGAAAGAAGACTTCTAAACCTCTTTTTTTTTCTTCTTCTTTTCAGTATTCATGTGATTGAACGGCGTGCTCTTCCTGAGTTCTTCAATGGAAAAAACAAATCCAAGACTCCAGAAATGTGAGGCCAGTGTTTTAGAAAACTTGTTTATTTGCCTGTGTGTGGTAGGCACTCTTCAAGCATGCACCTGAGTTTCTTATTGCTGATTCTTTCAAGTTTGCAAATACTCCTTTCAGAATAGTGTTCATATCTCATTTGCATAGCATTCCATGGTACAAAGGAAATTTTATCTAGTTTTGTTTCTGTTGGGTGGTTTTGGTGTTTTTTTTTGAGACAGGGTCTTGCTCTGTTGCCCAGACTGGTATGCAGTGGCATGATCTTAGCTCATGGCAGTGCCTGCCACCTGAGCTCAAACGATCCTCCCACCCAGCCTCTTGAGTAGCTGGGACTACAGACATATGTCACCACACCTGGCTTTTTTTTTTTGGGGGGGTGGAGATGAGGGTTTCTTTATGTTTCCTAGGCTGTTCTTTCTAAATCTTGAACTATATGCACGTCAACTCTTGGAGTTAAAGTTTGAATTTAGTAAATCAGTTTTTACTATAATGAATTAAGACTTTCTTTCTTTTTTTTTTTTTTTTTGAGATAGAGTCTTGCTCTGTTGCCTAGGCTGGAGTGCACTGGTTCGATGTCAGCTCACTGCAGACTTTGCCTCTCGGGGTTCAAACTATTCTCCTGCCTCAGCCTCCCGAGTAGCTGGGACTCAGGCATGCACCACTACACTCGTATTTTTTTTTATATTTTTAGTAGAGATGGGGTTTCACCATGTTTGCCAGGCTGGTCTTGAGCTCCTGACCTTAAGAGATCCATTTGGCGTGGCCTCTCTAAGTGCTGGGATTACAGGCATGAGCTGTCACCCCCAGCCTGTCCTAACAACTTTCAACTTGTGTGTGCATGTATGCTATGGATTGTTTCTATTCGTCCAGGAGAAAAATAGAATCTTTATCTTATCTTCCTGTTGAAGGACTGCTAATTAAAAGATTGCCAGATATGATGATATAGCTGCATGTGAATTGAGCTTAATTGCATAAAGCATTGTTGTGCTTTTGCATTGGATATAGGAAAACTCTTTTTGGAAGGAAGAAGTTTGGTAGAAAGTACTTTTTGTCTTTCCCTGGTGATTCATCAGTATACACTTCTGGAACCCTTGTCCCTATATATAAGTGCACACCTGTCAATACTGCAAATACATTCCCATGTACTATGTTCACGGTATTAATCTGTTTCTTTTTTCTTGTTTTTGAGACTGAGTCTTGCTTTTTCACCAGACTGGAGTGCAGTGGTGTGATCTCGGCTCACTGCAACCTCTGCCTCCCTGGTACAAGCAATTCCCCTGCCTCAGCTTCTCAAGTAGCTCAGACTACAGACATGTGCCACCACTCCCGGCTCAGTTTTTATATTTTAGTACAGATGGGGTTTTACCATGTTGGTCAGGATGGTTTCCATCTCCTGATGGTGTGGTCAGCCCGTTTTGGCCTCCCAAAGTACTGGGATTACAGGCATGAGCCACTGCACCTGGCCCTTTTTTTTTTTTTTTTTTTTTTTTGAGAGAGTGTCACTCCGTCATGCAGCCTAGTGTGCAGTGGGGTGATCTTTTCTGCCTGTGTTTTGTTTTACTTATGTGCCAAGAACTGTTGCTAGGTCTCAAAGTCCTTAACACTCTGTTTTTAAGTACTATATTTTGTGACAGAAGTCCTTGGAATCTGCTGTAACAGAATCTCAATTTCTCTCTCCATTTTTGTATGTTCTTTTCTGGATTTGGTCTCATAGGTTCTACTTACTGCCCAGCTGTGATCTCCCTTAATGAACTTCCACAGGAAGTTATATAGCTGTTTTCAGAGCCAAATTCATATGACATGTGTGGAATATAGAACTGATAGGCAGCAGAGATTGAGAGCATAGATTGAAGCACCACCACAGTGTCTGAGTTGAATTCTGGCTCAACCAGTTACCAACCCTGTGGTCTAGGACAAATTCTATTAACAACTTAGTGTTTGTTTCTTCATCCATAAATGGGATGATAGCAGACCCTTCGTTTTAATATGGAGAGATTATGAGGACTAATTGAGTTGTTCAACATACATTGCTTATAGCAGTGTCCTCCACACAATAAAGTATAGATACGTGGTAGTGAGGGAGCCTATGTAACCACGTGTTAGTTTCAAATTCTGCAGTTAACCACCACCATGACCAAGTTTGAATTAATGTTACTTCACATTAATGTCATTAGATTACTTGTTGTTATATATTAGTAAACAATTGTATCGCATATTCCTGGTTCTAAATTCACTTGTAACTTTATGCAATATAATATCACTGTTGTTTTTTGGGCTGTTGTCTTAATTTGTTATTGTATTTATTTTTATGAAATCTGAAGATTTTTGGCTTTCTGAGTAACATTGTTTCTGAAAGAATACATATCCACCTTATGAATTTTGCCATTGCTTTTTAGATACTTGGCATATCGAAATTTTATGATTGACACGTATCGCCTAAACCCCCAAGAGTACTTAACCAGCACTGCTTGTCGGAGGAACTTGACTGGAGATGTATGTGCTGTAATGAGGTAAAGCATTTGACTTTTTCTGAGACATTTCACTGTAGGAATTTACTGATGCGTTGCTGTCTAATGTTTGCTTGATTAAACTGGATGTTTCAACTGGGTAAAACACCTAATTTTAGTTATCTCATTTAGGGGTTGATTATATTTTGTTTCTTTTTACTTCATTCAATTTAATCATTTTTATTTTATTATTTTAATTTAATGTTGTCATGATGGGGTTTCACAGTATTGCCAAGGCTGTTCTCAATCTCCTGGCCTCAAGTGATTCTCCTACCTCAGCCTCCCGAAGCACTGTGATTGCAGGTGTGGGCCCTGTATTCAGGATTAGGAGTTGAATATTTTAAATATTTAATTTAGGCTGGGCGCGGTGGCTCATGCCTGTAATCCCAGCACTTTGAGAACCTGAGGTGTGTGGATCACCTGAGGTCAGGAGGTCAGTCCTAGCCAACATGGTGAAACCCCATCTCTATTAAAAATACAGAAATTAGCTGGGTGTGATGGCACATGACTATATCTCAGCTACTCAAGAGGCTGAGGCGGGAGAACCCAGGAGGCAGAGATTGCAGTGTCATCCAGCCTGGGCGACAGATTGAGACTCTCTCAAAATAAATAAATAAATATTTAATTCAGTGTTTTAGATTTTACAGTTCATATTTTTAATTTTTTAGTCAAATCATAAAATAACCAGGGATGGAGTGGGTTCAGGTTGAGAGTGGATAAGCTCTGTGCCCTAGATCTGCCTAAAGACAAAAAAACAAAATGTGGATTTTTTTGGTGTGTGTATTTGGTCTATGTGTGACTTCTTTTATTAACATGGACCTAAATGTGTATTTGTGCTCTCATTTCTGTGGTTGAAATGATTAGACTTTGTAGTAGGTTTAGGGAGTGCTGTGTTATCAACATTACTTGTGACTTATGGAAATCGTTCCTCATATAACAAACAAAATCTGTCAGGTAGTTTGTGGTGTTTCATAGCCTGCTGAGAATATTTACTTCTTTTATTGTTTCTGTTTTTTAATAACATGATGATGATGATGATAAAGCACCTGAAGTTGATTCTCTAGATTTTAACTTTGCAAGCTTTTTTCTTTAGGGTCCATGCCTTTTTAGAGCAATGGGGACTTGTTAATTACCAAGTTGACCCGGAAAGTAGACCCATGGCAATGGGACCACCTCCTACTCCTCATTTTAATGTATTAGCTGATACCCCCTCTGGGCTTGTGCCTCTGCATCTTCGATCACCTCAGGTAAATTAACGTTGACTGTTTTCTTCAGACCTGGATAGTAACACATGACTATTTATAGCATATCTATTTAGGAATAATTATTATTGTATTATATTATTGTATTATAATGCTATTAATAGTGCTATTTCTTTTATGGCTGTTTGTGTGTGTGTGTTTTGGTGTACTGTAAATATTACAGTCCAAAAGAATATATGGTGTTTAAGTTAATGCTGTCCCACCAATCCCAAGACCCAACACCTTACTCTGTCAAATTATTAATTTACTTTTATATACATAACTTCATTTATCCTTCTGTCATCAAACAGACACTCATAAGTAAGCAGATGATGCAAAATCTTTTTTCCCTTCCTTCAGTCTATGTTCTAAAAATGTGAAGCAAAGAAATCTTTATAGCTTGTCCTAAGATTTGTAAAGTTTACATCCATATATACATTATCAAACAGATTATGTCAAGGAAATTATATATAGCATTAAGTTGCATTTACAGAAACCTAAGGTATAAGAATGTTGTCCCATTGTGAAATAGAAGATAGTAATGAAAATTTGTTATCCTTTTTGGGACTTAAATGGACACCAAAATGTGTCTTATCTGTTGAATTTTTGTTAGAAGTATATTGTAGAAGTGTGAATATATATTTTTTGTAGGAAATCCACCAAGAGTGGTTTAGGTGCCAATATTAAACAGTTTTTTTTTTTTGTTTTTTGTTTTTTTGAGATGGAGCGTCATTCTGTCACCCAAGCTGGAGTGTAGTGGCGCAATCTTTTTCTCACTGTAACCACTGTCTCCCAGGTTCAAGCAATTCTCCTGCCTCAACCTCCTGAGTAGCTGGGATTGCATGCCCTGCTAATTTTTATATTTTTAGTAGAAACAGGGTTTTACCATGTTAGTCTGGCTGGTCTGGAACTCTGTCCTCGTGATTTACCTGCCTTGTGCTCCCAAAGTGCTGAGATTACAGGCATGAGCCACCGACTGTGTCCAGCCCCAGCAATTGTTTGTTTTTTTTTCCCCCTGTTTTTTTTTGAGACAGAGTCTTGCACTGTCACCCAGGCTGGAGTGGAGTGGCACAGTCACAGCTCACTGCAACCTCTGCCTCCCAGGTTCAAACAATTCTCCTGCTTCAGCCTCCCGAGTAGCTGGGATTACAGGCGTCCACCACCATTCCTAGATAATTTTTGTATTTTGTATTTTTAGTAGAGATGAGGTTTCACCATTGTTGGCCATGCGAGTCTGCTGACCTTGTGACCCACCTGTCTCAGCCTCCCAAAGTGCTGGGATTACAGGCGTGAGCCACCGCGCCTGGCCCAATTTTTGAAAAACATTTATCCTCTTGACTTTAAAGAGGTTAACTCAGCCATTTATCATTTATTTGACTCAGGTCCCTGCTGCGCAGCAGATGCTAAATTTTCCTGAAAAAAGCAAGGAAAAACCAATTGATTTGCAGAACTTTGGTCTTCGTACTGACATTTACTCCAAGAAAACATTAGCAAAGGTAAGGATTTTTTTTTTTTATCTAAACTCATGTAGGGTATAATCCAGCACATCTTAGTACTTCTATGATACATCTAATGAGTTTTCTACTCAAATCTGATGGTATTTAAAAAAACACTATTAGAGAAAATCGAGGGGGGAATGGAAAATTTGAACAGAGAATTGGAATCAGTGAAAAGAATCTTGAGGTCGTGCTTGGTGGCTCATGCCTGTAATCCCAGCACTTTGAGAGGCCGAGGCAGGCAGATCATGAGTTCAGGAGATAGAGACCATCCTGCCCAACGTGGTGAAACCCTGTCTCTAATAAAAATACAAAAAAAGGAGCTGGGCGTGGTGGCACATGCTTGTAATCCCAGCTACTTGGGAGGCTGAGGCAGGAGAATAGCTTGAACCGGGGAGTCAGAGGTTTGCACCACTGCACTCCAGCCTGGTAACAGAGTGAGACTCTGTCTCAAAAAAAAAGAAAAAAGAATCATGAATATTTCAGAACTGAAAAGTATACTTGAAATTATTTGATGGGTTTAATAACAGGCTGCATACAGTGAAAGATAGGTTAGTGAACTCAGAGACAAATTAGTATATATATGGAAACCTAGGTACCAAGAGCAAAAGAAATTGAATTGAAGTAGGGAGGGGCTGGGATAGAGAGAGGAGAGTGCAAAAGATGTGAGATACAGTTCAGGCTGGACATGGTGGCTCACGCCTGTAATCACAGCACTCTGGGAGGTGAAGGCAAGAGGATTGCTTGATCCCAGGAGTTTGAGACTAGCCTGGACAACATAGCAAGACCTTAACTCTATTATTAAAAGAAGAAAAAGAAAAAGAATGATAGAGTCCAAAGAATTAATGTTTATTATTAGAGACTCAGAATGAATGGAGGAGGACTGATACTTGAATATATAATGGCTAAAAAGACTTCAGAACAAATAAAAAGATACCGACTCACAAAGCAAGAAAGACAGAGCAAGCCTGGGCTCAACACTTTAGGAGGCCAGGGTGGTAGGATTGCCTGAGGCCAGGACTTCAAGACCAGTCTGGGCAAAATAGCCTTTACTGAAAAACACACACAAAAAGAGAACAGATCCAAATTTATACAGAGAGAAAACCACACTCGGGTACATTATGCTTAATCTCTTATAAACTAACACCTTAAAAGCAGACATGGAGGGTGGGGGTGAAGGTAGAGAAGAACAATAACAAAACTGATGGCTGACTTTTTAACAAAAATGATAAAAGTCAAAGACAAAATACAGTAACATTTTGAAATTGTAAAAGAAAAACTGTCTCTCTGAAATTCTCTATCCAGTAGATACTACTTTCAAAATTGAAGGTGAAATACAGAGGTTTGTAGATCTTCCAATGTAGAGAAGTTATCACTAGCACACAGTGTAAGAAAAGTAAAGGAGTGTCTTCAGCATGAAGAATAATGATCCCAGATGAAAGCACGTGTCTCCATGAAGGAATAAAGAGCAGAGAAGAGTAATTATGTGGTTAAATATAAAGAAATACAGATTGTTTAAACAATAATATTTGGAGGGATTTATAACATCTAGAAATTACAAGAATGGCAGAAAGGTAGAAGGAGATTAAATTGAATTAAACTGTTGCAAAGTTTACATTATTTAGAAACATGACAAAAGTCCTAAATTGGGGTAAACTATAATTTGAAACAACATTTTGGAACCTGACTGGATCTAATGGAAGAATACTAGAAAAAGGGCAATATGTGAGTCAGTATAAAAGACATCTTCCGGCTGGGCGTGGTGGCTCACACCTACAATCCCAGCGCTTTAGTAGACTGAGGTGGGAGGATCACCTGAGGTCAGGAGTTTGAGACCAGCCTAGCCAATGTGGCGAAACCCTGTCTCTACTAAAAGCTCTATTAGCCGAGCATGGCTGCGGGTACCTGTAATCCCAGCTACTCAGGAGGCTTAGGCATGAGGACCGTTCGAACCGGGGGAGGCAGAAGTTGCAGTGAGCTAAGATCGTGCCACTTCACTCCAGGCTGGGCAACAAGAGCTGGACTCCATCTTAAAAAACAAACAAAAAATCCACATTATAGTCCACCCCTGGGTGCCGTGGCTCATGCCTGTAATCCCAGCATTTTCAGAGGCCAAGGCGGGCAGATCACCTGAGGTCGGGAGTTCAAGACCATCCTGACCAACTTGGAGAAACCCCATCTCTACTAAAAGTACAAAATTAGCCAGGCGTGGTGATGCATGCCTGTAATCCCAGCTACTTGGGAGGCTGAGGCAGGAGAATAGCTTGAATCTGGGTGGCAGAGGTTGCAGTGAGCCCAGATTGTTCTATCGCACTCCAACCTGGGCAACAAGAATGAAATTCCATCTCAAGAAAAAACCAAAAAAACATATAGTTGTTTTTGTATATATATATTTATTTTTATATGTATAAATAAATCTTAGTGCAGCTAGTTCAGGAGGTATAACTAAGAAGGAAATAATGGACAGAAAACAATAATTTTTAGAAGTCAGTATAAAAAGATAGGAAACAAGAAAATAGGGAGCTAATGGGAGGAGTAGGAAACAAATAGCAAGATAGTACTTTACATCTTACTCTAGTATTAATAACAACATTCAATAGAAATGCTTTTAATACTCCAGATAATGAGATGAAATTCTTTTATTTCAACAAAAGAAATAAAAAAACAAACAAAATATTCCAGTTAAGCAGCAGAGATTTTCAAATTGCATAAAATATTCAAGGACAAGTATATGTTGTCTACATATATACACCCACTTTGAAGATATAGACACATGCTACTATGAGAAGAACAGAAGACATATTTTGCAAAGAATAATCCCAAGGGTGCCAAAATTATTACATTAATTTTGGTATAATGTAGACACCAGAGTAAGTTATTTTACCAGATATAAACAGAACTTCATAATGATAAAAGTTAATTAATCAAGGACATAATCTTATGTGTGCATCTAATTAAATAGCATCAAAATACATAAAGCAAAAAATAATAGAACCGAAAGGAGAAATAGACAAACACACATTAGTTGGAGAGTTCAGTAATCCTTTCTCAATAATTGATCCAACAAATGGTTAGAAAATCGTTGAGGTCATTAAAGACTTAGAACAATTCTATTAACCAAGATGACATATTTATTTGGTATATATAGGATACTGCACAAAGTAGCAAAATGAAAGCCGTATTCCTTACAAGGTCCCAGGAAACATTCACCAGAGTAAGCCCAATTTTTTAAAAAAATCCTTAAAAAAAAAAAATTAAAAAAAAAATTTTATGGGTACATAATAGATACATATGTTTATGAGTTACATGAGATATTTTGATACAGGCATGCAGTGCATAATAATCACATCAGAGTAAATAGGATATTCTTCACCTCAAGCATTTATTTTGTGTGTGTGTGTTTTTTATTTGTTTATTTTAATTTAATTTAATTTTTTTGAAGACGGTGTCTCACTCTGTCACCCAGGCTGGAATGCAGTCATGCAATCTTGACTCACTGCAACCTCTGCCTCCCAGGTTCAAGCAGTTCTCCTGCCTCAGCCTCCTGAGTAGCTGAGATGGTGCCTGCCACAACACCCGGATAATTTTTGTATTTTTAGTAAAGGCGGGGTTTCACCATGTTGCCTGGGGTAGTCTGGAACTCCTGAGCTCAAGCAATCTGCCAGCCTCGGCCTTCCAAAGTTCTAGGATTACAGGCATGAGCCACCACACCTGGCCTATCCTTTGTGTTTTAAAAATCCACTTAAATGCTTTTAGTTATTTTTAAGTGAAAAATTAAATTTTTTGTTTACTATAGTCACCTTGTTGTGCTAGCAAATACTAGGTCTCATTTAGTATTTCTATTTTTTTGTACTTAAGACCCAATTCTGAGCCATAAGATGAGCCTCAACAATTTAAAAGGATTGAAATAATAAAGTTAGGTTTTATGATTTCAAAGATGTGAAATAAATGAAGGTGGCTGACCACAACAAAATAAAATCAAACTAGAAAATCCAAAACAGGTGTGGTGGCTCATGCCTGTAATCCCAGCGCTTTGGGAGGCTAAGGTTGGCTGATCACCTTAGGTCAGGAGTTTGAGACCAGCCTGACCAACATGGAGAAACTCTGTCTCTACTAAAAATACAAAATTAGCAGGGTGTGGTGGTGCATGCCTGTAATTCCAGGTACTCAGGAGACTGCCTAGGAGGCAGAGGTTGTGGCAAGCCAAGATGGCGCCATTACACTCTAGCCTGGGCACCAAGAGTGAAACTGCAAGTCAAAAAAAAAAAAAAAAAAAATCAAACAGAAATAGATAAAATTAATTAAATTTGGAGATGGATCTTTGAAAAGATCCAAAATTGATAAATTATCAAGTTTATTGATTTGATTATTTATTAATAATAATCTTCAGCCAGAGTGATCGCTAAGAAAAGACAGAAACTACTGATCAGTCATGAAAGAGTATAGCACTGCTGACTCTAATATGTTAAAAAGACAAAGATTTGACATCCAGGTGTGGTGACTCACACCTGTAATCCCAGCACTTTGTGAGGCTGAGGTGGGTGGATCACTTGAGCTCAGGAGTTCAAGGCCAACCTGGGTAACATGGCAAAACCCTGTCTACAAAAATATACAAAAGTTAGCCAGGCATGGTGGTGTGTGCCTGTAATCCCAGCTACTTGTGGGGGCTTAGGCAGGAGGATCACTTTAACCTGGGAGGGTCGAGGCTGCAGTACTTCAGCCTGGGTGACAAAGTGAGGCCCTGTTTAAAAAAAAAAAAAAAAAAAAAAAAGATTTGATGAACAACTTGATAGTAATATATTTGACTTTGATGAGATGGACAAATTTCTAAAAAGCAGAAAAATACGAAATACGCTGATAAAGGTCCTCTAAGGAAGTCAGAGCCTCATCCCTGGAATCCGTAAGTATTACCTTATTTAATAAAAAGTTATTGGCTGATGTGTTACGAAGCTAAAAATATTTTATTTTATTTTTTGTTTTTGTGTTTGAGACAGAATCTTGCTCTGTCACCTAGGCTGGAGTGCAGTGGCGAGATCTTGGCTCACTGCAACCTCCGTCATCTGGGTTCAAGCAATTCTCATGCCTCAACCTCCCGAGTAGCTGAGACAACAGGCACACACCACCATGCCTGGCTAATTTTTGTATTTTAGTAGAGATGGAGTTTTGCCATTTGGGCCAGGCTGGTCTCAAACTCCTGTTCTCAAGTGATCTGCCTGCCTCAACCTCCCAAAGTGCTGTGATTAACATGCATGAGCCACCACTCCCAGCCTACGCTAAAAATCTTAAAGATGAGGGGATGATCCTGTATTATCCCTGCATGCCTTGAATGTCATAACTACTGTCCTTGTAAGAGAGGAGAAGAGAGCAATTTGACAGAAAAGGACAAGGAAATGTGACTTTGGGGTCAGAGATGTGACTAGGTGACTACAAGCCAAGGAATTATATAGCAGCCACAAAAGGGTATTTTTGTTAATATAAAATTCAGATCTGAGAAAAACTAACCTATGGGAAGTCAGACTTAGTATATACTTTTGTGGATGGCTATCAAAGGAGGGAGCCTTTTGGGTTTTTATTTAAGTATTGTTACAGTGTTGTATAAGCAAAATTGTTATCAAGTTGTATCCTAGTTTGTGTATTTTGTATATGTATCAGACCTCCAGAAATACAAAAGAACTTTTTTTTTTTGAGACACTTTCGTTCTTTCATACAGGCTGGAGTGAATGGGGGCAATTTTGGCTTACTACAACCTCCACCTCCACTGTTGAAGAGATTTTCCTGTCTCAGCCTTCTAAATAGCTGGGATTATAGTGGTGCACCACCACGCCTGGCTAGTTTTTGTATTTTTAGTAGAGAGAGGGTTTCTCCATGTTGACTAGGCTGGTCTCAAACTCCTGATCTCAGGTTATCCACCCACCTTGGCCTCCCAGAGTGCTTGGATTACAGGCGTAAGCCATTGCACTGGGCCTTTTTGTTTTGTTTTGTTTCTTTCTTTTCTATGCTTATCATTTGAGTGTTTCTTTCAATTTTTTTTTTTTTTTTAAGAGAGTAATCTGGGTTGCCCTGGTTGATCTTGAACTCCTGAGCTCCAGTGATCGATCTGCCTCGACCTTCCAGAGTGCTAAGATTACAGGCATGAGCCACCATGCCCAGCCTAATACAATAGAAAATATTTTTAAATCATATGGAAACTTTAGCAATCATTTTGTGGGTTCTGATAAGGCTTATGCATGCTCTTTGTAAAGCCAGTTGTTATCAGGAGAGGAAACAGGCTGGGCATGGTGGCCCATGCCTATAATCCTAGCATTTTGGGAGGTCAAGTTGGGCAGATCACCTGAGGTCAGGAATTCAAGACCAGCCTGGCCACCATGCTGAAACCCTGTCTCTACTAAAAAAAAAAAAAAAAAAAAAAAAATACAAAAACTAGCCAGGTGTGGTGGCCGGCGCCCGTAATTCCAGCTACTCAGGAGGCTGAAGCTTTAGAATTGCTTGAACCCAGGATGCAGAGGTTGCAGTGAGCCGAGATCATGACACTGCACTCTAGCCTATGCAGCAAGAGCGAGTCTATGTCAAAAAAAAAAAAAGATAGAAGAAATACTGACTTAAGTCTGTGGAGCAGAGAATATTCTTTCTACTCATTGTGGCTGAGGAGTGGAGAAATGGTTGTCAAGGACCTACTCTATAACTAAATGTCTGTGTCTGATTGTAGCGATCTTCTTATATTTGCTCAGGTTTGGTTTCTTTTAGAATTTTAAAATGTTAATGAATTTTGTTCTTGGGACTCCAAATCTGATTGGTGATTACCTCTGATTTTGGTTTTTTAAAAGAATCTTTGGTTATCTTAAAGTAATCCTTGGGGAATGAGCCATACATTCTGAGTTACAGATGCAGGCATCTTTTCTTTCTCACAAAGCCATACTGTAGGAGTTTAGTTCTTAATTCTGCAGTGCATAGGTCAGTTGTTTTAATTCTCTAGTTAAAAGACTACTTATTTTTGATGCATTATTTGTTTTTTGTTTTTTGTTTTTTTTTGCAAGTAAACAGATATTTCAGAATGCTATGAATTGAATGCCCCAGAGATGTAGCAAATCAGAGTTTAATTTTGTTGTTGTTTTGTTTTAATTTTTTCTTTTTTCTTTCATACAGAATCTGATTTTTTCATGAAGTATGTAGCACTAATGCACTGAGAGTTTTAATTATCTAAATGAGGAAACTTTATTGATAACATATAGAGAAATCATGGATTGTAGAAATTTTCATTTATTAAATTGTAATCTCTCAAAATAGAGTTTTGAGAAAGGGAAATATGTTAGAACGTGTATTTCCAATTAGTAATGTTTCTAGCTGCATGATAATATCAGCTATACTACCAATCCGCTCCCCTGAAGATGAGTGAATGCAGCAGGGTCTGCAGATCAAGAAGTACGAATTAATCGATAAATTGTATTTTTACACAAGCCAGTCTCACTTCTCTTACACTCACATGGTGACATGAATCATAAACTATAAAAAACTCACATGGAAAAGGTGATTTTGAGTTTAGGGAATCACTTGGAGATTGTTTTATAATTGAGAGAGGTTTTAAAATCAGATAATATGGACGTATTGCAGTTGGAATCAAGAAACTGTCAGTGTTTTATGTCTGTAGTACCTCGGATTCTTGAATCTTGGGAGAAGTACTATGTTCAGGTACTCTGTTCAAATACTCTATACCAAGATTTGTGTTATGTTTGTGATATTACAGCTGGTTTATGATATGCAATAAAATAACACGCCTTTTTAGCTTGTAAAAGATACTGTTAAGTCTCAAAATAATAGAAATAACATATCCACATAGTTATGGGTCCTTGTTTGACAGCAGGAAGTCTTTTTTGTGTTTTGTGTTTTTTTTTGAGACGAAGTCTCGCTCTGTTGCCCAGGCTAGAGTGCAATGGTGCCATCTTGGCTCACTGCAACCTCTGCCTCCTGGGTTCAAACGATTCTCCTACCTCAGCTTCCCAAGTAGCTGGGACTACAGGCATGAGCCACCACACCTGGCTAATTTTTATATTTTTAGTAGAGACGGGGTTTCTTCATGTTGGCCAGGCTGGTCTAGAACTCCTGACCTCAAGTGATCCACCTGTCTGGGTCTTTTAAAGTGCTGGGATTACAGGCATGGCCTACCATGCCCAGTCAGTCTTTGAAATAAGCCAGCTTTTCTTTTAGAAGTTTAGGCTCCTTAAGTGTTTAGTTTTTGCAAGTCAGAGACTCCCACTGATGATTTGCAAAAAAACAGTCTCCTGAGCTTGGAAAGGAATTCTGCTGAGCTCTATATTCAGCATTTAAAAATGAGCAAATAATTTCTGATTTTGTTTCCTTAGAGTAAGGGTGCTAGTGCTGGAAGAGAATGGACTGAACAGGAGACCCTTCTACTTTTGGAGGTAAGCAGATTAATGGCACAGCCCTGTTATCTGCATGTGGGGATGTGTGCTAAGATTCTGTGACTAGCATTTTATTTTGTTTTGTTTTGTTTAGAGGCAGGGTCTCACTCGGTCACCCAGGCTGGAGTGCAATGGCTTTATCACGGCTCAGTGCAGCCTCTACCTTCCATCCTCAGGCCATCCTCCCACCTTCAGTCCCGAATAATTGGGACTACAGGCATGTGCCACCATGCCTGGCTAATTTTTGTATTTTTTTGTAACAGTAGGGTTTCACCATGTTGTCCAGGCCTGTCTCAAACCCCTGGACTCAAGCAGTCCTTCCACCTTGGCCTCCCAAATTTCTAGAACTACAGGCGTGAACCACTGTGCCTGGCCTGTGACTAGCATTTTAAATTCACCTATGGTATTCTGTTTAAAAAAGTATCTACTGGAGTTGAAAACTCAATCACACACGTGTTTTCCTTTAGACAGCCATCATGCTTTGATAATTGATAGTTAAATCCTTTTTTGTGTCTCCCATTTGATAGTATGGAATTTTAAAAACATGTAGTTAGGTTTTTAGATTATTAAATTGATAATGTTTATAGATTCGTTGAGGATGTTTAAGTGAAGCTGACTGATTTTGTGTGTGTGACAATTAGGAATAAAGTGACTACTAAGACAATTGGTGTCATTGCCTGAATTTGTCCTAAGATGTCGACACTCCCTTTGCATCATGAATGCAAATGTCAGCATAATGAAAAAGGCAGTAATGTCTTAGTATTATCAAGGAAATTGTTTGACAACACAGTTCTCCTAAAAGAGCCTGGTGCCCTTTGGGTTCCCAGACCACAGAGTGGGCTTGGTGATATTTTGGTTGCTGTACTGCTTTGATTTGGTTTTTCAGGTTGTTCCGATAGTTGTAATTACTGTAGACGTATCAGTGGTGCATCAGACTATTTCTGTTCCTTTTTTATATTTTTCTTTTACTTTTCCTTGCTCTCTGTTTTCTGCTTCTTCCCCCAACCCCATCTTTCTCTGTTGTGATCACAATCAAAACAAATCCTTTTTGTGTGTGTTTTTTTTTTTTTTTTTTTTTTTGCGTCTTTTAATTTATTCCCATATGGCCATTCAATATCAGTGATATGCAGAGAGCTTTGCTCATTCACTTTTTACTTACTTATTTATATATCCTTTGTATGGTGCTGACTGACTCACTTTTACTTTCAAGACTATTTTGTATAGCCATATCTGCTAGATTTTAATATTAATTAAAATGAATAGTGTTTTCAGTATTTGTGGGTGACTATAACATGCTTTTGTATTGCTATTTTGAAATCTTTGAGCTCTGGAGAGAAAAGTAAGCTGTATAATAATGACTGGAACAGCAATTTTTCTTTTTTCTCGTTGCACACTGATGCTCAAACTTTTCTCCTTTTTCACATTTTTAAGATTAGTGGATAGTAAATAACAGTGAGGTAAGAATGACTGAGCTGCTATTTACACTAAAGACATCCAAGAAAACCACAGTATTACACAATAGTGCATTTTCTCTCCTGCAGGTGGAATCTGTGCAGTGTTTGATTTTTCTTTTAAACTTGCAATTCAGTAAGCAGGAATTGTTTACAGTTACACAAAGAGAAATAAAAGACTTCTCCACATTAGTGTTTTCCACTAACATCTTCCATTTATATAGTTTATTTAGAGATACTTAATAGCTTAAGAATACAAAGTCAGCCAGGCATGGTGGTTCACGCCTGTAATCCCAGCACTTTGGGAGGCCGAGGTAGGCAGATCACATGGTAAAGAGATCGAGACCATTCTGGGCAACACGGTGAAACCTGGTCTCTACTAAAAATACAAAAATCAGCTTGGCGTGGTGGCTTGCATCTGTAGTCCCAGCTACTTCGGAGGCTGAGGCAGGAGAACCGCTTGAACCCGGGAGGCGGCGGTTGCAGTGAGCCGAGATCACACCACTGCACTCCAGGCTGGCGACAGAGTGAGACTCTGTCTCATACATACATACATACATACATACATACATACATACATACATAAAGTCAGATGAGTATTTTAAAATGGATTTATAATAAAAGTGTCTTTCTAATAAATTGATAAATCTGCTATATTCATTGGGGTTTGCTGTTTTAAAAAGAGCATTGTACCTTTTTTTTCTTTTTTTGTGACAGGGTTTTACTCCCTTCCTTCATACTATGTGCCGTGGCACAGTCTTGGCCCACTGCAGCCTCAGTTTCTCGAACTCAGGCAAACCTTCCAGCTCTGCCTCTCAAGTGCACCACCATTCCCAGATAGTTTTTTTTGTATTTTTAAATAGAGATGGGGTTTCGTCTGCTCATGTTGCTCAGGCTGGCATACTATTTATTAAACAAATACACCACACAGGCACATTCCAGATATTTCTCATATTCTTGAGACCACCCTCTTTGATTTTTAAAACACTTTGTTTCATAAAGTCTTTTATCAAAGCACAGTTTTTGGGTAAATGCTGAAGGTTAATATCTGGTCATGTTTGTTTCCTTGTTATCATATTGCAAATATTGGAGGCAACACTTCAATTTTGGAAATAGCCAAAGTAGAATGTATGTAATAGATGAAGGAATGCAGTTTGGAAAAGAAAGATCTTTAATTGGTAGAAATGAAGGATAATGTAATGTAAGGTTTTATATTAACTTTTTAAAAGAAATTACTGTGTGAGATCAAGATGATGATGGTTTGTTTGAATAAGACTCCAGTTGTTAAAAGGTGTGGGGAATTTCTGCTTGAAAGTGTGTCATCAGAATGAGTAGGCATATAAAGTGTAATTAAAGTTTGAGGTGAAAACAAACCGAAACAGCACAACAACAAAAAAGAATAAGTAGCTACAAAAGACCGTAACAGTCTTTATGGAAGTTTGAAATTCTGTTGATAGAATCAGGGCACCAGAATGAAAGAGAGGTAATGGAGCCACCCGATTCCACAGTGATTGAGGTGATTAACATTGTTTTTTAAATTAATTTATATGAACATGCATATCTATGTGTATGCACATAATTATTTATTTAATATAGAGACAAGGTTTTGCTATGATCTCCAGGCTGGTCTTGTACTCCTGGTCTCTAGTGATCCTCCTGCCTCAGCCTTGCAGAGTGCTTGGATTACACACGTGAGCCACTGTGCTCAATCCACAATTTTTTTTTGTCTTTCTTTCTCTTTTTTTGAGACAGAGTCTTGCTGTGTCGCCAGGCTGGAGTGCAGTGGCGCGGGCAGATTTATCAATTTATTAGAAAGAAAGTGACTTTTATTATAAATCCATTTTAAAATACTCATCTGACTCCATTTTATATTTATTTATTTAGTTAGTTAGTTCGTTAGTTATTTTGGAGACAGAGTCTCACTCTGTCGCCAGGCTGGAGTGCAGTCGTGCGATCTCGGCTCACTGCAACCACCGCCTCCCGGGTTCGAGTGATTCTCCTGCCTCAGCCTCCCGAATAGCTAGGTGTACAGGTGTGTGCCACCATCCCTGGCTAATTTTTGTATTTTTAATAGAGACGGGGTTTCACCATGTTGGCCAGTTTGGTCTAAATCTCTTGACCTCGTGATCTGCCTGCCTTGGTATCCCAAAGTGCTGGGATTACAGGCATGAGCCACCATGCTCAGCCTTCACAATTTCTTTTAAGTCTGCAACTGATTGCAGTATTCTCCCTGGTCATCTATAATTATTCTGGGCTTGGAAGTGACAAGACTTGAATTTGGGGAGCTCACTGATTCTCCCTTGTTAACTCCAGTGTTTGTCATGTGTGCTTTGCTTTCTCATGCTATTTATTTTCCCTGAGATAATTAATAGACATAAAAGGCTATACCTGCAAATAAAACTTGTAAGTAACATTTATATATCGCTATAAGAGTTTCTCTCATTTTTTATGCCCACTAAATTATAGGAAATAGAGCATTAGAAGATATTCAGTAAGCAGCATGAAAGATTTCCTCACAGTGTGCATGCACTTTACATACTTTTTCTTGATAAGAAACCCAGGAAATACTTCATTCTATGTACTTTTAACTATACTTAGATGAGTACTAAATCTTCCATTGAAAACCTTCTCTTAAGGTCAGAGATGTCCAATCTTTTGGCTTCCCTGGGCCACATTCGAAGAATTGTCTACGGCCACACATACAATGCAGTAACACTAACAACAGCTGAAGAACTTTTAAAAAACCATCCCCTCCCAAATTTCAAAGTGTTTTAAGAAAGTTTATGAATTTCTGTGGGCCACATTCAACACTGTCCTGGGCCACATGCGGGCTGTGGGCTGCAGGCTGCGGGTTGGACGAGCTTGCTTTAGGAAAAGCTTTTTTTTGTTGTTGTTAAATAAAAAATGCCAGTCTGCCTTTTTACATTTGAGAGCCATAGCAAAGTCGGATTCCTTTCTTGGTTTAGTTCAGTTTCCTCTGGTTTGAGTTCAGTAAACCTTATTAGGTATTGTGTTTCAGACACTATGACAGACACTGCAGGCTGAGATCTGTAGGACACAGTCTGTACCTTTAAGGAATTCATGGTCTGCTACGTGGCAGAGACAGATAAAACACAAAGCTTGAATGCAGAGTTCCCAACTTTATGATTAGAGGTATGTTCAGAGCACAAGAGCTGTACAGAGGAGTTGCTTTGCAAATAGGCTAGGTGGGTAAGACATAATGAACAGCCTTCTGGGAATGGTATAGCTGTGTTGGTCCTAAAACATGATGTTTCTAGTGCAGAACAAATGGTTCACAGGCACAATACCTAGGTATAGATCCAGTGGGCCTGTGTATTGAAACATAAAAAGTAGGTAATAGGGTAGAAGAAGTAGGAAGGCAGTATCCTGATCGTGTTTGACTTAGTTTCATAAGATAATGACATATAATAAAATAGTTTTAGGCAGGAGTGTCTTGTGTAAAACGTATTTCACTCTAGCAGCATGGAGAAGGATGAAATTAAGGATAGAAAGGTAATTACAAGAATCCATTTATGAGGCCAAGATGGAAGGATCACTTGAGGCCAGGAGTTGCTTAGCAGCCTGGGCAACATAAGCAAGACCCTGTCTCTTGAAAAAGAAAAAAAATTAACCTGGCTTATGGCAGGAAGAATGAAGCTGTTTTGTAGTATTATAAGATACTTACTAAAAATTTTAATTGAATCATCCTCCTTCCTGGCCAGTGTATCACCATATTATTTTCTTTTCAAAACATTTCTTTAATTTCCCTCTCTTATTAACACTACTGTCAGTTCCCAGGCCCAGACATTTACTGATTCTCAGCTCTATGCTGTTCTGTATGCTGATTCTTGCTTGGATTTTGCATTTCAGAGGGTTCCCCAACTCCACCTTTATTCTGGAAAAAACTTTCTGAACTTTCTTATTACTCCTTGGCTGAAGGAACATGAAAAAATATTTTTAAACTAAAACTTCATTGGAAAAGGGCATGATAGAGCATACCTAGAAAGTTCCTGTTTATAGTTAGAAACATAATACAGCCCCACTAGATATATTTCTGCTTTTGTGGACCCTAGTGAGACAGATTTTTTTTTTCTTTTTTTCTTACAATCTGGGTCTTTCAAAAAGTAATTCCTTGTCAAACTACCTAAGGTTACTGAATATCCAGAAGTCACTGAATATCCAGAGGAAACCCAGAATTAGCCTAGTTTTTCAAGGGATTTAATGAGTCAGACCATTCGCTGGCTTGGGTTTTGAGAAGTCCTCTACCAATTCTAGCAGAAATGAAAGCCTGAGCAGCAGTTGAAACCCAGAGTTAAGAATTAATTGATGGCCAGGTACACTGTTTGACACCTGTAATCTCAGCACTTTAGGAGGCTGAGGTGGGAGGATTGCTTGAGCTCAGGATTCTGTGACCGTCCTGGGTAATATTGTGAGACCCTGTCTCTACAAATTAAAAACAAAACAAAGCAAAAAAACCTTTGAAGAAAAATAACCGAAAAAGTAAACAGAGACAAATATTGTTACAGAAAACTCATCTCACAGTGTAGATGAGCAAATTAGGCTCTAGCACAAGGCTTTTCAGTTGGAACATTCAGTGTCGACATTTGGGCCAGATTTTTTTGTTGTTAGAGTGGAGGATTCATGTATGTTTTACAGCATACCCAGCCTCTCCTTGCCAGACACAGCAGCACTTCCCCAGTAGGGTCAACCAGAAATATCCGCAGACATTGCCGTGTCCTGAAGGGGGCAAAAATCACCCTTCATTGAGAACCATGGCCCTGGAGAGAATGGTGTGAGAGTCACAACTTCAGCATGTCACTAAATAAATTCTTTTTATCCAGTTAATTCCTCAACTTTCTTAGCACCACGTAGTTGTGGTTTTCTTTCTACCGTTCTATCAGTTTTTCCCTTGGAGACTCATTTTACTCTGTTTGTTTGTTTGTTTGTTTCAGGATTTTCTCTGAAAACAAATTATAAAACTAGAAATATATGTACTTTATAAATTTTAGAATCAGTTTATCAGTTTCTACTAAAAAGAAGCCTACTTGGAGTTTGACTGAGATTGTATGGAATCTGTTGCAGTTCAACTTGGAAAAGAATTGACATCTTAATATTGAGACTTCTAGTGAATGAACACAATGTATCTTTATCTTATTTAGGTCTTTGAGTTCTCTCATGTTTTACTCATGTTGCTCATATACATACTTTATTATGTTTATTCCTAAATATTTCATTATGCTGTGTTGTTTTGCTTTTTTTTAAATTTTTTTTTTAAGATGGGGTTTCACCATGTGTGTCAGGCTGGTCTTGAACTCCTGACCCCAGGTGATCCGCCCACCTTGGCCTCCAAAGTGCCTGGATTACAGGCATGAGCTACCACGCCCAGCCTCATTATGCTGTTTAAGACAGGGTCTTTCTCTGTTTGTCAGGCTGGCCTTTAACTCCTTGGTTCAAGAGATCCTGTCACCTCAGCTTCCTCAGTAGCTGGGACTGCAGATGTTTGCCACCACACCCAGCTTTTAGGTTATTTTAAATACTTTTTTCTTCCTGTTTAAAATTGTTCATTGTTATTATGTATGGAAATATAATTGAGTTTTTCTATTGTCCTTCTGTGACTTTGCTCAGGTATTTAGTTTTAGTACTTTTTTTAATAGTTTCCTTAGAATTTTCTATATAAACAGTCATGCCTGTATTTAAAAAAGTTTTACTTCTTTCCTTCTTTCTTTTCCTTCCTTTCATTCTTTCCCTTCCTTTCTTTCTTTCTCTCTTTCTCTTTCTTTTCTTTTCTTTTTTCTTTTCCTCTATCTCTCTTCTTTCTGTCTCTTGTCTCTCTCTTTCTGTTTCTCTCTCTCCCTCTTTCTCCCTCCCTCCCTCCCCTCCCCTGCCTTCCCTTCCCCCTCTCCTGCCTTCCCTTCCCCTCTCCTCCCCTCCCCCTCACCCCTTCTCCCTCTTTCTCTCCCCCCTCCCCCCACTCTTTCTTTCTGTCTTTTTTTTTTTTTTTTTTGTCTTTCTTTTCGCTCTCATTGCCCAGGCTGCAGTGCAGTGGCATGATCTCGGTTCACTGCAACCTCTGCCTCCCAGATTCAAGAGATTATCGTGCCTCAGCCTCCCAAGTAGCTGGGATTACAGGCGTGCACCACTGTGTTGGCTAATTTTTGTATTATTAGTAGAGATGGGGTTTCATCATGTCATTGGCCATGTTGTTGAACTCCTGACCTCAAGTGATCCACCCACCTCAACCTCCCAAAGTGCTGGGATTATAGATTTGAGCCACTGCACCTGGCCTACTTATTTCTTTCTAGTATGCATGCCTTTTATTTATTGTTTCTCACCTGATTGAAAACCTAATATAAGGAAAGCCATCAAATCTATTTCCTTATGTATAACATATTGCCTTAATTTTTTTTGAAACAGCTATATAAAAAACTTGTAATATTACACATTACTTTCTTGTTACCTGACATGAAAGCTTCTGGTTTTTCTATTTAGGCCCTGGAGATGTACAAGGATGATTGGAATAAAGTGTCAGAACATGTTGGAAGTCGTACTCAGGATGAATGTATCCTCCACTTTTTGAGACTTCCCATTGAGGACCCATACCTTGAGAATTCAGATGCTTCCCTTGGGCCTTTGGCCTACCAACCTGTCCCCTTTAGTCAGTCAGGAAATCCAGTCATGAGTACTGTTGCTTTTTGGCATCCGTGGTGGACCCTCGCGTGGCATCTGCTGCAGCAAAAGCGGCTTTGGGTATGGACTTCCCTAAACCATCTCCTTAGCAGAAAAACTGAATTTAAATATTACCAGCTGTTACATTCATTTTTTAAAAATATAAATAACAAAAATCAGATATTACCCATGAAAAGTACCATATTACCATGTTCTTTATAAAAGTATTTGGAAATAATGCACCTTAAAATTAAGAGCCTTAGGAATTGGAGGGACAGAGGTTTTTTTTTTGTGTTTTTTTTTTTTTTAACTCCCACACTATGTAGAGGGTACCATAAAGAGTTTTTTTGTTGTATGTTTTGTGATTAATTTAGAATTTGATATAACTAGCAAAGGGACGTCATTTAATATTTATGGATGACATGTTAATTATAACTAGACCTTTCTCACATCATAGAACTCTTTCTTGGTTTTATAGATGTTTAGTTCTTGTTTTTGTTTCTTTGATTTATTAATCTAGTAAGCAAAGTTAAATATGGACAGCAATTTTCATTATTGTTGGTATAAGTTGAAAGGTATCTTTTATTTCAAGGCATTGTGATGTGTAGGATAAAATGTAGAGCCATATAATTTTATTATTGTCTATTTTTATCTCATTTAGTCCTCTCATTTCGCTGGTAAAGAGGGACTGAGAGCCTGGAGAGGTTGCTACACCTAAGACAATAATATTGTGTTGGGTTTTCTGGTGGTGGTTTTATATTGAAGCAAATTTTTCTGCAAAATTAGATTGCTGTTCCATTTTTATTCTTGAACCAGAGGAATTTTCTCGGGTCCGGGAGGAGGTACCACTGGAATTGGTTGAAGCTCATGTCAAGAAAGTACAAGAAGCAGCACGAGCCTCTGGGAAAGTGGATCCCACCTACGGCCTGGAGAGCAGCTGCATTGCGGGCACAGGGCCCGATGAGCCAGAGAAGCTTGGTGAGTCACTGCTGCTTTCCAGGACAGGGTTAATTTATGTTTGTATTCCTGTCAGCTTACTCAAATAATTAGGTTTACTTGCACTTAAAAGTGAGTACAGTGATCAGTATAAGCTTGTCTTTTAAGATTATTACATGGCTTTTTTTTTCTATTTGTTTCTTTTAGTAGCTAGAACTAAGAATTTGTCTTATAACTGTTAATGGTATTGCAGTTGTGAATTATCTGCTTGCTGTTTATGGATCTAGGTTTTGAATAGACAGATACAAGAATACTGAAAGATGCATGGAACTGTAGGTGAAAAAAAGGAATACTGAAAGGACTTATGATCATGTTAATATGTTGCTGAGTGAATTTAAATTTGTTTCAAGTTTTTTTTTTTTAGCTGAGGAAAAATTCCTGTAACATAAAGTTCATCATCTTAACTGCTTAAAAGTATATAATCTAGTAGCTTCTAGTATATTTACAATGCTGTGTGTCTATTATCACTATCTAATTCCAGAACATTTTCATCACCCCAAAAGGAAATCACATACTTAAGCAGTCACTCCCTATCTCTTCTGCTCTTTAGTGGTAACCACTAACAGTCTGCTTTCTGTCTCTATGGGTTTGCCTATTCTGGACATTTAATATAAACAGAATCATAAAATATGTGGCCTTTTGTGTCTGCTTCTTTGACTTAGCATATGTTTTGCAGGTTTATTCCTGTTGTAGCATGCATCAGTACCTCATTCTTGTCAGTGCTGAATCTTTCTTTGGGTGGATGTACCCAATTATATTTATCTGTCAGTTTATGGACATTTTTAGTGTTTCCACTCTTACACTACTATCACAAATGTTGCTATGAACACTTGTGAACAAGCTTTTTTGTGAACAGAGGGGTTTTCACTTCTTTTGGTTGGGTATATATACCTAGGTGTAGAATTGCTTAGTTACATGGTAATTCTGTTTACCTTTTTGAGAAACTGCCACCCTGTTTTTCGTAGTGGCTGTACCAATTTAGGTTTCTACCCATAATGTACGACGTTTTCAAGTTCTTCACATTCCTGTCAATACTTGTTTTCTATTTTTACCTTAATAGCCAATCTAGTGGTTTGATGTTGGGGTTTTTATTTGCATTGATGGCTAATGATCTTGAATATCATGTGTTTATTGGCCATTTGTGTATCTTCCTTCAGAAATACCTACTCAGATTCTTGCCCCCCCCTCTCTTTTTTTCTTAGTAGACTTTATGTTTTAGAGCAGTTTCAGGTTCATAGGAAAATTTAGTAGACATTACAGAGCTTCTGTATACCACGTGACAACCTCCCACGTGCAGTTTCCCCCACTACCAATATATCCAACACCAGAGAGGTACATTTGTTATAGTTGATAAACCTACTTCAACACATCATCAACCACAGTCCAAAGTTTTAGTTTATTCTGTAATTGATTCTCACATGTTCAGCCACCCTCCCTTTTTGTTTATTGGATTTATTTTGTTTTTATTTTAATAAATTCAGCTTGGCCTTTGTAAATAATCAGTTTAACATACTGTCAGATTTGGTTTGCTAATATTTTGTTGAAGATTTTTGCATCTGTATTCATCAGGGATATTGTTTGTAGTTTCTTTTCTGTGATACGTTTGTCTAGTTTTGGTGTTACAGTAATACCAACCTCAAAGAATTAGTTAGGAATTGTTCTGGTTTTTTTAGAAATTTGGGAAGCATTGGAGTTAATTCTTCTTTAAGTGTTTGGTAATATTCACCTGTGGAGCCATAGAGTTCTGGGCTTTTCTTACTTTCTTGATTACTGATTTTGTCTCTTAACTTGTTATAATTCTACAGAAATTTAAACATTTCTTAATGAGTCTGTTTTAGTAGTTTGTGTCTTTATAGGAATTTGTTCATTTCATGTAGATTATCTAATTTGTTGGCAAAAAAATTTATAACAACAAAAAGGGGAAACAGCTGAAATGTCCGTCATCTGATGTGTGATAAGGAAAATGTGGTATATCCATACAATGGAATATTACTTGGCAATGAAAAGGAATGAAGTATTGACATATGCCATATCGTGGATGAAATTTGAAACATTTGCTAAGTGAAAAGCCAGTGAAAATAGCCAGTATATTATATGATTGCATTTATAAGCAATGTCCTGAAGAGGCAAATCTATGGACAGCTGGATATCAGTGAGGTCTTCTCAAGCCTAAAATCTTACCATTTTTATGAGTTTGCCTAGGGCCTACTCCTGTTGTTCTCTCTACTTTGTTTGAATTAAGTGCCAATGCAGCCATCTCATTTTGCTGATATGGAAACCTTTTCGGATTCATGAAGCCTCTCATCCCTGCTGCTGTCGTTTGGATGTGGTTTGTTTGTCCTCACCAAAACTTATGTTGAACTTTGATCCCCAATGCGATGGTGTTGAGACGTGTTTGAGTTGTGGAGGCAGATCCTTCATGAATGGCTTGGTACTATTCTTGTAATAGCAAATGGGTTTTCACTCTCACTCTTGTTGGATTGAATTCGTTCTCCCAGTGATGGATTCATTCCCCCTCAGAGTGGGTTGTTATAATTTCAGGACCCTCCTCAGGTTTCTCTTCTTCACACCTGTGCTGCTCCTTTGACTTTCTCTGCCATGTTGTGACACAGAACAAAATCTTCTGCTAGGAATCACGGCCATGCCCTTGAACTTCTCAGTTAGCAGAACTGTGAGCTAAATAAACCCTTTTTTCTTTATAAGCTACCTAGTTTCAGATATGCTTTTTTCTTTTCTTTTCTTTTTTCTGACCAGAGATTTGGTTCACAGCCAAATCAGATATGCTTTTATAATAGCACAAAATAGACTAAGATCCCAGCCCTCTATGCAAATAATTGTTCTAACTGTTCTTAACATTGGTTACATCTAGAATACGAACTATTTGATTTAAAAAGCAATTTGAGAGTATCTACAGTAATTCATAGTTTGAAAATTAACTTATTTTCTTTTCGTAGAGACTGAAATTATCAGGCCAAGTCACATCTCTGTTCTTCTTTGTTGATTCTGTACCACCAGACAGTGCCCAGCATAGGCAGGAAAAAGCTGGGGCTAATGCAACCTGGGTCATAATTTCCTAAATGTTTTTGTTTTTGGTTCATTTGTAAGGTCTTCTGGTTCTTTATGGTTATGGAATTGAAAAAAGCATTGGCAAAGTCTGACTTGATTCAGTGAGATTTGCATACTTTGCCAAATGAGGGATGTGTTTTTACATGTATGTTTTGAAAACACATTTTGGTAGATGATACCATAGAACATTAGTAGCTATGAAATAGGTTGCAAATTTAGCCGTTTCTAGTTTAGTGGGATTTGAAACAAGACTGAAGTATCTAGCAACGTTGGTTCTTGTGGGACTGGATTCTCCTGATTCATTAGTGAATTTATGGTTTGTGTAGCATGCAGAGCTTGGAGTGTACAGGAGGCACATGAGAGTATAAGGGCCGAACTTTGAGTGGCATGAATAGTAAAATTCATTCATGGTATCTGGAAGTAGCCTCCCAGTTAACCTTTTTCAAGTGTGTTCTGTACTCACTAATTGCAGCAGCAGAATTTGGGTCCTGTTACAGTAAGCGTAGGAAAACAGACCATAATATGAATATTTCAAATGAGTTGAGAATAGGTCTCTGTAACTTATCCTGGATTATTATAGATAATATGATTTATATTGGATTCTGACAAATGGAATAAATTGAGAAGCAGCAAATGTTTCTCTTTTGGGAATTGGCTCACCAAAATTGTAGTAGAAAGTCAACAGTATATCTCTTATGTTTGTAGCAAAATACTGCCTTATTGCATAGAGCACTGATTTGAAACAGAGTGATACAGGATTTTATGTAACAAGATAATAATGTACTTGGGTGGTGGGTTCATGGTACTGTTTATTGTGATACTTAATTTACTGTGTTACACATGTGTACACATAGGTATTAACTATGGTAAAATTATACTACAGGGAAAATAAGCTTTCTTATGAAATATAGTACTTATTTTGGGTTCCTGTCATTAACGTGTCTAACATTTCATTGTGAATTTGGATTAGAGAAGAAATATATGATGTATTTGGTGAAATGAAAGTAAAGCTGGATGAACACTCAAACACCTCTTACATTTATATTTGAAGTGATTTTCCATAGGAATTATTTAGGACATGAGTGTTTGCTTGTGAGAAGAAGGGTCTTCTTCAGTCCATCTTTTAAACTATGGTTATTCACCAAGAACTATTGATTTCTATACATTTGTATATTTTTTGTTTTTCATTAACTAGACCATTCTAGGCATACAAAAAATACTTTGAGTACCCATATTTAGTCCACATCGTATAGGGATTTATTTTTTATTTTTTATTTTTTTTGAGACAGAGTTTCGCTCTTGTTACCCAGGCTGGAGTGCAATGGCGCGATCTCACCTCACCACAACCTCCGCCTCCTCAGTTCAATCAATTCTCCTGCCTCAGCCTTCCTAGTAGCTGGGACTACAGGCATGCGCCACCATGCCCAGCTAATTTTTGTATTTTTAGTAGAGACAGGGTTTCACCATGTTGACCAGGATAGTCTCGATCTCTTGACCTCGTGATCCACCCACCTCGGCCTCCCAAAGTGCTGGGATTATAGGTGTGAGCCACCACGCCCGGCCTCGTATAGGCATTTTTGATTGGCTATTTGAGTTTATTTTCAGGAGAATCCTTTGGCGGAAGTAACTTTTTTTTAAATTGTAAAAGCAAGGAAACTGAGGCATAGAGAGATTACATAGGTCTGTATCTGAACCAGAAATTTAACCTAAATCTCTAATTCCAAAGCTCTACTTCTCTTCACTATAGCAGGTTGCCAGAAGTAAAATATGTATGTATGTCTGTGCGGTTTTGATTCATTGAGCAAGCATCTTTAAAGGCCTAATAGCTCCAAAATACTGTTCTTAGATACTGTGGGAAATACAATACTAAAGAGCCCAGGCCCTCTTGAGAACTTAACACCTGTCTCCTGAAATAGACAAATGCATCAGGCAGAGCAGCTGTGGTTGATTTCCTATATATGCCACTGAATGCCAACAAAACCCAAAGAAGGCTATGTGCTGTGGCTTATGCTTGTAATCCCAACACTTTGGCAGGCAGGAGGATCACTTGAGGTCAGGATTTCGAGACCAGCCTAGTCAACATAGCAAGACACCATCTCCACGAGAAATAGAAATTTAAAAATTAGCTGGGTATGGTGGTGCAAAACTATAGTCCTACCTACTCAGGAGGCCAAGGTGAGAGGACCACTTGAGCCCAAGAATTGTTTGAGGCTACAGTGAGCTGTGATACACACCACTGCACTCCAGCCTGGGTGACTAAGCAAGACCCTGTCTCAAATAAAAACCAAAAACCTTACACCAAAATTCCATCAGTGTCACTGAGTGCATGAGCCTGTGCCAAAGAAGCTTTCTTGGACATAATCACAAAAAATAAAACTGTAAATATATCATTATCACATCATTTCTTTGTGTTCTAGATGCTAGGGTACTGGTAAACAAAGTAAACCAAAATTTCTGCCCTTTATATTTTATATTTGTAGAGTATAAGATGGACAGCAATCAAATCAAATAAGTTAAACAGTATGTATAGATTTGATTTAATTATTTATGAAGAGTGTGTTGGCTGATGTGCTATGGTGAAAAGCAAAGCAGGGTTGCAAAGATAAGAGTGAAGTGTGGGAATTACAATTTTCAATGATCAGGGGAAGTCTCATTGAGAAAATGACATTTGAGCAAAGATGTAAATAAGGTGAGCGAGAGTGCTGTGTAGACAACCAATGTAAGACTGTTTCTGGCATTGGGAGAAGCCAATGTAAAGCCCCCTGGGCAGGAGTTACCTGGCATACTTAATGAACAGCAAGGAGACTCATATACAATTATAACAGCTCAATTGGTGGGAGACGGGAGGTCATATGAGATGTTAATTTGTGGGCTGTTGCAAAATTTGAATGTTTATGCGAAGTGGAGCAAGTAAAGCAGTTTGAGCAAGAGTGGCAGAGTCTGACATATATATTTGAGACGGAATCTCACTCTGTTGCCTAAGTTGGAGTGAGGTGGCATGATCTTGGTTCACTGCAACCTCTGCTTCCTGGGCTCTCCCACCTCAGCCTCCGGAATAGCTGGGACCACAGGGGTGCACCACCACACCTTGATATATATTTTAAAATAGAGACAGGGTTTTGCCATGTTGCCTAGTCTGGTCTCCAACTCCTGGACTCCAGCAGTCTGCCTGCCTTGGCCTCCCAAAGTGCTGGGATTACAGGCATGAGCTACCATTCCTGGCCTGAGTCTGACCTTTAGTTTTTAAAGTCTTAACTCCAACTGTTTGATTGAGAATATACCCCATATAGAAGTTGTTAAATTGATTTATTTTTCAGATAACGTATATTTGATTATCAAAGAAAATATTCTTCACTGCATCACTAGGCTTTTATTTAAAAGCTCTATTAAGGATTTTATTAAATTTCTGTGTATTTATTTTTTTAAGAGACAGAGTCTTGCCATGTCTCTCAGGCTTGATACAGTGGCATGATCATGACTCATTACAGCCTTGACCTCCTGGGCTCAAGTGATCCTTCCACTTCTGCTAGTACTGCAGGTGTGCACCACCATCCCTGGGTAATTCTTTCAGTTGTTGCAGAGAGAGGGTCTCACTATGTTGCTTAGACTAGTCTCAAACTCCTGAGCTCAAGCCATCATCACACCTCAGCCTCTCAGAGTGCTGGGATTACAGACATAAGCTACCGGACTCAACGCAAGGCCACATTTTATGCTTATGTTTTACTAGGATTACAGGTAAGTATTTTTTTTACCTATCTGATAACTTGTTTACTTTTAGCAAACATACTGATAGATTGGTAGGATAGCATAGTGAAATCTTGCATACCTACCAGTTAGGTTCAGCTTTTCCATATTTAGCTATCTAAGTAAATGTTTTTTATTATTTTCTTTTTCTTGAATTATTTCAAAGTAAGTTGAAGACATGATCCTTCTGTGTACCCTAAATGGTCCACCTTGTATTTCCTAAGGATAAGGACATTTTCCTACATCAGTTATTTAATATAATGAATCTTAGTCCCTTTGTAGGACACCAGCCCTTTCCATCAAGAGAGTTGGAATGTACTTGTACATTCAAGGGCTAGTCAGGGGTCTGTCAAAAACCTTTTATTGTAACCCTCATTTATAATTCCTGATCTTAAGTATAAGTTCCATTTCTATTGCTACTGAGTGGATTTACTATCTGCATCTCAATTCTAGTTTAGACAGATTTTGAGGGAATACGTTAATTGAAGTGTTTTCCTTACAAGTTGATGGCTTTTGGTGAAATTTAATCACAAATAGAATAATCAGAGTTTTTTTCTTTTTTTTTAATATGTCAGTCAGTAGATTGTCTACTGAGCTCCTTAATATGTAGAATACAGGTTTCCCATGAGTATGTCTTGAGCCAGTTGTCACTGCTCTGTGTGAAAGAATCCAACTAATCATTCCTAGTTTTTAAGAAGGTTAAGGACTAGTCTCTAGCCCAGACCATTATGAGATTAAGATAATCCTAACAAAAAATAATACTTAAGAAGTAACTGTCTAAAAACATATAGACCAGAAATGACTGTTAGAATTTTTGCCTCAGATACTATTCATATCTTATAAGTAGCCTCACTCTTCTCACCATGAGGATTTCCATAACATTATTTTTAAAGTCAGGCACTTCTAAAGCACTGTGTGTGAAAACACCCTAGGCCGGTGCATGTAAGAAAAATGTGGAACCATATTTGATCATCAGACTTACATCATGTAGAATGGGCTTCTCTTTCTTTTTTATAATTAAAAGCCTCTTTCAAATATATTTAAAAACATATTGAAATACAGACACAAGCTTTTGAGTAGCTCATAATTGAACATTTAATTTCTAAGGACTGACTAGGAGTTATGTGACTTTTCTAATGGCTCATATTTATTAGGTAGTAGAATGTATATTTTCAGGAAGAAATTGGCTTTCATTATAAAATATAACTGTCTACCTTTGGGAAATTGTTTCTTCAAATCAGGCAGTTTGGATATTTGATATATACCTCTTGCTGTGGGCAAGTCATGTCATGTGACATACATTTAATAACCTCTACTAATTTTTTGTGCTACACATACATGAAAAAAATAATTGCAGCATTTGGGGGGTTGGCAATAGAATGAAGTATAGTATTGTTTGTTCAAGGAGGACTCTACATAGGAAGGGCTATAAGAATTATCACACGGGAGCTAGGTATGGTGGCTTACGACTGTAATCCCACAATTTTGGGAAGGCAAGGTGGGAGAATCGCTCGAGCTTAGGAGTTTGAGATTAGTCTGGGCAATATATTATAGTGAGAACTCATCTCTACAAAAGAAAAAAAGCCAGCCAAATACTGTGATGCACACTTGTCATCCCAGCTACTTGGGAGGCAGAGACTGGAGGATCGCTTGAGCTCAGAAGTTAGAGGCTGTAGTGAGGTCTAATTGTGCCACTGTACTGCAGCTTGGGTGAAAGAACAAGACTCTGTCTCTTAAAAAAATAAAAAAGTGAATTCTTACAAAGGGACATGCAATTTTTGATGGAGGAATTGCTTCTCAAAGAAAGTAGTATTTGAACTGAACATAGAAAGAGGTTTAGAAGGCCGGGCATGGTGGCTCATGCCTGTAATTCCAGTGCTTTTGGAGGCTGAGGCAGACAGATCATCTGAGGTCAGGGGTTTAACATCAGCCTGGGCAACATGATGAAATCCTGTCTCTACTAAAAATACAAAAATTAGCTGGGTGTGGTGGCACATCCCTGTAATCTCAGCAGCTTGGGAGTCTGAGGCACAAGAATCACTTGAACCCAGGAGGTGAAGGCTGCAGTGAGCCGAGGTCGCTCCACTGTACTCCAGCCTGGGCAACAGAGTGAGACTCTGTCTCTAAAAAAATAAAAGAATGTCACTGAACAGATTCAAGAAAGTACTCAATTCCGTAGAACAATGTGAATGAAATCGCAGAAACAGAAGTGAAAAGTTATTCAGAGGATGGGGAATAAATTAGATTGGCCACAATACAAAGTTCAAATAAGGACATGGAAAGAATAGCCTACAAAGATAGGTTGTAGCTAGGTTATAGGGTTTGTGATGCTAATGGTTGTTAGCTTGGTCCGTGTATTGCTGGCTTTATGGAACCCATGCAGTTAAATACAGGGAATGACGTGATCAGTCTCATGGAAGTATTGAGTGGGTTCCTACCATGTGTGCTTCATTCTGTTCTTCATTGACAAGACAGAATCTATGAAACTGTACATTCTCAAAGGTTTTGGTCTCAGGACTCCTTTATACACTTAAAAAATATCTAGGAGAACCTCAAATGCTTCAATTTATGTGAACTATATCTGTTGATATGTACTATAAAGATGGTTCTTGGCTTTCAGTGGGGTTATATTCTACTAAACCCTTTATAAATTGAAAATATTTGAAATGCATTTAATACACCTAACCTACCAAACATAACTTAGCCTAGCCTACCTTAAACATGCTCAGAACATCTACATTAGCCTACAGTTGGTCAAAATCATGTAACACAAAGCTTACTAAAGTATTGAATATCTCGTGTAATTTATTGAATACTACATCAAAAATGAAAAGCAGAATGATTGTGTGGGTATTCAGATTATGGTTTCAGTTGAATGCATATTGCTTTTGCATCATTGTAAAGTTGAAATACCATAAGTCAAATCATTATATCAGGTACCATCTGTAATATAAATCAAGACTGAGGAACTTTTGAAAGAACTCATGACTGCACATTCTCTTCACTGTCTGACTGATCATTTCATTGTGTATCATGCAGCCTCTAAAGTGTCAGACTCCAAATTTGTGTGAGAATGAGAATGAAAAGGCAAATAACGTCTTAGTGTTATTATGAAAATAGTTTTGGCTTTAAGTAGAGGCTCGTGCAGAAGAAACACAGTTAGTTTTGCTTGGGTCCATTAGGGAAGGCTTCACAAAAGGATGTGACCTTCTGTACAGGAAAAAACAAGGAGAAAAAAGATTGAATGTAGGTGACATTTTCTGGAATGAATGCCAAGAGGTACGTGGGGGAGCAGGTACTCTGGTCAAGTGCATGCAGCTCTAGAGATGGCTATGGGACTGATTTTGAAGGGTTGTTACCTTGCACACACTGGGAAATCATCAGAAAATAGAAGTAGCATGGTTCAGTCTGTTTTAGAAAATAACTGCTGGCAGTTTACAAATGAAGTGCAGAAAATAGAGGGTGGTTCCTGCCAAATAGTCGTACTTCATGATTATTACACACTTTTATTAGATTAAAGGCAGCTACTTGGCAAATATTTAGTTCTCTTCTCCAACATGCCTTTCCCAGTTCCTTCAACCCATTAGGAAATAGTTACTAGACATCATGCTATTTTTGCTAACCGTGTTATTACTAGAATGCTGTTGGCACATGACCCACTAGTTTAAGTTGTATGCCTTGTTGTTTAAGTTGTTTAATCCTCTTTAACTCTGCAGGTGGAAGAGATTACACATTTGTGAGGAAGGATTTTTAACCTGCTTGTTTATCAACACCAACAAAATGATGTGAGACACATGGAGAGGCTGCGACCTCCTAATGTTTTATGATTTTGACCAAAGAGAGGCTGTTTTTTTTTTTCTTTTTTCAAGACGACATCTACTAGCAGATTTTTAAAAATATATTTTGTAGAATAGAACTTCCTTTTTTTTTTTTTTGAGACAGAGTCTCACTCTGTAGCCCAGTCTGGAGTGCAGTGGCGTGATCTCAGCTCACTGCGACCTCCGCCTCCTGGGTCCAAGTTCAAGCAATTCTCCTGCCTCAGCCTCCTGAGTAGCTGGGATTACAGGTGCCCGCCACCATGCCCGGCTAATTTTTTTTGTATTTTTAATAGAGATGTGGTTTTACCATGTTAACCAGGATGGTCTTGATCTCCTGACCTCATGATATGCCCGCCTCAGCCTCCCAAAATGCTGGGATTACAAGGTTTTGTACCTAGCCCCAGCTGATTTTTTTGTAGAAACAGGGTCTCACTTTGTTGCCCAGGCTGTTCTCGAACTCCTAGACTCTAGCGAACCACCATGCCCAGCCTGAGATATTTTCATTGATAGAGTTGATAGAAATTATTGACTAATTGCTATTGGAAGGTGAGAAATTGAAGAAAGTCAAGATTGGGTTGCCATTTCATGGAATACCAAGAGGATGATACAGTTAATAAAGACACTGAGAAATACAGAAATTAGTTTTCTTTCCTTGTTTCCTATTTGCATAAAACCATTTTAAATTATTATTATTTTTCTTCCATCCAAGCACAAGAAAGTGTTATTAAATTATTTTTTTTAAAGTTATTTTTAGCCAGGCACAGTGGTTCATGCCTGTAATCCCATCACTTTGGGAGGCTAAGGTTGGCAGATCACTTGAGGTCAGGAGTTTGAGACCACCCTGGCCAACATGGTTAAACCCCATCTCTACTAAAAATACAAAAATTAACCAGGCATGGTGGTGAACACCTGTAATCCCAGCTACTAGGGAGGCTAAGGCAGGAGGATCGCTTGAACCTGGAAGGCAAAGGTTGTAGTAAGCCGGGTGTATGCCACTGCACTCCAGCCTGGGTAATAGAGTGAGACTGCATCGTATTATTTTGAAACCATGTCTTGTTCTGTCACCCAGGAGGGAGTGCAGAGGTACGATCATAGCTCATTGCAGCCTCAAATACCTGGGCTCAAGTGATCCTTCTGCTTCAGCCTCTCAGGTACCTGGGACTACAGGTGTGTGCCACTGTGCTCAGCTAATTTTGTTTTTAATTTTTTTCTGTGTAAAGATGGGCTTTTACTATATTGACCAGGTTGGTCTAGAACTCTTGGCCTCAAGCTGTCTTCCTGCCTCCGCCTCCCAAATTACTGGCATTATAGGCATGAGCCACTGTGCCCAGCCTTAATTTTTATTTGTTTGGAGATAAGGTCTCCCTCTGTCACCCAGGCTGGAGAGCAGTGGAGATGATTGCTCACTGTAGCCCTGGACTTCTGGGCTCAAGTAGTCCTTTCTCCGCAGCCTCTCAGGTAGCCAGGACCACAGGTATGCGCCACCATGCCCAGCTAATTTTTAATTTTTTTTTTTTGTAGAGACGGAGTAGACGGAGTCTCACTTTGTTGCTTTGGCTGGTCTTGGATTGCTGGCCTCAATCCTTCCACATCAGCCTTCCAAAGTGCTGGAATTACAGGCGTGAGCCACCCATGCCTTGCATTTGGGGCTTTTTTGTAACCCTGTCTGCATTTAGTTGTTTAGTTTTTTGTTCAGCTCTCTTTATTATATTACAGTGTGTCTTAACGGAGGTTATGGATTTCATTTGAACTAAGAATTAGAACATGACCAATAATTGAATCAGTCTGTTTCCCATATCTTCTTTCCCTTTCCCTTTCCCAGCACTAAGCATCTTGAATTTTAAATCATTCTAAATACTGTGAAAATAACTTTCATCACAAACATAAGTGTACTTAAGCACTATGTAACATGTAATTTTGTTTGGTTTTAAGGTTTATAAAACACGGTATGTTCAGACTGTATTTTTTTCTTGGACCTCTAAATTACCGTGTCAGACTTTTGAGACTTACTTTTTTCTCTTTTGTTCACTCCATACTATGTTTTTTAGATGTATTCACGTGGCTATATTATCCATGTAGCCATTTATTTTCACTACTGTGAAATCTTCTTGTGTATGATTCTAATCCAGTTTAATTACCCATTCTATTATTGAATAGGGAGTTTGGATTGTATCCTGTGGTTTCTGTGTTACACATGTATGTTCCGTCTTGTGTACACCTCACAGTACACATATACAGGATTTCTCTTAGATGCAGTGCTACTCAAAGTGTGGTTGGTTGACCAGCCAACACGTAGGATAAGGAGCTTGCGTCACTAAGCTTGCTGTCTGTATCATTCGTCACTTTTTCATCAGGTGAATTTGTCAGTGAAGGAAGAATATTGAATATTCTTGAATATTGATCTTTGAACACTTCTTGCTCAACTCCTTATTTTGTTGTGGACTGGTTCTATGGGTAACAACATTTTAGGAAATTCCAGTTTTTGTTTGTTTGTTTGCTTGCTTGCTTTCAGATAGGGCCTCACTCTGTCACCCAAACTGAAGTACAGTGGTATGATCACAGCTCTCTACAGCCTTGACTTCCCAGGCTTAGCAGTCCTCCTGAGCAGCTGGGACTGTTAGGTGTGCCCCATCATGCCTGGCTGATTGGCTTTGTTTGTTTGTTTGTTTTTTGATAGAGGTGGAGTCTCACTACGTTGTGTAGGCTAGTCTCAAACTTCTGGACTCAAGTTGATCCTCCTGCCTTGGCCTCCCAAACTGCTGGGATTATAAGCATGAAGTACCACACCTGGCCTGGAAATTTCAGTTTTTTCCCCAAAGTGTGTGTGCTATTTTACATTTCAGGCAGCAACACTTGATCCAGTGCTTCCTGGTGTTAGACTCTGCTGATCTAGCAGGCGTAAAATGACATTTCATTTTGGTCTTATATTACAGATCCTTTTTTTTTTTTTTTTTGAGACAGAGTCACAGTCTCAGCACACTGCAACCTCTGCCTCCTGGGTTCAAGCCATTCTCCTGCCTCAGCCTACTGAGTAGCTGGGATTAATGGTGTGTACCACCACACCTGGCTAATTTTTGTTATTTTTAGTAGAGATGGGATTTCACCATGTTGGCCAGGCTGGTCTTGAACACGTGACCTCAGGTGATCTACCCACCTTGGCCTCTGAAAGTGCTGGGATTATAGATCTGAGCCACTGCACTGGGCCAAACATATCTTTTCTTATATTTATTGGTCACGTACTTTTGTAAAGCAACTATTCCTGACTTGCTTACTTTTGTATAATATTTGTCTTTTTCTTTATAGATTAGATCTTATATACTAATCTTTTACAAGTTACTATACTACATGTTTTCTTCCATTTTGTTACTTGTTTCTTTTCTTTTGGCGTCTTTTAATGGAGAGGAGAAGTCCTTGATTTTAATAGTTACACATTTCAGGGATGGATGCAATACCTCGCACCTGCAGTCCCAGCACTTTGGGAGGCAGAAGTGGTTGGATCGCTTAGGGCTAGGCGTTAAGATCAGCCTGTGCATCATAGCGAAACCTCCCTCTCTATCAGAAAATAAAACTAGCGAGACACAGTGGTGCACGTCTGTAATCCCGGCTACTCAAGAGGCTGAGGAGGGTGGATCAGTTGAGCCCAGGAGATGGAGGCTGCAGTGAGCTGTGATCTTATCACTGCACTCCAACCTGCATCACAGAGGGAGAACATTTCTCTTAAAAAATATATAAAAGTAATTTTTTAAAAGTTTTGTTTATCTTTTATCCTAAGTGCTTTTTGTGTCTTATTTAAGATAACATTCAAGTTTTATTTTTTCACGTGTCTATCTAGAATTTTTTTTTTTTGTTAACATATCAAAATGCAGTTGGTTTTATATGGTAATTTTATAGCTCACTGCCTTCCTAAACCCTATCATTATTTCTAATAAGTTTTCTGCAGATTTTTGTTTGTAGACAGTTTTACTCTCTGCAAAGTTTAACCATTTTCTTTTCAGCTTTCCTTTAATTTTCTTCTTTTTTCCTTTGAAACAGGATATTGCTCTGTTGTCCAGGCTGGAGTGTCGTGGCAAGGTCTTAGCTCACTTCAGCCTTGACCTCCCAGGCTCAGGCAATCTTCCTCGCTCAGCTTCCTTAGTGGAGACTACAGGTCCTCATCATCACGTCGGGCTAGTTTCTGTATGCTTTGTAGACATAAGGTTTCACAGTGTTGCCCAGGCTGATCTCTAACTCCTTGACTCAAGTGATTCTCACCCACCTTGGCCTCCCAAAGTGCTGGGCTTACAGGCATGAGCCACTCCGGCCAGCCTAATTTCTTTTTCTTAATTGACTGTGTTGGCTTAGGCCTGTGTGACAATATTGAAGGGAAACAGTAATATTGGTATTCTTGTCTTGCTCTTAATTTTATAAAGAGAATACTGTTGGCATCTCTCAGTGAAGAATGATATTTGTTGTAGGATTTTTGAGAACAGGCTTTTGGAGATCAGGAACCTTCCTTGTAGCCTTGGTTTTCCAGGCGCTTATAATGGATAATACTGAGTTTTATCAGACACTTTTCAATGCATGTAATTAAATAGATTTGTAGAGTAACTAATATTAAGTCATCCTTCTGTTACTGACATATTACTCTGTCCAGTATAGATATTCTCTTTTTTAATATATTGCTCTATTCTGTTTTCAAATAATTTGCTTAGTTTTTCATTTGTGATTACAAATGAGATTTAGCCTAGTGCCCTCTGATATTTCTTATCCATTGTCCCTGTTTGATTTGTGAATCAAGGTTATACTGGTATCATAGACAGAGGTGGGGGTATTCCCTCTTTTTCTATTCTCTAGGAAAGATTATGTAAGATTGTAATCATCTTTTTTCTAAGAGTTTAGTAGAATTTCCCAGAATAAAACACCTGGACCTGTATATTTTTAGGTTTTATAGTTATTTCCATTTTTCTAACTAATATAAAGACAATTCAGGACTTCTTTTTCTTCTGGAATCAGTTTGATAAAAAAAATTTTTTAGTAATTTTCTCATTTGATCTAATTTTAAAATTTTACTTGGAATAAAGTTTTTCAGAATATATTACCACTTCCTTTTTGACCTTGCTCTGTCACGTTCTTTCTTCCATTCCTCATATAGTTTGTTTATGCCATCTCTCTCTTTTTTGATCAGTTACATTTATCATTTTTATTCATCATTTGAAAGAACCAACGTTTGGGAATATTAATTCTCTCGTATATTTTTCTAAATCCCTAGTGTATTTTTTTCCTATCTTCTTTTTTCCTACCTACCTTCTATATTGTTTTCTTTTTCTACTATTTATTAAAGGACATAGAGCATATCCACTTTGAGCCTTTATTTTCTGATTTAAGCCTAAGGCTTTGCATTCTCTGTAATTACTACTTTTGCTTCCCACAATTAAGTTTTGAAGCATAGAGAAGTTTATTTTTATATTTTAAATATCTAATTTCATTACATTGTGGTTGGACAAATTGATCTATATGGCAGTGGTTATTTGAAATGTGTGAGGACTCACTTTGTGACCTAATTTGTGATCACTATTTTTAAAATGTGTGAGAGCTTGAAATTAATGTGCATTATTCCCTAATTGGTGGATGTAGCATTCAGCATATGTACATTTGTACCATATTTCTGTGTTCATATCTGCTCTATATCTTACTGAGAAGTGTATTCAAATCCTTTATTATGATGTTTGTCTTTGTTTCTTCCCTGCCATTCTCAGTTTTTGCTTATATGGGTTTTTTGTTTATTTGTTTATTTATTTATAGATGTAGTCTCGCTGTCTCCCAAGCTGTAGCGCAGTGTCACAATCTTGGCTCATGGCAACCTCTGTCTCCTGGGTTCAAGCGATTCTCCTGCTTTAGACTCCCGAGTAGCTGAGACTATAGGTGCATACCACTGCACCTGGCTATTTTTTTTTCCTGCATTTTTAGTAGAGACAGGGTTTCACCATGCTGGCCAGGCTGGTCTCGAACTCACCTCGTGATCCAGCCACCTTGACCTCTCAAAATATTGGGAGTGAGCCATGAGACCCGGCTGCTTATTTTGACATTAGTTTATTAGGTTCCTAAAAGTATAGAAAATTAATAATTTTCTCATGTGAAATAACAGTTTTCTCATGTAATTTGTTGTTGATATGTGCCTCTGTTATACTGCGCTGGACTTGTTGGGTTGTGTCCTCTCTAGTCAAAATGTTATCCTCTTGAGATTTCAGTGAATATCTGGGCCAACCATGTTTCCCCAGTACCTGCGTCAAAATATATACTTGTCAAGCATCTGTTAAATGAAAATGAATTATTTTTATTTCGCCTTTCTTTTAACTTTTTATTTTAATGCATACAGAAAATTGAAAATCCTAAGCAGACAGCCTAGTTCATTTCTCCAAATTCCAGACCTAGAAACAGAGCATTACTGGCACCCTAGGACATTCCCTTTCCCCACTGTTCTGAGTGCTGACACCATAGATTATTTTTTGCCTGTTTTCAAACTTTGTCATATACAGTGTGTGTTGTTTTGTGCCTGACTTCTTTTGTCAACTGTATGGCTATGATATTTGTCTGTCTTACTGTGTATATTTGTATTTCGGACACTCAGAGCTGTATAACGATAACTTTTACCTTTTTCCACATTGAATTATTTGTTCTTATTCTTTTACTTGTAGAGGGAGCTGAAGAGGAAAAAATGGAAGCCGATCTGATGGTCATCAGCCTGAAAAGGTAACACAGCAGTAAAACCACAGATAGCATGCCTTTAAGAGCATAATGGTTTGTTTTCTGTGTGTTTTTGAGTTCTCTTAAGGGATTCTTAAATAATTCTATCAGCCACTTGGACTTTGCTGGTTTAAGATAGTTCTCACAAGATATAACATAGGACATTTTTCGTTTATTTAATGGGGGTAAGGTATATTCACTCCCTATCCTCTTGTGCCCCTTTCAGGCACAGTTGGGAATATGAATACAAAAGTTGTGGTTCTTGTGAATATCGAATTATAAGGTTTGAGTCCTATACTTGTGCCAGAAGAGAATGACAGGGTAGTAAGTGATTTCCTATGAGGGCTAACTGCCTGCAGAAGAATCTTTAGATAAGGATTAATGAGAAGGTGACATTTGAGGTAGGTTTTAAAGAGTAGGTAGAACTGTAAAGATTGAAATAGAGGTTAGAAAATCAGAGATTCCCCATAGCTGGGGAGGAGAGACACTAAAGCCAGTAGGTGAAGAGCTTCAAAGTAGCCAGTATGTTAGTGGCTCAATCTCTGCTCCGTAGGAGAATGTGAATGCATGATGGGTGAGGCAGAACAGGACATTACAAAGGTCAAGATGTGGGCCTTTGTTTTTGTTTGTTTGTTTGTTTTTGAGACAGAGTCTCAGTCTGTCTCCCAGTCTGGAATGCAGTGGCGTGATCTAGGCTCACTGCAACCTCCGTTTCCTGGGTTCAAGCGATTCTCCTGCCTCAGCCTCCCAAGTAGCTGGAATTATAGCCATGCACCACGATATCCAGCTAATTTTTGTATTTTTAGTAGAGATGGGGTTTCACCATGTTGGCCAGGCTGGTCTTGAACTCCTGACCTCAGGTGATCCTCCCGTCTTGGCCTCCCAAAGTGCTGGGATTACAGGCATGAGCCAGTGTGCCCAGCCCCAGGCTGTTTTTAATCAACAAATAGTATCAGTTCATTCCGCTCACATTCCTCTGAGCATTGTAACCCTTGCTTTATAGCAGAATATGCAGAGGGCAGGGACTCTGTGCTTTGGAGGCATATTATCTTGTGAGCACTCAAGTGCTGAAGTGGTAGAAAGTATTGCTCTGAATTTATTATTTCTTTTCCAGCTCTTCTCTTCAAGTCACTTTCAAATCTAGTCTTATTTCTTGCCAAAAATATTGGAACCTTTTGCTACTCTAAGATAATTACTCATAAAAAGGTCTGGGTTTTTTTTGCTCACTGCCTGTCCTGTTGTTTTGTATCCCTTTCAGGCAGAAGACAAAGTGGAAAATGAAATGGATGAAGGTGATAAAGCACAAGATGGAGAAAATGAAAAAAATAGTGAAAAGGAACAGGATAGTGAAGTGAGTGAGGATACCAAATCAGGTAATTTGAGGAAATGCCTTAGATATTATTATGTAAAACTCTAAAAAGCACTGGAGAAATGTAGGTGGTTATTTATATAGAAATATTTCCTCATTTATTTTGGGTTTGTTTCTTAATGTAACAATAAGTATGTAATTGAGTTTCATTTAGCAGATAGGTACTAATACTAATGCCGGTGGCTACACTTTTCCTCTGTGCTTTTAGTATGTAGAAGAACAAGTTATTCAACAGGATTGAAGTCACCTAACAGACTTGCCATTTTATTTTCTGTGTCAGTTGCTGATGCACCCTGTCATGCCTGTCAGGCTTAAAGAAGTACTCTGTTCTCAGCTTCTGATTTCCTACAGACCTTAGAATTCCTAGAGCATTTCATTGACTGATGAGCAAATATGTTGGTCTTAGACTTAGTTCCCCTAAGTTTTCCTTTATATCTATCCAAGGGACCTCCACATAGAATTTAGCATAATGATAGGAAAACAAGTGTACTGTTTCGAAAATACGTCCCCAGTAGAGGCAGACCTAAATGCATGGAATGGGTCAACAAAATTCTTAAAAGGAAGAAAAAAGCATAAACATCTCTTTGTCACATCAGTCCTAGTTTGTTATGTGGTGGAGGTAAGGAGAAAGATAGTTTTTTGAGACTAGGCACACTAGTAATAAAGCTTTCTGATATTTTCAGAAGAAAAGGAGACCGAAGAGAACAAAGAACTCACTGATACATGTAAAGAAAGAGAAAGTGATACTGGGAAGAAGAAAGTAGAACATGAAATTTCCGAAGGAAATGTTGCCACAGCCGCAGCAGCTGCTCTTGCCTCAGCTGCTACCAAAGCCAAGGTTTGCCCCCTACAGCCCTTTTCCAGTGCTCTCTTAAGCCATGAATGGTCGTATTGTTTTTAGTTAATTGGGAACATTTAGTATAAAGAGCTTTGCTCCCAATCGGAGATGACTGTTTGCTTGAATGGCATTTCTAGGTTAAGAAATCCACGGGCAGGAGAAGGATGATAGAAATAGCAGATCCAGTCTAAAGGGTGACTTCTTTCATTCCATTCATTGTGACATCTAGTCTTGTAAAGACTACAGAGATTGAAGGCAAATTTTTAAGTCTCTTTAAGGAACTGATTATTTTGTTTTTAATTTGCCTGCAGAACTTATCTTAGACTATTGTTCCAATAATTTCTACCAGATTGAAATATTTATGATTTTTAAAACAAAAACCTGTTTCCTTGTATAAATACTTCACCCTGATCTTACAGACTGAAAGGAGAGAGAGACCTTAAAATAGCTCTTTTTCTTGAATTTGCCAGCTTTTCTGGGGGTGGTTTTTTCTATTTATAGTATTAGCTGTAGAGTGTATTTAAGAAGACATGAGAATGTTATTTTCCTCTCTTTGTGTTAATTTAGCATTTTAAGTCATTCTAAACATGAATATGTGAAGTTTTAAAAAATCTTTTCCCCCTTTTCTTTATTCTACTTCAGAAGTACTTTCCTTCCATTATAGGATACCACATTTCAAGAAACGGTGGTTACTAGAACATTCCTAATCATTTTATTTTGAACTGTTCTTGATCTATTAATCAAGATGCCTTTTCATGATCTTTAATTCCCCCAGATCGTTCAGATACTGTGAACTACCTCTCTCAGTGTTTAATCTGATGAACTAATTCAAACTACGAGATCACTGTTCTGAATGCCCACCCATCTGACAGATAAAGACAATGGAGGTTAGGGAGGTGTTTACAGGCCACAGGACATGCTCAACCTTAGACAGTTACTCCGGCTGATCATTGTTATTATACTAACTTGAAGTCCTACAAATTCATACTGGCTGCTCTTTTCCTAATAACTAAAACTAGCTAATACTTCCTAATAATTAAAATTAGCTAAAGAATCAGAAAGATCAGGAGATATTTTTTTGATTCATTAGCTAATATTAGTTATTATCTCTCCCCCTACATCCCCATCACCTCTGGGAAGTTTTGAGGTATGTGTTTGCTTAAGTGACAGCTAATGTAATTTGACTTTTTTTTTTTACCATTTGTCTGGTTTTGCTCTTTCATTGCAACCATCTTTTCTAGTATGTCTTCTGGCACGCTAGAGTTTAGGCATCTCTTTGTCTCTGAGCTGCTCAAGTTCTCACTGTAATACTGTCATTAGGTGTCTTAGAGAACTTAAGGATTATCTTGGTCATAGTCTTTCACCATATGGTGAGAGACTATGACCAAGATTTTTTTTTTTTTTTTTTTTTTTAAATTAGAGTCTCATTCTGTCCCTCAGGCTGGAGTGCACTGGCGTGATCTTGGCTCCCAGCAACCTTTGCCTTCCGGGTTCAAGCAATTCTCCTGTCTCAGCCTCCCAAATAGCTGGGATTATAGTCACCCGCCACTGCAGCCGGCTAATTTTTATATTTTAAGTAGCGATGGGGTTTCACCATGCTGGTCAGGCTGGTCTCGAACTCCTGAGTTCAGGTAATTCACCCGCTTCAGCCTCCCAAAGTGCCGATATTACAGGCATGAGCTACCATGCCCGGCCTCTCACGTTATAAATGAGGAGCCAGAGGTGGACAGGGCTTTCTCCTTTGTGCTCTTCCTCAGTCTTCAAACCTGCAACTTCAGCTCATCTTTGACTCCTGGTTCCTTCATTTTCCATAGCTGTTCAGCCAGCAAATCCTTCATGGTGCTTTAGATCACCTGCTGCTGTCCAGCTGCTCACTCAGGTCAGTCTCCCTTAATCTTTTTCCTGTCTCCTCAGTCCCATTCTCTAACCCAAAACCAATGTAATCTTTTTTGCTTTTTAACTTGTTCTTAAGTATAACTTACATTCAAATAAATGGGCATATTTAAGACTACACCTTTGTGAAGTTTTGACAAACTGAGCCCACCTATGTCACAAGTATCCATTTTAATAAACATAACTTACCAGCCTCTGCAGAAGCTTCCTCTTATTCCAGTTACTTTACCTTCCCTGGATAGTAATCATTAGTCTGTCTCCTTATACTATAGATTAGTTTCTCCCTTTTTTTTTTTTTTAACTTCATATAAATGGAATCCTACATTATGCACAGAAATCTTTAAAAATGCAAATAGGAGCATTTTACTTTCTTGAGTAACCCCCCATCTCTCTCAGGCTACAATTTGAAACTCTTCAGTAGAGAATTCAGGATTTTTCCATAATCAGGACCCTACTTAGTTCTCAACTCTCTTTCTGACCTGTCCTTACTGAACTGTTTGTTGTAGTTCTGCCAAGCAGAATTTACTCCTTTATCTCTATCTAAGCTTTTTGTGACATTCTTTTTTTTTTACAGAGTATGGTTTTCTGTTCCTGTTATTTCTCCTCTTTTTAAATTTTTTTGAAGAGACCAGTTTTTACCATGTTGCCCGGGCTGGTCTGGAGTTGTTGGCCTCAAGAGATTTGCCCCCCTTGGCCTCTCAAAGTGTCAGGATTATAGGTATAAGCCACCTCACTTGGCCAATTTCTCCTCTTGATAACACTGTTTCAGTATATGTTGTCTTGGGAAGAACTAAAAAGGTAGATTACCTTCAAAAAATTTCACGAGTCAGGTGGAAATATTGAAGACGGAAAAGAAAAAAAAAATTTCACGAGGCTGGGTGCAGTGGCTCACACCTGTAATTGCAGCACTTTAGGAGGCCAAGGCAGGAAGATCGCTTTTGCTCAGGAGTTCAGGACCAGCCTGGGCAGCATAGTGAGACTCTTATCTGTACAAATAGTACTTTTTTAAAAAAAAGTTCCACAAATGCTTTATGATGTTTTCCTCTGGCCTCATAGCTGTTAATATGTGCAACTTTGGGCACAAAGATGTGTCTGTATGCACTACTGATCATCTTACAATGGCTTGACTCCTTCACCGCAGAGAAACTACTTTTATGGATCATTTAGCCTGCCCCTTCACTACTCCATACAAAATTTAAAAGGTGTGCAAAGAAGGATTTCTCTTCAGGTCACTAAATTTTCACTTCCTCATCATCAGTCACTCTTCCTTCTGTTTACTAGGAGTTCATATCTTCATTCTCAGCAAACACTAGGTTTCCCTCTGAGTTATGAAAGTGTACAGATGCTCATGCTTCACGACTTGGCACATGTGAACCCTTCAGTGCCACTTACAGCTAGATCTGATAAATTTGATAGCACACATGATCATTTTCATACTACATGGTAATTAGGGGGGTAAGAAATTCACTTAAATTACTATAATTAATATATAACTTATGTAGCCAATCCAAGTTTCACTTACTCTCATTTTGTTCTTCTGTGTCTGTAAACAACTTTGTTATTAAAAGTTTTTCTTAATAATCATTTGTCATACTGACGTGGAGTGATAATTAGAGGTTCTAGGTCTAGCTCCTAAACAGATGAGGTGGCATGCTTTATGGCTTCTATTGTTGTCCCCTGAAAAGTTCTTCAAGAGCATGTCCATTTTTTCATTGCACCTGCTGACAGGCTGTGAATTGTCTCCACTGAAGGACTGGTGTGTGGGTATAAGCAGAAGCACCACTGTTTGGTTGCTCTGGATCCTTTCCATCTGGGTCTTTGGGCTTAGAGGAGAAGGAAAGCCCCAGAACTATTTCAAGAATAAAGTATAAATCCCCTGTATTAGAGCATATTCTCTTTTTTGTCACAAATAGTAGATTCAGTTCTTTCAAGAAAGCAGAAATGACATTTTCTTAAAACCACAGATAGTTCCTTTGGATTTATTCTACAAACGACCCCATGTCCACGTTTTCCAAAATGGCAAAAGTAGGTGTGTATTCATTGTAACATGGTAATTGGGTATTAGCTCTGAGACAACGAGAAGACTCTTTCTTACCTATCAGAAATGCCTTGTAACTTGATGCATTGTTTCTGAAATTCCTTATTCTTTTCTTTCTCTCTTCCTCTCTTTGTCTCTTTCTCTCTTCTTCTTCTTTTCTTCTTTCTTTCTTTCTCTCTCTGTCTGTCTCTCTTTCATTCTTTCTTGCTTTTTTCTTTCTCTCTCCCTCTCTGTTTCTTTCTCTCACTTGCTTGCCTGCTTGGTCAGGGTCTCACTGTGTCACCCAGGCTAAAATGCAGTGATGTGATCATGGCTCACTATAGCAAGGAGGAGGCTCACTGTAGCCTCACCACACCCAGCTAATTTTAAAATTTTTTGTAGAGGTGGGGTTTCCCTGTGTTGCCCAGGCCGGTCTCAAACTCCGGGGCCCAAGCAATCCTCCCACCTCAGCCTCAACGTGCTGGGATTACTGGTGTCAGCCACTGCACTCAGCATGAAATTCTTTCTAAAGGTGTGAAAATTGTCATTCTATATTTTAGGCATAATACTTTAACAGACAAGGGTTGGTTCAAATTGATTTACACTAAATATGTTGATCATTGTTACCATACCTTAATAATCCTATTGAGAGGAGACAGAAGGAAAAAATAGCCTATTTGGTCATTTTGTCTACAGTTAGCCCTGTTCAGTTTCATATCTGTATGACTACATAGAAACTACTTCTCTTCTACTCATTGGAATTCATGCTTTGTTATACAAAATTTGTATAACAACCCTATTCCAGCCAGTTTATTACTTCCTTCTCATTGATAATTTATCTCAGGTTGTTTCTTCTATGTTCCATGTATCAGGGGTCCCCAGGCCACACAGCAGGAGGTGAGTGGCAGGGCGAGTGAGAACAAACATTACTGCTTGAGTTTTGCCTCCTGTCAGATCAGAGGTAGCATTAGATTCTCATAGGAGTGCAAACCCTTTTGTGAATTGTGCATGCAAGGCATCTAGGTTGTGTGCTTCGTATGAGAATCTAACGCTTGATAATCTGACATGGAACAGTTTCATCCTGAAACCACCCCCACACCCTGCCCCGTGGAAAAATTGTCTTCCACCCTCTTCCATGAAACTGGTACCTGCTGCCAAAAAGGTTGGGGACTGCTGCTGTTTATCCTTTGTGGCACCGTCCCAGACCTCATCATTCTTCTCAGGTTCTGTAAAGCCAATATGTGAAGGGTTGGGCCTCTCCCTGGTCATCACTGTTGCCAGACCTTTCAAGAATCCATAATCTGAGCATCAGCAATGTTCCTGTTTCAGATATTTATTGTCATGTAACTTATGTAACTACCCTTGAAGTTAGTAGTTTAAAACCTCACTCATTTTATTATCTGTCATGGCAAAATTTGCTGCATGTTGCATTGACTAGAGTCACTCAGTACTACCTCATGGCTGGGCTATTCTAGAGGGTCAGAGACAACTTCATTTATATGCCTGTGCCTAGGCTGGGATGGCTACCATCACTCTCTCTTTATACATCCTCTCTAAGAAGCTGGTGTGGGGTAGTCTGAGGAGTAGGTGGACATTTTTACAAAAGAACTTGAAGAGAAGGTAGCAATCATGTTCACTCAAAAAAAAATTAAAAAAGAATGTTGTAAGCAGCAAAGAGGAGGATCTGCCAATGCATTATGGCTTGGAGCCCCAAAGTAACACAGCATAATTTCTACCCTACTCTACTGGTCAAACATTCTGTCCAAATTCAAGGTAAGGGGACACAGAGCACAGCTCAAGGTAGAAGATGTGCCACCTTAATCCACCACAGTCTACTCTCTTGTCATAAATTGTGTACCTTTCCCCCACTGAAAAATAGATCTCTCATGGCTTTATCTCATTATGATACTAAGCTGACGTTGGAGGTCTTGGATCTTATGTAAATCAGATCCAAGTACAGATGAGTCTCTTCGGGAGTGATTCCTGTTTACAGCTTCTTGAATGCTGGTACTATAATCTGAAGATTTTCTGGACTAGTATAACAGGGGGTGAGACACATGAAGGTTAACTGCACTCTGTTCAAGAAGGGTTTAAATTGGAGACACAGAGCAGTCATAGTTCATGGCAAATTTGAAATCTAGCCAGGCACACATTTCTAGTTCCTTCACCAGGGCCCAGTCCTACTTGCAGAATTGTTCTCCACAGTTTGACTTGGCCCTCTGGGCTTTCAGTTTTTTCTTCTGAGTCTTTTTCCTTTTCCCTTAAAAACTTAGCACAGTTTTACACTGAGTGACTTTCTTGCCCTGCTTTCTACTTGTTGTAGGCCCGGTTTATATTCTTTCTGTTTCAGTTCAGGGTATTATAATTTTTAAAGAATTTTGTAGGATTTCTGTGTTTAAAATACAATTTCCACTTTGGGAGTCTGAGGTGGGTGGATCATTTGAGGGAGGTCAGGAGTTCAAGACCAGCTTGGCCAACATGGTGTAACCCAGCTCTGCTAAAAATATAAAAATTTAACCAGGCATAGTAGCACATGCCTTTTAGTCCCAGCTACTCAGGAGGCTCAGGAAGGAGAATCACTTGAACCTGGGAGGCAGAGGTATAGTGAGCTGAGTTGATGCCACTGCTCTCCTGCCTGGGGGACAGAGTGAAACTGTCTCAAAAAAAAAAAAGTAATTCCATTAGACAAAAGCTATACCTGTATTTTCTTGCCTGGATTAGTTCCCTTTTTGCCCTAGTCCTAGAGTTAAGATGTTATGAGGACAAAGCCCTTAATTTTTAGATAACCTTTTTTGTCTAGTTAGTGGGATCTTAGAAGATTTGTAACTTTAGTAATTATGATGCAAAGAAGTTGAGAGATGAGCTTGTAGAGGCGACACAGAGTACTAGTTTAAACTAGGGACAGTGACCATAAACACATATTTCAGCACAGTGATATGAACTAGGCAGAAAACAAAAGCAGAGGCAGTTATTCCTGAAGGGTCATAAAGAGCTTTGGCTAGGAAATTGTGGGACAAGTCAAGTGTCCCAACATGAAACTTCAAAAAGAAAAGAGTGATGGAGGCGGAATAAAAAAATTTTGGCTGTGTGGAAACTTTCCAAATTTGATGAAAACTTAAACTTACAGATCCAAGAAGTGCAATTAAAGAATATATATAGGAGACATGCTACAAAGATGTTTAGGCCCAGCACAGTGGCTCACACCATAATCCCAGCACTTTGGGAAGCTGAGGTGGGAGGATTGCTTGAGGCCAAGAGTTAGATACCAACCTGGGCAACATAGACCTTGTCTCTACAAAAGGTTTTTAAAAGTTGTCCAGGCATGGTGGCATAATGCCTATAATCCTAGCTACTCAGGAGGCTGAGGCAGTAGGATCCCTTTAGTCAAGGAGTTTGAGATTACTGTGAACTGTGATCTCATTGCTGTACTTCATCATGGTGACAGAGTGAGACTCTGTGTCAAAAAAACACCTAAAAGATGCTTCGAGGCACTCATGTCTAGTAGAAAGAGTCTAAGGCATATACTCAAGACTGAGAAGTCCTGTAGCTGGGTGCGGTGGCTTGTACCTGTAATCCCAGCACTTTGGGGGGGCCGAGGCGGGTGGATCACCTGAGGTCGGGAGTTTGAGACCAGCCTGACCAACATGGAGAAACCCTATCTCTACAAAAATACAAAATTACCCGGGCGTGGTGGCACATGTCTATAATCCCAGCTACTCAGGAGGCTGAGGCAGGAGAATCATTTGAACCTGGGAGGCGGAGGTTGCGATGAGCAGAGATCATCCCATTGCACTCCAGCCTAGGCAACAAGAGCGAAACTCTGTCTCAGAAAAAGTCCTACTGTAAATACCATTCAACGAACTTTATAGCTGCACCTCAAGCTGTTTACTCGGAGGTCATCCTTTGCTGATGGTCTGGATTGGATATTTCTCCCAAAGCCATTTCTTAGGTTCAGACTCTTGTTGAAGGGAACCAGAGATGAGAAATATGTTTTATTCATACCCTGCTTTTTCATATTTCCTCTAAATTCTGCCTGAAAACCTTATAGTTCCTTCTTCCATGCTCTTCTAGCTGCTTACAATAAAATAGAAAAAGAAATTTTCCATTCTGCCTGGAAATGCCCCAGCCATAGCCACAAGTTTATTAATTACCCTTTCTATTTCCACTTGACTAGAGATGATGGTGTTTCCAAAAGTTGTGCTACCAGATAATAAACATCTGCTTTTTCAGCCTTCAGTAATACTTTCCTGTGTGTACTTTAAGCACCTACTGATGGTTTGCGTAAAGCCCTTTCAGCTTGCGCCCAATATGTGGTCCCAAAGCCAAAGAGAAACATTTTACGTTTCTGTTACAAAAGCTCCCCATTTCCAGATACCAAATTATTTTACAATAGCAAAATTGAGTAGTTTAAAACATAACAATTTTATTAAACCTCATAATTTTGTTAAATTTTAACACCAAACAGCTGGGCAGTTATGCTTCATGTATCAATTGAGTCATTTAGTGGTAGTCACTTCATAGGTAGGTTTATGTAGGAGGTCTGAGACACTTCATTAGAATCCTAGTCCTTGGCAGGGGTAACTGAGGTGTTTTTCCTCTCTATGTAGTCTCAGAGATTCTTCTTGTGGTCTTTCCAGCAGGGTGATCATACTTTCTACATGTCAACTTGAGACTCCCAGAGAGAATGTTCCAGGAAACAAGAGATGAAAGTTTACAGAGTTGTAAGGCCTGGGCTTAGAAAAGGCTTCCACTGATTTTTAATGGACAAGGCAGAGAGCCTGTCTTGACCCTGCCTCTTGATGAAACAAAAACCAGTGAACTTGTGGCTGTCTTTACCACAAGTCCCTTCTAGGAATTACCCAGGAAAGTATCCACTGAAGTATCAATTATTCCAGAGAGGCATTGGAAAATAACTAATGGGTCTTTAAATTTAAATTTGGAATTTAAATTTTTATTTCCAGCTCTACCATTTACTAGTCTCTCTTTTCTTTTTTCTTTCTTTCTTTTTTTTTTTTTTAAACCTTTTTTTCTGAAGACAGAGCCTCACCAGGCGTGGTGGCTCATGCCTGTAATCCCAAGCACTTTGGGAGGCCAAAGTGGGCAAATCACTTGAGGTTTGGAGTTCAAGACCAGCCTGACCAACATGGTAAAACCCCATCTCTACTAAAAATACAAAAATTAGCTGGGCATGGTGGCGGGTGCCTGTAATCCCAGCTACTCGGGAGGCTGAGGCAGGAGAATCACTTGAACCTGAGAGGCAGAGGTTACAGTGAACCAAGATCGTGCCACTGTACTCGCTCCTGGGCAACAAGACTAGACTCTATCTCCAAAAAAAAAAAAAGAGAAGATGATGGGGTCTAGCTCTGTCACACAGGCTGGAAATCCTGTGGCAAGATCACAGTTCACTGCATCCTTGAACTCCCAGGCTCAACGTTATCCTTTCTTCTCAGCCTCCTGAGTAGCTGGGACTATAGGAATATGCCACCATGCCTGGCTAATTTTTTTTATTTTTTGTAGAACGGGGTCTCATTATGTTGCCCTGGTCTCGAAGTCCTGCCTCAGCCTTCCAAAACACTGGGATTACAGATGTGAGCAGCTGCACCTGGCCTGTTTTCACCTTCTTGGCGGTACAAGTGTTTTTAATTTGATGAGGTCCAACCTAACTTTCTCTTTTATCATTTGTTCTTTTTGGTATCATGTCTCTAAATCTTTGGCTTAACCTAAGATCATTTAGATTTACTTTGTTTTTTCTTCTAAGATTTTTTTTTAGTGTATACTTTTATATTTAGATACTTTTATATTGTATACTAAGTTAATTTTTGTGGGTGGTGTGAGATAGGAGTCTAAATTCATTCTTTTGTATTTGGACATTCAGTTTTCCTAGCTCCATTTGTTAACCCACTCCAACCCGCCTTTAAACTTTTATTATGGAAGTATTAGAATATATGTAGAAGTAGACTGGGCATGGTGGCTCACACCTGTAATCTCAGCACTTGGGGAGACCAAGACACGCAGATCATTTGAGCTTGGGAGTTTGAGACTAGCCTGGGCAACCTGGCAAACCCTGTCTCTACCAGAAATACAAAAGTTAGTTGGGTGTGGTGGTGTGCATCTGTAGTCCCAGCTACTTGGGAGGCTGTTTTTTTTTTTTTTTTTTTTTTAATTAAAAAATAAGAAAAATAGAGAAGGGATTTTGCCATGTTGGCCAGGCTGCTCTCATACTCTTGGCCTCAGGTGATTCACTCACCTTGGCCTCCTGAAGTGCTGGGATTACAAACATGAGCCACAGTGCCCACCCCAGACTGTTTAAAAATATATGTATGTACAGAAGCATACAAAGTAGTAAAATGAGTCTCTGCATACACATTACATAGCTTTGGTTATCAGATTCTTAAGAGTCTTCTTTCATCTGTCTATTTTATTTTTTTATTTTTTGAGATGGTGTCTTGTTCTGTCACCCAGGCTGGAGTGCAGTGGCGTGATTTTGGCTCACCACAACCTCTGCCTCCTGAGTAGCTGGGATCACAGGCATGTGCCACCACATCCAGCTAACTTTTTGGGTTTTTTGTTTTGTTTTGTTTTGTTTTTTGTATTTTTAGTATAGACAGGGTTTTGCCGTGTTGGCCAGGCTGGTCTCAAACTCCTGACCGCAGGTGATCCACCCGCCTCAGCTTCCCAAAGTGCTGGGATTACAGGCATGAGTCACTGTGCCAAGCCTGAATTTATTTTTGAATCATTGCTTGCCCTATGAACTCAGTTTCTTTCTTAGGTTGGGTCTGCGACTTCTGAATCTCAGGTGTTTATCTTTTTCTGGTGTTACACTACTTGAGCTAGAACACATACTTCAGTAACGTGTAGGAAGTGAACTTTTTAGTCCTTGATTTCAGGAATGTTTGTTCTATATTCACACTTGTTATAGGTTGCTGTACAGGAAATTCTAGTTTGAAATTTATTAGCCCTCAGAGTTCAAAGGCATTTTACTATTGTTTTCAAACATCTGATTTTACTTTTTGTTTTTGGAGACAAAGTCTCGCTCTATTGCCAGGCTGGAATTCAGTGGCGTGATCCCAGCTCACTGCAACTTCCATTTTCTGGTTTCAATCAATTCTCCTGCCTCAGCCTCCTGAGTAGCTGGCACTACAGGCATGCACCACCACACCCGGCTAATTTTTTTGTATTTTTAGTAGAGACATGGTTTCACCATGTTGGCTGGGACAGTCTCGATCTCTTCACCTTGTGATCTGCCCGCCTCAGCCTCCCAAAGTGCTGGGATTACAGTCACAAGCCACTGCGCCCAGCCTCTAATTTTAAGAAGTCTGATACAGACCAATTTTTTGGGTAATGTGTATTCTTGGGAGGGTGCCTTTCTGAAAGCTCATAGCATTTTCTATGTCTTGTGTTCTTAAAATTTCAATAATGTTTCTTGCCATGGATCTTTTAAATTTTTGTAATACTTGCTGGCCCTTTTATTTTTTAAAACACATGACCTATAGGTTTTTTTGTTTGTTTGAGACAGAGTCTTGCTCTTTCAGGCTGGAGTGCAGTGGAGTGATCTCAGCTCACTACAACCTCTGCCTCCTGGGTTTAAGCAATTCTTATGCCTCAGCCTCCTGAGTAGCTGGGATTACAGACGTTCACCACCTTGCCCAGCTAATTTTTTTATTTTTAGTAGAGACAGTGTTTCACCACATTGGCCAGGCTGGTCTCAAACTCCTGGTTTCATGTGATCTCCCCACCTAGGCGTCCCAAAGTACTGAGATTACAGGTGTGAGCTACCGTGGCCGACCAATGACCTGTAGTTTTAAGTGGAAATATTTTGGTATTATTTTGTTAAATAACACTTGAGGATCCCTTTTACCCGTATTTTCCCCCTACCGCCCTCTGCACCCAATTCCTGCATAAATATTAAAAAAAAAAAAAAAGGAACATTTTCTTTCAAACCATCTGAGTTCTAGGAGTCACATTCTCATAAAAATAGACCAGAAATTGATAACATTATTCTCTTCCAAAGGAAGAGTTACCATTGTATAGCTGACAGAAGTGAGAGGGAGACTTTTTATTTTACACCTCTTTGTAGCTTTTCATTTTATATCATGTGCATACATTTTTTGTTCAGAAATATAAATTGTGTGACATTGTACGATGATAATACCTTAGAATTACATAATGTTTATTTTTTGGTGTCATGGATGTAGCTCATTATAGTTTAGGGTAGCAAACATGATCATTAATAGCTATAAAACCTCGTTGTCATCTCTTGCCTACATTTCTGAATCTTTCTGCAAATTGGTCTTCATATCTTTCAAACTACAATTTTCATTTTCAACTACAAATGAATGAAAAATTAGGCTCTCGTTCAAGTGTTAGGTCTCAGCATAGTTCCCAAAAGCCTATATTAAGTTCCTCTTCCATGGTTGCTCCTAGGTTCTGTAGGAGACCTGAGATCATTAAGAGATCAGTAAAATAGCTATTCCATGCTATTTCTTAAAACCTTGGTAAGATGCTTGCTGTGGCATGCACAGCTGTGGCATGTCCTAGCTACTCAGGAGACTTAGGCAGAAGGATCACTTGATCCCAGGAGTTGGAGGCCAACGTGGACAACATAGGTTTTTTTAATGAAGAACCCTGCTTCTTTAAGAAGAAGAAGGAAAAAAAAAAAGCCCTGTGTAAAAGCAAGATAAACACGTAAATTTCGCAAATATAATAAAAGTGAATGAAAAGTGGTGCTGGGAGTTTGCTGGGGAAGTTTTTGGATGATGTCCTATAGAAGGTGGGATTAATTACTGGCTAGTAGTTAGGGTCTTGAACAGATATAAGTAATGTGGCATCTTCCTCTTTGTGCTGTTGAGTTGGCAAGAAGCATAAGTAGGATTCACCACCAGTCTTGTGTCAAAGGAGTGATAGTCTTCCAGAATAGCTTTCTGTTTGGTACTGTATCTGTTTTTTCATCTATGGACCTGGACCTGAAACTATGGGTGAAATGCTGTTTTCCCCTTTATTTCCACACATGAGGTCTGCTCACCACAGAGAACGGCAAGGCTTTGTATATGAGTGTCAGGTGCTGAGGAGATTGCTGTCTTCCTGCTACTGGAAAAGTCTTAGGGAGGAAAGGATAGTGAGAGGACAGACCGAGTGCCAGGATGGGGTGGTAGGTGGCAAAGTACCTCCTGCCTTCTTCTTTGGTCCATCAGGGTCCTAGTTTGCCCTCTCCTTCTTGTTAGACTTTTTGAAGGTAGTAGTTTACCATGTGAGGCATTTCCTTTAATCTTTCAAGGGTTGATTTATCTCTATCAGGACCAGAAATTCAGAGATAGTTATTTTAGATTGAAATAAATGTTTAGTAGAAAAGTACAAAGGAGACATGTAGGGTACCATTGTAAATTAAATAATCTCCACTTTGAATATTATCAACATTTTCTTAATGTTCTTTAAGCAAATGTTTACCTAAATAGTTTGAATGATCTTTTACCCTTAGCACCTGGCTGCAGTGGAAGAAAGAAAGATCAAGTCCCTGGTAGCTCTCCTGGTTGAGACACAAATGAAGAAACTAGAGATCAAACTTCGACATTTTGAAGAGCTGGAAACTATCATGGACAGAGAGAAAGAAGCTGTAAGTAACTGGAATTTTATAGTGGCTTTTTCACAATTAAACATTAGTCACTTTTCACAAAACACAAGTTAGGTAAAATAAGTGGTAGCCTGTTCTCTTGGTCTCCATGGCTAACTTCTGTCCTTTTTCCTATGTTCGATTTGCCTGTTCAAAAGGATTATCAGCCAGTGATGTTAAATAAAAGGCACTTTGTTCGCTTTCTGAAACTAATTATCTAAATCTCAACTTCTTGTACATGTTGGCTGTGAAGATACATGATAATATTAAATTCTTTTCTCTACAGAATTTAGATCGTAGAGTTATTTGATTACCTACTTGTTACTGATACAGTAGAAACTGTATAAATTCATTATCTGATTCAGAGTTTTTCTGTCTTTTATTTATTTATTTTTTTTTTTGAGACAGAGTCTTGTTCTGTCACCCAGGCTCGAGTGCAGTGGCGCCATCTTGCTCACTGCAACCTCTGCCTTCTAGGTTTAAGCAGTTCTGCCTGAGCCTTCCGAGTAGCTGGGACTACAGGTGTGTATCACCTTACTCGGCTAATTTTTGTATTTTTAGTAGAGACGGGGTTTTACCATGTTGCCCAGGTTGATCTTGAACTCCTGACAGGTGATCCACCCGCCTCTGCCTCCCAAAGTGCTGGGATTACAGGTGTGAGCCACCACGCCCAGCCAATTTTCTTTTTTTTAAGTTTTAATTTTTATTTCTGATTCAGAGGTAACTCCTGCAGGTTTGTTACATGGATATATTGTATGATGCTTAGGTTTAGGCTTCTGTTGAACCTGTCACTGAAATAATGAATCTAGTACCCAGTATATAGCTTTTTAGTCTTTCAGCCTTTTCCCCCTCTCCCCTTTTGGAGTCACCAGTGTCTGTTGTTTCCATCTTTGTGTCTATGTATATCCAGTGTTTAGCTCCCACTTATAACTGAGAACATGTGGCTTTTTCGTTTGTTTCTGCATTAATTCACAGGATGGCCTCCAGCTGCATCTATGGTGGTGCAAGGGACATACTTTCATTCTTTTTTATGCCTGTGTAGTATTTAATAGTGTATATGTACCACATTTTCTTTATCCAATCCACTGTTGATGGGCACCTAGTTTGATTTTACGTCTCTGCTATTGCAGATGGAACTGCAATATATATGCACATGCAGGTGTGTTTTTGGTAGAATGATTTAATTTTTATTTTTTTTTATTTTTTATTTTTTTTTGACGGAGTTTTGGTCTATTGCCAGGCTGGAGTGCAGTGGCGCGATCTCGGCTCACTGCAACCTCCGCCTCCCACATTCAAGCGATTCTTCTGCCTCAGCCGAGTAGCTGGGATTACAGGCACATGCCACCACGCCCAGCTAATTTTTGTATTTTTAGTAGAGACAGGGTTTCACCATGTTGTCCAGGATGGTCTTAATCTCTTGATCTTGTAATTTGCCTACCTCGGCCTCCCAAAGTACTAGGATTACAGGCCTGAGCCACCACATCCCGGCTGAACGATTGATTTTCTTTTGGGTGTATACCCAGTATTGTGATTACTGGGTTGAATAGTAATTCTATTTTTAGTTCTTTGAGAAACCTCCAAACTGCTTTCCACAGGGGCTGAACTAGTTTACGGTCTCATCAGCAGTGTATAAGTGTTCAGAGATTTTCTTGATTACTGACTTTCTCAAAGTAAATATTACAAAGTAGAAATTAATTTCATCTTGAGTTTTAGGAGCCTAGTTTTCTGTTATCCTCCTTCAGATCTATCCTTGGGCTTTCTCACACTTCCCTTTGCTTCTCCTGTACTGAATGTAGCTGGAAGTAGACCCATCCTGAGTCTTGTATGTAGCATTCTCTGGAGCAGAAACTTTTGACATAAGGAGATGATCCAAATGGGACCAAGAGAATTATGAAAAGGGCCAAAAGTGAGAGTGGAAGTCATAAAAAGTAAGAAATTTAGAAGCAGAGGAACGTTTGGTTATCTTAGAAGAATTTCTGGAGAAACAGAGATTAAGTAAGCTCTTTGTGAAAAAAAATTTTTTAATGAGTTGACTAGAGAAACAATTAGTAAATTCCTAAGCATGGGCTAAATTTGAGCATTTAGTTAGAACTTTTTCCCTCTATTTTGACTTTTTTATGTACATATGATATACTGACTCCAAATGGTAGAACTTTAAAAAGAAATTATTCCAGAATACTGATCATTTTAGGATCACTATTTACATTTGCCTAAGTATCTTCTTGCATTTGTTAAAGTGTTTCTTAGTGGCCAGTCCAAGCAAGTCCTCTGTTGAACTCCTCATGATGAGTAGCCCAGTGTCTGTTACCATAGCCCATATCCATTTTGTCCTAAGACCATCTCGCCCCATGAGTAGGAAGAGGCTACTTCAGTAGCTCTCCTACCCCCACTCTATGCCACCCCATCCTCAGTTCCCTAAGAAGGAGTCTAATCAGGGACTCACTGTGCCTCTCACTCCATTCTCTACATCTGTCATTGGGCCTCTGTCTCTGTAAGCATCTCTCATACCATTGACCTTCTGCCCCAGGAGCTCATGAGACCCCAGCTTCATCTCTGTCACCCTCTGTGTATGCCGCACCACGTACAGGCTTCCTTCACTGCCTTACTCTCTTTGCCAACTGTTTGCATCCTGCTTCTCTAGCCAAGAAGGCTCTTTGCCCCACTTTTTGCCTACCTCCTGCATTCCTCAGCTGTGCATGGCATGGCCTTCACATTTACTGCTGTGGCGGCCTCACAAAGCACTTAATTGTACTGTAATCACCAATTCATGTGTTTGAATTTCTGTACTAGAGGATATACTTTCTGAGGGCAGGGACTTAATCAGATACCTTTGTTAACACAGAAGTAGCACATCGCAGGCCCTTATTTGAATGTCTTGAATGAGTGTATGCCAGCATTGTTGTCATAGTTGGGAAAGTGGAAAGGATAATCTACCTTTGGAGACTAGTTTAATGGGGGAAACAGTCAACAAATAATGACAATACAGTGTATTTGTATAGTACAGCAGTTGTACAGATACTGCTACGGGAACAGAAAGAAATCCCCGGGAGATGGGGAGAGGGGAGAAGTTATCAGCGAAAACATCCTATAGGTGAAGCTTTGGGGAATGAGTCTTTGTTTATCTTCTCTAATAAGCTTCCCTTTGTCATTTTATGGATTTTCTTAGAGGGCCTGGAGTAATAGGGGGCTGTAATATAGTGGAGTTTATTATTGGCATATGCAGAATTCAAATGACTATTGGGTAGTTCCCACTGGCAACCAGAAGTCTTGCTGTCATTTACAAAGCAAACTAATCCATTAGTCTTGAATATTGGGACAACCCTGAGCACTTAATATATCTAGTTTTTTGAGGAGCTCTTTCCTCAGCACTAAGTTGCTTGCTCTTCAAAGAGTGAACCTGCCGGTCCGCCAGTTTTTTAAACCTTCTGAGGGACCTGTTGTCTGTCCCATAAGAATAGCAGAGTTCAAATCTCTTTCCACTTCTGTCCGCTGGCTCCTGGACACCAAGGGACAATGTATAATGGCTTCACTTCTCTCAGCCCTGCAGAAATTTCCTTGTGTGGTGTTTTTTTTTAATTTTTTTAAATAACTATTTAGGCTGAGCGCAGCGGCTCATGCCTGTAATCCCAGCACTTTGGGAGGCCGAGTCAGGCGGATCACGAGGTCAGGAGTTCAAGACCAGACTGGCCAACATGGTGAAACCCCTTCTCTACTAAAACATACAAAAATTAGCTGGGCGTGGTGGCTCATGCCTGTAATCCTAGCTACTTGGGAAGCTGAAGTAGAAGAATTGCTTGAACCGGGACCAGGGAGGCGGAGGTTGCAATCAGCCGAGATTGCGCCACTGCACTCCAGCCTGGGCTACAGAGTGAGACTCTATCTCAGAAAAAATAATAAAAATAAAAAAATAACTATTTAACTTAATTATATAACTTCGCTACTTTTTTATTTTTTGAGACAGGGCTCGCTCTGTTGCCCAGGCTGGATTACAATGGTGCAGTCATAACTTGCTGTAGCCACAAACTCCTGGGGCTCAAGCGATCCTCCCTCCTCAGACTCCCAAGCAGCTGGGACTACAGGCATGAGACACTGTACCCTGTTAATTTTTTTTTTAAATAGAGACAGGATCTTACTATGTTGCCCAGGCTGGTCTCAAACTCCTGGCCTTAAGCGATCTTCCCACCTTCTCTTCCCAAAGGGTTTGGATTATAGGCATGAGCTGCTGTCTCCAGCTTTTTGGCTTTTAAAATATGTTACGTTCTAATCAGATCACACGAAATATTTCATAAATATTTTCTGAATAAAACAACACAGCTGAAAATGTTGGGAAAATACTCTCCAGACTCCATCCCACAAGGCTGCTCTGCTTGAATTCTTTCATGGTCGACCATTATTTTCTTAATCAGCATTTGGTGTCAGCTGTTTGGGGTAGGAAAATTCTTTGTATGAGACAGTCCCTACCCCTCCGAATGAATGTCAGTAATTCAGCTGTATTAGTTATAAATTGCCATGGTTTCTGAGCAAGTGATTCAAAAAAAAGTGAGAGTATGAAAAAGCACCCCAAAATGGAAGCTACAATGTTCTTTATAATCTAAACATGCTAGTCACATCCCTTCTGCCACATCCTGCTGGTCACACAAACCAACTCTGGATCTGGAGTAGGTGGGTAGTTTTCAGTGGGGGATGGTGTAAATATTAGAAAGCAGCATCACTGGCAGCAGCTTGGAGGCTCTCTCTCAGACCAACCAAAATGGGTCCTTTGAACTTCGAAATGCCACTCGCTCATTTTGTGTATAATTAAGACATAACCTCTTCTCACCCTAGCACTAGCATCCTATCCTTTCCTGTGGGAAGCAAAGCTATGAATGTTTTCCTACTGATGATTTCCACACAGAATTCTTGTGAAGATTGAGAGAAGTATGGCATATGCCTGGCACAGTGCTAGCGCATACATAGTAAGTGTTTGGTAAATATATGCCTCCCATTATGCAAACCAGTAATCTACAAATATATACAAAATTCTTAAGATTTGTAAGCCATTATTGGCTTTTTGAGCATTTATTGGGTCAGTTACTATGCCAAAGCACTTTAAATGGATTTACTCACTTTATCTCCCTGCAAACTATGTGAGGAAGCCATAAGCAAGAAAATAATGTTTGCTTTGAATCTCCTTATTCAAGAATCCAGCAGTGATGCTGGATGACAACATAAGCTACTTTTTTGTTAGCCTTTCTTACATTCCAGACTAGAGCTTAAACCTGGTAGGTAGTGTACCTCAGATCACACGGGTCAGAAATGACAGAGCCAGATCTCAAACCTGTTCATTCAGCTCTCTGTATTTATCTAGTACTTCATAATTTATAAAGAAATGAACTTTTGCTATTTCATTTTAACCTAAGGACTGTGAGATACATATGCAGCTTCTATCATCCTTCTATTACAAATCAATAAAGTTGATACTCCAGACAGTGAATAGATCAGCTAGGAGTAGAGGCACCTAACTCTTCACTTCCTGTACTGCCTCAGTTCATTTTAGAGTACATTCTTGCTCATCTTTACCCAGTAAGCAGTAGCTTTAGGATAACATTTTTTTTAAGTGGAACATATGATTTTGTTTAAATAGCAATAGGTTTCAGAAATTAAGACTCAGAATCAAATACAAAGTTTTTTTTAAATGATTTAAGATCAAATTTCTTTTAGTCTTAAGTATTTTGTAATTAAATGTAACCATATAAAAACTTTAGGGCTGGGCACAGTGGCTCACTCCTGAAATCTCAGCACTTTGAGGGGCCAAGGCAGGCAGATCACCTGAGGTCAGGAGTTCGAGACTAGCCTGACCAATATGGTGAAACCCCATCTCTACTAAAAATACAAAAATTAGCTGGGTGTGGTAGGGGGGTGCCTGTAATCCCAGCTACTTGGGAGGCTAAGGCAAAAGAACCACTTGAAACCAGGAGGCAGAGGTTGCAGCATGCGAAGATTCCATTGTACTCCAGCCTGGATGACAAGCGAAACTGTTTCGAAAAAAAAATCAGATTTGTTGTAGGTATCATGAATTCAACTATAATTAGTAGTAGCTCTTCCAGCTCTCTCCTATTATAAAGTGTTGATATTAAAGGAAAGGCAGTTATGGAATTACAGAGTCTGTCAGGAAATTGGCATGAGAAAAGCACTCCAGTTCAGGGGAGGGTGTTGAGCTTCCAGTGGGTCTGTCACTCATTGTATCTGTAGACTGAGCAGCTTTTAATGCCAGGCAGAAGTACACAACAGTCAATAAAGCAGGTTTTGGACACTGGTTGTGTTGTAGACTAGAACTACCTGGAGAGAAGTGTAGGGCCTGGGTCCCGAATAAGCCATTTACATTTGAATGCTTTTTTAAAAGACACTTTGAGGGAGGCCGTTGAGAATGGGTTTGTGAGCTGATTCCTGTAGGAGTTCAGTCAAGGTGATAGGAGAAATTATAAAGGAAATTATTTAAAAATATAAGATTATAAAAAATTATGAAAAAATTATTAAAAATTTGTAAAGGAGAAATTGTAAAGGAAAAGTACAAACCTTGGAAGGCCGGAAAGTCTTGCAAAAGCCTCGGAATAAGATTTGGCTGAAGGCAGCCAGATTCTCTTACCAGGTGCCTGCAGCTTAAGTTAAATAACAAGAGAATGTAAAGAAACTGATCTAGATAAGTTAGTTTACTTAGTCCTCAGAACCTAGCCTTTAATCGTCTGTGGGACTGCTCTCTCCAAGGAAGGCGGCGACCATGTTAATTATCCACAAGTGTGTGGACTCAAAGCCTTTGTCACTAAATCTATTCTGAATAAATGCCTGCAGCACCAGCTGATGAAGGCAGTGGCTCCTGACTCCTTACAGCACTCTGAGTCAAGGGAGTTAGGAGGATGAAGTCAAAGAGATCATGGTGACCAAATCACAGAAATTCTTGTAAGCCATCCAGGGGCCTTTTGCTTTACTCTGAAATGTGGAATTATTGCAGGACCTTGAGTTGAGGACTGAAGTGATCTTCTTCACAGTTTATCAGTGATTGCTCTGACTACTGTGTTATAGAGAGTAAATTATAAGGCAGCAAGGTTGAATCAGGGAGACTTGGTGTGGAGGCCGTTAGGTTAATGCATGTGAAATGTGGTGGCTTGGACCAGGGTGTCATGGAAGTGAAGAGAAATGGTGAAGTTCTGGATGGATTTTGAAGGTAGAGATAATGGGCTATCCTAACAAATAGAAAGTTAAGTTTAGAAAGGTTTGTTATATTTTATGACAAACTAAGGAAGAAAGAATGGCCAAAAAGAATTTCATACTGTCCCAGGATAACTATATTTCACTTTGTTTTCTGTGTATTTGTAGTAATTCATCTCTGTGCTACGTGTCATACAATTGAATCTATTGTTCAGCATTTGCTACTACATTAAAGGTAGTTATATTTGAGAAAGGTAGTTATATTTCAAAAGCCATACCCAGTAGCAGATTCAGTTCTGAAGCAGAAAGACGTGGCCTCATGAAGCAAGCACACTGCAACAAAAATACAAAGACCGTCACAACAATGATGCAGACTCCCTTTTTGGATTTCTGCAGATGCAGTCATGGAAGCCGCAAAATGCAATTACATTGTTTTCTTTTTCCTCAGGTGTAAAAAGAATGGATATGTCTATTTTGGATTTGGGTTTTCTTCAGTGAATTTCTCATTACTGATACCAAATGGTGAAAAGGAAGGTGTGATTATTTACTTTAGTTCTGAGGCTTCAAGTCTCAGCATATTTCAGTCCTTGGCATTATGGATAGATTTTTGTGGCCCTCACTATCTTTTACTCTTTCCCCACCCCCCTTCCCTGCTTTATGTGAATAGAAAGCAGAAGAGCTTTGTGTGAACTTCAGCTGCACTTGCAGCTGTGTATGCGTTTCGTGTCTTGGTGTTGAAAAGTGCTCTGTTGTGTTAGATTTTGCTTGGATACGGCTGCTTTATACATACAATGAAGAGGGAGAGGAAGGCAGGGTTTTTGAAAGCAGGGGAAGTGGGGGCTCAGGATGTGTCTTCAGAGCAGGGCCATAAGCAGCCTTGCATGAAAAACTGGGTTCGCTGGAGCCTTTATTATTATTATTATTAAAAATATTTACATATATGTGTGATTTTTTTGTTTTCTTTTTCCCCTGAGACAGAGTCTTGCTCTGTTGCTAGGCTGGAATGCAGTGGCATGATCTTGGCTCACTGCAATCTCCGCCTCCTGGGTTCAAGGGATTCTCCTCCCTCGGCCTCTCGAGTATCTGGGATTACAGGTGTATGCCACCACACCCAGCACTGTAATCCCAGCACTTTGGGAGGCCAAGGCAGGCAGATCATGAGGTCAGGAGTTCCAGATCAGCCTAGCCAATATGGTGAAACCCCTGTCTCTACTAAAAATACAAAAATAAGCTGGGCATGGTGATGAGTGCCTGTAATCCCAGCTACTTGGGAGGCTGAGGGAGGAGAATTGCTTGAACCCGGGAGGCAGCCACTGCACTCTGGCCTGGGTGACAGGGCGAGACTGTGTCTCAAAAAAAGAGAAAAATTCTCCCATTCCCAGTTTCATTTCTATGGATGATCACTGTTAATAGTTTATATCTTTCAGAACAGTTTAAATGTGTATATAAATGTGTTTATACATGATCACAAAGTCATTTTTATATACTTGGATTATCGTATAAATATTTTTGTGGCAACTTGTTTTTTCACCACTCATTCAGGTTGTCTTATGTAACTGAACATCAAAAATAATGCCTTGATGACTGTCCTTACACACTCATACATATAGGATTCTAGGACAGTTTTCCAGATTCCTAATCACTGGGTCATTGGTTAAGTGCATTTAAAGTATGACCAGTACTGCCAGTGTTCCCTCAGATATTTCTAGTTAACATTCTTTCTGATTGTCACAAAAGTGAATGCAGTCTTCAACTTGATTTAACAAAAATAAGGTGTCTAGAACAAGAAAAGGTATTTCCTTTGCGTGATGAGGCCAATACATGGTGGCAAGCTCTGCTGCATCGGCACCAGAGCAGAGATGGCCCTCATGAAGCCAACTGGTAGCCTGTTATTTGGGCCTTGCTCTCAACTCGTAAGACCTGTTCAGCCCCACATTGAAACTTTTGGTTTAAACTGTGTTCTCTTTCAGGTTTATGTATGTGTTTAATTACTTATGCTTTCTAGTTCTTCTAATTACTTTTTAAAAATTACCTTCTAAGTTTTAAAATGACAGAGGAAACTCAGAAAATAAAGAGGATAATACAGGCTAGCACATGTTGTAGAAAAGGAAAATTGGGCAAGTTTTTCTTCCCAGCTTGGCCATCTCATCCTTTTAACAGTAGATTCTTTTTTTCTTTCCAAGGTCAATACCTTGGTATTAAGGTAAGCCCCCAAAGAAAGACTAGTTTGGTTAAAAACAGAACCGAAAGTTCAGCTAGGTAGTGCAGAAACCAGAATTTCCTTTTAGAGTCACTGCTCCCTCCACTAGCAGTTGAGCTTCTTTATAAATCATATCTTGACCTAAATTCCATAGTTCTTACATAACGGTAGGACTACAGCCAAGCTGTTCAGACCAGTAGTCACTCGACAGAAACATAGATAAGAGGACATTTCCTGGCCACCTCTTAAGCAAATTCAGAGTCCTAAATTCTTAGAAAGAATGATTAGAAGAAAGCAAAACCAAGGATCTGCAGCCCGAATATTTAGATTTCCCGCCCTACCTTTTACAATAATTTTGCCTCTTACTTGCTAATCTGATGAGTCTTCCTGCAGAGCTGGACTTCCAGAAGATTCTCTTGCTGTTTACATCTTACAGCTCCCTTCTCATCATGCACACAGGAAACTGAACCAGGACAGGCTTTACCCTCTTCAGATCACCTTTCCTAGAAAATGAAGAGCCCACACTAGACTATTAGGACCATGAGTAGAACTCTGTCTTACTCGTTCCTGGTAACCATCAGCCTCTCTGAAAACATTTTGTTTTAGAAGATCTTCTCCCTAAGGAAACTCTACAAGCCAGTTAGCAAAACCCAGGACATAAACTATACCATTTACTCTCTATTTGTTCTCCTCCCCCACCTGCTCTTATGTCTTCTCTTCATACTGTGTTCATGGCCTGTCTTCCCACACCCCATCTGTCCATGGAAATACCCCAGTTGCTACTCCTGATAACCACTGATGCTTCTCACTCAGTTTCACAGGGATTCTCCCCAGGCAGCCCTCTGCCAAGAGCCCAGATTTTTAGGCTAATTCTCATGCTTACTCCATCTAGTTTTTGCAAATAATAGTATGTTGTATTTATCCACAGAACTGACTGCCCCCAAAACCTAAAATGTTCCACCTCCCTGGCCTATTAAATGCCTCAGAATAGTGCTATGCGACAGAAATATAATGTGAGCCATATATAACTAAAATTTTCTAGTAGCCAAATTAAAAACAGGTGACACAATGTTTTACATAATCCAGTATATGTAAAACCTACATGTATACATTGTATATGTAATCTATGTGAACAATTTTTCACATTAAGTCTTCAAATTTTACTGTGCATTTCATCCTGACAGCACATCTCATTTCATGTTAGCCATACTCCAAGTGTTCAATTGCTGTGTATGGGTTGTGACTGCTGTATTGGACAACACAGCACTAGAAAATAATTCCCAGTGACTCAGATTTTGCTATGAAAATGATGGGATAGGGACATTATTGAAAAGAAGTGGGTTTATTAACCCTCCTTATGCTTATGGTTTTTATACTACTTCCAGAGATCTGGATTTTCATTTTCCTGCATGTGCAGGTTGATTTTCTTTATCAGCCCTGAATTAAATTAATTTAGGATAGACTTCATTCTCTGAACTAAACATATAATATTGTATTTCTCTTTATCCTCATTTGAGTGCCAGAAAGATTATCTTGAATATTGAAATGGCTTGTAGTCTTTGAGATTCATGCAGATTTTTTTTAGGCAACTAAAATATTCTGTGAATGTGTCACCAAGTATAATTTTGGGTACTTGAGAGCTAAGATTTGCAGTGGCACTGCCAAAGTTCCACATAGAAATGCATGTCTTTGCAGCTAAGGCCACATCAACTCATGCAGAGTAATTTAACTCTGGTGTTATGTTCTAAAATAGACAATAACCAAAAGTATCACATCCAGAAGAGAGCACATAGGAAGGTTGGGTGAACTTGAAGTATTAGCATCTGAGGAACTATTACAAGGACAAGAGAGGCTTGTTTTATCTGTGGAAGACTCAGACAGCATGGAAAGTATTTTTAAATATCTAAAGGCCTGCCAAACATAGAGGGGATTACATGTGTCCCAGTGAGCCTGAAGAGCAGTAGCCCTACTAGGGGAAGGTTACAAGGAAAGACTTGGACTCAACATGGGGAAGACTTTGACCACGGTAACACATATCCAAATGCAAATATGCTATTCAAGAAATAATGCCTTTGTTCTCACTGTAGAAGGTGCAAAAAGTGAGGTGGTGATGTCAGTGTAATGGGATAGAGGGAATTCAGGCATCTCGTAGTTATCCTTTGTGTTATCCAATCCTGAAAGCCTCTCCTGGTGTCATTTCTCTTCCACTTCATTTGCCTACAGCTAGAACAACAGAGGCAGCAGTTGCTTACTGAACGCCAAAACTTCCACATGGAACAGTTGAAGTATGCTGAATTACGAGCACGACAGCAAATGGAACAGCAGCAGCATGGCCAGAACCCTCAACAGGCACACCAGCACTCAGGAGGACCTGGCCTGGCCCCACTTGGAGCAGCAGGGCACCCTGGCATGATGCCTCATCAACAGCCCCCTCCCTACCCTCTGATGCACCACCAGATGCCACCACCTCATCCACCCCAGCCAGGTAAGGGGAAGGCCCTGCTCTTGGAAAAAGCTTGTGGTTATCACTGAGACACAGAGCATCACAGGTACCAACCACACAGGCGATATTTTCTGATGAAGACTCTTCAGAATTTTCATTGTCATCTGGAAAATTGTAGGCATGTGAGATTTAGACTAATCACCACATAAACCCTTCGATGTTCTTTTTCTCTTGATATGATGTCTTTTCGTTGAGTAGGTCGCCTCTGAATGGACAGTAGTATCTCAGAGTTCATTCAAAATTTATTCTTGGATTTTTGATACTTTAAAAAAAAATCATAGACATTTCAAAGATAAACACACACAACACAGTAAACTCCCATGACCTGGTTTCACCAAACCATGATCTTTCTGCCATTTTTACTTTTCGTTATGGAAATCTTCAACTATAGACAAAGTAGAGAGAGTAGTATGATAATCCCCCATGTACCTATTGGACAGCTTCAAAATTACCAACATTTTTGTGTCTATTTTTATGTTTTCCTCCTCACTTTTGGAAATGAGATAGACTTCAAATATATCTGTAACTAGTGGGAATCTTATTCTTTAACATAACTATCATCACCATCAAACAAAAGTAACCATAATTCCTAATATCATTAGTTAACTGTCTTGAGTGCTTAGTTTGTTTGAATCAGTATTCAGTTAAGATTCACACTTTTTTTTACATTTGTTGACATGTCTCTTAAATATCTATATAATAATTCACTTTCCCTTTTTTGGTGCCATTTATGTATTGAAGAAACCAGGTTTTCCACAATGTGGTGGTGCCTGATTGTACCACCAAAGATGCATAGTGTCATGTCATACGTCCTTCTACTTCCCCAATCCCCACCCCCAACACACAAACACACATTTTCCATAAACCAGAAGATTGCTTTCACTGCTCTGGATATTTTATCAGGTTCAAACAGGTTCAGATTCACTTTTTTTGTTGTTGATTTTTTGTTTTTTGAGACAGTGTCTTGCTCTGTCGCTCAGGGTGGGATGCAGTGACATGATCATGGCTCACTACAGTCTCAACCTCCCAGTGTCAGTCATCCTCCCATCTCAGCTTCCTGAGTAGCTGCAACTGCAGGCACACACCACCACACCTGGCTAATTTTTGTTTTGTTTTTATAAAGATAGGGTTTTGCCATGTTGCCCAGGCTGGTCTTGAACTCCTGGGCTCAAGCAATCCTCCCCCCTCGGCCTTTCAGAGTACTGGGAATACAGGCATGAGCTCTACCACACCTAGCCAAGATTCACTTATGAGATCAGACATTCTTGTAATGGCAGTTTTTCTTTTTGTGATATGAAGATTGATCTGTAGTTCTGGTGTTGTCAGTCGGATTCATCCACTATAAAAATCCCCATTTGACTTAATTGTTTTTGAATTGAGCTTTCAGAATTGCTTCCTAAATTAGCTGTTTTAGGCCAGGCACAGTGGTTCATACCTGTAATCCCAGCACTTTGGGAGGCCAAGGTGGGCAGATCACCTGAGGTCAGGAGTTTGAGACCAGCCTGGCCAAAATGGCGAAACCCCCATCTCTACTGAAAATACAAAAATTAGCCAGAGGTGGTGGCATACACCTGCAATCCCAGCTACTCAGGAGGCCAAGGCACAAGAATTGCTTGAACCCAGGAGGCGGAGGTTGCAGTGAGCCAAGATTGAGCCATTGCACTCCAGCCTGGGCAACATAATGAGACTGTGTCTCAAAAAAAAAAAAAAGCTATTTTATCAGGCATTGCAAAGCGGTGAGATTTTTAAGTTTATTATTTCTTCAGTGTTGATAGCAGTTATTCTTTCATTTTAAAAAACGAACAAACTTTTTTCCCTCAATTTTTTAGTTAACCTGAAAATCAGTTCTTACAGGAAAGCCTGGATAAATGCTTCATATTTTCCCTCTGTTCGTTATCTGTACAATGAGTTGCTGCCCCCACAGTCACCAAAGGTGACCAGCGAAGGTTTTTTGGTGTGTGTATATTTTTAATATTGTGAAATTATATTTTTTTAATATATTGTGTGTTTCAGTCTATCATAGATACTATTTGTGTTTCTCATTTCTTCTTAAAAGAGTTTGGGTCTCAGCCTGGCACAGTGGCTCATGCCTGTAATCTCAGCACTTTGGGAGGGTGAAGTTGGTGGATTACTTGAGGTCGGGAGTTCAAGACCAGCCTGAAAAACCTGGACAAATCCTGTTTCTACTAAAAATACAAAATGTAGCCGAGCATGGTGGCACATGTCTGTAATTCCAGCTACTCGGGAGGCTGAGGCAGGAGAATCACTTGAACGCGGGATACAGAGGTTGCAGTGAGCCGAGATCATGCCATTGCCCTCCACCCTGGGCAATAAGATCGAAACTCCGTTTCAAAAAAAAAGTTGGGTCTCACTGAGTTGCCCAGGCTGGACTCAAATTCCTGGGCTCAAGCAACCTCCCACCTCAGCTTCCCAAGTAGCTGGATTACAGGCACATGCCACTGCGCCTGACTTTTTTTGATGTTTAAATTGTCCCATTTGTAGCTTGTGAGAGCTGTTTCGAATTGGCTATTACTTACTAAATTTTAACCACTTTGAAAGTTGAGTTCACAGTTCCTTCAAACTTAACTGCCAGCATCGTTAAAACCTAAGATGTACTTTTAATTCCAGTTCACCCCCAACCCCACATTTCTTCTGTTCTTACAGGGCAGTATTTATGTGTGTGTGCTATGTATTATGTTACTCTAGTGAAAGTCATCTTAAAGTTTGCTTATCCACAGTAATTTACCAAGTGCTTAGCCAGAGTCAGAGTTTGTGCTTTTGGGAATGGGATGCAGATTCTCTGGCAAGTCATGGTGTTATCAACATACTTATTCACAATCCAAAATATGTTTTAGGCTATAGTTTTAGTATTTATTGGCTTCACTGAAAAACGGGGCTAAGTTTATTTTGGGAAGCTTTTGTTTTACACACACTCACACGATTAAATTGCAGTCATGAAATTTACTACCATCATCAGATTTGCCACTCTAAATGACATTTGTGGAGATAGCCTTAGAAGTTTGCCATGCTCACAACAACAAGATGCTTTCTTTCTCAGTTTTCTTTTCTGTCTACTTGAGTAGATCTTAAATTCTCTGTAAGGAATCTGATTTTCTCCAGACTTCAGCTTTCAAAAGATACAAATGCTTAATGGAGTGCAGATCACAAAGTAATTTTTTAAAAACAGTAGTTATTTAAAAATTAAATTCCTAGGCCAGCCTTGGTGGTTCACACCTTTAATCCGAGCACTTTGGGAAGCCAAGGCACGCGGATCGCTTGAACCCAGGAGTTTGAGACAGCCTGGGCAATATAGAGAGATGCTGTCTCTGCTCTACAAAAAAAAAAAGAGAAAGAAAAAGATTAGCCAGGTATGGTGGCACTACATGCCTGTAGTCTAGCTGAGGCTGGAGGATCGCTTCAACCCAGGAGTTTGAGATTGCAGTGACCTGTGATTGTGCCACTGCACCATTACACTCCAGCCTGGGCAACAGAGTGAGACCCTGTCTCTGAAAAATAAAATAAAAAATAAGTAAAATTTCAGTTTCTAAAATACTGGGATAAACATTTAAGAGGAAGTTCACTGTAGTAGCTACTTAGTATTTGGTTCTGATGGTGCTAAAGCATCATAGTCACATTAACTGCTCACAGAGAACATCTGAGGAGTGCTAGCATCTACATTTAGTTTGTAAAAGATGAGCAAAGATTGCATTGGAAAAAGAAAAAGATGAGCAGAGAGGTGCATCTGCTTTCTTCCCTAAATGACATTTTGGTGATAATAGGTGATTGTATGCCATGCCCTTCACCTACATTGTTTTGCTTACTTCTCATTACACGTTACAGTTGAAGAACTGATGGATGGCAAGGCCACATAGCTTTGCTCCATGGTGGAGCCAGGATTCACACTGAGCTCCATCTGATTCCAAAGTGAGGCCAGTGCCACAGTGCTGCCTCCCGTGACAGAAGACTAAGAGGGAATTTACAGCAGATTCAGATACAACTATTCTAGTGAAGCAGTGCCAGCAAAATAGAGTTCATAAAAATAGTCTTTGAAAGAGAAATAGGTCATTTTAATCTTTTTACTTTCTCACAAAAATAGGCTTTTCTAAAGTGGATTTGTAAAGGAAAGAATTATTGAGTGCAGTGCATGATGAGAGGGTTTTTTTTATTTTTAGTCTGTGACAAGATAGTCTCATGATTTTTTATTGAAATACAATGTACATTTTGGATAATGCACAAATCATAAATACTTAGCTGTATGTTTTTTTTTTTTACTTCCTCTATACTTGCAGAATTGATGAGTTTTAACAAAGAGAATATTCCTGTGTAACCAACACACAGAGGCCCTCATCATACTCAGTCGCCTCCCCTTCCAAGGATACAACTGTCCTGACTTCTGGCACCATAGACTCTTTGGGCTGGTTGAATGTTATCTAAATGTAACCACAGTGATATTTATTATGTCTGGCTGCTTTCCTTTTTTTTTTTTTTTTTTTTTTTTTTTTTTGAGACAGGATCTTACTCTGTCACTCAGGCTGGAGTGCAGTGACACGATCATGGCTCACTGCAGCCTCAACCTCTCAGGCTCAAGCCATCCTCTCACCTCAGCCTCTTGAGTAGCTGGGACCACAGGTGCACACCACCACGCCCCGCTGATTTTTAAACTTTTTTGTAGAGACATGGGCTCACCATATTGCCCAGGCTAGTCTTGAACTCCTGGGCTCAAGCAGTCCTCCCGCCTCCACCTCCCAAAGTGTTGGGATTACAAGCATGAGCCACCACACCCAGCTGTGTCTGGCTTCTTTCACTCAATACTGCATATCTGAGATGCATCCACATTGTTGTTAGTGGTTGTACATTTATTCCTTCTGTTTGCTATAGTGTTCTACTCTGTGGCTGTACTATTTATTAGTCTGTTCTTCTGTTGGACATTTGACTGATTTTTTTAGTTATTACAAATAGTTTGTACTGTTGTGAACATACATGAGCACGTGTCTTTTGATAAGACATATATGTACATTTCTGTTGTATATATTCCTAAGGTATAGAATTGAGTATGTACCTAAGAGCAGATCATAGGATAAGCATATGTTCACATTAATAGATGGCTGCCAGACTTTTTGCAAAGTGATGGTGCCTGTTTACACTCTAGCAGTATGTGAGAGTTTCAGCAATTCAAGATAATCATTTTTCCAAATTACCCCTTTTGTTGGGTTGCTTTGGAGTTTGAATGTAAAATTAAGTCAAGTCTGTTAGAGAGTAAAATAAAGAACAACAGTAAATTAGGCTGGGCATAGTGGCTTACACCTGTAATCCCAGCACTTTGGGAAGCCAAGGCAGGTGGATCACTTGAGGCCAGGAGTTCAAGACCAGCGCCTGGCCAACATGTTGAAACCCTGTCTCAACTGAAAATAGAAAAATAAGCCAGATGTGGTGGCACACGCCTGTAATCCCAGCTACTCAGGAGGCCAAGGCACGGGAATCGCTTGAACCTAGGAGGCAGAGGTTGCAGTGAGCTGAGGTCACGCCACTGCACTCCATCCAGCCTAGACAACAGAGCGAGAGATCCTCTCAAAAAAAAAAAAGAAAGAAAGGAAGAAAGAACAACAATAAATTAAACCCACTATTTTAAAATTACCAGTTCAGAAAAAGCTGGTTCTAACAGGTAACTCTGAATCACTATATCCTAAAGTTCAGCTAAAGAGGACTTTTTTTTGGGGGGGGGGGGGACAGAGTTTCACTCTTGTTGCCCAGAGTGGAGTACAATGACACGATCTTGGCCCATTGTAACCTCTGCCTTCCGGATTCAAGCGATTCTCCTACCTCAGCCTCCAGAGTAGCTGGAATTACAGGCACGCAGCCCCACGCCCAGCTAATTTTTTATTTTTTAGTAGAGTCGAGGTTTCTCCATGTTGGCCAGGCTGGTCTTGAACTCCCGACCTCAGGTGATCTGCCCACCTTGGCCTCCCAAAGTGCTGGGATTACGGGTGTGAATCACCGCGCTAGACTTAAAGAAGACTTTCAAACCAGGGCAAGTAAGGTTGTCTGTAGCATTTTGGGGCCAGAATGGCTTTAGTCTCTGATTTGCCACAGGGTAAGGTAAGAGCTGTGAGCAGGTCCTTCCAACTCATGATTCCTAAATTCCAGAAAAGTTCACAGCCCACAGCCTTTACATTAGGAGCTGAAGATTATCTGGGTCAGTTGGCTGTCTTTGGTATTTGGCTAGACTTTATGATATATGATGGAAATAATCAGCTTCTGAATGCCAGTAAGGTTGGGGAAGTGCTGAGGGGGAGAGACCAGGAAGATGTATTACAAAGTGGTAAATTTTTCATCTCTCTGGCTTCTGTATAAGTATGCAGATAAGTTTCATGTAATTTCCCTCTACAAAACTCTCCATCAGTTAGTGGTAGAGCCTGTTAAAATAGCAGCTCAGTATTATGAATCTGCTAGGCTCTCAAACACATATGGACCTCTAGGTATCGATGTAGCTGGTATAAGCTGGCACCTGTACATATTCCATTTAGTTTGTACCTATACCTCTGTAAGTCCTTCAGCCCCTCTGCCCTTTTCCCTACCTTTGATTCATCAAATGCTTATAATTTTTGTTTAGAGACTACTGTGTGCATGCCTCTGTTGCCCTTCCTTGGCTCTTATTATTTGATAAGAGTTCCAACTTTTGGTAGATTTTGTTCCTGTCTCTGATAGAGTATCCCAACTTGGTTTCTTCCTACCAAATAAACAGGCAAGGGAAGTATCTGCAGTAGAATGCTTCTGGTATCCGGTTGGCAAATGGAAACTGAAGGCTGGCCCCATTTGTTCTTAGACCACCTTTAGATTTTGTTGATTTTTTTTTTTTTTTTTTTTGAGACGGAGTCTCACTCTGTCACCACCAGGCTGGAGTGCAGTGGCACGATCTCAGCTCACTGCAACCTCCGCCTCCCATGTTCAAGTGATTCTCCTGCCTCAGCCTCCTCAGCAGCTGGGACTACAGGCACGCACCACCACGCCAAGCTAATTTTTGTATTTTTAGTAGAGACAGGGTTTCACCATGTTGGCCAGGATGGTCTCGATCTCTCGACCTCATGATCCACCCACGTCGGCCTCCCAAAGTGCTGGGATTACAGGCATGTGCCACCGCATCTGGCCAGGTTTTGTTGATCTTAATAAAATACACAGCACTGTATTTCATTCCTTTTCATTTAAACTATAAAATTGTATCAAGTGTTGCCTACATTAAGATTCTCCCTATAATACTGCCATTCCAGATGGCAAAAGATAAGTATAATAGAAACCAATTCTTAAGCACATGTGTGGTATTCCCTTGACCACACCCTGGGCCATGGTACCTATTAATATGAAAGCACATGGGGAACCACAAAGGAGAATGGCCTGGGTGGTGGCTGCTGTTTGCTGAGGTATGCTGCTTACTCGAGCAAGAAGGCACCTCTGACTGCTGAGGATCTCTTTGTTTTTTGGAGACAAGAGTTTCGTTCTGTTTCCCAGGCTAGAGTGCAGTGGTGCAGTCTTGGCTCACTGTAACCTCTGTCTCCTGGCATCAAGGGATTCTCCTGTCTCAACCTCCTGAGTAGCTGGGATTACAGGCATGCGCCACTGTACCCAGCTAATTTTTGTAGTTTTAGTAGAGATGGGGTTTCACCATGTTGCCCAGGCTGGTCTTCAACTACTGACCTCAGGTGATCTACCTCCCCTGGCCTCCCAGAGTGCTGGGATTACAGGTGTGAGCCACCGCATCTGGCCTTTTTTTTTTGAGACAGAGTTTTGCTCTTGTCACTCAGGCTGGAGTGTAATGGTGCAGTCTTGGCTCACTGAAACCTCCACCTCCCAGCTTAAAGCAATTCTCCTGCCTCAGCCTCCTGAGTAGCTGGTATTATAGGCAGCCACCACCACGCCCAGCTAATTTTTGTATTTTTGGTAGAGACAGGGTTTCACCATGTTGGCCAGGCTGGTCTCAGGCTCCTGACCTCAGGTGATCTACCTGCCTCAGCTTCCCAAAGTGCTGGGATTACAGGCATGAGCCACAACCTGGCAGGATCTCTAAGTTGAGATGCTCCGGACTATAGGAACTTTAGCACAGGTTTAAAGGAAAATTACTTATCATTAAGTTAGAAGGAAATTACAGAAATGTAGTAAATAATTATAGTAGTAAGCTCTGCCCTCCATAGGCATGTATGTATTTTAGTAGAGACAAGGTCTCACTATGTTGCCCAGGTTGGTCTCCAACTCCTTAGCTCAAGTGATCTTCTCATCTTGGCTTCTCAAAGTGCTGGGGCTACAGGCATGAGCCACCAGACCCAGCCCTTCCTAGGCATTTGTAATACATGAGGCACTCTTGGGTGTTCCTCATGGATCTTAAGTCCGCTGCCTGCATTGGGGAAGCCTTTGTGTGTGCACTATAGGTGAAAGCAGAGGGAAAGAACATGTTTGATTTTAATATCTTCATTGTTTCCTCATTATTAATATTGTAAGAATTTTTGGAAATGCCTAGAAAATCACAACAGGATTGGTCTGATTTGATGAGAACTCAGACATTATGCAATGATATTCTGATGATAAAACTAGAATGGGCTGGAAATATGGCTCATGCCTGTAATCCCAGCACTTTGGGAGGCCAAGGCAGACAGATTGCTTGAGCTCAGGAGTTTGAGACCAGCCTGGGCAACATGGTGAAACTCTGTCTCTACAAAAAATAAAAGAAATTTGCCGGGTGTGGTGGCGTGCACCTCTGGTCCCAGCTACTTGGGAGGCTGAGGCAGGAAGATCGCTTCAGCCCAGGAGATCGAGGTTGTGTTGAGCCGAGATTGTGCCACTGCACTCCAGCCTGGGCAATAGAGCAAGACCCTGTTTAAAAAAAAAAAAAAATCATTTTTTTTTTTGAGACAGGGTTTTGCTGTGTCGCCCAGCCTAGAGTAGAGTGGTGCAGTCATGGCTCACTGCAGCCTCGAATTCCTGGGCCCAAGTAATCCTCTCACCTCAGCTACCTGAGTAGCTGGGAGTACAGGCATGTGCCGCCACACCCAGCTACGCTTGGCTTTTAAGCCTCTCAGACTTACTTATACAACCCTACCACGTCAGAAATAAAGTTCAGGAAAGGATTACAACCAGTCATCACTTTCTGACCCACCCCTGGAATCAACCCCGCACTGAAAAAGAAAGCAATAGCCCATCACATCAGCCAAGATTTTATTATCTGCGGTGCCTTTGGTCCTCCTTGCATCATGTGATAACAAGGCCGCTGTGCTGCTTTCCGGGATAGCAGGTTACCCTCACAAAGAGAACAGTGACGGCCCAGTCTTCAACAAAGAGGGTCTGTCACAGGCACCCCCAGGAAGCTGCTGTGGGGAAGGCACAGTCTCTGAGGAGCCTGGGCTTCCCCCTCACTTGGCCCTGATTTTGTTATTTCCGTTCTCCTGGGGACTCAGCCAGAGGATGTGCTATAGACAGTTAGAAATGTATTGATGAAATGTGCTCAAGACTGGAAATTCAGAGGTTCCCTCTCCTAGATTCACTTTATTTCCCTACCCTTCTTTCCCAACTCAAAGAATAAAATTAAGATCCTTCACTAATATTCCATTAGGTGTCCTGAGTGTAATGCTTTAGTAAAAGATATAATAGACCTGAGAAGAGTATGAGGGATTTTTCTACTAGTTAAACCTAATTTTAGCAAACTTTTTAATTTTTCAGGCTTCAGATGCCTGTTTAAAAAAAAAAAAAAAAAAAAAGCTTGTATGTAGGTCAGACTCCCACCATTCTAAGCTTTGATACTGCTGTTTTGATGCCATCTCTCTCTCCCATTTTCCTCCTCTCCCTGTCTGCTGGGAAAAGAAATACCTGATTTTTTTTTTTTTTTTAATGGAAAAGATATATACCCTTTACTTTGTTTGCTAAGGCCTGTTCCTATGCATTTCAGATTTGTGTGGGCCAGATCTCTTCATGTTAGTAAGAATTAATGGAAATGCCTTTAGACACTGTTGCTCATTTAAAAGTGGTAAGATGTGTATCAGACATCACAAAAACCATAAGGATGTTTAGATTTCAGGACAGCGGTTGCTTTACAAGGGATTGATTTTGTCATCTCCTGAGTTTCTTAAATTCTACCACATTTCAGATTTCATCCTTGGAAGTTACCTTTTCTAAGGGGAAAGAAAGATGGGGTAAAGGAAAAGATAATGGCCCTCAGGGTCAAAGAGACCTGGATTTGAATCTCAGCTCAGTCTCTTGTTCATTGTGACTTTGGGCCAAATTACATAGCTTCTCTGAGGCTTAGTTTACTTATCTCAAAACTGGGCCCTTACCATCATCTTCCTAACAGGCTTCAGAGAGATAACTGTCACATCACCTGGCGTGGTCGACCCTTAGTCTTATTTTTATCTCCTCCCCTATCTTTTCTCTAAATCCCCTGCTCTAGGTACACCAGTGCTGAGTTGCATAGCGCTTGACAGAAGTACCTCTGGATGACAAAGGGACATCATTCACTCTTAGAGTACCCCTTACTTTCCTGAGAGATGTTTGTCTTTGCAAGGTCCCATAAGCAGAAGTAAATTACTTTTCCTCTAGACCCTCATTTTTGCTCTTAAGGAGCCATTGTCCTCTCATACTCAGAACATCCATATCCCAGTGGCTTTATGACTTTGTGACAGTAGGATAAAGAATCTTTTTCACAAGGCTTCAGAATTTACAATAAGTAAACTAACAGCCTTGGAAAACCCTAAAGCTGCCCTATCCCAGCTTGTTGTCATAAAGATGTAGGGTAATAGGTAAATGGGCCATGCCACTGAGCAATAGCTTTGGAAACAGTACTACCGGGCCTAACAGCAAGAGCCTGCACGCATTTTCCAGTGCATGATAGGTAGACATCACCTCATGGGTGTTTGTCAATCAGCCAGTGATACACCTCTTTGCCATATTGTTTCTTGAATAGTTGATTTCTCTGCTGGAACATACACTCTGAATTACTGGTTCAGAAAGTTACTTCTGTCTGGAGCCGAGCATGAGGCAAATAGCTCATCAGTCAGTTTGGTAGCAGCAGGGTTTTTGCATCACATTGTCTCCAAGTCCCTGCTGGAAGAACACCTGTTGGACCCCTCTCCAGACCTTGATTGCCTGGGGTGCGTTTTGGTTGCAAGCGCCCACCGTCTCTAGAATCAGAGTACCTGCATGAGATCTGGGCTCCCTCATTTCCATGCTTTATGACATTGGGCAAGCTACTTAATCTTTGTGTCCTCTTCTTTCTTCCACAGGGATAATAGTGCCTGGTTTATAGTGTTGTTATGGGGGGTCAAATGAGTTAACATTTATAAAACTCTTAAGTGCAGGGCATAGCACATGTTTCCTACATAGTTTCCTGAGGCTGTTATAATAACTTTTTTTTTTTTTTTGAGACAGACTTTTGCTCTTGTAGCCCAGGCTGGAGTGCAGTGGTGCAATCTCGGCTCATTCTAACCTCTACCTCCAGGGTTCAAGTGATTTTCCTGCCTTAGCCTCCCAAGTAGCTGGGATTACAGGCATGTGCATGCCTGGCTAATTTTTGTGTTATTGGTAGAGACCGGGTTTCACCATGTTGGCCAGATTCGTCTCGAACTCCTGAACTCAGGTTATCCACCCGCCTCGAGCTCCCAAAGTGCTGGATTACAAGCATGAGCCACTGCTCCCGGCCTGTCATAATAATTTAAAACAAGAGAAATTTATTCTTACTCTCTGGGGAATCAAGTCCAAAATCCAGCAAAGCCATGCTCCTTCCAGGATGTGTAGGGAAGAATCCTGTTCCTTGTCTCTCCAACTTCTGGTGGCATGCAGCATTCCTTGTTTTATGGCCACATGTTTCTTTCCTCCATGTTTACATCACCTTCTCCTCTTTATATCTTTACCTCCAAGTGACTTTTTTTTTTTTTTCAACGGAGTTTCGCTTTGTTGCCCAGGCTGGGGTGCAGTGGTGTGATCTCAGCTCATAGTAGAGTCTGAGTTTTGCTATGTTGGCCAGGTCAGTCTCAAACTTCTGACCTCAAGTGATCTGGCCGCCTTGGCCTCCCAAAGTGCTGGGATTATAGGCATGAGCCACCGCACCCAGCCCATGTGTCTCTTATTATTGGATTTAGGGCCCACTCAAATAATGTAGGGTGATTCTCCCCATCTCAAGATTCTTAATTGAATCTGAAAAGACCCTTTTCCAAATACAGTTATATTCTCAGGTTCCAGGTATTAGAACATGTACATAACTGTTTGAGGTCCACCATTCAGTGTACTACAAGGTGCTAAAACTTACTAAATTTAAAAATTATTTACTACAGGAAGCATAGCAGTCTCACAACAGTGATACAGAATATATTAAAGATGAAAACACAGTAACTGAAATAGAAGAGTACACCTTTGATTTTATGTAGCTGTTATATTACATCCTTTTTTTTTTTTTTTTTTTTTGAGACAGAGTCTCACTCAGTCACCAGGCGCCAGGCTGGAGTGCAGTGGCGCGACCTTGGCTCACTGCAACCTCCGCTGCCCGGGTTCAAGCATTCTCCTGCCTCAGCCTCCCGAGTAGCTGGGACTACAGGCGCGCGCCACCACGCCCAGCTAATTTTTTTGTATTTTTAGTAGAGACGGGGTTTCACCATATTGACCAGGACGGTCTCGATCTCTTGACCTCGTGATCCGCCCGCCTCGGCCTCCCAAAGTGCTGGGATTACAGGCGTGAGCCACCGCGCCCGGCTTTTTTTTTTTTTTTTTTTTAGATGGAGTCTTGCTCTGTTGCCCAGGCTGGAGTGCAGTGGTGCAGTGTCGGCTCACTACAACCTCCGCCTCCCGGGTTCAAGCAATTCTCCTGCCTCAGCCTCCCAAGTAGCTGAGATTACAGGCGTGTGCCTCTACACCTGGCTAATTTTTTTGTATTTTTAATAGAGACAGGGTTTCACCATGTTAGCCAGGCTGGTCTCAATCTCCTGACCTCATGATCCACCCGCCTCGGCCTCCCAAAGTGCTGAGACCACAGGCGTGAGCCACCACGCCTGGCTGTATTACATCCTTTCACATGAACTATTTTAGTTAAGCACAAAGTAGTGCTTTGGAAAGAGAATTGGATTTAGAATTGGAAGACTTGGGCCTCATTTCTTATTCCCTTTACTAGTTCTGTGACCATAAAGAAGTCTTTTAACTTTTCTGTTTACTCTTGATAAAATGGGAATATTTGCTATATCTCTTACAAGGGTGTTTGAGGAGCCAGTGGCATAATAAGGCACTGTCACTAACAGTAATTCTGATCACACTGAAAGCTTTGTGGTAAAGGTAGGCACTTACTTCTTTCTTTCTTTTCTTATTTGATTTTTTTGAGACCGAGTCTCAGTCTGTCTCCCACGCTGGTAGTGGCATGATCTCAGCTCCCTGCATCCTCCGCCTCCCAGGTTTAAATGATATTCTCCTCAGCCTCCTTAGTAGCTGTGACTGCAGGTGTGCACCACCACACATGGCTGATTTTTGTATTTTTAGTAGAGACAGGGTTTCACCATGTTGGTCAGGCTGGTCTCAAACTCCTGACCTCAGGTGATCCACCCACCTCAGCCTCACAAAGTGCTGCATTACAGGCGTGAGCCACTGTGCCGGGCCACATATGTAGCTTTATTCAATAAAATCTCAGGAAACCAAAGCTCAGAGGTTCAGAGAGAGACAGAGACCTGTGACAGGCAGCAATATGTTCTTCCTAACTTGTTTAAGGCCTCTGTCCAGGTCGGACATGGTGGAAGGAATCAACCTGGACCCATTGATAAACATGAGCCACATTATTTGTTCTAGTATATGGCTTCCCAAGTCCATTAGAAGTGTTCTTTTTGTCTGCAGGCTAGAATTTTGTACTTTTTAGCTAAAAAGGAGGCCTCCTTCCTCCAGCAACAAAATCATCTCCTGTCACCCTTCCCACCACCTAGAGCACCATTAGAAAATCATTAGTAGTGATTTAGAGAGTGGAAAACAAAGTATTGCTTTTATTAATGGCCTAGCAGGTGATGTGGGGTAGGAAGAGAGCAAAAAAGAGGTCTCCAAAAGGGAGCTGGGACAGTACCACCTTAAAAACAAAGGTGCCTCTTTAACAGCTCTGTGGAGAATCTTGGAATATTAAGTCTCTGTGTTTGCCATTGCTCTGTTTGAAACTCTGGCAGTTCTTTACCTTCCCTTCGCCCATACCTCTGTATTTCACTACATGGCTGCCAAGCCTACATCTCCTATTCCCAAAGCAAAAGTTCTCCTGTGTCCTCTTCATGTCATCCCATCTTCACACTCCCAGCAGTCAGGTACAAAACACAAATTCTTTCTCCTTCTCAGCTCTGTGCTCGCCCTTCCTCCTTGCTCTGTCACCAATCCCCAGACTTAAGGAACCTGCAGCTGGGCACAATAGCCCACAGCCATAGTCCCGGCAACTCAGGAGCTGAAATGGGAGGATCACTTGAGCCTGGGGGTTTGAAACCAGCCTGGGCAACATTGCAAGACCCCATTTCTATAAAATATTAGCTGGCATGGTGGTGCACACCTGTAATCCTAGCTCCTCAGGAAGTTGCGGTGGGGAGAGCATCACTTGAGCCCAGGAATTCGAGGCTTCGGTGAGCTATGACCGTACCACTGTACTCTATCCTGGGTGACAAAGCGAGACCTCATCTCTTAAAAACAAAAAGGAACCTGCAGCGTGCCATTTCTGTCTCCTGTCCCTGTCTGTCTCATCATCCTGACATTGAGCCCATAGTTATATAAAAGCACTTTTTCTCTGCTCTAAGCTCTAACTCCTCTGCATCCCTTCTTAAAGCTTTCTGTCCTAGCTGGTCATGATTGCATGCACCTGTAACCCCAGCTACACAGGAGGCTGAGGCAGGAGAATCATGTGAGCCTAGGAGGTCTAGTTCACCCTGGGTAATGTAGCAAGAGCCCATCTCTTAAACATATTCTAAGAAATTGCTTTCCATCCCACAGAAAATTAGGTTCAAGCTTCTCTTCAGAACCTTTCACTAAGTCCTCTGTAGCCTTACTATTGAACTCACCCCTTGTTCTACATGCATGACTCCTTTTTTAATTAATATACCCCTTTTTCCTTTGAATAATGACAGACCCAGCAGTTTTGTTGTTTTTGTTTTTAAAAGAAAAAAAAAAGCCTGGCCAGGTGTGATGACTCACACCTGTAATCCCAGCACTTGGGAGGCCGAGGTGGATCGAGAGATTGAGACCCTCCTGACCAACATGGTGAAATTCCATCTCTACTAAAAATACAAAAATTAGCTGGGCATGGTGGTACACGCCTGTAATCCCAGCTACTTGGGAGGCTGAGGCATGAGAATCACTTGCACCTGGGAGGCAGAGGTTGCAGTGAGCCAAGATCACGCCTCTGCATTCCAGCCTGGCAACAGAGCTAGACTCCATCTCAAAAACAAACAGACAAACACCTTTCTAAGCCTCAGTGTAATACAGATGAAAGACAGTAAGGTACCACAGAAGGGTATGGTGTTTATGAAGATGCTGCCTATAAGTGGTACCTCAGGAATAATGGGAGTGACATTCACATTATTTTCTGATTATTTAACTTAAGCTTGGCCATGTGTTTAAAAAAAATTTTTTTAGCCCGTACACAAACTTTCTTAGCAGCTTTATTCATAGTAGCCAAAAAGTGAGAACCATCGGCTATCTTCCTTAGGCTGTGTGGTCCATCCACGGCAAGGAGCACCATCCAGCACTGAGAATAACAGCCTGTGGCTGCACACAGCACCGGTGACTTTCCAGGAAATTACCTGGAGTAGAAAAAGAAGCCAGTCCCAAAAGGTTGCAAACCGTGCTCCACTTACGTAACAGTCCTGAAACGACAGGTTAGAGATGGAGGACAGAGGAGTGGCTGCAGGAGTCAGGATGGGCTGTAGGGGTGTAGGTATGCAGATCTTACAAGGTCTACCTGCTGTCCTGCACATATTCCCTGGGGGGGTGGGCCAAGGCGTCCAGGATTTCTGTTACTTCTTACTGGCTTGTGGATCTACAAGCATGTGGCCTCATAGCCCCGCCACAAGAATGCCTGAGTCCTTGGCTCCCTGCTCTCCCAGGTGTTTGTAGGATTAATCCTGTCTCTAATACTTTTCCTTCACTTTACTTACATCTCATCCACAATTCCGAGTTGCACATTTTTATTAATCAGCTGGAAATTCTTCATTTTTTGGGTTGCTGCTTCCATGGGTTTTCCTTGATTGGCCTGTCATTCCTTTATGTGCACTCATCCTTTGTATGCCTTATAGTGTTCTTGCCATTTGTCCCTTTTATCTCTGAGTCAATCCCTAGATTGGCAGGCTCTTCAACACTGCCTATTTCTGTCCTAGCTCCACAGCACAAGCACAAAAAGACAAAAATTAATGATGGTCAGTTGGTCCTAGTGGCCGTGTACACGTAGGAGTAGATTCAGCAGCTGCTCTTGGTTTTGCCAAAGTGATTTGACCAAGTTATTTTCCAGCAAGTGGATCTCTGGGACTCCTCTGCTGGCCTTTGCATTACATTATAAAGTGCAGAAATATGGGCCAGAGGGCCCAAAACTCACTATTCTGTATATTCTGGGGCATAATGTTGATGTATTTTACTTTAAAAGGTAGTCCCTGGAAGACTGGACTACTACCCTTATTCCTAATTTTTTTTTTTTAGATGGAGTTTCATTGCCCAGGCTGGAGTGCAATGGCACAATCTTGGCTCACTGCAACCTCCATCTCCTGGGTTCAAGTGATTATCCTGCCTCAGCCTCCCAAGTAGCTGAGATTATAGGTGCATGCCACCATGCCTGGCTAAATTTGTATTTTTAGTAGAAATGGGGTTTCACCATGTTGGTCAGGCTGGTCCCAAACTCCTGACCTCCGGTGATCCACCTGCCTGAGCTTCAAAAAATGCTGGGATTACAGGCGTGAGCCACTGCACCTGGCCCCTTATTCCTAATTCTCATACCTCATTGTAGAGCTGTTCATTGACACCCCTGAAGTAAAGGCCTCCTCTCTTAGGTTCTTGGGTGAAGGAACAGCCACTGGAGATAGGCAGGGTGTGGTTTGAAGCTTTGTTTTTGTTAACATCTTTCTTTCTAGTGACAGAGAGTCTGTACTTGAATTATCTTCAGTACTGTTTTGTGTATTTTAATTTGGTCCCATCTCCAAATTTTTCAGGATTAAGCCTTCTTATTTCTAGCTGTCTCATTACTGTCTTCTAACCTATCTATATTCAATTTCATACAGTTGTCCTTACATAGATAGTAAAGTCCCTAGATTTAAAGAAAAACTGCGTTGATTCCCCTTTCTTATTCTGTAGAGCCTATAATTTGTCCTACATAAAAAAATTTCAAATCAGGCATGATGGCTCATACCTGTTATCCCAGCACTTTGGGAGGCCAAGATGGGTAGATCACTTGAGGTCAGGAGTTCGAGACCAGCCTGGGCAACATGGTGAAACTCCATCTCTACAAAAAAAAAAAAAAAATACAAAAATTATCTGGGTATGGTGACACACACCTGTAATCCCAGCTACTTGGGAGGCTGAGGCAGAACAATCACTTGAACCTGGGAGGCAGAGGTTGCAGTGAGCCAAGATTACGACAGAGCAAGACTGTGTCTCAGAAAAAAAAAAGAGACTTGATTGCGCCTATTAAATTATTCTCCTTAATTTATTACTCTTTAAAACCAAGACTACAGCCAGGTGCAGTGAGTGGCTCGTGCCTGTAAACCCAGCACTTTAGGAGGCTGAGGTGTGTGGATCACCTGACATTAGGAGTTCAAGATCAACCTGGCCAACATAGTGAAACCCATCTCTACTAAAAATACAGAAAAAAAAAAAATTAGTCGGGCATGGTGATGCACATCTGTAGTCCTAACTATTTGGGAGGCTGAGTCAGGAGAATTGCTTGAACCTGGGACGCAGAGGTTGCAGTGAGCTGAAATCGTGCCACTGCACTCCAGGCTAGGTGACAGAGTGAGACTCCATCTCAAAAACAACAACAACAAAAACAAGACTACCAGCCTGTGAAACATATTGAGACCCCATCTCTACAAAATTAAAAATTAGCCAGGCATGGTGGTAGTTCCAACTGAGGCTGGAGGATCACTTGAGTCGAAGTGGTTGAGGCTGCAATGATCTGTGATTGCACCACTGCACTCCAACCTGGGTGGAAAATGAGACGCTGTCTCAACAAAACAAAACAAGCCCAGCAGCCAAATCACTTGGTTTAAGAACTAATAAATATTTACCATCATATCCAAAGCAGGGATTGCCTATAGCCTAGGATGAAATCTGGCTCAATTGTTCTTCATACAGGTTGTAAGCTAAGAGTGGTTTTTATAATCTCAATGGTTGGGGATGGGGCAGATACCAAAATAAGAATAATGTTTCATGTCACATGAAAAAAATTGTGAAATTAACCTTTTAGAGTTCATAAATATGTATTAGAACACAGCCACGCCTATTTGTTGTGTATCATCTATGACTGCCTTCATGCTTACATTGCAGAGTTGAATAGTTGTGATACAGACCATATGGCTGGCAAAGACTAAAATATTTACTATCTGACTCTTTACAGAAGTAGTTTTCTAAAGGTTCAGTGTGAAACTGAATACAGGAGATATATTAGTGTTCTTGCCCCTCAGTGTTCAATACTGCTTTTTCTATTTTAATTGCCAGTTAGCTATTAAATGGTCCCATCTCCACATTTCTCAAGATCAAGCATTCTTATTTCTAGCTGTCTCATTACTGTCTTCTAACCTATATTCAGTTCATACAGTTGTCCTTTTACATAGATAGTAAAGTCCCTAGATTTAAAGAAAAAACTACATTGATTCTCATGATTCTCATCTGTCAAATGATTCCTTTAGTGTTTGTGTCCCTCACTACTGAACAACAGTATTGAGTACTGTAGGGTCTTCTGTCATTAATTAGAAAACAATAGGAAGAGTGGCTCACGCCTGTAATCCGAGCACTTTGGGAGGCCAAGGCAGTCATACTGCCTGAGCTCAGGAGTTCGAGACCAGCCTGGCAACATGGCAAAACCCCGTCTCTAATAAAAAATACAAAAAATTAGCTGGACATGGCGGTGGGCGCCTGTAATTTCAGCTACTTGGGAGGCTGAGGCACGAAATCGCTTGAACCCAGGAGGCGGATGTTGCAGTGAGCTGAGTCCCACTGCACTCTAGCCTGGGCGACAGAGTGAGACTCCATCTCCAAAAGAAAGAAAACAATAGGAAGAGATGTCTATGTTTCCCCACTATGACCAGTGCTTCATGGTGGGCTCTATAAGTTATTCGTTGTTGTGTTGTTTTTTTCTTTGAGATGGAGTCTCGCTCTGTCACCCAGACTGGAGTGCAGTGGCACTATCTTGGCTCACTGCAGACTCTGCCTCTCAGGTTCAAGTGATTCTTTCGCCTCAGCCTCCCAAGTAGCTGGGATTACAGGCGCCCACGACCACGCCCAGCTAATTTTTGTATTTTTAATAAGAGACAGGGTTTCACCATGTTGGCCAGGCTGGTCTCGAACTCCTGACCTCGTGATCCGCCTGCCTCTGCTTTTTTTTTTTAAGATGAAGTCTCGCTCTGTTGCCCAGGTTGGAGTACATTGGCACGATCTCAGCTCACTGCAACCTCCGCCTCCGGGGTTCAAGCGATTCTCCTGCCTCAGCCTCCTGAGTAGCTGGGACTACAGGTGTGCACCATCATGCCCAGCTAATTTTTTTTTTTTTTTTTTTTGGTATTTTTAGTAGAGACCGTGTTAGCCAGAATGGTCTCGATCTCCTGACCCTGTGATCTGCCCACCTCAGCCTCCCAAAGTGCTGGGATTACAGGTGTGAGCCACCATGCCTGGCCAATTTTTTTTTTTTTTTTTTTTTAATAAACCATATGTGAGGCTTTTAATGGGAGAAATTTTTGTGGACAGGTCTTGGGGATTCAGATCAGAATCCCCTTTTAATGGTGATTTCATAGTGCTACTACCCTTTCAGACAAACCTTCCCTGGAAGCCATGGAGCGCAATCTGGACTGGGTTGTGGTCCTTTTACTGACTGACTTCCTTTTAAAGTCCTCTCCATTCCCCGTGGTCTGTGCTTGGCATTGTATATCCTCAGGAAGACATTTGACAATCTACTACTCACCCAAACTAACGAGAATGCGTGCTTTCTTCTAGGGAACCTTTGTCATTTCTTTTTACAGCTACCTGCTTGCCAGTGTTTAGAATAATCAGTCACCCCACAGACCTACCCCCATTAACACCCTCCCTCCGAAAAACCCAGAATAGAAAAAGCTAGACATAGAGATAGTACAGATTATTGCTTTCTTGGTATTTCAGATCCTTTGGAAGGCCAGACATTTGTCTGTATTTAGGAGTTAGACATTAAGTTGATCACTTTCTTATACCCCTTTCTAGTATACTTACAGTACTTTCGATGTGCCTCCATAGGTCAGATACCAGGCCCCGGTTCCATGATACCTGGACAGCACATGGCAGGCCGCATGATTCCCGCTGTTGCAGCCAACGTCCACCCCTCTGGGAGTGGCCCCACCCCCTCCTGGCATGCCTCCAATGCCAGGGAACATCTTAGGACCCCGGGTACCCCTGACAGCACCTAATGGCATGTGTAAGTAGCTTGGTGGGGGGGATGCATTATCTCAGGGTCTGGTCTGTCTTGGAGGGCTGTAGAAAAGGGAAGGAGGCCTTGTTCTCTCCCTGAGATTTGGCGGGTTCATGGATGATCCAGTCTGTGACAGTGGCTTCTAGAAGACCAGTTTTCAGTCTGTATTCTTCAGCACCCCTGATGGGCAGGTGCACAGGTGACAAAATGCTTCTAATCAGGATTGTGTACCATTGCCGTTATGGCATGCACTGTCGGCATTGGGGCCAAAAAGATACTCATCTCTCACTCCTATTTAAGCCTGTCTTATTTTTGACTCTCAGCAGACAGGTAGAGCTACTGGTTGTTATTTTCCTCCAGGAGGAGCCTTTTGTAGATACAGGGTTCAAAGGTGATGTGTGTAGAGAAAAGAATAGAAGTGAGTTCAGAGGTGGAATAACAAATATGTTTCTTGTAGCCATTCTTGGTTTATTAGCAGTGGCTGTGTAGAGTAAGAAAGTACTATTCAGGGGCTGTGTTGAGACAAAATAGGGAGTCCCAGCAAGCTCAATGGAGAAAGCACCGATGCTGCTAAGTGATACTTGTCTGAGGCTATGTTTAGAGGCCAGGTCATTTCTCCCATAGGCTCTTGCTCCACTTCAACCTTGGCCTAAGGGTTGCTTTAGAGGCTCTGGCCTGCTTTTTACTCCAGAAGGCCTTCCCATTCAGGATGATCCTGAAATGCAGCCAGTAGTGGGTCAGGTACCCCAGCCACATCTCTAATCTTAGGTTCATGTAGAAGTTCACATGTAGCCAAAAGTTTAGCTATTATTTATAGTTCAGAGAGATAGGAAGTATAAGAATTCTTGCTCTGTAGGAGCTTTAGTTGGGAAAACAAGAAATGAAAACTTGGATAGAACTTACCAAAGGTTACATGAGACTGTAAGTTGTCCCATAAGTACACGATAATACTCTGGGAGACTTCATGGACAGAGACATGTCTTACTCTTCTCTGGCCCCCAGAGTCTGGGACAAAGTAGGTGCACAGAAGAAAAACAGTAATTTATCTAGGTATATAAGATTACAACAATTCTGTTTTTTAATTACCTCTCTTAAGCTAGTGGTCAGAAGTTGTACAGTACAGTAGTTACCTCTTTTCTTGGCAATAAAATGTTTGCTAGGCCACCCTGTGCACCATACACAAAACTAGCCGACCAAGATTGTTGACCAGTTTTCCATCCCTATTGCAGAGGTAGTATCACTGGTCTTTACCACTGTCATGTCCTGGTCACCCATGTTTTACACTTAAGGATTCCTTCCCAAAGGGACCTCAGTAGAGTTCCTTGAGAATGTGGAGGGTTTTAGGTGGCACCTTCCCAGTCGCTGCCTGATTCTGCCATAAATCAGTGCTCTGGAAATTCTGAGCCATGTGAATTGGTTCTAGGATACTAGGTAGGTGACATTGAGTGAATTGCTTCTCCACTTCAGCCCTTCATTTCCTCCACTGAAAGATGACACAGGGATTAGATCAGTGAGCTTCAAAATGCTTTGAAGAGTCTTAAGGGTTTGGTAGAAACCTCTTGGGCATAGAGTTGGGTGAATTGATTGGTGAGCAAGGCTGTACTGTGTTTCATAGGTTTTCATTTCTGGCAAGATCTAGGGGTTTTTAAAATCCGGATTAAATGATCTCTAGGGTTGCTTTGTACACTAAAGCAGCTACAGTTGAAACAGGAAAGAACCCCAGACACTCATATTAATTGTTCCCTTCAGGACATGACCTAGTTTGGGCCAAAAATCCAAGGACTGCAGTTCAGGAGCTGTGGAGGCCTCCCTGGACTATCCAGTTTGTCAGCAACTGCCTCAAGTGAAGCTCTCTGGCTCTAGTGGAGACATTTAAATAGCAAGAATTTATTGATAATCTGTTTTGTGCCCAGCTAGGCTAGGCACTTGAAAGAAAGAAAGAAAGACACAGAACTGGCCCAGGAAAGAGCTTATTATTTAACTGAAGAAATAAAATTAGAACCATTCAAATACAATAAAATCAAAATTAACTTTTGAAAGGGTCTGGAGCAATTCTTGGAAGGAGTTGGCCTGGAAGGAGGGTGGGGGAAATTCAGACACCTCCCATTCCCCAACCACTTGGGTTAGGCTAAGCAACATGAGCAGTGGCCTGGAGGTTCAGAAGGAACTGACCTGCATAGACCACAGTGGAATCCATGCCTCCCAGGCTGCATTGGTTGCCTGCCACTAACAAAATGACTTCTGTGTCATTTTTTCACTGAATAGGCTCTTTCCCAAGTCCCTTGTATTTCTAGCAATAACAAGTTACTCTTGGATGTGTTTGCAGATCCCCCTCCACCACAGCAGCAACCGCCGCCACCACCACCTGCAGATGGGGTTCCTCCTCCTCCTGCTCCAGGCCCGCCAGCCTCAGCTGCTCCTTAGCCTGGAAGATGCAGGGAACATCCACGCCCACCACCATGAGCTGGAGTGGGGACGGCAAGACTTGTGTTCCTCAACTTTCTTGGGTTTCTTTCAGGATTTTTCTTCTCACAGCTCCAAGCACGTGTCCTGTGCCTCCCCCACTCCTCTTACCACCCCTCTCTTTGAAACTTTTTGTGTTGGGTCCTCAGCCAGCATTCAAGGGGAAACCTGTGGTGACAGTGTGCCCTGGTCATCCTTAAAATACCTGCATCTCCCCCTGTCCTGGTGTAGGGGTATGCTGACAGTTTCTCTGCAGGTCCTGTCAATTTTAGCATGCTATGTCTTTATCATTTTTGCTCTCTTTCAGTTTTTTGCTTTGTCTTAAGCTTCTATGGATAATGCTGTATAATCATTATGTTTTTATCTTTCTCTTATTATTGTTTTAAAGGAGAGCATCCTAAGTTAATAGGAACCAAAAAATAGTGATGGACAGAAGGGGGATAGCCACGGGGGACAAACCTTAAGGCATTATAAGTGACCTTATTTCTGCTTTTCTGAGCTAAGAATGGTGCTGATGGTGAAGTTTGAGACTTCTGCCACACACAAATGCATGAAAATTAAAAGAGATGTGGAAGGAGAACCTCAGTGATTTTATTCCCTAGTGAGGCCTCTGAGGACCTCCACACTGCGTGGCAGAACATACCACTGAACTAGTATGTGCTAGAGGAGAGCACAAACATCCACTCCTTCCCCAGGACCGCTGGCTCTGGTTTTCTATGCAGATGATTCGTTGGATTGGGGATGTGTGTTTTGTTTTTCTGAGAGCAGTGTGAGCTTTGAGGATTGGAATATTGGGAGGCAGTCCTTAGTTTCCTCAACTAGCCTGGAAAGTTAGGAGTCTAGGATAATGGCCCCCCAATGAATCTAGCCTACTATTCACTGCTTTGTGTGCATTTTTTTCTCCCTCTTTAAAAAACCCCGTAAAAGAAAAAAAAAAAAGTAGATAGTGCTAAATATTTTAGCTCATGAAGCTTGGTTAGGATGGCTGGGGGTACAAGTCCCCACACTACCTCTTGTTACAATAGCCAGGGAGTGGAATTTCGTGAACTGGTACTTTTAAGGTTAGGATGGAATGAGAAAAGTGAAGCAGGATATCAGCTTCTTATACCTTCTCCCTTCCTTTCTGGGATCTCACATTCCATCTATCACAGGGTTTTCAAAGAGATTCTGAGGATAACAAGGAACTCCTTTGGCAGTCAGAGCATCATGCTTTGAGGTCTGGGGTGCTCAGGCTGGGAGGGTAAAATGCCATTCCAGAGGACAAGCCACAAAAATGCCTTAATTTGAGCCCATATTTACCCCCTGCTGATAAGTGACTTGAGAGTTCCTGGTTTTCTCCTTCTTCCCTCCCTTCTATCCTTCCATGTGTGGGGGAAATGGTGTTTTTGGTAGAGCTTAGTTTCCAAAGCACCTGGCTTTCTCACTTCACATTCTCAAGTGGCAGTTTGATTATTTAGAATGCAAGGTGGACATCTTTTGGATATCTTTTTCTATATATTTTCTAAAGCTTTACATATGAGAGGGTATAGGGAGGTGTCTTTAAAACACTTTAGAAGTTCTTTCCTTAATATCAGAAAGCAAAAAAATAAAACCACAATTGAGATTTGCCTTTCAAACCCTCAGGTTTGCCTCTAACCAGGTGGCCCTGGTCACCATCAAAGTACTGGAATACTGGAACCGAGGAGACCTTGGTCCTTTTGTTTTTGTTCTGGACTCTTAGGAGTGGAAACGGGAATGAGTTTATTCCTTACTGGAATTTAGTTCCAATGCATTTGGCTCCAGAAAGACCCCAGTGCCTTTTGACAATGGGCCAGGGTTTTCCCTACTTCCCGCCAATCTTTCCCAAAGGAAACTCATTCCAAATACCTGTTCCCCTGGAGTCCTAGAAGGAAAATGGAATTCTGGTTCATACTGTGGTCCCTTTTAACCTCAGGTCTTTAATGTGATCACTTTCAAATTTAAAAGATCCAGGTGGAAATATTTTTACTATGGTAATAATTCTACAAAATACCTGAATTCTTAACACTGTTATGTTTCAGTGTAAGTGGTGGCTTTTTCTTTTCATGTCTTTGATCTGGTTTTATTCCTGTAATTCAGCCACCTGAATTTGTGCGGGGGGCGGGAATAATATGTGGTTTTTGTACAAACATGTTTCTCAGTGTGTTGTTATTTTGGAAAAAAATGAGGGGAGGGAGATTGGCGAGACTGGAGAAAAATGAATGAAGAAGGCCTAATCTCCCTCTTTTTCAGTTAATAAATGGACACCATTTCTGGATTCTAGTCCCATTCTCTGCATTCATACACCAGTTTCTTCATATATCATATCCTATGAAGAACCTAAACATTTGCCCCACCTAGTCATGGTTTGGTCAGCAGTTAAAATTCTGTGACTTGGGCTGGCTTCCTTCCTGACTGCCCACCTTCATGATGCATAAGGAACATACATTTTGAGGGTCCCTCACCCACTGTTTACTTGCATGGTCAAAGTGAAAATGAGTGGAAGTTCTCCCAAAAAGGATGGCCAATGTCTTGGCACCTCCAGGTGAGAAATAGTTTTGCTTAGTGAATGGGATAATGTTTGTCAGGATGCAGTTTGGACAGTCCCAAGTTGGAGGCAGGCCTTGAGGGCAGAAGAGTCTGTGAACCTTGGCTTACTCTAAGGACAGCTTTGGGGTACTCACAGATATAAACCCTGTGCAGAAAAAAGAAGTGATTGTTTTCAAGATGCTTATAAATCCAGTGAAGCAAAAGAAGAGGATTCTGTGTCTGCCATGAGATGAATGCCAGCTCTTCACAAAAGTGTGCCTCTGATGAAGAGAGCCAAAGCCAGCTGGATCTCACCAGATTCCTATGCTTTCTCAAGGGTGATGTGGGAGGTTAATCCTTTATCCAAACTAAAGACTGGTTTATAAACTTCAGGTGAATAATTTTTGGAGTGTTGAAGGACATGATGATCAACCAATCTTCCATAGGTTCCTTGCTTGGGTCCTTACTATGGAGTAATTTCCCCCACTTTCAATTAAGAATAGTACTTTAAGGCCGGGCATGGTGGCTCATGCCTGTAATCCCAGCACTTTGGGAGGCTGAGGCTGGTGGGTCACGGGGTCAGGAGTTCAAGATCAGCCTGACCAATGTGGAGAAACCCCATCTCTACTGAAAATACAAAATAGCTTGGTGTGGTGGTGCATGCCTGTAATCCAGTTACTTAGGAAGCTGAGGCAGGATTGCTTAAACCTGGGAGGCAGAGGTTAGTGAGGCAGATGGCACCATTGCATTCCAGCCTGGGCAACAACAGCGAAACTCTGTCTTAAAAAAAAAAAAAATAGTACTTTAGGCCGGGCATGGTGGCTCACACCTGTAATCCCAGCACTTGCACTTTGGGAGGCCAAGGTTGGGTGGATCACCTGAGGTCGGGAGTTTGAGACCAGCCTGGCCAACATGGTGAAACCCCATCTCTATTTAAAAATACAGAAAATTAGCCTGGTGTGGTGGTGCGCACTTGTAGTCTCAGCTACTTGGGAGGGGGGAGGTTGCAGTGAGCTGAGATCGCACCACAGCACTCCAGCCTGGGCAACATAGTGAAACTCCATCTCAAAAAAATTTTAAAAACTAGTAGTTTATAAAACAAAAAACCTTCAATGGCAGACGTCTGGCAAGACAAAAAAAAATAGTTTATTTTTTTAGAGATGGGCTTTTGCTCTTTCACCCACGCTAGAGTACTGTGGCAATCATAGCTGACTGCAGCCTCAACCTCCTGGACTCAAGTGATCCTCCCACCTTTGTTTCCCAAAGTGCTGGGATTATGAGCTAGAGCCACCCCACCCAGCCTAATCTTGCATTTTTTTTTTTTTTTTTTTTTTTAAGATGGGGTTTCACCATGATGGCCAGGCAGGTCTTGAACTCCTGACCTCAGGTGATCCACCCACCTCAGCCTCCCAAAGTGCTAGGATTACAGGCGTGAGCCACCGCGCCCGGCTCTAATCTTGCATTTTTTTTTTTTCTTTTCTTTTTTTTTTTTCATTGGACATTTGTACAAAATCTTGCATTTTTAACAAGTTTCCAGGGGATGCTGATGGAGCTGGTCAAGGAACCACCCTTGGAGAACTAGTGGTTAAGAAGGTCGTATGGTAGAGCACAATCCCTACAGTTCCTTACAGTTTAGTGTAATGAAATCTTCCGTGCAGTAAACATTTCAGGGGCTACTATGTGCCAAGCATTGGTTCATTAATACAGTGAAATCGCAGTTCTGAATACAATAGGCAAGACCCATGCCATCCAGGCCACTTACTCTAATGGGGTGGGGTACAAGACCATAAATGGTTAATAAACATTTTACATACTTCCAAATGTTCATGAAGAAAATGAAGCAATCAAGAGTTTCCTGGGGACAACTTCTGGGGGACAGTGTGGATAGTCTGAATTGGGTGGTCTCCCATGATTTCTGTCCTGCTGGATATGGTAGCCTAAGGGATTGACCTTCATTCCGGAAAACATCCATCTGAGTAACCAGAGTGCCCTTTTGTTTGGATATATAATGCCAGTTTGTGAGAGCACTCTGCAAACTGCCCTGCCTGTGACCTTATTACAAAACACCCCTGCTTTCTACAGTTCTAAGAGCATAGTTCTTTGCTCCCGTTAAAGGGGGATGTCTTCCTGGAAACCGTGTGAAAGCACCCTCAATCCTGTTAATGGATTATCTCTCCATTTAAGGAAGTAGTCTCAGAATGGGATGCAAAGGTATATCCTTGAAGGGAGCACTACGTTCCTTCAGGCACAAACCTTCATTGGATCTCCTTGTGAACAGCTCCCCTCCCCCCACCAGCCTCATTTCCCTGTGGCTTGTTTTTAGGCATGCACCACGCCGGCCATTTGGAAACACCTGTGATCCTGAAGTCCTTGGGACAAAGTTGGGGCAAGACTGTCATACACAAAGGGTGACTAAAGGCAAAGAAGGTGTCATGAATCAACCTAAACAGAGGTTCCAAAACCAACTGTAGCTAGCCAGTTCTAGGACCACCAATTCCTGTTCCAGCCCTGTTCCAATTCTTAATGAAACCCCCGCTATGGTTCCCTCTTCCTGCTCTTGGCTTGCCCTGCAGAATTGTATCTTTTACTACCACTGCTCCCAAAGGCCTTTCTGTGCCCTTTTAACCCATAGAGAGCAGCCAGTTGACTCTGACAGTAACTTTACCCTTCAAGGGAGATATGCCCACCTCCCCCTTAGGATATAGCTTGTGCAGGTCTCTAGAAAATAGCCATGCCTTAATACAGTGAGACCACCTTCTGACAACTGACAAGAAAAATGCCTCCTGCTCTGGTTATCTGGCAGTCTACCGTCTAAGGTGCCCTCTTGGGGCAGTTGGTCCAGAAGAACGTAAGGAAGTGGCAGCAGTCTTGGATGGTAATGGCCACTCAGTTTCATTCTGAGCCTCCCTAACAGTTTCAGAACTGAGCAGGTGACAGAAGGTAGATCCAGCCAAACCGACAGGCTGATTGATGTGTCTGGTTTGGTTCAGACATGGATGGGTTTCCTGTGGCTTTCATGTTTACAGTCAGCTTATTGCACAGTAGCTACAGGGTGCCCAAGAAGTGCTTAGGTCACTTGCTGAGGCAGCAGGTCTCTTCAGCAGACAAACTTAGTTGCTTAGTGGGCGCAGTGGCTCATGCCTGTAATCCCAGCACTTTGGGAGGCCAAGGCAGGCAGATCACCTGAGGTCAGGAGTTTGAGACCAGCCTGAGCAACATTGTGAAATCCCATCTACTAAAAATACAAAATTAGCTGGGCGTGGTGGCACATGCCTGTAATCCCAGCTACTTGGGAGGCTGAGGCAGGACAATCACTTGAACCTGGGAGGTGGAGGTTGCAGTGGGCGGAGATCACACCATTGCACTCCAACCTGGGGAACAAGAGGGAAACTCCGTCTCAAAACAAAAACAAAAACTTAGTTGCTCCACATGGTGAGGCCCTGTGCTTGCTTGTGCTATGTGGCTTTCTCCCAACTGGTTTGGCTTTAATAAAATTTAAGAGGCCTTTCCAATCTGGTTGTAGACCCATTGCCTGAACAAGATTACCACTTTCAGGTTGTGATGTCCTTAGATGAGAGCACTTGCTCAACTGAGAATCAATAGTTTTGTGCAGTGCAGAGGTGGTGTTCAGCACAAAGAACCCAGACCCCTACCTCTTAGCCCTTCCCTTACTGGGGGTGGTCACCAGCAGCCCATCACCTAAAATGGCCACAGAGCAGACTGCCATGCAGCCTACAACCAGGAGTCTGGTCTTGTTGCTGTGTTCCCTGCTAAGAGATCTTAAATGGCTAAGTGAAGATGGGATAGCTGGGGAAGGGAGGAGGGAGGTCTGTTCTGCCAATTGCTAGTCTACCTCTGTGTCCTGATTGCTCTTCTCAAGCAGGAATGAAAAGCCTCCATATTAAAACAAAAGGGTTTGGAATCAGGGTCTTAGTTCAAATCCTGTCCTTACCACTTCATTAGTGTAATCTTGGACAATGTTGCTAATTCTCTCAGTTTGCAGATGTGTAAAATAGGACTGAGAAGATATTTGCAGTGTGATTGTGAAGAATAAGGCAAATTAGCACAAGGAAAACTAAAAACTCAGTAATATGTTTGTGTTAGCCTGTTTGCGTTGCTATAAAAGAATACCTGAGATTGGGTAACTTATAAGGAAAAGTGTGTTTGGCTAACTGTTCTGCAGGCTGTACATAACATAGTGCCAGCATCTGCTTCCAGTCAGGGCCTCAGGAAGCTTACAATCATGGCAGAAGACAAAGGGGAGCCAGCATCACATGGTGACAGCAGGAGTGAGAGAGAGAGGAGGTACCAGGCTCATTTAAACAACCAGATCTCACATGAACCCATAAAGCAAGAACTCATTACCTCCAGGACCAAGCCATTCATGAGAAGTCCACCTCCATGACCCAAACACCTCCACCTCCAACACTAGACATCACATTTCAGCATGAGATTTGGAGGGAATAAAACTTCCAAACCATATCAATGTTAGTGGTTAATACTGAGGACTTAAAGCCAGGAACTTCTAGTCCACACAGCTGTGCCCCCAGCCATGGCAATTGGAGTGTTCCTGCTCTGGACTACAGCTCCCTGGTCAAGCCAGGGGCTTTTCATGCAGAGGGAGGCTGCCTGCAGTCATGACAATGGACCTTGAGCCTACCTGAGCTCTGGAAGCAGGCTGCCAACCCAGTAAGTACCTCAGAGGCATGAAGAAGCTGTTGCCACATAAAACATCCCTGATGCCCAAATGCAGGAGACATGAATATGGGGACCTGAGTATAAGCTCTAGGGATGTCAGTTTCCCTTTCTTTCACTCTCTTGTTCCTACATCTTCTATCTCTACCCTACCACAGTCCTGTGCTCAGAAGAAATACTACTTTGACACTCTGGTTACCAAGAACTTTCAGATACGAGAGACAAGTTGCTAAATCTCTCAAGGTCACACTGATACTGAATCCTGCCCTTCCCATCGCATTCCAGTAACAGCTTTCCCATTCATCTTGTGGAGGTGTTACCCAACCAAGTGTGCTGTGCTCAGTTCTCAAACTACTGGTAGATCTGCTAGGGAAGATCAGAATGAAACTGAGTGGCAACGATTTAAATCCCAAATTGGGCCGGATGCAGTGACTCACGCCTGTAATCCCAGTGCTTTAGGAGGTGTAGGCGGGCGGATCACATGAGGTCGGGAGTTCAAGACCAGCCTAACCAACATTGTGAAACCCCATCTCTACTGAAAATAACAAAATTAGCCAGGTGTGGTGGTGCATGCCTGTAATCCCAGCTACTCGGGCGGCTGAGGCAGGAGAATAGCTTGAACCCGGGAGGCCGAAGTTGCAGTGAGCCAAGATGGCACCATTGCACTCCAGCCTGGCCAACAAGAGGGAAATTCCGTCTCAAAGAAAAAAAAAAATCCAAATTGAAGGAAGTGGTAGCAGACTTCATCTCCAGGAAAGGGAAGAAGAAGAAATTTAAATAGTTAACAAAATATATTTAAAATGATAAATACAAACTGGGACAGGTAGAGCTTTAACAAAGAGTGGGAAAACTCCCCGCATCAAACCTTGTTGAAAACGTGAGTGGTTGCCATGCCCAGACATCAAGGAACACATCCGTGAGGGCTTCCCACACAGACCAGCCTCAGGAAGGCAATGAGGAGGTAGGCACAACCGCTCTGACAACCACAACCGGAGTTGAAACAAACAGAGGAACACAGAAAGTCTACATACAGTAAATGGTGACAGGAGTTAATCTGCACACAAGGGAAGCGGAGATGGGGTTGAAGGCAGTTCAGGGTGTGTTGCTGCTTCTGTGGCCAACAGGTGAGTGCAAATTATTTCAAACATATTTTACTTGGTTCCCGGAGGCAGCATGAAACTATGAAAGAAAGAGCCTTACCCCTTTTGCAAGGAGCTCCAGACCACAGTTCTGGGGTAGGTGTGGGTGGTTGCCATTCGTTCACTTATGCCTAATATGAAGCCTCCCCTGTTACCAGCTCTGTGCATTCAAGTGTAGCCAAGATGAGATGATGGACATCAGCGTAACTGCTGAGGAGGCTTCATAGAGGGAAAGGTGGGAAGAACTGAGCTTTTCTGGCATGAGGGAGAGTTTGGCAGGCAGGAGAGGTGGAGACGCTACTAGGCCAGGCAAATAGGCTGCAGCCATAGTTCTGCTGAGAACGGGTTTTGAACCAAGGCAACTCCATCTGGAGACATGTATAAGAAAGATTAGGAGATGGAATCTCCATCTCGGTCACTTATTTGGTCCTCTGGGACAGAAATGGGACCATCTCTTAAATACTGGAGTTGCCCTATCTCCTTGGGTTTATACCCTGAACCGCCATTTGGGTGGGTAACACATTAAGGGGTATACGGTCGGTTTGGGGAATAAACTAGGTGACTAGGTTGCGGTTCCTCCTCCCGACAAAGCTGACTTCCTAGTGAGTGGTGCTGGGTTGCCCTATCAGCCCTGAAGCTGTGAATGGGCCCCACAGATCACTCTAAAGCCTCGTATCCGTGTGTGCCCGGCTGGAGATCTAGTCCCCCTGGTCTACCCAGGAACCTGAGTTTCGGTGGTCTGAGACACCTGAGGGACAACGTATCCCGGAGGAGGGACCAGGATTAAAGACCGCTCCTCAGGCTGCCCGGAGATGGCTAGAAGGAAGGCAAGGTAGCCGCAGTCCCAGGGAGGGTCTCACCCCTTGCTCCCGGGATGCGTTCTGGCGGGCCTGGCTGTGCGAGATCTGGGCTAGTGGCTTTGGCTGCGAACGGATTAGGTCTGATCCGATTAGAGCCTGGGCCGTCGGCTTCGCCCCCCTTGCCAGGCTCTGCCAAAGCCCGCCCCTCCCCTCGTGGAGACCCGGAGACCTCCCCGAGAGCCTCCCGCCCGGAACAGGGGGTTGGTGCAGAAATCCGAGAGGCTCAGTGCGTCCCGGGCCTGGCTCGTTTCCACAGTGGGGGCTCGTGCTTCCGCCCCCTGCCGCTCTTCCGAGCCCCGCCCCGACCCTGCGGGTATCCGGGCCCACGACGTCCCCGCCTCCGTGCTCGCCGCGTGGCGGGTGGGTTCCTCCGGGTCGGAGCCCCGTGCCGCCTGTTCGGGAGCGGGACCGTGGCCCCACCCCTCAGGTCTCCCGCCCGTGCACCTGCCGCCTAACGCCGCGCGCCGCGCCGTGCGCCTGCCTGGCGCTCCCCGTCCGTGTGTCTCCGCGTCCCCCAGCGAGGGGTCTGTCTGTCCCCCCCTGGCAGGCGGACCGAGGAGCCGGCGTCAGCGCTACGTGCAGCGGGGCGGGCGCGGCGGGCGGGGTGAGGGCGGCGCTGAGCGCAGCGGCGGCAGCGGCGGCGCGGGAGGCGGGGAGGCGCGGCGCGCCGGGGACAGCGGCGGACGGCGGCGGCGGCGGCATGCGGCTCCTCGCGCTGCCCATCTTGGGCTGAGGCGGCCGCAGCACGGGCAGGAGGCGCGGCGGCCGGGCGAGCGGAGGGCGCAGCCAGCCGGGCGGACCGCGGACAGCGGTCGGGGCGCCGCGCCATGGGCCGAGCCGGGGCGGGGGCCCGGGCCGGGGGCGGCCGCCACTGCTGCTGCTGCTGGGGGCCGCGCTGGTCCTGGCCTCTGGGGCCGTGCCGGGTAGGTACGACTGCACCCGGGACCCCCGCGGCTCTTGCGCCCCACCCAGGGCTGGGGTCCCGCTGGCGGCGGGGACAGGTGGAGCCGCGAGCTGTGGCAAGGGGTCGGGGCACCGCCTAGCAGCGGCCGGGCGGGGCAAGGGTCGCTGGAGGTGGCGGGGGTCCGGGGGAGGCCGACCAGTGTGGAGGTAACTGGGACCCGAGCGCGCGGGCCGCGGTGCGCGCTGGGGGGCGGGGCCAGGGGCGGGCCTGGGGCGGGGCCTGAGGGTGAGACTTAGGGGCGGGACCTGGAGCTGAGGCAGGGAGCCTGTGGACGCGGCTCAGGGCAGGTCCCCGAGGGTGAGACTTCTGGGTGGGCCCAGTTGGGGGCCGCCCTGGCCCGGCTCTTCCGATGGCGAGCAGGTCGGGGCGGGGCCCGAGCCGCGAGACGTTGGGCGGGGTGTGATGTTGGGCTCGGGGGCGGACTCAGGGACGGGGCTTAGAGGTGCGGCGTGGCCGGGGCCACCCTGGGGCGGTGGGGTCTGAGGGCGGCTGGGTCTGGGTTGACCGGGTCTAGGCGATCGGGCCGGGCCGGGGCTCGAGGGCTCCCCCGCGCGCCGCCCTGACACCCCACCCCTCGCCCCCTCCCGCCCGCAGCGCGTGAGGCGGGCAGCGCTGTCGAGGCCGAAGAGCTGATGAAGGGCAGCCCCGGCGTGGGAGCCGCGTGCCAACGACACGCGGGAGGAAGCCTGGCCCGCCAGCGGCTGGAGATGAGGCGTCATGGACGGCGCCCGGCGGCGAGCTGGCCGGGCCAGAGGAGGCGCTGCAGGCGTCGTCTGCGGTGACCGGCACCGCATGGCTAGAGGCTGACAGCCCAGGACTGAGCGGAGTGACCGCAGAGGCGGGCAGCGGTGATGCCCAGGCCCTTCCAGCTACGCTCCAGGCTCCCCCACGAGGCCCTCGGGCAGTCATCCATGCCCCCTGCCACACCTGAGGCTACAGAGGCCAGCGGGCCACCCTCCCCCACCCCCTGATGACAAGCTGAGCCAAGCTTCTGAACTCCCCCAAGGAGAGCCCCTTGGAGGTTTGGCTGAACCTGGGGGGCAGCACACCTGACCCTCAAGGGCCAGAGCCGACTTACCCCTTTCAGGGCACCCTGGAGCCCCAACCGGCATCAGATATAATTGATATCGACTACTTCGAAGGATTGGATGGTGAGGGTCGTGGTGCAGACCTGGGGAGCTTCCCAGGGTCACCAGGAACCTCAGAGAACCACCCTGATACTGAGGGAGAGACCCCTTCCTGGAGCCTGCTTGACTTATACGATGATTTCACCCCCTTTGATGAATCTGATTTCTACCCCACCACATCCTTTTATGATGACTTGGATGAAGAGGAGGAGGAAGAGGAGGATGACAAAGATGCAGTAGGAGGTGGCAACCTAGAAGATGAAAATGAGCTTCTAGTGCCCACTGGGAAGCCTGGTCTGGGGCCTGGGACAGGCCAGCCCACCAGTCGGTGGCATGCCACCCCCTCCACAGCACACTCTGGGGTTGGTCCCTGGCAGCAGCATTGCCCTCAGGCCCCGCCCAGGAGAGCCAGGAAGAGACCTGGTCTCCAGTGAAAATGGCACTGAGTGCCGCAGTGGCTTTGTGCGGCAAAACGGCTCCTGCCGGTCAGTGTGCGACCTCTTCCCAAGTTACTGTCACAATGGCGGCCAGTGCTACCTGGTGGAGAACATAGGGGCCTTCTGCAGGTAAGGGCATGGCAGGCAGGTGCATAGGGGCACTGAAGAGTGTATGTGAGGCCAACTCAGCAGAGGGCCATGTGACAGGCGCAACTTCCAAGTGGTTGTACAGTCTCAGGATTCCAGGTCGAGAAATGTTCACTCAGGCTTCTACAGAATTAGTTCGTAAAATGCACTTCCTGTGACCTTATCACTAGAAGAGGTTCCTCAGATATAAGATTATGTCTTTCCTCTGGGTGTTGTGTCCTTGTCTTTCCTCTGGGTGTTGTGTCCTTATCCAAACCCCTCAATTAAAAAGGCAAAATGAAGGGATCTTTAAGAGTTTTGGAAAGAGGCCTTTGCTGGGTTGAGGGGTGTTTGCCAGAGAGTTCCAGCAGTACTAGTGAGAGGGCTAGGCCCATAAACCTACTCTGTGGGATAAAGACGGTTGCTGAACGCTGCTCCATGTCTTGCGCACAGTGGGAGGAGGGCCCAGTTCCCCAGAAGGGATGTGGGCATGCAAACTCAAAAGAGAGGACCTTCTTGGGAACAGACCCAAAAATGCAGCCACTCCCACAGGTAAAATCAAGCTGAGAGTCTTTGAATTGCAGATATGGGAGTGTTTCTTGACTTTGGGGAGGTGGCTTTTTTCTCTCTACATTGATGTGTGTCTACCTTGGGATATCAAATCCATAATCCTTTTAAAGACTCAGAATTTAGTTTCCCAAAGGGCATCATCTGCAGCTCATCAGTAATTATCCTATTCACCTCACTCTTGGGAACTGCCCTCACACTGAGGTATTTAACTTGCCGGAGAGCTTGCAGCCTGATTCTGGAAGAATCCCAGATTGGGGTGATCAGGTGATTTGCTTGTACAGACCGTAGAAGCAGAGTGCAGCCCTCAGACTCCTTTGAGGGTTATCTCCATTGGCCCTGGGTGGAGCATTTCTGTCATCTGGGTGTCTCTTTTTTAATTTTTAGCAGGACGAGTTTGCACCATATTGGCCAGGCTGATCTCTAACTCCTGATCTCAAGTGATCTGCCCACCTCAGCCTCTCAAAGTGCTGGGATTACAGGCGTGAGCCACCGTGCCCGGTCAGGATGTATCTTTTAAAAGTGTCATTCTCCATGCTTCTTATTCTTGTTCCTTCAGCAGGCACATGAAGAATTCAGGTTCCTTAGGTCTTGATGTACAGATAGGAGAATAACATATAGAAAGCAATGAGTATTTTTTTGGCATTGAAAATTGAGTTTCAGTTTCTTTCTTATGAAGTTCTTTTTTTTTTTTGAGATGGAGTTTCATTCTCTGTTGCCCAGGCTGGAGTGCAATGGCGCGATCTCGGCTCACCACAACCTCCACCTCCTGGGTTCAAGTGATTCTCCTGCCTCAGCCTCCAGAGAGCTGGGATTACAGGCATGTGCCACCATGCCCGGCTAATTTTGTATTTTTAGTAGAGGTGGGGTTTCTTCATGTTGGTCAGTCTGGTCTTGAACTCCTGACCTCAGGTGATCCTCCCGCCTCAGCCTCCCAAAGTGCAGAGATTACAGGCATGAGCCACCGCACCCGACCTAAGTTCTTTTTTATAAATGGTCATGACATTAGGGTCACTCATAGGATGTGACCACACAGTTCTCAGAGTTGTCCAGCCATTGCCAAAAGGAGGTACTAGGAATAAGACATTATAGCAATTTTTTTAAAAAAAAAAGGAAGTATTGCAATAAACTAACTTGCCACTGATTAAGAGCTACCAGAAATATGGGGAAACCCTGTGATTTTGCTCCTCAAACTTCAGTTTGGGGGACTATAGTGATGATTTCAGCCTGGGGGCTGTGGAATCTCTTTGCAGAATCATCAGCTTTCATCCTACTGGAGGCCTGGAATTTTTACCTTCAAAGTGAACTCCCCATAATAGTATGAAATTTGGAGCCCTTGCTGCCTCTAGAGAGCTGTAAAAGTTCCCAGAATCTCCTGGAGCAATCAGGAAATTCCCAAGCAGAAGAGTAAGATTGTCTTCCTCACTAAGCTACACGGCTCTGCCAGCCATGGGTCTGCCAGCTTCTCACTGCCTCACAAGGTCATCTCCACGTGTCCACTTCAGTTCCCCTCACTTAGCTTCCATCCCAGGGTCACATTCGGGCCTCCCAACCAGATTCCTCCTCTGGCTGTGTACACTCAGGCCGGGCCACGGCTTGAAAACTATTTTTGCATTCCACTCACAGGAGACTGCTGAGCCTTTGGTTGCAGACTGCAGCATGCCTTTGTCTCTGTCACCCTGACCCGCTGCAGGGAAAAAGCAAAGCTGTGGCGGAACTTCTCTAGAACACTGGGGTAGAGGGCCCCACTTAGAGGGGTCTGCATTCCCTAGCAACCTCAAACTCATAGGCTCCCCCATGGCGGCATAGGCTCAGCTGGAAAACAAAGAATTTCTTGCTAGTCCTGTCTCCCCCACCCTATTCTAGATTCAGAGTAGCCAATTCTCTTGTGCATAATTTCCCCATCTCTGGACCCCTTTCTCTTGTCTGTCATTGACCCTGAGGTTCATGACCTCCCTCCTTTGCCTGCCTCTGTATCCTTCCACATCTTTCCTCTTTGAAGCAGCCTGGTTCCCATGGAAACAGCCATGTCACTGGAAGAGTTGGAGCCTGGGAATGTCCCCAAGGGCAGGAGAAAGTCACTCAACAAAAGGACTAAAACCCACCCAGAAGGTTGATTCTCACCGTGTTTGCATGACAGTTCTCATAATACTAGGATAGGGAGCTTTAGGGGCAGAACATGGGGGCCGGAGAGAGAGAAGAATCTACATCCATTCTGTTTGTCCTTGTCTGTCACGAACTAATTTTTTGGTGTCTGCTTAGCCATGTGAACTGGGTGGGGACTCCAAAACCGCAAGATAGGTTTGCATGTGCAGGGCGGGTCCTGGGGCTTTGTAGTCGTAGCTCTTATTCCTCTTGTTTTTCATCATTCTTTCACCCAGAGCCCAGGGCAGGGAGAGGCCTGAGAGGATCCTGTTGGTGTCTTCATTGAGACCGCACAGCAGAAGAGCAGATTCCCTTCCCTCCTTGGTCACTTAGCAGTCAGAGAACTTTGACCAGTTCACTCAGTTTCTCCATACCTCGGTTACCTCATTTATGTCACGGGCCTCAGAGCTCCCTGACCCACTTCATAGAATGGTTGTAAAGGTGGGAACTATGACACCAGCTCTGAGGTCTGCAGATTTCAGAGCATTGCAGTTCTTCTAGATGGCCTTAGGAACAGGCTATGGAGATAGGTGTCGGGGTCAGGGCCCAGGCCCTTGCTGTGGCCGTGGCTGCCTGCTCCATCGCCACGGTCTCTCAATGTCACTGCTGCAGGTGCAACACGCAGGACTACATCTGGCACAAAGGGATGCGCTGCGAGTCCATCATCACCGACTTCCAGGTGATGTGCGTGGCCGTGGGCTCGGCCGCCCTTGTCCTGCTCCTGCTCTTCATGATGACGGTGTTCTTCGCCAAGAAACTCTACCTGCTCAAGACGGAGAATACCAAGCTGCGTAGGACCAAGTGAGTCTGTGTCACCCACCCAATCTACCCAGGTCGGGGTGTGGGGGGCGTCCCAACCCTGCGCCCCAACCCTCCAACTGATCCAGGGATTTGTCGTGAGGGTTTCTGGCACCTGTGCTCCATTCCCAGCTGTTTTGTCCATGCTAAAGATTCACCCAGGCTCATCCATTCCCACACAGCATGTGCTGGAGCTCCAGCAGAGGTGAAGCCCCTGTGGCACACTGCCGCTGGCCAGCAGCTCTCCCAAAACCCTGCCCTGAGCATCTAAGAGCCTCCTCTGGAAAAGGCAGCCAGCATGTAGCTATTCCTGCTCTAGTCCCCAAGTAAGTTACTCAGTTTGCCCACCCGCCTGAGGCTCTTCTTCCCTGCACTGTGGCAGCCAGCAGCCAGTGCGAGATTTCATTCACAATTCTGCATGGAGGAACTCCATCTCCCTCACATCAGTCACCCAAAACCAGCTCCTCCCCCAGTGAATGCTGAGGAGAAAGGGTTTATTTAGCACCACACTGCATCGCGTTTTGAAAGCTAGTCAAGCCTGTGTCCAATCAGAAGTGCAAGGAACTTAAGGAAATCCTCTTTACCTCTCCTGAATAGAATATGTGGGGGAGAACTAGGGTTAACTTCCTCTACTGTGGATTTTAAGGGCCATAGGGGATGTAGAATCTTATTTCAGCTCTTCCCTTAGTAAAGCAGTGACTGTTGTGTGCATGTGAGAATCAACATGTGTTTGCCTTTAAGCCCATGCCTTGAACACTTGGATGTGACCTTACACGCTATGAGAGAATTGCTCCTATTACTAAGCAAAGTTAGAAAACGTTTTGGAAGTGTCACAGGAGTCACAAAAGGGAGATTGGCGTTCAGCTTCTTTGGGACCCCAGAGACAATTTATGCAGAACTGCCCCCCACTTCCCTTTCAACCTGTTGCCCCATTAATCCCCCTCCCCTTGACCTGAGACTCCCTCTAGAGAATGTGACTGAAGGACTTTCCCTGGGTCCTGGGAAAAGGACAAAACACCATCTGTTGCTCCTTTGCTGGGTAGACTCACGCAATGTACACATGCCAGCGGCTCTCTGCAGCCTTTCCGCTAACCGCCGTGGGGCTGGAAGGGCCTCTCCATTGTGCCTGTGCACTGAGGCAGGTTCATCTACGCACGTGATCACTCCAGAGGGACACAGTCCTGGACCCCTGGCTCCTCACGCCTGCACCAAGGCGGTGGGTGAGCAGGGGTATGCCAGGGGCGGGAGGTGGGACTGCCTCAATCAGGGCAGCTGCTGATGAGGATGGGGCAGAGAAAGGCACAGCAGCCAGGGCAGTGGAGAAGCAAGAGCTGAGGCCAGGGCCAGGACCCTATTCTAGGGCCTTCTGTTCTAGACAGCCCTGTCTAGAAACGAGAGCACGGCCCTCTCGTTTTTCCGCATGCCCTCTTTCTTTCCCAAGCCTGGTTACTGCTTTGATGGTGTGACATGTGCCTGGTGCACTACAGATACTGCTGTAATTTATTGATTCTAAGATATACCTTTTTTCCCCCCACATATTAACATCTCTGAAATTGGATTGTGTCTTACAATCACTGGCATCTTTTTTTTTTTTAATTGTCTCACTATGTTACCCAGGGTGGTCTTGAACCCCTGGGCTCAAGTGATCCTTCTACCTCAGCCTCCCAAATAGCTGTGACTACAGGAATGCACCACTGTGCCCAGCCACTGACATCTTATGATCACTGCTGGCCACATGGTAGCCATGATGTAGTTGTAATAGCCTGCCATGCACAAATGGGTTCCTAGCTGTTCATATTGTTGTCAGTCCCTTATCTAAAGTCTAAATGAATACTTCAAATGTATCAGAAAAGCTCGGCTGGGTGCAGTGGCTCACTTAATTCCAGCACTTTGGAAGGCCGAGGCCGGTGGATCACAAGGTCAGAAGTTCAAGACGAGCCTGGCCAAGATGGTGAAACCCCGTGTCTACTAAAAATACAAAAGCTGGGTCTGGTGGTGGACGCCTGTAACCTCAGCTACTCAGGAGACTGAGGCAGAGAATTGCTTGAACCTGGGAGGCAGAGGTTGCAGTGAGCCGAGATCACACCACTGCACTCCAGCCTAGGCAACAAAGCATGACTCCGTCTCAAAAAAAAAAAAGAAAGAAAGAAAGAAAAGAAAAGTAGATGATAAGAAAGTATTGGATAACGGTTTGAGTGGTGGAAGTGTTTTTATTTTTTCTTAGTGGTACATCAAATAATGGTGCATCTTATTACAATTCATGGCATTTGGCTGGATACCATGACTCATGCCTGTAATGCCAAGACTTTGGGAGGCCAAAGCAGGAGTACCACTTGTGCCCAAGGGTTTGAGTCCATCCTGAGCAACATAGAAAGAAAGACCTCATCTTTACAAAAAAAAAAAATTGTTTTAAAATAATCCGGGCAAGGGGAGGGAGAGCATTAGGACAAATAGCTAATGTATGTGGGGCTTAAAACCTAGATGAAGGGTTGATAGGTGCAGCAGACTACCATGGATACCTACATAACAAACCTGCATGTTCTGTACTTGGATCCCAGAACTTCAAGTACAATTTAAAAAAAATAGGCCGGGCACAGTGGCTCACACCTGTAATCCCAGCACTTTGGGAGGCCGAGGAGGGTGGATCACGAGGTCAAGAGATCAAGACCATCCTGGCCAACATGGTGAAACCCTATCTCTACTAAAAATACAAAAATCAGCTGGACGTGGTGGCGCACCCCTATAGTCCCAGCTACTTGGGAGGCTGAGGCAGGAGAATCGCTTGAACCCGGGAGGCAGAGGTTGCAGTGAGCGGAGATCATGCCACTGCCCTCCAGCCTGGCAACAGAGCCAGAGTCCGCCTCAAAAAAAAAAGAAAAAAAAAAAAGATAATCCACAGCATTTGATGAAATACAATATTTGGCCAGGCGCAGTAGTTCACACCTGTAACCCTAACATTTTGGGAGGCTGAGGCAGGCGTATTGTTTGAGCTCAGGAGTTCAAGATCAGCCTGGGCAACATGGTAAAACCCCATCCCTATAAAAAATAACAAAAATTATCTGGGTGTGGTGGCACACACCTGTAGTCCTAGCTACTTGGGAGGCTGAGGTAGAAAGATTACTTGAGCCCAGGAGGTCGAGGCTGCAGTGAGCTGTGTTTGTGCCACTGCACTCAAGCCTGGGCAACAAAGTGAGACCCTGTCTCAAAAAAAAAAAAACAAAAGAAAAGGCTTTATAAACCAATCACCAGCATCAGGCACAGTTCTGTACTTATCAATAAAATTTAAACTATTTTTTTAAAAAAGAAAGAAATACAGCATTTTGTTTGTTCGTTTTGTTTTTTGAGACGGAGCCTCGCTCTGTCGCCCTGGCTGGAGCGCAGTGGCGCAGTCTCAGCTCATTGCAACCTTTGCCTTCCAGGTTCAAGAGATTCTCCTGCCTCAGCCTCCCAAGTAGCTGAGATGACAGGCATGCGCCACCACACCCAGCTAATTTTTGTATTTTTAGTAGAGATGGGATTTCACCATGTTGGTCAGACTAATCCCAAACTCCTGACCTCAAGTGATCTGCGCCCCCATAGCCTCCCAAAGTTCTGGGATTACAGGCGTGAGCCTCTGCACCCGGTGAAAATAGAGTATTTGATCCAGAAGCTGAGACAGTGCTACCATTGTCATGTTTTGCCGTGATTATTTCACTTACATTTTTCCTTCTCTCTTCTCTCCTAACCAGCAAATTCCGGACCCCATCTGAGCTCCACAATGATAACTTCTCCCTCTCCACCATTGCTGAGGGCTCTCACCCAAATGTAAGGAAACTTTGCAACACTCCCCGTACCTCCTCCCCCCATGCCCGTGCCTTGGCTCACTATGATAACGTTATCTGTCAGGTAACTTGTCTTCTTCACATCTCTCCTCTTATGCATGCTTTGGCCCCCAGCCCATGTCTGGTGTCTGTTTTAGAGTATAAAATCCCCAGAGAGCTCTAGAGGTCAGCCTAGGGCAACTGGGTCGGGCAGTGAAGGCGAGAAAAAGCACTTGATGGTGTATCACTTCTCTGACAAGCAGAATTATAGATAGAAAAGGTCTTTTTTAAAATTTTTGTAGAGATGAAGTCTCACTGTGTTGCCTAGGCTGGTCTCGAATTCCTGGCCTCAAGTGATTTTCCTGCCTCAGCCTCCTAAAGTGCTAGGATTGTAGGTGTCAGCCACCTGCCTCGCTGAGATCTTTTTCTAGGATTACTCATGATTTTTAGCTTCATCCATGCTTTAAAAGTCTGATTATTGTCTTAGTTTCCATATCAAAGAGAAAGGCTCTGCTTTCACTGCTGGGTAATTTCATGATGGTCAGTGAAGCAAATGGTGGTTGCTCTTTGGGATGGGTGGAAAGACCTCTGGGTCCTTGGGGCTATTTGAGGACCCTAAGAATTGGTAGGCTTGTATACAGCTGAGCAGGGCCAAGGCCCAGAAACAAAACACTGGCAGTGCCGTAAGTCTAAGAGTAATCCTGTTCTTAGGAGGATGGGCTTATAAACATCAGCTGAAATCCAATAAAAGATCCCCAACAGACCATTTTCTAAAGACCCTGGCCTAGTGTATTGGCTGGATTAGATTGACCACTAAAATACTACATACTGTCAGAGAGAATTTTGAAAACAAGACAGAAACCATCCAAACCCCAAATCAGGCCACTTCCAAATCCTAAAATTCTCTATATCACGCAGGTTCCATACTTGAAGATATATGCATTTTACACAGATTATTATACAGGTAAGCAAGCCAAACTGAGACTTGAGACTGAAGCAATGGAGTTTAAGAGGAGATTAGGAGAAGTTCTTAGAAATCATGGACCATTGGGTGTCAGACCTCACAGGGGTCTCAGCAATCTAGACCAGTACTGTCCAGTGGAACTTTCTGTGAAATAGAAACGTTCTGTATCTGCTCTGTCTCCTACAACAACCACTGGCCACTTGCGGCTGTAGAGCTCTTAGAAGGTAGTTAGTGCCACCATATGACACAGTGCATACCTGGACTCCCGGGCTCAGGTGATACCCCTGCCTCAGCCTCCTGAATCGCTAGGACTGCAGGCATGTGCCTGGCTAATTATTTTAACGTTTGTAAAGACAGGGTTTCACCATGTTGCCCAGACTGGTCTCAAACTCCTGGGCTCAAGTGATCCTCCCCGCTCAGCCTCCAAAGTGTTGGGATTACAGATGTGAGCTACCATGTCTGGCCTTCTTCTTTTTATAGATGGGGAAATTGCAGCCCCAGAAGAGGGGAAGAGAGAATAAGAGTAAATGTGGCCTAATTTACAAAAACACAGAATAGGAAATCTTGGCCTGGTAGAGGAGAAGTAAATGGGTGAATTTAAATGTGAAACGAAAGAGGTCAACTTAGGATGATTTTTTTAAGTCTTTGATGTAAAGGGTAGAAAAAGAACAGATTATTTCACTTGGTATGCACCAAGATACAGCAAATAAGGTCAAGATGAACATCATAACCAAGGAAACACTATGTCTTGTATACGCTAAGATTGCTCACCATGTTAATCAACCCACAGAGATGTAGGCACCCCGAAGGCAGGACAGAGTCTCACTCTTCTCAGTGAGCACATTACCCCACCCTCTGTAGTAACATGCACACAGTCAGCACTTACTGAACACTAGTGAGTGAGGGCCTGCCACAGCGGCTCTCGGTTCCACTGGCCGATCTGCCATTCTACAGATGGCAGCAGGTCCACCAGGAAGGGAGCTCCTCCAGTCAGCATGTTCATTGTCCACGGTTGGTTCCTCCTCCCACTCTGCTTGACAGAGTGCAAGTGTCCTTAGGAAAGTTTCTGACCCTTGTGTTTCTGGTACCACAGCTTCAGACACCTTTCCTCTTCCCAGAGGAGGAAAAGAAAGAGCTCCTCTTGGAGGGCTTGGATACACAGCCAATGCAAAGGTTTCCTGTTCTTGGCTGATCCAGCTTTGTGGAAAGTGAGGCTTTTGTACGTGAACGCTGCCACTGAGCCTGAGTTCAGAAGGTGGCAAGACTTGAAAACAGAGCGGGGGAGTGGTCAGCCATGGGAGGGCGGTGGTTGACTGTGGTGGGTGGGTGGCCACAGGCAGCAGTGATCAAGCCTGGGGCTTGGGGGTCAGCCACAGGCGGGAGGTGAGGGTGATGGTGGGCTCTGCCTGAGAAGGGGTGATGCAGAGGCCAGGGCAGCACTCAAACCATCCTTTAGGAAGGAGCAAGATCAGTCTCTGGTTCTCTCCGGGCTCCTCTTGGATCTTGAGGCTGGTGCCTTTTTTTTTTTTATTGAATACCCAGACTTCAAGGAGATTGAGGCTGGTGTCTTTCCCTTGGCTTGTGCCCCAGGGGACATCACCCACTCCTCTCTGAAAGCACTGTGGTTGTGAGGGGTAACTCTCTTATCCAGCAGGGAAGGTACTGGTGGATTTCTACCTTCATCTCCAGTTCTCTCTCTCTCACCTAAAGGTCAGACTTAGTCATGTTCAGGATCTTGTGGGCATTGCCGATGAACACGGCTACCACTTGGTTGTGAAGTAAAGCCCTGCTCACTGCTGCAGCGGCTACACTGACTGCCTGCAAGGGGTGCCAGCAGCCAGGGAGGGTGAGAAAGCCTCCAGAGGAGCCAGGAGGAGAGACGGGGGGTGCCGGAGGCCACCCTGCCCCATGGCCTCTCCCTGCTCCCCAAACTCCTTACTGGTATTGGCGTTCTCTAAAATTTTGGAGAGATTTATTCTCATCAAGACGTTATTTCTTTTATGTAAGTAAAATAGATTGAGCAGGTCATTTTCCTACCCTGTTGCAATCATCTCTACCAGCCACACTCCAAAAAGACTGCAAACAAAAATGTCTGGGGTTTTGGGCCTGTGACAGCGAAGGGTCAGTGGCTGGTGTCTGTGCCGGTAGCACCTCCTTCCCTCCTCTGCTCCTCTCTTCCCTCGGGGCAGATGTGCGGCTCTGTAGCTGGCAGGCCATAGGCTGAGTCTGTGTGAGTGTCTTGTGTAGCTGAGCAACCAGCCTTGAAGGGAACGTCAGGAGGCGCAGAAAGTGTAGGAAGCTGCCCGCGCTCCAGGCGCACCGCGTGAATGAGGCCGCCAGAAACCCAGGGGAGGCTGCCCCAACACTGGGCTGCCTCTATGGTCCCCACAACGGTGCTGTTGAGGCCCTGGGGGTAACTTGGGTTGTCCTAAAATTTGACAGACCTTCCAGGATTTCAGTTTATTCCTAAGATTTCTCCATTGATGTCCCTGTGCTTTTTTTTTTTTTTTAACTTTTCCAATTTAAATATTTCTCACTTTCCAGACTCTTTTCTTGTATGTATTTGTTAAAGCACTGACTGCCAACCCTCTTCCAAGAGACGTTTGCCTCTGGCCAGTGGGGTTCAGGCCTGAGCCCACATGACCGCTGGGTTGAAGGGTGCCCATATCACTGGGGTTGGATGCTGGGAGCAGGGGCCCACAGTGCTTCCTAGAAACTTATGCCAGATGTTGGTCCAGCTCCTTGTGATGAGGTACTTCTGTTAAGTCGAAGGCAGTTGGACCTTCTGCTTTGGAATTCAGCTACCCTAAGCTTAATAGGATCAGGCTCTGGAACAAACACCTGGGTTAGGAGAGCCCCATCTTGGTGTAGACATTCCCTCGTCTGTTGTGTTCGTTGGAGGTATTTGGTGTGTCTAATAGCACTGTTTGCATACCTCTGCTCCTTGCTTTTGGGATATGCTTCTTCCATCCCTTGGCCCAGAAGGCAGTTTTCTCATCTGGACCCCATGAACACTTGAGGGGTCAAGTTTTTTTTGTTTTTTTTTTTTTTTGAGACACAGTTTCACTCTTGTTACCCAGGCTGGAATGCAATGATGCAATCTCAGCTCACCGCAACCTCCGCCTCCTGGGTTCAAGCAATTCTCCTGCCTCAGCCTTCTAAGTAGCTGGGACTATAGGCGTGTGCCACCATGCCCAGCTAATTTTTGTATTTTTAGTAGAGACGGGGTTTCACCATGTTCACCAGGATGGTCTCAATCTCTTGACCTCGTGATCCACCCTCCTCGGCCTCCCAAAGTACTGGGATTATAGGCATGAGCCACCGCGCCTGGCTGAGGGGTCAGGTTTTAATCTGGGAGTCCACCTTCGTGGAATCGGAGCTCTGAGGCCCGGGTCTGTGAGGAGTCACTCAGTCCACTTTTCTTCACATCATGAGAATGTTTCTGAGCCCCTGTATGTCCCCAAAGAATATGTGACGAAGGAGGTAAGGGTGGGAGGTTATCTTGAAATACATAAAGCAAGTTGTATCCTTGTAAGAGGAGAGGTGAGTATCGGTCCTCTTGACCTGTTCCAGATTTTAGTGTGATTCAAAGTCCATCCTACCTAGGATAATTATGGCTCAGCTCTCAAGCTTTCACACCCATGGTTCCCCCAAACAGTACAGAAGTACATGAAATAAAAACATACAGTTCTACTTCACCCCCACTTCCTCTCCATAAGTACACACGTGTGCATATGCACACACATACCTGTATCTATATTTGTAAAACATAAATGAGATTTTGCTATGCATATGTTCTACCCCTTACTTATTTTCAATCAGTGTATCATGAAGATCTTTCCGTCTCAGAAGATAGACATTTGTGTCACTGCACAGTGTTTTCTGATTCTAAGCAGTGATTGACCCATTCAACTGGCCACGCGTGCTGTGTGCAGCTGCCTTGCCTGATGGCTGCCTCAGTACTGTACGAAGTTCATTTTCTTGTTTTTTTCTCATTGGAACAAGAAACATGTGTTCCCCTGTCTATAAATCAGGTGTGAAGTCTTTGAAACTCTACTAAATTGTTCTCCTCGATCTGGGCCTCTGGAGAGGCACCAAGCAAGCCTGTGGGCAGTGGGCAGCTGGCAGTGGTTTCCATATGCACGAAACTTGTGGGTGCCCAGGTGTCCTGTGTGTGCAAGCACCATGGAAAGCCTGGGGTCTTTCCCTACTTTCTTTCCAACCCATCACTGCTGTAATCTAGTGCTATTATGGGTCAAACTCAGTAGCAGGTGGCACAGACAAGGCTCACCAGAGTTCTATGGAGAATGCCCTGGTCCTTAAGCATGACAGTCATCTTAAATTTTGGTAGTGGTTAAAGCAAGAATGGCCTTAGCTAGCTGGTCAGATTAGGACACTCTCTGCCTTCTTGCTATCCATAAATCTTGCTGAGTGATTACCCATCCTCTTCTGTCAGCAGAGTTCCAAGCACTTACAACAGCTATTTGGGACACCAGAGAAAGACCTGGGGCCCACTGAATTGCACTGGATATATTCCCCTTAGGCGGTCCTAAAGGAAGTGAGTAAAGCAAGAGTTGCCTCAGAAGTTCTCTGAGTGTGCAGAATGTAGATCTGCAGGACTACGTGCTAGTGTGGGCTTCCCGAGAACCTTTAAAGGGAAATTCAGGCTGGGCACAGTGGCTCACACCTGTAATCCCAGGACTTTGGGAGGCCGAGGTGGGCAGATCACTTGAGGCCAGGAGTTTGAGACCAGCTTGGCTAACATGGTGAAACTCCATCTCTACTGAAAAGTTAGCTGGGCATGACTGTGAGCGCCTATAATCCCAGGTCCTGGGGAGACTGAGGCACAAGAATCACTTGAACCCAAGAAGTTCAAAGTTGCAGTGAGCTGAGATCGTGCTACTGTACTCCGGCCTGAGCAACAGAACGAGACTCTGTCTCAAAAATATGTACATACATACATACATACATATATACATAAAATGCAAATTCAGCTCAGGTTCAGGAGCTTGTCAGAGGGAGCTTGTCACAGGGCTGCAGGCAATACCAACATGGATTATTACATTAGAATCAGCAGCACAAATACCACCTTAGGCAGAGTGTGGCAAGCCATTAAGGCTGCCAGGCTCATTCGGGCTTGGATTGAGGACATACATTTTTAATCAGCATCTTTTGACAGGTTCAGTTGTGGCAATGAGAGGCTGACACATCTTGACCTCTAGTCAGAGGACATGCTCTTACTGTGGGGAGAGAGGCCCTAGCATAGCCAGGAGCAGGTCTGCGCTTTACCATCCTATGCGTACCCTGCTGTATACACTGATGAGACACGTTCCCTGACCAAGACATCTTTGTGAAAGCAAAACTCAACAGGATGGAGGGCCAGAGGAAGGCCGGGCTCAGCAGGCCCTGCAGAGCTCATCAACACCTGAGGCTATAGAGGCACTTGGGCCAAGTATTAAAAGAGATTCTTTCTCCCCAATCTCTGTCCAAGAGAAAACCTTGGATATGGCCCAAATTAAAGGTATTTGTAAGCTGATTACTGTCAAGTTTTCTCTCTGCCTAGACATTGCTTTAAAGGATGACTTTCCTAAAAAGTTCCTGCTAATGAGTTAGTTTGATTCCTTTTAGTTCATTCAAATTTGGAGCTTTTCCTTTTTTCAGTGATGCTTCCTTCAGCCAGACAGAAAAACCTGAGATTATTATTTGATTGCGCTATACATTGTCTCCCCCCCTTCAACATTTTTCCTCTTCCAGGATGATCCTAGTGCTCCCCCACAAAATCCAGGAAGCTCTCAAGTCCTGCCTGAAAGACGAGGAGTCATTTAACATCCAGAACTCCATGTCGCCCAAACTGGAGGGTGGCAAAGGTGACCAGGCTGACTTGGATGTGAACTGTCTTCAGAATAATTTAACCTAAAGCAGAGAAAGAAGAGAGAAAGCAGGGGTGGGTGGGGGGGTCGGGGAAAGAAACAGTATCTCCTCTTGTACAGAGTCTATTTCTTGTAACCATTTGTTAAACTCTTTTCTTTTTCTGATCTCATGGCATGCTTTGATGTATTTTGTACAGGAGGCAAAAAAAAAAAAAATAAGCAAAGAAACTGAACAGAATTGCATACATTGGGTTGTTTTGTCTGTGCTGTCTGTACATTGCTTCTGCTGCTGTGATTTCTAAACCTGTGCTGTTATTCAACTGACTTTTTTTGTACTTTGACCCACCTTTTTTTGAAATACCAGTAAAAAACAAAGTTCTTGAAATAAAACTTTTTAAAAAGTTATTCATTTTCTTAGTCATTGTGTCCACTCCTTTGAGTTTGAGTTACCTTCATTGAAGATGTTTGTTTATTTATTTATTTTGAGGTGGAGTCTCGCTCTGTCACCCAGGCTGGAGTGCAAGGCTCACTGCAGCCTTGACCTCCCCAGCTCAAATGATCCTCCCACCTCTGAGTAGCTGGGACTACAGGTTCAGGCCACCACAGCTGGCTAATTTTTAAACTTTTTTGAAGAGGCAGGGTTTCATTATGTTGCCCAGGCTGGTCCCAAACTCCTGGGCTCAAGCAATCTCTCTCCTCAGCCTCCCAAAGTGCTGGAATTACAGGTGTGAACCACCACACCCAGCCAGAGATGTATAATTATTTATTTTATTTATTTATTTTTTGAGACAGCATCTCACTCTGTCGCCCAAGCTGGAGTGTGGTGGCATGATCTCAGCTCGATGCAGCCTCCACCTCCCGGGTTCAAGCGATTCTCATGCCTCAGCCTCCCAAGTAGCTGGGACTACAAGTGCGTGCCATCATGCCCGGCTAATTTTTGTATTTTTAGAAGAGACAGGGTTTTACCACGTTGGCCAGGCTGGCAAAGATGTGTATTTAAACGTGTTTGAAATCTCAGAAATGGTCTGTGTGTTCGTCTGCTTAGGCTATCATGGCAAAATACCACAGGCTGGATGGCTTAAATTAATACCTCACGGTTCTGGAAGGTGTCAACAGGGTTGGTTTCTGATGAAGCCTCTCTTCCTGCCTTGCAAACAGCTGCCTTCTCATTGCATCCTCACACGGCTTTTCCTCTGTATGAATGTGGAAAGAAAAAGAGCTCTGAGGTCGGTTCCTGTTCTTACAAGGACACAAATTCTATTGGATTAAGGCCCCTCCTTTATCACCTATTTAATCTTAATTAGCTCATTATAAGCCATATCTCCAAATACAGTCACAATGGAAATTGGGGCTTCAACAAATGGATTTGGGGGAACACAATTCAGCCTGTAACAGTCTGTGTCACCTGTTATTAGGAATATTCTGGCTGGGCACGGTGGCTGATGCCTGTAATCCCAACGCTTTGGGAGGCCGAGGTGGGTGCATCATGAGGTCAAGAGGTCGAGACCATCCTGGCCAACATGGTGAAACCCTGTCTGTACTAAAAATACCAAAATTAGCTAGGCATGGTGGCGGGCATCTGTAGTCCCAGCTACTTGGGAGGCTGAGGCAGGAGAATCACTTGGATCTAGGAGACAGAGGTTGCAGTGAGCCGAGATCACACCACTGCACTCCAGCCTGGCGACAGAGGGGGACTCTGTCTCAGAAAAAAAAGAATACTATTTCAGGCTGGGCGTGGTGGCTCATGCCTATAATCCCAGCACTTTGGAAGGCCGCAGGGGGATCACCTGAGTCATCAGGAGTTTGAGACTAGCCTGCCCAAGGCGAAACCCTGTCTCTACTAAAATACACACATATATATATATATATATATATATATATATATATAATTAGCCAGGCATGCTGGTGGGTGCCTGTAGTCCCAACTACTCAAGAGGCCAAAGCAGGAGAATCGCTTGAACCCAGGAGGTGGTTGGAGGTTACAGTGAGCCAAGATCGTACCACTGCACTCCAGCCTGGGTGACAGGGTGAGTCTTATAAATGTTTAGTAAGCTGGGCAGCATGGTACACACATATAGTCCCATCCACTCTGGAGCCTGAGGCAGGAGGATTGCTTGAGTCCAGGAATTCTAGGCTATAGTGCGTTATGATGATCAGGCATCCGCACTAAGTTTGGTAACAATATGGTGTCCCCCTGGGAGCATGGGACCACCAGGTTGCCTGGGGGAGGCGTGAACCAGCCCAGGTCAGAAGCAGAAAAGGCCAAAACTTCCATGGTGATCATTAATAGGATTAAGCCTGGGAATAGCCCTGCACTCCAGCCTGGCCAACATAGCCGAGATCCTGCCTCTAAAAATTAAAATAATGTTTATTAAGCACTTACTCTGAGCCTGGCACTATGCTAGATGCTGGGAATACTAAATGAATAAAAATAGATCCTATCTCAACAAGTTAGTAGTCTGCTTGAGAAACAGACATAAACAATTATAACAGTGTGTCAGTATTATAATAGTGTATGTCAATACGAATAATTAGAATAGTGTGTCAGTGTGTACAAAGCTATGAGAGTTGGAGTTAAGATTTCAGAAAGGGGCTGGGCACGGTGGCTCACACCTGTAATCCCAGCACTTTGGGGGCTGAGGTGGGCGGATCACTTGAGGTCAGGAGTTTGAAAACAGCCTGGCTAACGTGGTGAAACCCTGTCTCTACTAAAAAATGCAAAAATCAGCTGGGCATGGTGGCAGGTGCCTGTAATCCCAGCTACTTGGGAGGCTGGGGTAGGAGAATTGCTTGAACCCAGGAGATGTATGTTGCAGTGAGCCGGGATCGTGCCACTGTACTCCAGCCTGGGCGACAGAGTGAGACTCCATCTTGAAAAAAAAAAAAAAAAAAAAGATTTCAGAAAGGCTTCAAAGAGAGGAGGTTTAAATTGGATTTTGAAGGATAAGGAGGCATTTTTCAGGATAAAATAGGAGACAAGGACATTGAGGGCAAAGGTAGAATACTTAGGAAAGTAGTCTGTATGACGAGATTGTGTGATAAGGCTGAAAAGGGCAATTTAGGGCAGATTACAAACAGCCTGAATGCCATTTAAGCACAGAGCTGAGGGATGGTCAGATTTGTTTTGTGAAAAGACAACTCTGGAGACAGTGGGGAAGGCAGATTGAGGATGAGGGGTTGTAGAATGGGGGATGGATTAGAGAGTGAAGAGTTCAAATGGCCAGACTTACCAACGATTGGGGGAGTTTCCTTGAACTTGTTGCCTGTGCTCAGTCTGTGATCATTCCAATAACTGGAATCCCTGTGTATTTCTGTCACCTAATTTCTGCTGGTTCTCCCTGTTGTGTGTTCACATGTGCCTCATTATTTTTTACTTTGTGCTGGACATTGTATTTGAAAAATATTTTGAAGCCTAGGACGATTTCTCCCACTAGAGAGGGTTTCTATTTGCTTCTGTCAGGTACCCAGGGGCATTAGAATTCTGAAGTCACAGTAATCCAGATTCAAGTTTGGAGATTTTCTTTTCTTTCTTTTTCTTTTTTTTTTTTTTTTCTGAGATAGAGTCTTGCTCTGTCGCCAGGTTGGAGTGCAGTGGTGCCATCTCAGCTCACTGCAACCTCCGCCTCCCGGGTTCAAGCCATTCCCCTGCCTCAGCCTCCTGAGTAGCTGGAGACAGAGGTGCACGCCACCACACTCAGCCAATTTTTTGTATTTTAGTGGAGATGGGGTTTCACCATGTTGGCCAGGATGATCTCCATCTCCTGACCTTGTGATCTGCCTGCCTCGGCCTCTCAAAGTGCTGGGATTACAGGTGTGAGCCACTCTGCGCAGCCCAAGTTTGGAGATTTTCTGAGCCACTGAAACCAAGCCATAGACCTGTCAGACTATGTAAAGGCTGGTTTGCTCTTAACCCTAGGGTATAATCCTCTCAGGTCACACCTCAAAATAGGCAGTGGTTTACCAGTATCCCACCTTTCATAGGCCCTGTACTCCAACTCCCCCTGCCCGGCCCAGCAAAACTTTCAGAAACACAACCCATTCTCTCCATCACCTCTGCTAAATGGGCAAGTGCCTGCAGGCCCAAGTGGCCCAAATGCTGGGCCCACCTGTGTGGATTCGTGTCCTCTCTGGGATGTCAGCCTAGTAATTCTTTAGTATCTTGTTATCTCTTTGATACTTTTCAGATGTTTGTACAGCTCTTTGGCTCCTAGTGGAAGAGTTGGTACAATTTACCTAGTCTCCCATTTACTAACAACAGAAGTCCTCTGTTTTCATTCTGGGGCTCTTGCCCAGATGGTGCTCAGCTGGCGCCATGAGCTGTCTGCTTTTTGCTGTGGCATAGGGCTGCATGTGTGGGGGATGTGTGTCATGGGTTTCTAACCATATCTTTTACCCACTTTGGGGAGCTCCTTGGTTCTGCTTAGAACTTCCTGTACTCTCTTAATTAGGGAGCCTGCCCATCATGGATGGGCACCTCTGGATCCTTTCACAAGGAGGCTCCAATCAAGAGAGAATGGATGTAAAAGTGCTTTGTAGGCCGGGCACGGTGGCTTATGCCTGTAATCCCAGCATTTTGGGAGGCCGAGGTAGGCGGATCACCTGAGGTCAGGAGTTCAAGACTAGCCTGGCCACATGGTGAAACTCTATCTCTACCAAAAAAATACAAAATTACTGAGCATTGTGGCTGGTGCCTGTAGTCGCAGCTACTCAGGAGGCTGAGGCAGGAGAAATTGCTTGAACCCAGGAGGCGGAGGTTATAATGAGCCGAGATCTTGCCATTGCACTCCAGCCTGGGCTACTAGAGTGAAACTCTGTCTCAAAAAAAAAAAAAATAGTGCTTTGTAAATTCTAGATCCCAACCAGACATAAGGGCTTCTTAGTGTTGTGCTCTGTTTTGTTTCCGCCACAAGAGTGTTACAAAATATGTGTCAAAGCCTTTGGCTCTGTCTCACCCACCCAGCACAATGCAGGAGCGATAGGAAAGCCCAGATCAGAAGGGAAGCAGGAGAGGGCGGAGGCCTGTGGAATAAAGTTACTGGATGTTGCCAGGACTCTTTGACCCAAAGAAGGGGCTGAAGTGTTGGAACAGGGTATATTGATTTCCATCTGTGCCTGTCCCCTTTTCTGCCAGAGCGTTTGTGCTTCTTGATGACTGTGATCTGTAGGCCTGGCAAGAGTCCTCTCTGGGGACCTTGTCCTTTCTCAGATAATTTATCCTAGTGAAAAGTCTCGTCTGTACTCCAGAAAGCAGCACTAAGCACTGAATCCAGAGCTAGAAGTCCTCTCTCTGAACCTAAGGTTCTTCATCTATAGAATCTTTGCCTTTTCCCAGGACTATCTAGGCGTCAGGGATATAGCAACGAACAAAACGGACCAAAAACTTTGCTTTGTGAAGCTTATTTCTCAGTGTCATGAAATTCATTCAAAGTTCTCCAGGCCCAAGGGAAAGGGTGGGTACCAGCGGGGGGACAGAGGCAGCTTCACTGGTCCAGCGAGCAGGGAGTGTGTGAATACTGCCCCTGCTGTGTGCTGCAGCAGAGGCTCTTTCCTCAGCCCAGGAGCTCATTGCAGGCAAACAAGCGGCTTGGGGGAAAGAGTGAGGAACTCCTCTAAAGCAAGCTTGGAAATAATACTGTCTCCTGAGGGTATAACCATGAGATGACATAAAGTACTATTGGAAACAGATGCTCGGTGCCGCAAAGAAAAATTAGCACTGAGACAAAGGATGTTTTAGCAACACAAGTTTTACATCCTGGACTGCAGGAAGGGTACTCCCGCTAGCCATCTTGCCATGAGAGTACAATGAACAAAGAGAAACACACAAATTTATCCCTTATGCGTTTGGGGTTGTCCTTACTGCTGTGTCTGATCTCCGTTGGCTGGAATTAGACCTCACAATCTAAACTAAAACCCAATTGGCTAACAACTTAAAACTTTTCTAAACAGGTAAAAGCAGCGGAGAGCTGGGACATGCCTGTGAGCACATCCAGCACAGATATCTTGGTTAAAGTGCAAGGCTCCCTCTTAAAAAAAAAAGGACATATCTGTCTCTGGGCATATATGTTATTTAACTAAGCCTCTACTGGTTGTTTTGTGTGCGTTGTTTTGTTTGTTTGTTTTTGAGAGGGAGTCTCACTCTGTCGCCAGGCTGGAGTGCAGTGGCACAATCTCAGCTCACTGCAACCTCTACCTCCTGGGTTCAAGTGATTCTCCACCTCCCAGGTTCAAGCCATTCTCCTGCCTCCTGAGTAGATGGATTACAGGTGTGTGCACCACTGCACTCCAGCCTGAATGACAGAGACCCTGTCTCAAGCAAAAAAAAAAAAAAAAAAAGAAAAGCAGTTATTCCCAGCACTTCGGGAGACCAAAGCAGGCAGATTGCTTGAGCTCAGGCATTCAAGACCAGCCTGAGCAACATGGCAAAACCTTACCTCTACAAAAATACAAACATTAGCTGGGTGTGGTGGTGCGCGCCTGTAGTCCCAGGTACCAGGGAGGTTAAGGTGAGAGGATTGCTTGAGCCCTGGAGGTTAAGGCTGCAGTGAGCTAATTTTGTGCCACCGCACTCAAGCCTGGGCAACAGAGCAAGACCCTGACTCAAAAAAAAAAGAAGAGGAAGAAGGAGAAAGAGGAGGAGGAGGAGGAGGAGGAGGAGGAAGAGGAGGAGGAGCTGTTATTTGGATAGCAAAGAAGCACATGAAAAGATACACAATATCCTTAGTATTTAGGGAAATACAAATTAAAGCTACAGTAAGATACCACTACATACCTACTAGAATTGCTAAAATTAAAAAGGCTGAATCTAAGTGCTGAAGAGGACTGAAGCTGCTGGAACATGGCAGAGAAAGCAAATTGGTACAGCCGCTCTGGAAAATAATTTGGCAGTTTCTTAAAAAGGTAAACATATACAGAACCCAGTAATTGCATTTCTGAATAGTCAACAGAAATAAAACATGTCCCTACAAAGACCTGTATATGTAGGGGTAGCATTTATAATCACCGGAACCAAAAAATAATCCAAAATATGTCAATGGTGGGTGGATAAACTCTGGTACAGCCATACAGTGGAATACTATTTAACCAAAAAAAAGGTATGAACTACGTCAGATGGACGAATCTCAAAAACATTAATCTGAGCAGAAGCAGCCAGACTCAAAAGGCCACATACCATATGATTTGGGGTTGTTTTGTTTTGAAACAGTCTCAGAAATATATATTATGGATGTCTTGGCTCACTGCAACCTCCACCTCCCGGGTTCAAGTGATCCTCCTGCCTCAGCCTCCCAAGTAGCTGGGATTACAGGCACCCGCCACCACGTCCAGCTAATTTTTGTATTTTTAGTAGAGACGAGGTTTCACCAGGTTGGCCAGGCTGGTCTTGAACTCCTGACCTCAGGTGATCCGCCCACCTCTGCCTTCCAAAGTGCTGGTATTACAGGCATAAGCCACCATGCCCAGCCAATTGTTTTTTTTTTTTTTAATTTAATTTTTATTTTTTTACAGATAGGATCTTACTCTGTCACCCAGGTTAGACTGCAGTGATGCAATAATAGCACTGTAAGCTGGAACTCCTGGCCTTAAACTATTCTTCCGCCTCAGCCTCCCAAAGTGCTGGGATTACAGGTGTCAGCCACAGCTACCAGCCTTTTTAGTTTTTAATTTTTCAGTTATATATTACTTCTCATATTGAAACACACATATTGCTTTTTGTAGAGAAACTTAATTATATTTTAGTATTGATTTGGTATTCAGTAACCTTGCTAAATATTCTCACAATAATTCATCTGTAGATTCTTTTGGATCTTTCCTTCTTTCTGTCTGTCTGTCTTTTTTTTCTTTCTTTCACAGGATCTTGCTCTTTTGCTCAGGCTAGAGTGCAGTGGTGCAATCACAGCTCACTGCAGCTTTCATCTCCTGGGCTCAAGCAATTCTCTCACCTCAGCCTTCTGAGTAGGTAGAACTACAGGCACCCACCACTATGCCCAGCCACATTTTTTGGTTTTTAGTAGAGATGAGTGAGGTCTCGCTATGTTATCAGGCTGGTCTCGAACTGCTAAGTTCAAGCGATCCTCCCACCTCTGCCTCCCATAGTGCATTGAGATTTTCTATGTATAAAATCATATAAACTGTATATAATAATGTCTTTGTTTCTTCCTTTACGATCCTTACACATTGTAATTCTCTTTCTTGGATATCACACTAGCCAGGACCTTTCAGTACCTTATGAATATATATGGTGAGAGCAGACATCCTGTATCATTGCCAGTCTCAAAGGGAAAAAAGCCTTCAACATTTAATCATTAAGACTGTCTGCTGTAGGCTTTTTTGCAGCTACCCCTTATCACATTAAAGTTCTCTTCTATTCACAGTTTTTGAGGAATTTTAATTTTAAAGGATGTTAAATTTTATCAAAAGCTTTTCCACATCTATTAGGATAATCATGTAATTTTCCTAACTTATTTGCCTAATACAGGAAATTACATTGATTTTTCAAATGTTAAACCAATCTTGTAATTTTGGAATAAAAATAACTTGGTCAGATGCATTAACTTTTCAAATTATTTGGTCAAGTTAGACCAAATTTGCCAACGTGTATTTTTAGCATTTTTTAGCATTTGCATATATGTTAATGTGTTAGATTGACCTCTAACCTGCCTTTCTTGTACTATCTTTGTTGGGTGTTTGGTATCAAGGTTATGTGAGCCTTCTAAAATGTATTGAGTAGCTGAGCACAGAGGCTGAGGTGGGCAGATCACCTGACGTCAGGAGTTCGAAACCGGCCTGGCCAACATGGCGAAACCACATCTCTACTAAAAATACAAAAATTAGCTGGGCGAGGTGGCAGACATCTGTAATTCCAGCTACTCTGGAGGCTGAGGCATGAGAATCGCTTGAACCCAGGAGGCAGAGGATGCAGTGAGCCGAGATCACACCACTGCACTCTAGCCTGGGCAACAGAGCAAGACTCTGTCTCAAAAAAAAAAAAAAAGATGTATTGGGTAATGTACCTCTTTTTATATTTTCCTGCGGAGTTTGTGTATATTAGCACTATATCTTCCTTGAATGTTTAGTAGAACATATTGATGAGGACATCTGGGCCTGGAGTTTTCTTTGTGGAATGTTTTCTTTCTTTCTTTTAATTTTTCTTCTTTTTTTAGACAAGGTCTTGCTCTGTCTCCTGGGCTGGAGTGCAGTGGCACAATCTTGGCTCACCGTAGCCTTGACCTCCCACACTCAAGCAATCCTCCCTTCTCAGCCTCCTGAGAAGCCAGGACCACAGGTGTGCACCACCACACCCAGATAGTTTTGTTTTTTTTTTTTTGTAGAGAAGGGGTTTCACCATGTTGCTCAGGCTGGTCTCCAACTCCTGACCTCAAATGACCTGCCCGCCTCGGCCTCCCACAGTGCTGGGATTACAGGGGTGAGCCACCTCGCCTGACCTGCACTACAGTCTTCCTCTGTCACCAGGCTGGAGTGCAGTGACACAATCTTGTCTCACTGCAACCTCTGCCTCCCAGGGTTCAAGCCATTCTTCTACCTCAGCCTCCTAAGTAGCTGGGACTACAGGCGCCTGCCACCACACCCAGCTAATTTTGTATTTTTTGTAGAGACGAGGTTTCACCATGTTGGCCAGGATGGTCTCAATCTCTTGACCTCGTGATCCACCCACCTCAGCCTCCCAAAGTGCTGGGATTACAGGCTTGAGCCACCATGCTTGGCCTAATAAAATATTTTTTTAAAAATCTTGGTTGGGCACAGTGGCTCATGCCTGTGATCCCACCACTTTGAGAGGCTGAAGTGGGCGGATCACCTGAGATCAGGAGTTTGAGGCCAGCCTGGCCAACATGGCGAAACCCTGTCTCTGCTAAAAATACAAATATAAAAATTAGCCAGGCCTGAGCTGGGTACCTGTGGTCCCAGCTACTCAGGGGGCTGAGGTGGGAAGATCACTTGAGCCCAGGAGGTAGAGGTTGCAGTGAGCCAAGATCAATCATTTGAAAATCCATGAGTAAAATTAAAGTTTCAAATTTTATTCATTACCATTGCCCAGTTTACAAAATAAGAAATTATTATTTTTATTATTTCATCCTTTGCCACTATCGGTTTGAAAGTTATTAGCTCTCTTCAAGGCTGGGTGCGGTGGCTCATGCCTGCAGTCCCAGCACTTTGGGAGATCGAGGAGGACTGATCACTTGAGGCCAGGAATTCAAGACCAGCCTGGCTAACATGGCAAAACCCCATCTCTACTAAAAATACAAACATGAGGTAGGCATGGTGGCACACACCTGTAATCCCAGCTACTCGGGAGGCTGAGGCAGGAGAATCACTTGAATGTGGGAGGGGGAGGTTGCATGAGCTGAGATCATGCCACTGCCCTCCTGCCTGGGCGATAGAACAAAACCCTGTCTCAAAAAAAGAAAAACAAAGAAATGAAAATTATTTGCTTTTTAAAAATATTCATTTAGTAGTTTCTCTAGAATAACCAGTTTTTTGTTCTGTACCGAATGAAAATATTCTGTTTACGCTGTTCAGTGTAGTAACCACGTGTGCTATTGGGCATTTGAAGTGTGGTTAATGCAATTAGAAACTGAATTTTTAATTTTGTTTAATATTATTTAATTTAAATGTAAACTGACCCTCCTGTGACAGCTCTCCTGGCCCCTTAATGTCACATGGCTCAAGGGATGTAGAACTTACATCCCTCTCTTGTCAACATCTGGTTTTAGGCCAGGCCTCGTGGCTCAAGCCTGTAATCCCAGCACTATGGGAAGCCGAGGCGGGTGGATCACTTGAGGTCAGGAGTTCGAGATCAGCCTGGGCAACATGGTGAAACCCCGTCTCTTTTGTTTTTTTTCCTAAAAATACAAAACTTAGCCGGGTGCGGTGGCAGGTGCCTGTAATACCAGCTACTAGGGAGGCTGAGGCAAGAGAATTGCTTGAACCCAGGAGGCAGAGGTTGCAGTGAGCCAAGATTGTGCCACTGCACTCCAGCCTGGGTGACAGAGTAAGACCTCGTCTCAAAAAAAAAATGTCTGGTTTTAATATTATTGTGATCTTCTTCCCAGGCAATTAAAGAACCTTAGAACACTAGCACATTTGCTTCTCTCCTCATATATGTGCTACAGTTAATATTTTCAAATTCTCTCTATATATTTAAAATTCCAAAGCTATTTTCGTCTTGTTTCCCCCTTGTTCAATCCATCCTAGGGCCACTCTGGTCTTCCTTATGTTCCTTGAATAACAAGCCCACTTTCACTTCAGAGACCTTGCACGTGCTCTTCCCTCTGCTGAGAACGTTTTTCCTCACATCGCTGTACGGATGGCTCCTTCCCATCATTCAGATCCCTGCTCAGATCAGCATTCTCAACAAGGCCTCCCCGACCCTGTGTTGCGGAACTTGGTGGTTGCCTACCCAACATTAGCGATATGGTGTTCCTTCCTGAGGACCTTGTCTTTGTTTCATTACCATGCCTCCTCTCAGAACCCCAGTGTTTAGGAGCGAGTCCTAATTGGTAAGCCAATCCAGGTGACCTCTGTCACCTTGCCAGTGATTGATTTTATTTTTTAATTTTTATTTATTTATTTACTTTGAGCCAGAGTTTTGCTCTTGTTGCCCAGGCTGGAGTGCAGTGGCATGATCTCGGCTCACTGCAACCTCCACCTCCCGGGTTCAAGCAGTTCTCCTGCCTCAGCCTCCTGAGTAGCTGGGATTACAGATGCTCACCACGACGCCTGGCTAATTTTTTGTATTTTTGGTAGAGGTAGGGTTTTGTCATTTTGGCCAGGCTGGTCTCGAACTCCTGACCTCAGGGGATCCACCAACCTTGGCCTCTCAAAGTGCTGGGATTACAGGCGTGAGCCACCATGCCCAGCCCCTAATTTTTATTTTTATTTTTTAATTTTGTAGAGACAGGGTCTTGCCATGGTGCCCAGGCTGGTCCCAAACTCCTGGGCTCAGGTGATTCGCCTGCCTCAGCCTCCCAAAGTGCTGAGACTACAGGTGTGAGCCACTGCGCCTGGCCTTGGTCATCAGTTCTAAATATGAACACCTGGCACTGCTCTGGTAAATGAGTTGTGAAGGGAAGCTTACTGAGGGAATTCCGGAGTTTTCTATCCCCAGGAATAGACAATCTCTTCTCCTGTGACCTCCATCATGCAAGGATGTAATGCTTGACACAGCGGCAGCCATCTTGTGGCTCGAGGGGCGCCAGCCTGAGGCCAAGTCTGAAGGTAACAGAACAGAGAGCAGCAAAGTGCCTGGTTCTTCAAAGATATACCTCAGTCCCTGAACTGGCCAGTTCTGGAAACTGGGATCCTGCCCAGTTTCCAGGATTCTTATTACTTGAAGCCAAAAACAGTCCAGCTTTTACCTTCCCTGATGTGGCTCCTTCCACCCTGCGCCTCCCCCACGCCCTGCGCCTCCCCCACGCCCTGCGCCTCCCCCGACCTTCCCTCCCAGTCAGGTTCTTCAGAGTATGTGTCTCTACTGGAAACTACTTTATTTTTCATTTAACAAACACTTGGCCAGGCGCGGTGGCTCACGCTTGTAATCCCAGCACTTTGGGAGGCTGAGGCAGGTGGATCATGGGGTCAGGACATCGAAACCATCCTGGCCAACATGGTGAAACCCCATCTCTACTAAATACAAAAATTGGGCAGGGGTGTTAGCGCATGCCTGTGGTCCCAGCTACTCAGGAGGCTGAGGCAGGAGAATCGCTTGAACCCAGGAGGGGGAGGTTGCAGTGAACCAGTATCACACCACTGCACTCCAGCCTGGGCAACAGAGCTAGACTCCATCTCAGGAAAAAACAAAAAACCACAAATATTTATGTATTTATGTGGTGTTTACTATATGCCAGGTAGTGTTTGAAGTGCTTTACAAATATTAACTCCTTTAATTCTTATAGCTATCCTATGTGACGGATACCTTTATTATCCCACCTTACGGAGGAGGAGGCCCAGGCACAGAGGTTAAATAGCTTTCTCGTGGTCAGATGGTGGTGTTTGAACCCAGAGCCTTCCGACTGTGGAGTCAGTGCCCATAACCACTCTGCTTCTGTGTGGTTCTTCCGCGTTGGTTTACTTGTTTTCTGCCTGAGGAGTCAGAACAGAGATTTCTGCGAGCAGGGATCCTGATTGTCTTGTTCATTATGTGGTCTCAGGGCACTCAGCAGGTGGCAGTCTTTGTTGAATGAATGAATGAATGAATGAGTGCATGGTAGACTCTGATTCCTTGAGGATGGAGCAGTTTCTTGTTTGCATCATGGCCCTGGGCCTGGAAGAGGCTGAGCCTTCCTCTGATGTATTGATGGGGCCTGTGGAGTGAGCTGAACTCTGGACCCCTGATGCCGCCCCTCTCTGGGGCCCTGGGGGAGGCCTGTGCCGAGGTCTCAGGAGCCCTCAAAAGCGTGGCCCTTTGTTTGGGTTTGCCCTATGGTTGCCGGGTGCTCCCTCGGCCGGCTCCCCTCATCCCTTCCCTGCAGAAGAAAGGGAGCTGCCCCCTCTTGGCACTATGTGTGCTCATTGGAAGTTCCTGAGGCCAGGCCCAGTGGGCAGCCCCAGCTGCCATCGTTAATCACACAGCCTGCTGCTGCCTGCCCACGCGGCTGGCTTTGAGGACCGGCCAGAGTCTCTGGTGGGAACCGCTCCCTGCTCTAATTGGGCCTCTCCTGGGAGGCGGCAGGCCCTGATTCTCACTTGTCTTTACTCTGGCGACTGCTTGGCCCTCTCAAGGAGGACAGCATGCTTCCTGGTCCGGCTGGCTCTATGGCCAGCCAGGGCAGAAGTTCACCCTTGTTCTACAGATGGAGAAACAGAAACCCTGGGGCAGACCGGGTCCATGTCCAAGGCCACGATGAGGTTGCCAGGAGTAACCACCAGAAAGCCGAGTGACATGGCTTTGCTCCTCACTCTGCTGGCAACTGGAATGAGTTCCCACAGGAAAAAAGACCTCCCTTTGGCTCCCCCCGGCTTCCCAGGCCCTGCCAAATGCCAGGCACTGGACTCTAGCTTCTGGCATTCATGGAGAAGGGTCCATGTAAGAACCGTCACTCACCCCAGAGACCCTGCCAACCTGCAGAAAAGTGGAGGAGAGCATGACCAGCAGGAGCACACCACAGGCCTCTCTGGCCACGTACCGCGGTGACTTTCCTGCCCTGTACCTCGATTTACCCTTCCTGGAAAATGGAAAGCATTTCAGATGCATGATATCAGGGACCAGGGGAGGCTTGTTTGTGAGGGACTTGCAACGTGCTTTCACCCTGCAGACTCAAAGAGACTCTCAGGGCAGGACCAGCTTGATCAGCGGCTGGCCCGGGCCTCCATCTGCGGCTGAAATCACCCCTGCAAAATTCCAAAGACCATGAGGCTCGCACAGTTGGACTTCCTCCAGCAGGAAGGGCCTCACCCCTTCCCACTGTGGTCCTCCCCCTCCCCCTCCCTTCCCCTCCCCCGCCTTCCCTTCCCCCTCCCCCTGCCTTCCCTTCCCCCTCCCCCTGCCTTCCCTTCCCTCTCCCCCCTCCCCCCTCCCCCTCCCTCCTTCCTTCCTTCTTTCCTTCCTTCCTTCCTTCCTTCCTTCCTTCCTTCTTTTTTGACTGAGTTTTGCTCTCACTGCCCAGGCTAGAGTACAATGGCACGATCTCCACTGACTGCAACTTCTACCTCCCAGGTTCAAGCAATTCTCCTGCTTCAACCTCCCAAGTAGCTGGGATTACAGGTGTGCACCACCACGCCCAGCTAATTTTTGTATTTTTAGTAGAGACGGGGTTTCACCACATTGGTCAGGCTGGTCTTGAACTTCTGACCTCAGGTGATCTGCCCACCTCAGCCTCCCAAAGTGCTGGGATTACAGACATGAGCCACTGTGCCTGGCCAAGTCTTCCTTTTTCTTTCATCATCTTTCCAAGAACAAAGACAACCAGAGCGCCGCTCCTGAACCTGAATGTCTTTAGTTCCCTCAGCTGACCCTCAAGTGACAGCTCTCTTGGCCCCTCCATGTCACAGATCCTTTTCTTAGGACATTTGTGGGGGTTCGGAAGGGGTGACACTTCTCTAGGTGCTGCCTGAAGTCAGAGGAGCACACAAGCCTCCTCACCCAGGCGCACACGTACATTCACAGGGCAGGACAGAGGGACACACGGAGGCCCATGTCTGAAAGTTTACGAGCAACGGTGCAAGCTAACCATTCAATAAGCAAACCTTCACTTTGACCTTTATGATGACTTGGAAGGCTAAGTTTGAATTTAGGTTTCTTGGACTCCTCAGAGTTCTGCTTGAGAATGTGCTGGGGCCTGAGAGGAGCCCTGCTGTCCCCAGCCTGGTCCCTCTCCTTGCATCCCGGGCTGCACCTGTACTGCAGGGGATTTCAGGGATCCTCATGTGGTCCCCCCCCCCGAGGCCACGTGTTCTGGCTGTTCACAATCCCTTAGCCTCTTCTCAGACCCCATCGCTAGGGGAGCAGGGGCTTGGGGCCTTTTAGACAAGAGTTTCTGGGGTCCCCAGTGCTGAGCATGGTGTGAATGTGGCTCAGAGTGGGCATGTCCCTTGGCCTGAGGAGCATTGCCCCACGGGGGAGGGTCACGGCCCTTCTCACCTGGGTCTGAGGACCTCACTGACTTGCTAACATCACGCATCCCTCAGTTTAGTTGCCCTGAGCTGGTCCCCCAGTGTCATTTTTCTGATGGAAGTACTACTCCATTTGTTCAGATGGGGTTGGGGCACAAGGACAGACTTGGCCTTTGTAAAAACTGAGTATCACATTTCTAACCTGTTGAGATTCTTTGGAGCTCCAATTCTGTCCTCCAGAATCACCTCTGAGCTAACTGCAAGTGCCACCGGCCATGTGCAGCTTTGTTGGGCGTGTCATTTGTACCCCAGCCAAGACCTTCACCAGTCTCAGCCCCGGAGCCTGGCTATTTCACCTGGCATCACGCTCCTCTCTGCCCGTGTTGCTTGGTCCCAGGGTGTGGTGTTAGTGGCGATCAAAGCAAGCTGATGAGCGGTGGGTGGTGGGGAGTGTAAACAACGCTTTGGAAACTGAAGCTCCTGTTGCTGTTTCCTGGGTCGCTAGCTGACACTTTCCCAGCCTGTTGGCTTAGCTGGCTTAACCTGCAGACAGCAGGTCTGCCTGCATAGCACTGCACACAGGACCGCTGGGGACAGTGGGTTTAATGAGGAAACTTGGAAGGTTTCTGCTCCACCCTTGGATGGCCAGGATATTCCTTCCACAGTAACCCTCACATCCTCAGGCTTTATTAAGCCGTGATTAATAAGCTTAATAATAACTGTCATAGAGTCAGACACTATGCACAGTACTCAACAGCATTATTTCATTTAATTCTCATGACAACCCTCAGATATATGTGAGCACTACCTTTACTGTTTTTCAAAAGGAAGAACCTTTTGAACCTGCAAAGGAAGAACCTTTTGAAAAATCAGCTGGGAGCGGTGGCTCACGCCTGTAATCCCAGCGCTTTGGGAAGCCGAGGTGGGCAGAACACTTGAGGCCAGGAGTTTGAGACTGGCCTGACCAACATGACGAAACCCCGTCTCTACTAAAAATACAAAACATGGTGGGGGAGCGTGGTGGTGCGCACCTGTAATCCCAGTTAGTTGGGAGGCTGAGGCAGAAGAATCATTTGAACCCAGGAGGTGGAGGTTGTAATGCACCTGCAAGATTGTGCCACTGCACTCCAGCCTGGGCCACAGAGTGAGACTCTGTTCCAAGAAAAGAAAAAAGTTCACGCCTGTAACCCCAACACTTTGGGAGGCTGACGGAGGAGGAGGCAAGGAGGTCAAGGATATGGGGAGCTATGATTGCACCACTGCACTCCAGACTGGGCACAGAGGAGAACTTGTCTCAAAAACAGGAACCCGAAGTTCGATGAATTTCATCGAGGTTGCAGTGTGGGGGAAGTGACTTATTCAAGGCATCCTACTTCAGCCAGTATTTCCTATCTCTCACCCTTCCTATCTATTCACTCAAATAGCTTCACCCAGGCTGCAGCTTCATGCTTTTATTAATCCTTTAGGGAAAAATGTTTTTAACTTACTTTTGTTGTTGTTGTTGTTGAGATAGGGTTTTGCTCTGTCACTCAGGCTGGAGTGCAGTGGTGCAGTCACAGCTCATTGCAGCCTTGACCTCCCAGGCTCAATTAATCCACCCACCTCAGCTTCCTAAGTAGCTAGGACTACAGGTAAATGCCACCATGACTGCTAAATTTTTTTTTTTTTTTTTTTTTGAGACAAAGTTTTGCTCTTGTTTGCCCAGGCTGGAGTGCAGTGATGCTATTTCAGCTCACTGCAACCTCTACCTCCTGGGCTCAAGCGATTCTCCTGCCTCAGCCTCACGAGTAGCTGGGACTACAGGCATGTGCCACCACATCTGGCTAATTTTTGTATTTTTAGTAGAGACAAGGTTTCGCCATGTTGGTTGATCTTGAACTCCTGACCTCTGGTGATCCACCTGCCTCAGCTTCCCAAAGTCCTAGGATTACAGGTGTGAGCCACTGTGCCCGGCCAATTTTTATTTTTTGTAGAGATAGTCTCACTATGTTGCCCAGGCTGGTCTTGAACTCCTGGGCTGAAACCATCCTCCCACTTCAGTCCCCAAAGTGCTGGGATTGCCGGCATGAGCCTCCAGGCCGGCTGCAGTAATTACTTTAAAAGCAGAAATGTGAGCCCTTGTGGGCTACAGGCCTGAGGGCTGGGGCCCACCATGATGGGGAGGTTGGGGGAAAGAGGAAAAACCTGCAAAGGAAGCAGAGAGGGGCAGTCAGGGAAGTAGGAGAAAAACAGATGAGAGGAAAATGAGTGTGTCAAGGAGTGCCCAGCTGTGTGAAAGGCCGAGCTCAAGGAAGAGGAAGAGGAAGGAGAGCTGATGGCAGGTTTAACAACACGGAGGTCCTGGGTGACCTTGACACAAGCAGTTCCGGGAGCAGTGAGGGTGTGGTTAGTGTGAGCTCAGGAGAGTGGGAGGAGAGGAAGCCCGCAGTGTTCGGGGTACTCCGTCGCCTGGGAATGTTTTCCTGTGAGGCTGTGGGGCACCTGTGTGGTTGGGTCCATGCCTGGCTCCTAGCACCAGAGTGGTCCCGCCTCTGATGTGCCGGAAATCAGAAGTGGTCAGGGTCCGCTCTGGGACCAGGCGAGGCTGAACCATTCCCAGCCAGGATGGTGGGTCCCCCTCTGCCACCCCTGCTGTCTGTATCAAAGGATACCATGCAGCCACCTGGGGCCTGTCACCTGCACGGCTGATGCCAGAGCCTGTGCTCTCGCTTGCCCTCACCACCACTCTGGCTTCTGTCCCAAAATGTCACTTGCTCTTCTGGTTTGCCACACAAACCAGAAGCACTGACTTTTGTAGTGCTTATATGGTACATGTTTAACTTCTCTGTCTTAGACTCCGTTCCCAGCCTCCTCCTGCTCACAGGCCTTGAGCACCTTGATGGCCCTTCCTTTTAGCTGGTTCCCAGGACACACACAAAGGCCCAGCCTCATCCCAGACTCTGAGGATGCGCACAGCATTTTGATTCTGCCTTTCTTATGATGCATTAAAACCCTTGCCCAGGCCGGGCACAGTGGCTCACACCTGTAATCCTAGCGCTTTGGCAGGCCGAGGCAGGCGCATCACCTGAGGTCTGGAGTTCGAGACCAGCCTAGCTAACATGGTAAAACCACGTCTCCACTAAAAATACAAAAATTAGCCGGGCGTGGTGGCAGGTGCCTGTAGTTCCAGCTATTCAGGAAGCTGGGGCTGGAGAATTGCTTGAACCTGGGAGGCAGAGGCTGCAGTGAGCCAAGATTGCACCACTGCACTCTAGCCTGGGTGACAGAGCCAGACTCTGTCTCAAAAAAAAAAAAAAAAAAAAAACACAAAACAACAACAACAAAAAAGGCTTGCCCTGGATGGAGATGCCTTCTCCCTGGCTCCACGCTGCGCTCTTTGGCGGGTGGGACACGTGTCTGATTGACTTGGTGGTCTAACTCCATGCAGTCCCGATTACATAGCACCCTACTCAAACAAATGGCTGAGGAGCGAGACAGGGCCGGGATCTGCCTGCAGAGTCTGAAGTGTCTCCATGGATACACACTTCTTTGTTACATCTTTAAAATTCGGGTGAGTTTTGCATTTCGCTTCACGGCTGTATTTGTTTTCTTTTTAAAGCACTGATTTTATAGTGCTTATATGGTACATTTGTAACTTCTCCCCCACTAAATACTCAGGTAAAACTAGTGACCGGTTTATCCTCTGTCTTCTTGTGGTTTTGTCTCCGTGGGGTACCTGTGTGCCCATTTCAGATGCCCCGGCCTCTGGGACAGGGTTCACGTTTCACAGTCCTTGTGTAGCCGCTGCCAGTTGCTCGCCCCCATGCTCGGAACTCGGACCTCGGCTGCTCCTCTCTTCCTGACGGGCCCCACCTCCTTCCCCCTTCTCCTATCCCCCACTTCAGGCATCTGCCCCACTCCTACCCACTCTTCCAAGTCTGGCAGAGCCTTGTCCAGCTTCCCCAGGGGTCAGGCGGGTTGCTGTATCCTCTGAGAGGCCACATTGGAGCAGGAGCACTTCTTGCCTTGTATGGAGGTATCTGTCCCTCAACTATTCAGACAGGGAGGTTCTGTGCGGGGGAGGCCACACAGCACCCACCCCTTCCAGGCCCCGCCAGTCTCAGCACAGGGCTGGGGCTCTGTCTACACTTCATAAAGGGAGGAGGGAGCCAAGGGAGGTCCCATGACTACCTAATCCAGGGCCCCCTTATGGCTAGAACAGCAATCTGGGATCCCAGGGGAGGGAGGCAGAACCCTGGGCCCGGCCACACTGGGCAAAACTGGGGCTCTGACTTGGCCAGTGGCTCTCAGGAGAAGGCAGGTGCTCAGCCTTTCCTGAACCATCCAAGCCCCGTCCAGAGCTCTCAGTCTGGGCACTCCATCGCCGGGACCTGAGTGGCGATTACATTCAGTGGTGTAGTTGCTTGGCTGGGGCAGCAGCCCTTTGTGATGAGACTGGGCTGGCACCAGAGTGTGGGACGAGGGGCGGGCTGGCAGGGAATCAGAGCAGCCCTTCTGCCATGGCTCCGGCTTTCCGCTGGTGATACGTAAGAGGATTAGGGCTCAGAACTCTGGACAAGGGGCTTTTATTCTAGGGCTGCGTTTCCATTGGCCTGCAAAGCCCCAGAGACAGGAACAAAAGGTGTTGAGGACCGCCAATCCCATGCCCGCCAAGCCTGGTGCTTTGGGGGAGCACTGGGAGCCCCAGCCCCACTTCTGGTGGGTGGCTGGCATCCAGCCCCATTCAGATCTGCTTGACGCCAGAGCTCCAGGACCCAGGGGGCCACCCTCACCCTGCCATAAAGGCCTGAGCTACCCAAAGGCTGGCACAGGGGGATTTCTGGAGGTCACAGGGGCTTAGAAGGGAATCACAGAATCCTGGACAGTGAGGATGGAAGGAAACATCCAGCCACCTATACCAACCTCTGTGGAAACTTACATATGGGGAAACTGAGGCCCAGAGAGAGGCCATGACTTGCCTAGTGCCACTCAGTGATGGAGTGCCTGAGCTGGGACTGGAATACAGAATGCAAGGCATGGGGGCTGCCCAGGAGTGGGGCTTTGTCCTCTAGTCAGAGGGCGAGTTCTTCCCAGCCTTGGTTGGTTTTGCCTGCTCTAGAATGTTTCACACGTGAGCCATGCAGTCTGTACTCTTTGGGGTAAGACTTCTTCTCTCAGCATGGTTTTGGGCACTGACTGGATCCGTGGTTTCCTCCGTTTTATTGCTGAGTATATTTCACAGTTTAGCCGTTTACCAGTTGATGGGCATTTGATTTGTTTCCACCTTTTATCTATTACAGGGAGAGCTGCTATAACATTCAAATACAAGTCTTATATCGGTTGGGCATGGTGGCTCACGCCTGTAATCCCAGCACTTTGGGAGGCTGAGATGGGAGGATTGCTTGAGCCCAGGAGTTCGACACCAGCCTGGGCAATATAGTAGAACCCCATCTCCTAAAGTGGTGGGATTATAAGACACCCTTTTTAAAACCCCTTTTTTTTTTTTTTTGCCCCACTTCTCTCCTCCTTCGTCAGCTCTGCATGTCTATCGTCGAGGAGGGCTTTTCTCACAGAATGAAGTAAAAGCCACTGAAGGGTTCTTAGCAGACATGATGTGGTCTGATTTAGTTTGTATTGTTTATTTATTTATTTTTTATTTTGAGAGGGTCTCACCTTGTCACAACATGCAGAGTTGTGATCATGACCCATTGCAGTCTTGGCCTCCTAGGCTCAAATAGTGTTGCCTCAGCCTCCCGAGTGTCTAGTCACACAACACCATGCTCAGCTAATTTATTATTATTACTATTATTATTATTATTTTGAGACAGAGTCCCACTCTGTCTCCCAAGCTGGAGTGCAGTGGCGTGATCTCGCCTCACTGCAACCTCTGTCTCCCGGGTTCAAGCAGTTCTGCCTCAGCCTCCCAAGTAGCTGAGCTGAGACTACAGGCATGTGCCAGCATGGCCAGCTAATTTTTTTGTATTTTTACTAGAGACAGGGTTTCACCATGTTGGTCAGTCTGGTCTCAAACTCCTGACCTCAAATGATCCGCCCGCCTCAGCCTCTCAAAGTGCTGAGATTACAGGCATGAGCCACTGCACCGGCCTATTATTTTTTGTAGAGACAGGGTCTTGCCATGTTGCCCAGGCTTATCTTGCACTCCTGGGCTCAAGCATTCCTTCTGCCTCAGCTTCCCGAAGTGTCTGGATTATAGGCATGAGCCACAGCACCCAACCTGATTTAACTGTAGAAGGATCACTTATCTTAGGCTAGGGCAAGAGTAGACTAAGATGACTGGTTAGGAGCCTACTGCACTGACCCAGGGTTGAGACGCTGGAGGCTCAGAGTGGACTGGTGGTTATACAGCTGGTGGGAAGTGGTCACATTCTGGACATATTGTGAAGGTTGAGACAACAGATTTACTGGTGGTCCCAAGGTGGGATGAAAGAAAGTGAGAAGTAGGCTGGGCTCAGTGGCTCATGCCTGTAATCCCAGCACTTTGGGAGGCCGAGGTGGGTGGATCACTTGAGGTCAGGAGTTCGAGACCAGCCTGGACAACATGGTGAAACCCCGTCTCTACTAAAAAAAAAAAAAGATACCAAAATTAGCTGGGCATGGTGGCAGGTGCCTGTAATACCAGCTACTTGGAAGGCTGAGGCAGGATAACCACTTGAACTAAGGAGGCGGAGGTTGCAGTGAGTTGAGATAGTGCCACTGCTCTCCAGCCTGGGCGACAGAGGGAGACTGTCTCAAAAAAAAAAAAAGAAAGAAAAAGAAAGCGAGAAGTGAAGGATGACTTAGTTTTGACACTAGAAGGCTAGAACTGCAGAACACTGTGGGAGAAGCAGATTTGGCGGGACGATCGTGAGTTGGCTGGAGACAACTATTAGGCATCTAAGCAGGTATATCAGTTGTTGTGGGTGGGCAGCGATGATCTGGACCGGTGGCAGTCACGCACTTTCACATGGACACCTTTCAGTCCCACCAGAGCGCAGCTGCAGCTACAGACCTCCAGTTGTTTCTGTGCTTAGATGCTTTCCACCAAGGGTCCCAGGTTGGGAAAGAGAGAGAGAGAGTGGGAGAGAGTTTCCCATAAGGAGAGAGAATTTCCCATACGGGCCACTGAAATGTCACAGGTCACAATTATCTGGGGCTGGTGTCACCTGGGCGGTAAAAGAATTTACCAAGACAGCTGTAGGTAAAGAAAGGCAGATTTGTTAGAAAAAGTATGAAAATATGTTGTAAGGGTACAACAGGCAAGTCAGCAAGAGGAGCTGACTGCAAAGAGAGAGGCTTGCTGAGGATTTTATAGGGTGGTGCTTATGCTGTGTGCTGAAGAGGGCTTTTTGTAGTCATGATAAAAATGCCAAGGTTGCAGTGAGCTAACTTGCATTTTTCTTTCTTTCTTTTTTTTTTGAAACAAAATCTCATTCTGTCATCCAGGCTGGAGTGTAGTGGCGTAATCTCGGCTCACTGCAACCTCTACCTTCCAGTTCAAGTGATTTTCCTGCCACGGCCTCCTGAGTAGCTGGGATTACAGGCGCACAAATATACATCTGGATGTTGCATTTTACTGGAAGGTCCAGCCTAGACAATTAGGCAAGAAAACAAAATTAAAAACATACACATTGGAAAGGAAGAAGTAAAACTATGTTTATTTCCATATGCCATGAACTTGCATATTGTATATAGAAAGTACAGAACATCCTAAAGAATACACACACAAACACACACACAACTATTAGAGCTAATAAATGAGTTTAGTTAAGTTGCAGGATACAAGATTAATATACAAAATCAGTTGTATTTCTATACACTAGCAACTAAGTATCTGAAAATGAAGAAAAATAATTTCATTAGCTCAAATTCATTGCTGGTAGGAATGCAGAATGGTACAGCCATTTAGAAGACAGTTTGGCAGCTTCTGACAAAGCTAAACACACTCTCACCACATGATCCAGCAGTCATACTCCTTGGTATTTACCCAAATAAGTTGAAACTTATGTCCACACAGAAACTTGCATACACATATTTATAGCAGCTTTATTTATATTGCTAAAACTTGGAAAACTACTAAGATGACCTTCAGTAGGTGAATGAATAAATAAATGGTGGTACATACAGACAATGGATTATTATTCAATGCTAAAAGTAATAAATAAATAATAAAGCCACAAAATATGGAGGTGGCCAGGTATGGTGGCTCACGCCTATAATCCTAGCACTTTGGGAGGCCAAGGTAGGTGGATCACTTGAGGTTAGGAGTTCTAGACCAGCCTGGCCAACATGGGGGAAACCCTGTCTCTACTAAAAATACAAAAGTTAGCTGGGCATGGTGGCGGGTGCCTGTAATTGCAGCTACTCGGGAGGCTGAGGCAGGAGAATCACTTGAACCCGGGAGGTGGAGGTTGCAGTGAGCCAAGATCGTGCCACTGCACTCCAGCCTAGGTGACAGAGCGAGATTGTGTCTCAAAAAAAAAAAAAAAAAAAAAAAAAGACATGGAGGAATTGTAAATGCATATCACTAAGCAAAAGAAGACAATCTGAAAAGGCCACATACTGTATAGCAGAACACTCTGGAAAAACTATGGAGACAGTAAAAAGATTAGTGGTTGCCAGAGTTTTTGGAGGAGGGAGGAATGAATAAGTGGGGCACAATGGATTTTTAGAGCAGTGAAACTATTCTGTATGACATGATAATGTTATCAACATGTCATTTAAAAAAAATGTCATTATACATTTGTCAAAACACATAGAATGGCCAAGTGTGGTGGCTCACACCTATAATCCCAATAATTTGAGAGGCTGAGGCAGGAGGATCACTTGAGTCCAGGAGTTTGAGACCAGCGTGGGCAACATGGTGAAACCCTGTCTCTACAAAAAAATACAAAAAGTAGCTGGGCATGGTGTCGCGTGCCTGTGAGTTCCAGCTACTCAGTAGGCTGAGGTGGGAGGATGGCTTCAGCCTAAGAGGTAAGGCTGCAGTGAGCTGTGATTGTGCCACTGCACTCAAGCCTGGGTGACATAGTGAGACCCTGTCTCAAAAAAAAAAGAAAAGTTACACACACACACACATATATATATGTATATATTAAATTCCACTTACAATAGTATCAAAAGGAATAAAATATTCTTTATTTTTAGTTACTTAAAAATATTTATGAATAAACTTGTCTGGGCACTGTGGCTTACACCTGTAATCCCAGTACTTTGGGAGGCCGAGGTGGGCAGATCACAAGGTCAGGAGTTCGAGACCAGTCTGACCAACATGGTAAAACCCCGTCTCTACCAAAAATACAAAATTAGCCGGTCATGGTGGTAATCCCATGCCGGTAATCCCAGCTACTTGGGAGGCTGAGGCAGGAGAATCGCTTCTTGAACCTGGGAGGCGGAGTTTGCAGTGAGCCAAGATTACTCCACTGCACTCCAGCCTGGGTGACAGAGCAAGACTCCATCTCAAAAAAAAAAAAAAAAAAAAAAAAATCAATAAATTTAACAAATGTAAGACTTTTATACTGAAAAAAGAAAATTGTTGGAAGAAATTAAAGACCGAAATAATGAAAAAATATCCTGTGTTCACTGATTGGAAGAGTTAATATGATTAAGTGGGGGGCCAGGCACGGTGGCTCACACCTGTAATCCCAGCATTTTAAGAGGCCAAGGCAGGTAGATTGCTTGCGTCCAGGACTTTGAAAGCAGCCTGGGCAATACAGCAAAACCTTGTCTCTACTTAAAATACAAAAATTAGCTGGGCATGGTAGTGTGCATCTGTGGTCCCAGGAGGCTGAGGTGGGTGGCTCACCTGAGCCCAGGGAGATTGAGGCTGCCGTGAGCTGAAATCCTGCCACTACATGCCAGCCTGGGCAATCGGAGTGAGACCCTGTCTCAGAAAAATAAAAAGTAATAATATTATTTAGATGGTAATACTCCACAAATTGATCTGAAGATTAAATGCAGTTTCTATCAAAATCCCAGCTGCCTTCTCTGCAGAAATTGACAAATGATCCTAACATTCATTTGAAATTCGAGGAACCCCAGACTGTTGCATTGAAAAGAACAATCTTGAAAAGAACCAATTTGGAGGATTCACACTTTCTAATTCCAAATAAAACAGCCAGAAGTCCCCGTGCAGTGGCTCATGCCTGTAATGTCAACACATTGGGAGGCCAAGGTGGGAGGATCGCTTGAGCCCAGGAGTTTGAGACCAGTCTGGGCAACAAAGCAAGACTCCCATCTAAATAAAAAATTAGCCGGGCATGGTGGTGTGAGCCTGTAGTCTCAGCTACTCAGGAGGCCAAGGTGGAAGAACTGCTTGAGCCCAGGTACCGAAGGCTGCAGTGAGCTGTGATTGTGCCACTGCACTCCAGCCTGGGCAACAGAGCAGGAGCCTGTCTCTAAGAAAATAAATAAATAAATATTTTTAAATCGCTGGGCATAGTGGTTCATGGCTGTAATCCCAGCTGCTGGGGAGGCTGAGGGTGCCTGAGGCCAGGCGTTGGAGACCAGCCTGAGCAACATAGTGAGACTCTATCTCTAAACAAAAAGCAAAAGCCTAAAACTAAAGCAACAAAATTTATAATGATGTCAGCAAAAATGGCAGAGCAAAGACCTCCAAAAATTTGCCTCTGCACAAACGCAACGAAAACATTGGCAAGGCTGGGTGTGATGGCTCACACCTGTAATCCCAGCATTTTGGGAGACTGAGGCTGGAGGATTGCTTGAGCCCAGGAATTTGAGACTAGCCTGGGCAACGTAGTGAGACCTCATCTCTACAAATAATTTGAAAATTGGCCAGGTGGCCGGGCGCAGTGGCTCACGCCTGTAATCCCAGCACTTTGGGAGGCCGAGGAGGGCGGATCACCTGAGGTCAGAAGTTCAAGAACAGCCTGACCAACATGGAGAAACCCCATCTTTACTAAAAATACAAAATTAGCCAGGTACACACCTGTAATTCCAGTTACTCAGGAGGCTGAGGCAGGAGAATCACTTGAGCCAGGGACGCAGGACTTGCAGCAAGCCAAGATGGCAACATTGTACTTTAGCCAGGTCAACAAGAGATAAACTCCATCTCAAAAAAAAAAAAAAAAATTGGCCAGGCATGGTGGCTTATGCCTGTAATCCCACCTATTTGGGAGGCTGACATGGGAGGATAGCTTGAGCCTGGGAGGTAAGGGTTGCAGTGAACCGAGAATGGGCCACTGCACTCCAGCCTGGGTGACAGAGTGACACCCTGTCTCAAAAAAAAAAAAAAAAAACCAAAGATGAAAACACTGGCAAAAATTATGGATTAAAAGCGGGGGGGGGCCAGCGACGAGCACGGGCGGGGGGGCGGGCGGGCCGCCGGGGGGGGGGGGGGGGGGGGGGGGGCCAGGGGGGGGACCGGGGGGGAAAAAAAAAAAAAAAATTACTATCTGAGATTACTTGTTTTCAGCCTAGAAATGTTTCCTTTAGCATTTCTTGTAAAGCAGCCTAGTGACAAATTCTGGTTTTGTTTATCTGGAAATATCTTTATTTCACCTTCATTTTGAAAGGTGGCTTTACTGAATATAATATTCCTTTTTGTTTTCTCTTCTTTCTTTTTGAGGCAGGGTCTTCTCTGTTGCCCAGGCTGGAGTATAGTGCCACCATCAAGATCACTGTCATCTTGAACTCCTGGGCTGCAGCAACTCTCCCGCCTCAACCTACAGAGTAGCTGGGACTAGACGTGCTCACCACCCATGCCCAGCTAATTTTTAATTATTTTGTAGAGGCAGGGGTCTTGCTATGTTGCCCAGGCTGGTTTGAACTCCTGGTCTCAAGTGATCTTCCTGCCTCAGACTCCCAAAGTGCTGTGATTACAGGTTCGAGCCACCACACCTAGCCTAATATGCTTGATTGACATTTTTTTGAGCTCTTTGAACATGCTTTTTTTTTTTTTTTTGAAATGGAGTCTCGCTCCGTCACCCAGGTTGAGTGCAGTGGTACAATCTTGGCTCACTGCAATCTGCCCCCCCAGGTTTAAGTGATTCTTCCCTCAGCCTCCCAAGTAGCCGGTGTTACAGGTGCCCACTGCCACGGCCGGCTAATTTTTTTGTATTTTTGGTAGAGACAGGGTTTCACTATGTTGGCCAGGCTGGTCTCCACCTTCTGACCTCAGGTGATCTGCCCAGCCTCCCAAAGTGCTAGGATTACAGGCATGAGCCATTTCGTGGCCTGAACACACTTTCTTACTACATTCTGGCCTCGATTGTTTCTGATAAGAAGCTACCTGTAATTCTTATTGGCGTTCACTTTCAAGTGATGAGTCATATTTCTCTTGCTGCTTTTAAGATTTTTCTTTGTCTTTGTCTTTCAGAATTCTTAATATAATGTTTTGGTTCATTAATCTTTTTGTGTTTACCCTACTTAGATTTCACTGTGTGTCTTGGATTAATATTTTATAGCAAATTTTAGAGTTTTCAGCCATTATTTCTCTGAGTATTTTTTTCTGCTCCTTTCTCTCTACCTTCTCCTGGTATTCTCATGCATATAATTGGTATATTTAACAGTGTCCAACATTCCTCTGAGGCTATGTTTGTTTTTCTTCATTCTTCTTTCTCTCTGTTCTTCTGATGGCATAACCTCTGTTGATCTACCTTCTGCCAGTTAAATGTACTGTTGAGATCATCTAATAAAATTTTCATTTCAATTATTATACTTTTCAACTTCCAAATTTCCATTTGATTCTTTTTTTTTTTTTTTTTTTTTTTAATAGAGTCTCACTCTGTTGCCCAGGCTGGAGTGCAGTGGCATGATTTCAACCCACTGCAACCTTCGCCTCCCAGGCTCAAGTGATTCTTGTGCCTCGAGTAGCTGGGATTAAAGGTGCCCACCACCAAACCTGGCTAATTTTTGTATTTTTAGTAGAGATGAAGTTTCACCATGTTGGTCAGGTTGGCCTTGAACTCCTGGCCTCAAGTGATCCACCTACCTTGGCCTCCCAAAGTGCTGGGATTATAGCCATGAGCCACCACACTCAGCCCATTTGATTCTTTTTTTTTTTAATCTTTTTTTAAAAAATAATTTCTGAGCTGGGCACAGTGGCTCACGCCTGTAATCCTCGCAGTTTGGAAGGCCAAAGCAGGCGGATTGTTTGAGCTCAGGCGTTAAAGACCACCCTGGACAAGTCGAGACCCTGTCTCTATAAAAATTACAAAAAAAGTCTAAGTGTATTAGGTGAATGGGTAAAAAAAAATTACAAAAAAGACCAAGCGCGGTGGCTCATGCCTGTAATGCCAGCACTTTAGGAAGCCGAGGTGGGAGGATCACCTGAGGTCAGGAGTTTGAGACCAGCCTGGGCAACATGGGAAAACCCGTCTCTACTAAAAATACAAAAATTAGCCGGGCATGGTAGCGGGTGCCTATAATCCCAGCTATTCGGGAGGCTGAGGCAGTAGAATCGATTGAACCAGGAAGTGGAGGTTGCAGTGAGCCGAGATCATGCCACTGCACTCCAGTCTGGGCGACACAGTGAGGTGGCTGAGGTGAGAGGATCACTTGAGCCTGCGAGGTCGAGGCTGTGATCACTCCACTGTACTCCAGCCTGGGCAACAGAAGCTGCCTCTAAAAAAAAATTAAAATAGCCGGACACAGTGTCTCACACCTATAATTCCAGCACTTTGGGAGGCCAAGGTGGGAGGTCAGGAGTTTGAGACCAACCTGGCCAACATAGTGAAACCCCTGTCTCTACTAGAAATACAAAAATTAGTCGGGCGCAGTGGCAAGCGCCTGTAATTCCAGCTACTTGGGAGGCTGAGGCAGGATAATTGCTTGAACCTGGGAGGCAGAGGTTGTAGTGAGCCGAGATTGCCCCACTGCATTCCAGCCTGGGTGACAGAGTGAGACTCGGTCTCAAAAAAGACAGAGAGAGAGAGAGAAATTCTTATTAAAAAAAATTTTTTTTGAGATGAAATCACCCTCTGTCACCCAGGCTGGAATGTAGTGGCATGCCGGCTCACTGCAACCTCCACCTTCTGAGTTCAAGCGATTCTCCTGCCACAGCCTCCCAAGTAGCTGAGATTACAGGCATGTGCCACCACGCCTGGCTAATTTTTGTATTTTTAGTAGAGACAGGGTTTCTCCATGTTGGCCAGGCTGGTCTCGAACTCTTGATCTCAAGTAATCCACCTACCTTGGCTTCCCAAAGTGCTGGGAGTACAGGCGTGAGCCACTGCTCCTAGTATCTTTCTATTTATTGATATTCTCTATTTGATGGGACTACTTCTTCTTCTTCTTCCCTCTTGTTCTTCTTCTTCTTCCTCCTTTCCTTTTTGAGGTGGGGCCATGCTTTGTCATCATCCAGGCTGGAATGCAGTGGCTTAATCTCAGCTCACTGCAGCCTTGACCGTCCAGGCTTAAATGATCCTCCCACCTCAGCCTCCCAAGTAGCTGGGACCAGGGGTGCATGCCACCACACCCAAGTAGTTTTTTAAATGATTTGTAGAGACAGGATCTCACTATGTTGCCCAAGCTGGTCTCAAATTCCTGGGCTCAAGCGATCCTCCCGCCTCAGCCTCCCAGAGTCCTGGGTGTACAGGTGTGAGCTACAGTGCCCAGCCCCTTTACTTGTTTAACCATTGCTTTCTCTAGTTATTTGAAATATTTATAATGATTACTTTGAAGTCTTTCCATTAAATCTGACATCTGAGTTTTCTCACAGGTAGTTTCTATTGCCTGTTTTTTCCCCCCGGGGCATGGGTCAGACCTTCCTGTTTCTTTGTATGTCTTGTATGTAATTTGTTATTGGAAACTGGATCTTTAAGGTGATATACTGGAAAACTCTGGGCACTGGCTTCTCTCTTCCATGGCTTGTAATTGGTTTTTGTTTGTTTGGTGACTAGTGGATAACTTAGTGAATTCTATACTCATCGACCCCCACCCCAATCCCAATAACCATCCACAGTGTGAAGCCTCTTATGTTGCTCCTCAGAGGGCACAGCATTGGGTATGGCCACAGTCACCTGGGATGGCAGTAATTCTGGCAGGACTTTATCTCATTCCCTGACCACACACAGCTGTTAGACTCCACTAATTGCCGGCTGATTGCTCTACTGTTTTCAACAATTCCTTGGGGTACGAATTTCTCTACACAGGAATCCAATTAAATCTGGGCTTTTTTTTTTTTGAAGGAATCTCTATCTCTTTTTTTTTTCTTTTTTTGAGACAGTCTCACTCTGTCCCCCAGGCTGAAATGCAGTGGCGTGATCTTGGCTCACTGCAACCTCTGCCTCTCAAGTTCAGGTGATTCTCCTGCTTCAGCCACCCAAGTAGCTAGGATTACAGACGTGTGCCACTACACCAGGTTAATTTTTATATTTTTAGTAGAGATGGAGTTTTGCCATGTTGGCCAGGCTGGTCTCAAACTCCTGACCTCCAGTGATTCTCCGGCCTAGGCCTCCCAAAGTGCTGGGACTACAGGTGTGAGCCACAGTGCCTGGCCTGAAAGGATATCTCTTTAGGTCAATACTTGAGATTTGTGACTCCCAAATGGCTCTGAACTGTATCTTTCCTTGGTCCTGTCTAGTAAACTAGCCAACCTAGTTTTGCTTTTATCTCTGATGAATTTTCCAAATTCCTCTTAATGGCATTTTTTATCAGAGCCTCCACTGTTTCTGAGAGCATCATTAGGCTTGAACTCTCCACGCTCTTGCAAACGAAGTCTACTCATTTGGGAATCAATCTGAAGCTCCTGGCCTTCTCCTTGACCTAGGCAAAATCTCTGAGCCACAGCTCTGAGCTGGGGTCAGGGACAATGGCACATCTCTTGCTGAGTGACACACCTGCTCTAAGAGATGGTCACTCTGTGGAGAGTGGGGCAGTAGCTTCCAGTCTTCTTGGCTTGCCTCCGCCTTATGAGCCAGAATGAGGACAATCAGGGTCCCGGTATTCTCAGCGGCACCACACACAATGTAGAGTCTCTATCCCCTGGATGGGGCTGGGGTGGTCTAAGAGAGCTACCGTCTTGGCCATATTCATACAGAGCTTAGTCTCAGCAACAGGTAGCTGGGGACCACGTGGAAAATGCCAGCATTCTATCCCTCTTGGGAAGACAGTTCTCTGACTGGGAGCTGGTTGGAGAGGAAACCCTGTGTTCTTGGCTGAACCAGTCAGGAGTGGACTTTCCACCTCACTGAACTGGGAAGGAAGAAAGAAGAAATGCATGTTGGTTTAAATATCATAGCTTTTATTAGTCTTACCAAGTTTTAGTAGATTTACTTGAATAAATATTTATTCATTTTCTGAATGCCCTTAGGATCATTTCCAGAGACTTTGTTTCGTTTTTGTTTTTTTGAGACTGAGTCTCTCTCTGTTACCCAGGGTGGAGTGCAACGGCGCGATCTCGACTCATTGCAACCTCCACCTCCCGGGTTCAAGCAATTCCTGTGCCTCAGCCTCCTGAGTAGCTGGGACTACAGGCGTGTGCCACTATGCCTGGCTAATTTTTGTATTTTTAGTAGAGACGGGGTTTCACCATGTTGGCCAGGCTGGTCTCAAACTACTGACCTCAGGTGATCTGCCTGCCTCAGCTTCCTAAAGTGCTGGGATTACAGGCATGAGCTACTGCATCCAGCCTGTTTTTCTATTTTTTGAGACAAGGTGTTTCTCTGTTGCCCGGGCTGGAGTACAGTGGCACAATCGTAGCTTACTGCAGTCTTGAACTCCTGGGCTCAAGTGATCCTCTCATCTTGGCCTCCCAAAGTGCTGGGATTGCAGGCATGAGCCACCACACCTGTCCCCGGATAGTTTTTTGTTCTCTTTTGTAACATTTCTCCTCTCCTGTCCCCACTGCAAGGCCTGGCTTAGGCCCTCCCAGCCTTCTGCCCCACCCCTTCTGAGGCAGCCAATGCTGTGGCTTCAGTGGCTGGTCTAAACCATGCATTGGTGGCCAGTCACGGTGGCTCACGCCTGTAATCCCAACACTTTGGGAGGCTGAGGCAGGTGGATGACCTGAGGTCAGAAGTTCGAGACCAGCCTGGCCGACATGGTGGAACCCCATCTCTACTAAAAATACAAAAATTAACTGCATCTCTCCCACCTCCTCGCAGCACGGCCCCCACAGCCCCTGCCTTCCTCTCAGGATGGACATTCCACTCCATAGACTCTCCTTGGATGTCATTGTTGACTTCCTTTGTGTGCTTAGCTCTCACCTCACATGTGAGTCTCCTGTGCCCTGAGGCTCCTCCAACATGGGGTAGAGGGGCAGGCTCAGCAGATAGCTCAGGAGTGCAGGCAACCAGCCCTACTGGGTTGAGCCTCCATCTAGTGGAGACAGAAGATAACAGAAAAGTGTTCTAGCAGTTCGGCACGGTGGCTCACACCTGTAATCCCAGCACTTTGGGAGGTTGAGGCAGGAGGATCACTTGGGGCCAGGAGTTTGAGACCAGCCTGGGCAACATAGTGAGACATTGTCTCTACCAAAAATAAAAAAAATTGTCTGAGCACGGTGGTGCATGCCTATGGTCCCAGCTACTTGGGAAGTTGAGATGGGAGGATCACTTGAGCCTAGGAGGTTGAGACTGCCGTGAGCCATGATTGCGCTACTGCACTCCAGCTTGGGCAACAGAGCAAGACCCTGTCTGAAAATAAATAAATAAAAAGAAAGCTTTTCCAATCACCTGTCTGGCAGGTGTCCAGCTCTGGGAGACACTCTGCCGGCTTTTCCCAGACCCCAGCAGGCTCCTCCACTTTGACAACACCCACCTGCCCAGGCCTCTCCTACTTCTGCCTCACTCCCAGCTGGGGTTTCCTTCCTAATAAAGGACCTCCACTCAGCTCAGCCTTTGGGGAAGCCAGGCTAAATACACTCTTTTGTCATCTTTTGCGACCCTCTTGCAAGCACATCTTTCTCCGGCTACACCAAATTGACCGCAGCTCTTTGTCTCATTCCTCACGTTTCTGGACACCTATTGTATCAGAGGTATTCTTCTAGACGCTAGGGATACATGAGTGAAGAAAAGAGGCAAAAATTCCTGCCCTCACCCAGCTTACATTCTAATGAGGAAGGGCACTGGGCAAGTAAAGTGAATTGTGAGGAGGTGATACGTTCTGCAGAGAAAAGCAGAGCAGGATGGGGGATGGGTGGAGCCGGAGTGTTGCAGGCTGAGCTCTTCAGAGGCATCTGCTGAGATGGAATGTGGGGGCCAACACCTGTGGAAGGGAGCAGGCGGAAGCAGGATTGGGCAGAGGGAGAACTTGAACGGTGATGGACGCCGAACAAAGGTCTGGAGCGAGTACAGCTGGACAGAGTCCCACATGAGACGGAAATGGTGAGTTCCTTATAGTCCCCGCTTTGCTCAGTCACCAGATGCAGGCTGCCCTAGGAAGGGTGTGACCTCGGGTGAGGCTGTGTGCAGCCGCGCTGGGCTCTGCAGGAGCAGAGAGCTGGAAGGTGTCTGGTGGCTGCTGTTCCCCCGGTCCCGCTGAAAGGGGTGTGGTGGTGCTGCCTGTGTCTACTGGAGGGGTGTGCTCAGGGGTGGCCTGAAGGAGTTCGAGGAAGTGTGCTCTGCAGACACGTGGGGGGATGAGCTCATAGACAGAGGGAACAAGCACATGGCCCCTGAGTGTGGCTGTGTCTGAGGCCCGGAGTAACAGCTGGAGGCTGGCGGTGCCGCAGTGAGTGGGCAGTGGGTGAGATTCCAAGCAGCCAGGGCTGTGAGGCCACCATGAGGACTGTGGCTTGCAATATGATCTGGAGGGGGAGCTGTGAAGGGATGAGGGCAGTGGGGGACATTCCTTAGGTTAGGACAGTCTGGAGCAGGAGAGCCCATGAGGACCACTGCAGGGCTCCAAGAGAGAGGAGCTAAGAACAGGCTGGGCCAGGGGCAGCAGAGAGACTGCCAGGTGCAAGGCAGATTCCGACCTCTGAGGACTGTCCGCTGTGGGTTCTGCCCAGGTGCTGGCCATCGCCTGTTTAACCAGCACTCAGAGCTTTAGCCGGTGTCTGCTGCCCTCTGGTGGGTATGCCAGAGATGACCTAAGCCTGCGTCTCTCTTTTTCTTAGTCAATAGCCTATAGGTACTACAGGTTCACTTTCAACTCCGTGGTATGAAAACTCTCTAGGCTGGGCATGGTGGCTCATACCTGTAATCTCAACACTTTGGGAGGGTGAGATGGAGGATCGCTTGAGCCCAATTTGATACCAGCCTGGGAAAAATGGCAAAAAACCCCATCACTATTATTATTATTATTATTTTGAGACGGAGTGTCTCTTTGCTGCCCAGGCTGGAGTGCAGTAATGTGATCTTGGCTCACTGCAACCTCCGATTCTCGGGTTCAAGCAATTCTTGTGTCTCAGCCTCTCGAGTACCTGGGACTACAGGTGTACGCCACCACGCCTGGCTAATTTTTGTATCTTTGGTAGAGACAGGGTTTCATCATGTTGGCCACGCTGGTTTTGAACTCCTGACCTCAAGTGATCTGCCCACTTCAGCCTCCTCAAGTGCTGGGATTATAGGCATGAGCCACCACGCCTGGCCCACATCTCTATTATTAAAAAAACAAAACAAACAAAAACCTCTTGTCATAGATGATAGAGGTGTCAGACAACATCTGTTGATGAGACAGCAACTCATCAACTAAGAGACAGGGAGGCACAGGGAGCCATGGTGTCCATGCAGCAGTGTGCGGACTGGGGCTGGCAGGGCCCTTGTGGTTTTCTAGTACTGAGGGTCACCAGCACTAGGAAGAGAAATGGGGCTGAAGAATGCATCCAGGACAGGGAGCTGTAAAGCAGGTGCCATTCCCAGGAGGTCAACAAGATGGAGACGCTGAGGGTGCTTGCCAGACAGCTCTGAGTTCAAGGGTAGTTCATAGATTCCTACTAGGGACGGAAGGAAATGGAGCTAATGGAAAGGAGAAAATGCACATGATGAAGGCCTGTAGATCAAAACAGAGCTGAAGGACTCTGGTGAACTGAGATTGTGAGAGGACTGTGGACAGAGGGAGCTATGGGAATCGCAGAGCCATGGGAGGCATGGCTGCCCTCCTGGCTGTTGGAACCCAGGCACATGCGCTCACCCCTGCTGCCTCTGCTGAGACTGTTGCTGCCTGCTACAGCCCAAATTCACCCACTACCGATGCTGACCCTGCCAGGGGGAGTGATCATGAGGAGAAAAATTCCTTCTTCCTGCCTTCCAGTCTCCTGCCAGTGTCTCCCTGACAGAGCTGCACTGGAAGCCCGCTGGAAAAGCAGTCTGGAAGATTTAGTTTACAGGCTTCTAGCCCCCGCAATACAGAGGAGAGCACTCCAAGCCAGGGGAGGTATGAGCTTCCTAACTGCTATGTAAAATCCCCTTCACCCTTTTGTTCCTCTAGTTCTTCCAACACCATTCTCCCCAATTTCCTGCACAGAAGCTGTTTGAATTTTCCACAGTTGCACTATCCTGTTCAACATGGGCATAAGCAATGATGGGGGCAAATCCAGGTATTCCAGGACCTGAACTTATACAATTGGAGGGGGAGTTCTCTTTGACAAAAGGGATACAACATTATGAACAGTAGATTAGCTTATTAGCTTCATGATAAATTCACCTCTGCCTATAACCCAACAATTCCACTCCAGATACTAGAGAAACTCCTGTATATGTGCACCAAGTGACATGGTTTAGTATGTTCATGAGGGCATCGTGCTTTTTTGTTGTTGTTGTTGCTTGTTTATTTTTTGAGGCAGAGTCTTGCTCTGTTGCCCAGGCTGGAGTGCAATGGCACAATCTTGGCTCACTGCAACCCCTGTCTCCTGGGCTTAAGCCATCCTCCTACCTCAGTCACCTGAGTAGCTGGGACTACAGGCAGGCACCACCATGCCTGGCTAATTTTTGTATTTTTCGTAGAGACGGGGTTTCACCAAGTTGGCCAGGCTGGTCTTGAACTCCTGACCTCAAGTAATCCACCCACCTTGGTCTCCCAATATGCTAGGATTACAGGCGTGAGCCACCACATCTGGCCAATTAGGGCATCTTTCTAATGGGAAAAGAAGTAGAATTAATCCGGGTGAAAGCAGTGGGAAGTTCATACTGGGCAGAAGACAACGGGTCTATGACTTAGGTGAAAATGCCTCGTGTAAAAGCGACTCAAGCTGGAAGACAGGGCCCTGCAAAGAGACATCTTGCAGAACAATTTGCAGTTGGGGAGATAATAACTGACATGGCAAAAAAGGAATGGAAAATAGGATTACCCACTGGCCAAGGAGGCTTCGTTTGTATATATCTTGCTGATATGAATTCTTCAGGGTCAGTTGGAAGTGATGCACCTTGTGTTGTAAAAGTGGAACCCAGTGACAATGGACCTCTTTTTACTGAATTAAAGTTCTACCAACAAGCTGCAAAACCAGAGCAAATTCAGAAATGGATTCATACCCATAAGCTGAAGTACCTGGCTGTTCCTAAGTATTGGGGGTCTGGTCTACATGACAAAAATGGAAAAAGTTACAGGTTTATGATAATGGATCGCTTTGGGAGTGAGCTTCAGAAAATATATGAAGCAAATGCCAAAAGATTATCTCAGAAAACTGTCCTGCAGCTAAGCTTAAGAATTCTGGATATTCTGGAATATATTCACGAGCATGAGTATGTCCATGGAGATATCAAGGCCTCAAATCTTCTTCTGAGCTACAAGAATCCTGACCAGGTGTACTTGGTAGATTATGGCCTTGCTTATCGGTACTGCCCAGAACGAGTTCATAAAGAATACAAACAAGACCCCAAAGATGTCACGATGGCACTATTGAATTCACGAGCATCAATGCACACAATGGCAATTTGGAAATACTTGGTTATTGCATGATCCAATGGCTTACTGGCCATCTTCCTTGGGAGGATAATTTGAAAGATCCTAAATACGTTACAGATTCCAAAATTAGATATAGAGAAAATATTGCAAGTTTGATGGACAAATGTTTTCCTGAGAAAAACAAACCAGGTGAAATTGCCAAATACATGGAAACAGTGAAATTACTAGACTACACTGAAAACCTGCTTTATCAAAATTTACGTGATATTCTTTTGCAAGGACTAAAAGCTATAAGAAGTAAGGATGATGGCAAACTGGACCTCAGTGTTGTGGAGAATGGAAGTTTGAAAGCAAAAACAGTAACAAAGCAAAAGAAAGAAACTGAAGAAAGCAAGGAATCTGGTGTTGAAGATATAGAATGCTCAAGCACAGACCGAGGAGCCCACGCAGCCCCACCCGTTCAAGCACCAGAAAGAGCGCAGAAGTAATTCAGATGCTGTGAACCAGCTTTTCTTTTCTTTGTTTTCTTTTGACTTTTTTCTTCTTTTCTATTTAAAGTGTTTTATTTTCATGTGAGTCTTGCAAGGTGGAAGTAATAATTAAATATCCATGTGTTCAGAAAATATAAACTTTTTAATAAAAATGTTTTGTACAATTAAAAAAAAGAAGTAGAATTAATCCCTCACTAACAAAACAAGAATGAATATAGGAAGAATCATTATTTTATATTAAAAATATATCAATTATCCTGAAACTATATCTAAGATTCAATATATATAGATTAGACTAGAACCAAAAAGTAAGGTTCCACTCTATTGCTCAGGATAGAGTACAATGGTACAATCTTGGCTCACTGCAGCCTTGAGCAATCCACCTCAGCCTCCCAAGTAGCTGGGACTGCAGGCACACGCTACCATACTCAGCTAATTTCCTTTTAATTTTTTGTAGAGATGGGGTCTCACTGTGTTTTTCAGGCTGGTTTTGAACTCCTGGGCTCAAGCAATCTGCCTGTCCTAGTCTCCCAAAGTGCTGGGATTACAGGCATGAGCCACTAAGCCTGGTCTTAGGCTAATTATTTATTTATTTATTTATTATTATTATTTTAATTTTTTGAGATTGAGTCTCTGTCACCCAGGCTGGAGTGCAGTGGTGCAATATCAGCTAACTGAAACCTCTGCTAATTTTTGTATTCTTAGTAGAGACAGGGTTTTACTATGTTGGCCAAGCTGATCTCAAGCTCCTGACCTCAAAGGATCCGCCAGCCTGGGCCTCCCAAAATGCTGGGATTATAGGCGTGAGCTACCACGCCTAATTAAAAAAAATTTTTTTGTAGAGATGAGGTCTTGCTATGTTGTCAAGTCTTGTCTCTAACTTCTGCTAACTTCTGGCCTCAGGGGATCCTCCCACTTTAGCCTTTAGAGTAGCTGGGACTGTATGTAGGAGCCACCCACCACGGCTGGGCTCTCACTGTACTTTTGATTTGCATTTCCCTAATGATTAAATGATTAGTGATAGTGATGTTGTCCTTTTTATTTTATTTTATTTTATTTAGTTAGGATTCCACTCTGGGGCGAGGCGTGGTGGCTCACACCTGTAATTCCAGCACTTTGGGAGGCCAAGGCAGGTAGATCATGAGGTCAGGAGTTTGAGACCAGCCTGGCCAATATGGTGAAACCCCATCTCTACTAAAACTACAAAAATTAGCCAGGTGTGGTGGCACTTGCCTGTAGTCCCAGCTACTAGGGAGGTTGAGGCAGGAGAATCACCTGAACCCAGGAGGCGGAGGTTGCAGTGAGCTGAGATGGTGCCACTGCACTCCAGCCTGGGCAACAGAGCAAGATTCCATCTCAAAAAAAAAAAAAGATAGGGTTCCACTCTGTCATCCAGGCTAGAGTGTAGTGGTGTGATTTCTGCTCACTGCAGCCTCAAGCAATCCAACTCAGCCTTCTGAGTAGCTGGGACTACAGGTGTGTGCTACCATGCCCAGCTAATTTTTGTATTTTTTGTATTTGTAGAGATGGGGTTTGCCATGTTGCCCAGGCTGGTCCCAAAACCATGGGCTCAAGTAGTCTGCCCTCTTGAGCCTCCCAAAATGGTGGGATTACAGGTGTGAACCACTGCGCCTGGCTTGCTGAGCATCTTCTCTGTGCTTATTGGTCATTTGTATATCTTCTTTGGAGATAAGCGGTTTTTGTTGTTATTGATTTTGAGACAGGATCTCACTCTGTCACCTAGGCTGGAGTGCAGTGGTGTGATCTTGGCTCACTGCAACCTCCATCTCCCAGGTTCAATTGACCCTCCCATCTCAGCCTCCCGAGTAGCTGGGACTACAGGCACATGATACCACACCCAGCTAATTTTAGATTTTTTGTAGAGACGGCTCTCACTTTGTTGCCCAGGTCAATCTCAAATTCTTGGCCTCAAGTCACCTGCCCGTCTCAGCCTCCCAAAGTGCTGGGATTTCAAGCATGAGCTGGAGATATGTCTATTCGAATCTTTTGCCCCCTTCTGGAACCTCTTTTGGAGTGCTTCCTCTAGGTCTTGATTTATTTGCTGCTGGGCATAGTGGCTCGCACCTGTAATCCCAGCAGTTTAGGAGGCTGAATTGAGAGCATCACTTGAAGCCAGGAGTTTGAGATCAGCCTGGGACAACATAGTGAGTCTGAACAAATAAAAAATTAGCTGGGTATGGTGGCATGTGGCTGTAGTCCCAGCTACTCGGGATACTGAGGAGGGAGGACTGCTTGAGTCTGGGAGGTTAAGACTGCAATGAGCCATGATTGTGCCACTGCAATCCAGCCTGGGTGACGGAGACCCTATCTAAAAAAAAAAAATGACATTTGTCAGATCTGGAAGTCATCTCTCCACACACTTGTGGCCAGGGCTTCCCCCTCATTTCCTTTTTGCCTTTTTCACTGCTGAGCATAGTCGAATCCCTCATTCTCTCCCTTCAGATCTAATTACTATGCTAGCTTCTATTTTCCCAGCTATTCTACCCTTTCACTTCCAGAAGAAGCTTTTTTTTTTTTTTTTGAAATGGAGTCTCTCTCTGTTGCAAGGGCTGGAATGAAGTGACACGATCTCCACTCACTGCAGCCTCCCCCTCCTGGGTTCAAGCAATTCTGCCTCAGCCTCCCAAGTAGCTGGGATTTCAGGTACCTGCCATCATGCCCACATAATTTTTTTCTTTTTTTTTTTAGTAGAGAGGGGGTTTCACCATATTGGCCAGGCTGGTCTCAAATGCTTGACCTCAAGTAGTGGTCTTTCTGCCTCGGCCTACCAAAATGCTGGGATTACAGGTGTGAGCCACTGCTGTGTCTGGCCCCCAGGGTTGGAATGCAGTGGCACAATCTCAGCTCACTGCAACCTCTGCCTCCCAGATTCACTTGATTCTCCTGCCTCAGCCTCCCGAGTAGCTGGGATTACAGGCGCGTGCCACCCTAGCTCGGCTAACTTTTGTATTTTTAGTAGAGACAGGGTTTCACCATGTAGGTCATGCTGGTCTCGAACTCCTGACCTTGTGATCTGCCCTCCTCAGCCTCCCAAAGTGCTGGGATTACAGGCATGAACCACCGTGCCTGGCCCCCAGAAGAAGCTTTCTAAAGTACAGTATTGGTCGGGTGTGGAGACTAGCCTGGCCAACATGGTGAAAACCCATCTCTACTAAAAATACAAAAATTAGCCGGGCATGGTAGGGCGCTCCTGTAATTCCAGCTACTTAGGAGGCTGAGGCACGATAACTGCTTGAACCCGGGAGGTAGAGGTAGCAGTGAGTGATCATGTCACTGCACTCCAACCTGGGTGACTTGAGACTGTCTCAACAACAAAAAAGTACAGTATTTTACTCCCCTAATAATTTTTAAAATGTTTTACCACAAAAAGCAAAAATTCCTTAGTATGGCACTCCCCCACACTTTTTCTGTTCTACTTCCTGTAAAGCTTGCACACACATACAACCCTCAGGTCACAATGAACTGAATATTCCTAGAGTTTGCCCCTTGTTCCTCTTGGACGTCTTTGTTCACGTTTCTTTCATTTGCCATTCAGGAGTAACTACTCCTGTCTCCGAACTCTTGTAGCACTTGATGCCTCCTTTCCAGCATTCACCACTTTCCATTTCCTTCACACAGTGTTGTCATCTTCTCTACTAGGTTCTAAGCTCTTTGAGGCAGGGCCTTGTATCCTCCACACCTGCTTACCAACTGATGATACACAGTGCACTCAGATATCCGTGCAGGTATCTCTCCATTCCCCACACAATACAGCACCATGCCCTGTTCAGATGTACTAATTATTTGAGAGTATATGATGTTCCACTCCCACACCCCAGCCTTTTAGCCAATGTGGAAAGAAAATAATAGATATATGTTTAATTGTTTGCACACAAAAGTGACGGCATGCATTGGAACTGAATCATTTTCTGAGTGGAAAAAAAAAAAAAGTGACGGCATATGGCGCTGATTCTTCATACAGCCTCCAAGGCCACATCCTAAAAGCGTATTCTGTAAAATCTTGACCCAGCCTCAGAGCTACGCCACCGCGTTGTTTCCATTTGAAGGTGGATTCCACTGAACCTATACTCGAACCTTATCTAGAGGAACACAGCCTATAACTGGGACAATCGCCGTTCTCATTCCTTTTTTTTTTTTTTAAGATGGGGTTTCACCATGATGGCCAGGCTAGTCTTGAACTCCTGACCTCAGGTGATCCACCCACCTCGGCCTCCCAAAGTGTTAGGATTACAGGCGTGAGCCACCGCGTCCAGCCCCCTTCTCATTCCTAAGAGGTGATATGGCTGGGGCGGGACCTCCAGACCTCCAGTAACTGTGACTGGCACTCTCCCCCGCGATCAGCAAGTGCTACCTTGTCCTTTCCCTAGCGTTGTACAGTTTACGAAATCAATAAGCCAACACGTTGACTTCATCTTCCCAGCAACCTGGGGGAGGCAAAAATGCTCATTTCCCTAAAAAAACAAGATCAGAGGGGAAGTGGGGGAAAAGAAAAGGCGTGGCTACGAGCTGTGGCGAGGAAGGCGGGTGGAATCCCGCAGCCTAAGCTGGAAACCGTTGCCGGCTCAGCCGTGACCCGGGGTGTTTATTCGCACCAGGAGGCGCAGCTGGCGCGCGGAGGGCACGAAGACTCTCTTCGCTCTCACACTTGCAGGCAGCTAAGTCGCTGTGAGAGGCGGCAGCGTGATCCCCGACCCCGCCGCCCCGACTCCCCGACTCCCGGACTAGCGCGCTCCACAACCCTGAGCCGCCCTCGCACTGCCGTCCCCTTCGCTACTCCGCCGGAAGTCCAGCCTGCGCCGCCGCCGGGCCCCATTGGGTCGGATCCTGGGGCATCGCCGCAGGTGCTTCTTCCCCGGTGCGAGCTCTGGGCGGCCACGACTAGCCCCAAATGGGGCCAGGCTTGAGGCCCGCAAAGACGGGGGCCGCGCGCGGCGGCGGGCTCCGTGGCGCGGGGTGTGGAGCGCCTGGCCGGCGGCGGACTACCGCCACGGGACCCGGAAGGGGCCGCGCCGCCGTTACTGGGAGTTGTAGTCTAACAGCGGTTGGGGCCCCCCGCGGCTCATGCGCAGTGGCCCGAGGCTTGTTTCATATCTGTAACAGGTGAATTGGGGTTTTTATTCTGCCCTTTCGTGCCCTCTTGAGGAGTCTGCCGCGGCCAGGGTTGTCAGCGCGAGGAGGGGACCCGGTCCGACCGCCGGCTAGGCGGAGAGTGGGGCAGAGAAGCCGGCGGGCCCGGGGAGCAGGCCGGGCATCCTTGCCCTGCCCGGGAAGCCTGCTGGGCGGATCCACCGGCAGCCGGGCCTCGGTCTGCCGTTGCCATGGAGACCGGTCAGCTGGGCCTAGCCGTGGGGGTTCCGCGGAGGCCGCGAGAGAAATCGTTTCGTTGGCGTAACGACGCTGTCGACTCAGGGGATGCTCCGTTTCCCCAGGCAGGGCCTTGAGGAAGCCTCCGGAGTGTGAGACCTTTGTTTGCTTCTCCTCCCTCCCGGTGCTGCCGGGACCGTTCGTCCAGAAGGAGGCCCGGTGCCTTTTGGCGTCCCTAGTTTGCCCCGGCCGAGTTTGGGTATTTTTTAAAACAAAATTGTTGACCAGGCGCGGTGGCTCATGCTTGTAATCCCAGCACTTTGAAAGGCTGAGGCAGGCGGATCACGAAGTCAAAAGATGGAGTCCATCCTGGCCAACACGGTGAAACCCCGTCTCTACTAAAAATACAAAAATTAGCTGGGCGTGGTGGTGTGCGCCTGTAATACTAGCTACTCAGGAGGCTGAGGCAGGAGAATCGCTGGAACCCGGGAGGCAGAGGTTGTAGTGAGCTGAGCTGAGCCACTGCACTCCAGCCTGGGCGATAGAGCGAGACTCTGTCTCAGAAAAAAAAAAAAAAAGTTAAACCAGAAGTGTTGCTTTTTTTTCTTGTTATCTCTAGGTGTATTCTTCAGTTTAATATGCTAATAAGCAAAAGACACCAAAACTTGGCTAATAGTTGTGCTTTAACTTAATATTTGTTATTTCTTTCATAGGGACTCTGCTGTGAAAATCTTTTTATTTGGAATCACTGTACAGTTATTCTTTGATACTGTCAGTCAAATCTCATTTTTAGGGGCTTGACTAGGTTTTATGAAAGCCCAGTAAGCCAGTTTGCCCATAAGGCAGTCATCAGTCCTGTTTCCTGATGTCACGTGACAGAAGGGGGTCCATGTAGAATTTCGTTTCTTCCTAGACGTCCCATGGAAACCTGCAAGTGTTATGATGAACTAAGTAGAACTATATGTCTCTCATGATGAAAGGCATCCCCTTCTGTTTAACAGGGTGTGGGGAGTTTTAGGACAGAGAAGATAAAAAGCGTTCATTTGGCCGGGCGTGGTGGCTCACACCTGTAATCCAAGCACTTTGGAGGCCAAGGCGGGCGGATCACCTGAGGTCGGGAGTTCAAGACCAGCCTGACCAACATGGTGAAACACCATCTTAAAAAAAAAAAAAAAGCTTTCATTTACAAAGAAGCAAAGGCAATTACTCCAGAGTGGAGCTGGTCGAGTTATACAAAAAGACAGTTGCAGGTAAAAATTAAAAGAAAAAAAAGTAGAGTGGAACTGGCCTTCCAGTCCTCAAGACTGGGGGAGCAGCAGTTGGGGCTCATTAGTGAAGGGTGTCACTCTTCTCATCTTCTTGGATAGTGCTGTCTGTGTTACCGACATCTTTGTGAGTTCCTGGACCAGGAATATTAACCATTGCCTCTTGGCCCTCCTTGTTCTCAGGATTCCAGCTTTCTCTCCTGGCCAGTGTGTTCAGCCTGGACTCATTCAGAAAAGGTAAGACTACAGCTGTGTTTGTGACCTCATGCCCCTCGTTATTGGGATGGGCATCTGTGAGGGCTGTGAAAGTCTCTCACCAGTGTGTAGTTCTTGCCTGTTGCTTGGGTAGTTTTCCAGAGTCCTTTCCTATAGCCTTCCTTTTGCATGGTGCTTATAATCTGTGCCATCCCTTGCCCTGGCCTTTGTGTACATTTGCCATGCCTCCACCCAGTGCCCTCTTCGAGTACTCCCTGCTTATTAAAGTCCTATTTTTATTTTTTATTTTTTATTGTGGTGGAGTCTCACTCTGTCAGCCAGGCTGGAGTGCAGTGGCACAGACTCTGCCTACTTCAACATCTGCCTCATGGGTTCAAGTGATTGTCCTGCCTCAGCCTTTCTAGTATCTGGGATTACAGGTGCCCGCCACCATGCCCAGCTAATTTTTGTATTTTTAATAGAGATGGTATTTCACCATGTTGGCCAGGCTGGTCTTGAACTTTTGACCTCAAGGGATTTGCCCGCTGCAGCCTCCCAAAGTGTTGGGATTACAGGCATGAGCCACCATGCTTGGCCTCTAAAATTCTATTTTTTTCTAGGCTAGTGTTTTATACCATCTCCTTCATGAACTTTTCTTAATTCTGTCAACCAAATGCAATCTTTCTCCAACTTTCCTCAGTACCGTATCTGTTCTTTCTCATGCTTAGTCTATTCTGAATTAATCATTGTGTCACTAGACTGGAAGCTCCCTGTAGCCAGGATCTGTTGTACTCTTTTGTCATGCATAGCACCTGGCCAGCATTTTGCACAGTAAACACTTGGAAGTGGATTGAGCCTGTATTAGGCTGTTCTTGCATTGCTGTAAAGAAATACCTGAGACTCGGTAATTTATAAACAAAAGAGGTTTAATTGACTCACAGTTCCACAAGGCTGGGGATACCTCAGGAAACTTATAGTCATGACAAAAGGTGAAGGGGAAGCAATGCAAATCTTACCTGGCTGCAGGAGAAAAAGAGCAAAAGGGTCAGTGCCACACTTTCAAACAACCAGATCTCGTGAGAACTCACTCACTGTCATGAGAACAGCAAGGGGGATGTCCACCCCGCCCCCATGAATTCAATCACCTCCCATTAGGCCCCTCCCCCAACACATGGGGATTATAATTCAAGAGATTTGGGTGGGAACACAGAACTAAACCATATCCAGGAGTAACTTATTTCCCAGGATGTCCCAGAATCTAAGTGTGGGGAACACAGAAGTGAATAAGAAATCTATGGTCATTTTATTTAAGACAATGTGACGTCATAGTTGTAGCAAAGATGTATATTCCCTGGGTGTGGTGGCTCACACCTGTAATCCCAGCACTCTGGGAGGCCAAAGCGGGCGGATCATCAGGTCAGGAGTTCAAGAACAGTCTGGCCAATATGGTGAAACCCCGTCTCTACTAATAATACAAAAATTAGCCAGGGGTGGTGGCACGCACCTGTAGTCCCAGCTACTTGGGAGGCTGAGGCACAAGAATTGCTTGAAGCCAGGAGGCAGACATTGCCGTGAGCTGAGATCGCACCACTGCACTCCAGTCTTGGTGGCAGAGGGAGAGTCCGTCTCAAAAAAAAAAAAAAAAAAAAAAAAAGATGTATATTCAGAACCAAGATTTGAAAATTATTTCTGCCATTTATATGTTTATTGTTTAATCTCAGCAATATCAAAGAATAACCACCCACTGCCTCCCAAGAATAAATTAACATATTCCAAACACCTAAACCACATCAATAAATAGTAAGCACCTGCTGTATTTTAGCTCATTCTGTTGTCAGATTGCACAGTGATGACAGACATGAACTCTGGAGCAGACTGGATAGGTTTGTGTTCTAGATTCACTACATAGTAGTTACGTACCCTTGGGCAAGTTACTGAAGCTCACAGCACTTAATATGTTCTTATAAAAAATAGTAAGAATAGAGATACTACCTTCATAGGTTTATTGCAAAGTGGTAGAGCACCAGTGATGGCATAAAATGTAATGGCTTTGTTGAAGAAAGTGACATTAGCTTCTCTGATTTGGATATCAAACAAGAGTCCACAAAGACGCCAGGCGCAGTGGCTCACGCATGTAATCCTAGCACTTTGGGAGGTCAAAGAAGGTGGATCACTTGAAGTCAGGAGTTCGAGACCAGCCTGGCTAACATGGTGAAACCCTGTCTCTACTAAAAATACAAAAATTAGCCAGGTGTGGTGGCAGCTGCCTGTAATCCCAGCTACTCAGAAGGCTGAGGCAGGATAATTGCTTGAACCCAGGAGACAGAGGTTGCAGTGAGCCACGATTGTGCCACTGCACTCCAGCTGGGGCGACAGAGTGAGACTCCATCTCAAAAAAAAAGAGTCCACAAAGACACACAATCAACGAGCAGCCCAGAAGGAAGGGTTTATGTTGGGTCCGAAGCCAGGATGTGCCTTCATGATGGCTGCATGACAGGAAAGCAGCCTGTGACCAGTGGGCCTCATGAGCAAGAGGGAAGCTAGTGGAACATGAGCTCAGAGAGAGGCTGGTCATTGTGGCTGCTGTGAGCCAGGAAGAGTAGTGTGCACTTAGCTTTCTGGGAAATGCAAATAAATTACTATTTATATAAAACATAAATTTATTATCTGAAGTACTTTTGTATAGTATCACTCCTGATTTTCTGTGGAGAATAGGTTGTAGGAAAAGTACAGGGAAGGCAGGGGGATTTGGTGAGTAGTAGGGTGAGAGGTAAATGTTCCTTCTACTGCTAGGACCAGGGAGAAGATAATTCAGTACAGATTTTGAATGCAGAGTCCACAGGAACACCTGACAGATAAGACATGTGAAAAGTTTATAATAGAGTATTGAGGCCGGGCACGGTGACTTATGCCTGTAATCCCAGCACTTTGGGAGGCTGAAGCAGGCGGATCACTTGAGCTCAGGAGTTTCAGAGCAGTCCAGCCAACATGGTGAAACCCTGTCTCTACTAAAAATACAAAAATTGGCCGGGTAGGGTAATGCATGCCTGTAATCCCAGCTGCTACTTGGGAGGCTGAGGTGGGAGAATCACTTGAACTCAGGAGGCAGAGGTTGCAGTGAGCTGAGGTCACGCCACTGCACTCCAGCCTGGGCGACAGAGGGAGACTCTGTCTCAATTTAAAAAAAATAGAGAATTGAATAAGAATAGGAGTAATTAAGGATACATTAAAATTATGGGCTTAAGTAACTGAATGAGGGTGGATGCTATTTACCGAGTGTCTGATAACCAGAAAGAACCTCGCATCAAGGAAAAATGTTTTTGTCCTGGGCTTGTTCATTTTGAGATGTCTCATGGACATTGAAGTGGAGGTATAAAGTGGACAGTTGTGGTTATCAAGTTGAGTTCCAGGGAAATTTGGAAGTGACAGTTCATGGACAGTATAAAACCATGGTGAAGAATTACATCATTGAGCATGTGTGTGTGGTGGTGCAGGAAAGTCAGGCTTAGAGTCTAGTCCTGGGGGACTTTCACGTTTGTAGCACAACCAGAGAAAGAAAAACTAACAAAGGAGAGCACAACAGTGATAAGTGAGGTAAGAGGAGAGAAAGTTTTGTAAATACTAATTATAATTCTAGAAAGTGGTCTGGGTGGCCAGGCGCAGTGGCTCATGTCTGTAATCCCAGCACTTAGGAAGGCCGAGGCAAGTGGATCATGAGGTCTGGAGATTGAGACCATCCTGGGCAACATGGTGAAACCTCGTCTCTACTAAAAATACAAAAATTAGCTGGGTTTGGTGGCATGTGCCTATAATCCCAGCTACTCAGCAGGCTGAGGCAGGAGAATTACTTGAACCAAGGAGGTGGAAGTTGCAGTGAGCTGAGATTGTGCCACTGCACTCCAGCTTGGCAACAGAGCAAGACTCCATCTCAAAAGAAAAAAAAAGGAAGTGGGTTGAGTATGGTGGCTCACTCCTGTAATCCCAGCACTTTGCAAGGCTGAAGCGGGTGAGTCATTTGAGGCCAAGAGTTTGAGACTGGCCTGGGCAACATAGCCAAACCCTGTCTCTAAAAATAATATTTTTTAAAAGAAAGTATTCAGATGTATTGTTAGTCCATTCTCGCATTGCTATAAAGAACTACCTGAGACTGTGTAATTTATAAAGAAAAGAGGTTTAATTGACTCAGTTCCACAGGCTGTACAGGAAGCATGGGTGGGGAAGCCTCAGGAAACTTACAACCGTGGCAGAAGGCGAAGGGGAAACAGGCAAGTCTCACATGGCCAGAAAATGAGGAAGAGAGAGTAAAGTGGGAGGAGCCACACACTTTGAAACAACCAGATCTTGTGAGAACTCACTATCACAAGAACAACAAAGGGGAAATCCACTCCCATGATCCAGTCACCTCCCACGAGGCCCCTCCTCCAACACTGGGGATTATAATTCAACATGGGATTTGGATGGAGACACAAATCCAACCATATCATCAGGGGAGAGCTGGCAACTGTGCTGAAAGCTTCTGGGGACCTCATAAGCTGAGGACAAGAAAGTGATCACTGGGTGTGGTGATACAGGCGTAAGTGCTGATTGTGACAAGAGACATCTCAGAAGAACCACAGAAAAAAAGCCTGGCCCAGGGAACATCAGATTATCCATGTGATGGGAACTGAAGATGTAGACAGTTCTGGAACTATGGCTGAATGTGACAAAATATTTGGGACATTAAATAGAGAGGAAGGTGGAATTGAGGAGGGACCTGAAATGAATCTTCATAATTAAACAGGCACCTTTGGCTGGGCGAGGTGGCTCACCCCTATAATCCCAGCACTTTGGGAGGCCAGGGCAGGTGGATCACTTGAGCTCAGGAGTTCGAGACCAGCCTTGCCAACATGGTGAAACCCTGTTTCTACTAAAAATACAAAAATTAGCTGGGCGTGGTGGGGACGTGCCTGTAACCCAACTACTTGGGAGGCTGAAGCAGAAGAATGGCTTGAATTAATAAGGTGTGAAAGCTGTAGTGAGCTGAGATCAAGCCACTGCATGCCAGCCTGGGTGACAGAGACTCCCGTCTCAAAAAATAAAAATGAAAAACAAATAGACACCTTTGACAAATCACTCAGATTCTCTGGGCTTCACTCTTTCCATCTGTAAAGTAGGAGTAATGATAACAGGTTATCTATTTTATTATTGAGAATCAGATGAAGTAGAGATACAAATAATATCCTAATGTGGGTGTTAAGGCAATTTATAGTAGTTAACTGAGATAAGAGTAATGATAAGAATATGTCAGTTACTGGAGTAGATGAATTAATATTAGGTTGATGCAAAAGTAATTGCAGTTTTGCAAGTAAAAGTAATGACAAAAATTATAATTACTTTTGCACCGACCTAATCATTTAGTAGGAACTAAATGAAGTCAAATTTTAATCTTACAACAAATTACATTTACATCTTTGTGTTTGCTTTTTTTTTTTTTTTGACAAAATCTCACTCTGTCACCCTGGCTGGAGTGCAATGGCGCAATTCAGCTCACTGCAGCCTCTGCCTCCCAGGGTCAAGCAGTTCTCCTGCCTCAGCCTCCCGGATAGCTGGGATTACAGGCACCCGCCACCATGCCCAACTAATTTTTTATATTTTTAGTAGAGACGGGTGGCACCATGTTGGCCAGGCTGATCTAGAACTCCTGACCTCAAGTGATCCACCTGCTTCGTCTTCCCAAAGTGTTGGGGTTACAGGCATGAGCTACTGCACCCAGCCTGTGTTTGCTCTTTGTATAACTATTCAGTTGCTCTCCATCTTATAATTACTAAAACCTCCTAATTCTCAGTGAGTTCTTCCTGGAACCACTTAAATTACGGTCCTCAACCACACTCCCCATCACCCTTTCATCTCCACCCTAACTTTTCTGGCGCACACCACAACTATACTCTGCTTGTCTGTTTTTTATTGTGTTTGCATTAAGATACTTGCCTCCCCTGTGAATTCTGCCTAATTATAGCTATGAGATTTTCCTCAAATACATAAATTCCATAATTATTTCAGAACTTACATATGGGTACTCTCTCCCATATATTTACCATATTCTTGATATTCATGGGACTAGACATTTTCAGTAACCCCTTAGATGAAAAATTTCAAAATATATCCAACAAGGAAAAATTGTTCATAACAAATATTAAGCTACAGTTGAATAATGAGTATGAAACACTTGTGACTAGGAGCCTCCAGCTCCAGCAGTCAGGCAAGGCAGGTCGTCAACATTGTGCTAAGGACCTCTTCCTTGTTTGTTATTCAAGTTCAGAGGAAATAACTCACTGGGGTAACTGCCTTCATTCAAGTGGAGGCTGGAGGCTTGCAGACACTTTTTGTTGAGAGTGCCTCTGTCTCAGGAGGCTTGTCAGACTGGCCAGGGCGGGAGGCTTGAGGCCATCCTTTGGAAGAGATGGCAGCTCCCAGAAAGGTCTCACGGTAGATCTTCTGATGCCCAGAAGAGATCTCTGTAGCTTCTGCTGATTCCCATTCTGAAAAAAGCTGTCACTGTCAAGATTCATCTTCACTGTGCCACAGAGAGGTGTAAATTGATGGCCATGCTCATGGCCATTGGTGGCAGTGAAGCATGGAGCCAGGGCAGGTGGTTTTTGGCCCCGGTTGATGCACTCTACCCTTGGCCTAGGGGGTGGCACAGGTGCAGGTTACAAGTGTACAGGTGCTGTAATTGAAAAATTACAGAAAGGTGGTGGGGGGCACAGGACTTATTGAGAAATGTCTGTCCCAGCTCAGCTTCCCTCAGAGCCGCCTGGAGTTGGTGCTCCTGGGAGCAGCTGGCTCAGTGGGAAAGGGGGCTCTGAGAAACCCTGAGCCTCTTTGGGGCCTCCTCACTGTCTCTACAGCTGTTGCTGGGCCCCCTTCTATTCCCTGTCATGAAAAGTTGGCCTGTCTATCTGCTCACAAGGCACCACTGGCAGCCACTAGGCACACAGTGACTATTTCTGGAATGAATGAGCACAACCTCCACCCATGGCATGCATGATACAGGATGTTCCCCCACCCCAGCAGGCCCTCTGGCCCCTCCCAGTCAACACTACCCAAAGGGTATCCCTGCTTCTGTGGCCAGCAAGGCAGTATCTACCTGAATTTGAACAGTGTATGATGAGTTACACCTGGGACACCCTGGGGTGTGAGCTGGCCCTCCAGGAAGCAGACGCCCAGACAGATAGGACTGTGAATGTTTATTAAGGAAAACACTATGGAAATGAGAGGGAGAAGAGGCAGCACTGGGCAGGGAGCATAAAACATGTTGGATGCTTTTCCATGACATCACAGCTCAGGAGAGTCTTCCAATTGTCCTGGAAGCTGAAAATATTTTAGTTTATTTTCTTTTTTTTTTTTTTTTTGAGACAGAGTCTCACTCTAGTCACCAGGCGCCAGGCTGGAGTGCAGTGGCGCGACCTTGGCTCACTGCAACCTCCGCCGCCCGGGTTCAAGCATTCTCCTGCCTCAGCCTCCCGAGTAGCTGGGACTACAGGCGCGCGCCACCACGCCCAGCTAATTTTTTTGTATTTTTTAGTAGAGACGGGGTTTCACCATGTTGACCAGGACGGTCTCGATCTCTTGACCTCGTGATCCGCCCGCCTCGGCCTCCCAAAGTGCTGGGATTACAGGCGTGAGCCACCGCGCCCGCCCCGATTTTAGTTTATTTTCATGTGATCTTCTTTTGCCCTATATACATTTTGTTTTCTATAAAATATCTGTGACCCTACAGAATACTTCGGTGTGTGGCTGCATCTGTGTCTGTATGTCATGGAGAATAATTATCTACAGATTGCAGATATAGATCTCAGAGTTTAACTGGGAATGCATTTCTGTAATTTCTTCCTCTGGTAAGGATCTGAATTTTAATCTTGGAGGCAGGGGCTTTCCCTTATCTTTTGAAACAGAGATCGGAAATCCTGGGGCCTGAGCTGTTACACACTAAGGTTTATTTAATGAACGTCAATGAACATCTTTTGCTGATTTTCTGAGTGGGAATATTTTCACTTAACCAGCAAGAGGGGTGAGGGTCTAACACCTACCAGCTATTTTGCAAGATGCTTTATTTATGGGCTTGGTCTCTTTGTCCTCACAATGACCTCATAATCACATAATTCCTGGCTTATTTATAAGAAAGCCAGGGCTCTGAGCCCCACTGAGAGTTGGTGTCTGGGCTCAGGCATCAGGGACACAGAGAAGGGGGAGGATTTTACATGCCAAGGTTGGGAGTTGCGAAGCTGGGAGTTACGGGTGGGAAGGAGAGGGTGCTGGGGATGAGATGATGCCAGAGCAGCTCAGGATTGGCCTTGAGTTCTCCACCAGAGTCGGCCTCATTCTGAAAGCCAAGGCTGCAGCTCCACTGCAACCAGACCCATCCTTATTGTTAGTCTCCTCTAAAACTCTAGGGAGATAACGGTCCCTGACAAAACCAAGTTAAATTTCCCAGACCTCTAGGCATTCATTCACCCTGATCCAGAGCCTTCACACATCCAGGGAAAGAATCGTCTTTCCTACAGATAATGGACTAAAGGCTGTAGGGCAACAAGGAAGTGCTGGGGAGGATAATTCCCTGTGCACACTGTGCCATCTGAGCTCTCCCACGGCGGCTCTGTGTGGCCCTCATGCTGAGGTTGCAGAGGCTACTAAGTAGAGGCAGAAGAAGGTGGATGAGGTCCCAGAGGACAGAGAGCTGCAGGAAGTGGATGAGGTCTCGGAGGAATGAGAGCTTTAGGAGGTGATTGAGGTCCCAGAGGACAGATAGCTACAGGAAATAGATGAGGGCCTGGAGGACAGACACTGGCACGAGGTGGATGAGGTCCCAGAGGACAGACACCTGCAAAAGGTGATTGAGGTCCCAGCAGACAGACAGTTGCAAAAAGTGATTGAGGTCCCAGAGGACAGACAGTTAAAAGGTGATTAAGGTCCTGGCAGACAGCTGCAGGAGGTGAATGCAGTCCCAGAGGACAGACAGCTGCAGGGGGTGATGTTGAGACTAGCTTGGTTGTGGAGATTTTAGCAGGTGGCGCTGAAGGAGTTAAGAAACAGAAACAAAAATAGAGTGCAAAAGTGAAAATTAGAGTGGGGCAGTAGGGGACTGACGACCTTTCCCAGCTGAAAGCCCAGAGCAGACTGTGACCCACGTTTTTTTGTGTGTGTGTGTGAACAAGTGATTATTTTTAATGAGCAAGTGTTCTATGTTTTTTTATAGAATAAAGATAAACAAGGCAAGCAGCTAGTGCCTGTCACTACTAATTAAAAATAAACTAGAAAGCATTTTTTTTTAATTTTAATTTTTTATTTTATAAAGACAGGGTTTCACCATGTTGGTCAGGCTAGTCTTGAACTCCCAACCTCAGGTGATCCGCCTGCCTTGGCCTCCCAAAGTGCTTGGATTACAGGCATGAACCACCACGCCCAGCCACTAGAAAGCATTTTTTAATTGGAGAAATGGGGGCAGGGTTATGTATTCTGCATTTTAAGAACTGGTTTAACTAGTGCATGACTGGTACATATTGCTTGCCATTCTATAATGCCCTAAGCAGTTTTCTGCCTGGGGACTTCACAGTGTTTCTTGCCATCATCTCTTAGTAAACAATATATAATTTATTACACACATTAATATTTGTTCTCATCAGGGTGATTGAGGTCCTGGAGGACAGACAGCTGCAAAACATGATTGAGGTCCCAGAAGACAGACCATTGCAAAACGTGATTGAGGTCCTGGAGGCCAGATGGCTGCAGGAGTTGGATGAGGTCCCAGGGGACAGACAGCTTACAGGAGGTGGATGAGGTCCTGTCGGACAGACAACTGCAGGAGGTGGATGCGGTCCCCGGAGGACAGACAGCTGAACGAGGTGTTTGAGGTCCTGGTGGACAGACAGCTATAGGAGGTAGATGAATTCCTGGAGACAGACAGCTTCAGGAGGTAACTGAGGTCCCAGAGGACAGACAGCTGCAGGAGTTGGATGAGGTCCTGGAGGACAGACAGCTACATAAGTTGGATGCGTCCTAGAAGACAGACAGCTTCAGGACATGATTGAGGTCCTGGAGGACAGACAGCTGGAAGAGGTGGATGAGTCCCGGAGGACAGACAGCTACAGGAGTTGGATGCGGTCCTAGAAGACAGACAGCTTCAGGACATGATTGAGGTCCTGGAGGACAGACAGCTGGAGGAGGTGGATGAGGTCCCGGAGGACAGACAGCTACAGGAGTTGGATGCGTCCTAGAAGACAGACAGCTTCAGGAGGTAATTGAGATCCCAGAGGACAGACAGCTGCAGGAGGTGAATGAGGTCCTGGAGGACAGACAGCTACAGGAGTTGGATGCGTCCTAGAAGACAGACAGCTTCAGGACATGATTGAGGTCCCGGAGGCCAGACAGCTGGAGGAGGTAGATGTGGTCCTGGAAGACAGACAGCTTCAGGATGTGATTGGCATTCTGGTGGATAGCCAGCTACTAGAGGTGGATGAGGTCCTGGAGGACAGACAGCTTCAGGAGGTCATTGAGGTCCCAGAGGACAGACAGCTGCAGGATGTGATTGAGGTCCCAGTGGACAGAAGCTATAGGAAGTGATTGAGGTCTCGGAGGACAGACAGCTGCAGGATGTGATTGAGGTCCCAGTGAACAGAAGCTATAGGAAGTGATTGAGGTCTCGGAGGACAGACAGCTGCAGGACATGATTGAGGTCCCTGAGGACAGACAGCTGCAGGATGTGATTGAGGTCCCAGTGGACAGACTGCTAGAGGAGGTGATTGAGGTCTCAGAGGACAGACAGCTGCAGGACATGATTGAGGTCCCAGTGGATGGAAGCTACAAGAGGTGATTGAGGTCCCAGAGGACAGACAGCTTCAGGAGGTGATTGAGGTCCCCGGAGGACAGAAAGCTTCAGGAGGTGACTGAGGTCCTGGAGGACAGACAGCTGGAGGAGGTGATTGAGGTCCCGGACGACAGACAGCTACAGAAGGTGATTGAGGTCCTGGAGGACAGACAGCTGGAGGAGGTAGATGAGGTCCCGGAGGACAGACAGCTTTAGGAGGTGGCTGAAGTCCCAGATGACACTCAGGTGGAGCAGGTGCCCAGCAGCCTATCAGTGGTTCTGAAGGGCCAGCCATGAGGTAGAAAAAGTAGTGCAATTCTGACAAAGAATTAGGCTCCCCCTTCAGCTCTATTGACGTGCAAGGCAGAAGGAGGCAATGGTTTGAAATATATTAATTCGATGGACAGAAACACCAACACAAGCTGCACCTTATACCACAGGTGATAGTCCCTTGCACCTCCCCCTTTTCCAGGTTTCAAAATAGCAGCATCAGTGCCATAAAGTTTCCCTTCCACTGCGTCCTGCCGGCAGGGGAGTGAAGAAAATCATGAGGCCAAACTGCTGTCCTCACATGCCACTGTGTCTGCCTGCAAATATAGGCAGGCTGGGGGGCTGTCCCAGGGAAGATGGAGTCATTACACAGTAATAAAGAAGCATGTTTTTGACACAGGGGTATCTATGTATACTCCTCATTCCTCCCTCACCACTATCACAGGAGCATGTTCCTTGCATCACAAAGAGAGGAATAAAAAGCCCCTTGTCCACACATGAGTCACAGCTACTCTTAAGAGAATGTTCTCCAGGCCTTTCATGTTCTGTCTCTGATTCTCAGAACTCTGCAAGGTCAGTGTGACCACCCTGCTCCAAATCTAAGAAAACAAAGGCTCCCAGATGAAGAATATCTCCCAGGGTCACTCAGCTGGAAAGAGACAAGAGTGGAAGTCGATTCCTGCTCTGCTTGGAGGACCCCTCATCCCTGCTCTGCTTCCTTTCTTGACAAAAGGTCTTCACTCTGGAGATGCCACCAGTGGGCACAAAGAGCTCTGGAGAGATGTGGATTCCTAAACCTACAGGGGAACTGGGAGAGGGTTTTCTGACAGAACAATCCTACATACAGATGTTAGTTTGGCACAGCTATAATATTTGTTTTAATTCCCAGGTAATACCAAATTTTAAATGCACTATGACATAAAGAATAATTCTGACCATGGAAATATGAGGTGGGAATTATAAACAACAGAAGTTTTAAAAATGTGTTTGATTTCAAGTGTACAAGTCCCATTATGTGTGATCAGAGGACTCGGCAGCTGTCAAAGCTACAGAGGCCACAGGAGAACCAGCTTAGCTGAGCATCATTTAAGGCCTTCGTTGGGATTTGTCCCTGTAGGTAATGAGTAATGTTCACTTTTTATTACCTCATAGCCAAGGCACATTTTGTTACAAATATGGAACCTCTGACACTTAAAGTATTAGATTAGGGACACCACTGGGTGGGGGGCGGGGGCATTTTTGATAACCGCAGTTACCAACAGAGATGGGACTGTGATGAATTATGGAATCGACTTTGTCAAAGAAAATTTAGAATTGCACAAAGCACATATTAATGTTGGATTAATGAGTTTTCACTTTGTTCACTTCTGGGATTACAGCAGGTATTCTAAATGTTAATCATCTACTTATGGCAGAAGATAAAGTCACAGCTAAAAAGAAAACTCCACATATTTTGGAAAGGGGACCCCGCAACACCTTGAGTAAAAGGGATGAGTCAGTGTCCACTGGGCCGTGAGACCTACTGCAGTGGAGTTCAGTGGCATCTCCCTCCTGTTACTTCTGGGACACAGAACAGTGAAATCCTTTTTAGCCCTCTGCCCATAAGCATTTATGACTTCTGGAGATGCCACCAAAGATGACCAGCTGGAAATAGAGAAGCCTGAAAGCTCATGGAGAAGATTTTGCTTTTGAAAAAGTCAAAACAGAGAAGGTACCAGAACCCACAGAGCAGAGGCCAGGCCAGGAAGAGGGCGCTGTAGGAGAAGATAAAAGTGTCCTGAAATAGGCAGAGTGACCCCAGCATTTACCTTTGTCTTCTCTGTTTTCAGTTGGGGATGCAGCTGCTGTTCCTCATGGGAATTGAATGAGGTCCTGAATCGGCTAGGGCCAGAGAAGGGAACGTGGCTTAATCTGGCTTGCATGTTCTGTGCAGAATGAGAAAGCCTCCACGCCCTCCTCTGCCATCTCAGTATCTTTGCCACACTCACGTCCCTAACCAGAGGCACGGGGTTTATTGACCAGATGCCTCAGATGACCTGGAGTCCCCTGGGCCCTCATCCTTGAGGAAGACACCACAGAGCTCTGGTCTAGGTGAGATTTTCTTTCTCTTTTTTTGAGATGGAGTTTCACTCTTGTTGCCTAGGATGGCGTGCAATGGTACAATCTGCAACCTCCGCCTCCTGGGTTCAAGTGATTCTCCTGCCTCAGCCTCCCAGGTAGCTGGGATTACAGACACCCACAACCATGCCTGACTAATTTTTTGCATTTTTAGTAGAGACGGGGTTTAACCATGTTGGCCAGACTGGTCTCGAACTCCTGACCTCAGATAATCCAGCTGCCTCAGCCTCCCAAAGTGCTTCCCAGCACTTTACAGGCATGAGTCACCATGCCTGGCCTGGATTTCTTAACTATCAACCAACTTGTGGACAGGTAGGGCTCTAACCAGTTGGAAATGAACTCTAAATCAGGCGTTCCCAGTACATATCAGAGGAAATCACTCATAACTTAAGCACAGACTAAAAATTAAAATAGCATCAGGCGGCCGGTTAGCTCAGTTGGTGAGCAGACTGACCGCCCGGACAATAATAATTAAAAAAAAATTAAAATAGCAACAGCCATGAATGGGAAGAATTTCAATAAACCCTGGACAGGAACAGCACTGCTCCTTTTCTTCAAGCCATAGGGGCATTCAAAATTCTGTGGATTTATAGTTAATCTAACTTCCCTGTCTAACCAGATATTATCAGTATTTATGAACAGAAATGGACATAAAGAGATGAACAGTAATGAGAAAAGGTAAGAGCTGCAGAAATTAACTGGGAAGTTTTAGGGTTACACTTAAAATGTTAAGAAGAGGAAGATTACATAGAAATTTAATTTACTAATAGAGTTATATAGCTCACAATAAACAATTTAAACAAGTAAAAAGAATGAAGCTCTGGCTGGGCGTGGTGGCTCACGCCTGTAATCCAAGCACTTTGGAGGCCAAGGCGGGCGGATCACCTGACTTCGGGAGTTCAAGACCAGCCTGACCAACACGGTGAAACCCCGTCTTATTAAAAAAAAAAAAAAAAAAAAAAAGAATGAAGCTCCAAAAAGTCTAAATAAATGCTTCTTTCTTTTTTTGTTTTTTGTTTTTTATTGATACGAAAATACCCAAAACCAGCTTCTTTTCTTAAAGCAGATCTCATGGTACAATATTGATCCATGAAGACATTGCCCAGAAAATTTCTGCTCTCATCAGCACATACGGCTCCCATTCTAAAATGTCCTTGCTGTTACTTTTCTCAAATTAAATAAAAATAAAGCCTTCACACTGACTCAAGGTGGAAAGGGGAGCTGGCCCATTTGCCTTCTAGGCTCATCTCCTCAGTTAAAAGTAACCAAGATGTCAGGATGGGGCGATGTTCACAGTCAGCAAAGGGGCCTAGCTTCACCATTCACAGGGGACCAGCCAAGAGCTGTTCATCTGGGGTAGCTGAAAATAGGGTCCTGCCACCCAGAGCAACAACTATTCTCTTTAGTAAGTGCTTGGAACTGTTTCCAGGAAACATAACAATTACCCACCCGAGCCCTCACCTCTGAACGGAGAAGCAGGGTGTGGATTGTGCAGCAGAAGTTAAGTGGCTGCGTTCGCAGCGAGCTCCTTACTCTCCAGAAAGGATTCTCTAGGCCCAGTCGTCCCTGGGCTGGCTCTTGACTCTATGTGTCTCTCCGGCATGCTCTGCTTTTCCATCATTTCCCGCCTTGAAGACAGAGAAAAGAGTTGAAGAAGAATTTAAAACACCAAGTTCTTTACTAGACACTAAAAACTTCATCTTAAAAACATCCTTAAAAATGTCCATCACAATGACCTACCTGTGCTGCTTGCAGGCAGCCTTCCTCTCTGCCATCTCCATCTGCAAGGCTTGAGCACAGAGCTGTGGGAGAAAAGTACATCCACATCATGATCTGGCAGACTAGGCCCAAAAGCAAGGAGAAGACAATTACCCAGTTGTCAAGAGGCTTTCTGGCAGAACGAGTGATCTGAAAAAGCCAACACATGAGAACTTACATGTTGAGAGAGTCTTAAGGGCCGTGATACCATCTGCATCAGCGCTGAAGAATCCCACAACTGTGGAGAGGAAGGCTCCTTACCTTGCGTCTGTACGAGTCCTCTACCCACCACCACAGTTCCTGCGTGTCTTGAATCATTTTCTTTTCCTTTTTTTCCTTTCTTCTGTTTTTTTTTTTTTGAAACGAAGTTTCACTCTTATTGCCCAGGCTGGAGTGCAATGGCTCAATCTTGGCTCATCACAACCTCTCCGCCTCCCAGATTCAAGCGATTCTCCTGCCTCAGCCTCCCGAGTAGCTGGGATTATAGACATGCGCCACCACACCCAGCTAATTTTGTATTTTTAGTTGAGATGGGGGTTTCTCCATGTTGGTCAGGCTTGTCTCAAACTCCTGACCTCAGGTGATCCGCCCACCTCAGCCTCCCAAAGTGCTGGGATTATAGGTGCGAGCCACCAATTGTCTTGAATCATTTTCTTATGATTTAGAATCACATTTATCATATAAAGCACCATTTTCAGTATGATTTTAAATAATCTGCCATGTTCCTGTTATCCTCACAACTATATCCTTACATAATCTATCTACCATCTATCTATACGCAGAAAATGTATTTCATATAGTTGTAAAAGTACAATATGATCAAAACTTGCTATAATGATTCCTCCTTTTTTACTTAATGCTTGCTCGGTTCTGACAATTCCTTACTCATTCTCAGCATGTCCCTAATTCATCCTTTACTGGGCATCTTTTGTCAGTGATAAAGCTCTATTCTTCTTGCGTTAATATCCTTGCCATCTTTCACAGGGCAAAAACAGCTGGGCTTATAAACAGGCACAGTCCTTTTGAAGGATGTGGTCAATCCTACAACAACATGCTTTCCTAAGGATGATGACAATTCACACCACCCCTGGAACGGCTGGTAGGAACTGAGTTTCCACAGTCTGGCCGGCATTGGGATCAGGAGATGTTTCGCTACTTCACATGTTTTGGTCACTGGTAAATCTTACGGTACTTTGTTTTCTCTTGTGTGAATTCTCTCTCTCTCTCTAGATACCTCTTCTGACCATTTGTTTCTATTTCTGTGTTAACTGGGTCTAAACATTATACAAAGGTTAAAAACAGGGGGGAGGGGGAAAGAAAAAGGGAAAACACTCCAACAGGGGTTTCCCAAGAGGCTGGTGTTCAGTTTCTGAACTCACTTGTAGGTGTGTCTTTTTTCCATAAACAATTTTATGTTTGCCTCTGCCTCTGACAGCTGCCTCTCCTTTTCTGCTTGCTCACCTTCTTTCATTCTCAGCTTCCCGAAATGAGATGGGAGAGAAATGCATGCACATGAACCACTAGCCCAGGTTGGGGATTCTTTCTTCCCTTCCAGCATCTGAAGGCCATGATTCAAAGGTCCCCAGACAACCTTCCCAAAAATGAATCAACTGGAGGGAGAACTGATACCTCCCATTGAGGGACAAAGAAAAACTATACTCTGGCCTGCTGGCAAGTCACCTGTCATTTCCAGCTCGTCTTTGTAGTTCCCAACGAAGGTGACCCCTACTGAAGTTCACTGGCTTTAGTTGGGACCCAGAAGAGTCACACGCCAGAAATAGAGGTAAACAGGAAATACCCTGGCCTTTGTAGGGACAGAGTCTGCACTGATAACCTTGATTGCTGACTGTATGGTGGACATCCAGGTGTGCTAGGACCCCTGACCATCTCCCAGAAGTAGATTCCCATCTTTTCTGCAGCAAGATAACATATTAGTAGACCTCAATTAATTGCTAAATTTTTTTTTTTTTTTTTTTTGAGACAAAGTCTTGCTCTGTTGCCCAGGCTGGAGTGCAATGGCGCCATCTTGGCTCACTGCAACCTCCGCCTCTAGGGTTTAAGCAATTCTCCTGTCTCAGCCTCCTGAGTAGCTGGGACCTCAGGCACCCACCACCACACCCGGCTAATTTTTGTATTTTTAGTAGAGATGGGGTTTCATCTTGTTGGTCAGGCTGGTCTCGAATTCCTGACCTCAAGTTATCCACCCACCTTGGCCTTCCGAAGTGTTGGGATTACAGGCATGAGCCACTGTGCCTGGCCCATTGCTAAATATTTTTTAATCAGTGTCTCACGTTTAATTAAAAAAGACTAGTCATATGGCAGGAAAATAATTTGACCAAAACCTAAAAGACTGAAAATGACCAAGCATTGAATTTAACCATGCCTGTACCAGTACCACCTCTTTCCTGCAAAAAATTACAAGCAAGGATGTGGGAAGGGAAAAAAAAATATGCAGATTAAACTAATCAAGAGGAAGGACAAACTCAATTTTGTGCCCACTGAATTTGCCACAAATATTGCAGAAAATATTCTCAAGGACATTACAGTTGTCTCCTTTTGTTGGTACATGGTTCATGCAGCAGTATTTGTGTCAGTGAACATCTTACTCTTCCTCAGCAGTCTTTCTTTGTCCACAGATTTCTTAATGACTGTCGACCTTCGTTGTCACCTTTTAGACTTGAGGATGCACTTTGGCTTCCGTAGATCTCCATGAAATAAAGAGGTCTTCCAGGTCAATTTTAGTTCCTGGAAAGGATAAAACCCTTTTCTTTGTGGGCGTCCAAGTGGACCTGAGCCCTTGGTTAGAGTGGGGAGAGTAGAAGGTGAGAAAAATAAGGGCAAGAAGAAGTTCTTTTCTTCTCCAGGGCAAACTTTCTTCCATGCTATAGGGACTCCAACAAATAGCATACCTTCTTGGCTGCAGCTACTGGACCTCCAAGCTCTTAGCTGTGAATCCATGGATCCATCATTTACATTTCATGACTTTAAGACAGACTTGAGGAAAGACATCTAGGAAATAATAATTGAACAATGATGTGAATATACTTCACACAACTGAACTGTACACTTCAACATGGTTAAGGTGGTAATTATCATGTTATACATATTTTACCACAGGTTACAATGTTTCACAACTTGAAAAGGAAGTAATTACCTTGAGTTCTCAGCTAGGATTCGCAACATTTCACCACCTCCTCCTTCCTGATCTGCAGCAAAGAGCATCGTCTTCTGTCCCTGCTCTACTAGAGTCCACTTTCCCTTCCCCTGATACCAGCTATACTGAGGCTTGTTTGAACCTAATGCAAAACATTCTCGCTAATGACTGAATTCCTACAAATAATTCCATACAGACATTATATGATTTTAATCTTCTAAGGCATAAAATATTTGTTCCCATCATGGCTAAGATGCAGTGCAAATCCTGTCACAGATGTGGCTCATGTGCCTCTGAAATTCCTGAGGTATTCATTGAAATAATATCTTCCAAGTTCTTTGTAGAATGTTTTTTTTCTTTCTGATTTCTGCACATAGGATAGAACAAAACATGTACTAGGATTTCAATAGAAGCAATGTGTGACCTAAAAAGATGAAAGAGCCAGGCGCGGTAGCTCACGCCTGTAATCCCAGCACTTTGCGAGGCTGAGATGGGTGGATCAACTGAGGTCAGGAGTTTGAGACCAGCCTGGCCAACATGGTGAAATCTCATCTCTACTACAAAATACAAAAATTACCTGGGCATGGTGGCAGGCACCTGTAATCCCAGCTACTTGGGAGGCTGAGGCATGAAAGTCACTTGAACTGGGCCGGGGGTGTGGGGGGGTGGCGCGGAGGTTGCAGTGTGCCAAGAGCACGCCACTGCACTCCAGCCTGGGGGATAGAGTGAGACACTGTCTCCAAAAAAAAAAAGGGTGGGGAAGGAGAATTGTCTTGGACCACACATAAATTACACTAACACTAACAATAGCTGATGAGCTAACATCACAAAAATACTCATAATGTTTTAAGAAAGTTTACAAATTTGTATTGTGCCACATTCACAGCTATCCTGGGCTGCTTGTGGCCTGTCACCTGCTGGTTGGACAAGCTGGGTATAAAGTAATTGTCTTTTCTTTAAAGTTATTTACTTACTTTTTATTTTATTTTATTTTTATTTTTTACTTTTTAAATTGACATCTAACATTGTATATATTTATCATGTATCACATGATAAAAGAATCCCTCTGAATCACACTTCTCTCTTGGATTATGTGAATTTCTGCCATTTAAAGATCAGCATGAGTCAAAAAAAGCGATGACTTCATTCAGAAATGAGTATTAGATTTTAGTGCTGAAAAATAACTAAGGTAGGGACCTGAAAATGGCAAGAATAGTGTGGGATTTCTCTAAGATTCTTAATTCCATTAAAGTCTTATATGAATGAAGACAAAGACTTCCCCTGTGTAAGTTTAGATAGCTTCTGATAACATTCCTACACAGATTCCTCAGGATTTAACTATATGTTCTTGAAAACATCTTAATTTTAAATGTTTGTTTCAAGATGGTGAATTAAACAGAGATAGCCATTCGAAAGGCTGGACTCAGCATATGCTAAGTACGAAATGGAAAGGATTGAATTAGAGATCCGTGCAACATTGGGAATCATTTCAGATATACTATGTTGAACAGAATAAGGTAGACACAAAAGAGTACCTATGGCATGACATGCATCTATATACATGAAATTCTAGAATAAGCAAAATCAACCTATGATGAGAAAGGGATTGGCTGGGAAGAGGGGAGAGGAGAGTCTACTTTCTGGGGTGACAGAATATTGTAGATCTTGAAAGGGGGCTGGGTTATGCTGGAGTATGTAGTTTTCAAAGTTACTAAACTTACACTTAAGACTTGTATATTTTGTTCCATGTCACTCTTCTTTAGAAGAAAAATTTTAAAGAAATATTGAATTCTAGTTAGTTAGTCTTGCTAACCTATTCAGCAGGAAGTATATTGATGTTTCCAGTTCAGTTGGAAATACATCTAAAATAAATGGGCTGATGGATGGATAGAGGGATGGAAAGATGGGTAGATACATGTTAAGTCGTGTTCATTAATATGTTAACACATCAATGCTATATGTATGAACAGTTTTATAACAAAATGTTGATGGTAATTGTCAAAATCACTTGTCTCATGTCAGTAATTTGTTCTTTGAACAAGAGTTCCAAAATCATTATTACTCACGTTCTATATGTTTGAACAATTTTAGACACAATATCAATTGGATGCTTTCCCTGTCAGTTATGGAGTTCCAAAATGCAAGGGTACACGGGGAAATCTTGCAAAGGTGCTGCTTTCTGGATTTTGCTTTCAGGACAAAGACCAAATGGGAGAAACAAGCCTCATATCTCTTTCCACGGGAGAGTACAGACACACTATCATATATTCATACAAAGGAATTTTACTCAGCAATAAAAAAAACAAAACTTTTTTTTTTTTTTTTTTGAGACGGAGTTTCACTGTTGTTGCTCAGGCTGGAACAATGGCATGATCTCAGTTCACTGCAGCCTCCACCTTCCAGGTTCAAGCGATTTTCCTGTTTCAGCCTCCTGAGTAGCTGGGATTATAGGTGCGCACCACCACGCCCAGCTGGCTAATTTTTGTGTTTTTAGTAGAGAGGATTTCATCATATTGGTCAGGCTGGTCTCAAACTCCTGACCTCAGGTGATCTGCCTGCCTCAGCTTCCCAAAGTGCTGGGATTATAAGTGTGAGCCACTGCGCCCGGCTACAAACTATTAATATTTAAAACAATATAGATCAATGTGAAAATGATTCTGCTAACTTTACAGAATTCAGAACAAGAATACTTCTCCTCCTGGGGGGGTGGGGGTGGGGTGGGGGGGGTGGGAGAGGTTTAAAATAAAAATAAAAAATAAAAAAAAGAATACCTTTCCTCCTCTCCTATATAACTCCATTACATGAAATGGCAGTTCAGGGGGAGGATAGTAGGATGGAGGGAGGAGGACTGATGGATTTAAAAGAAGGAGAGGCCGGGCACAGTGGCTCACGCCATAATCCCAGCACTTTGGGAGGCTGAGATGGGCAGATCACCTGAGGTCAAGAGTTCGAGACCAGCCTGGCCAACATGGTGAAAACCTGTCTCTACTAAAAATACAAAAAAAGTCAGTAATGGTGGCAGGTGCCTGTAATCCCAGCTTCTCGGGACGCTGAGGCAGGAGAATCACTTGTACCCAGGAGGCAGAGGTTGCAGTGAGCTGAGACTGTGCCATTGCACTACAACCTGGGCAACAAGAGCGAAACTCCATTTCAAAAAAAAAAGGAGAAAACTTTGAAGAGGAGGAATGTGTTTATTATTTTGAATCTGGAATGTGGTGATGCTTTAATTGCTATATCCATATGTAAAAGTCATCAAGTTGTATTCTTTAAAAAGATGCTATTTACTATACAGGATTTTACAACACTTAAACTGTAGGAAGAAAATTTGAGACACAAATTATTACTTTTCATTTATCTGAAAAAAACATTGCAAATATTTTAAAAAATAATTACAGAACTTTACCTAGAAATTTATGATTCAATTTAAAAGGAAGATAAGAAAATACAATGGTCGGGAAGCCAAAGTCTTCTTTTAAATATTTAGAAACTTGGCCAGGCGAGGTGGCTTACGCCTGTAATTCAGCACTCTGGAAGGCACAGGCGGGTGGATCAGCTGAGGTCAGGAGTTAGAGAGTAGCCTGACCAACATGAAGAAATCCCGTCTCTACTAAAAATACAAAATTAGCCAGGTGAGGTGGTGAGTGCCTGTAATCCCAGCTACTTGGGAGGCTGAGGCAGGAGAATCACTTGAACCCAGAAGGCAGGGGTTGCAGTGAGCCGAGATCCCGCCATTGCACTCCAGACTGGGCAACAAGAGTGAAACTCTGTCTCAAAAAATAAATATTTAGAAACTTGCATTACATTCTCTGTAGCATATCCAAAAATATATCCACACTGTATGGAAGAATGAGAAAAAATATGTAAGTAAAAAGTCTTTAAGTTATGGATGAAAATTTTACATAAAAATATGGGTTTTTTGTTTTTGTTTTTTTGGTTTGTTTTTTTTGAGATGGAGTTTCACTCTTGTTGCCCAGGCTGGTGTGCAATGGTGTGATCTTGGCTCACTGCAACCTCCAACTCCCGGGGCCAAGTGAGTCTCCTGCCTCAGCCTCCCGAGTGGCTGGCATTACAGGTGCCCGCCACCATGCCCAGCTAATTTTTTGTATTTTTAGTAAAGACGGGGTTTCACCATGATGGCCAGGCTGGTCTCGAATTCCTGAACCTTAGGTGATCTGCCCGCCTCGGCCTCCCAAAGTGCTGGGATTACAGGCGTGAGCCTGCACCCAACCAAAGATATGTTTATATATACACAAAACTGAGAGTGGGCAGCTGCTATAATAATAATACCGGCTGGGCACAGTGACTCATCCCTGTAATCCCAGCATTTTGGGAGGCTGAGGCGGGAGGATCACTGAGGTCAGGAGTTTGAGACCAGCCTGGACAACATGGTGAAACCCTGTTTCTACTAAAAATACAAAAATTTGGCATGGTGTCACAACCCTGTAGTCCCAGCTACTTGGGAGGCTGAGGCAGGAGAATTGCTTGAACCCAAGAGATGGAGGTTGCAGTGAGCTGAGATCATGCCACTGCACTCCAGCCTGGGAGACAGAGTGAGACTCCATCTCAAAAATATATATATTATAATAATAATAATGCCTAGGTTATATTCCAACAGAAATAATCACAGATTGTTGTTTAGCCCAAGTTTCTAAAAACATTAACTTTTGAAAATCAATGTTTATTACTGCTGAAATAGGGCACTTCATGTCAGATTTTCAAAGTCCATAAATATTTGTATAACAGCTGGGTGTGGTGGCTCATGCCTGTAATCCCAATACTTTGGGAGGCCAAGACAGGTGGTTCACTTGAGGTCAGGAGTTCGAGACCAGCCTGGCCAACATGGTGAAACCCCATCTCTACTTAAAATACAAAAATTAGCTGGGTGTGATGGCGGGCACCTGTAATCCCAGCTACTTGGGGTTGGGGCAGGAGAATCGCTTGAACCCAGGAGGTGGAGGTTGCAGTGAGCCAAGATCACACCATCGCACTCCAGCCTGTGGGACAGAGTGAGACTCTGTTACAAAAAAAAAAAAAGATTTGAATAATATAGTCTTCTTGTAATGTTGATTAAAACTGTGAAAAAAGTGAGAATTAAAGTTAGTTAAAAACACAGGCCGAGCATGGTGCCTCACACCTGTAGTCCCAGCATTTGGGAGGCTGAGGCAGGCAGATCATGAGTCTTGCTCTGTCTCCCAGGCTGGAATGCAGTGGCATGATCTCAGCTCCTGCCACTGCCTTCTGAGTAGCTGGGATTCTCCTGCCTCAGCCTTCTGAGTAGCTGGGATTATAGGCACCTGCTGCCATGCCCAGCTAATTTTTTTTTTTTTTGGAGGTGGGGTCTCACTATGTTGCCCAGGCTGGAGTGCAGTGGCAATCCCACTATTGATCAGCACGGGAGTTTTGACCTGCTCCGTTTCTGACCTGGGCCGGTTCACCTCTCCTTGGGCAACCTGGTGGTCCCTCGCTCCTGGGAGGTCACCATATTGATGCCAAACTTAGTGCAGACACCCGATCGGCATAGCGCACTACAGCCCAGAACTCCTGGGCTCAAGCGATCCTCCCACCTCAGCCTCCTGAGTAGCTGGGACTACAGGCACGTACCACCACACCCAGCTAATTTTTGTATTTTTAGTAGAGATGGGGTTTCACCATGTTGGCCAGGCTGGTCTCAAAATCCTGACCTCAAGTGATCCACCCACCTCGGCCTTCCAAAGTGTTGGGATTACAGGTGTGAGTCACCATCACTGGCCTATCCTATTTCTTTCTATGTGGTTAATTTTTCTTGTTGCAAAGTACATTCTTTAGTGGAGATTTTATGTATTACATAACTGAAAATCTCTATCTTTTCCCCACTCTAGAAAAATAGTTTTGCTGGGTATAAAATTGTAAGTTGACAGTTGTTTCTCCTCAGCAAATGGAAAACTGCTCTGTTGTTGGGAAGAATGGTGTCACGTTGATTTCCACTGCAGATTTTGTGCCTTCCCTCTCTGGTAGATATTAAGTTTTATTTTTCTTTTCTTTTTTCTTTTCTTTTAGAGACAGTATCTCACTCTATCGCCCAGGCTGGAGTGCAGTGGCATGATCATGGCTTACTACAGCTTTGACCTCCGTGGGCTCAGGTGATCCTCCTACCTCAGCCTCCTGACTAGTTGGGGCCACAGGTCCACACCATCACCCCCTGGTTAATTTTTTATTTTTTGTAGAGACAAGGTTTTACTCTGTTGCCCAGGCTGGTCTTGAAATCCTGGCCCTTTGTGTCTGTTTGTGTGCAAGATCATGGCTCACTGCAGCCTCTCCCTCCTGGCCTCAAGCTGTCTTCTCATCTCAGCCTCCCAAGTAGCTAGGACTACAGGTACATACCACCATGTCCAGCTGATTTTTTTCTTATTTCTTGTAGAGAGGGTCTCATTCTGTTGCCCAGGCTAGTCTTGAACTCCTGGGCTTAAGTGATCCTCCCACCTCGTCCTCCCAAAGTGCTAGGATTACAGGTGTCAGCCATTGCACCCAGTCTGATTCAGATTTCTTAAAAGACTAAATGGCTGGGAGTGGTGGCTCATGCCTGTAAACCTAGCACTTTAGAAGGCTGAGGTGGGTGATTGCTTGAGCCTAGGAGGTCAAGACCAACCTGGCCAACATGATAAACCCAGTCTTTACTAAAAATACAAAAAAATTAGCTGGGTGTGGTGATGCATGCCTGTAATCCCAGCTACTTGGGAGGCTGAGGCAGGAGAATTGCTTGAACCTGGGAGCCGGAGGTTGCAGCAAGCTGAGATAGTGCCATTGCACTCCAGCTTCAGCAACAAAAGCAAAACTCGGCCAGGCGTGGTGGCTCACGCCTGTAATCCAAGCACTTTGGGAGGCCAAGGCGGGCGGATCACCTGAGGTCGGGAGTTCAAGACCAGCCTGACCAACATGGTGAAACCCCGTCTTTAAAAAAAATAAAAAAATAAAAATAAAAAAATAATAAAAAAAACAAAAGCAAAACTCTGGCTCAAAAAAAAAAAAGATTAAATGTTGGTTATTTGGCAATACCATGAGTACCATTGTTAACAGTCAGGGCTAAAAGCATCCTGAGAAGCTAAGCTTGGTGCCTCATGCCTATAGTCCTAGCACTTTGGGAGGCCAAGGGAGGAGGATTACTTGAGACCAGGAGTTTGGAACTAGCCCAGGCAACATGGCAAACCTGATCTTTACAAAAAAATCGATCAATAAATTAGCTGGATGTGGTGGCGTGCACGTGTGGTCCTAGCTACTTGGGATGCTGAGGTGGGAGGATTGCTTCAGCCCGGAAGGTTGAGGCTGCAGTGAGCCATAATCATGCCACTACACTCCAGCCTGGGTGACAAAGCAAGAGACCCTGTCTAAAAGGAAAAAAAAAAAAAAGCTGGGCATGGTGGCTCACCTGGTTAACATAGTAAGACCCCATACCTACAAAAAAGAAAAGAAAAGAAAAAAGGGCTGGGTGCGGTGGCTCACGCCTGTAATCCCAGCACTTTATTTAGGAGGCCGAGGCGGGCAGATCACGAAGTCAGGAGTTCGAGACCAGCCTGACCAACATGGTGAAACCACATCTCTACTAAAAATACAAAAATCAGCTGGGAGTGGTGGCATGTGCCTGTAATCCCAGCTACTCGGGAGGCTGAGGCAGGAGAATCACTTGAACCCGGGAGTAGGAGGCTGCAGTGAGCTGAGATCACGCCACTGCACTCCAGGCTGGGTGATGGAGTGAGACTCTGTCTCAAAAAAAAAAAAAAAGCTAGTGTGAATGTCTGTAGTCCTAGCTACTTGGGAGGCTGAGGCAGGATAAATCCCTTACAGTTCAAGGCTATGATTACACCATTAGTGAGCTATGATTACACCATTATACCCAGCCTGGATGACAAAATGATCCTGTTTCTTTTTTTTTTGTTTTGTTTTGTTTTTTGTTTTTGATATGCAGTCTTGCTCTGTTGACCAGGCTGGAGTGTAATAGTGCACCCTTAGCTCACAGCAACCTCCAACTCCCTGGTTCAAGCAATTCTCCTGCATCAGCCTCCTGAGTAGCTGGGATTACAGGCACTGCCATCATCTTTGTAAAGCCAGTATTAAAGAGGTTGGTAAAGAAGCAGATACTCTATCTGCTGGGGAATGAGATGTTTTGTTGTGGCTTGGACAATTTACATGTTTTGTGTTCAACATGATGATGGAGTGATCTAGTTTTGTATTGATCCATCACAATCGGTCTGATGTTGATGTTTTGTGAAATTGTTTATGCTCAACAGAACACCAAGACCTAGCTGTGTCAGGCCAATTTTTTTTTTCTCTTTTTTCACATTTTAATAATCATGAAACATCTCATTCTTGGCTGAAGGATCTACGTCCCTTTTACACAGAGAAGCAGCCTCGATTTCCATCCCAGGTGCACAGCGTCAGCTAAGTGATTCAATTCCACATCTATCTTAACCTTGTAGTTTCCACAGAAACGACCCTGGGTCCACTTTGCAGTCCACACCAGATTATGACTTTTCTACACACAGCTGTGCTGTGCTTTGAGCGTATCAAACACCGCTTCCCTTAAATTTCACCTGAATTCGACTCTTTCCCAAATCATATAACAATTCTTTTATTTTAGTGACTGTCAATAAACTTGACTTTGGTGGAATTACAGGTTTCTCCACTGATCTGATTGGGCTAGAACAAAACTATATACGGTATAATAAAAATGTTACAAAAAAATAAAAGCAAGGAAAAAGTGCCGGGAAAGGGACAGTTTGCGATTTAAGTAAGGTGCTCAAGGAAGGCCCCACGGATAAAGTGACATCTGAGCAAAGACCTGAAGGAAGCGGGAATTTTTTAATTGGCTGATTATCTGGGAAAAGGGCATTCCAGGAAGAGGGAAGTTAGTGCAAAGGCTCCGAGGACAGGCATACAAGGCATGTTGCAACCACGCTTTTAGTGAGGCCCCCCCCTGACAACCTCTTTCATTCTGAAGCCTACCCCTACCCCCACTGTTACTCCCTAATCCCACTTTTGCTTTTCTCCACAGAACTTTTCCCGACATAATTCCGTGTCGTTTGTTTTCGTTCACCGATGTAGCCCAAGCTCCTAGGAGTGTGGGACACACAAAAGGCGCTTGACAGCCACGTATGGAGGAAAGGAAGCCCGGGGCTGGGCAGGGACCAAGGCCAAGGGAAGGAGAAGACTAGGTTGCGTGGAGCCTTGGAGACCACTGGGAGAGCTCCGGCGCCACGCGTATCTGCGCGGAACGAGCCGCTAGAGGACGCTGTCAGTCGCACAGAGAAGCCCCTTGGATTCGATGCACGTCGACGCGCGTGCGCCGCGGCCCCGTCAAGGCGCCCGTCTGATTGGCTGTGGCTGGCTCGCAAAAGGGGCGTTGCGCATGCGCGCTCCTCCGCGCGAGCCGTGCTAGCTGGTTCCTGTTGCTCTCCAGCCTCCGTCGTCTCTGCAGCACCTTGAGTTCTCCTTCAGAGCGCTAGTGCCAGGAGCTGGGAATGTTCCCGGAATCTTAATAACCTGCTCAACACCACTCCGGACAGGGCGGAGCAGGTAAGAGGTCCCGTGGCCCGGAAGGGGGCGGGGCCTGGCAGGCGGCGGAAGACTGCAGCCGGGAGGCGGCGCGCACGACCCCGGGGAATGGCGCCATGACCGGGCACGGGGCGCCTGGGAGTTGGAGTCCACAGAGGGTCGACGCTGGGATTGAACTGGAGACTTGGGCCCGCCGAAGTTGGGCCTTCTGGGCCATCTCGCATATTCTCAAAGGCCGTGCGTGCCCTTAAAAGTCTTGGGAAGTGGCCGGGCGCGGTGGCTCACGCCTGTAATCCCAGCACTTTGGGAGGCAGTGGCAGGTGGATCACCTGAGGTCCGGAGTTCGAGACCAGTCTGGCCAACATGGGGAAACCCCCGTCTCTACTAAAAATACAAAAATGAGCCGGGCGTGGTGGCGCATGCCTGCAATCCTAGCTACTCGGGAGGCTGAGGCAGGAGAACTTGCTGGAACCCGGGAGGCGGAGATTGCAGTGAGCCGAGATCGCGCCACTGCACTCCAGCCTGGGCGACAGAGCAGGACTCCGTCTCAATAAAAAACAGAAGTCCCTGGGAAGCACGGCATACAATGAGGTTGGCTTATATTCACAGACGTAAACTGGGGCACCCTGTGCGTGTTCATTGGAGCCCCAGGCGCTCAGAGGAGCCTGCGGAATAGGCCGGAAAGGAAAGGGGAGTTTGAATCGCTCTTCGAAGACGGGAGTTTGCCGTCTTCATGGGCGAGCTTCCTAACCGCCCCCTTTACTCGGGAGCACTCGGCATGTCGTTTTGAACGCTGCTGTTCTTACTCTTCCTCCTCGTGGTTTCTAATAGAACTGTTAGAGGCTGCACGCAGCCAGCATTGGCTTGCACCAGTCTGTGTTTGGCACCACGGGCTGGCCTGTTTTCTCCACCCTCCTGCTCACACTCTGGGGCACCTCGAAACCTTTCACATTTTAACATAGGAGTAACCTCTTTCAGGAGCTTTTTGTTGTTGTTGTTGTTGTTGTTGTTTCTGACGGAGTCTCGCTTCGTCGCCCGGGCTGGAGTGCACTGGGCTCGATTTTGGCTCCCTGCAACCTCACCTCCCTGATTCAAGTGATTCTCCTTACTCAGGCTCTCCAGTAGCTGGGATTACAGGCCTGCACTACCACACCCGGCTAATTTTTTTTTGTATTTTTGTTAGAGACGGGTTTCACCATGTTGGCCAGGCTGGTCTCAAACTCCTGACCTCAGGTGATCCACCCGCCTCTGCCTGTGATGGGATTACAGGCATGAGTCCAGCCTGGTTTTTTCATAATCTTTGTCTTCCTAGTGAAATGGTAAGCTCCTCCAGGCAACCAGGATACTATGTGTCTAAAGCCTTTTTATGACCCCCTAGTGCCAAACTGTAGCTTTCAGTGGATCCTTGTGGATTTTAATTGCCAGGCATTTCTTGTCCTGATGACTCTGATTACCTTGCCAGTTACTACTGGCACTGCCAAGTCAGCCTAGGGCCAGATGAGAGAATGGACCATGCAAGTGAGCACCAGGAAATGACAGCACCCGGGATAACCCCGAAGGTCTGACAGTGTGATCTTTCATACTTTATAAGTGAAAAAACCTGAAGCCCAGAGAAGTCAGGCATTTGCGGAAGGTCACACGGCAAAGAGCTGGCATACATGATGTCACTGGATCCTGACCTTCCCTGTCACTGACAGAGGTGACTGGAGCAGGACACCCAGGCTTTGCAGAGACCACCCTCAGAGGTCTTTCTAGGACTCTCCATGATCAGACCTCTGTCAGAAGCAGGGCCACTGGGTGAACTTCGTTTTCAGACATCTCTATCAATAACTGCTTCTTCCTCCCCACTCCCTCACCCTACAGAACAGAATTGGCATCAGAATATAAAGTATTTGGCTGGGAGGTCTTTTGAAGGCCCCTTCCAATCCTAGCAGTCTGATTTTCATTGGAGTCTGTTGGTAAAAGCATCCTTTGTTCAGGATCCAATTCTTCCTAAGACTGGTTCCTGAGTTACTAAGGTGAAGAATGAGGAAGAGAAGTAATTTTATTCTCTGTTTTGCTTTGAGGAGGTGGAGGCTGAGATACGCTTGCCTATCATGAGTAACAATAAGTGATAACTTTAATCATGGATTTTCCGTAATTTTGACTTATTTTCATCTTTTCAGGATAAGCTTAGCATATATATCATTAAAAAAATAAACTCTTCAGGTGTAGAAATTTAGGTGTGGACATAATTGACTAGATTTCTACACTAAGCTGACCTCTTTCCAGGGAGTCTGACCTTTTTGTGTTCCTCATAACTTTTAGGGGAAACTGACTCTACTCTGTGATGCCAAGACAGATGGCAGTTTCCTTGTACACCACTTTCTCTCCTTCTACCTCAAAGGTATGCAACTTGTTGATGCTGTAGAAAAGAAACCCAAGGGGAGTATAGAAATAATAAAAACCAAAACTGTTTAAGGAACCTTTCACATTTTAATGTAGGAGTAACCTCTTACTTCTACATTAAATAAGAGCATTTACAAGCCAGGCTTTGGTGTTGGGATACCTGGGGGGGCTATTTTATTTATTATTACTGGGCCATCTAGTTCCCTCCTCAGCCCTGACAGAGAGTGGCATGTGCCCCCTGTTTCTGTGTCCTACCTTCCCCTTCTCCACCTACTGTGTGGACATCATCTCACTGAGGTCCTATGTGGCCTCCTGATTTTGTTGCTTCTCAGTCTTTGTGTATCTCGAGGTCTCTGGGTGCTCAACCCTATTGACACTTTGTCCTGGCAGTAGATGCTTCCTAAAGAACATGTCTGCTGCATGGCTGGGCCCAGTGGCTCACATCTATAATCCCAGCGCTTCGGGAGGCCGAGGTGGGAGGATTATTTGTGGCCAGAAGTTTGAGACCAGCCTAGGCAACATAGGGTGACCCTGTCTTTACAAAAAAATACAAAAATTAGCTGGGCACGCCTATAGTTCCAGCTACTCCAGAGGCTGAGGTGGGCACATCCCTTGAGGCCAGAGAGATTGAGGCTGTCGTGAGCCATGTTTGTGCCACTCTAGCCTGGACAACAGAGCAAGACCATCTCAAAATAAATAAATAAGTACCTAGTACTACATCTGATATTTAACAGAAGTATATCTTAGAATCAGCAGAATAAGACATAACTGTTAAATAAGAAAAGAGTACATCTTTTTTTAGAATCAAATTCTGTATGTTGGGTTGCAAAGCCTCTGGGTCTCTAGATTTGCCTTAGTGCTTTTGTTTCCAGAGGTACGAAGTCAGTGAGACTGGTTGTAAGCAGAGGATTTATTTAAAATCAATTATTTTGTTTTCTAGCTAATTGTAAAGTCTGCTTCGTGGCACTCATCCAGTCCTTCAGCCACTACAATATCGTGGGACAGAAGCTGGTAAATATTTTGGTGCTCCATGGTGAGGTCCCTGAGTGGGTGTGTGTGTCACGCATGGTCAAAAGCTTGGCTTTCCTGTTTGCTTTGTACAGAACTTAGTGAAGGAGGGACTAAATGAATCTTGGGATCCTGAACTCCTTATCTGAAGGGCAAAGGTAGCATCTCAACATGTTTCATTAATTGAGACTTTGTAGAACCAGACCTGCTCTTTGTAGATAGATGTTAATTAATCAAACCCTTCTCTACTTATTCTGGACCAGTTAAGATTTTCTCCTTCTCCATGAAAGTTTTGATTTTCATCCTCCTTGGTTGGAGCTCACATGTTGCTCTGGTGTGAAATTGGATGCCCCCCACTGTCTTTCCCTAAGTCTAGGGCTTCAGACCCCAATGTGGGGGAGAGACACTTTCTTTTCCTGCCCTTCACCACATCAGACACAGGCAGGCAAGAATCAGATGGCCAAGAGGCTGATGAACTTCCTGACCTAACGTGGGCCATTACCTAGGTTAGGTAGTTAGTGAAGACCAGGTGGACTTCACTGCCTGAAAATGGGAGCTGAAGGGCTGTTTTTTGTTTTTGGTTTTTTTTTTCCAGACAGGCCAGCCTTAGAGAGGGAGAGAACCGGGCTACTCTTTAGCAGTGATCTTTAAAATGCCAGTCTTGGGCCTGGCATGGTGACTCATGCCTGTAATCCCAGCACTTTGGGAGGCCGAGGCAGGCAGATTACCTGAGGTCAGGAGTTCGAGACCAGCCTGGTCAACATGGCAAAACCCTGTCTCTACTAAAAATACAAAAATTAGCCGGACGGGTGGTGTGTGCTCCTAGAGCGAGACACCATCTCAAAAAAAAAAAGGAAAAAAAATCTCTCCCAGAGATGCAGCCCCCACCAAAAAACATAAGCAAATCAGGTCCAGAAATGTATAAGCAGAACTGTACACCACACTTGGGTTTATTACAGTTTTGCAAAGCCGATTCAACATTTGAAAATCAACTATTGGCTGGGCATGGTGGCTCATGCCTGTAATCCCAGCACTTTGGGAGCCTGAGGCGGGCAGATCATGAGGTCAATAAATCGAGACTATCCTGGCCAACATGGTGAAACCCTGTCTCTACTAAAAATACAAAAATTAGCTGGGTGTGGTGGCGCACCCCTATAGTCCCAGCTACTAGGGAGGCTGAGGCAGGAGAATGGCTTGAACCTGGGAGGCGGAGGTTGCAGTGAGCTGAGATTGTGCCATTGCACTCCAGCCTGGGCAACGAGAGCGAAACTGTCTCAAAAAAAAGGAAACAAAACATGTTGCATTGCAGGTCTCTGTAGCATGATAGCATGACATTATGGCCACTGGATCTGCGTTTCAGATGAGACCGATGTGTGTTTGCATGTCTAAACTGGCCACTTTTTCTTTTACCTTTGAATGATCATCAGCGCAACAGGAATGGTATGCACAGTACTTGGCATGTGAAGTACTGGAGCGTGAGCTTGTATACTCATGCCATATTGTTGCACTTACAGAAATAGACTGGTAGTGAGCAAGAGCAAAGGTGATGATCAGGAGGCATTTTCTCTGTCAGCTGCAGCTATTGGAACAAATGGTGCTGGACAGCGGAGGACCCTGGGCGATTTGTGTGTGAATGAGCAACTGAGACCTGATGTAGGGGCATGGAAAGTCTAAAGAGTTACATATCCAACCCTCCTTCCCTCCCTTCCCTTTTTTATAGAGAATGAGTCTGCCTATGTTTCCCAGGATGATCTTAAACTCCTAAGCTCAAGGAATCCTCCTGCCTCAGCCTCTCAAAGTGCTGGGATTACAGGTATGAGCCACCACGCCCAGCCCCATGTGACCTATTTCTGCACAGATGGAGCAGTGGGTTACGCATTTAGATGCATCACCATCCCTGGGTGTTTGTTGAGATGTAGATCCTGAGCTCTGACCTCATTCTGGAGGTCTGAAGTTAGACTCAGGGATCTGCTTTTTTTTTTTTTTTTTTTGAGATGGAGTTTCACTCTTGTTGCCCAGCTAGAGTGCAATGGTGCACTCTTGGCTTACTGCATCCTCCACCTCCCAGGTTCAACGATTTGTCTGCCTCAGTCTCCCAAGTAGCTGAGATTATAGGCATGAGCCACCATGCCCGGCCAGGGAGGTGCATTTTAATCAGGCATCTTAAAGGGGTGCTTAATTGGATGGTAGTTCATGAAGAACCATATTTAAGAAGTCCTTGACACCAAGTGCAGTGGCTCACACCTGTAATGCCAACACTTTGGGAGGCCGAGGCGGGTGGATCACTTGGGTCCCGGAGTTCCAGACCAGCCTGATCCCTATGGTGAAACCCTGTCTCTACTGAAAATAACAAAAATTAGCCAATTGTGGTGGCACACACCTGTAATCCCACATACTCGGAGGTTGAGGCACAAAAATCATTTGAACCTGGGAGGCAGAGGTTTCAGTGAGCTGAGATTGCATCACTGCACTCCAGCCTGGGCAATAGAATGAGACTCTGTCTCAAAAAAAAAAAAAATTCCTTGAGCTTCAAGTCAGTGACGAGTAAAAAATGGAAAAAAAAAAAGTGGTCCTGGTCTGAGCAGGGGTAAGCATACTAAATATCTGCCTTCCTTTTTTTTTTTTGGTGGAGTTTCGCTCTTGTCACCCAGGCTGGAGTGCAGTGGCGCGATCTCAGCTCACTGCAACCTCCTCCTCCCAGGTTCAAGTGATTCTCCTGCTTCAGCCCCCTCAGTAGCTGGGACTATAGGCATGCGCCACCATGCCCGGCTAATGTTGTATTTTTAGTAGAGACGGGGTTTCACCATGTTGGTCAGGCTGGCCTCGAACTCCTGACCTCAGTTAATCCAACCGCCTCAGCCTCCCAAAGTGCTGGAATTTATAGGCATGAGCTACCATGCCCGGCCTGACCTTTTTTTTTTTTTTAAAAAAGAGTTTATATTGCTGGAATACTTATGAGAGCACTGCCCCAGTTAGAAGAGAAGGAGGACTTATTCATACTCAGTTCTTAACTCTATTCCAGGCAGCCCGACAGTTACAGTCCATGAGTTGTGTTCTTTCAAACCTCAGAACAATCTTAAGGTCCCATGCCACTGACGGATAAACAGAGCAAAAAGTGTGGGCCTTTGGCCAGGTGCAGTGGCTCACGCCTGTAATCTCAGCACTTTTGGAGGATGTGGCAGGTGCATCACCTGAGGTCAGGAGTTCAAAACCAGCCTGGCCAACATGGTGAAACCCGGTCCCTACTAAAAATACAAAATATTAGCTGGGTGTGGTGGTGCATGCCTGTAATCCCAGCCACTTAGGAGGCTGAGGCAGTAGAATTGCTTGAACCTGGGAGGTGGAGGTTATAGTGAGCTGAGATTGCTCCATTGCACTCCAGCCTGGGCAACAAGAGTGGGAAAAAAAAACAAATGTGAGCCCTTATTTCTACACTGGCATTTTCCAGACTTTGACCAGCCATCATCTTGTTGTTTTATTATTACTTGTTTTTAAATATGTTTAATTTTATAAATATATACATTTAAAGATGAAACTTTGTATCACCATTATAAATTAAAATCTAGCCTGGTCAGTATAGTAAAACCCCGTCTTTACTAAAAATACAAAAATAAGCTGGGCGTGGTGGTGCGCCCTGTAGTCCCAACTACTTGGGACACTGAGGCAGAAATAGCTTGAACCCAAGAGGCAGAGGTTGCAGGGAGCTGAGATCATGCCACTATACTCCGGCGTGTGCGACGGTGAGACTCTGTTTCAAAAAAAAAGACAAAAACAGTATTGAGCTGGTGGGTGAGTGGCTCATGCATATAATCCCAACACTTTGGGAGGCTGAGGTGGGAGGATCAGCTTGGCCCAGGAGTTCAAGACCAGCCTGGGCAACTTACTGAGACCCTGTCTTTACAAAAGGATTACAGGGGTGAGCCACCATGCTCAGCCCCTTTTTTTTTTTTTTTTTTTTTTTTTTTTGAGATAGACTTTCACTTTTGTTGCCCAGGATGGAGTGCAATGGCATGATCTTGGCTCACTGCAGCCTCTACCTCCTGAGTAGCTGGGATTACAGGCATTGCCACCATGCCCAGCTAATTTTGTATTTTTTTTTCCTAGAGACGGGGTTTCACCATGGTCTCGATCTCTCGTGATCCGCTCTCCTCGGCCACCCAAAGTGTTGGGATTACAGGCATGAGCCACCGTGCCCGGCCAATTTTGTATTTGTAGAGACGGAGTTTCTCCATGTTGGTCAGGCTGTTCTCGAACTCCTGACCTCAGGTGATTCACCCACCTTGGCCTCCCAAAGTGCTGGGATTATAGGCGTGAGCCACTGTGCCAGGCCTAGGTTTTTGTTTTTTGTGTCTTTTTGAGACAGGGTTTCGAGCTCTCGTTCAGGCTGGAGTGCAGTGGCATGATCATTGGGTCACTGCAGCCTTGACTTCTTGGGCCCACGTGGTCCTCCCACCTCAGCCTCCTGAGTTGCTGAGACTACAGGTGCAAACTACACTTGGCTAATTTTTTTAATCTATTTGTAGAGACGAGGTCTCTCCATGTTGCCCAAGCTGGTCTTAAACTCCTGGACTCAAAGGATCTGCCTGCCTCAGCCTCCCAAGTAGTTGGGACTCCAGGCATGTGCCACCATGCCCAGCTAGTTTTTCTTTTAATGTGACAATTAAATGGCAATGCGCATCTGAAAACAGGTGGAGGATTGTGGGTTGAGAGCTCCCAGGGGAATGAAGACAAGCCTGTACATTGGGTGGACAGATACACTTCTGCCATGTTTGGAAGATGTCTTGTGCCCTCTTGCAAGCTGGCATCTAGTCTGATGGGTTCCCCTACAAGGCACAGTAACTCTCTCTGTCATGTTTAGGGTGTCAACCTGACCATGGCGCGGGAGCGTGGGCAGCTTGTGTTCCTCGAGGGACTCAAGTCTGCAGTGGACGTCTTCTTCCAGGCTCAAGAGAAGCCACACCCGCTGCAGTTTCTCAGGTCAGTCAGTCTGCAGCCCAAGAAGCACACACTTGGCCAGTGGGCCCAGGCAGGGTTCTTGGTTGCCGCGTGATTCCTTCTTATTGTGCAGGAGGATAGAACTGGCTTCAGGAGTCAGACACCTCATCTGGTGTTGCAGCATCATCAAATGCTGGCTCTTATCATGGGGCTGAGAGTGGACATTGTCCCAAAAGCTCTAGAGAGGATCATTTGCTAGAAGGATGGCAGAACGATATGCTTCACTGTGTTTTCCAGCCCTGGCTTAGAGCCTAGCATGCACCTTTGCTCTGTGCTCGGCTTGATATAGGAGTCAGCAAACTATGGGCTATGGGTCAGCTGCCTGTTTTTGTAAATAAATTTGTTTTGTTTGTATTTTTAAAAAATGTTTTGTCTTTGGCCGGGCGCGGTGGCTCACGCTTGTAATCCTAACACTTTGGGAGGCCGAGGTGGGTGGATCACCTGAGGTCAGGAGTTCAAGACCAGCCTGGCCATCATGGTGAAACCCCATCTTTAAAAAAAAAAAAATGTTTTGTCTTTTTAAAAATTCTTTATTTTTATTTTTTGTAAATAAAATTTTAGTGGAACACAGCCACATTCATTTGTTTGCATGTTGTCCCTGGCTGTTTTTACACTACAAAAACAAATAGAGTTGAGTGGTTGGGACCATATGACCTGCAAGGCTAAAATATTTACTCTCTGGATGTTTAAGAAAAAATTTGTCCCCTGGTTTGATATTCAACAACACAGCCCTGAGATTGGTTTTCCTGCTTTTCCTCCTTTCTGAACATTGGCCATAAACATAGCTCTGTGAAGATTCTGGAACTTCCCCCCACTGCCTCATCTCTCAGACACACACAGCCTTATGTGGTGCTGTGAGGCCATGTTTCCTGACCCTGTGTCACACATACCCCTTAGCATCTCTGACCTGGGGCTTCATTTGAAGGTAGGGGCTGGTTACACCTCCTCCTAAGGGATGGGGGAGATGTCCTCATTGTTAGTGAAGTTAACCCAGTGCAAGGAACTTATCCCTGTAGCATACGACAGTAGGCCCTGAGCTCTTTTCCTCCACTCATTGCTGAGAAATGATGACTGGGGATAGTCACTGGAGAAGATGGAGATGGGCAAGTTGGCTTGTGTCAGAAACAAGTCAAATCTGTTACCTCTGCAAAAGGCTTTAGGCCACTGTCACTCACCATCAGGGCGCCTGAGTTGCTATTTAACTTCCTATTTTCATTATTTTTTTTTGAGACAGGGTCTTGCTCTGTTGTCCAGGCTAGAGTGCAGTGGTGCAAACACAGCTCACTGCAGTCTCAACCTCCTGGGCTTAAGCACTGCTCTCATCTCAGCCTCCTGAGTAGCTGGGACTATAGGGTCATGCCACCATGCCCGGCTAATTAAAAAAATTTTTTCTGTAGAGACATGGTCCCACTTTGTTGCCTAGGCTGTTCTTGAACTCCTGGGCTCAAATGATCATCCCACCTTGGCCTCCAAAGTGCTGGGATTACAAGGTGTGATCTACTGTGTCCGCCCTGTTTAACTTTTTCCAGCTGTGTATGACCTCCTGGAAAGGCTTCTGCCTGCGCAGCCAACGTTGATTTTCCAGGTGCCTTAAGCTCTTAGGTTGAGAGGCTTTATGGAGTCTCTCTCTCTCTCTTTTTTTTTTTTTTTTTTTTTGAGACAGTCTCTTTCTGTTGCCCAGGCTGGAGTGCAGTGGTGTGATCTCAGTCTTGGCTCACTGCAACCTCCACCTCCCAGGTTCAAGCGATTCTCATGCCTTAGCCTCCCAGGTAGCTGGGATTACAGGTGCATGCCACCACGCCTGGCTAATTTTTGTATTTTTTGTAGACAGGGTTTCACCATGTTGGCCAGGCTGGTCTTGAACTCCTGACCTCAAGCGATCTGCCCACCTCAGCCTCCCAAAGTGCTGGGATTACAGGCGTGAGCCACCATACCTGGCTATGTATGATGTCTCTCAAGGGCCCTAGGAGCTGATTATTTTTGTGTCCCCCGGTTTCTATCACAGTGCTTTATACCTAGTAGGCCTCAGGAAGTATTTGAATTGGAGTACAATTATTCCTGTACATGTGCATGTCTTTTCTTTCTAATCAGATCATGAACTCTTTGTTGCCAAGAATTGTGATACAGTCCTTTGTCTCCCCCTAGCCCTCTCCTGTGGTGCTACTTGTTCTTGGTAAACATCTGTAGAGAGAGTGAAGTCTGGTAACTTTTGTTCTGTCTCTCCAGGGAGGCCAATGCTGGGAACTTGAAACCATTGTTTGAGTTTGTACGGGAGGCCCTAAAGCCAGTACACAATGGAGAGGCTGGGTGGACCTACCCGGTGCTGCTGGTGGACGACCTCAGTGTGCTCCTGAGCCTGGGCCTGGGGGCGGTGGCTGTGCTGGACTTTATTCACTACTGCAGAGCCACCGTGTGCTGGGAACTAAAGGTACTAATGGAACTGCCTTCTGTGCACCCACCTGTGACCTCCAGGAGCTCAGACAGGTCCAGACTCACTTGGTGTGATCTTTTTATTTGCTTGGAGTTTTGGCTTTACTCTGGAGGCTCAGAAAGCTTGTACTCCAGCCACCCTGCTTTCCCTTACCTGCCATTGCTGAAAAGTAAAGCACCCTCAAAGTAAAGTGATGATGAACATTGCGTACAGTGGGCTGGTCACGTATGGCACCACTGCAGTCCCAGGTCTGCCACACATAGCCTGTGTGTCCTGGGGCAAGTTATTATTGTCCCTGAGTGTATTTTATAGATCCGCTAAGTTAATGAGTATAAGCTACTTTAAAAATTATAAAGGGCAATACAAGCATAGGATATACAATATTACCTTTATTACCAAGTTAGGAGGGACAAACAGATTTTCCCATAATAGAGGTTTGGAGTTTTTGTTTTCTTTTGGCTAGTCAGGTGAAGCAGTGGGAGCAGAGAAAAAAACAAAGAAATCTGTAACTGGTTGTGATCAATTAGACGTAAATACTACTGCACTCACAGCCATAATAGAGTTTTAACAATTATAATAGGCCAATCAGTAAAATAGGAATGACTGTAATGTCCAAGCAAGCTGTATGGAAAGCGCCACACTCTGAAATCTTGATTGTGAGTCCTTGATTGCCAGTGACCAAGGGTGAGCTCACGCTCAAAATCTCTCGGCCTCGAGGAAGGGGTTTGATTTCCTTTTATATGTTGCTCAGGGTGAGGGGGGGCAAAGCGGAATTTTGCAGAAGCAGAAGAAGCAAGTTAGGAGAGGAGGCTCCCATGATTGTTGATTAACTAAGGAGGGTATACACAAGCGGTTCCCATGATTGCTGGTTACCAAGCGGGGGCATTCAGTACTTTCCATACAATCAATCAAAGGGGTATTCACAACAGCAAGTGGGCTTGTCAAGCAGGATATGGTTACAACGGTTATATGTTTCTATAGTTCTAAGCACAACATGACCCAGCACAGTGTGGTCCAGGTATACATTCAAGGGAGAAATGGTGGGGGGGGAGAAGCCAGGACGGAGTCAGTCAGGTTCACATCTAAGTTGGAGTTAGTTTGGTTCATCTCATGACTGTGGTGACTACCTCACAGGTACCTGACTGCAAGAGTGAAGTGAGATGAAGCTTGTAACATGCCAGCACGGTGTCTGGCCCACGGTAGCCATTTGTCATTGTGCGGTGGTGCAGCTGGCAGGAACGTGTAGATATTGGCATGGTGTGGTCAGGCTGAGCATGCAGAGCAGTGGGAGAGATAAGCTAACTGAGTTAGCCAGGCTTGCGGGTATCCAACAGTGTGTGTTGAACACCTGTGTGCAAAGTCCTGCCTGGAAGAAGCTGTCCTGGCTATGGTTGCAGAGCAAGGAGCCAGGGTAATGCAGAAAGAATGGGAGGAGGAGGAACTGTCAGGAATGTGGAAGGCACAGTCTGGATGGCGGGGTGAGAGTAAGTAGCCAAAGCTACCTTCCACAGCTCAGCTGGGTCTTTGGTCTGCTACTACCCTCTTTTTGTAAGAATACTTTTTTTAGTTGAAAAAGTAAAACTTGGCTGGGCGCGGTGGCTCACGCCTGTAATCCCAGCACTTTGGGACGCTGAGGTGGGCGGATCACAAGGTCAGGAGTTCGAGACCAGCCTGGCCAACATGGTGAAATCCTGTCCCTACTAAAAATACAAAAAATAGCCGGGTGTCGTAGTGGGCGCCTGTAATCCCAGCTACTTGGGAGGCTGAGGCAGGAGAATTGGTGGAACCCAGGAGATGGAGGTTGCAGTGAGCTGAAATCACGCCAGTGCACTTCAGCCTGGGTGACAGAGCAAGACTTCATCTCAAAAAAAAAAAAAAAAGAAAAAGTAAAACTTGGGCATCGCTTAAAAAAAAAAGAAAAGGAACAGAGGAAGAGTTAAAGCGCGCTTTAGCAAAAAGTGCTGCTGTTTCTCTCCTCCCTCCAACGTGCATCCTTCCAGCCAGTCTGTACAATTGTGCACATATTTGTGTTTTTTTCTTTTCTTTTTAACTTTTTTTAGAGACTTGGTCTCACTATGTTGACTAGGCTCAGGTGATCCTCCTGCCTTGGCCTCTCAAAGTATATGCACATACTTGTCTCCCTGCATTTTTCTTCATGTTACTGGTAACCTGCTATCCACACTGTTTGCTACTTTTTTTTTTAATTTAGTAATACACAAGTATATTTTGTTTTCATTTAGTAATACACAGTATATTTCATTTAGTAATATGCAGTATATACGATCCATTGCCCCAAAATAACACATGGATCTGCTTCATTCTTTTTACTTTTTTTTTTTCTGATCCTGATTTATAATTTAACGGCTGTGCAGGTGCCAGTCCCTCATTTCTGCCGCTCAAAGGCCTACTGCTCTGGGGTCTGGGTTTTCTGCTCAGAGGCATGGGTGTGCGGGAGCCTCTGGCTAGGCACACATTCACTCGCCATTGTCTCTGAAGCAGCAGCTTCCCCCGCGAACTTGGCTGACACCACCAGGACTCAGAAGCTGCACGCACAAGGGTTGAGGGTCACGTCCTCCACCTCCACATGCTCCACCTCCAGGTCCTGCTGCAGCTTTTCCTGGAGGTATTTGGCGGCGATGAGTTCCATGACAGCAGTCCAGCTGGGGCCACAGCCCAGCAGGGACAGAGCCCCAGCTCAGATCCCAGCCACGCTGCTTTGCACCCCTGCAGGAGCCACTTATGTTTTTCTTTTTCTTAATTATTCTTTTTTTTTTTTTTTTTGAGACAGAGTTCTGCTCTTGTTGCCCAGGATGGAGTGCAGTGGCCCAACCTCTGCCTCCCAGGTTGAAGCGATTCTCCTGCCTCAGCCTCCCAAGTAGCTGGGATTACAGGTGCCCGCCACCATGCCTGGCTAATTTTTAAAAATATTTTTAATGGAGATGGGGTTTTACCATGTTGGCCAGGCTGGTCTCCAACTCCTGACCTCAGGTGATCCACCCACCTTGGCCTTCCAAAGTGCTGAGATTACAGCTGTGAGCCATTGTGCCTGGCCTTGTCTTTGTGCTCCCCCGTACACCTTATGCTTCCCTCCCCCCTTGGCCTTATCATCCTGCATTGTCAGCATCTGTCTGTGTCCAGGGCCCATATCTCTCACCTGTTATTCCTACTGTGGGATCTTGTACACTAAGTATTCAGGAACTGTCGACTGAATGAATAGGTGCCTAGCAGGATGGTGACACTTCAGTAACATTCAGGAATTCAGGAGAGCTAATTTTGAAGACTGCAGGGTGAGCTTGGTTTAGATGAAGTGAGCTGAAAATATAGGTTGGCTCTGGTGGTGAAATGGTCCAGTAGATGACTGGAATCAGGATCTGGGAGCCCAGGTAGGGGCTGGCTGTAGCAGCAGCAGGGAGGGTGATCTGTGAGGATGCGCAGGGGAATGGAGGCAGTGAGAGGCTGGTGCTCCCTGACTCGGGGTGTCCCTTCCAGTAAGGACCAGGTTTCCATCTTGTATCTGCTGCAGGGAAACGTGGTGGTCCTTGTGCACGGCAGTGGAGATGTGGAGGATGAGGAGAATGACATCCTGCTGAATGGCCTCAGTCATCAGAGCCACCTGATCCTGCGGGCTGAGGGCCTGGCCACTGGCTTCTGCAGGGATGTGCATGGGCAGGTATGCAGGGACCCACTGGGCAACGGGCTGCTTGCCCCGTGTACCTATGATTCCCGACTGCATAAGGGAGAGTAGGGCCTGAGGGACTGTCTGGTTGGGACTGAACTTTAGGTGGAAAGGAAACATTGGAAATTGTGAGACTTCAGGTCAGAGATCTGCTCAAGATGGTGCTTAGCCTCATGGACCAGCACGCATTTTCCATGGGAGTCCCATTTGTGACCAAAGTGGAGTACTCTTAAAGAGGAGACAGTTGCCTAGAGTGGAATGCAGGGGCATGCCATCAAATAACAGCAAAATTTCTCTGCAGTACTGCAGCAGGCATTGTCCATTCAGGTCAACACTGTTCCTTTTAAAATAATGACCAGGGGCCGGGCGCAGTGGCTCATGCCTGTAATCCCAGCACTTTGGGAGGCTGAGGCAGGCAGATAACTTGAGGTCAGGAGTTGGAGATCAGCCTGGCCAACATGGTAAAACCCCATCTCTAATAAAAATACAAAAGTTAGCCAGGCGTGCTGGTGCAGGCCTGTAGTCCCAGCTACTTGGGAGGCTGATGCACGAGAATCGCTTGAACCTGGGAGGCGGAGGTTGCAGTGAGCCGAGATTGTGCCATTGCACTCCAGCTCCGGTGACAGAGTGAGACTTCATCTCAAACAAACAAACAAAAACAGGTATCTAGCCTTCCTGGGCCTCTGCATTGAATGTACAAATTCTAATGTGATTTTTTTTCTTTTTTTTGATATGGAGTCTTGCTCTGTCTCCCAGGCAGCTGGAGTACAGTAGCGTGATCTCAGCTCACTGCAGCCTCCGCCTCCCAGGTTCAAGTGATTCTTCTGCCTCAGCCACCAGGGTAGTTGGGATTATAGGCGTGTGCCACCATGCCTGGCTCATGTTTTTGTATATTTAGTAGAGACAGGGTTTCACCGTGTTGGTCAGGCTGGGCTCAAACTCCTGACCTTGCGATCTGCCCACCTTGGTCTCCCAAAGTGCTGGGATTACAGGCATAAACCACCGTGCCTGGCCACTAATGTGATTTTCAAAATTAGTCTAGCCCACAAGTACAAAACCATGCTTAGAAAAGAACTAAGGGGCTGGGCACGGTGGCACATGCCTGTAATTCCAGCACTTTGGGTGGCAGAGGCGGTGGATCACCAGAGGTCAGAAGTTCACCACCAGCCTGACTAACATGGTGAAATCCCATCTCTACTAAAAATACAAAAAAAAAAAAAAAATTAGCCAGGCTTGGTGGCACATGCCTGTAATCCAAGCTACTTGGGAGGCTGAAACAGGAGAATCACTTGTACCCTGGGAGGCAGAGGTTGCAGTGAGCCGAGATCGCGCCATTGCACTCCAGCCTGGGCAACAAGAGCAAAACTCCCTCTCAAAGAAAAGAAAGAACAGCCAGGTGCGGTAGTTCACGCCTGTAATCCCAGCACTTTGGGAGGCCGAGGTGTGCAGATCACCCGAGGTCAGGAGTTCTAAACCAGCCTGACCAACATGGTGAAACCCCATTTTTACTAAAAATACAAAATTAGCTGGGCATGGTGGCACATGCCTGTAATCCCAGCTACTCAAGAGGCTAAAGCAGGAGAATCACTTGAACCTGGGAGGCAGAAGTTGCAGTGAGCCGAGATGGTGCCATTGCACGCCAGCCTGGGCAACAAGAGTGAAACTGTCTCAAACACACACACACACACACACACACACACACACACACACACACACACACACACACACACGGGCCAGGCATGGTGACTCACGCCTGTAATCCCAGCACTTTGGGAGGCCGAGGTGGGCAGATTACCTGAGGTCAGAGTTCCAGACCAGCCTGGGCAATATAGTGAAACCCCGCCTCTACTAAAAATACAAAAATTAGCGGGGCCTGGTGGCACATGTCTGTAATCCAGCTACTTGGGAGGCTGAGGCAGGAGATGCACTTGAACCCTGGGAGGTGGATGTTGCAGTGAGCCGAGATTGTGTCACTGCACTCCAGCCTGGGCAACGGAGTGAGACTCTGCTTCAAAAAAAATAAAGTAACATAAAAATGAGGGTCTTTCACTAAAAGACTTTTTCCTTCCTTCTCCTTTTTCTTCTCTTCCACATTTTCTGTATTGAGCCAATATGACTATTGTAATGGAGGGTAACCCTTTATTTGTAGTTAGCTGGTGATAGGCTTTATTTTACAAGTTGGCCCCATTACCGGATGGCACATCTGACTGTGATCTCATAGAGGCCTCAGCTGAAGGTCACAGAGAAGGCAGGGTGGGGTTCCCAGTAGAGCATGTTCCCAAGGTGGCTGCCCCTCTTTCATTCTTCTCTGTCTCTGTAGCTGAGGATCCTGTGGAGGAGACCATCGCAGTCCACATCTCAGCGGGATCAGAGCCTCACTTACCAGTATAAGATACAGGACAGAAGCGTGTCCTTTTTTGCCAAAGGAATGTCTCCTGCTGTTCTGTGATCTGATTTCGGAGCAGCTAAAGCTACACGGGACTGTTTTTGGACGTGGAAGATGGCGCAACCTAGCAAGAATGAGTCTTTCTCCTCTGTAGTAGTATTTTGGGCTGGACTGGTGACTCCACGGTGACCAGGGAGAGTTGAGTGCTGCAGTGATGGCATACCTTGGCTATTCTGGGGCCTGTTGGAAAACACAACAAGGGACAATGATCCTACTTCTGCTGAGAGAGAGGCTGGATGCTAGACCCCAGCAAATGGGGTCCTTTGGAGCTTTTGTTTAAATATGCCTCAGTCCCAGCTGCCCATTTTTGGTTGATGTGCCTTTCAAAGCCAAAGTGGGTATAAATGTGCCAGCCAGGAAATAGTCTGGGATGGCAGGTATGCAAGGTGACAACTAGGACAGTCATGGCTGGAATAAAGTAAGTTTCCACACTGGGGCTTCCTGTGGGTTGTCTTGTTCAATTTCCATCCTGGAAAGGTACTTTCCTTTTCCCTTTGAGTCCAGTGAGGAAACAGACCTAAGAGAGGTTTGGGAGCGCACAGGCTGCACACCAGGCTGTAGGTAACTGCGCCTCAGAGTCCATGCTTGCTGACTGATAGTTGTGGAACTCAGACGCCAGCTTCTCCAGTTTCTGTGGTGCCTTGCCTTTATGCCAACAAATCCTAGCCATTGAGGGCCTGGCACCAGGGCCTTGGCCACATGAGGCCCTGTGTAGGCGCAGGTGTGTATGGCCTTGGTGAGAGGGGGTAAGGGGATGTTCTTGCTGCCAAGCAGGTGGGGCCTTGGTGAGGAGCTGGTGCCTCCCTCACCTGTGAAGACTGCAGGAGGTGAACACTTGTTCCCAGATCCTGTAGATGGTAATTAGTCCCACTCAGCCCCCTCAGTTGAGGTCACCTCAGAGTAGACACCAAGTGTATTCTCTTAAAATGGGTGCTTTTTTGGTATACAAATTAAACTACAGTGAATTTTTATCTTAAAGAAAATGAAAAAATAATACTATTCGTTGTATACTAAGGAACTTGCATAGCTGCTGTTTTCTTTTTTTTTTTTTATTTTTTATTTTTGAGATGGAATCTCACTTTGTTGCCCTAGCTGGAGTACCATGGCGCAATCTCAGCTCACTGCAACCTCCACCTCCCAGATTCAAGCTATTCTCCTGCCTCACCCTCCCAGGTAGCTGAGATTACAGGCACGTGCCACTGCGCCCAGCTAATTTTTGTATTTTTAGTAGAGACAGGGTTTCGCCATATTGGCCAGGCTGGTCTTGAACTCCTGACCTCAGGTGATCCACCCACCTCGGCCTCCCAAAGTGCTGGGATTACAGGTGTGAGCCACTGCACCTGGCCTCTTCTCTTTTTTTTTTTTGAGACGTGGTCTCTCTCTGTTGCTCAGGCTGGACTGCAGTGGTGTGATCATAGCTCACTGTAGCCACGACCCTCTGGGCTCAAGGGCTCTTTGCACCTCAGTCTCCCAAGTAGCTGGGATTACAGGTGCATGTCGCCATGCCCAGCTCATATCTGTTGTTTAATTTTAACTTTTTACATTTTTTAGTCTTTGGGAAAAATTTACCACACTTCTCTTCATACAATTGTATATGTTATCCCTCTGAAACAGTAAGCTGCTTTTATTCTCAAAATATTGTAGACCTGATAGAATATTTGAAAGTTATGAGTGCAATTAAGAGAAAGTAGTTATTAAAGAATCTAACCTAATGATTCTTTCATTAAGACTTCAGTACTTATACAAACTTTATTTGAGCTCCAATTTTGAATGGGCAAGGCACCATTTTTTACATGACATAAATGTTGCTAGCATGTTTCTTCACTTAGTTTATAAATGTTTTCACTAATTTTTTTTTTTTTTTTTTTTTGAGACAGATTCTTCTCTCTGTTGCCCAGGCTGGAGTGCAATGTGGCACTTCTTAGCTCACCTGAATTCCAAGTAATCCTCCCACCTAAGCATCCTGAGTAGCTGGTACTACAGGTGCCCACCACCACGTCTGGCTAATTAAAAATTTTTTTTTTGTAGAGGCAGGTGTCGCTTTGCTGCCCAGGGTAGTCTTGAACTCCTGGACCTAGGAGATCCCCCCCACCTCAGACTCCCCTCAAATATTTTATGTTTAATAGCTATTCAGCATTTTATGCCATCATTATATTCTAGTTTGTTTAGTTATCCTCTGGGCATGTAGGTTCTGGTTTTTACTGTTATCAATTATGTTGTTACAAATGTTATATACTCTCCCTTTTGAGGGTGGGGACAAGTACTTGTTTATTTAGAATGTGGCAAACCAGGTCACTGGCAGAGCTTGTAGAACTTACGTTCTGGAGGAGAAGACAGGCAATTAACAGAATTGACAAGTGACATATTAACTTAGACCATGATAAGTGCTGTAAATAAACCAGCGAAGGGGCCTGTGGAGAAGGGGAGGGGGTGATTACATTTTAGCGTCTGTTCCCGCTAATGGAATTACTGAATTACAGCGTGAACTGGTCCTGGCACATTAGCAGGTTGTTCTTCAGAATGGTGGAGCCAGTTTACAGTGATACAGAGCTTTTCCTCGGTCAACTTTGGGTTTAACCTGTTTTTTAATTTAATGGTAGTTGTGTGAAAATGGACATTTCTTTAATTGCTAGCATATAATTTTCTTTGTATTTTTCCATATGTACAGAATCTGTTCCTTATCCTTGCTTACTTTATCAATTAAAACCTGGTGTTGGTTGGGCGTGGCAGCTCATGTCTGGAATCCCAGGACTTAGGGAGGCTAAGGCAGGCAGATCAGTTGAGTCCAGGATTTTGAGACTGGCCTGGGCAGCATAGTAAGACCTCACCTCTACAAAAAGTGGAAATGTTAGCCAAGTGTGACAGTACATACCTGTAGTCCCAGCTACTTGGGAGGCTAAGTTGGGAGGATCACTTGAGCCCAGGAGGTCGAGGCTGCAGTAAGCTGTGATTGCACCACCACACTCCAGCCTGGACAACAGCGTGAGACCCTGTATCACACAAAAAAAACAAACCTCAAGTCGGGCGTGGTGGCTCATGCCTGTAACCCTAGCACTTTGGGAGGCCGAGGTGGGCAGATCACAAGGTCAAGAGATCGAGACCATCCTGGCCAACATGGTGAAACCCCATCTCTACCAAAAAATACAAAAATTAGCCAGGCATGGTGGCACGCGCCTGTGGTCCCAGCTACTCGGGAGGCTGAGGCGGAAGAATCGCTTGAACCCAGGAGGTGGAGGATGCAGTGAGCCGAGATTGCACCACTGTGCTCCAGCCTGGTGACAGAGCAAGACTCCACCTCAAAAAAAAAAAAACCTGGTGTCAGCTTTACTAATTCTTTGTAGTATTTTGGAAAGTAAAATTTATCTTCAGAAATGTTTGTTTTCTTTTAATTATTATTATTATTTTTTGAGACAGTCTCGCTCTGTCGCCAGGCTGGAGTGCAGTGGAGCACTCTTGGCTCACTGCAATCTCCGTCTCCTGGGTTCAAGCAATTCTCCTGCCTCAGCCTTCCAAGTAGCTGGGACTACAGGCATGTGCCACCACAGTCAGCTAATTTTTGTATTTTTTTAGTAGAGACGAGGTTTCACCATGTTGGCCAGGATGGTCTCGATCTCTCAACCTCGTGATCCACCCACCTTGGCCTCCCAAAGTGTTGGGATTACAGGCGTGAGCCACCCGCCTCCGGCTATTATTATTATTATCTTATGAGACAGAGTCTCGCTCTGTCACCCTGGCTGGAGTACAGTGGCACCATCTAAGTTTACTGCAACCTCCACCTCCCGAGCTCAAGCAATTCTCCTGCCTCAGCCTACTGAGTAGCTACATTACAGGCGTGCACCACCCTGCCCAGCTAATTTTTGTATTTTTAGTAGAGACGGGGTTTCCCCATGTTGTCCAGGCTGGTCTTGAACTCCTGACCTCAAGTGATCCACCTGCCTTGGCTTCCCAAAGTACTGGGATTACAAGCATGAGCCACCACGCCCGGCCCAGAAATATTTGTTTTATATTGAGATATTCATTAGTTCAAGAAATACTTTTAGAAGAGCTGTTTTATAAAAAAGGATTGTAAAGATAAAAACAATCCTGAAGGCCGGTCACAGTAGCTCACATCTGTAACCTCAGTGCTTTGGGATGCTGAGATGGGAGGGTTGCTTTAGGCAAGGAGTTTGAGGCCAGCCTGGGCAAAATAGCTAGACCTTGCTTCGAACAACAACAACAACAAGCTGGGCATGGTGGTGTGGTCCCAGCCACTCTGGAGGCTATGGTGGGAGGACTATTTGAGCTTGGGAGTTCAGGGCTGCAGTAGGCTATGATCAAGCCACTGCACTCGAGGCTGCATGATCGAGTGAAATGCTGTCTCAAAAAAACCCTGAAACCAAAAACCAAAACAACCCAAAAGGCTGCTGCAGCCTAATGAGAGGTTGATATAATTTGGGTCTGTGTCCCTGCCCAAATCTCATGTTGAAATGTAATTCCCAGTGTTGGAGATGGGACCTGGTGGAGAGGTGATTGGATCATGGGGGGCGGATTTCCCTCTTGGTACTGTCCTGAGTTCTCATGAGATCTTTTGTTTAAAAGTGTGTAGCACTTACTCGCCGCCATGCCCCCCACCGCATCTTGGTCCTGCTCCTGCCATGTAAGACACCTGCTCCCACTTTGCCTTCCGCCATGGGTGAAAGCTCCCTTGAGGCCTCCCCAGAAGCAGATGCTGCCATGCTTCCTGTACAGCCTGCAGAACTGTGAGCCAATTAAACCTCTTTTCTTTATAAATTACCCAGCCTTGGGTATTTCTTTTTTTTTTGAGGCGAAGTTTTGCTCTTGTTGCCCAGGCTGGAGTGCAATGGCGTGATCTCGGCTCACCACAACCTCCGACTCTCAGGTTTAAGCAAATTCTCCTGCCTCTGCCTCCCAAGTAGCTGGGATTACAGGCATATGCCACCATGCCTGGCTAATTTTGTATTTTTAGTAGAGACGGGGTTTCACCATGTTGGTCAGGCTGGTCTTGAACTACCGACCTCAGGTGATCCACCTGCCTTGGCCTCCCAAAGCACTGGGATTACAGGTGTGAGCCACCTTGCCCGGCCTCAGGTATTTATAGCAGTGTGAGAATGGACAAATATAGGAGTAGAAAAACAGGATCATAAGGTATGACATGGGCCATAAAAATGATTCTAGTAACATGAGGCTGATGTTCATAGGAAAGAACAATTACTTATTTGTTTTGTTTTGTTTTTTTTTGTTCCCCCCTAAATTTTTTTGTTTTTTGTTGGGGGGAGCAGAAAATTGGAGAATAATTTATGGGGGCAATGCTATTTGAAATGTTCCTGTTTCATCTCTGATGGTGTCTTAATTCTTAGGACTCAGAAATGTGTTTTTCTTCTCACTGGAACGAAGTTGCTATTCTGTGCTTTCTCGTGTAAAATAATTTTTAAAATATGGATAGCATTTCAACTCATTTAGAATTTGCAGGCCAGGTGCCATGGCTCATGCCTGTAATACCCCAGCACTTTGGGAGACCAAGGCATGTGCATCATTTGAGGCCAGGAGTTCGAGACCAGCCTGGCCAACATGATGAAACCCTGTGTCTACTAAAAATACACAAATTACCTGGGCATGGTAGTGCACGCCGTTAGTCCCAGCTACCTGGGAGGCTGAGGCAGGAGAATCTCTAACCTGGGAGACAGAAGTTGCAGTGAGATGAGATTGCACCACTGCACTCCAGCCTGGGCCACAGAGTGATACTCTTGTCTCAAAAAATTAAAAAAAAAAAAAAAAGAAAATGTACTCACTATATATCCTGCCTTTAGGTCAAAGCAACCTTGATGTTACTGCTCAACTCATTCTGGCCTGTTCTGGAGGGTTGCCTTTCATTGTCTCTATAGAGCACACACCCCTTTTCCTATGGTATATAAGCCCTGGGTCTGGGGAATAATGTTGCGGAGATCTGCCTGACTTATTGCTGACCATGCTTCTGTTCGTTAGTTCCCTAATCAATTGCCCTCTGCTGATAAACTGGATTTGTCTGTCTTGTTCTTTGGTTTCTCAGCTCCTTTATCATTTGGGGGTCATTTTGCACATATGGCCCTTTCATGGAATAACTTGTATGTGAATATTCACAGCAGTGTTTATTATTATAACTGAAAAGTGGAAAAAATCCAAATGTCTGCCTGGCACAGTGGCTTATGCCTGTAATCCCAGCACTTTGGGAGGCTGAGGCAGGTGGATCATGAGGTCAGGAAATGGAGACCATCCTGGCTAACATGGTAAAACCCGTCTCTTCTAAAAATACAAAAAATTAGCCAGGTGTGGTGGTGGGTGCCTGTAATAGCTACTTGGGAGGCTGAGGCAGGAGAATCACTTGAACCTGGGAGGCGGAGGTTGCATTGGACCAAGATTTTGCCAGTGCACGCCAGCCTGGGAAACAGAGCAAGACTCTATCTCAAAAACAAAAATTCAAATGATGATAAAAATCATCTGTGAATAAAAATGTAGTGTATCTGGATTAGCCAGATGTGGTGGCTCACACCTGTAATTCCAGCACTTTGGGAGCCCAAGGCCAGCGGATCACAAGCTCAAGAGTTTGAGACCAGCTTGCCCAATATGGTGAAACACTGTCTCTACCAAAAATACAAAAATTAGCCGGGCATGGTGATGAGCGCCTGTAGTCCCAGCTACTCGGGAGGGGGGCTGAGGCAGGAGAATCGCTTGCACCCAGGAGGCGGAGGTTGCAGTGAACAAAGATTGTGCCACTGCACTCCAGCCTGGGTGACAGAGTGAGACTTTGTCTCAAAAAAAAAAAAAAAAAAAGTAGTATATCTGTGCAGTGGAATGTTACTCAGCGGTAAAAAAGGAATTAAAGTACTGATACATTCTGCAACATGGGTGAATCTCAAGAGCATTATGCCAGTCAGGCACATGCCGGTAGTCTCAGCCATTCAGGAGACTGGGGCAGGAGGATCACTTGAGCCCAGGAGTTCAAAGCTGTAATGTGCTGTGATTGTGTCTGTGAATAGCCACTGCACTCCACCCTGGGCAACATAGTGAGACCAAAAACTATTAAGCCACATACAAAAGATAGGCCAGGCACAGTGGCTAACACTTGTAATCCCAGCACTTTGGGAGGCCAAGATGGGCAGATCACTTGAGGTCAGGAGTTAAAGACCAGCCTGGCCAACATGGGAAACCTGGTCTCTACTAAAAATACAAAAATCACCTGGGTGTGATGGCAGGAGCCTATAGTCCTAGCTACTTGGGAGACTGTGGCAGGAGAATTGCTTTAACCCAGGAGGTTTGCAGTGAAGTGAGATTGCGCCACTGCACTCCAGCCTGGGCGACAGAGAAAGACTCCATCTCAGAAAAAAAAATAAGGACCATATATTGTATGATTCCACGTATATAAAATGTCCAGAAAAGGCAAGTCTACACGGGGTGCAGTCGCTCACGCCTGTAATCCCAGCACTTTGGGAGGCTGAGGCAGGTGTATCACAAGGTCAGGAATTCAAGACCTGCATGCTGGTTCATGCCTGTAATCCCAGCACTTTGGGAGGCTGAGACAGGCAGATCACCTAAGATCCGGAGTTCGAGACCATCCTCATCAACATGGAGAAACCCTGTCTCTACTAAAAAATACAAAATTAGCCAGGCATGGTGGCACATGCCTGTAATCCCAGCTACTCGGGAGGCTGAGGCAGGAGAATTGCTTGAACCTAGGAGGCGGAGGTTGCAGTGAGCTGAGATCATGCCACTGCACTGCAGCCTGGGCAACAGAGCAAGACATTGTCTCAAAAAAAAAAAAAGGCGCATCTATAGAGATAGATGATAAATTAGTAGTTGCCTGAGGCTGAGAGTGAGAATAGGAAGTAACTCAATTAAGTTTCATCTTGAGGAGATGATCCAAGATGGCCGAATAGGAACAGCTCTGGAGTCTGGAGTGCAGTTCCCAGTGAGAACTCAGAGGGTGAGTGATCACTGCATTTCCAAACAAATTTTTACTGCCCATAGACCAGGAGATTCCTGGGTGGAAAAGTGCTACGAGTCTCCAGCATGGCTGTTTCAGCCGGTGCAGTGGGTCTCCACACAAAAACTCACACAAACCTGGGCGCTGTTTCCACCGGTGCCTGGAATGCCTGGGGGGACAGGGTAGCCCGTTCAACTGAAAAAGAGGGGGCTAAAACAGGGAGCCAGGTGATCTGGCTTAGCAGGTCCCACCCCCCACAAAGACCAGCAATCTGAAATGCTCTGGATTGAGAATTTCACAGCAAGCACAGCTGGACCTGGGACAGTCTAGCTCTGTGGGGGAGAGGGTGTCCACCATTACTTAGGCAATCCACCATTACTGAGGCAGTCCGCCATTACCGAGGCAGTTCTAACTAAACCTCTATAAACAAAACTGCAAGGAAGTTCACACAGCAGCTGGGCAGAGCCCATGGCAGCTCAGCAATACCTCTGCTGGCAGACTGTGACTAGGCTACCTCCTCACTGGGCAGGGCTTCTCTGAAAAAAGGCAGCAGCACATCAGGAACTTATAAATAAGGCCTCACCTTCCTAGGACAGAGCATCTGGGAAAAGAGGCAGTTATGAGTTCCACTGCAGCAGACTTAAACGTACCTGCCCAGCAGCTCTGAACAGAACAACGGAGCTCACAGCTCAGCACTTGAGCTCCTATAAGGGACAGACTGTCTCCTCAAGCAGCTCCCCTGATCTCCATATATCCAAAGAGACACCTCATAAAGGAGAGCTCAGGCTGACATCTGGCAGGTATCCTTCTGGGACAAAGATAACAGAAGAAGAAACTGGCAGCAACCCTTACTGTTCTGCAGCCGCTGCAGGTGATCCCCCAGGCAAGCAAGGTCTGGAGTGGACCGCAGCAGTCCTACAGCAGAGGAGCCTGACTGTTAGAAGGAAAACTGAAAAACAGAAAGAAAGAACTTCATCATCAGCAAAAAGGATGTCCACTCAGAGACCCCATCAGAAAGTCACCAACTACAAAGACTACAGGTAGATAAATCCACAAAGATGGGAGGAAACCAGTGCAAAAAGGATGAAAACACCCAAAACCAGGACGCCTCTCCTCCTCCAAGGGATCACAACTCCTCACCAGCAAGGGAACAAGGCTGGATGGAGAACAAGTCTGATGAATTGACAGAAACAGGCTTCAGAAAGTGGGTAATAATAAACTTCTCTGAGCTAAAAAAAAAACATGTTCTAACCCAATGTGAAGAAACTAAGAACCTTGAAAAAAGGTTTGACGAAATGCTAACAAGAATAAACAGCTTAGAGGAGAATATAAATGAATTGATGGAGCTGAAAAACACAACACGAGAACTTCGCGAAGCATACAGAAGTTTCAGTAGCCAAATCAACCAAGCAGAAGAAAGGATATCAGAGATTGAAGATCAACTCAGTGAAATAAAACGAGAAGGCAAGATTAGAGAAAAAGAGTAAAAAGAAATGAACAAAGCCTCCAAGAAATATGGGATTATGTGAAAAGACCTAATGTATGTTTGATAGGTGTACCTGAATGTGACGGAGAGAATGAATCCAAGCTGGAAAACACTCTTCAGGATATTATCCAGGAGAACTTCCCCCAACCTAGCAAGGCAGGCCAATATTCAAGTCCAGGAAATACAGAGAACACCACAAAGATATTCCTCAAGAAGAGCAACCCCAAGGCACATAATCGTCAGATTCACCAGGGTTGAAATGAAGGAGAAAATGCTAAGGGCAGCCAGAGAGAAAGATCAGGTTACCCACAAAGGGAAGCCTATCAGACTCACAGCGGATCTCTCGGCAGAAACCCTACAAGCCAGAAGAGAGTGGGGGCCAATATTCAACATCCTTAAAGAGAAGAACTTTCAACCTAGAATTTTACATCCAGCCAAACTAAGCTTCAAACTAAGTGAAGGAGAAATAAAATCCTTTACGAACAAGCAATTGCTCAGAGATTTCATCACCACCAGGCCTGCCTTACAAGAGCTCTTGAAAGAAGCACTAAACATAGAAAGGAACAACCAGTACCGGCCACTCCAAAAATGTACCAAATGGTAAAGAGCATCAACACAATGAAGAAACTGCATCAGCTAATGGGCAAAACAACCAGCTAGCATCAGACTGGCAGGATCAAATTCACACATGACAATATTAATCTTAAATGTTAATGCGCTAAATGCCCCAATCAAGAGACACAGACTGGCAAATTGGATAAAAAGTCAAAACCCATCAATGTGCTGTATCCAGGAAACCCATCTCACATGCAAGGACACACATAGGCTCAAACTAAGGGATGGAGGAAGATTTACCAAGCAAATGGAGAGCAAAAAAAAAGTAGGAGTTGCAATCCTAGTCTATGATAAAATAGACTTTAAACCCACAAAGATCAAAAGTGACAAAGAAGGGCATTACATAATGGTAAAGGATCAATGCAACAAGAAAAGCTAACGATCCTAAATATATACGCACCCAGTACAGGAGCACCCAGATACATAAAGCAAGTTCTTAACGACCTACAAAGAGACTTAGACTCCCACACAATAACAGTGGGAGACTTTAACACTCCACTATCAATATTAGACAGATCAATGAGACAGAAAATTAACAAGGATATCCAGGACTTGAACTCAGATCTGGACCAAGCAAACCTAATAGACATTTACAGAACTCTCCACCCCACATCCACAGAATATACATTCTTCTCAGCACCACATCACACCTACTCTAAAACTGACCACATAATTGGAAGTAAATCACTCCTCAGCAAATGCAAAAGAACGAAAATCATAACAAATAGTCTCTCAGACCACAGTGCAATCAAATTAGAACTCAGGATTCAGAACTAACTCAGAACTGCACAACTTCATGGAAACTGAACAACTGGCTCTTGAACGTTGACTGTATAAACAATGAAATGAAGGCAGAAATAAAGATTTTCTTCTAAACCAATGAGAACAAAGACAAAACGTACCAGTATCTCTGTGACACATTTAAAGCAGTGCCTAGAGGAAAATTTATAGCAATAAATGCCCACATGAGAAGCAAGGAAAGATCTAAAATCGACACCCTATCATCACAATTGAAAGAGCTAGAGGAGCAAGATCAAAAAAACTCAAAAGCTAGCGGAAGACAAGAAATAACTGAGATCAGAGCAGAACTGAAGGAGATAGAGACACAAAAAACCCTTCAAAAAGTTAGTAAATCCAGGAGCTGGTTTTTTGAAAAGATCAACAAAACAGACCACTAGCCAGATTAATAAAAATGAAAAGAGAGAAGAATCAAATAGATGCAATAAAAAACAATAAAGGGGATATCACCACAGATTCCACAGAAATACAAACTACCATCAGAGATTACTACAAACAACTCTATGCACATAAACCAGTAAACCTGGAAGAAATGGATAAATTCCTGGACACTTGCACCCTCCCAAGCCCAAATCAGGAAGAAGTCGAAACCCTGAATAGACCAATAACAAGGGCTGAAGTTGAGGCAGCAATTAATAGCCTACCAACCAAAAAAAGCCCAGGTCCAGATGGGTTCACAGCCGAATTCTACCAGACATACAAAGATGAGCTAGTACCACGCCTTCTGAAACTATTCCAAACAATCCAAAAAGAGGGAATCCTTCCCAAATCATTTTATGTGACCAACATCATCCTGATACCAAAACCCAGCAGAGACTCAACAAGAAAAGAAAACTTCAGGCCAATATCCATGATGAACATAGATGCAAAAATCTTCAATAAAATACTGGTAAACTGATTGCAACAGCACATCAAAAACTTATCCATCATGATCAAGTAGGCTTCATCCCGGGGATGCAAGGCTGGTTCAACATATGCAAGTCTATAAACGTAATTTACCATATAAACAGAACCAAAGACAAAAACCACATGATTATCTCAATAGATGCAGAGAAGGCCTTTGACAAAATTCAACAGCCCTTTATGCTACAAACCCTCAATAAACTAGGTATTGATGGAATGTATCTCAAAATAATAAAAGCTATTTATGACAAACCAATAGACAATATCATACTGAATGGGCAAAAACTGGAAGCATTCCCTTTAAAATTTGGCAATAGACAAGGATGCCCTCTCTCATCACTCCTATTCAATATTGTATTGGAAGTTCTAGCCAGAGCAATCAGGCAACAAAAAGAAATAAAGGGTATTCACTTAGGAAAGGAGGAAGTCAAATTGTCTCTATTTGCAGACGACATGATTGTATATTTAGAAAACCCCATTGTCTCAGCCCAAAATCTCCTGAAGCAACTTCAGCAAAGTCTCAGGATACAAAATCAATGTGTAGAAATCACAAGCATTCCTGTACACCAATAACAGACTTAAAGAGAGCCAAATCGAGAACGAACTGCCATTCACAATTGCTACAAAGAGAATAACATGGGGAGAAATGCCAGATATAGGTGATGGGGACGGAGGCAGCAAACCACATTGCCAGGTATGTACCTATGCAACAATACTGCGTGTTCTTCACATGTACCCCAGAACCTAAAGTGCAATCAAATATAAATAAAAAGAAATAAATGGCCGGGTGTGGTGGCTCATGCCTGTAATCCCAGCACTTTGGGAGGCCGAGGTGGGCGGATCACTTGAGGCCAGGAGTTCGAGACCAGCTTGGCCAACATGGTGAAACCTCGTCTCTATTTAAAAAAAAAAAAAAAGAAAACAAATAAATAATTAAAAAAAAAAGTTTCATCTTGGGGTGATGAAAATGTTCTAAAAGAAGATTGTGATGATACTTGCACTGTACATTTACTGAATGTCACTGAAATATACACTGGAAAATGGGTGAATTTTATAGTGTGTACATCTATTGAGGTTAGGATCCTGATTTTGCCACTTAAACAGCTCTTCTGTAGTAACAAACAGCTCTCAAATCCCAGTTGGCTTAAAACAGCAAGCACATTCTTCACTCACGTTACGTGTCAGGGACCATGGGTCGTTTGCTGCAGTTTTGCTCCACGTGGCTTCTCATCCTAGCACCTGGTCTGAAGGAACAGTCCCAACACAGGACTGTGTTCTCCTGGCCACGGGGAAGAACAAGAGGCTCATTCACACAAGCAATGGCTCTTAAAGCTTCTGCTAGAGCTGGTGTGGGTCATGTTCCCTCATGCTTTATTGGCCAAGGCAGACAATGGAGAGGGTGGTGTACTCATCCAGCCAGGAGGCTCCATAGCCGCTGAACGTTGCATAGCAGGTGCATGTGTATGATCAGCTTACGGAGAAGACAACAATGAATTAACTGACTATAGTGATCTTACAAGTGGTTGGACATTTCTAGTCCCCAGTTTCTTTTATCTAGAAAATGGGGAGACAAGAGTGCCCATTTCATGGGACTTATTGGGGTTGTCAGGATTAGTAAGCAATGACATGTAAAGTAGGCCTGGTAACTGGTTTAAGCATTAGCCAGTGCTGCTATTTATTTATTTGTTTATTTATTTATTTATTAAGACAGTCTCATTCTGTTGCCCAGGCTGGAGTGCAGCAGCTCACTAGAGGCTCACCTTACTGCAGCCTCCGCCTCCTGGGTTCAAGCGATTCTCCTGCCTTAGCTTCCTGAGTAGCTGAGATCACAGATGCGTACCACCACACCTGGCTAATTTGTGTATTTTTACTGGAGATGGGGTTTTCATGTTGACCAGGCTGATCTTGAACTGCTCACCTCAGTTGATCCGCCCACCTCAGCCTCCTAAAGTGCAAGGATTACAGGCATGAGCCACCGTGCCCAGCTGACCGCTCTTGTTCTTATTGTCTGACAAACTCTTACACTAGAAGGCCCTACTTAAAATCACATCAGCGTCCTCTTTGTGATTCCTGCTCTTTGGTTTCCAACTCCTTTTCCCACATAGCATTTGGAAGCTATGTGGCAGAAGTGCAGGGCTTTGGCGTTAATTTCATGCTGCCTCTGCAACACAGCAGCTGTGTAACCTCAGGTAAGTTGTTAGAGCTTTGGATGCAACGGTTTTTACAACTTAAAATGGGGTTTATCTTACCTGCCTCTAAAGGTCATCACAAGGATTATTTGAGATAAATATATCGTAAAACCTGCCTCTGGCAAAAACCCAACAATCAATAATTGGTTATAATTATGGGCTATTATGACCTTTGTAATAACCCTTATGTTGCCTATAAGATTTGTTTAAAGGTTCAACATTAAGACAGTTACCTTCTTTAGTACAGGAAATTAACTTGTTGTATTCCTGGTCTCTGACACATGGTAGGAATTTGATAGGTAATAAAGACATTGAATAAATTTATTCTTGCAACTTTGACATTTTAAATATTTAATGATTGATCATGGTTTTTAAAGCCACCATGTATTGTAATGTAGGCATTTTACATGTGGTCACCCTCCAATTTCATTGTTTTAAAAAACCACAGAGGGCCAGGCACGGTGGCTCACGCCTGTAATCCCAGCACTTTGGGAGGCCAAGGTAGGCAGATCACAAGGTCAGGAGTTCAAGACCAGCCTGGCTAACATGGTTAAACCCTGTCTCTACAAAAAATATGAAAATTAGCCAGGTGTGGTGTCTTGTGCCTGTAGTCCCAGCTACCTGGGAGGCTGAAGCAGGAGAATCGCTTGAACCTGGGAGGTGGAGGTTGCAGTGCGCTGAGATCACGCCACTGCAATCCAGCCTGGGTGACAGAGCAACTCTGTCTCAAAACAAAACAAAACAAAAACCCACAGAGGCTGGTGGTGTTTTCATCTTGGAACCTGACTCCTAAGGTGAGGTTTCCTGAGGTGAAGTTAATTCTCCCAGCACAGAGGTGCTTCTTGTGTCAGAGCCAGGATTTGAATCCAAGGAGTCTGGCCCTGAAGCAGCTCTTTCCACTTTAACATGTTGCCAGCTGCTATCACTAATGGCTAATTCATGAGGATCATGATCCTCGGGTGCGAGTGATTACAAAGACAAACCCGTATCATTGTGAAACTCCCTTCATTGTGCTCGTGACAGGGTGAGGCAGCTGGGCAGTGGGCTGGAATTTGGAGTCTTGGGTCCCAGAAGAAGGCCCTCTGTTCAGTTCTCAGAGTGACCTTGGACACATCATCTCTCCTCCACAGAGAAATTTTCTACATTTGTAAAATAAACTCAGTCTGGATTGTTCAAGATTGTCCTGAGGATTAATTGAGATCAGGTTTGAGAATTGGCCCGGGATAGAGCTCAAGTATTATAAATTGTTATAATTTCTTGATTTCCACACTCCATTTAGTTTTTAAAGTTTCTGAATTTACCTTTCCTTTTTTGAGTCCGAGTCTCACTTTATTGCCCAGGCTGGAGTGCAGTGTCATAATTTCGGACTACCGCAATCTCCGCCTCCCAGGTTCCAGGGATCCTCGTGCCTCAGCTTCCTAAGTAGCTAGGATTACAGGCATGCACCACCACGCCTGGCTAATTTTTGTATTTTTAGTAGAGACGGGGGTTCACCATGTTGGCCAGGCTGGTCTCGAACTCTGACCTCAAGTGATCTGCCCTCCTCAACCTCCCAAAGTGCTAGGATTACAGGTGAGAGCCACCACGCCTGGTCTGCATTTACCTTTCTTATGGGGAACACTCTGAAGTAAAGTTGAGCTCTACCTAGTTAGGGCTAAATTGAACTGTTCCATTTGAGTTACTCCATATGAAAACTAAAATCAGGTTTCTGCAACTTAACTGGAAGTGCATTAAAAATAAGATAGAGCTGGGTATGGTGGCTCACACCTGTAATCCTAGCACTTTCGGAGGCCGAGATGGGAGAATTGCTTGAGGCCAAGAGTTTGAGACCAGTCTGGGTGATAGAGAGACCCTCATCTCTACAAAAAACTCTAAAAATTAGCTGGGAGTGGTCCATCCACCTGTGTTCCCAGCTACTTGGGAAGATTGCTTGAGTCCAGGAGGTCAAGACTGCGGTAAGCTGTGATTGTGCCACCACACTCCAGCCTGGGCCACAGAGCAAAACCCTGTCTCTTAAAGAATTGATAAGAAATTGCCTTTGCAAAATTGTGGCAGTAAGAAAAATCTGATGTAGTTGACTCCATCTTGCTTCTAACCTCCAACCTGGGCATAGGCAAAGCTAACTTTGGGAGGAATTTATAGTTCGACCTTAAAGCAAGGATGACATTAGCTCTTTCCAAAATTAAACTGCCTTTGTAAAACTAATGAAAGGCCACAAGGCTAGGATCATAAGAGGGGCCTGAATTCTGCTAAGATGTATGTGTAAACGATAACCAGCCTTTTCTCTGGAGGTCACAAGATTTGCAACTTCCTCAGTTACTCCTATAGATAACATCACTATTGTAGAACCTAAGATTTGCCTTTTGAAGTGTTTTTCAGACTTTTGCATTTCTGCTGACTCCACCCAGAGGCAGACTCAGCACATGAAGACCCCTCCTATGAATGATCGCATCCCCAACCAATCAACATTTCCCATTCCCTAGCACCCCGCCTACAAACTATCCTTGAAAAACTCTAACCTCTAAGCCCTTGGGGAGACTGATTTGAGTAATAACCACCATCTGCGTGGCCTTGTGCATGGCCAGCCTTGCATCAGTGAAACTCTTTACTGAAATGCCAAGGACTCAGTGAACTGGTTTCATCTGTGCAGTGGGCAAGAAGAACCCTTGGGCAATTACAGATAGATGGATAAAGGATAGATTTTTTTTTTTTACTTTTTTTTAATTAAAAAATTTACGACAGTTTTAAAATTAAAAATGACTTTGGAATACTTGAAAGTGGACAAATTTCTCGTCACCGACATGCGCCTTGATGAAGTAGTTCGTCCCCGCAGTCACCTGGCTCCTGAAGGACACAGCCTTAAACACGGGGAACTTGTTTTCTTTTTCTTCAAAGCTGGGAAGGATAGATTTTTTTAGATAGACATGAGATACTAAGCAAAACATTAACAGTTGTGGAATCTAGGGTATATGAATGTTCCCTGTAACCTGACAGTGAACTTTTTCACTGAAACGTCTTTCAACTTTTTTATATGTTTTCTTTTTTCTTTTCTTTTTTTTTTTTAGACAGAGTTTTGCTCTTGTTGCCCAGGCTGGAGTGCAATGGCACGATTTTGGCTCACTGCAACTTCCGCCTCCTGGGTTCAAGCGGTTCTCCTGCCTCAGCCTCCTGAGTAGCTGGGATTACAGGCATGTACCACCACGCCCAGCTAATTTTGTATTTTTAGTAGAGATGGGGTTTCTCCATGTTGGTCAGGCTGGTCCCGAACTCCTGACCTGCCTCCCGAAGAGTTGGGATTATAGGCGTGAGCCCCCATGCCAGGCCTTTCTGTATGTTTTATTTTGTATTTTTTTATTCTTTTTTTTTTTTTTGGAATTCTTCCCTCTGTACTGTATGTTTTCATATTAAAATGTTGTGGGAGGCTAGGCGTGGTGGCTTACACCTGTAGTCCCGATTATAGTAGGTAGATCAATTGGGCCCAGGAGTTCGAGACCAGCCTGGGCAACAAGGCAAAATCTGGTCTCTACTAAAAATACAAAAATAACCCTGGTACGATGGTGCAAGCCGGTAGTCCCACCTACTCAGGAGGTTGAGGCAGGGGGATTGCTTGAACCCAAGAGGCAGAGGTTGCAGTGAGCTGAGATCGTGCCACTGCTTTCCAGCCTGGGTTACAGAAAGAGACCTGGTCTAAGAAAAAAATAAAAAAGGGCCAGGAGCGGTGGCTCACGCCTGTAGTCTCAGCATTTTGAGAGACCAAGGCAGGTGGACCACCTGAGGTCAGGAGATCGAGACCAGCCTGGCCAACATGGTGAAACCCTGTCTCTACTAAAAATACAAAATAATTAGCTGGGCATGGTGGTATGCACCTGTAATCCCAGCTACTCAGGAGGCTGAAGTGGGAGCATCGCTTGAACCTGGGAGGCGGAAGTTGCTGTGAGCCAACACCTTGCACTGCACTCCAGCCTGGATATGTATATAGGCCAGGTGCAGTGGCTCACACCTGTAATCCCAGCACTTTGGGAGGCCGAGGCAGGTGGATCACGAGGTCAAGAGATCAAGACCATCATGGTGAAACCCTGTCTCTACTAAAAATACAAAAATTAGCTGGGCATAGTGGTGCGCACCTGTAGTCCCAGCTGCTAGAGAGGCTGAGGCAGGAAAATCACATGAACCCGGGAGGTGGAGGTTGCAGTGAGCTGAGATAGTGCCACTGCACTCCAGCCTGGTGACAGAGCGAGACTCTGTCTCAAAAAAAGAAAAAGAAGTTGTGGGAGAAGTCCTAAAATCATGGCCACTTCATTATACTCCATGGGGGGCATTCTGTATCAGATTTACCAGGGCCCCAGAAGCCCCAGCTTCCCCAGAGGCTCTACCGGATTCTCAATGGGTCCTTTTAGTGCAGTGGAGTATTGTTTGCCATGCCTCAAGGCACAGAGGTACTTAGCTAGGTGCTTGTCCATCTTATTTTTGCAGGGGAGTATCCAGACTTTGCTGAGGGTCAGTCCTCTGCAAACACAGCTTTGATGGAGTGGTGGGGTGGGAAGAGGTGGTGAGTGAGGAGGGTGACAGCAGCTCCCAAGGCAGTTTGGCTAAGTTCTGCCTTAGAGGTGGTTAAAAGACACGCTCCTGACCCTCACTGGAGAAAAGACTTTGGTCTGGTGGGCCTAGGGCTCACCATGGTTTCTGAGGGGACAGCTGATGGTATTTCAGGGGATCAGACCTGGAGAGAGGGATGTCAGGCTAGGTAAGGGGTGTAGGTAAGTTCCCCTGAATGCTCTCTGTTGTTGCTTCTCTCTCATTTAAAACAAGAAACAGGATGGGCACAGTGACTCACACCTGCAATCCTAGCACTTTGGGAGGCCAAGGTGGGAAGGCTGCTTGAGCCCAGGAGTTCGAGACCAGCCTGGGCAACACAGCAAAAGACCCCATCTTGATGAAAAAACAAAAACTGGGCATAGTGGTGCTCATCTGTTGTCCCAGCTACTTGGGAGGATCACTTGAGCCCAGGAGGTCGAGGCTCCAGTGAGCTATGACCGCACCACTGCACTCCAGCCTGGGGAAAGGAGTGAGACCTCAAATGTAAAAATAAAAGTAACCTAAAAAAATTCTTTCTTTATAGGATAAAAATTCCTATATTAAGCCAAAAGACAATGCTGAAAGTGGCATAATCCTGATGGTCACTTTGGGGCAAGGCCCACTGTGATCCCCATTGTTAATTTCACTGTGACAATAGTATGGTGGGCAGGGAGGGAGGCCAGAGTCTGGTGGGGAACCAGGTTTTAGGAGGAGGTATTTGAAGAATGTGCAGGGGGTTAGGGGGCTGGTGTGGTCAGAAGGGCCATCTCTAATTTCTGCCTTGCATTGGTGATGAGATCTGCACTTTCTGGAACTCCCAGAGGAGTTTGCTGGTGCCTTTAAGGCAGGTACAGGGCCTGCCTTATCCAGGTAGCCCTGGCATGGGTGCAGGTGTCCAGGGCAGCAAGTAGGGGGTGAGACAAGGCTTACCTCTGACACAAGGGTCCCGAAAGGGCATGCCGTAGCATGATCAAAGTCCCCCCCCCCCCTCAGTGGTACGGGAAGCGTCTCTGGTTGGGCCAGGGCTGCGCAGGTGGGGACCTGCCCTTCCCTCCCGGGGAGGCAGCCTCCCCCTTCCCCTTCTGTGAGGCCCTATAACAAGGCCTACCTCAGGTTTTCAGGAGGGCCAAATTGGGAGGACATGTACAATACCAGCTCAGCACCTGACACCGGGTACACACTCAATGAACATAACTGTTGCTATTATAACAAATACCTCTTCCCTGTGGAAAATGGTTAAATGCCTTTTAAATGGCTGTAGGGTAACTAGTTTTATGGACATTATTTATTCTCATCTGCATTTGCAGGGTATCTCGGCTCGGCTGCTTCTAATTTTTTGCCATTATAAAACAGGGAACATGAGCATCTTGTGCAAGGTAGGTTTTTTTTTTGGCTCGCTGTAGCCTCAAACTCCTGGGCTCAGGTGATTCTCTCACCTCAGCCTCCTGAGTAGCTGGGACCACAGGTACGCACCACCACATCTGGCTAATTAATTTTACTTATGGAGACAGAAGTCTTCTAGGTTGCCCAAGTTGGTCTCTAACTTTCCTCGGCTCAAGCGATCTTCGCGCCTCGGACTCCCACAGTGGGGGATTACAACCGCGAGTCACTGCACCCGGTCTTCTGCAAGTTCTTGAAGACGGATGCGGGCCTGACTCGGCTTCAGGCCCTGCCCGGCCCGGCCGCCCATACTTCCCACGGGTGTCCACCAGGGGGCGAATGGGAGTCGCGAACGGGGGTTCGAATACGCACGCGCACGCCGCTGGGCGCACGTGCGGAGGGCGGCGGGCCGGGAGGGGAAAGGTAGTAGGTGAGAGGTGAAGGGGCGGGCGCCCGGCGGCCAGGAGGGTGAGGGCGGGCGCTACGCACCGACTGCGGGCCGGGAGCGCGCACGCCGCGCTCCGCCCCCGCTGCCGCCCCAGTCGCCGCCGCCGACACCGCCCAGGAGCTGCTGCTGCCGCAGGTACTGTAGTGCGGGTGCCCAGGGCGCCTGCCCGCGGGCTCCGGCTCGGCCCGAGCCGCGCGGAGCCGGGAGTTCCGGGATGGGGGCCGCTAGGGACGGGGGTGCGTGGGCATGGCGCTGTCCAGCAGCCGTGTGGGCCGGCCCTGGAGACCGCAGCCGGGCAAGGGGGCAGGGCCGCCGCGTCCCCACCCCCACCCTGGCCGCGCCCCTGCCTGGGCCGGCCCGGGGAGCCCCGCGTCCCCACCAGACCTCCGCGAGCCCGGGGGGTGCCGGGGGAAGAGGGGAGAGGAGAGGAGGTCGCGCCGTCGTATCCTCTGGCCTAGTTGCTCGGAGCAGCTGGTCTAGAACGTGCTGTGGGGCTGTCTGGGTTTTCCGGAGTGCGGGGAGAGCATGCTCTCCACTTCTGCCTCTTTTGGAAGATCTGATTGAGAGACAACGCTAGCTGCTTTGCTGGTTTTGCTTGGTTTCTAGTTTTCCGTATTGCTTAAACCTCAACTTTGCTCAGTAATGTTGCTTCTGTTTACTTCTGAGTGGGTTTATTAATAATCTCAGAATTATACGGGCTTATAATGTCGCGATAGCGTTAATTGCAGGGGAGTCCTGGATCCAGACTGTTTGAATCTCAGAAAGTTGTCCAGATGGGAATGCCGAGGGGGGCAGTGAGTCCCTGTGGGGGCTCTGGCAGGAGTCAGCCCCTGATGCGGGTCACTCAGTGCTCCACTTTGTATGGTGACAGTCGGAGCTGGGTGAATAAACTCTTTCTGGGGATTTTGTAATAATTATTGCGAAGCGGCCATAGAAAAGGTTTAATGTTGCTAGCTTTGCCTGTGTTTCTTTTATTTGGCCAAAAGTTTTGTGGAGTTTGGTTATGCGGTGTCCTTATTGGTTTGCCATCATGTCAGAATATTGTGCTAAAGACTGACGCTTTTATTAGTGAGTCAGGGTCAAGGGTGTCTAGTTAGTGCTGTATGCATTTTAGGCGTTCCTCAGTAATGCCGAAAGATCTGTTTTTTGTTTGTTTTGTTTGGTTTTGAAACAGGGTCTCACTCTGTCTCCCAGGGTGGAGTGCAGTGGCGCGATCTCGGCTCACTGAAGCCTTGATTTCCTAAGCTCAGGTGATCAATCCTCCCACCTTCGCCTCCCCAGCAGCTGGGACCACAGGTGTGTGCCATCACGCCTGGCTAATTTTTGTAGAGATGGGGGTCTTGCTCTCTTGCCCAGGCTGGTCTCGAACTCCTGGGCTCAAGCATTATACAAGCCTTGGCCTTCCAAAGTGTTGGGATTATAAGCATCAGCCACTGTGACCCGTTTACATTTTAGGTGTTTTACACATTTGCAGCATTCCCACTGAGCACACGATATAAAAAACACTATATAAATATATTTAACACTATAAATATATTTCTGTATTCTTTTGCTCATAAATTGAAACGGAAAAAATTAGGCTTTTTAAATTTATTATGAACCGATCTGATGTTAGAATGCTCTCTCTTTTGCTCTTGTGACAATAAAGCCCCTCTCTAGAGATCTCCATGTACTATATTATAATCACTGGTTTGGGGCCCTTCCCCCATTCCCCCAGTCACTGTTATGAGGTGGCTAAAAAGTTTACTCTAAGCTTATTACTAGAAAAATGGAGACATATGAGATTCAGAAATTAAATAAACTAAAAAAAAAAAGATGGAGGCATAAATCACATAAAGATGTGATTTGCCTGAGGTCGTATGTGAACAAGTAAACTAGAAATAAACTACCCAGTTGGGAAAGGAACCGTGCCTGTGGGCTTCAGTGCAAGTATGTTTATTAACATTTGCTGGTAGACTTTAGGGATGTTTTCTCTCTCAGTGTCTAGCCATGCGTGTGAATGTGAACATGCCTCTGGGATCCTGGAATGACAGGTTCATGTGCTGTTGGCTTACTCTCAACCATTGGTGGTTGCCGGTGTTAGTTTTACTGGCTCTGACTGGTACTTCATATTCAGTTTGTGTCATCACCCCCATTGAACAGATGAGAGGACTCCTCATAGAGAAGCCAGCTTCTTACAAGGTCACCCAGCTTTTCAAGGGTGGATTATCCTTCAAACCACACCTCTGCCACCTGAGCTATTTCCGTTAGAACTTGCTACCTTACTGAGTTGGCTAAAGAAACAAGGTTCAGGTGTCATCTTTTGGCACCCAAATTACTACTTCTGGGTAAGATTTGTTGAGCCTTTGTGCTGTTTAGGCAGTGTCTTAGGTACTGTAATGTTAGCTTATGTCACTTAGTCCTCATGATAACCAGATGAGATAACACTGTTATCACTCTCTTTACGGTTGAGTTTTAGAGAAGTTATTTGACTGGGTTACCTGGGTCACCTAGTGAATTTGAGACAGAGTGGGTGTGCAAACTGAGGTTTAGCTGATGACAGAGTCCATGCTTTTTTTTTAGACTGAGCTCTGTCACCAGGCTGGAGTGTAGTGGTGCTATCTCGGCTTACTGCAACCTCCACCTCCTGGGTTCAAGTGGTTCTCCTGCCTCAGCCTCCTGAGGAGCGGGGACTACAGGCACATGCACCATGCCCAGCTTTTTTTTTTTTTTTTTTTTTTGAGACAGGATTTCACCATATTGGTCAGGCTGGTCTCGAACTCCAAACCTCAGGTGATCCGCCCGCCTTGGCCTCCCCAAGTGCTGGGATTACAGGTTTGAGCCATGGTGCCCGGCTTTTTTTTTTTTTTTTTTTTTTTTTTTGAGACGGAGTCTTGCTCTGTCACCAGGCTGGAGTGCAGTGGTGCAATCTCAACTCACTGCAACCTCCACCTCCTGTGTTCAAGTGATTCTTCCGCCGAGCCTCCCGAGTAGCTGGGACCACAGGCGCATGCCACCACACCCGGCTAATTTTTTTTGTATTTTTAGTAGAGATGGGCTTTCACCGTGTTGGCCAGAATGGTCTCGATCTCTTGACCTCGTGATCTGCCCGTCTCGGCCTCCCAAAGTGCTGGGATTACAGGCGTGAGCCACCGCGCCTGGCCTGAGTCCATGCTTTTATGCTGTTCTTCTACCTTGTGGCTTCACAGTCTTCTCTGTTGCTCATTGGCAGGTGAGAGTAGTGGAAGAAGCAATTTGACCACTGCCATTTGACAGTTTCTGCTTAAGTAGTCAAGGGCACTGCCCTAGAATGCTCGCAGGGATGCTAAGTCATAAGGAAGTTTTGCAGTGGGGTCCAAAGATGGTGTGTAAGCATAAAGATGCACGTGGGTCTCAGGAAAAAATAAAACTAATTTTCATGTTTATTTCAGCCTCATTTATTATTACCGTTTTTGAGATGGAGTCTCACTCACTGTGTCCCCCAGGCTAGAGTACAGTGATGCTATCTGGGCTCACTGCAACCTCAGTGTCCTGCCTCAGCCTCCCGAGTAGCTGGGATTACAGGCATGTGCCACCATGCCTGGCTAATTTTTGTATTTTTCGTAGAGACAGGGTTTTACCATGTTGGCCAGGCTGGTCTCAAACTCCTGGTCTCAAGTGATCCACCCACCTCAGCCTTCCAAAGTGTTGGGATTACAGGCATGAGCTCCCACCTTATTTAATTTTTATTATGTACTTCATAATGTACACTGTATTATCACTGTGGTACATATATATAGGTAAGTATACATGTATTGGGAGCATGTACCTGAAGTTTTGTTGTTGGACATTCATGATCAAAACATTTGGGAACCACTGGTTTATTTGATATTTAGCTTTTTCAGAAAGCATAAAATATACAAGGCGTTGGCAGGGTGTGATGGCTCACGCCTGTAATCCCAGCACTTTGGGAGGCCAAGGCAGGTGGATCACCTGAGGTCAGGAGTTCGAGACCAGCCTGGGCAACGTGGTGAAACCCCATCTCTACCAAAAATACAAAAATTAGCCGGGCATGGTGGTGGACGCCTGTAGTCCCAGCTACTTGGGAAGATGAGGCAGGAGAATTGCTTGAACTTGGGAGGCGGAGGGTGCAGTGAGCTGAGATCGCGCCACTGCACTCCAGCCTGGGCAACAAGGGCGAAACTCCATCTTTAAAAAAAAAAAAAAGGAAACAAAAAAAATTGCAGTCACTAATGTGAAAGAGGTCTTTGTGTCTGTGTCTCAAATATAGAACCAGTCTTAAATTTGAAGCAATGGTGACTGGTAATGTCCCTTAGACAAATCTAGATGTTAAAATTTGGTTGAACCTCTTCTATTTTAAACATCTTAATTTTGGTTGGAGGCCAGAAGGACTCAAATAATCAGTTCACACAAACATGACAGTTGTAGTGGTTGTATTTGTGCCATTCCCCAACTTTAGACTATTTCCAAATCATCTAAATATTGAAATTTCAGATACATTGATTTCTTGTTATTTTACAAGCCAGGCTTGGTTTCTTCATTTCAATCCACTGCAGTAGTTGATACATTATCTTAAAATGAGCCGTTCCAGAATTCTAATTTTTAAAATATCTTATTTCCCAGCTTATCATTTTACAGTTGAATAGTTTTTGTTTAGGTTTTTCTTTGTTTATTTGTTTGTTTTGAGACAGGGTCTTGCTCTGTCACCCAAGGCTGGAGGGCAGTGGCATGATCACAGCTCAGTGCAGCTTCAGTCTCTGGGGCTCAAGCAATCCTCCTACCTCAACTTCCCAAGTAGCTGAGACTACAGGCACAGGTCACCACGCCTGGGTAATTTTTAAAATTTTTTGTAGAGACAGGGTCTCAACTATGTTGCCCAGGCTGGTAGAGTTTGTTTTTAATTCAAGTCATCCATGTTGAAAAATTGTAAGCTCAGAAAAATCCAAAGTTAAATTGTAACCCTATTGGCAGCCACTGTCAGACTTCTCGGGCATTTTCTCATGCTTTCTTGCTCATTCGTTCTCTGTCTTAAAATAGGATCATACTGTTTTGTATCCATTTTCTACATTATATTGTGAGGTCTTTTTGGGGGGGACGGAGTCTTGCTCTGTCGCCAGTTTGGAGTGTGGTGGCGTGATCTCGGCTCGTTTGCAACCTCCGCCTCCCAGGTTCAAGCAATTCTCCTGCCTCAGCCTCTCAAGTAGCTGGGACTACAGGTGCACGCCACCCTGCCCAGCTAATTTTTTTGTATTTTTAGTAGAGACGGGGTTTCACCATGTTGGCCAGGATGGTCTCGATTTCTTAACCTTGTGATCCACCCGCCTCAGCGTCCCAACATGCTGGAAAGACCAGGCGTGAGCAATTGGGCCCAGCCTGTGAGGTTCTTTTCATCGGAAAAACTATTTGACATTTTTGGTTTTTGAACATGAAATCTCATTTATTTTTATGTTTTCCAATGATTTTCTCCTTTGAGCAGCCTTGCTCAGCCCAGTTTGCTGCATTTGGCTGTGGGCTTGGATTGCACCTTTTGGAGGACTGCACTGTCACTCACAGGGTCTCCAGTCACAGTCAGTAGTTCCTCACTCTCATGATCTGCCCCCAGCTGGCCTGCCTAGTTAACCCTTCCTTCCTCTAAAAGGTCATGTTCATGCTGCCTCATCTCTATGTTATGATTAGGTCCTTTATTTCATGCCTGAGCCCTGGTAGGGTTTGACAGTGATGTGCATTTGTCAACTGCAGTGACAGTGACTGTTAGAGACATCATGTTTAGCAGGCAGTTGAGAATGTTGCATCTCATATTCTTGTCAGGATAGATAATCTTGAATTCAGCTCCCAAAAGCCACAGCCGAGCTCAGCTGTGGAAAGAACATCCATTGAATTGTGCTTCAAGGTGCTTCATTGTACCTGTTTCAGATCTATAATATTTTGTCTTTCTAGATCATGAGAAAGCCTAATTCTGGTCCCTCTTCCAGTTGTTTTCACTCAACTCATTTTCATGGCCTCATCAGTTTATATTGCAGTCTTTATCAGAAGTTTCCAAGGAACCTCTGAAGCTGCTGAGAAAATTTTTTCAGGTTGAGTGACTGGGATCACTATACCTCTAAGTACACTGGGACTATGTCAATGATATTCCTTTCTCTGCCTTGGCCACTAGGAAGCTCAGAGTCAGATTTGTAGCCAGGGTCTTCTAGCTTGTGCTTACTGTATTAATCTTACTTCTAGATTGTTTTTATTTTTATTTATTTATTTATTTTAATTTTAATTTTAATTTTTTTTTTTTAAAAGACAGGGTTTCACAAAAAAAACAAAGAAGAAAAAAAAAAGACAGGGTTTCACCATGTTGGCCAGGCTGGTCTTGAACTCCTGACCTCGGGTGATCCACCCGCCTCGGCCTCCCAAAGTGCTGAGATTACAGGCATGAGCCACCATGCCTGACCTAGATTGTTTTTAATGGTTTCTGCTCTTTGTCTCATATTTTACTATAGAATATGTACTACATTTATTTCCTGTTCTAAACATTATTGTGATCATATTCTTGTAGCCAAATCTTTGTTGTCATTTTTTTTTTTTTAATTTTTTATGCTGTTGAATCCCTCTGAGCCCTGCCTTTCCCTGCTTCCTCCTCTGTACTCACTTTTGCTAAAATCTGTAAGGGGATAAATTCTTTAAAAGCTTTGCACATTTTGAAGGGTTTTTTTTTTTAATATTTATTATAGTAAAATTCAAATATATGTGCAAGTAGAGAGCAATAAGCCCTTGTGTACCTGTCACTCAGTTACGTCTGTCACTTAGTCATTAACTTGGGAACACTCTTGTTTCATCTATATCCTTTAACCTTCTTCTCATTATACTTTTTCTTGGGAGAAGTTTATTAATTGATAGGTGTTACTTTGGGGTGAATAAGAAGGTAGCCAACTAGTGTGCTGGGGAACTGGGGGTGGGCAGGGGTTCCTAGAAGCCAAGATGTAAGGTTCTTTTCTTTGGGATCCTTTCCTCTCCTTAGAGAAGAAAGACCCTTTAGCTTTCTGCCTGAGGAGCTGATGCCTAGTTGTCAGGCTTTCTTCTTGCCAAGATAGGGGTGTTGACTCCTGTATACAGACGTTCACTTAATCCTTTTTACCAGTCCCACATCTCACTACAGCCCTGTGCTATACCTGGGTTTCTCCATCCAGAGCCCCTTTAGGGTCTCTAGTGCCAGTCTTTTTCCTCATTGGCTGTGTCCCCCAGGTCCTTTTTTTTTTAAATTTTTCCCAATGGTGATGCACTTACCGAGCAGATGCAGTGATCTTCTTACCTGATCCTACGTATAACCATTGGCCTAAATGTAAGATGGTTTGCCAGCATCAGCAATAAGACTAGTAGTGGGGCTAAAAAAACAAGTTCTCTTAAGACTAGGTCTTGATGCCCTGTTCTAGGATGACCAACTTAATCTGGAGAGAATTTGCAACATGCAAGTATTTTAGGATTATAGCCCTCTGTACACACACTTAAAAGTAGTTCAGCAGGTCACAGTGACTCACACCTGTAATCCCAGCACTTTGGGAAGCCAAGGCAGGTGGATCATGAGGCCAGGAGTTCAAGACCAGCCTGGCCAACATGGTAAAGCCCCATCTCTACTAAAAAAAATTAGCTGGGCGAGATGGTGCATGCTTGTAGTCCCAGCTACTTGGGAGGCTGAGTCAGGAGAATCGCTTGAACCTGGGAGGCAGAGGTTGCAGTGAGTCGAGATCGTGCCACTGCACTCCAGCCTGGGTGACAAAGCAAGACTGTCTAAAAAAAAAAGTAGTTCTGCTACCATTAACTTAGTCTAAAAGAGTCACATAAGAATACCAAATGTTATTTTGTTCGAACGCCGTGGTTATTTCAGTTTAAAAGCACTTCTCTCAGAGCTGCTTCTCTCTTCATAGCAGTAGAGCTCTGGCAGTGAATTAAGTGGTTGAGGACTCAGTGCAACTGTGGCTAATTTCTGGTCCAGTCTGAGAGCTCTCTTTGCACTGTGATCAAAATGGAGTCTTGCCAGCTGCCCAGGGTAGTCTTGCAGGTCTCTTCCAGTGAATATAAGTTCCACATGACTGGGGAGCCCTCATAATCATGGCAGAAGGTGAAGGAGGAGCAAAGGCATGTCTTACATGGTGGCAGGCAAGCCTGTTCTCACACTTTTAAAATTATTTAGTAACTGGGTGCGGTGGCTCATGCCTGTAATCCCAGCACTTTGGGAGGCCAAGGCAGGCAGATCGCTTGAGGTCAGGAGTTCAAGACCAGCCTTGCCAACGTGGTAAAACTTCATCTCTACTAAAAATACAAACATTAGTGGGGACGTGGTGGTGCACACCAGTAATGCCAGCTACTCGGGAAGCTGAGGAAGAATTGTTTGAACCCGGGAGGCAGAGGTTGCAATGGTCCAGGATTGTGTCACTGCACTCCAGCCTGGGCAACAGAGCAAGACTCTGTCTCAAAAGAAACAAAAGTTATTTGGTGATTTTTTTTTTTTTTTTTTTTTGAGACGGAGTCTCTGTGACTTAGGCTGGAGTGCAATGGGACGATCTCTGCTCACTGCAACCTCTGCTTCCCAGGTTTAAGCAATTTTCCTGCCTCAGCTTCCTGAGTAGCTGGGACTACAGGCATGCACCACCACACCGGCTAATTTTTGTATTTTTAGTAGAGACAGGGTTTCACCGTGTTGGCCAGGCTGATCTCAAACTCCTAACCTCAACTATCCACCTGCCTTGGCTTACAGGGGTGAGCCAAAATGCCCCGCCCATTTTAACCATTTTTAAGTGTGCTATTTAGTGACATTAAATGCATTCACAGTGTTGTGCAACCATCACTATCCATTTCCAGAACTTTTTCATTATTCTACATAGAAACTCTCTATCCATTAAATAACTCCCATTTTCCCCTTCCCTCTGCCCCTGGCAACCTCTCTTCTACTTTCTTTCTATGAGTTTGCCTGTCCTAACTGCTTCATATAAGTGAAATCTTACTGTACGTGTCTTTTTGTATTTAATGAAGTGTAATGTTTTTAAGGTTCATCCATGTCATAGTATGTATCAGAATTTTATTCCTTTTTCAGGCTGAATAATACTGTATTTTATGGATATCCACATTTTGTTTATTCAACTGTCAGTGAACATTTGGGCTGTTCTCACCTTTTAACTATTGTAAATAGTGCTGTTATGAACATGGCTATACAGATATCTGCTGGAATCCCACTTTAATTCTTTGGCTATATACCTAGAAGAGGAATTGCTGGGACATACAGTAAATCCATGCTCAACTTTTTGAGGAACCACCCAGCGATTTTCCAAAGTGGCTGCTCCATTTTACGTTTTCATCAGTAATGCTCAACAGTGCCAGTTTCTCCATTTTCTCACCCACAGTTGTTATTTTCCTTTTCTTTGTTTTTTAATAAAAGTCATTTTAATGGGTAGGAATTGGTATCTCATTGTGATTTTGAGTTGCATTTTCTAAGGAATATTGATGTTGAGCAGTTTTTCATATGCTGATTGGCCATTTGTATATCTTCTTTTTCGTCATTGTTTGGATTTTTTTTTTTTTTTGAGACAGGGTCTTGCTCTGTTGCCGAGACTGGTGGGCAGTGGCACGATCCCAGCTCACTGCAGCCTCAATCCTCTGGTCCCAAGTGATCCTCCCACCTCAGTCTTCCTGGTAGCTGGGACTGCAGGCACATGCCCCCATGCCTGACTAATATTCATATTTTTTGTAGAGGTGGGGTTTCGCCATGTTACCTAGGCTGGTCTTGAACTCCTAAGCTCAAGTGATCCATCCACCTCCGCTTCACCAAGCGGTGGGATTACAGGCCTGAGCCACCCCACCGAGCCTGTATATCTTCTTTACAGAAATGTTTATTCAAGTCCTTTTCTCATTTTGAATTGTTTGTTATTTTGTTGTTACTGTTGAGTTGTGGGAATTCTTTACGTATTCTGGATATTAATCCCTTATTAGAAATATGATTTGCAAATAGTTTCTCCGATTCTGTTGGTTATCATTTCACTCTCTTTATTGTGTGCTTTGCATAACAGTTTTTAACATTTTTTTTCTTTTTTAAGACAGAGTCTCCCTCAGTCACCCAGGCTTGGAGTACAGTGCTGCAGTCTTGGCTCACTTCTGCAGCCTCCACCTCTCAGACTCAAGCAGTCCTGCCTCAGCCTCCCAAGTAGCTGAGACTACAGACGCACACAACCACACCCAGCTAATTTTTTTTGTATTGATCTCACCATGTTGCCCAGGCTGGTCTCAAACTCCTGAGCTCAAGCAGTCCGCCTGCCTTGGCTTCCCAAAGTGCTGGGATTAAGGAGTGAGCCACCACGCCTGGCCAAAAGTTTTTAATTTTTATGAATTCCAGTTGATCAATTTTTTTCTTTTGTTACCTCTGCTTTTCAGTCCTTGCTAAATTCAGCATCATGAAGATCTTTTTCTTATGTTTTCTTCTAAGGGCAGTATAGTTTTTAGCTCTTCTTCTTTCGTTTCTTTGATCTATTTTGAGTTAATTTTTGTGTATAATAGAAAAGTCCAACTTCACTTTTGCATCTGACTATCTAGTTTTCCCAGTAGCATTTGTTGAAGAGACTGTCCTTTCCCCAATGACTGGTACCTTTTGTCAAAAATCAGTACATCATATTTGTGAGAGTTTATTTCTGTTTTTTATTCTGTTTCTTTTTCTTTTTTTCTTTTCCTTAGATTAGATGGGTAGTGCTGACGTCATAACAAGGTTTGAGAATGACACATCTCACATGTTTCTGAAACACCCAATTATCATGCTGGTGAACTACAGAAGATCTGGACTTTATTCTATTCCATTGGTTTATGTCTGTCCTTATGCCAGTACCACATTGTTTTGCTTACTGTAGCTTTGTAGTAAGTTTTGAAATCAGGAAGTGTGAGTCCTCCAACTTAGTTCTTGTTTTTCAAGATTGTTTTGGCTATTGAGGGTCCCCCCCTCTTATTTTTTTGGACAAATTAATGGAAAGAATTTTTTCTCTCCATTTTTTTTTTTTTGGACAAATAAATTGAAAGAAATCCCACCTACATGGATTGGAAGACAATATTCTTTTTTTTGAGATGGCATCTCGCTCTGTCAGCCAGGCTGGAGTGCGTTGGCACAATCACTGCTCACTATAGCCTTGAGTTCCCAGACTCAAGTGATCCTCCCACCTCAGCCTGTTAAGTGGGTAAAACTACAAGAACATACTACTGTGCTGGCTAATTAAAAATTTTTTTGTAGAGATGGAGTCTCACCAGGCTAGTCTTGAGGACTCCAGGGCTCCAGCAGTCCTCCTACTTGGCCTCCCAAAGTGCTGAGTTTACAGGCATGAGCCACTGTGCCTCGCCAAATGTTAGAATTTTAATAGGGATTGCGTTGCATTTTGATAGGGATTGCATTTGTAGATAGCTTTGGATAATGTTGTCATTTAAAGAATATTGTCTTCCCAGGCTGGCCAACATGGTGAAACCCCGTCTCTACTAACAATACAAAATTTAGCCAGGTGTGGTGGTGCACACCTGTAATCCCAGCTACTCGGGAGGCTGAGACAGGAGAATCACTTGAACCTGGGAGGCGGAGGTTGCAGTGAGCCGAGGTCGCACCACTGCGCTCCAGCCTGGGTGACAGAGGGAGACTCTGTCTCAAAAAAAAAAAAAAAAAAAAAAAGAATATTGTCTTCTAATCCATGAACATGTTATTTATTTCTATTTATTTATGTCTTTAACTTCTTTCAGCAATGTTTTGTAGTTTCAGTTTATGTCTTTTGTCTCCCTTGGTTAAATTTATTCCTGAGTATTTTATTCTTTTTGATGCTGTTATAAATGGAATATTTTCTTAATTTTCTTTTTAGATTGTTCACTGTTAGTGAACAATAGAAATGCAGCTTATTTTTTTTTTTTCCTCTGTTGCCCAGGCTGGAGTGCAGTGGCACAATCTCAGCTCACTGCAGCCTCCACCTCCCAGGTTCAAGTGATTTTCCTGCCTCAGCCTCCTGAGTAGCTGGGATTACAGGCATGCACCACTACACCCAGCTAATTTTTGTGTTTTTAGTAGAGATGGGGTTTCACCATATTGGTAAGGCTGGTCTCAAACTCCTGACCTCGTGAACCACCTGCCTTGGCCTCCCAAAGTGCTGGGATTACAGGCGTGAGCCACCATGCCTCGCCAGTGCAACTAATTTTTGCATGTTCATTTTGTATCCTACCACTTTGTTGAATTCATTTATTAGCGCTCCCTCCCCCCTTCTGGTGTGTGTGTGTGTGTGTGTGTGTGTGTGTAGTCTTTAGGGTTTTCTACATTTAAGATTATGTGTCTAGGAACAGAAATAATTTTACTACTTTCTGTCCAGTTTAGATGCCTGTGGAGAAAGGGTAAATGAGGCAGTGAGAAGGTTCTTGCTTAATTTCTCTGGCTAGAGCTTTTCAATACTGGATTAAATAGAAGTGGCAAAAGTGGGCATCTTTGTCTTGTTCCTGATTTTAGGGGAAAAGCTTTTAGTCTTTCACCATCGAGTATGATGTAAGCTGTGAGATTTTCATATATACCCTTTATTATGTTGAGGATATTGCCTTCTATTCCTGTTTCATTGAGTGTTTTTTAACAAAAAAAAATATTGAATTTTGTTAAATGCTTTTTCTGCATCAATTGGGATGATCATTGTGTTTTTCTGCTTCATTCTAGTAATGTGGCATATCACCTTAATTGATTTTTGTTAAACCATCCTTGTACTTTGAGAATAAATCCCCACTTGGTCATCTGAGATGTGTTTTTAATATCTACTTTTTTTAAAAAAACCCAAGTCCCAGCCTGAGCAACATAGTGAGACCCTCATCTCTACAAAAAATAAAAAAATTTAGCCAGATGTGGTGGCTCATGCCTGTAGTTCCAGCAATGTGAGAGGCTGAGATGGGACGATCACTCGGGAAGTCGAGGCTTTAGTGAGCTATGATTGCACCACTGCGTCCAACCTGGGTGACAGAGCCAGACCCTATCTCAAAAAAAAAAAAAAAAAACCCAAAAGACTTACAAGTCAACAGATACTTACTGAATTCTTCCTAGGTGTCAGACACTGTCGAAGTTCTGGGGATTCAGCAGTGAACAAGTGAAGAAGGCTAAGCCCCTGCTTTCTTTCTTTTCTTTTCTTTTTTTGAGACAGTCTTGCTCTGTCACCCAGGCTGCCAGGCTCGAGTGCAGTGATGCATTCTCAGCTCACTGCAACCTCCACCTCCTGGGTTCAAGTGATTCTTGTGCCTCAGCTTCCCATGTAGCTGGGATTATGAGCACTACCATGCCCAGATAATTTTTGTATTTTTAGTAGAGACGGGGTTTTACCATGTTGGCCAGGCTGGTGTCGGGCCAGGCTGGTCTTGAACTCCTGACTTGAAGTGATCCACCCGCCTCTGCCTCCCGAAGTGCTGGGATTACAGTTGTGAGCCACTGCGCCTGGCCCATTTGAGTGTTTTGAGCAGGGTAGTGACATGAGTGATTTGTGCTTTAGAAAGATGTATCGAGGATGTAATGAAGTAGGAATGATAGAGGCTATTCCTGCTGTCCCCGTGATCAGTGGTGGGCGAGCAGCCAGGGAGATGATGATGATTGGTCAGATTGGGGATCTGACTTGGTGGTAAATCTGTTGCAACCAGCTGTTTCAGATGTGGGCTTGTTTTAGGATTTTTCCTAAACTTTTGGCCCAAGCAATAAGCAGGATAGCTAGCCGTATAATTAACTGAGATGGCTGGAGAAGAACAGATACTGTGCGGAAATTAAGAGTTCTATTTTGGTCTTGTTAGATTTGAAGTGCTTATAAGGCATCTGAGTGGAGATACCAAGTGGAAATAGTGTGAATAAGGAGCTTAGGGGAGATGCTTGAGAGGTGCATATGTGGGAGACATAAGCGAACAGATGAGACTTGGAGCCAGGAGTCTGGACGAGAAGCCCTGGGGAGAAAGGGTAGGTGAGGAAAGCTGGCCAGGAACAAAGCCTGTAGGGAAGCAGGAAGGGAGGCTGAGAAGCAGAACCAGAAGGTAGGACACCAGTAGGGACATGATGTCACTCACAACTAGGAAATAGTGTATTGTGGGTGTTTTTCTTTTTTTTTTCCTGACATGGAGTTTTGCTCTTGTTGCCCAGGCTGGAGCGCAATGATTCGATCTCGGCTCACTGCAACCTCTGCCTTCCGGGTTCAAGTGATTCTCCTGCCTCAGCCTCCTGAGTAGCTGGTATTACAGGCATGTGCCATGATGCTCGACTAATTTTTTGTATTTTTAGTTGAGAAGGGGTTTCACCGTGTTAGCCAGGATGGTTGTAGGTGTTTCTTATTTCAGCATAGTGTCTTCATGGTCAGTCCTTTCAGTGACTGCCCTGATGGTGTTTGATCATAAGAGTCATAACTCATCCATGAAGGCGCTTTACAGTCTGTCTTCAAGCAGGCATGTCCTTAGATTGAAATAATGGGGGCTTTACCGCAAGTGCCTTTACTGCACAGATAGCTGATGGGACAGAGATTGTCAGATGAATGTATTTTACAGAAAAACCTTTGACAAGTTATGTAGTAAACTAGTTAAAAGAAAAAGTTAATCTTCTAGCTAAGACAAAAGGTACAGTTTGGGAAGATGAAAAAGATGGATGGTGGTGATGGCTGCACAATATGAATGTGCCTAATGTCACTGCACTGTAAACTTAAAAGTGGTTAAAATGCTAAGTTTATGTTATATAAATTTTTACCACGAAACAAAGTATAGTACTTTGTCACTGATTATAGTAAATATTTAAATCTGAGTGCTAGATTGCTCTTTTTTTTTTTTTTTTTGAGATGGAATCTGGCTCTGTTTCCCAGGCTGGAGTGCAGTGGTATGATCTCAGCCCACTGCAACCTCTGACTCCAGGTTTAAGTGATTCTCCTATCTCAGCCTCCCAAGTAGCTGGGGTTACAGGTGCCCGCCACCATGCCTGGCTAATTTTTGTATTTTTAGTATAGATGGGGTTTCGTCATGTTGCCCAGACTGGTCTCGAACTCCTGACCTCAGGTTATCCATCCACCTCGGCCTCCCAGAGTGCTGGTATTAAGACACTGAGCCACTGTGCCCAGACTAGACTGCCCTTAAATAGGTTAAAACAAATAATTTTGTTGAGAGGTGTTGGGGAATCAGCTCTGTCATGGAAGTGTTCCTTGGGTGGGGAGTTGGAACCAGAGTGTTGACTGTTGTCATTTGCTGTATGACCTGGATCATCTGGCATGACCCTCCCTAAGCCTCAGTTTCTTTGTTACCAATAGGATATTGTGCTGGAGGATCCCATCTCTTCTAGCTCTGAAGTTTGGTAGCTTTCTGTTCCTTTGCCTCTATAAATGTCTGGAAGGCAAACATGTTCCAGTCTGAGAAATGATTGTGAACATCTGGAAGAATTGTGTGGTCCCAGTGCATATCATAGTCCACAGCTGTCCTGTTAGCTGGAAAATGTTACTTAGTACCAGATTATAGATATGAAAAATAAGCAATTAAAGCTTGTAGCAGGGCTCACAATTTGAGACAGAAACAAAAATCTTTGCATTTTTAGACTTTGACCAAATATTTGTGAATGAGCACCATGTAGATGTGATTTGTTTATCTGTGAGGCTTCATACATTGTGACTTGACAGATTATCCTGGAGCAGCTGGATAAATAAACAAAAAAAAATTAAAATATAAAAAGACTTGACAGAAACCACAGTGTTTAGGTTTGTGAGCCCACAGTACCACCCTTTGCCTTCAAGAGTGTGGAGGGAGTCTTGAGGCCAGCAGTGAGCGGGGTGGAAGGCTCTTAGTGGCTGGTGGGCATGAAAAGAGTACAGAGGGGAGGTCTTCCTGGGAGAGAAGTTGTTGGAAGGGGCCGGTGAAATGGCAGCTGGCATGTTGGAGAGATCTCTAGGGGCTCCTGGACCGTGACCCCGAGGGAAAAGGGCCCCAGGTGAGCCTCATCTCTGTGCTTTCTTCTGTGCCACTGTTCTCCTCACAAACTCCTCCCCCTCTTTGCATATTCTGTGTTTGGAACTATCTTCCATGGAACATTTATATTAAGAGTTCTTGAAATAGTAGTAAAACAGAGACTTGTCACATCTCCCATTTTGGGATTTGATTGTATAAACTGTCAAGAGCTTTGGTGCCCTCCAGCAGAGCACACTTCTTGCAGGAAATCAGGCAAAGGGTCTTCAGCCTCTGTGGCTTGATATGCTCATGTGTGGCTGGTGGCAGGAGGCTGGTCCTGGCTATGCCCCTACCAGTACCTATTGGGGCTGAGGCTGAGGACAGTCTGTCCATGGGTCAAGAGTCTCATTGTGTGAAATGACAAGGCTGCCCTGTGGGTTCTCAAGTTGTTTCTAGCTTTAAAACTGATTCTTGGCCAGGTGAGGTGGCTCACGCCTGTAATCCCAGTACTTTGGGAGGCTGAGGCTGGGGGATCACCTGAGGTCAGGAGTTCGAGACCAGCCTGACCAACATGGTGAAACCTGGTCTCTAGTAAAAATAGAAAATTAGCCTGGTGTGGTGGTGCATGCCTGTAATCTCGATACTTGGGAGGCTGAGGCAAGAGAATTGCTTGAACTGGCAGGCGGAGGTTACAGTGAGCCGTGATCCTGCCATGGGCAACAAGAGTGAAACTCTATCTCGAAAATAAACAAACAAATAAATAAACAAACCTGATTCTTAGCAGAAGTTCAGTCCCTTTGTTAGTCATTCCTGACCAGGTCAAGAGGGAGTGAGAACGGTAGGTAGCTGGCATTGTGGAAGAAGATCTTTAGTATGTTTGTTGATACTCTGTTGCAAAGAGGGTTGACACAACCATTACAACCAATGAATATAATTTGGTCTTCCTTCAATTTGGGTGTTTCTGTGCCATCCCAGCGATTACTCTGAATGTAGCAATATGCATCCTCTTGAGTATATGTGTTTTCAGGCTTCAAATTCTCTGAAATCAGCTTTCGTTCATTAACTAAAATTCCTTTTTTTTTTCCAGTACTATTTAATTATTAATTTTTTGAGACAGAGTTTCGCTCTTGTTGCTCAGGCTGGAGTGCAGTGGTGCGACCTCTGCCTCCTGGGTTCAAGTGATTCTCCTGAGTCAGCCTCCTGAGTAGCTAGAGATTACAGGCACCCGCCACCACGCCCAGCTAATTTTTTGTATTTTTAGTAGAGATGGGGTTTTTCCATGTTGGCCAGGCTGGTCTTGAACTCCAGACCTCAGGTGATCCACCCACCTCGGTCTTCCAAAGTGCTGGGATTAAAGGTGTGAGCCATCCCCGCCCCTCGGCCTTTTTTTTCAATACTGTTAACTTGGTCTGCTGAAATTTCTCCCAGTTTACTGGCTGATTTTGATGCTTAGAGAAGCAATTTTCTGCCCTGAGCATTGGTCCACTTGACAGCTTTCAGAAAAACATTCCCCAAAGGGATGAATTGTTTGCACCAGTGGACTAGTTTAGCACAGTGAGCGGGCTTGTAGTAACTTTCTGCTTGGCACCAGGTGAGGTGCTGGGTGCTCTAGGGAACACAAGGCGATTCAGTTATGCCCTTCTCCCGAAGGGGACCGCAGTCAATCCGGGAGGCTAAGAGAGTCAGAACGAGCAAGGTGAAAATACATAGTTACAGAAGCTCAGAGAATAGGGCTGCTGCTTCCACAGGAAACTTTGTTCATTATTTTTATATTTAACTTTCAACATGACACAAAATTGGAAAGGTTAAATACACGGGAAAGTTTCCCTTCTTTCCTGGCCCTGGCTTCCAGATCCTCTCCCCAGAGGCTGCCGGTGCTGCTACTTCTCATGTGTCCGTTCCCAGGTGTTTTGTGCATTTATAGACAAATAAGCAGAGACTACTGTTTTCTTACATGAAAGTAGCACGCTGTTCCCTTGCCTTTTTCTATAAATGTTTCTGTATGATAGTTCATCATTAATATGTAAGAGTTTCCTCACTATCTTTTCCTTTTTTTTCTTTTTTGAGACAGAGTCACCCAGGCTGAAGTGCAATGGTATTTTATTATTAAATGTATCTATGTATGTATTTTTATTATTATTTTTTGAGACAGAGTCTCACTTTGTTGTCTGGGCTGGAGTGCAGTGGCACAATCTTGGCTCACTGTAACCTTCACCTCCTGGATTCAAGCAGTTCTCCTGCCTCAGTCTTTTGAGTAGCAGGGATTACAGGTGCCTGTCACCATGCCTGGCTAATTTGTGTGTTTTTTAGTAGAGACGGAGTTTCACCTTGTTGACCAAGGCCTCAAGTGACCCACCCACTTCAACCTCCTGGAGCGTGTGTATACATATATATTTTTTATTTTATTTATTTATTTTTTTAAAGACGGGGTTTCTCCATGTTGGTCAGGCTGGTCTTGAACTCCCAACCTCAGTTGATCCACCCTCCTTGGCCTCCCAAAGTGCTTGGATTACAGGCGTGAGCCACCACGCCCGGCCAATATATATATATTTTTAAGACTGAGTCTCACTCTTGTCACCCAGGATTGAGTGCAATGGCATGATCTTGGCTCACCACAACCTCCGCCTCCTGAGTTCGAGCGATTCTCCTGCCTCAGCCTCCCGAGTACCTGGGATTACAGGTGTGTGCCACCACGCCCGGCTAATTTTGTATTTTTAGGAGTGATGGGGTTTCTCCATGTTGGTTAGGCTGGTCTTGAACTCCCAGCCTTTGGTGATCCGTCTGCCTCAGCCGCCCAAAGTGCTGGGATTATAGGCAAGAGCCACCGTGCCCAGCCAGCATGTATGTATGTATGTAAATCAACATACACATTTACTAAGCATCTGTCTATTCTTATTTTAAAAGGATGAGGGTTGAATTTTGTCAGATGTTTTCAGCATTGGCAGAGATGATCTCTGTTAATAGTTTGGACATAACGTTGTTTTAACATTAGTACTTAGGTGTTTCTGGCACAAAATGAATGGGGTGATGTTTAGAGAAGGCTTATGGGGGGAAATGGCATTTTATTCGGTGCCTGAAGGCTGGATAGAGAAATTAATGGTGGGGGAATTAGACTGGAAAGGTGGGAAAAGGGTCTTCCGTAAAGAGAGATCCTTGACTGCAAAGGTGTGGCAAGTGGGAATGCAGCTTATTTGGGAGAAGAATTCCAGAAACCCAGCATGACTGTGATATTCATGGGGGCCTTCTAGATGGGTAACATGGGGACAGATTACACCTCTGGGCTTCAGATTCTTCATTTGTGGAATTGAAATAATAAAAGCAGTTATTTTTTAAAAGATTGTTACAAGGATTCAGGAGATAACGTAGGCAAAAGTCTTAGCCCAGAGGCTGACACATGATTTGTAAGTACTAGTTATTTTTATTTGACAAGAAGAAAGCTGGAAAGAGGTTTCAGTATATTTTGAGTGTACCTGTGTAATAAAGAAGTGTGATCTCAAATGTGCAGACACTGGAGAGCCATTCAAGACTTTTGTGCGAGGGGTAACATAAGCAGTTGTGTTTTTTTTTTTCCATTAAAATTTTTTTTAAGAGATGAAGTCTCACTATGTTGCCCAGACTGGTCTCGAACTCCTGGGCTCAGGCAGTCCTCTCATCTCAGCTTCCCAGAGTGCTGGAATTACAGGTGTGAGCCACTGTGCCTGGCCATAAGCAGGTCTTTATTTTAGGAAGGTGTCCATACTGACAGTGTGGGAAGAGAAACCAGAAGTGAAGTGCAAATGTAGGTGGTAAAATCAGGTAGGAGACTGTTAGAATTTTCTAGGCTGGTGGTTTTAGATATCTGCCGCTAGTCCACTTCATTTTTATTTTTTGAGATAGGTCTTGCTCTTTTGCCCAGGCTAGAGTGCAGTGGAGCAATCACAGCTTACTGTAGCCTTGACCTCCTAGGCTCAAGTAATCCTTCCCACTCAGCCTCCCAAGTAGCTGGGACTGTAGTCATGAGCCACCATGCTTGGCTAATTAAAAAAATTTTTTTGTAGAGACAGGGTCTCTGTATGTTGCCCAGGCTGGTCTTGAACTCCTGGTCTCAAGTAATATTCCTGCCTCAGCCTCCCAAACTGCTGAGATTACAGACATTAGTTAGCTACCATGCCTGGCATGCTAGTCCAGTTTAGACATATGTTCAAGATGGGGACACCATAGAGTTGACTTAATTTGGAAACTTGGGCTCCAGGGTTTGGTAGGGCAGGGGTTCTCAAACTTGAATATATCAGTGTCAAACCCTAGAGGGTTTGTTAAATACAGATTTCTGGGCCTCACCCCCAGATTTTCTGATTCACCAGGTCTGGGATAGGCCCAAGAATTTGCATTTCTAACAGGGATTTAGATTGGGACATTTGTAAAGAAGAGAATGGATGAAGTGTTCCTTGTAGATGATTTCATTCAGAGAGAGGGTACTATTAGCTGTCTGTCTTTCTCCCAGAATGCCTGAGGTGCTTTGTATCACAATTAGAAGTTGAGATGATGTGTACTGAGCACTGTTGTGGTATCTGATGCTGGTTGGGTTGGTTGGTTTGCTCATCACTTATTCAACAAGTGGTTTGTTTTCAGAGACAGGGTCTCACTGTGTTGCCCAGGCTGGCATAAAACTCCTGGGCTCAAGGGATCATCCCACCTCAGCCTCCTGAGTAGCTGGGAGTATAGGTGCATTTAATAAAAATTTAGCATGCCAAGTACTATTACAGACCCTGATGAACAGACAGGGAGTTTGTTTATAGTCTCAACAGAGGACAGATAGTAAGTCAGAAAAAGTCATTTGTACAATTACGGAGTTTTAAATGCACTGAAAAGAAGAAATAGGCTCTGTAAAGAACAATAAAGAGAACTACTGGAAAACATATTGTCAGGGGAGGTCTTTTTGTAGAAGTGGTATTTCAGCTGAGACTTGAAGGATGAAAAAGAACCAGCCTATAAAGAGAAGAGGGAATAGAGGTTGGAGCAGTATGTGCCAGGTCCCTGAGATGGGAATGAGGTTGGCACACATAAGGCATTGGAAGAGAACAAAACAGGGGAGGTGACATGAGATGAAGTTAGGGAGGACTGGGGTGGGTTGTGCAGAGCCCTGGGAGCTAGGGAGAAGCATTTGGGCTTTATTCTAAGTGCACAAGGGGATCCTGCTCATGGTATTGGTAGAATCTGTATCCACTCTGACCTCTGAGATAAGGTGAATTGGAAAGGGACAGGAAGGGGTCTGTGAGGTCCAGGCATGGTGGGTGGCTCAGCCTGTAATCTCAGCTCTTTGGGACGTTGAGGCGGGAGGATTCCTTGAGTCTAGGAGTTCAAGACCAGTCTGGGTGACATGGTGAAACCCATCTCTACTAAAAATACAAAAATTTTGCCAGATGTGGTGGTGCACCCCAGTAGTCCTAGCTACATGGGAGGCTGAAGTGGGAGAATTGATTCAGCCTGGAAGTTGGAGGCTGCAGTGAGCCATGATCATGCCACTGCATTCCAGCCTGGGTGACAGTAGTTTGAGGAGGAGGAAAGGGGATGCTCATAGATCAGGAGTGGGGGTGGAGGCAGAAATCTTGTGTGTTGTTTGCTTTGTCTTTTTTCCTTTTCTCTTGCTCTGGCCTTCCATGCAGTTCTGTAGTGGTGGAGATAGCAGTGATGACATTGGCAGATGGATAGGAAAGGAATTCTTCTATTTATAGGGACTGTGGTCCCAGGAGCATGGAGGGGAATCCTTGATTTTGTTCTTTCCTTTCTCTCATTGCTTTTCCCTGGAGGTACTAGAGGTAGTCACTGTTGTGGGAGGTACTCAGCAGGTCAGGGAAATTAAACCCCTGGCTTTCTAGCTAGAAGACCAGGAAAAGTGTTAGGCAGATTGCGTGGAGGAAGGAGCTCAACAAGTTGAACTCATAAAGTTGCATATGAACTACTGGACTATTCCTTTGAACTAACATACGTGCATCTGACTCTAAACAGCATACCAAAGGCTTTGAGGACTAAACTGTGGAGTAGATTACTGCTCAAGTAGTTTCGCACAGGCACCTGGACGGTATGCTTGGGAAAAATCAAAATAATACTTCAAAGGCTTTGAAAACTGATCTCATGTTGGTACCACTGCTCAGAGAAGGTGGGTAGAAACTTGCAGACTGGACCTAATTAGGTTGTTTGCTGCAAAAACAAATTGAAAATTTTGTGTAGGACTTAAACAAGAGCTGGAGTCACATAGCATAATATTCAAAATGCCCAGTAATTCAGAATTACTTCAGCTATGAAGAATCAGGAAAATCATAAGGGGAAAAGACAGCCAACAGATAGCAACCACAACATAACACAGATGTTGAAATTACCAAAAAATTAAAAGCCAAAGTATAATTAAAATATTAATTAAAACCTTGCTGTAACAAGTAAGGGTGAATACTCTTGAAATGAACAGAAAATTAGAAATTTATTTACTGCAAAATATGACAACCTAAATGAAAAATTAATTGGGTGGGCTCAATAACAGAATGGAGAAGACAGAAGAGTCAGTGAATGTGAAGGGAGAATATTACAAATTATCCATTCTGACCAACAGAGATTAAAATAAAGAGAATGAAGAAAAATGAACAGCTTCAGGGACCCATGGAACAATAACAGAAGGTTTATCTTTTATGTTTTTGAAGACTCAAAAAGAGAGGAGAAGGAGTGGTGCAGAAAAAATATTTGAAGAAATTATGGAAAGGAAGAAATAAATATGCTTCTGTTCACAGATATGTAAGTCTACTTGGAAATTCCCAAAGAGTCTAGACACACACACAGAAAGACTCTAGCACTAGTAAGTGATTTCAGGATAGTTGCAGGATAAAAGATTAACATAAAAAAATCAATGTACGAACAATGAACATGTGAAAACTAAAATTGAAAACACAGTTGCTAAAAAAAAGTGAATTATTAGATATAAATCTAATAAAACATGTACAGTCATGTATGCTGAGAATTACACAGTGCTGATGAAAGAAATCAAAGATCTAAATAAATGGAGAAATGTAACACGTTCATGAGTTAGAAGATTCAACATGCCAGTTCTTTGCAAATCTGATACACAGGTTTAATGCAGTTTCTAACAAAATTCTATCATGTTGGTTTTTTTTGAGATGGAGTCTCACTCTGTCGCCTGGAGTGCAGTGGCATGATCTTGGCTCACTGCAACCTCTGCCTCCTGGGTTCAAGCGATTCTCAGACTGCCAAGTAGCTGGGATTACTGATGTGTGCCACCACACCTTGGTAATTTTTTGTGTTTTTAGTAGAGATGGGGTTTCACTATGTTGGCCAGGCTGGTTTCAAACTCCTGACCTCAAGCAGTCTTCCCACCTCGGTCTCCTAAAGTACTGGGACTACAGGCATGAGCCCCTGTGCCTGGCCCAGACAACTGCTTTTTGACAAAGATGCCAAGCAATTCAATGGAGGAAGGATAGTCTTTTCACCAAATGGTGCTGGAACAATTGGCTATCTTTAGGTCAAAGGAAAAAAATTTTTATATCTCACACCTTATCTAAAAATTAACTCAAATGGATCACAGATGTTTATTTTTATTTTTTGAGACAGTCTCGTGTGCTCAGGCTGCAGTGCAGTGGTGCGGTCATAGCTCATTGCAGCCTCAAACTCTTGGGCTCAAGTGATCCTCCCACTTCAGCCTCCCAAGTAATTAGGACTACAGGCATGTGCCACCATGCCCTGCTAATTTTAAATTTATGTTTTGTAAAGACAGTGTCTCACAATGTCCATGCTGGTCTCAAAATCATGGTTTCAAGTAATCTCCCACCTCAGCCTCCCAGAGTTTTGGGATTACAGGCACAAGCCATTGCACCCAGCTGGATTACAGATTTAAACAAATGTGAAACTACAAGTTTTAGGAAAAGACACTGGGGAAAATTACCTTATGACCAAGGAATTCCACTCCTAAGAATGAATATACTCAAAAGAATTGAAAACAAAAAGAAAACAATACAAAAAACCCCAACTAAACAACAACAACAAAAAGTGAAAAGAATGATGGAGGGGGTTGAGCCCAGTGGCTCACGCCTGTGATCCCAGCACGTTGGGAGGCCTAGGTGGGCTGATCACAAGGTCAGCAGTTTGAGACAAGCCTGGCCAACATAGTGAAACCCTGTCTCTACTAAAAATACGAAAATTAGCCGGGTGTGGTGGTTGTGGGTGCCTGTAGTCCCAGCTACTTGGAAGGCTGAGGCAGGAAAATCACCTGAACCCAGGAGGCAGAGGTTGCAGTGAGCTGAGACTGTGCCATTGCACTCCAGCCTGAGTGACAGTGAGACTCCATCTCAAAAAAAAAAAAGTTGGCCAAGTGCGGTGGCTCACTCCTGTAATCCTAGCACTTTGGGAAGCTGAGGTGGGCGGATCATGAGGTCAAGAGATTGAGACCATCCTGGCCAACGTGGTGAAACCCTGTCTCTACTAAAAATATAAAAATTAGCTGGGATCGGGAAAAAAGGAAAAAAAAAAAAAAAAAAGAGACGGGTGTAGTGGTACGCACCTATAGTCCCAGCTACTCGGGAGGTTGAGGCAGGAGAATCGCTTGAACCTGGGAGGCACAGGTTGCAGTGATCCTAGATCACGCCACCGCACTCCAGCCTGGCGACAGAGCGAGATTCCATCTCCAGAAAAAAAAAATAATAATAATTGAGGCAGGGTGTGGTGGCTCATGCCTGTAATCCCAGCACTTTGGGAGGCTGAGGCTGGCGAATCATCTAAGATCAAGAGTTCTAGAGCAGCCTGGCCAACATGGTGAAACCCTTTCTCTACTAAAAATACAAAAATTAGCCAAGCGTGGTGGTGCACGCCTGTGCTCCCAGCTACTAGGGAGGCTGAGGCGTGAATCACTTGAACCCCTGGAAGGTGGCAGAGGTTGCAGTGAGCCGACATCACGCCGCTGCACTCGAGACTGGGCGACAGAGCAAGACTCCGTTTAAAAAGAAAACAAAGTTTGAGTTCGAGACCAAGTAAACAAGAATAATTTGGCCGGGCACGGTGGCTCAAGCCTGTAATCCCAGCACTTTGGGAGGCCTAGGTGGGTGGATCACTTGAGGTCAGGAGTTTGAGACCAGCCTAGCCAACATGGCGAAACCTGGTCTTTACTAAAAATACAAAAATTAGCCAGGCGTGTTGATGGGTGCCTATAATCCCAGCTACTTGGAAGACTGAGTCAGGAGAAGAGCTTAAACTTAGGAGGCAGAGGTTGCATTGAGCTGAGATTGTGCTACTGCATTCCAGCCTGGGTGACCCCATCTCAAAAAAAAAAAAAAAAATTAATGAAGTACTGGCCGGGCGTGGTGGTTCATGTCTGTAATCCCAGCATTTTGAGAGGGTGAAGCAGCTGGATCATTTAAGCCCAGGAGTTTTAGGCCAGCCTGGACACCATAGTGAGACCCTGTTTCTACAGAAAAATATAAAAATTAGCGGAGCATGGTTGTGCACACCTGTATTCCCAGCTATTTGAAAGGGTGAGGTAGGAGAATCACTTGAACCGGGGAGGCAGAGGTTGCAGTGAGCCAACATTGCGCCGTTGCACTCCAGCCTGGGCGATAGAGTGAGGCGCCATCTCAAAAAAAAAAAAAAAAAAAAGGAAAGTTCCTGGACTGGAAACTTGCATGTGCACGTAAGGCTTGTGCTTTCGGGAAGGTAGAAGGAGCGATAGCCATTTCTTCTGGCTCTTGAGTTGGCTGTGGTGTGACTCCTTTTGCTTCTTGTTTCTGGTCCGGACACTTACAGGAATCATCTTTGAGTCTGGGTTTTCATCAGTGAGTGTAATCAAGCCAAGGCATGTGTCTGGGCAGGTTCCCTCTAGCACAGACTGAAGAAAACAGCAACATGGAATAAGAGAAGTAGGTTTAAACTTGGATTCCGCTGGAGAGCTCAGTCGGGAAGATAATTCTGGATCCCTGGGCCTCCTAGAGTTTTCTATTCTGATTTTATTGGTTTAATGTTATTTGTTTGAAAGCACCAGAAGTTAATTTTGGCTAACACAAGCAAAAAGAGGATTTATTGGAAGGATATAGAATAGCTTACAAAACAGAAAAGTTAATCAGCCAGTCCTCAGAAAGGATGGGAGCCAGAACAGCATGGGGATCTTGGGAGCGGGAACCTCTGTGGTCTGAATAAACATCATGAATATCCAGTTCCTGTTTTTTTGTGTTTAGAAGTTAAAGTCCATGGAGAGAGGCCCAGTTGGTGTAGCTTGGGTCAGCACAGGGCACCTTGACTCATAGTTAATCCAGACTAAATCCTGTGGAGTGAGATGGTTCCCCTGAGCCACACCAGGCTGCTGTTCCTCGTAGAAGGGGACAACTAGTGGGCAGGCAGGAACAGGAGGTGCCCTCTGCCTTCACGCTCCCAGGAATAACTATAGGACCAAAAGCAGAGACTTCTACCAGAGTGAATTTTGCTTGGTGACCATTATGTCAGAGGCCTAAGCTTTTTGGTGTTTTTATGTTGAGGACTGACCCCACTGAACATTATTCATGGGTAAATCGCTATTTGTACAACAGTGTTTTGGGGAGGCCATTCCTATATAAAGGTTTTTCCCAAGGACTTCTCTCAGTGGGGTTTGTACATAGAGAAGCGTGGGGAAGAATGACAGAGAGCAGCTGAAGGTGACGTCTGTTACACAGGCATAGTTTCTTGTGCCGCACATGAGAAAAATGCCCTTTGGGGAGTGGCCTTTTAGCATTGCCTAATATAGGAGAGAGGGAGTTGGGCGGGGGGGGGAGGGGAGAGAGAGAGAGACAGTGTGTGCATGCACGGTGGGATTGATGTCGCTAGACCTTGCATATAAGCATTCTGAAACCATTCCCCAGCCACATAACTGTTGCCTCCCTCCAGCAGTCCTAGCGTGCAGAGCCAAGTAATCCTTGTTAACTGGCTTTTCTCCCTTTTGACCAGGTACCTGCACATGTTCTTCATTGTCAGTGCTGTCCTGTGTGTGCCAGGCTGATCCATGGTCACTTTCCGGGATGGCAGCAAGGTGACTTCGGCTGAGGATGACCCTGACTGAAAGGCTGCGTGAGAAGATATCTCGGGCCTTCTACAACCATGGGCTCCTCTGTGCATCCTATCCCATCCCCATCATCCTTTTCACAGGGTTCTGCATCTTAGCCTGCTGGTATGTTTTTGGGTTGCCTTGGATATGGTGGGCCAGTGTCTTAGGACAGTAGCTTTTCTAACCCTAACCACAATGGAGCCCTTGGCCTCTGTATGCTTTTTACACAATGGGAGCTTGGGCTCCTTGTAACTGCCAGTGGCGAACGCTAGTGCTGGCGTGGTTAGCTAACATAATAAAATAGTCCAGGCTGGCCTTGACCTATTGATTCACCAGATTTATTCATATCACTGGTACTCTATCTCAAAATAATGTTTAGACACTTCTAAGACACTGAGATAATTGAAGGACATGATATTTCAATTTTCTTTCTCAATAGTAGTGGTTTCCTTTTAGTACCTGTTTAAGTGCAAGAGCCTTCTTCATGTGTTGCAAGGCAAAGTCCATTCGAACAGTACCGTGGACAACCTGTGGCATGCTGACCTCAAAGACTTGCTTCTTTGCTCTCTAGTCATTTTCCTGTGTTCACGTGGAGCCTGCTTCAGACCTCTTGTTGATTCTTGGGGCCAGCCGCACTTGCCAAGGACAGTTGTGAGAGCTGTAGCTGCCGTTGTTGCTGTCTGTCTTTCTCAAGGCCTCATAGAAGCCTGAAGACTGTGGCTGACAATGACATAGTAAAGGAGGAGTTTGATATAAGAGGATATCTGATGACCCTTTTGGCTCTAAAACACTGACAGCTGTGAAGAGCCCATCTTATTCTTTTCTCTGGAAAGAATTCTGTTTTTCAAACTCATTGTCTAGCTAATGAGTTTGAAATGTTTGTAGTTGTTTTCGGTGCTAGCTGAAGGGGGGATGAGTCAGGAGGGAACTCCTTGTTCAATTCAGTTGCTAATGATTTCAAGTTCTTCCCTGATTATCAGTAAGAAAGATGAACATTGGCCAGATACAGTGCTCATACCTGTAATTCCAGGGAGCACTGGGAGGCCCAGGCGGGAGAATCACTTGAGGCCAGGAGTTCAAGACCAGCCTGGGCAACATAGCAAGACCCACCCTGTCTGTACAAAAAAGAGAAAGATGAACATCACTGAGAGTTTCTTGCTGGGTGCTGTGTTGGTGCTTCAGGTATAACATTAGGAAGTGGTCCAGTTATATTTCCATTTAACAAAGGGGGGATAGGGACTTTGAGATTTATGTGGTCCACACAACTAACAATTAGGGAAACTGGGGTTCAAATCCAGACCTTAGGGACTCGTACCTGCACCTGTGGTACTTTGTCACTTGGTCTCACTCTGGCTCAGTGTGTTTGTTTTGGTGTTTAAGCTGCTAAATACAAGATAAAATACTTAAAGCTGTGTCCCATAAGTGATGAATTTGGAGTGCTCTGAGAACTCACCTCTTGTTTTTTTTTCTATAAGTTAATTGACCTCTTTCTCTTTAAAAAAAATTTTTTGAGACATGGTCTCACTCTGTCACCCAGGCTGGGTTATTCACAGCTCACCACAGTCTCAACCTCCTAGGCTCAAGCAATCCTCCCACCTCAGCCTCCTGAGAAGCCATGACCACAGGCGTGTGCTACCACACCCAGCTAATGTTTTTCATTCTTTGTAGAGATGGGGGTCTCATTATGTTGTACTATGGTTTTCTCTTATTTTTGTAGTCACCTGTTTTTCTTTTAAGAGGTAAGGCTCTTGCATTATCACATTCTTTTTTTACTTCTTTGAGACAGGGTCCACTTCTAACTGCTCACTGCAGCCTCAATTTCCTGGGCTCAAGTGATTCTCCTGCCTTAGCCCTCTGAGTAGCTGGGACTATAGGCGTGCACCGCTAATTATTTGTATTTTTAGTAGAGCTAGGGTTTTGCCATATTGCCCAGGCTGGTCTCAAACTCCTGAGCTCCGGTGATCCATTTACCTCGGCTTCCCAAAGTGTTGGGATTACAGGTGTGAGCCACTGTGCCCAGCCTTGTTACCTGCTTAGTGCTGTGTACTTATTTTCCCAAACCAGTATCCTTGTCCTGTAATCTTAAAGCTTTTTTTTTTTTTTTTTTCTTAAAACCTTGATAAAATTTTTCCAAGGCTGGATGAAGCCTCTCAGCCTCCAAAGACAATAAAGGTTGTATAAGAGAATCCATAGATTCTGGGAGTTGGCCAGAAAACCAGAGATCATGGACCCAGGGACACAAGCCTCACCATCGTCTCTTCAACCCCGGGAAGCTTTTCTGTCCAGAGCAGCAGAGCAGTGCCCCCTTCTGCCAGAGCCTGGGATTACCTACAGAAAATAAAGTATGGGGCCAGGCACAGCAGATCACAAGGTCAGGAGCTCAAGACCAGCCTGCCCAACATGGTGAAACCCCATCTCTACTAAAAATACAAAAATTAGCCAGGCGTAGTGGTGCACATCTGTAGCCCCAGCTACTCAAGAGGCTGAGGCAGAAGAATCGCTTGAACCTGGAGGCGGAGGTTGCAGTGAGCCGAGGTTGTACCACTGCACTCCAGCCTGAGGACAGAGGGAGACTCCGTCTCAAAAAAAAAAAAGAAAAAGAAAATAAAGTATGGATATAGACTGCTTACAGTAGTTTTGCCACATGTTCAGTTTCCATTTAATTGCTTACTTTTGTTGTTCCTGGGATGAAAGACTTGTATAGCCAAACCCAAAGGACTGCAACACTTAATTTCTCTATTCAGATCTAACAGCCACCTGAGCTGCAGAAATACTTTTTGCACACCACTGGTTCACCACGACTGGGTCACCCTAGGGAAAGTACAGAACACTACTAGAGGTGATCAATGACAGCTTAGGAATGTGCCTGTCTCCATCAGGCGGAAGAATACAGGGAGTGAGAGAGGGCAACTGTATATGAGGCGTCAGACTCGCCTCAAACAGCACTGAGGCTGTGCGACTTTCTTCTATGAGCTGCTGTTGAGGCTGCAGGTTTCAGTGACTGAGAGTCAAGGACACTAATTTAAATGAACTCAGTGCTGAGCCTTGTAGGTGAGCTAGAGTTAGCTGTTCTTCCTGCCTGCCCCTGGGTGCAGTGACTATCTCTTTCCTCTGGGAAAATCTGATGAAACATGTAGCAAATAGGCACTATGGCAAGAGGTATTTGTTTATAACTCTTGGAGGTTAGACCACCGGGGCCAGGATATGTCCCAGCAGCAGCCCAGCAAGACAGAGGGTACTGTTACCCCTGGACCTGCCCTGGTAAGCGGTGGGTGCACCATGGGGTAAAAAAAGAGCACCCAGTGACATCTAATTTTGGGGAAAAAGAAAAGAAAAAAAAGCACCCCAGATGACATGTTAGCTGGACTGGCTACATGCAGGTCAGAGGGTGATGTGAGTCATTGAGTCACTTGATTGCACAAGCTGCTGCTCGTTGTGAGAGAAGGTGGATTTCAATTCAGAGAGGAAATTGGAATCACATTATGTTGTTTCTGTTTTTGAGACAGGATCTCACTCTGTCACCCAGGCTGGAGTGCAGCGGTGCGATCTCGGCTCACCTCAACCTTTGCCTCCCAGGTTCAAGTCATTCTCTTGCCTCAGCCTCCAGAGCAGCTGGGATTACAGGTGTGAGCCACCACGCCCAGCTATTTTTTGTGTTTTTAGTAGAGACGGGGATTTCACCATGTTGGCCAGGCTGGTCCCAAACTCCTGACCTCAAGTGATCTGCCCACCTTGGCCTCCCAAAATGCTGGGATTACATGTTTGAGCCACCGTGCTTAGCCTAGTCATGCATTTCTGATTTAGGATATTTTCAGTTTATGACAGCTTTCTCAAGACATAACCCCATTGTAGGTCAAGGTGTATCTGTACATGTCAAGTGCTTACAATAGTGCCTGGCACATTTTAAACATCATGTAAGAGTTTTTCATTGTTGTTATTCACTATCTTCCTCGTCTTCTACCTACAGAATGCACAAGCAGTCTCCAAAACATGTATAATCTAAACGTAGAACAAAAACTGACCATACTCTGTGATTACTATGCAAACACTGTAGCTGCAACCTAAATTCGTTTTTTCTTTTTTTTTTTTTTGGAGACGGGGTCTCAGTCTGTTGCCCAGGCTGGAGTGAAGTGGCACAATCTCAGCTCACTACAACCTCCGCCTCCCGGGTTCAAGCAATTGTCCTGCCTCAGCCTCCCGAGTAGCTGGGATTACAGGCACATGCCTCCAGGCCCGGCTAATTTTTTTTTTTTTTTTTTGAGACAGAGTCTCGCTTTGTCACCAGGCTGGAGTGCAGTGGTGGTATAATCTTGGCTCAGTGCAACTTCTGACTCCTGGGTTTGAGCAGTTCTCTTGCCTCAGCCTCCCAAGTAGCTGGAATTACAGGCAGCTAATTTTTGTATTTTTAACAGAAATGAGGTTTCACCATCTTGGCCAGGCTGGTCTTGAACTCTTGACCTCGTGATCTACCCACAGCCTCCCAAAGTGCTGGGATTACAGGTGTGAGCCACTGCGCCCGGCCTAAATTAATTTTTTTTAAGTGAAAGCAAGTTTATTAGGAAAGTAAAGGAATAAAACATGGCTACACCATAGGCAGAGCAGCCCTAAATTAATTCTTACCACATTCTCTTGTAGTTCTCTCTTCCTACTCAGAGCATCTTGGAGTCAGACTGTATAGTATTATCTTTTGTATTCCCAGTGCTCAGCACGTAAATACATACTTAATAAGTGGTTTTTGAGTAGAGATAAAGATGGAAAGCCAGAGAAAAGTAAAAATGATTTTAGTGAAGGTAAAGAAATTGTATTGTTTTCTGTTATTAACATAATAAATGTATTTAAAATATTTAAAACATTGTATTGTCAGAAGACTTGAAGAGACGTTTCGCAAAGAGGCTATATCCAAGTGGCCGGTAGTAAGCATATGAAATAATTTTTTATATTGTTTCTTATCAGGAAAATGTACATTAAAACCATGCTGGGATACCACTGTCTCTTCCTCTAAATGGTTAACATTTATTGGACTGACAATATCAAGAGGTGACAAGGATTTGGAGAAACTGGAACTCCTATGACACTGGTGATAGTGAGAATATAAATTTGTACAACTGCTATGGAAAACTGTTTGGTATCATCTACTAAGCTAAATATGCATATAACTCCATAACCCAGCCATTTCATCCTAGGAATATACCCAACAGAAATGAGTGCTTATGGGCCACCAAAAACCAATAAAGGATAATAGATTTATTCTTTTTTCTTTCTTTTTTTAATTACAAAAAAAATTATCAAGCCCAAAATGTTTTTTTTGTTGTTGTTGTTTTGTTTTGTTTTGTTTTTTTGAGACAGGGTCTTACTCTGTCACCTAGGCTGAAATGCAGTGGCACCATCATGGCTCACTGCAGCCTCAGCCTCCCTACTCAGGCAGTCCTCCCACTTCAGCCTCCCAAGTAGCTGGGACTACAGGTGTGCACCACCATGCTTGGCTAATAATTTTTGTATTTTTTTTTTTTTTTGTAGAGATGGGGTTTCACCATGTTGCCTAGGCTGGTCTTAAACTCCTGGGCTGCAGAGATTCTTCTGCCTTGGCCTCTCAAAGTGCTGGGATTACAGGTGTGAGCCACCTCACCTGGCCAACTTTACTCTTTTTTTTTTTTTTTTTTTTTTTTTGAGACAGAGTTTTGGTTTGCTCTTGTTGCCCAGGCTGGAGTGCAGTAGTGCAATCTTGGCTCACCGCAACCTCCATCTCCCGGGTTGAAGAGATTCTCCTGCCTCAGCATCCCAGGTAGCTGGGATTACAGCATGTACCACCACACTCAGCTAATTCTGTATTTTTAGTAGAGACGGGGGTTTCTCCGTGTTGGTCAGGCTGGTCTTAAACTCTTGACAAGGGGGTGATCTGCCCACTTTGGACTCCCAAAATGCTGGGATTATAGGCATGAGCCACCACACCTGGCCCAACTTTGTGCTTAATAGCTCAACCTGGAAACAGCCAAATGTTTCTCAACCAGTGGAATAAACAAGTGCACTGTACTTTATTCATTAGTGGAATAGTATGTATCTAAAAAGGAATGATCTGGTATGTGCACCAGTGTGGAGGAATCTAGCAGATAGAATGTGAGTGAAAGCAGCCAGTCACAAAAGAGTACATAAGTAGAATGGATGGTTTCATTTATGTGACATACAAAAATAAGTAAAACTAATTTATGGTGATAGAGATTCTAATAGTTACCTTCGGTGGAGCTGGGGGTGTGCTGTTGACTGGGAGTGGGCACAAAGCTGCCTTCTGAGGCTCTGGAAATACTCTATAGCTTGATCTAGGTGGATATATACATGTAAAAACTTACTGTACTTTATATTTAAGATAATGTGCATTGTACTATATAGAAGTTATTTCTAAATTTGAAAAAAGTGAGACCTGAAACAAAATGCACATCTATTTGCCAACTTTTTTTTGGTCTTTTTTTTTATTTGTGATGGAGTCTCACTGTGTTGCCTAGGCTGGAGTGCAGTGGCAGGATCTTGGCTCACTGCAGCCTCCACCTCCCAGGGTCAAATGATCCTCCTACCTCAGGCAATAGCTAGGACCACAGGTATACACCACCACACCTGGCTGATTGTTTGTATTTTTGGTAGAGATGGAGTTTCACCATGTTGCTCAGTCTGGTCTCAAACTCCTGAGCTCAAATGATCTGTCTGCTTGGCCTCTCCCAGAATGTTGGGATTATACAGGTTTGAGCCACCACACCTGGCTATTTGCCAACTTCCCCCCCCCCCCCACCATGCCCCACCCTCCTATTTGCTAACTTTTTGATGCAAGGTCAAGGCTTTTTCTTTGCTTATAGTGGGTCTTATTTTTTTCATGATCCTAGTATAAACCACATCCTTAGTAAATTATATGCAATTTTTATGGTCTTTCCCTTTAAATGGAACAGTTGCTCAGCTATCTGAATTGGAATCTTTCTGAATTTTTAAAGGTACCCCCACTCCCATTTTTTATTTTTACCTTATGTCTAATTTGGCAAGGTGATTTTTTTGTTTGTTTGTTTTAGCATCTTGCCTTTATTAAGTCTCTGAAAACTTTTTTTTTTCCCCACAGACAGGGGTCTTCTGTTGCCCAGGCTAGATAGAGTGCAGTGGTGTAATCATGGCTCACTGCAGCCTCTACCTGCCCAGCTTAAGCAGTCCTCCCACCTCAGCCTCCTGAGTAGCTGGGATCACAGGCTCACACTGCCACGCCCAGCTAACTTTTTTGATTTTCTATAGAGATGAAGTCTCACTATGTTGCCCAGGCTGGTCTCAAACTTCTGGGCTCAAGCAATCCTCTGGCCTCAGCCTCTCAAAGTGCTGGTGTTACAGGCATGAGCCACTGCACCCAGCCCTGAAAACATTAATATAATGTTATATAACATGTTGGTGTTAGTGTTTCTAATTTTTTTTTTTTTTTTTTAGATGGAGTCTCGCTTTGTCACCAGGCTGGAGTGCAATGGCGTGATCTCGGCTCACTGCAGTCTTTGCCTCTGGGGTTCAAGTGATGCCTCTGTCTCAACCTCCTGAGTAGCTGGGACTATGGGCATGTACCACCATGCCTGGATAATTTTTTATATTTTAGTAGAGATGAAGTTTCACTACGTTGCCCAGTCTGGTCTCAAACTCTTGACCTCATGATCCACCCGCCTCGGCCTCCCAAAGTGCTGGCTTTACAGGCGTGAGCCACTGCACCCAGCTGATGTTTCCTTTCAATAAAACATACTTATTAATATATAAACTAGTCGGGCATGGTGGCTCACGCCTGTAATCCCAGCACTTTGGGAGGCCGAGGTGGGTGGATCACCTGAGGTCAGTAGTTCCAGACCAGCCTGGCCAACGTGGTGAAACCCCCTCTCCACTAAAAATACAAAAATTAGCTGTGCGTAATTATGGGTGCCTGTACACACACACACACACACACACACACACACGTACACACATGTGTATATACATACACACCATATATATGTACGTATATGCATACATATGTAGTGTGTGTATATATATACACATATATATAATGTGTGTATATATATTTATATACATATATATGTGTGTATATATTTTATAGCAATGTTATATATAATATTGTAACTAAATATATTTATACATGCTTAGTCTATACAGCCTGAAAACATTTAACAGAACAGTCTATTTTACCAGTTGGGCTTCTTCTAATCTAGATGACTTCTGAGTTTTGGCTTTGCAATTTTGTGATTCTAATATTTTGTACATTTTTACAGTTCGAACAGAATTTAGTTATTAACTCCATTGGCTCCTGTGTCACTGCTGCGAGAAAACTACCTCTCATAGTGCCCTAACTCTTACCTCCTTTTTGTTCATCCCAGCTACCCACTGCTGAAACTCCCCTTGCCAGGAACAGGACCTGTGGAATTCACCACTCCTGTGAAGGATTACTCACCCCCGCCTGTGGACTCCGACCGCAAACAAGGAGAGCCTGCTGAGCAGCCTGAGTGGGTGGGTACTCAGCGTGTTCCTGAGCGAGAGTGTTGGGTGGAGATTGGCTGAGGCAGGGGTCTGCCAGTGAGAGTGAGGTTGGTCAGCTTCTGATTTGTGAATTCATGTACTTTAACAGCTTTATCAACACACCACATGGATACTTAGTTTATACATTTTTGTCTTTTTTTTGAGACAGAATTTTGCTCTTGTTGCCCAGGCTGGAGTGCAATGGTGTGATATCTGGCTCACTGCAACCTCCGCCTTCTGGGTTCAAGCGATTCTCCTGCTTCAGCCTCAGAGTAGCTGGGATTGCAGGTGCCCACCACCACACCCAACTCCTGTAATCCTAGGTACTCAGGAGACGGAGGCAGGAGAATTGCTTGGACCCGGTAGGCTGAGGTTGCAGTGAACCGAGATTGCACCATTGCACTCCGGCCCGGGCAACAACAGCAGACTCTGTCTTGGCTGGGCATGATGGCTCACGGCTATAATCTCAGCACTTTGAGAGGCTGAGGCAGACAGATACCTAAAGTCAGGAGTTTGAGATGAACCTGGCCAACATAGTGAAACCCTGTCTCTACTAAAAATACAAAAATTAGCATCATGCTGGCTTTGGCTTGATCTCTATTTTTATTTTTATTTTTTTGAGATGGGGTTTCACACTTGTTGCCCAGGCTGGAGTGCAATGATGTGATCTCGGCTCACTGCAACCTCCACCTCTTGGGTTCAAGTGATTCTCCTGCCTCAGCCTCCCAAGTAGCTGAGATTACAGGCATGTGCCACCACACCCGGTTAATTTTGTGTTTTGAGTAGAGACTGGGTTTCTCCATGTTGGTCAGGTGCCTGGGACTACAGATGCCTGCCACCGTGCCCGGCTAATTTTTGTATTTTTAGTGGAGACAGGGTTTCACCATATTGGCCAGGATGCTCTTAAACTCCTGACCTCAGGTGATCCGCCCACCTTGGCCTCCCCAAGTGCTGGAATTACAGGCATGAACCATTGCGCTCAGCTAGTTTATACATTTAATGAGTAACTTTTATTGAAAGGAAACACCAAATGATGCCAAAGCGTGACTATTATAGCAAAACTGAGATCTGTGCTTGTCCTAGCTATGGCCAGGTGGGCCTGGGCTCACACATGCTGGATCAATATGTGGCAGTATCCTGGCAGACACACAGGCCTTCTTCTCCTTGTCCCCGGGCAGTCAGAACAACTGCGCATCTGAGAGTATTCCGACATAATAGAGTTCCAGCGCTGTCTGGTATTTGTATTGCGCACTTATTTTTTTCAGGTCTGTCAGGTCCTATTTTATCCTCACAGTCCAAAAAGTGCAAGTTTTAAATCTCTCTTCCAGGTAAGGAAGCTGGGTCCTAGAATGATTAAGTGCCTCAGTTATTTATTTCTTTATTTTTAATTTTCTTATTTTAATCTCGCTGTGTTGCCCAGGCTGGAGCGCAGTAATGTGATCTTAGCTCACTGCAACCTCTGCCTTTCGGGTTCAAGTGATTCTTCTGCCTCAGTTTCCCAAGTAGGTGGGACTACAGGTGTGCGCCAGTTCCAACTAGTTTTGTATTTTTATTAGAGATGCGGGTTCACTGTGTTGGCCAGGCTGGTCTCGAACTCCTGACCTCAGGTGATCTGCCCGCCTCGGCCTTCCAAAGTACTGGGATTACAGGCATGAGCCACCGTGCCCAGCCAGTTATTTAGTTTGGAACTCTAGGTCTCCAGACCCCAGCCCACTGCTCCTTCTGGACAATACTGTTTTCAGTTGACTGTCTCTAGGCCGAACACTGATATAAATGAGAAAAAAGGTCTCCAGTTGAGGGGCTCAGTCATGGGACCTAATTCACACTGCACTCATTATTTTGGAGCTCACTGAAGCTTAACTAGCTCATCTCTTTACCTTTTGCCTGGCAGGTATGGGCAGAGTGCCCTTCCTTCATGTGTTGTGCTCTGGTCCCTGGATTGGTGCTGGAGTTGCTGAATCTATTGTTGAGGAAAATAAAAGCTCAGTGAATGAGCTCTCCTCCCACCTTCTCTCTGGCAGTCATAGCATCGTCCCATTTCTTTTTTGGTTAATGTTGTAGTCAGGTAACTTGTTATGAACTTGACTCAGCGGCTGAAATAGAGGTATATCTGGTAAGATAGGTCTGTGCCACAACTGTACATGGTGTCAGTGGGGGAGTGCACAACCCTGGCTTCTTGGGGCTCTGCCTGTGAAAGTCAAAGGTGCATGGTATGATGCTGGCTGGAACCAGTTTTGTGGTGAAACCAGTTTTGTGGCTTTATGTCCCAGCTTGGCCATTGGCTCACTGGCTCACTATGGGACTTTCTTGGTTAAACCTTTTACCCTCATTAACCATTTTATTTTTATTTTTTTGAGATGGAGTCTCGCTTTGTTGCCCAGGCTGGAGTGCAGTGGCATGATCTCAGCTCACTGCAACTTCTGCCTCCTGAGTTCAAAGTGATTCTCCTGCCTCAGCCTCCTGAGTACCTGGGATTACAGGCATGTGCCACCATGCCTGGATAGTTGTTGTATTTTTAGTAGGGATGGGGTTTCACCACGTTGACCAGGCTGGTCTCAAACTCCTGACCTCAAGTGATCTGCCTGCCTCTGCTTCCCCAAGTGCTGGGATTATAGGCGTGAGCCACTGTGCCCAGCCTTCATTAACCTTTTAATGCAATTTTAGCACATAAGGGAGTGTTCGTATTTCCTGACTAGTAGAGTTCAGTTGGCCTGTTGGTGTGGAATAGATGTTTAATGATAAGGCTGTAAGGGGTGTTGTGTGTTTATGAGCTCTTTGAATGATGGGAAGATGATAGAAAGTGTTTGTGCAGAATAACTAGAGGGCTCTGGACTCAGAGGATTGTCCGTTTTTCTCTTTCTGATTGGAGCCCTCATCCCCTGCAGGATTGAGAAGGAGACTTGGGCCCAGGGCAGTCACCTGGTGTCACACAGGCTCAGTGGTCAATTATCTCACCTCCATTGACTGTCCTTGACAAAAATACAGGCCGGCGATACTGAAGTGGGTGGTAAGGACTGATTTAGTTAGGAAGAACAGAATTCAACCCAAATCAGAGTAAGTGAAAAGGGAATTTTTGGTTCATATAACTTAGCCAGGTGCAGGGCTGACTTCAGCACAATGTCGTGTGGGCCTCAAAAGGAGTCCATCTCTTGACTTTGTCCTCTCTGGGTCAGCTCCACTCTTGTCTTCCCAACAGTGGCCCCAGCAGCTTCAGCCCCATGTTTTTGCATCATCCAATCCAGTGGAGGATGAGCTGGAACCCAGTTGGCTATGAATAGGGTTCCTAGCCTGTCCCCTTCCCAAGCCCTGTGGCTACAGGCAGGTATTTTATTGTTGTCACCACCTTGCTGAGAATGAGAGAGGATGGTTTCCAAAGGGAAAGTAGGGCTGGGTGCAGTGGTGTGTGCCTGTAATCCCAGTGCCGAGGTAGGAGGATCACTTGAGCCCAGGAGTTCAAGGCTGCAGCAAGCTATGATCATACCATTGCAGTCCAGCTGGGGCAACAGAGTGAGACCTTGTCTCTAAAAAATATTAAAAATAAAAATAAAAAAAGGGAAAATAGGAGACTCCTATACTGTTTGAGAAGAGAAGACAAAGATTTTCAAAGTTTAAAGTAAATATAATATGTGTCAAAGAGACATAGAGAGCTGAAAGAGCTCCTGGTGGTCAGTGCTAGAGCAGTTTTTGCAACAAAATAAACCGGTATTGAATTATAATTCAAAATATAAAATAATTCTCTGTGAGTTTATCCTAAGTCCCTATGCTTGAAGAAATATAAATAAATGAATGGACAATAGACAGATATCCTGGGCAAAAAAAATTCTAAGTAATGTATATAGATACTCCTTCCTCAAGAAGGTGAGACAACTCTTCATTCCCTAAAGTATGGACTGTGCATGGTGACTTTCTTCCAAAGAGGAGAGTGTGGCTGTCCGAATGACAGACACTTCCTTAGTAAGTGAGTGGGGCTAAAGCAGCAGCAATAGATTACATTGACTGAGTGTGCCCTGGATACGTGAGGAGGAGTACATTTTACTGCTGATCCTCCTCCCACAAACTCATAACCCCAGTCTAACCATGAGTAAAACATCAGAAAAATCCTAGTCGAGGGATACCCTCCAAAATGCCTGACCACTACCCCCCGAAGCTGTCAAGATCATCAAAAGCAAGGGAAGTCTGAGAAACTGTCACAAGCTACAAGAAGCCTCAGGAGACATGACAGCTAAATGTAATGTGGTTTCCTGGATGGGATCCTGGAAAAGAAAAAGGACATTAGGCAAAAACTTAAGAAAATGTGAATACACTTTGGACTTTGTTTAAGAATTTCACCGTGGACTTTGGGTTTTGGAAGAGGACTGTAGAGATGAAGCATCATTCTTTTCATCTCCCTCAGCCTCCTAAATTATTTTTAAAATTCCCGTACATTAAGGTTTAGTCTGTGTGCTATAAAGTTCTTGGTATCTTCAGTTGTTTGGATGTATTTATTTATTTTTATACAGTCTTGCTCTGTTGCCCAGGCTGGAGTGCAATGGCATGCTCTTGGCTCACCGCAACCTCCACCTCCCAGGTTCAAGCAATTCTTCTGCCTCAGCCTCCCAAAGCTCGGATTACAGGTGTGCACCACCACGCCCAGCTAATTTTTGTATTTTTAAGTAGAGACGGGGTTTCATCATGTTGGTCAGGCTGGTCTCAAACCCCTGACCTCATGATCTGCCCGCCTCAGCCTCCCAAAGTGCTGGGATTACAGGTGTGAGCCACTGCACCCGGCTAGTTTGGATTTTTTTAAAAGCCATTCTAATATAGAGAAATCTCATTGTGATTGTGATTTTAATTTTCACTTCCTAGATGACTAATGACCTTAGTCACTTTTTCAAGTGCTTATTGTTTGCCTGTCTTCCTTTGTGACGTGTGTGTTCAGATGTCCCCATTTTGTGTTGAGTTGTTTGACTTCTTTTCATTGAATTGTGGAACTTTATGCTGGAGACAGTTCTCTTTTTATGTAGGCCTCCTCCTCCCCTTTTGCTAGGTGCTTCTCCACAATGGGATTGGTGGCTGCACCCTACAGTTACACCTTCACGTGTCCTCCAGAAAGGACTCCAATCAGTTCTGCCATGTCTTTGTGCTCTGAGTTAGGCTCACCGTGTGTTGTCACTGTGACCACTGGCCTCCATGGCTGCTCTTGGAGAAAGGCATTTCTTTCTGGGCACAGGGATGTTTTTACCAGAGGAAAGAGAAGAGCAAAGCAGAAAAAGTGGAGACTTTATGTTTTCGAGCTCTGTGACCTTGGGCAAGTTACTAACACCTTGTGCCTTAGTTTCCACATCCATAAAATGGGATAGTAATTATACCTACATTGTACACTGTCATTTTTGTGATTAAGTGAAAGAATGCAAGGATTTAGCACAGTGCCTGATTCATCACTTGCATTCAACAAATGTTTGTGGCTGTCGCTGTTGTTATCATTGTCATTGATCAGGTCTGGCTGGTCAAGCACAGGGGATAAGCTTCGTGTGGTTGGACTGCCCTGTGGTGTGCACCGGAAGTACACTACTTAGACTTTATCCCTCAGCTTGGTGTGACTTCCTCCAGGAAGCCTTCCCCAGCTCTCTTGCAATATGTCCTCGGCTTCTTCTTTGAGCTCTACATGACGACCCCATTGGAGTCATGTTTCATCTAAGTTTATATATTCCAATGTTTTACACATAGTAGATGCCCAAGAAAGGTTTCTTGTTGAATAAAGCAGCAGCGTGGCTTATTTAGGAGACAGGGAATCTGTAGTTTTTCTTGGAGCATGGTAGGTAGAACCAAGTTGAATCCTGGGCTGTGAAGTTTAAACTTGAATTCTGTAGACAGTGGGAAGCCATTCCCTTAGAGGCAATGACTCGATGACAGTGGTGGTAAGAAGACCCATTGTATTGAACTTGCAGAAACTTGTAGACTGAAATGATTGTGCTTGGGACACCAATTCTAGTTATCATAGTTTTAAGGGATAATAGAAATGATATACATAGAACTAATGTGTTTTCAGATACTTTGCTAGATCTTCATGGTTCACATGAGTTGTTTTGTTTGGTCCTCACGGTGTTCTGGTGAGGTCTGAGGTTTTATTCTCATTTCCTTCAGTAAGGAACAAAGCTTGGAGAGTATAGAGACCATCATCCAAGGGACACAGCCAGGGAGCGATGGCACTGGGATTTGAACTCAGGCAGGTCTCCTGAACCTGCTCTTCCCACCACAGCCCTTGCCTACCAGGGTTGGAAGGCAAGGATCAGGGTGCCTATTCTCTAGAAGAGCTGGGTGTCAGGAGTCCTCCACATCCTGTTCTGAGGGAGCCCACACAGGTGCACAGGTAAAATACCTGGAGCTCTAGGTTGCTCTATCTAAATAGGAAGGATTCTATTTTTCAGAAAGCTGGAGTCTCTAGCACTGTCTGGGTCCCCAAGACTGGCTCATTATGAAAATCTGAGTCTTGGCCCGGGCACAGTGGTTCACGCCTGTAATCCCAGCACTTTGGGAGGCCGAGGCAGGTGGATCACCCAAGCTCGAGACCAGCCCGACCAGTGTGGAGAAACCCCGTCTCTACTAAAAATACAAAATTAGCCGGGCATGGTGGTGTATGCCTATAATCCCAGCTACTCAAGAGGCTGAGGCAGGAGAATCACTTGAACCCGAGAGGCGGGGGTTGTGGTGAGCTGAGATCGCGCCATTGCACTCGAGCCTGGGCAACAAGACGAAACTCCTTCTCAAAAAAAAAAAGGAAAAGAGAAAAAAAAATCTGAGCCTCATACCAAGGCCTAGCTGGCAGGTCCACAGAGGTGGCTGGGCTTGTTCTATGCCAGACTTCCGTGGCCAGCATTGCAGTTTGTGGTTGCGGTGTGAACGTGGATACAGAGTTTCCAGGAAGCTCTGGGTGGGGAGCCTCATGCTCTGAACCATGGTGGCCAGAGACCCCAGGGGCCCCCAGGACCTCAGCTCTTCTCCCCTGCTGCTTGTGGTAGGCCTTTCTTTCTGTGTCTTTCTCCATGAGACTCAGCGTTCTGAGTTACCCAGCCCTGGGTTTCAGTCCTGGCCCTGTTGCCTATCAGTTTTGTGATTTTGGACATTTCATTTGATCTCTCTGAGCCATGGTTTTCTTATCTGGGTCCTTGAGCTCAGTGTCTCTCACAAGGCTATAGTAGAGTTGTCAGCCAAGGCTGCAGCCATCTCAAAGGTCAACTGGGGAAGGATCTCCTTCTAAGCTCACTTAAATGTAGGTTCCTTACAGGCTGTTAGTTGAGGACTTAGTTCCTCACCATGCGCTGGCTGAAGGCCTCCCCCAATTCCTTACCACATAGGCCTTCCCTGAGCAGCTCACAATGTGGTGGCTCCTGAAAGAAGGGGGCCGGGGTGGGAGAAGGAGTCTTTTGTAACCTAATTGGAAAAGTGATTTCTTACCACTTTGGCTGTGTTTGTTCGTCATAGGCAAATCATTAGGTCCAGCCCACTCTTAAGGGGAGGGGATGATACGAGGGCGTGAACACCAGGAGGTGTGGTCTCTTGGGGACCATATTAGAAGGTTGACTACCACAGCTTCTCTCTAGTTAGGCGTCTTTTGCCTAGGGGCATCTGGACCCCACTGGCCCTTAACTTCCTCCATCATCCACTCAGGATACCAGAGTTTCCATGCCCGTTTCTCTCTTAAATATTACGTAGGAATTGTGGGAGCTCAGTGCAGTGAGTGTGGGCCCTGCCTACACTTCCCTACCAGGTTAGTGCTCCTGCCTTGCTCAGGCCTGTGTGAGCTTCTGTTCTGGTCACAGCCTGTGGCAGCCAGCTCCACCCAGGTGCCTCCGTGCCTTCCAGCAGCTTCTCATGGCTGAGTATGATAGAGAAGACAAAGTGGATGAGGCCTTCTGTCCCCAGAGTCCTCACGAAGGCACAGCGACATAAAGTTCACAAATCTCTGGTTGTTCCTTTGTGCCCAGGGTCCCAGGAGGCATTAACTTGCTGTGCTTGGTCAGCATCTTGGCCCTTGCCCATGCTGTAACCTGGAGTATGGCATTGGTGAGTGACTCCACGGCCTCCCCTTCATCCACACACATGCCCCTTGGAGTTCCTGACCGTGGCCCAGGCGTGGAGACACCCTCTCATCCCTCAGCTGGGCTGAGCCCTGCCCTGAGTCCACACCTCGCAGTGCACCACTGTCTGTGGGCAGTCTTTCCGTGTCTCCAGTTGTCACCAACTCTAGGGGAGTCTTTCCAGAGCATTGCTTTCATGAGTCTGCCCCTTCACCTCACAGACACTGGGCTTTGCTTTGTCAACTGACTAAAATCCTGACAGCTCAGTCAGGCTTCAGTCTGAGCCTGCCTGTCATCTTCCTCGTAATTTCTGTTATCCCCTGACAGGTTTCCTTGGTGCAGATGTCCAGGCCTTCTGTGCCCTCAGCATCCCTTGCAACTCACATTCCCTCCTGCCCCGCTCCCAACTGTCCTTTTCTAACCTTATGGCTCCACTCGCCTTCTCCCAGGCCGTGACCCTACAGTGGCTGACCCAGCATGTGTTTTGGGGTACTCTGCGACATGCCTGTCACTGAAGGTTGCACGTGTGAACACTCTTGTCATTGACATGCCTGATAAGCTCTTGAAGGGTAGGCAGATTCTAGTGAGAAAAGTGTATGATACTTAGTGAAGAGACCTTGGTTTGAGTCCTTGCCTCACCCTGCCTGGAGTGTGAAGCTCTGAATGCCTGAGCCTCTCCTTGCTTCTCATCAGGCTGTCCTGGGGGTCAGACGAAGTGATAGCCTTACTATTCCTTGCTAATATTTCTGCTAATCTCTCAGACACGGTTTGTGTGCCTATGTGGTGTGTGCATACATCTTGATGCTGCAGGATGAATGTCACTATTCCTCTTTTACAAGGAGGAATTTGAAATCCAGAGTCGTCAAAAGTATTTCCAAGGCCATACATTTGGAAAGCTGTGATTTAAAATTGGGTCCTCCGATCTTCAGAACCCACTATTCTGCTGCAAGTGACAACCCTGGATCAGTAAGACAGGTTCTGTGCTTTGGGGAGTATGGAGTCTTATGGCATGGTCAGCAGACGCGTTTCATAAAGGGCTAGATAATAAGCATTTAGGCGTTGCGGTCTCTGTTGCAACCATTTAACTCTGCTATTGTAGAGTGAAAGCATCCATAGACAAAGTGAGGTAGGGGTGTGTCTGTGCTTCAGTAAAAACTGGATGTGGAAAAACAGGCACTAACCAGCCTGGGCAACATAGTGAGACTCCATCTCTACAGAAAATAAAGAAGTTAGAGGGGGAGAAGTTGCATTAGGAGAAATACCTAATATAGATGACAGGCTGATGGGTGCAGCAAACCACCATGGCACGTGTAGACCTATGTAACAAACCTGCACGTTCTGCATATGTATCCCAGAACTTAAAGTATTAAAAAAAAAGAAGTTAGCCAGGTATGCAGGTGTGGCACTTTGGGAGGCTGAGATGGGAGGATTGCTTGAGCCCAAGAGTTCAAGACCAGCCTGGAAACAGTGATACCCTGTCCCTACAAAAAAGTTTTGACAATTAGGCATGGTGGTGGTACACACCTCTAGTCTCAGCTACTTGGGGGGTGGGGGTGCTGAGGTGGGAGGATCACTTGAGCCTGGGAGATTGAGGTTGCAGTGAGCTGATTGGTTGACAAGAGTGGAGACCCTGTCTCAAAAAGAAAAACGGGCGTGGGCCCTGATTTGGCCTACAAGCCATAGTTTGCCTATACCTGGTCCCACAGTGCTTTGCCCGTAGTAGATGTGTTATTGAGCAAAAGGAGCTCACTGTCCGATGTGCTAGAAGCCAATCCTATGACTCCGGGATTCCAGAAAAGCAAAGCTTTATATTGAAAGTGAACTCCCTAGGAGACAGGAGTCCAGCTCAAATCTGTCTCCCTGTGCTGGCTTTAAGGCAGTAATTTTTTTTTCCTTTTTTTTTAGGATTTGAACACAGGAGAGGCAGTAATTTTATTAGAAAAGGTTTAGAGGGTGGATACTGGGATTAGCAGATGATTGGTGGAAGGAAGGGGGATGTCTGGAAAGCCCTTGAGCATGCACAGTTATCTCTTCACGCCACCTCATGGGTCCCACAAGCAAATTCCGGGGGAGTTAGTATGAAATATGCAGTGGAAATTCAGGCTGTGACATCGGCAAGCTCATTCTGCACAACTTGTCGGCCATCCTGGTTCCAGCTTATTTCAGCCAGTTCTTTTATCTCGTAAGCTGAGGGAGTATCTGGGTTTCAGCAAATTGTTTCTTATCTGCCGTCCTGCAAACTCAAGAACTCCTATTAGTCATTGGTTTCTTTAACTCTTTGGGGCATGGTTTCAGATGCCCATTCAGTCCTTTGAGTTGGATCATGTTTCTTCCTCCTGTGCTGAACTGCCCTTTCCACCCCCTCCCTCATTTCTTCTGCAGTATGTTGGTGCCCCGGTGGCTTATGTCCAGCAGATATTTGTGAAGTCCTCAGTGTTTCCCTGGCACAAGAACCTCCTGGCAGTAGATGTATTTCGTTCACCTCTGTCCCGGGCATTCCAGCTGGTGGAGGAGATCCGGAACCACGTGCTGAGAGACAGGTACCCCTCTCCGAGTCCCTGGCCTCCCTGAATCCCATTCTGCACTAAAGGAAGAGTTTCAGACCTCAGCGTAACTCCAGTGAGCCAGTCAGCTTTGCAGAAATAGAACAAGCAAGAAGGATGGAGGGTGAGCCAGCCTTGAATTTCTCAGCATCCTTGTGGGTCCATGGTGGCTGCATTGTCCTTGGACCTATGCCAGTGGCATACACACAGCCCTGAGTCTCATCCTTACATGTCAGTTGCAGTCAGTGTCCACTGAGCTGACTCATGACCCACGTGGCTTCCTGCCTGTGGGTTAAGGTGTGTAATGGTGCTGTCTCTGCCGATGAGAAGCAAGCTCTATCTGGGGATACCTTCTGAAGCCCCAGCCCAGATCGTGCTCCCCTGCCTATCAGTGGGTCTCTGGATTATGCCGGCTTGGTATACAATGTGTGTAATTGGCAAGCTGCATCACTGCCAGGTTTTAGTTAGCTAGTGGCATTGACAAATATTTTGATGAACTAAATGAAGCTCCTAATTTACCCCAGTCCCTGGTCATCCACTGAATTGGCCAAGGTGTTTTAGTGGGCAGGGTTGTGCATGCTCCCATAGTACCCTTGCCTGTCCTCAGAAGGGGTGGGCTTTGGAGCTCCAGATGCACTTTGAAAGTCAGACATGGTTAGGTTATTGGCCACGTGGAAGTACTTTCCTCTGCTGCCCTAATCGTCAGGCTCTTTGGTGATACCAGAGCAAATACGGGGCACTGAAGAACAGACAGAAGACGTCCCCCTAAGTACAACAGATCTGCCCTCTGGGGGCAGACACAGCAGGTGCCTTGTCCTGTCTCCTGCATAGCTCTGGGACCAGGAGCTTAGAGGAGTTGTGTCTGCAAGTGACTGACCTGCTGCCAGGCCTCAGGAAGCTCAGGAACCTACTCCCTGAGCATGGATGCCTGCTGCTGTCCCCGGGGAACTTCTGGCAGAATGACTGGGAACGCTTCCACGCTGATCCCGACATCATCGGGACCATCCACCAGCACGAGCCTAAAACCCTGCAGACTTCAGCCACGCTCAAAGGTAGCCCTGGCACAAGCTCCCTTCAGACATGCAAGGGTGCCCATTGGTCACTGTCTTTTTGATGGTCACTTAGGTGGATCATAGTTACCCCTTGTTTCCTGGGGTGGGGAGTGAAAAAGGGGTCCTTGGTGGCTTTGCAGTAGCTGTGATTTCTTTGTCAGTACCTGCTGGTTTCTGCCTGCAGACTTGTTGTTTGGTGTTCCCGGAAAGTACAGTGGGGTGAGCCTCTACACCAGGAAGAGGATGGTCTCCTATACCATCACCCTGGTCTTCCAGCGCTACCATGCCAAGTAAGATTGACAGCGCCCTGGGCTCCTGACTGGTCTGCTGAGTGACATGAGCCTTTGAGTAGTTCCTTTTCTGGTTAGAGTGTTCTGAATGCCCCCCTGGGAACTTGGAGAGTTTCCAGGCCTCCTGTTGAAATGTTTATATCCCTTAGACTAAATGATGCTGTCTGCCACATTTTAATGGGGGTGACCTGGCAGCTGATTAAGTGTAGGGGACTAAGGCAGGGCTGGCAGTCTCCGTGTCCTAGTGCCTCCTCTGGTCTCTCTTGAGCCTAGGGCAGGCATCCCCAGCTGGTTACTACTGAGCCCCCTGTGGCCTGAGTCCTTTCCAGTGGGGCACTGCAGGCGGCTCCCCCAGCTGGCAAAGGCACTCGAGTTGCTTCTGATAGGCTTTCCTGGCAATCAAGAATGGTGTAGTAGGTCCGGAAAGGGAGATTGAGAAAGGAGTAGGAGGAGCTCCTGAGAAAACTTTGTCCCCTTTGTGACTTTCCCAGCACCCCTGGAGATTATAGAGAATCTCAGGCATCATAGGGAAGTTCCCTTCCAACAAAGGGGCAGGAGGGGAGGTCCTGATGGACCCTCTGTCCAGGGTTGTCTTTGTCTCCGGAACCAAGAGGGACACTTCCATCTACCCCCAACCCTGCTCTTTGACCAGGTTCCTGGGCAGCCTGCGTGCCCGTCTGATGCTTCTGCACCCCAGCCCCAACTGCAGTCTTCGGGCGGAGAGCCTGGTCCACGTGCACTTCAAGGAGGAGATTGGTGTCGCCGAGCTCATCCCCCTCGTGACCACCTATATCATCTTGTTTGCCTACATCTACTTCTCCACGCGTAGGTTCATAACAGGGAGGCCAGGGGCTTTCTCCAAGCTAAACGGGCATTTCCATGTCACCTGGTTCCTTCCCTCTGGAGGTGGCTTCGGGTAGAGATATAGGAACACACCTGGTGGTTGCCAGAGCTAGGGCTTCATCCCCCAGCGGGGTCTTAGGCGCTTGGGTGGGGCCAGGGCTCTTTCCACGTTCAGCCCCTTCCTGGGTTAGGGTTCCTAAAAGGTGTACTGTGTTCATGACAGTGGGAAGTGCTTGTGCCTGTCCCTTTGTTTTGGTGAAACCAGGAGCTTTCCCTTCCTTGACTGTCAAGGTACCCTACTCTAGGGAGCCCCTGTGTGCCAGGGGCTGGGGGAGGGGCCATCCTGATGTGCCCTCTCTGCCCTCCAGGCAAGATCGACATGGTCAAGTCCAAGTGGGGGCTGGCTCTGGCCGCTGTGGTCACGGTGCTCAGCTCGCTGCTCATGTCTGTGGGACTCTGCACACTCTTCGGCCTAACGCCCACCCTCAATGGCGGGTAGGTCCCCAGCAGGCTCCACTGGGCCACAGGGTGGGCCTTCTGGCCAGAGAGCCTTGCACTTCTGGGTACTTGGCCTTCCCTGGACCGGATGTTTGCTGTGAACTCATGTCTTCACATTGTTGTTTTTGACATTTAAGAGGTACATTTTCTTCCTCTTTGTCTGGCTTGTATTCATACCTGTGTGTATATAGCATACATTTCTAGCTATAGTTAGTGTCCATATGTACAAACATGTATATTTATGGGCTGGGTGAGTGTGTATATTTGGGGTGTGTGTTGGTATGAGTGTGTATATTTGGGGTGTGTGTTGGTATGAGTGTGTTTATGTGTATACATGAGTATGTATTGCATGTGTGTAATTAGATATGTGCGTCTGTGTTTATATATTTTATATACACACCGCAGCTTGATGGCTTAAACCACTGAAGGTGTGAGACAGATAAGAGAACATTTCTTTTTTTTTCATGATTAGAACATTTCAGTGCCTAATGAAACGTCATTTTAGAGGAAGCTCTTTGGAAGATATGAGTACACTGTAATTTGTCGCCTTTCTCACTTTCCCCTTGCCACTCCTTTCTGAATCTTAATCTGGAAGCCCTTCCCTGGGTTTGTCCTGACGCTTTGATCTTGGCTCTGGCTAGGTCCACCTGCCTGTCTGTTAGTGGTTACTAATGGATTATGAATTGGCCTGTCCCCAACCTTGGCCCATCAGGCTGGTCCTAGGAAAAGCAACGTTGTGTTTTGTTTCTGGTAACTTCCTTGTTCTTAGACACCTGCTCCCTTTCCTGAGCTTGAGGGTGTTAAACACTGCCCTTCCCCCATGCTGTCTGCTGTACCCTCCACAGCGCCCTCCCTCCCTTCAGCTCCAAATCAGAGGTTCTGCAGGGTGTAACTCGGCGGGCATTCCTCACACGTGGACTTCTCAGGGTCTGCTGTGGGGGAGTGTGGGAGGGTGGGCTCAGACAGCTGCTAGAGCTTTCTGTGGGAACGGTTGCTCTTCTCCACACACAGCTTCTCAATAAAGGTGAGTGGGCGTTTCAGGGTGGCTTCATCTTTCATTGAGCTGTGATGGGTCAGCCCAGAGTTCCTGGTGTGGGTCTTGGCGGCAGTCATTGTCTTAAGCCAGTGGTCTTCTCCTGGGAAGGGCCAGGAGAAGTGTGGTCTAGCAGTGGTGCCGCACAGCCCTCCTGTGCCAGATGGCTAGAGACAGGACGGCTGCTGGCCCCTCAGCAAGGCTCTGGAGCCTGCCTGAAAGCTGAGCACTGTGTAAATGCAGGCCTTGTTGGGTGAGGTGGACGGGGGAGGGTTTCTGCCCAGTGCTTGTGGGAGTCACTCCACAGCCTCCGTGAGAGGCTGGAAACCCCACAGCCTTCCCGAGGGCACAAGCCTGTTGAGAACCACCACAACACTGTCCCTCACTTTTTCCTTCTCTGTCCCCAGCGAGATTTTCCCCTACCTTGTGGTGGTTATTGGGTTAGAGAATGTGTTGGTGCTCACCAAGTCCGTGGTCTCAACCCCGGTAGACCTGGAGGTGAAGCTCGGATTGCCCAAGGTAATGCAGTGGGAGAGTGGGCAGGGGGCTGCAGGAGGGGCTGGAGAGGGGCCTGTTCCTCTTGCTGTTAACGCTCTGTGAGCAAACAGGGAGCCTCTGAAATGTCCCTTGCTCTTGCCTCCAGCATAATACGCAGCGGGCCACGGGGCCCTGGCAGCTCTTGAGCGTGTGCCCTGAGGAGCCACGGGGCCACTGGACTGTACTTCGTCCTGGTTCATACATCAATAAGAAAGCAAACCACTCACGCCTGTAATCCCAGCACTTTGGGAGGCCGAGGCGAGTGGATCAGGAGGTCAGGAGATCAAGGCCATCCTGGCCAACATGGTCACAGCTTGTCTCTACTAAAAAAAACAAAAGTTAGCTGGGTGTGGTGGCGTGCGCCTGTAGTCCCAGCTACTCGGGAGTCTGAGGCAGGAAAATCGCTTGAACCTGGGAGGCAGAGGTTGCAGTGAGCTGAGATTGTGCCATTGTACTCCAGCCTGGCAACAGAGCGAGACTCTGTCTCAAAAAAACAAACAAACAAAAAAAGCAAACCAGGCCAGGCACAGGGGCTCACATCTGTAATCCCAGTACTTTGGGAGGCTGAGGCAGGTGGATCACTTGAGGCAGGGGGATCACTTGAGCCCAGGAGTTCGAGACCAGCCTGGGCAACATGGTGAAACCCCATCTCAACAAAAAATACAAAAATTAGCAGGGCCTAGTGGCATGCACTGTGGTCCCAGCTACTCAAGAGGCTAAGGTGGGAGGATTGCTTGAGCCTGGGAGGGCAAAGCTGCAGTGAGCTGTGATCATGCCGTTGCACTTCAGCTCTGTGGGTGGGGCTTTGTGTTTGGTGGTGGCTTTCTGTCTGGGGAGTTTAGCATCTAGTATTTTCTCTTACTGCCTCACTCCAGCACACTAGGCCCAAGCCCCTGTGTCTGCTGCCTTCACACCTGCCAGAAAAGCCCCCTCTGGCCCTGCTGGTAGAGGCTGAGGATCTGGGGTTCTAGGGAAAAGGAGAAGAGGGAGAGCCTAGCCTTGGAGGGCTGGTCGTTTGAGTCTCTTCCTTCCTTGTCCCCTGTGTCTGTGAGGAACGAGGCTGCAGGCAGGCCGTCCATTCATCCAGCAAACCTCTGTAAGCCTCTGTGATAAGCCAGGCTCTGTGCTGGATATGGAATTAGAAAGAGATGGGGCGAAATGGCCTTACCCAGTAGGAGCTCCGAGCCTTAGACATGCAAGAGTGTGATAGCATGGGATCGGGGGCTCACCACAGGAAGGGGCTTGAGGAAGACGCAACCAGCTCTTCCACCTCTCGAGTGTTTCTGCCCTGTGGCTGGTGGGCACGCTGTCGTACTGGCCTGTGCAGACCCGACAAGAACCACATGCGGAGGTTAGATGTGGTTGGAGTGGGGCGCACTTGGCTTTCCTTGTGCATTTTCTTGTCTCCACACTCTGCTGCTTCCGTCTTCTGATGGTTATAGCTCTCCCCTGCAGACTCCAAGCTGCGAACCCCCCCTGTTCCCTGTAGCAGCTGTGTGGTGGTGACAGCACCTTAGAGTCCGGGCATTGGCAGGGTCCTGAGGGTTGGGGTACTTTGGTGGAATGGCTGCTTCAGACAGCTGGCAGCCCTTCCCATGCCTCTGCCACTGCGAGGCCCATGAGGTCGTGTGAGTCATGGTGCAGAGAGCAGCCATGTGCTGCCCTGTGCCCTGTTGCTGCCCTCTGCAGGCCTAAGCAGCGAGAGCTGGTCCATCATGAAGAACATGGCCACGGAGCTGGGCATCATCCTCATTGGCTACTTCACCCTAGTGCCCGCCATCCAGGTAAGGCCCCGAGGCCTGCCACCTGGATGAGCATGGAAGCAACTGCTGTGCTCCCCAGCTGTGCAGCCACGGGCAGCATGCTCCTCTCTTCTAGCACAGGCATCCTTGCCGGGCAAACCAATCACTACAGCACACAGATGGCCCCTGGCATGTCTGGCTCAGAATTGCTCGGCAAAGCCTGGCTGGGTTCCGAGATTGAGCACCTAGCCAGGCAGGCTTTGCCCTTGACCCTTTCTTCCTACCCCTCCCTGCCTGCTTCCCCTTCAGCCAAGTGGCAGGAGGAGGCTGCGAGGGCATGGCAGAAGCTGGGGACTGGCTGTGCAGTTCCAGTCACACCTGTTTCCCATTTCTGAGGGAGAAGCACCATGGAGTCCCTAGACCCTTCCTCTGGTCCCCTCCCTTGGCCCTGACGGGTGCTGCAGTCTCCAGACTTGCCTGGCCTGGCCTGTGAGAGGGCCAATTCCCATTGCCCAGAGTGACCCTGCCCTTGGCAAAGTGCCCTTGCTCAGCTGTGGGCTGTGAGCAGAGGTGGAGGTGGCCCTACACTGAGCTGGAACCCCAGACTGATGCCAGCCATTCCAAGAGGAGCTGCGAGCAGGGGAAGGATGCCATCTTTTCTCCCCGTCCTTCCCCCAGGGCTGGCAGGCCAGTTGAGGGATGGGGATGAGGAGAGAACAGATGGGCTGTGGGCTTTTTCTCCTGGAAAAACAGTAGTGTCTGCAGGACAAGGTATAGTCTTGGGACATTAGAGCTGAGACACCAGTGTTCCACTGTCTGCACCCCATGGTCTCACCCCAGATCCGAGGAGCACTGTGGTAATGTGCTAGAGATCTCAACACTGACGTCTCAGAAAATTCTGCCTCCTGACAGAGCCTGGGGAGCAGAGAGCTCACCCTTTCTCAGTTTTATGGGAGAATTAATCCCTCTCTCTTTCTTCTCATCGCTTTGGGGCAGTTGCTGGCTGGGAACCTTTCTGAGAGCCCCTGAATCAGGCCTGGGCTCTGGCTGGGTTGCTGTTGCGTGAACAGGGTGGGGACTTAGTGGGGCAGGACTTTGGGGGAGCAGGCTGGTGGGGCTTAGAGATTTCCAGGTTGGATCAGGCCTTCAGTCCTCTCTAGGGGGACCGGAAGATTCAGGGAGGGTACCCTCCACTTTTAGCCCTTTCTGAAAAAAGTGTGAGGGTATCTGCTGCCCCCTGGTGGAGATGGCATGATCTGCTTGTGGTGTGTGAGCTGAGGACCAACCAGTATCTCTTCTTCCTCTCTGCTGTGCCCTATCTGCTGCTGCCTTGCTGGTTCTGAGGTGGCTGCAGTCTGGGCACTGCTCCTCTAGGACTGGAGAGGTGAGGTCACAGCGCCCCTCCCCCACCCCCGTGTGCTCTGATTCCAGGAGTTCTGTCTCTTTGCCGTGGTGGGCCTGGTGTCTGACTTCTTCCTTCAGATGCTGTTTTTCACCACTGTCCTGTCCATTGACATTCGCCGGATGGAGGTAGGAGTGGGCTGAGCCCTGCCCTGCCCGCCAACTCAGCCCTGGCTGTCCTCAGGGAGCCCTGGGTGACAGGGGTGTAGACCTTGGGCAGGGCAGTAGTCCTGTGAGGGCAGCCTCTGGACAGTGGACTCAGGCCCTGACCACTGTATCCCCAACAGCTAGCAGACCTGAACAAGCGGCTGCCCCCTGAGGCCTGCCTGCCCTCAGCCAAGCCAGTGGGGCAGCCAACACGCTATGAGCGACAGCTGGCTGTGCGGCCGTCCACACCCCACACCATCACGTTGCAGCCATCTTCCTTCCGAAACCTGCGGCTCCCCCAAGAGGCTGCGTGTCGTCTACTTCCTGGCCCGCACCCGCCTGGCACAGCGCCTCATCATGGTACCTGCCACTCCTGCGTTGCCCTCTTAGTGCTCCAGGCCCCTCGTGGTGCTGCACTTGGCCTTAGAGTGGCAAGGGGTGCTTCTCAGGCCCTGGTGGCCCCTGGAAGCCTGGCTCTGGGAAGCTGCCTGTTGTGTCCTCCCTGCTCAGACCCTGGTGGCTTCTAAGGAGACAAGCCTGTCTGTGGGAGAAGCAGCTCCAGGGCTCGCAGGTACAGGAGCCATCCTCTCCCCAGAGTGGCCCAGGACAGGAGCCTGCTAGTCGAGTGCTTTGAGATGGACCCACCTGTGGCCACCACATTTCCCTGGGTCGGGTTCATCAGCTGCTGCATTGTGTGCAGACGCTGGAAAGTGCTGGGCAAAATCCGTCACCAGCCGGGCTGGGCTGGCTGTGGGGCAGCAGTGCCTCTCCCAGGGAGCTGAACTGAGGCGAGAGGAAGGCTGAGACCCCCTGGGACTGGGGACTCTGGAGCAGATCAGACAGCTGGCCCTGTGGCCTTGCTGACCATAGGAATGGTAGCAGTTTTTCTGGCACCAGCTGAGGCGGAGATTAGGGGTGAGCCATTCTGTGTCAAACCTCAGGGTGCTTCAGTGTATTTCCAGGCCAAGAAATTCAGCCCCTAAATGTGGAAAGGGGAGCAGGCCCCTCCAGTGGCAAGTTTGGCAGGTGTTAGCAGGAGGACTTGGAGCGGCAGGAGTAAGGGACGGAATGGGCCTGTGTCCTCTCTCCATCCCCAGGCCTCAGGTCCCTGTGTGCTTTCCTCCCAGCACGAGGGCTGAAGCTGCTGGGGATTAGGGCACGTTCCTCCGGGGGTCCCACTGAGTACCCCCCACCCCCCTGCAGGCTGGCACCGTTGTCTGGATTGGCATCCTGGTGTACACAGACCCAGCAGGGCTGCGCACCTACCTCGCTGCCCAGGTGACGGAACAGAGCCCACTAGGTGAGGGAGCCCTGGCTCCCCTGCCTGTGCCTAGCGGCATGCTGCCTGCCAGCCACCCGGACCCTGCCTTCTCCATCTTCCCACCTGATGCTCCTAAGCTACCTGAGAACCAGACGTTGCCAGGCGAGCCACCTGAGCGTGGAGGTCCGGCAGAGGTTGTTCATGACAGCCCAGTCCCAGAGGTAACCTGGGGGCCTGAGGATGAGGAACTTTGGAGGAAATTGTCCTTCCGCCACTGGCCGACGCTCTTCAGCTATTACAACATCACGCTGGCCAAGAGGTGAGCTGGGCTCTGCCAGGTGCCACCTCCTCACTCAGTGGTGTCAGCCCACCATCCCCGTTCCCTGATGCAGGAGACCCACAGGTTTGAATTATGCTAATAATTAAACAATTCATAAGGTTGTGAGGTGGGAACTGGTATTCTAGGCAGCTATAACCTGAGAGGGTCCCAGGTTGCTCTGAGGAGTCACCAGTTGCTGCCAGCCCTTGGCAGAATGAGACCCATCCACCTGTGCCAGGAATGGGGAGGGAGATAGCCCACATGGCCACAAGGGCTGCTTAGGTGCTGGTATCTGGGACAGCAAGGTTGGCTGCTAAGCTGGGCTGGGGGAGGGACCTCTGTCCCCAACCCCCATGCTGGGAGAGTCTGGCTGTTGGAGCTGAGCCCTGCCTGGGGAGGAGGGGGGGAGGCGGGCTGGCGGTCACAGCAGGAGGAAGCCCTGGGAGGCCTCCCGCTGAGGCTGCCCACTGTCCGGACCCAGGTACATCAGCCTGCTGCCTGTCATCCCAGTCACGCTCCGCCTGAACCCGAGGGAGGCGCTGGAGGGCCGGCACCCTCAGGACGGCCGTAGTGCCTGGCCCCCACCGGGGCCTGTGCCGGCTGGGCACTGGGAGGCGGGACCCAAGGGCCCAGGTGGGGGTGCAGGCCCACGGAGACGTCACGCTGTACAAGTAAGGCCGCTGGGTGGGGTGGGGTGGGATGGAGTGCAGGGAGGGGGATGGATAGGGAAGAGCAGGGGAGAGGGAGGGGGAGGGGACAGGCTTTGCGGGTGCATCTCGCAATAGTCCACCCGCCCGTGCAGGGTGGCGGCGCTGGGCCTGGCCGCGGGCATCGTGCTGGTGCTGCTGCTGCTCTGCCTCTACCGGGTGCTGTGCCCACGCAACTACGGGCAGCCGGGCGGTGGGCCGGGGCGGCGGAGGCGCGGGGAGCTGCCCTGCGATGACTACGGCTACGCACCACCCGAGACAGAGATCGTTCCGCTGGTGCTGCGCGGCCACCTCATGGTGAGCGGGGGCGCAGGCCGGGAGGGGGGAGGGCCGGGCCTTGGCCCACACCAACACCGCACGCTCCCACAGGACATCGAGTGCCTGGCCAGCGACGGCATGCTGCTGGTGAGCTGTTGCCTGGCGGGCCACGTCTGCGTGTGGGACGCGCAGACCGGGGGACTGCCTCACGCGCATCCCGCGCCCGGGGTAGGTGCGGCTGCCCTCCTCCTCCGTGCCCCCCCAAACCTTCTCACCCCGCCACTGCCGTGTATTCCCTCTCCTTTCTCCTTCCCACTTATCCCCCTCCTTTCTCCTTCCCACTTATCCCCCTCCTTTCTCCTTCCCACTTATCCCCCCTCCTTTCTCCTTCCCACCTATCCCCCCTCCTTTCTCCTTCCCACCTATCCCCCTCCTTTCTCCTTCCCACCTATCCCCCCTCCTTTCTCCTTCCCACCTATCCCCCCTCCTTTCTCCTTCCCACCTATCCCCCCTCCTTTCTCCTTCCCACCTATCCCCCCTCCTTTCTCCTTCCCACTTATCCCCCCTCCTTTCTCCTTCCCACCTATCCCCCTCCTTTCTCCTTCCCACCTATCCCCCCTTTCTCCTTCCCACTTATCCCCCCTTCTCCTTCCCACTTATCCCCCTTTCTCCTTCCCACTTATCACCCCCTTCTCCTTCCTACTTATCCCCTCTTCTCCTTCCCACTTATTCCCCCTCCTTTCTCCTTCCCACTTATCCCCCCTTTCTCCTTCCCACTTATCCACCCCTTTCTCCTTCCCACTTATCCCCCCCTTCTCCTTCCCACTTATCCCCCCTTTCTCCTTCCCACTTATCCACCCCTTTCTTCTTCCCACTTATCCCCCCTTTCTCCTTCCCACTTATCCACCCCTTTCTCCTTCTCACTTATCCCCCCCTTCTCCTTCCCACTTATCCCCCCTTCTCCTTCCCACTTATCCCCCCTTTCTCCTTCCCACTTATCCCCCCTCCTTTCTCCTTCCCACTTATCCCCCCTCCTTTCTCCTTCCCACGTATCCCCCCTCCTTTCTCCTTCCCACGTATCCCCGTTCCTTTCTCCTTCCCACGTATCCCCCAACCCCTCCAGGCACCCTCCCATCCCCTCCCACCCCCCTCGGCCCCCCCTCTCAGCTCCCCACCCTCTCTCACTCCGCCCTCCTGGCCCCCAGCAGGCAGCGCCGGGACAGTGGCGTGGGCAGCGGGCTTGAGGCTCAGGAGAGCTGGGAACGACTTTCAGATGGTGGGAAGGCTGGCCCAGAGGAGCCTGGGGGACAGCCCTCCCCCTGAGACACCGCCCCCGGGGCCCTCCGCCGCCTTCCCTCTTCGGGGACCAGCCCGACCTCACCTGCTTAATCGACACCAACTTTTCGGCACAGCCACGGCCCTCAGAGCCCACTCAGCCCGAGCCCCGGCACCGGGCGGTCTGTGGCCGCACTCGGGACTCCCCCAGGCTATGACTTCAGCCGCCTGGTGCAGCGGGTGTACCAGGAGGAGGGGCTGGCGGCCGTGTGCACGCCAGCCCTGCGCCCACCCTCGCCTGGGCCGGTGCTGCCCCAGGCCCCTGAGGACGAGGGTGGCTCCCCCGAGAAGGGCTCCCCCTTCCCTCGCCTGGGCCCCCAGCGCGGAGGGTTCCATCTGGAGCTTGGAGCTGCAGGGCGGTCTCATCGTGGTGGGGCGGAGCAGCGGCCGGCTGGAGGTGGGCAGAGAGGCTGGAGGTGGGCCGAGGGACTGTCCGCCCCCGGGATTGTGGGCCTTCCTAGCGGGCAGGTGCTCACAGCCTCTGGACTCGCAGGTGTGGGACGCCATTGAAGGAGTGCTGTGCTGCAGCAGCGAGGAGGTCTCCTCAGGCATCACCGCTCTGGTCTTCCTGGACAAAAGGTGAGCTGCCCTGCCTCAGCCCCAGATGTCCCCAGCCATTGGTGGCCAAGCCATACTCTCCGAGTCTTGAGTCCTGGCTCCCTTCCACTGCTGTATTGACTCAATTGACCTTCTTGGTGTCCAGCCCCACACCTGTGAGCAGAGGGCAGTCCACTTGGATGGGAGGGTGACGACTAAAAGTGTTAGAGGTGTGAAGTGCTGGGAATAGGGTCTGGCACACCGTGAGCTCCCAGGGTCTTAAGCACTGTGACGGTGGGGGAGTGAGACACTCTTGTCCTTTCTCGCTGTTCTCAGTGAAGCCAGTTTCTCTGTAAGCTTGTCAATATTGAGCCTTTGGGGTATCTTGGTTGCATTTTTAGTTATGGAAAAGGCGCTTGCAGAACTCACTCTCCTTGGCCGCTGGGGGCTGTTCTCTGCTCTCTCCCTGCTCCTGTTGTGTTTGCCTTCCTCAGCAAGCCTGCTGGCTGTGGGCGTCCCCCGGGGCTCCGTCCACACACACTCCCTTGGGAGTCTCAGCCACCCGGGCTGGCTCCCACCTCTGAGCTGGTGAACCTGGGTCTCCACCCATGACCAGGTGCCTTCTGCCAAACATCTTCCCCTGGCTGCCCCACGCTGGCTCCTCCTTCAAGGCCCCTTGACTGTTGGTGGCAGCACCATATAAGTTAGAGCTGGAACCTTTTGTTTTTCCTTGGGAAGGGGGCGTCCCTTGCCCTTAGTGTTGTTGATTTCTGCCAGTGGCTGCTGCCGCCATTCCTGTCACCTCAGGTTCTACATAGGCCTCGGCCAACATCCTCCCCTCCAGCCTGGCCAAGTTCACCAGGTTCTTCCATGCTTCTTGGAAATTTTCCTTTGCTGCCTGTTTTAGCTTTAAGAAGAGCCCCAGTATCTCAGCCTGACCCTCAGGGTTCCTGATGACTGTAGTCTCTCATTGTCCATCCACTTCCAGGCATACACTGTGGCTTGCCCAGGTCTGGTGGGAGCCCTTCAAATTCATGGGCAGAGGTTGTAGACATCCATTGCCTTTTGCTGCCATAAGATTTTGAACCCCATGTGCATTAAGGCTTTGGGGTTACTGGGCAAATTTACCCATCCCTGCCTGTCAGACTGTACCTACGAATTGTGGGGAGCAAAGAAAATCCTTGTTTCTTTGTGGAAAAAGGAATTGGCATGGACTGTGCTTGGGTTGAAGCTGCTTCTGTGTGATGGAGAAGGCAGGCTCCCCCAGCACCCAGCACAGCCCACCCTGCCTCCTGTTTTCCCTCAGCAGCCTTCCCTTCAGCTCCGGGCTACATGGAGCCCTCCACTTGTTTTTGTGTTTTAATTTACAAGCTGACGTGATGTTCACCAGGTACTTACACATGTCAGCCCGTTTGATTCTCATGACCATCCTGTGAAGTGTGTACTCTTATCCCCATTTTACAGATGAAGAAACTGAGGCACAAGGAGGTTAATATTTGGAGTTGCCCTCTGGCTCCAGCATCGGTTCTGGCACTGTGTATTTGCTTCTTGGCCATGTCCCTCCTGTCCCTTCTTGAACTGGCCGTTTCTCTCTTTTGTGCCCACATGCTTGGCCCCAGGGCTGGGGCTCTGAGGGAGAGGCCCCTGGCAGCTGTTCTTCTCTTCCAGGATTGTGGCTGCGAGGCTCAACGGTTCCCTTGATTTCTTCTCCTTGGAGACCCACACTGCCCTCAGCCCCCTGCAGTTCAGAGGTCGGAGGGCCTGGGCGGGCAGGTGTTCACACTTGGTGGGATGTGCAGGGGCCATCTGCCCGTTGCCTTCTCCGAGATCCTTCACTTGGCCATTTGTCCTCAGGGACCTCAGGGCGGGGCAGTTTCCCTGCCTCTCCGATATACAGCAGCAGCGACACGGTGGCCTGTCACCTGACCCACACAGTGCCCTGTGCACACCAAAAACCCATCACAGCCTTGAAAGCTGCTGCAGGGCGCTTGGTGACAGGGAGCCAAGACCACACGCTGAGAGTGAGTATTGTCTCTTCTCTTGGGTGCTGGAGTGGCCTGGCACAGGGGGTGGGAGCCTGGTGCATTCACCAGGGAGTGGCTGGTGGAGTCCTGGAGAAGGATGGAGGGTGTTTGCCGGCCAAAGCATGACTTGGAAAATCCCCAGAGGCCAGAACCTGAGGCCCATCCCTGTCCCAGGTGTTCCGTCTGGAGGACTCGTGCTGCCTCTTCACCCTGCAGGGCCACTCAGGGGCCATCACGACCGTGTACATCGACCAGGTGAGGGGCCTGCAGGGGGCTGTGGGTCCATGTTTGCTGACTCTTGGGAGCTGGTTCCCAGGGGCCTTCCAGGAAGCAAAGTAAGGCTCCACCCACCGGGGCACAGGGACACCATGGCTGACAGAGGTACTCCACCACAGTGACCCTGCTCCTCTGGCCTGTTTCCCCCAGACCATGGTACTGGCCAGTGGAGGACAAGATGGGGCCATCTGCCTGTGGGATGTACTGACTGGTAGCCGGGGTCAGCCACATGTTTGCTCACCGTGGGGGATGTCACCTCCCTGACCTGTACCACCTCCTGCGTCATCAGCAGTGGCCTGGATGACCTCATCAGCATCTGGGACCGAAGCACAGGCATCAAGTTCTACTCCATTCAGCAGGTAGAGGGGGCGGGGTCATAGGATTTTTGGCATTTTAGGGAAGGACTTAGGACTGAACTTGTCATGTCCTTGCCTCTAGGACCTTGGCTGTGGTGCAAGCTTAGGTGTCATCTCAGACAACCTGCTGGTGACTGGCGGCCAGGGCTGTGTCTCCTTTTGGGACCTAAACTATGGGGACCTGTTACAAACGGTCTACCTGGGGAAGAACAGTGAGGCCCAGCCTGCCCGCCAGATCCTGGTGCTGGACAATGCTGCCATTGTCTGCAACTTCGGCAGTGAGCTCAGCCTGGTATATGTGCCCTCCGTGCTGGAGAAGCTGGACTAAGCGTGGGGGCCCTCCCTGCCCAGGCAGGGGGCTGGGGTGCTATGTGGGGGCAATGCACTGGACCTGGGCTTGGGGGAAGGAGCTGAGTATCTTCTGGCCACTGCCTCCTAACTGTAATAATATTAAACTTTTTTAAAAAACCACATCTGTAAGGGACTTTGGGAGCTACTTGTGTCTCTTGGAATTGTTGTGCACACTCCCTGCATGGATCCTCCAGAGCTGCTGAGGAAACGGAAACGGAGAGCGTGCAAGGGTGGCGGATGAGCAAGCCAGAGCTGTGGGGCCCTTAACAAACTAACTGTCCTGGTGGTGTGGCAGTTTGCTACCATCCTGTCATTCAGGAAAGGTGCCGAGTTCCTTGTGCTACTGGAGCTGAGGCGGCAATGGGCAGACTCAGGCATGGGCCACAGAACAGGGTGGTTTATTATTTATTATTTCAGTAGCAAAGAGCTGAAAAATGTCAGGTCCCATAAAGGAGCAGAACCTGACCCAGGGCCTGCAGTGCATCTCCACCCCACAGGGGTGCGGGCTGGGCCAGGCAGGGCTGAAGGCAGCAGGAATGGGAGTAAGAGACTGCCCACTGAGAGGCTCTGCTGGGTGTGGGTGGGTGGGCATGAGAGATGATGAGATGATGTAGTGTAAGGACCAGGTAGGGGAAACCTGGTCAGGTCTTGTTGAGTGTCCAGAGTGGATCCAGAAGGCTGAGGGGGATCGTCAGAGGGCCGGGTGGCCCGAAGCCCCTGCCCATTATGGGCCTGCAGAAAGTTATGCTTGCTCATCCGCTGCTTGCCTCGCAGGGGAGCTGTCCAGGGTGAAGGCCTCTGGGGTCAGGGAGGCCAGCAGCTCCAGGGAGGAGGAGGGGGGGCCCTGAGCTGGGGGCTTCAGGCACTGGTGGCTCCTCCTCAGGCTGGGGAGCCTCAGGCAGCGGGGGAGGAAAGTGGGGGGTGGGGAAGAAGATGGGATTGGGGTAGACTCTGGGAGGCTGGCTGGCGGCAGGCCTGGGGGCTCTGCAGGGCCTGGCAAGCTGGCAGCCAGGGACTCCAACCCCCCAGGAGGCCGGATGCTGAGCTTGGCAATGGTGGCCTGGATGGAGCTGATGGGCACGTCCCCCACCAAGGACCAGGTCCTGGGAGTCCTGAGGAAGGTGGTTCTGAGAAGACAGACAGAGTGGTGAGGAGAGGGAGTCCCAAGGCTGTGGCCATCCCAGCAGCTTCCAGGGAACCTTCCTCACCTTCTGGCTGATGCTTGCGCTGGCCAAGGGTTTGCATGGAGGGGGCACACCGTGGCGCTGCAGGACCTGCTCCACGTGTCTCGCCACTGCCTCATAGCAGAACCTGAGGTGCAGCTGCACAGGTGCATTTGGCTGGGTCAGCTGGGCAGGGGCCGTCACCCCGCAACAGAAGGCCCATCCCAGCCCACCTGCCCATGGAGAAGTGTGCGGCCCTCACCTTCTCCTGCAGCATGTGCTTCCTCTGCTGCCGCATGCGCCGCACCAGCTGAGGCAGCTCGGGGATCCCGTTCCCAGCCTCCACCTCCTGCACGGCCGCATAGAGCAGCGCGAAAGCTCCCGTGCGGCCCACACCAGAGCTGTGCCAAGAAGGGAGTATAAGGCTAGACCAAGAGCCCATGGAGGAGGAACCCTCAGGCCCACCCTCTACCTGCAGTGCACGACGACGGGTGTGTGCAACGGCCGCTGATGCAGGTAATGTGCGTGCACCTCCTGGATGAAGCGCAGCAAGTTGCTGGGGCTGTCGGGCAGGCCTCTGTGGGACAGGATGGGGCAGGAAAGGGCCTATGAGCCAGGCCTAATCTGAGGCCTGTACCCCTCCCAGCACCAAGGACTGGACAGCCCCCAGACCCCCAACCACCATCCAGAGCAGTGGACGCACAACTCAGGCCAAGTGGGGGAAGTGGAGGTGCACGAGAGAGCGCTTGAGGCTCTGGTCTCGAAACTGCAGGCTCAGCACACGCTCCACATGGGTTTCAGTGCTGCGGGACGCTGCTCAATGCCAGGCTCAGGGCACCGTGTACCATGGGCTGGCCCCTCTCGGTGGGGGAAGTAGCGTGCCACTTTTTGCTGAGGGACAGACAAGCCAAGACAGGGCTGGTTTTCCAGGGTCCCCTGCCCTGTCACCCCACACTGCCCTTGTGGGCACCCACTCCACCCCCTCCTACCTTCTCCATCTCAGCCTCAGAAACCAGCATGACAATGACCGACACTTTCTGCTCATGGACCATGAGCCAGAAGTCAGCAGCTGTGCCAGGCAGTGGGGCCTGGGTGGCCACTAAGGGGGGGCAGTACGGTGAGAGCCCCTCCACGCAGCTGGCATTGATGTAGTCATCCTTGCCTGAGCGCAGCACCACACGGTTACTGTCATAGGGCATGACATCCTGGTGCCGGTTCTTCAGTGAGTAGCAGCGGGCGATGGCGATGGAACGCCCTCGGGCATCGTGTTCCTGTGCGTCTTGTAGCTCCCGCCAGATGGTGTCCAGGGCCCCCATGTCCCCCAGCTGGCCCCGAAAGGCCTCCAGCTCCTGCTGCAACTGCCGCAGCCTCTCAGGATGCTCATAGGGGTCCCGCTCGATTAACCGCAGGGCCTGCGGCCTACGGCCCTCAGCTGCATCCACCTTGGTGGGCTGCAGCAGGGGGCTGCCCACCCCCAGGAGGCTGAGTGCTGCCATGCTGGCTCTCTGGGCTGGAGGAGAGCAGGTCCGCAGCTGCGGCGCCTCGGCGCAGGCAAGGGGGCGGCTCTGTTGCCGGGGGTCGAGGGGGGTACTGGGCCAGGCCCTGGAGATGGGGCAGGTGAAGGCACCAGGTGGGGACTAGGGGTGGGCTGGGCAGCAGGCGGGGGGCCCTCGGATGGTAAGAGGGGCTGCCTGGGGGCCCATGGGTCTGGTGGAAGGGGCAGGACCATAGGCCAGTGGGGGGATGCGGAGGCCGAGGGGGCCCAGGGCTAGGGAAAGGCAGAGCCCCTGAGTGGGGTGGCAGAGGGTCTTGAGCAGGACCTGGGTAGAGCTGGGTGTGCAGGGGGGGGTGGTGGCTGCCCCAAGACCCCAGGCTGAGGGGCATAGGTGTAAGGGGATTGTGGGGGGTAGGAGTCCTGGGGCCTGGGGTGGGAAGAGGTGCGGATGCTGGAGTGGAAGGGGCTGCTGTGGGGGCTGAGGCCCAACGCTTGTGAAGGATGGGGCTGGGGCTGGGGCTGGGGCCCAATCCTCGGGGCTGGAAAACCTGTGGGGATCCCAGGAGAGAAGTGGTGCTGGGCTGGGATGGGTTGCTGGCTCCTACGGGGTACGTGTAAGGCGTGGGCAGTGGCTGTGGTGGGGGCACCGGGGAAGCAGGGCTGGGGGAGGAGCAGGGGTGGGGTTTGGCCGTGGGGCCATGTGGCTGGAGATGGGTGCCTGGATGCTGTCTACTGTGGTGGTGGCTGGCCGAACCCCCATGGCCAACTCAGAGCCTGAGAACTGAGGAGGTGGGGCCGAGGGCAGACCTGCAACTGGTGGGGGCTGGCCCTACCCCCACATAGGGACTGCTCACCACGCCATGCTGGGGGGGAGGATCGGGGCACAAGGCCCAGCTCTGGGGTGTAGGCAGGGGCTGGGTAGAGGGCAGGCCCAGGTGCCACAGGCATTGCAGAGGGCCCTGGGGCCCTGGGCTGTATCAGCTGCGTGGGGCCCGAGTAGGTACCAGGGGGCATCGGGCCTGAGAGGTAGTGGGGTCCTGGGCCTGTGGAGCTGGGGGAAGGGGCTGGGAGGAAAGTGGAGCGGGGTGGCAGTTCCCAGGAAGGTGTCGGGCGGTCGTGGGACAGCCACCATGTCAGGGGGCAGGCTGCGTAGCTCCTCAGGGGGGTCTCCTGCCTCCACTGCCTCACTCTCCTCCCTGCGGGGTAGCAGCGGCTTTGGGGCTGTGGGCCGTGGCGGCGGCTTCTTCTTCAGCTCCCTGTGGGACAGGCCCCCATCAGCCCAGCCTGTCTGGACCCGAGCCGCACCATAGCCCCAGGGTCCCACCCACCTGTCCAGGAGCTGCTGGCGGGCAGCTTCTCGGGCCTGGCAGGTGGACTGCGTACGCTCCAGCAGAGCGGCCACCTTGCTCTCCAGGTCCGCATAGAAGTCCCTGCCCTCCTGCGACTTCTTCATCAGGTCCTCATAGGCTTCATATGAGGCCACCAGGGTCTGCAGCGTGGAGTTCCACCTGGTGAGCAGAAGGGCCAGCACCAGGTGAGCCACAGGGGCAGACACCAGGTGGCTCCGGGCAAGAGCAGGGGCCAGGCACTGACTTTTGGTCCAGGTCACTGAGCACCCGCCGCACGGCCGCGTACTGCACGTTGGCTTCTGTTAGCGCGCGGAGTATGCGGTCCTGGGCTGCCAAGTTCTGTTCCAGGTACACCTTCAGCTGATCGTACTTCTTCAGCTGCTCCTCAAATAGCTTCTGAGGGAGGGGGTGGGGGTGACACTCAGGGCCTCAAGTTCTAAGGGTGGCGCCCAAAGCCAGAGCCCCTCCACCCCACTCACCCAGCCCACCTTCATCTCCGAGTGGTCTGTGGTGACCAGCGAGGCAGTGATGTCATCCTTCTGGATAAGCTCACGCAGCTGCTGCTCCAGGGACACACGCTGGTCCCGCATCTCCTGCACCTTGGCCAGGATGCGCTTTAGGTTCTGCAGCACGGCCTTGTCCTCTGTGGGCGGCAGCGGTCATTGAGGCCACAGAAACCCCCAGCTCGAGTGTCCCCATGGGGTTGGGCGGGGCTCACCTGGGGTGAGGGTCGGTGTGGGCAGGGCAGCCCGGACCTGGTCCAGTGGCCCACTGAGGAGGCGCAGGTTGCCGACGTGCAGGTTCATGGCGCGGTGCAGCTCACTGTTGGTGAAGGAGGCCTTCTCGTGGACTTCCATGTACTTGGACCATTCTCGCCTCACCTCGGCCAATTCAGCCTTGGAGGCGGCGGAGATGGCCCCAGCCTGGCCCACGGCCTCCTGGAACTTCTGCTCTAGCAGCTCATCCTCCTCCAGCAGGTCTCTGATGTCCTTCAGGGAGGCTTCCACATCCGTGAACACACCTGACAGCACTGGGGGGGGATGGTAGGCGCCCCTGAGGCAGGCCAACCAGGCACCCATAGGCCCCTCCCCCGAGAGAGAACTGCCCCCTCAGGTCAGGGCTTGAGTGAGGCCCAGCGCACACTGAGCTCCACAGATGCAGGGTGCACAAGGTAGGCTGATCCAGAGGAGTGGACGTGGATGCCTGAGCCAGGGCCTAGAGGGGTGCAGCCTCCATCCTCAGTGACCTGGGACACGGAGGAGGCCACAGCAGATGACCTCCACCTGCTTGCTCTGCCCCCTCACTCACCTTGCATGGATTGGACGAGGTTCTTGACAGTGTCAGGTCGGACACTGAGGGCCGCACACTTCTCCATGAGCTGGGGTGGGATGTGACTATAGGCATCAAGGTTGTCCACGGTCTCAGGATCCAACTGCATTGAGTCCATGAACTGGCTGTGGGGGGGCAACAGGGCCAGGTGGGTGTTGACCCAACTCTGACCACGTCAAAGGAGCTGTTAGGGCGAGCCTCACCACTGAATCTGCAGTCTCAGTATAGAGCAAATCGGATCTTGGACCCCTACTACCAGGTCTGGCCTGGACCCACAGAACATGCCCAGGGCACTGCTGGAAACAGTGGAACAGAAGGTGCCTCCTCCTCCCAAGACATGGCTCCTGCCTTCCACACTAGCCCCATCACCCTGGGCAGGAAGGCAGTGTTGGGGAAGCTGTTCGAACAGACATTTCATTCCTCTCCCAGTACAGGCAGCCCTGGGGCCCCCAGAGGCCTGGGAAGTGCCGCCTGCCTCTGCCTCTGCCTCCTGACCCCGAGTCCCACACTCACTCCAGGACCTCATTCTTGTCTTCAATCTTGGCCATCATCTCCCGAAGCAGCTTGGCCTTCTCCTCACTGCAGAAGCAACAGAGCATTTGCTGGAGACCCACATCTTGCGACATCCCACCTCCCTCTGTGCCACCCTCCACCCACCTGTACAGTGATGAGGCCTCATGGGCAGCCATGGGTACCAGTTTGGCAAAGATGTCAGGGCCTGTAACAGCTGGATCTGTGGGGTTCACTGGCAAAGGCTTCACCAAGGGGGCTCCTGAGGGCATGGGAATTGTGGGGGATCAGGCCCACGAAGAGTCCTGGAGGCAGCCTCCTGTGTCCTGTCCCCACCCCCCACTCCTGCCCCCACCTCTTGGCTCCCCCGACCTTTTACAGGCTGAAGAGTGTCCAATGCTGGGACAGCCTCATGGTAGATGAAGTCATTGTCCTTCTTGGCCGATTGTACCCTGGGGGGTCAGGAGCCGGGGGGAGTGGGACAGTCACGCGGTGTGAGCGGGAATCCAGGACCTACTTCCCATGTGGGACACTGCTCTCTGGCACTGGAGGGCTCCTCCCAAAGATGCCAGCAGAGACACAAGACCCTTTAAAAAAGAGGAAACCAGGACCACCCCCCACAGACTCACTTCCCCCAATGACATCCATAGTGAAGCGAAGTGCGTCTTGCACAGTGTCAGGCTGGCCCTGTGGGGTTAGGTACACGGGTGGGGCCTCAGCACCAACCAAGGCTGGCACCAGGACATCCCCTCAGCCCCACCAGGCTTGCTCCTATACCCTCAAGGAAGGGCAGCCACGACCTCCTCAGCTTTACCTTGGCCAACTTGATGGCTTCATTGAGCTTGTCCAGGGCGCTCTGGAAGTATGCAACCTGTAGAGGACAGCAGGAAAGCCTGCTCTGTCCTCCTCTGCTTGGACCCCCTACTCTTCCTGCCTCCCACCCGGCCCTATAGGTGACACATCAGATGACAGCTCAGGAGGCAGCAGGGCACCACCTCAGCCAACAGCAGCAAGGGGCGGCGCCACACCCTGCCCCAGCCACCTGCTCTGCGGGGGAGCCTACCCTACCTCCTCAGACCCTGAGGGACAGAGCTGCACAGCTGGGACAACACTTAAGACACCAGGCCTGCAGCAGCGTGGTGGCCAAGGTGAGACAGAGAAGGCCACCCCCTGGGGTGTAAGGAGTGGGAGCACAGCTGGCATCTCACTGAAGGCTGCTATCAGTCCCCAGTCCCCTCCTTGCTGCAGCTCACTCACCCGCTCCCCAAACTTCTGCTGCTCCTCAGCCTGCTTTCCCATGTGCAGCTGGGAAAGAAGAAGAGACATCATGACTTGCTTCCTGAGCTGTGGCCGCCCTGCCCCACCTTGCCCCACCCTGCCCTCACATGAGCCACAGCTGCAAAGTAGTAGATCTTCATTTGCACGAGCTTCTTCCAGTCCTTCTGGATCCGGCCCAGCAGTGAGGCGGTGTCAGGATTCTCCAAGGCCCGGCATGCCTCCTTATAGTAATCTACCACCTGGGAACCAGGTGGGGCCCAGTCAGTGGGGGTCAGCAGTAAAGCAAAGGCCTCCCCCCCCAGCCCCATCCCTACCTGTGCACTGATGCGGGCTACCAGAAAGCTCTTTCTGTTGTCCAACATTGACTTTTCCAAGAGGCACTCCTGAGCCTGGCCCTGGGGTGACACGTGAGGTTCACTCACCCGAAGTCCCGTTCCCCTTCCCCTTCCCGGGGGGGGGGCAGACTGAGGGATCCTCCTTCACTGCCCTCTCCTCCAGCTGCCCCTACTCCAAGCAGCACCACCGTGCTCCTGATTGACCAAAGCCAAGGCCCCCTGCTTGTCCCTCACTGCCATTGGCACATGGCCTGGTCCAGGATTGAGGCCCAACTGCCCCTCCCTGGCCATCCCCTTCCCTCGATTCAACTCCACTCCAACCAGGGCGCCTCCTCACCAGCATGAGGTTGACGTTGAGAGTAAGGATCTGGCGGCTCATGTCAACACTGTAGGCTTGAGGGAAGTGCTCCCGCAGGTAGGCAAAGGCACCAGCTGCGCACTGGAAGTGGGTACAGGAGACCTTCATGCCCTGGGAGGGGTAGGGAGAATGGCCTGTGTCCACTCCACGGGCAGGATTCATCCACACTCGGGAGGCTGCCCCTCCCTGGTATGTCCACCTGTCCCACTACTGTCCTCTCCTCACCTCCTCAGACACCCGCTTGTCCATGGCCCCCAGCATGGAGTGCAGCGCTCCTGAGGAGGGAGAGGACATAGTGTTAGGGGCTGCTCACACCCATGTACATGTGAGGCAGAGGGGGGCCCTGTTGTCATCCACAATCAGGAAAACAGGGCTCTGAGAACCAGGGCAGTGAGTCCAAGGACACCAAAGCTGGAGGGAACAGGGAAACTCAGAAGTCCTGCCCAGCCCTCAGTCTCCTTCCTGCTCTGCATTTGGCAAAGGATGGAAGGGCACTCCTGTCCAAGGAGTCCAGTCTTGAAGCTTCAGGGATGTTTGCACTGAACTCTGGGGCTCCCTCAAGACTTCTCCCTTGAGCCAGGCTAAAGCTGACTAGCAGGGCAAGCTGAGGCCAGCCTTGCTCTCCTCCTGCCTGAAGCAACCGAAAACCACAAGGCGGGAGGGGCTGTCCAGTCAAGAAGAAAGGCCATCTCTCCCAGCCAGAGCACACAGTGGCAACTCTGTGTGGCAGCCAGCTCAGTAGAGCCTCACCCTAGCACAGAGGCTCCCCATGGGCCCAGCCCAGAAAATGGTGGAGGAGATGGCAGGGCTGTGAGGAAAGCAGTTGAGGGGCAGGAATCCTGGAGTCCTCCCTTTATCAGCCCACTGCCTTCGTGGCCATCTGAAGAGCTGAGAGCTGGGCTGGCAGGACTGGGGAGTAGGGCCATGGGGAAGGGATCAGGCAGCTCACCAAGGTTGTAGAGAATACAGGCCTGCTCGTACTTGATGTCCTCATGGGCCACAGACTTGCCTGAGAAGATCTCTGTCCTGCAGACACGGCACCCCAGTCACCTCGAGGGTAGGAGCTGGCCAGGGCCCTGAGATTAGGTAAGGGGACTAGCCACCCCAATGTGGAGTTGTGGGGAGGTCTGGGGGAGACCATATGAGTCCATTCCCCGTCCTATGCAGCAAGGAGAAGGGGAAAGGGAGGGGAGGCGCACCCCCCACCACCCAGACTCCCCCTGGGATCGTCCAGCCCTGCCTGTGGCTCTCACCAGGTGACAGGGACAGCAGCCTCCTGGCCCGAGCCCATGGGGACCCGACTCTGCAGGTAGTGAAGCTGGCCGAGGTACTTGCGGAGGACACTACAGCCCTCAAAGCCGCGGGGGAACACGGACAGCATTCTGGGGGGGCAGGATGGGAGAGCAGGCCTGTTGTCATATGGGGCAGTGGACAGGCAGGCCAGCTCACCCACAGATGCCAGGAAACACGCATCAGAGATAGCCGACTGCACATGCCAAGGGATCCCAAAAAGTCCATGGCTACACCTGTGGTCATTCAACAAACCATTCCACAAGCCAGGGCTGGTAGCTGGCACCCTGTATCCATCCCATATATCTTTTTTTTTAGACGGAGTCTCACTCTGTCACCGAGGCTGGAATGCGGCGTTCACTGCAACCTCCCAGGTTCAAGTAATTCTCCTGCCTTAGCCTCCCAATTAGCTGAAACTACAGGCACACGGCACCATGCCTGTCTAATTTTTGTATTTTTAGTAGAGATGGGGTTTCACCATCTTGGCCAGGCTGGTCTCAGGTAATCCACCCACCTCGGCCTCCCAAAGTGCTGGGATTATAGGTGTGAGCCACCGCACCTAGCGCATCTCAAATATCTGAAAAGCAGTTTGCAACATGTTTTAAATTTTACTGTACTTTACTTTTGGCTCACAGTTCTTTGTTTTTAATAGAGATGGGGTTTTGCCATGTTGCCCAGGCTGTTCTCAAAGTCCTGGGCTCAAGCAATCAGCCTGCCTCAGTCTCTCAAAGTGCTGGGATTACAGGCATGGGCCACCACCTAGCCTGTTTTGTTTTTTGCTTTTCATAAAGATGGGGTCTCAACTATGTTGCCCAAGCTAGTCTCCAACTCCTGGGCTCAAGTGATCCTCCCACCTCCACCTCCCAAAGTGCTGGGATTAAAGGTGTGAGCTGCCACACTCAGCATGACCCACAGTTCTGTATCTGAAAGTTTACTGTAACAGACATCCAGGAAAGCATATGCTTGGATATGAATGAAAGCATATTTATCACAGCATTATTACCAGAGTCAAAAACTGGACTCCAGGTCAGGTGCAGTGGCTCACGCATGTGGTCCCAGCATTTCAGGAAGCCAAGGTGGGAGGATCACTTGAGGGCTAGGAGTTAAATACCAGTTGGGGCAATGTAGCAAGACCCTGTCTCAACAAAAAAGAATTTAAAAAATTATCGAGGCATAATGGTGCATGTCTTTGGTTCCAGCTCCTTGGGAGGCTGAGGGGGAAGATCGAGTTGAGCCTAGGAGGTTAAGGCTGCAGTAAGCTATGGTTGTGCCTCTGTTTTCCAGCCTGGGTGATGGAGCAAGACCTTGTCTCAAAAAACAAAAAGCAAAACTGGATACCCACCAAAATTCCCATTAAAGAGGGCTGTTTTAATTAAATAATGTCACAGCACCCTCACAAGGGAATACTCTGCAGCCATGAAAACTAAAGACAAGAGTGTCTATTCATATGTTAAGAGGCCTATGGCATGCTGTTGGGCAAAAAAAAAAAAAACCCAAAAAACAAAAACTGTAACAAATGGAATGTTACTTATGAAAAATCATACAGATATTGATATCCAAATAGGTACATAGGCCAGGCACGGTGGCATGCGCCTGTAATCCCAGCTACTTGAGAGGCCAAGGCAGGAGAATTGCTTGAACCTGGGAGGTGGAGGTCACAGTGAGCTGAGATTGTGCCATTGCACTCCAGCCTCAGCAACAAGAGTAAAACTCCATCTCAAAAGAAAAAACAAACAAAAAAACCAGATGGGTACATAAACAAAAAGGAAAAAATTCAGAAGAGTGTACACCGTAATGTTAACAGTGATTATCTCTGGATGACAGGATTTAACTAATTTATCTTATTCTATATAATTAAATAGATACAGCCGGCGAGGTGGCTCACACCTATAATCCTAGCACTTTGGGAGGCTGAGGCGCTTGAGCCCAGGAGTTCCAGACCAGCGGGGACAACGTGGTAAAACTCCGTCTCTACTAAAAATTAGCCAGGCATGGTGGTGCGCACCTCTAATTCCAGCTACTTGGAAGGCTGAAGCAAGAGGATCACTTGAACCTGGGGAGAGGAGGTTGCAGTGAAGTGAGATAGTGCCACTGCACTCCAGCCTGGGTGACAGAGCAAGACTTGGTCTCAAAAAATAAATATTACTTGGTATATTCTCAGAAGTAAAAATAGAAGAGAACAAAAAAATAGATATGTATACATCTGACAGAGACATGTATTCAATTCTTCATATTGTTTATGTATTCTTTATATTGAACATTTCCAATATTTATGATAAACAACAGAGCTATTCTTATTTTGGGGGGAAAAAAACAAAACAAAATAAATGAACCCTCTGCTAAAACAGAAAAGCAAACAATACACCCTCCAAGTAGCAGGTACACAGTGAGGGGGAATGGCTTGAGACTTGCCTGCCCTCAGCCTCCTGCAGAGAGGACCAGAGCCCCTCACTAGGACTTCGCCCAAAGAAATCCTCCAGGACGTTACACTCCGAGAGCTCGGCTCTGAGCTGCCAGCATGGATGCTCTCAGAAGGGGTACACCCTGCGGGACAGTGGAACCGAAGAGTCAGGCACCAGTCCCACTCTACACCACTTCCCAGCAGTGTCCTGGGAGACTCTAAGACTCAGTCTCTTCTTTAAACAGGGATGATAATCTCTCTGGTGGTGAGGCCTCTAGAATGCCCAGTGAGTGCAAGGATAAGGCATGTCACAGCCACAACCCACAGCATCAGGCCAGTGCTTCCCAAATCTAGTCATTTATATCATACCCCTCCATCATGACCTCTGCCATATCCAAATATCACTACATTTTTCTTTAAACAACCTATTAAAAAATTAAGAGCCACATCCTAAGCAATAACAGCTCTAGAATAACAGGTGTGATGTGCTAGCTACCAGCTTTTTTCAGTACTCACTAAAGTAGCACATATAAAACAATTAAGAAATCTTGGCCAGGCATGGTGGCTCATGCCTATAATCCCAGCGCTTTGGGAGGCCAAGATGGGAGGATCGCTTGAGCCCAGGACTTTGACACCAGTCTGGGAAACATGGTGAGACTCCACCTCTACAAAAAATACAAAAATTAGCCAGGTGTGGTGGTGCACACCTGTAATCCCAGCTACTCAGGAACACAGGCTTGGGAAGGGGGAGAACTGATTGAGCCCAGGAGGTGGAGGCTGCAGTGAGCCATGATCACGCGACTGCACTTCAGCCTAGGCAACAGAGTGAGACCCTATCTCAAAAAAAATTAAAAAATAAAACTTGTCTTGTGCTTCCTAAAACCGTCTTTGGGAAACAATGGAAGCAGTCTCCCCCTCTAGATCCAAGAGATCACCTATACCCTTTAATCCACCCAAGAATGCAGCCCCCTGTGGTTCTAGCCTGGTCTGTCAGACTCGATAAGACAAGCTGCGCAGAACTTGCAGAGGAGTCTGAGAGAGCGCCTGATGCTGTGACGCGCCACAGCATCCCTTGCGCCTGTCAGTTTATTCCCTGGAATCACAGAGCTAGAATTTATTCCAGAGTTTAAAAAGGAAAGTCTTCTTAGAAATAACTGTTCAAACCCTGGTTTTACAGATGAGGAAACGGAGGCTCAGATCAGGGAAACAGGATTACCTAAAGCTTCCAATGGTAATTTTTCATTCAAAGATTATTATCAGTGTCCTATGTAAGAAAATTTGTTCTGGGTTTCACAAGTTTAAGGAACAGTGATCTAGGCCAGGCATGGTGGCTCACGCCTGTAATCCCAGCACTTTCGGAGGCTGAGGCAGAGGATTGCCTGAGGCCAGTAGTGCAAGACCAGCCTGGGGAATATGACGAGACTCTGCCTCTACAAAAAATAGCCAGGCATGGTGGTGCACACTTGTAGTCCCACGTACTCAGGAGGCTGAGGTAGGAGGATTGCTTGAATCCAGGAGGCAGAGGTTGCAGTGAGCTGAGAAAGTCTGCACCCCAGCCTGGGTGACAGAGCGAGACTTTTGTCTTTAAAAACAAGAACAAAAAAACAGTGCTCTAGTCCAACTCCCACATTGCTGGGATAAATTAACCAAGTCCCAACCGGTCGCAGTGGCTCATGCCTGTAATCCCAGCACTTTGGGAGAGGCTGAGGTGGACAGATCACACGGTCAAGACCTCGAGACCATCCTGGCCAACACAGTCAAACTCCACTGCCACTAAAAATACAAAACCTAGCTGGGTGTGGTGGCATGTGCCTATAGTCCCAGCTACCCGAGATCCCGCCACCACACCCCAGCCTGGTGACAGAGTGAGACTGTGTTTCAAAAAAAAAAAAAAAAAAAAAATTAAACCAAGTCACAGGAAGGGCAAGTGGCTACCCCAAATGGCCTCGTGTGAGCTTTTCCGTGCTGGAAGAGCACAGGTCTGGAGGCTACTCTCCCCAACCCATTGCTCTGTGCAGGCTGCCTGCCTTATGCTTTGGAGGATCTGTCTCAGAGGATGCTTTGGAGATTGGTGGTAATGCTCCTTCTAGGGTGTGTTGCGTCTTTGTGTGTAGTGTGTGCAAAATGATGGTTGTCCTAGGGGCTAAGATTATCTCACAAAGGTTTTCAAACTTTGTTCAAATAAACCCTTTTTAGAAATTAAATTTATGAGGAGGGTTCTGGGAAGACAGCATAAGAAGCAACATGAGAAATCTGTCTCCCCCACCAAGACAAGCTGCACTGGCAGAATCTGACTTAACTCTGGAGTCTGTTGAAGGCTTGCAACTTTTAGAGGAAGGCTTGGACAGTACAGTTCATTGCCATTAATTTTTGTCAATTTCAGCCCCTACCATAGTAGCAGCCACCCACTCCCTACCCCACCACCTGGCAGGCAGCTGTGCACCAGTTTTAGGAGCAGCTTGTGGGACCCAACATGGACAAAAAGGACTCTGTCCTCCAAATACAGGAGATCTGTGCTGACTGCTGCTTCTGACCACAGAGGTACAGAGAAGAGGAAGGTCCTCCACATTGCACGTCCCTCCATGGCTGTAAGCTTCTCCACCTCTAGCTGAAGTAACTTCCAAGGGATCTAAAGACCTGGCATCTTTTTCCTTCTCCTTCAGTTTTCTCTTTTTCTTCCTTTGAGAGGCAGAGACTGAAGAGTAAGATGTTCAAACACAACTACATATTTATGGGAAATTAGAAGGTCACTGTGCATGTGCAGGGAATGGTACAGGCTCAGAAAAGACCTGTGAAGACCCTAAGTTTACAAGGCCAGGTACCGTGGCTTACACCTTAATCCCAACACTTTGGGAGGCTGGGGCCAGAAGATCACTTGAGCCCAGGAGTTCAAGACCAGCCTGGGCAACACAGGGGACCCCATATCTACCAAAATTAAAAATTAGCTGGATGCGGTGGTGTGCACCTGTAGTCCCGGCTACTTGGGGGCTGAGGTGGGAGGATGGTTTGAACTGGGGAGAATGGAGGCTGCAGTAAGCCATGATTGTGCCACTGCACTCCAGCCTGGACGACGGAATGAGACCCTGTCTCAAAAAAAAGAAAAACACCTTTAAGTTTACATTTCAGGCTGATTCTTGGCACGGGGGTAGCCTACAACAATCAAAAACACAAAAAATAAAATCATCAGATCCCGAGGAAGGGCCAGGCGTGGTAGCTCACGCCTGTAATCTAAGCACTTTGGAGGCCAAGGCGGGCGGATCACCTGAGGTCGGGAGTTCAAGACCAGCCTGACCAACATGGTGAAACCCTATCTTAAAAAAAAAAAAAATTATATGTAAAAAATTATAAACAAACAAATAAATAAAAATAAAATAAATCGTGAGGAAGGGAGAGAATCTGATATCCAGAGATGCAACATCATTAGATTCTTTTTAAATTTCCTTCAAGAATTTTTTTCTTTGCATTCTTAACTTGGTTATCTGGTGCAAGAGGCCTAGCTCAGCTTTTCACGTGCCTTCCTAAGTGTAATCATTTCTTTTTTTTTTTTTTGAGATGGAGTTTTGCTCTTGTTGCCCAGGCTGGAGTGTAATGGCACAATCTCGGCTCACTGCAACCTCCACCTCCCGGATTCAAGCAATTCTCCTCTCAGCCTCCCGAGTAGCTGGGATTATAGGCATGTGCCACCAAGCCTGGCTAATTTTTGTATTTTTAGTATAGACAGGGTTTCTCCATGTTGGTCAGGCTGGTCTCAAACTCCTGACATCAGATGATCCACCCGCCTCGGTCCCCAAAGTGCTGGGATTACAGGCGTGAGCCACCACACCCAGCCTGAGACAGAATTTTACTTTTTTGCCCAGGCTGGAGTGCAGTGGTATGAGCTCGGCTCACTGCAACCTCCGCCTTCCACTTTCAAGCGATTCTCCTGCCTCAGGATGACAAGCACCCGCTAACAGGCCTGGCTAATTTTTGTGTTTTTAGTAGAGTCGGGTTTTCACCATGTTAGCCAGGTTGGTCTTGAACTCCTGACCTCGTGATCTGACCCCCTTGGCCTCCCAAAGTGCTGAGATTACAGGCGTGAGCCACCACATCCAGCCTAGGCAGTTTCCCTATCAAACCAATCCTATCCACTCATGCATAAAAAAATGCTATTCTCCTACCTGTCTGAGCAACTCCAGCTTCTTCAGTTCTTCATTGTAGGCTTCTGGGTTCTCTCCATAATTCTTCAGGACAAACTGAGAGAGAAAAGAACATAAGCAGTAGCAGAGAAGACCCCCACCTCGCCCTCTGAGTCCTGGGCAAGCACCAACCAGGGCTCAGGATCAAGTGCAGACCTACAACCATAAGCGTGTTTCCTGGACCACCAGGAACTTGGCCTCAAGAACAGGCAGCACCACAACGCTGACCACGAGAGCCTTCACCCTAGACCAAAACTCTGGCAGGTCCTCCTAATGCTGCAGCCTCCCTACAGAGTCAGGAAGCCAAGGAACTCAGCTGGCTGAAATAGGGTCCTAATAAGGATTCCAGAAAGGGTCAGGAACTCAAGCCTCCCTAGAAGATTGGGCCCTGCTGTGTTCTGAGGTCACAACCATAACCCGAAGCTGATAGCAAGGGCAGGCAAGAGGCACCAAACAAAAGTGGGAACAGAAAGCCTCTCTCACCAACCCCTCCTTCTGGCTGGGAGAGGACAGCATAGAAATATGTGATCTGCAGTGTCATCTGTGAGGAAGGCGTGCGGCTGTGTGAAGACAATGGCCCAGGTGGGAGAAGGTGAGAAGGGGAGGTCATTAACCATGTCGGAGAGAGCACTGGAGTGCCTGTCCACAGTGGCATTCACCACAGCCGGAGCAGACTATCTTGGGACAGTGAGCATACGCACCAGCCTGGAGGCACAGGATCCGCCCAAAGAGCCCCCTCTTCAACTCACATCACCAGACTAAGTCAACTACAACTGTCCCTGTTGCAGTACCTGCTGCTGGTGTCTTGGCTAGCAATCTGGGGGCCCAGATCCACTGATGCCACAAACACTAAGAGCACTGACACCTACCTCACAAGGCTCCTTAAGGCCCTGACCAAAGTTTGCAAGGTAGCGAGAGAGGAGGCTGGGAAAGGCTGAGAAGAGGCAGCCTGTTCTGTCTGGAAGCACACTCAGACCTTGTGTGTGGCCCACCCATCTTTCCTGGGGTCCCTTCCCAGGACCCAGGACCCATGGCTAAGGAATTAGCCACATGGAAACCGGTAAGTCTGTGTTACAGCTTCTATCTGCCTGGTGGACAAACGGAGAAGAGGAACAGACGGCAGGGAGGCGACAGCTGAGCTAATTACAGCACCACAGAGCCCTTTCCAAAACCTTTGAGTCTAACCCAAGTTCTGTTAGTTTCAGCTCCTGAAAGTCCCTGTGTCCATAAGCTCTCCTCTCTCCCTCTGCCACCTCTGTCCTGGATAATCCACCCGCTTTAAATCCGTCCCTTACCAAGTAGCCAGAATTGGTATTTTTTTTTCAGAATTGGTATTTCTAACACAACTCTGATACCACTTCTAGCTTTAAATCCTTCTGAAACACACACACACCCCTAGGCAGAAGGTAGACCAAAACATGCTTATCTCAGGACAGTGAGATGATAGGAAATGACGTATAATCTAAAAAGAATGTGTACAGTAGCTTCCCAAAGCCTCTAATCTAATCTTGGCACAGAGTTTATGACCCTGCACAACCTGTTCCTGGCCGGGCACGGTGGCTCACGCCTGTACCAGCACTTTGGGAAGCTGAGGCCGGCAGATCACCTGAGGTCGGGAGTTCAAGAACAGTCTGAACATGGAGAAACCCCGTCTCTACCAAAAATACAAAAATAGCTGGGTGGCGCATGCCTGTAATTCCAGCTACTCGGGAGGCTGAGGCAGGAGAATGGCTTGAACCTGCGAGGTGGAGGTTGCGGTGTGTTGAGATCGTGCCATTGCACTCCAGCCTGGGCAATAAGAGCAAAACTCCACCCCAAAAAAAAAAAAAAAAAAAAGATCAGTCTGGGCAACAGAGCAAGGCCCATCTCTACAAAAAAACAGGCCAAGTGCGGTGGCTCACACCTGTAATCCTAGCACTTTGGGAGGCTGAGGCGGGCAGATCACCTGAGGTCAGGAGTTTGAGACCAGCCTGGCCAACATGGTGAAACTCCATCTCTACTAAAAATGCAAAAATTAGCTGGGTGCGGTGGCAGGCATCTGTAATCCCAGCTCCTTGGGAGGCTGAGGCAGGAGAATGGCTTGAACCTAGGAGGCAGAGGTTGCAGTGAGCCCAGATTGTGCTGTTGCACTCCAGCCTGGGGGACAAGAGCGAGACTTTGTCTCAAAAAAATAAAAATTAAAAATAAAAATTAAATAAAAAACAAAAATAAACAACCTGCTCCCAACAACCTTCAAGGATTGTCCTCTGGCATCGCCCAGGGACAACCAGCCAAAAGTACTCTGGAATTACTGTTCTCAGGTATCAGTGCTCATCTACATTGTCCCCACTGTCTCTACTAAGACTCAGCCGAAATGTCACTTCCTTGAACATTAGCTGCTCTTCCGCTCACATTCCAAACATGCTTCCATCAGACTGTGTGCCAACAGCACGGTCATGCCAGTGACCCCCCACCACCTCAAACAATAAGCATTAAGGAATGGTAGGGGCCTTATCAGATGTGTTGTATACTCAGCAAATGATTGCCTTTATAGGAAATGCAGAGGACAGATGAACAAATTAGCTAACAGGAAAAGGAAACACTCAGAAAAATTCAGAAGATGGGGCAATAGTGAACCCACTCTCCTCAAAAAATTAATGTCATTTAAAAGGAGGGGGCTGAGCAGTGGAATGGTCTAGATTAAAAGTGATTAAACAAATTGAGCATGGTGGCTCAAGCCTGTAATCCCAGCACTTCAGGGGACTAAGATGGGAGGACTGTTGAGCCCAGGAGTTCAAGACCAGCCTGGGCAACACAATGAGACCCTGTATCTACAAATCTAAAAAGAAAAAAAAAATAGCTGGGTACAGTGGCCCATGCCTGTAGTCCCAGCCACTCAAGAGGGTGAGGTGGGAGAATCAGCCTGGGAGGTTGAGGCTGTGGTGAGCTGTGTGCATGCTCCAGCCTGGGCGAGACAGAGACCCTGTCTCCAAAAAAAAAAAAAAAAAAAAAGTTATTAAAGGGACAGAACATGTCTAAATGCAATATGAGAACCCCAACTGGATCTGAGTCTGCAAAAAAAGAAAAGTTGTAAAAGATAGAGGAAAATTATTGTAGGTTTTCTCAGGTATGATAATATTGTGATTGTGTAGGAGAATGTCCTTGCTCTTGGAAATACATGCTGAGATGTGTCCGGGAAAAGTGATGTCCAAAACTTACTTTCAAAGGGCTTGTAGGATCTATCTATCTGGAGAGAAAACAAATATGGTAAAATACATCCACCAAAACTAGGTAGCAGGGCACGGTGGCTCATGCCTGTAATCCCAGCACTTTGGGAGGTCAAGGTGGGTGGATCACCTGAGGTCAGGAGTTTGAAACCAGCCTGACCAACATGGTGAAACCCTATCTTTACTAAAAATACAAAAATTAGCCGAGCATGGTGGTGGGTGCCTGTAATCCCAGCTTCTCAGGAGGCTGAGACAGGAGAATTGCTTGAACTCGGGAGGCGGAGGTTACAGTGAGTTGAGATTGTGCCACTGCACTCCAGCCTTGGCCACAGAGCACAACTCCATCTTAAAACATGCACGCGCACACACACACACACACACACACACCCCAACAACAACAACAAAACAAAACAAAACTAGGTAAGCTCCTGGGTGCAGTGGTTCACACCTGTAATTCCAGCACTTTAGGAGGCTGAGGCCAGAGGATCACTTGAGCCCAGGAGTTCAAGGCCAGACTGGGAACATAGCAATAAATCCCATCTCTACAAAAATTAAAAAATGAATTGGCCAGGCACAGCCATGCCTGTAGTCTCAGCTACTCTAGAGGTTGAGGCAGGAGGATCACCTGAGCCTCGCAGTTCAAGTCCAGCCTGGGCAACATGGAGTACATCCCACCTCTAAAAACAAAGCAAAACGACTAGTGAGAATTTGGGTGAGCACTGCATTATTCTTCCAACTTTTCTATATGCTTGAAATTTGAAAAACAAATGTTTTAAGAGTTGCTGAAGAGCTAAATGATACCTGAACAACCCCTTCCCCTGCCAGTGGCTTTTAGTCTTTTGTGAGTTCTTTGAGACTATAAAAGTCATGAAATAAATCCCCCTAGAAATTTTCAACTATGCACAAACATAAGGATTTACCAATAACTTTAGGGAGCTGACAGGCATTCTGAGGCCCATTTATGGGCTCCTGGTTAACAATCCCCACTCTGATCTATCGAACTCCACCCCCTCTCCACTCCATCCCACAAAAACAATGACAACAACAACAAAAACACAACTATAAAATGGGTTGGGCATGATGGCTCATGTCTGTAATCCCAGCATTTTGGTAGGTTAGGGCAGGAGAATCACTTGAGGCTAGGAGCTCCAGACCAGCCTGGGCAATATGGCCAGACTCCCATCTCTACGAAAAAAAAAATTTAAAAATTAGCCAGGTGTGGTGGTGCGTGCCTGTGGTCTCAGCCAGTTGGGAGGCTGAGGCAGGACTGCTTAAGCTCAGGAGGAGTTTGAAGCTGTAGTGAGCTATGATGGTACCACCTCACTCCAGCCAGGATGTCAAAGTGAGACCCTGTCTGTATTAAAACATAAAAGCAGGCCAGGCACAGTGGCTCATGCCTGTAATCCCAGCACTTTGGGAGGTCAAGGCAGGCAGACTGTTTGAGCCTGAGTTCAAAACCAGCCTGGGCAACATGGTGAAACCCCACTTCTACAAAAAAATTAGCCAAGTATGGTGGTATGCACCTGTAGTCTGAGCCAGTCGGGAGGCTGAGGTGAGAGGACTGCTTGATACCAGGAGTTCAAGGTTGCAGTGAGCCGTGATTGTGCCACTGCACTCCAGCCTGGGTGACAGACTATGAAACTCTCAAAAATAATTAAAAATTTTTTTAATGTGGTCTATGCTATCAGCTAAAACTTGACTCTATGAGAGAATGTTCTGTAGTTAACTCCCTTTCAGTAAGAGGTTTTGTCCTTAGGTTAGAGAAAATGAGTAAAAGTGTAGCTCAGAGGTCTCGTGGGATAGAGGCCAAAGGAATCAGATGGACATCTGGGACTCCTATGTCCTAGAAACAAGGCTTTTCATGATATCACTAGAACATCTGACCCTGCTGTTCACACAATGGTGACAGAAAGATGCTGTTCCCACCCCCAGCAAATCATGCCTAGAGGTCACATTCCATCTGAATCTCATCTCGATCCTCCTGTAAGATCAGCAGCAGACACTGGGCACCTACCACGGGTCAGGCACTGTGCTGAGTGCCTAGTAATCACTGCGTCCTCACAACAACCCTAAGAGGTAGATACTATTATCATCATCACTTTATAGATGAGGAAATGAGGAAACTGAGGCAAAGAGGGTATTCACCAAGGTCACAGCACTAATAACTGATGGGGATATGACTGAAGCCCAGGCATTTGGGCTCCAGAGCCCATGTTCTTTCCATATTGGATCAATCCATTTCTATTTAAATTTTTTTGTTGCTGTTTATTTATTTAGAGACGGAGTTTCACTCTTGTTGCCCAAGCTGGAGTGCAATGGTGCAATCTCAGCTCACTGCAACCTCAGCCTCCCAGGTTCAAGTGATTCTCCTGCCTCAACCTCCCAAGTAGCTGGGATTACAGTCATCCACCACCATGCCTGGCTAATTTTTGTATTTTTAGTAGAGACGGGGTTTCACCAGGTTGGCCAGGTTGGTCTCGAACTCCAGACCTCAGGTGATCCACCTGCCTCAGCCTCCCACAGTGCCGGGATTACAGGCATGAGCCACTGTGCCTGGCTAGACTTTTTAATTTTGTAGACATGTGGGGTCTCACTATGTTGCCCAGTCTGGTCTCAAACTCCTGGACTCAAGCTAGTCCCACCTCAGCATCCCAAAGCATTTCTGTTTTTTAAAAAATATGGATCTTACAAACAACTCTGAAAACCAGGCACAGAAAATGAATACCTGGCCACATAGTAAGTCAATGAGCAGCCAGGATATTTATGTTATTATTATTAGCAGCCTGTTAGAAAAATATCTTTAAAAAAGATATTTTTAAAATCCTAACAAAATCCTCTGTGACTGCTGATAATCCTCCCTAAAAAAAGAAAGAAGAGACTGAGTGAAGTTCCTGGAGTAAGGGACAGAGACCTTGTCCCAATTTCGTTATGGTCTGGACCCAGAACCGGTAACAGCCTAGCCAGGAGCATGAAGCTCCCAATGGAGCCCGAAAAGGCAGGCCCAGCAGCAGACCAGGAGAAAGAACCAGATGCCCTGACAGGACCCCAGGACCTACACAACTAACAAGAAGACCAGAGAATCTCCAAAAACAGTCAGGCTTTGGAGTAGCTGGGGATCCTTTAATGAAGTAATAAGAGAAGACATGTGGAGAGCTCTAGGTGAGGGCACGTCCAGGGATCAGAGTGAGCCACTCTGGGGGAAGCGAAAAGAAAGGAATTACTAGATTACAAGTGGGAACAGTACCCCTAAGTTGCTGTAAAATCTGGGCTTAGTTTTTTATTTTTATTTTTAGAAATGGTCTTGCTCTGGAGGTTGCAGGCTGGAGTACAGTGGTACTATCACAGCTTACAGCTGCCTCAAACTCCAAGCGATCCTCCCATCTCAGCCTCTTGTGTAGCTAGGACTACAGGTGTGTGCCACCATGCCCAGCTAATTTTTAGTTTATTTTGTAGAGACAGGGGTCTTGTTATTGTGCCCAGGCTGGTCTCAAACTCCTGGCCTTGAGCTAGCCTCCCATCTCAGCATCCCAAAGCACTGGGATTATAGGCGTGAGTCACTGTGTCCAGCCTAGGCTTGGCTTTTTTGTGTGTGTAAAATGGGGTTAATATCACTTGCTATGTCTAGCTGAGCTGTCGTAAGGATTCAAGCTATTTCCTAAATAGGGAGGGAAGATGCTCAGGTGAAAATATTGTTTACAATAGGCCAAGACCTGTACTAAGAATTTAGAAGCATTAGAAAGACAAACTTTGCATGTTCTCACTTATTTGTGGGAGCTAAAAACTAAAACCATTGAATTCATGGAGACTGACCGTAGGATGGATACTAGAGGCTGGGAAGGGTAGTGGGAGTGGGGGGAGCAGAGTGGGAATGGTTAATGAATAGAAAAATATAGTTAGATAGAATGAATAAAATATAGTATTTGAGGCTGGGCATGGTGGCTCACACCTGTAATCCCAGCACTTTAGGAGGCCGAGGAGGGTAGATCACTTGAGGTCAGGAGTTTGAGACCACCCTGGCCAACATGATGAAACCCTGTCTCTACTAAAAATATAAAAATTAGCTGGGCATGGTAGCAAGCACCTATAATCCCAGTTACTTGGGAGGCTGAGGCAGGAGAATTGCTTGAACCCAGGAGCCAGAGGTTGCGGTAAACTGATATTGTGCCACTGCACTCCAGCCTGGGTGACAAGAGCAAAACTCTGTCTCAAAAAAAAAAAAAAAAAAGATCTACTATTTGACAGCACAACAGGGTAATGATAGTCAGCAATAATTTATTACATTTAAAAATAAAAGAGTATTTTATTTTTAAATGTAATAAAGATGTCGCTCCCACATCTTTCTGAATACCCCATTTACCTTGATGTGATTACTATACATGCATTGCCATATCAAAATCTCATGTACCACATAAACATATATCTCATGTACCCCATTAATTTTTGTGGGTACAAGCTGGGCGCGGCAGCTCACGCCTGTAATCCCAGCACTTTGGGAGGCCGAGGCGGGCGGGTCACGAGGTCAAGAGATCGAGACCATCCTGGTCAACATAGTGAAACCTCGTCTCTACTAAAAATACAAAAATTAGCTGGGCATGGTGGCATGCGCCTATAGTCCCAGCTACTCAGGAGGCTGAGGCAGGAGGACTGCTTGAACTCAGGAGGCAGAGGTTGCAGTGAGCCAAGATCATGCCACTGCACTCCAGCCTGGCGCCTGGCGATGGAGCAAGACTCTGTCTCAAAAAAAAAATAATAATAAAATAAAAATAAAATTTTTGTGGGTACACAGTAGGTGTATATATTTATATACCTACTTAAGTCCAGGTGTTCAAGACCAGCCTGGGCAACACAGTGAGAACTTATCTCTACAAAAAAAAAACAACAACAACAACAACAACAAACAAAATTAGTCAAGCATGGTGGTGCATGCCTGTGGTCCCAACTACTTGGGAGGATGAGGTGGGAGGACCACTTGGGACCTGGAGGTAGAGGCTGCAGTGAGCCAAGATTGCGCCACTGTACTCCAGCCTGGGTGTCACAGCAAGACTCCATCTCTAAAAAAAAATCAAAATAAAAAAGAACTTACAAGCATTAATTTTTGATTCTCAGAAGCTTATGAGGTATATTATTAGTTCCACGTTTCAGATGAGAAAAGTGAGGATCGGATTAGTTATGCAATCTTTGTGACAGCTGAAGGTCATTCAGCTATTAATGGAATGAGAGGGGACCTAAACCAAGGTCTGATTCCAATAGCTATGCTATTTCCATGATGTCTGTTTCACTGAGCAACAGACAGCAGACAATTTTGTAGCTAGATGAGATCACTGGAAACATCCATCCTGGTCCTGTGTGATTTTGCAGATTAGAGAAGTGGGAATCCACAGATGAGCAATGATAGTGCTAGGACCTCAAGCCGGATGTCCTGACTCCCGACCTAGTATTAATCCCTCTGCACCATCTTCTCTTGTACTAGTATGTTCTCATGCTTCTATGTATGCTTTGCTCTTGATATAACACCTTGGAATTTCATCATGCTAATTAAAGCAATAAACCAAGAAGAAAAGACAATAAAAGACATCACATGTGTTAGTTTTACCTTTGTTCACCAATTACATTATGTTTCTTTTTTCTCCACTTCCAGAGTTGACTCAAATGTAGGGCATTCCTTGGGCTACTCTAAGAAACAAACTTTTTTTTTTTTTTGAGACAGGTTCTCTCTCTGACACCCAGGCTGGAGTGGCGAGATCTTGGTTCACCACAGCCTTGACCTCCTGGGCTCAAGCCATAACCCCCACCTCAGCCTCCTGAGTAGCAGGGACTACAGGTGTGCACCACCACACCATGTCCAGCTAATTGTTTTTTGTAGAGACAGGGTCTTGCTTTGTTGCCCAGGTTAGTCTCAAACTCCTGGTCTTCGAGTGATCCTCCTGCCTTGGCCTCCCAAAATGCTGGGATTACAGGCATGAACCAACGTGCCTGACCAGTATTATTAATTAATACAAGATATGTTCAGCTACTAAATTTCAAATGAGACTAATTATATTCAGAGAATGGCATACTGCCAAGAGAAACCTTCGGCTCCTTGGTCCACGTCAGCCAGCCTGAAAGAAAACTGCCACAGGTCAAGAGTACTAGGGATAAGAACACACTTTCAGTCGGGTGTGGTGGCGGGTGCCTGTAATCCTAGCTACTTGGGAGGCTGAGGCAGGAGAATCACTTAACTCGGGAGGTGGAGGTTGCAGTGGGCTGAGATCTTGACACTGCACTCCAGCCTGGGCGACAAAGCGAGACTCCATCTCATCATCAACAACAACAACAACAACAACAACAAAAAGAACACACCTTCATCCTCCCCTTGTCTAATCCCTACATAACACTAAAGTCCTCGCTCCCACATCTTTTCTGAATGGCCCCTTGCCTGTCTGAACAATACAGTAAGGAAGACTCAAGTTACCTCTCCCAGAAGGTCCTAGAACTAGACTAGGTCATTCAACCAATGTTTATTAAGCACTCCCTATACACAAGTATTTTATTACCTCCTAAGTAAAGGAAAGAATCTGTTCTAAACTCTAAGCGAAATGGATATAGGTCTCTGGTATATGAGATTCAAGTCAGAGAAGAATGGACAATCCAGGTCATCTGTGCCTGGAGCTGTTCTGCTGCAAATACAAGTGAACAGATAGCCTCAGGCAGACCAACTGGGTGACTCCAAATCTGTAACAAGAGATAAGACAGGTCACCACCACAGGTAAGGCAACGTCCCATGCCCCTCACCGCTGAGCAGCCAGGGGCCTTTTAGGCCTCTAGTCCTCTTATCTTTTTGTGTGTCTGTTTATGTGTGTACATACATGCGTAAGCTAGTTTTTCAAGAGTCAGCCATCCCACGGAAAATCTGGAAGGGGAAAAAATTCCATAAATCGTAAAAACCAGGCTTGTACCTGGATGTGAATAAAATGAACAGTAAACAAAAGGCAACAAGAATATGCACTGTGGGCCGGGTGCAGTGGCCCACGCCTGTAATCCCAGCACTTTGGGAGGCCAAGGCAGGCAGATCATGAGGTCAGGAGATCAAGACCATCCTGACTAACATGGTGAAACTCTGTCTCTACTAAAAATACAAAAAATTAGCTGGGTGTGGCGGTGGGCGCCTGTAGTCCCAGCTATTCGAGAGGCTAGAGCAGAATGGCTTGAACCTGGGAGGCGGAAGTTGCAGTAAGCTGAGATCGTGCCATTGCACTCCAGCCTGGCAACAGAGCGAGACTCTGTCTCAAAAAAAAAAAAAAAAACAATTAGCCAGGTGTGGTCATGCACGCTGTAATCCCAGCTACTCGGGGGGCTAAGGCATGAGAATTGCTTGTGAGGAGGGAGACCCAGGCATCTCAGGTCAACTTCCCCTTTTTTCATTCCTAAGACTGTAAACCGTAGCCCTTTTCATATGTAATTCCTAAGACTCTAAACTGAAACCCTTTTCACATGTAATTCCTAAGACTGTAAACTGAGACCCTTTTCATATGTTAAGCTATAAACCTAAGATTCTTCCACGTGTAACATCTAAAGTATAAGCCTATATAAAGAAGGAACCTTCCTTTGTTAGGGGAGCTTGGCTGTTAAGGCAACTATGCCACCTTGATCCTGGCCGAATTAAACTCCTTCCTCCCATATTCGGTGTCCAAGAGATCCGTTTCCCACAGCCGCTCCTGCTACACTTGAACTTAGGAGGCAGAGATTGCAGTGAACCGAGATCGCGCCATTACACCCCAGCCTGAGTGACAGAGCGAGACTCTGCCTCCAAAAAAAAAGAAAGAAAAGAAAAAAATAGTGTGCACTGTGTGGTGCAGGCCAACCCAGTGGTGGATAGCAAGACAGTCTGAATTTAGAGGAGGGTGAAGTTCTTTCTTGTTTCTGACCCAAATACTTGTCAGGCAGCTGAGAGAACCCTAATGAAGTACAGTTTAACCCATGTGCTAAACAGGAGGAAGGGAATTTCAGTAAGGACCTGAGCAAGGGCAGTGACCAGACGTGGAAGGAAGAGACGCTAACAGTTCTCATAGGAGAGGACTGGGGAGTGAGGTTAGAAAGGCAGGCTGAAGTGAGCTGGGGACAGGCCATGAGCAGCCTGATGGAAAAGTAGAGATTTAGAGATCAACTCAGCCAGAGTGGGAGGAGGGGGAGATGAAGAGAAGCCAAGTGACAGGCAGGGTAGCTACCAACTAGATGCACACCTGCACTTGAGGATAAGGATTGCTGTGTAGATTACTAGAAGGTATGTTTCATGAAGACAGGGTTTTGTTGGGGGGTGGTGGGGTTTGAGACAGGGTCTCACTTTGTTGCCCTGACTAGAGTGCAGTGGTGTGATCTTGGCTCACTGTAACATCCACCTCCTAGGCTCAAGTGATCCTCCCACCTCAGCCTCCCAAGTAGCTGGGCCTATAAGGCGCACACAACCATGCCCAGATAGTTTTTTTACTTAAAAAAAAAATGCTTATCTCTTTATTTAGAGGCTGAGTTATGAGACTGGCTAATTTTTATTTTTTTTCTTGTAGAGATATGGTCTTGCTATGTTGTCTAGGCTGATCTCAAACTCCTGGGCTCAAGCAATCCACCCACCTCGGCCTTCCGAAGTGATGGAATTACAAGTGTTGAAGAGGGAGACCCAGGCATCTCAGGTCAACTTCCCCTATTCATTCCTAAGACTGTAAACCGTAGCCCTTTTCATATGTAATTCCTAAGACTGTAAACTTCACCTTTTCATTTCTAAAACTATAAACCGAAGCCCTTTTCATATGTAATTCCTAAGACTGTAAACTGAAACCCTTTTCACATGTAATTCCTAAGACTGTAAACTGAGACCCTTTTCATATGTTAAGCTATAAACCTAAGATTCTTCCACGTGTAACATCTAAAGTATAAGCCTATATAAAGAAGAAACCTTCCTTTGTTAGGGGAGCTTGGCTGTTAAGGCAGCTATGCCACCTTGCTCCTGGCTGAATTAAACTCCTTCCTCCCATATTCGGTGTCCGAGAGATCCGTTTCCCACAGCCGCTCCTGCTACAGTGTGAGCCACCGTGCTTAGCCATTTTTGCACTTTTAGTAGAGATGGGATTTCACCGTGTTTGCCAGGCTGGTCTCAAACTCCTGGACTCAAGCGATCTACCTGCCTCAGCCTCCCAAAGTGCTGGGATTACAAGCAAGAACCACTGCTCCCAGCCAAGACACAGGTTTTTGTCACCACTGTACCCAGGGCTGGCACATGACAGGCACTCAATAACTATTTGTTCAATGAATGAATCAGGGATGAATGCAACATCTCAGTCCAAGTGAGCTGGACTTTAGCTCAAGTACAGTTGGTTAAGGGCAAGTGTTTGGGCCAGAAAGGAGAACTTCAAATAGTAATACTTGAGGCCAAATCACTCACTGATAAAGAGGACAAAAGTCATCCATCATCAATTTCCAGTGAATCAGCACTCTGACCTTCAAAGCACAAGTTAAGAAGATGCAGGGCCGGCCGGGCGTGGTGGCTCACGCCTGTAATCCAAGCACTTTGCAGGCCAAGGCAGGCAGATCACCTGAGGTCGGGAGTTCAAGACCAGCCTGACCAACATGGTGAAACCCCGTCTTTAAAAACTAATAATAATAATAATAATAATAATAATTAAATTTTAAAAAAAAAAAAAGAAGAAGATGCAGGGCCAGCAGCACTTCCCTACTAAAAAATTATGTGGGTCTGGCCAGGCGAGGTGGCTTACGCCTGTAATCTCAGCACTTTGGGAGGCCGAGGCAGGTGGATCACCTGAGGTCGGGAGTTTAAGACCAGCCTGAGCAACATGGAAAAACCCCATGTCTACTAAAAATACAAAATTAGACAGGCCTAGTGGCACATGCCTGTAATCCCAGCTACTTGGGAGGCTGAGGCAGGAGAATCACTTGAACTTGGGAGGTGGAGGTTGCGGTGAGCTCAGATCATGCCATTGCACTCCAGCCTGGGCAACAAACATGAAACTCTGCCTCGAAATTAAAAAAAAAAAAAAAAAAAAATTACACGGGCCTAATATCCTAGCCTCAAGTTTGCCAATGCAGTTAGAAACCAGCCTGCTTTTCTGGCTCCTATTTCACATTATGCCATAATGGAAGGCATATCCACTGGGAGTGAAAATCAGTATTAGCCACCATGAAAGATTTGTCAAAAGCCCAGCCCTCTCAAACAATGAACCTCTTTACCAGTCTGGAAAACTCTCATTCATCCTTTAAAATCCACCTCTGGCAAGCATTCCCTGATGGCCCCTCCTGAGGCTGGTATTTTTTTTTTTGAGTCGGAATCTCGCACGGTCACCCAGGCTGCTGCAACCTCCACCTCTCAGGTTCAAGCGATTCTCCTGCCTCAGCCTCCCAAGTAGCTGGGATTACAGGCGACCACCACCACGCACAGCTAATTTTTTGTATTTTTAATAGAGACGGGGTTTCACTATGTTGGCCAGGCTGGTCTCGAACTCCTGACTTCATGATCCACCCGCCTTGGCCTCCCAAAGTGCTGGGATTACAGGTGTGAGCCACCATGCCTGGCCACGCTGGTATTTCTATACACTGCAAATACTTCTACTCTTATGTTAATGTCATTACTCTAATTTTTATGAATTCCTTGGGGGAAAAGAAAAGGTGTCTCTTTTGTCTGCTTATCAGGGTTCAGCATAGTACTTAGCCAGTTGATGTAATCAGAACCATTTTCACCCTTTTTATCCTAAATTAAATTCTAACCCTCAGCTCCAATTCACTGGCAGAGGTTCCCACAGCTCAGAGCAAGGATAAAGAAGGACAAGGGTGCCAATGGAGAAGGCAGAGAAGGGCAGCTGAATTTGGGGAAGTGGGTACAGGTGGAGAAGAGTCTCCAGGTTGCAGTGGTGTCTACACAGTCTCCTCCAATGTCTAGGAAAGGAATTGCTTCATATCTGATACTACCTCAGGCTAAAGGGCTAATGAGCAACTCCTCTCCTGGAGGCTCAAGTGCTTCCAAGGATGTCACTGGTCACACAACACCGTTTGGGCTCGGTGTGAGTGATCAGAGCAGCAAAGGCTAAGTTCAAACAAAAATGCTTCCTAGGAGTTTCTGGGCCAAGATTTTATCCACTGCATTCCCATATATTTATGGTCACCATCTCTAAATTCCCTCTCAGCTGTCATTCCATCATTTGAGAAACATTTTTTCTGACTGTCAACTATGTAGAGAGCCCACTGTTAGGCTCTGAGGAACAGAGATGCTTCTCAGATAACGCACAATTGAACAGGAGGGTTAAAACACAGCACACATAACTGTCACCAGGGAAAGGATGAAAAGAGTTAAGGAACTGAGAGAAGAGAAAGATTAATCCAGATAGAAGGATTAAGAAAGGCTCTGTAGAAAGAAGAGCTTAAGCTGGACCTTGAAATTTGGATGCGAGAGAAGAAAACAAATTCACAGAGATTGAAGAAGGGCACCATGACCAGCCCACAGGGCAAAAATGAGAGCTCTTCTAGGCAGGAGGAATTCCATGACCAAAGGTGCACGGTAAGGGAACAGCAAGTGGCTGTGAACAGAATCTAGGGTACCTCTATCAGATGCACACAGTAGATCAAGCACACAGTGGGGACTCAATAAATGCTGAAAGAACTGGGATAAGGCTGAAAGAACTGGGATAAGTCTGGAGAACTCTAACGGAAAACTAAAGATACTGGCTTTATTCTGTAAAACAGAAAACAGGAGTTTTGTTGGCTTTATTCTGTAACATAGAAAACAGGAGTTTTGTTGTGTCTTAAAAAAATTCATCCAGTTGTATTTGTATGAAAGAGCGGATGAAGCTGGGTGTGGTGGCTCACGCCTATAATCCCAGTACTTTGGGAGGCTGAGGCAGACGGATCACTAGGTCAGGGGTTCGAGACCAGCCTGACCAACATGGTGAAACCCCCGTCTCTACTTAAAAATACAAAAATTGATATTATTTCAAAAGTAGGAGAGAGATCCAAGATGGCCGATTAGCAGCAGCTCAGGATTGTAGCTCCCACTGAAAGCGCAGAGTGAGTGGACTCATTTTCAGACGAATTTTTATTGCCCACGGACCAAGAGATTCAAGGCAGAGGAGCCCCACGGGCCGCCAGCGCGACTCTTTGGCCGGCGTGGCCGTTTTGTAGGCACCCGGGCGCAGCGGTTCTCAGTCCGGAGTATACGGGACTGAGTGCCCTTTTGGTTGGCGTTTGGAGCTCTGGGAAGGCAGAGTCTCCCATTCAGCTGATTGAAAAGTGGACTGAAGTGGGGAACCAGACCGGGAGGTTCCTGGGCAGAAAAGCGTCACGAATCTTAACGCTGCTGTTTCAGCCGGCGTAGTGGGTCGCGGCAGGAGAAGGCTGGTCCACCCCCCCCCCCCCACACACACAAACAGCAATTGGAACTGCTGAGGATTGAGAGTTTCACAGCAAGTACAGCTGAACCCGGGAGGTTCCAGCTCTGTGGGGGAGGGGCGTCCGCCAAGGGAAAACTAAGCAACGGAAAAACTTTACCACCAACAGGCTGGACGTCCACTCAGAGACCTAATCTGAAAGTCAGCAATTACACAGATGACAGGTGGATAAATCCACAAAAATGGGAAGAAACCAGCGCAAAAAGGCTGAAAACACCAGAAATCAAAATGCCTCTCCTCCTACAGAGGATTGCAGTGCCTCATCACCAACTGAACAAGGCCTGATCGAGAATGAATGTGAGGAATCAACAGAATCAGGCTTCAGAAGGTGGATGATGAGAAACTTCTGTGAGCTAAAAGAACATGTTCTAGTCCAATGCAAGGAAACTAAGTATCTTGAAAAAAGGTTTGACGAAATGTTAACAAGAATGGACAATTTAAAGAGGAACATAAGTGAATTAATGGGGCTGAAAAACACAATACGAGAACTTCGCGTATGCACAAGTTTTAACAGTCGAATTGATCAAGCAGAAGAAAGGATTTCAGAGGTCGAAGACCAACTTAACGAAATAAAACGAGAAGACAAGATTAGAGAAAAAAGGGTAAAAGGAATGAGCAACGTCTCCAAGAAATATGGGACTATGTGAAAAGACCTAATCTACGTTTGATAAGTGTACCTGAATGTGACGAAGAGAATCAATCCAAGCTGGAAAATATTCTTCAGGGATATTATCCAGGAAAACTTTCCCAACCTAGCAAGGCAGGACAATACTCAACTCCAGGTAATACAGAGAACACCACAGAGACATTCCTCAAACAGAGCAACCCCAAGGCACATAAGCATTAGATTCACCAGGGTTGAAAGGAGAAAATACTAAGGGCAGCCAGAGAGAAAGGTCAGGATACCCACAAGGGGAAGCCTATCAGACTCACAGCAGATCTCTCAGCAGAAACCCTACAAGCCAGAAGAGAGTGGGGCCAATATTCAACATCCTTAAAGAAAAGAACTTTCAACCCAGAATTTCCTATCCAGCCAAACTAAGTTTCATAAGTGAAGGAAAAATAAAATTTTTTACGAACAAGCAAGTACTAGAGATTTCATTACCACCAGGCCTGCTTTACAAGAGCTTCTGAAAGAAGCGCTATATACAGACAGGAACAACCAGTATCAGCCATTCCAAAAAACCCATAGGTAAGCTGCATCCAGACCCATCTCACATGCAAGGATATACAGAGACTCAAAACAAAGGGATGGAGGAAGATTTGCCAACCAAATGGAGAGCAAAAAAAAAAAAAAAGCAGGAGTTGCAATTCTCATCTCTCATAAAATAGACTTTAAAGTAATAGAAACCAAAGAGATAAGAAGGACATTGTATAATGGTAGAGGGATCAATGTAATAGGAAGACCTAATGATCCTAAGTCTATGCACACCCAATATAGGAGCACCCAGATACATAGGGCAACTTCTTGGTGACTTACAAAGAGACTTGGACTCCCACACAGTAATAGTGGGAGACTTTAACACTACATTGTCAATATTGGACAGACCAATGAGACAGAAGGTTAACAAGGATACCCCGGGACTTGAACTTAGACCTCGAACAAGTAAACTTAATAAACATTTACAGAACTCTCTACTCCAAATCCACAAAACATACATTTTCTTCAGTAACACATCACATCTATTCTAAAAGTGACCACATGGTTGGGAGTAAATCACTCCCCAGCAATTGCATAGCATTTCATAGGTTTAAATGAAATATTGGTTAGCTGTTATTTTCCTCCCTTATTCCTCTCCTGTCTCCACTGTATAACACAATTACTAGTATAAAAGAGCTTTTCATGCATTTTTAGACTGCATTCTAGCCTGGGCAATAGAGCAAGATTCCCGTTCTCTCTCCCTCTTTCTTTCTTCTTCCCTTTCTTTTATTCTCTTTTTCCTTCTTTCTCTCTTTCCTTTTCTTTAAAAAAAAAAAAAAAAAGAAAGAAAAATACAAAAATTAGCTGGGCGTGGTGGCGCGCACCTGTAATCCCAGCTACTTGGGAAGCTAAGGCAGGAGAATGGCTTGAACCCGGGAGGCAGAGGTTGCAGTAAGCGGATAGCATACCATTGCACTCCAGCATGGGCAACATAGCAAGACTCTGTCTCAAAAATAAAAAAAATTAAAAAAAAAGAGCAGATGAAGGAGAGAGCAACTGGATAGCAGTTAACAAAATTCTAGAATTTTGGATCAATTAGCCTCATTTGCTGGGCCAAAGAGGCTAGATGACAGACTCAAACACTATCTGAACTAAGGCAGTGGTGCGGAGAGAAGAGGGGAGACAGCTTCTTGGGAAACGACTTCCAAATCCATTTTCTTTCTTTCTTTTTTTTTTTCAGCAAAAACTGCCAGACCATTTTTCTTTTTCCTATTTGTTTACCCAAGCATCTCGCTAAGTGGTGCACTATCCAGATTAGGGCTTACTCTGGCATCTGCTGTGCTAAGCCCACAAGGCCCCCCACCTGTGACTGCCTCCTGGTTGTTCCTTTTCACTTCTGCTCTAGCCCTCAGTGCTATCAATGCAGCGGATGTCTCAGAGGGCACCTGTGCTCAATCACCACACCTGGACCTCTCCACAGAAGTTCTTTGGCTTAGTCAACGCCAAACCTGCCCGTCTGTTCTTCCAACACGGTAAGGTTTCTCTGAGCTCTACAACACTGTTTATGCCCTCCAGTCTGTTATGAAAAGCAGTAACCTTCCTAAAAATGTCATGAGATTGTATCGTTTGGTCCAAAAAGACTCCCGAATGGGAGACTATACAGAATCGCAGCAATTGTAAGACAAATCCCCACCGCAGGGGTTGGGCATCTCCCTGGGCCACAGGGGCTCACGTCTTAAACACATGCCCTGAGCCATTCCCTAGCGTCTGTCCCAGGCGAGTTGTGGACTTGACAGCGCACCGAGGGCCTGGAGCAGCAGAAGAATCCGCACGGTCAGGGCCGCCCACCGCTCCCGCTCGGGGCGGTGCTGGCATGGAGGAGGGGCGGGGCAGAACTGGGTCCCGAGCGTCAGAAGGAGGAAGTGTGGAGCCTCACTGGGAGATGCGGATGACTCGGGCAGAAGCCGGGGAAGCGGGTTCAGATGAGGATGCAGGTGCTAGCCCCGAGAGATCGGGAGGAGAAAAATGGCCTGCGGGCGCCAGGATGTGGGACAGGCTGAGGAAAACGGGCGGAGGCCCCTCCTGGCTTCACCGGACCCTACGACGGGGCCTGAGGAGGTGGTGGGCACGCAGGGGGCGTCACGCGCTGGCAGACGACGGAGATACGCGGCGGATGGGGGGGGGGGAAGATGGAAGGCAAGCTCACCTTCTTCACAGCTGGCTGGAAGTGGAAGTCACCAGCCTCCTTCAGGTCCAGCCAGATCATGGGCATGCGGGGCACGGCCTCCATGGCGGCTGGCGCCTGCTGGCCACCTGGCCACTCCCGTAGCTGCACCAGCTGCTGGCTCAGCCGCGAGCCCAGCCCCGCCTCTCCGCGCCGGAAGCCACTGGTCACGGGAGAGAATGAAAAAAATTCCACCGGCCTGCCGGGTGTTGCAGTCCTCGCCCGTGCTGTCTTTCGCGCAGGCGCAGTCCCTGTTGCGCATGCTCAGTCTTCTTCGCGCGGAGGGAGTAGGGAGGGGAGGAGCTGGCCCGCCCGAGGCGAAAGGGTTCCTGGGATAGTAGTCTTTCTCCACTAAAGTGAGAGGCCTGGCGCGAGCTTATTTCCTCCTCCCTGGCCAAGGCCACCTGTCGGCCCTGCTCGCCGCACTCCTACCTCTTAGGAAGAGCGTGAGAACTCACCTGTGAACTTGCCGTCCCAAGTATTGTCAAGGGCCGTGAAGGACTGGTGCTGTGGTAGAGATGACGTGGCAGGCGGGCCGCCGGGAAGACAGGACGCGAAAACGGCCCTAAGAGAGGGTGCGGAGGGGGCACCAGGCGTGAAGGAGTCGGGGCTGAGAGCAGGGGGTTTCATTCCCAGAGCTGCAAAGGCTTTCGAGCTTTGGAACAGAAGAGTGACGGTCCGGAGACTGGCCCACTCAGCCAGCCTGGGAGGCCGGGCACTGCTCATGGGAGACGGACGATAGGGAGGGAACGCCTGGATGGAGCGTCTCAAGCGGAGCGAGGCGGCCCCGGGCCCTGTAGGGAAGTAGGGTGGGGGAAGGTATCCGGCCAGGTGAGCACCCAGACACGCCCACACTATCTGGAAGGAGACCGCGGAATGAAGAGCACCTGTTGCCTCTGGTAAGGGGACCTGTAGAGCAGGAATTGTTAAATCATATGGCTGTATCATCTCTTTTAGAAATAAATAATAGGCTACTCGGGAGGCCGAGGCAGGAGGTTCAATCGCTTGAACCCGGGAGGCGGAGCTTGCAGTGAGCCTAGATCGCGCCACTGCTCTCCAGCCTGGGCGACAGAGCGAGACTCTGTCTTAAACAAAATAATAATAACAATAGAAATAAATAATAGAGAATGGTCTGGAGACAGTGAGTGGGAGCTGGGAGACCAGTGAGCCATTTGTAGTCTTCCAGGAGACAGGTGATTGTGGCTTGGAGCAGAGGGAAGTAAAAAGTGGGCAAAGACATACACTGCCCACTTTGAGAAATATTTTAGGAATATTTTGGAGACAAAAGTGTCAGAACTTGGAATGGATGTATGTAGGGGACTGAGGACGTCGAAGATGATTTCCAAGCTTCTGGCTTGTGCAGCTGGGTGGCTGTGGGGCTGTTTACTGATAAGGGAAAACAAAAGAGCAAAGGTTCACGTCTGTGTTAAGCTCGAGATCGAGGCCTTTGAGTCGTTAGGATGAAATGTGGAGGCCACGATGCCGGGCGCGGTGGCTCACGCTTGTAATCCCATCACTTTGGGAGGCTGAGACAGGCTGATCGCTGAAGCCCAGGAGTTCAAGACCAGCCTGGCCCACATGGCCAAACCCCGTCTCTACAAAAAATACAGAAATTTAGCAGGACATGGTGGCTCATATACGCCTCCAGCTACTCAAGAGGCTGAGGCGGGAGATCACTTGAGCCTGGGAGGCAGAGGTTGCAGTGAGCCGTGATTGTGCCAAAACTGAAACCATGTGTCAAAAACAAGAAAGAACTGTGGATACCATGGGATGTGGGATCTGGAATTCTAAGACAGGCGTCACTCACAAAGTAGAGCCCAGGTCCCTTTGCTATGAGACCTCGAACCCTTTCAGGACTTAAGTCAAGGGCCTAGCTTCATTTCAGTTGGGAGTTAGAGCAGAAGAAAACGAAAGTACATGAATGTTCATAGCAGTATCATTTCACAGTAGCCAAAAGGGAGAGGCAACCCATGCATTGATGGATGGGTGCATGAATAAAGATGTTGTGTGTGCATACCATGGAATATTATTCAGGCTTAAAAAGAATGAAATTTTCCTACATGCTGCAGCCTGAATGAACCCTGAGGACATTATACTAAGTGAAATAAGCTGGTTGCAAAAGGACAAATACTGTATTCTGCTTATTTGAGATACCTAGTTAGTCAGATTTATGGAAACAAAGTAGAATGGTGTTTGTCCTGGGCTGGGGGAAGGGAGAATGGAGAGTTACTGTTTAATGACTGTACAACAGTCTGAACTGTTTAATGCCACTGAACTGTAAGCTTAAAATTATAAATTTTGTTAGGTATATTTTACCACAATAAAAAAAGTAAACAAAATATAAGACCTTGCAAATAATTTATTTAAAGAAAAAGAAAAATTTGCCAGCTCCTCCAGCATCTTAGAAGAGCTTGGTTTCTGGAAGACTTGTTTGTTTTGAGACAGGGTTTTACTCTCTTTGCCCAGGCCAGAGCATGGGGGTGTGATCTCAGCTTACTGCAGCCTTTGCCGCCTGAGCTCATGCAATCCTCTCACCTCAGCCTCCCTAGCAGCTGGAGTACAGGCATGTGCCCCCAGGCCTGGCTAATTTTTTCTTGTATTTTTTTTGTAGAGATGGGTTTTGCTATGATGCCCACACTAGTGTTGAACTCCTGCCTCGACCTCCCAAAGTGCTGGGATTACAGACATGAGCGACTGTGCCCAGCCTGGAAGACCATCTTGAGGTCACCCGGTCAGAGGTAGAGAAATTTTGGGCAAAGCCAGGCTCGGTGGCTCATGCCTGTAATCCCAGCACTTCTGGAGGCTGAGGCGAGTGGATCACTTGAGGTCAGGAGTTCAAGACCAACCTAATATAGTGAAACCCCATCTCTACTAAAAATATAAAAATTAGCTGGGCGTGGTGGCATGTAGTCCCAGCTACTCAGGAGGCTGAGGCAGGAGAATCACTTGAACCTGGGAGGTGGAGGTTGCAGTTAGCCAGCATTGCACCATTACACTCCAGCCTGGGTGACAGAGCAACACTCTGTCTCAAAACAAACAAATAAATTACGGGAAGGCCCACACCCTGCAAAACTGCTTCAACACAATTTATAGTAAATGAAATACAAAAGAATAAAGCAGCCTACCTTGGGGTTTTCTGATGGTGAAGCAGTGGTCAGCCATAAGGCAGCTGCAAGACCTAAGCACAACAGCTGAGTCCAGAGCAGGCTGGGAATTGGGAGACTACATCATAGCATTACTGAGCAAAGAAGGAGGCGGCCGCTTGGCTACAGGACACAGACAGCCCAGGACCCAAACATGAGGCCAGCAAGAGGTCAGGATTAAGCAGGTGCAGTTCAGTATGGGCTGGAACAGGAAGTGAGGCAAGCAGGGGAGAAGTAGGAAGCCCTAAAGCCTTACAAGACAGAGGAGACCTATAGAGATGGGCATTCCACGTGAGTGTTCTGGCCAGGCTCCAGGATTCAGATGAGCTGGGCAGATGGGTCCGTACCTCATGAGCTTCCTAGAGTAATAGCTTTGGCCCTACTGTCTTTCCTTCCCCCTGGCCTCTACTCCCAAGGTAGAATGGGAACACCTTGGCTCCACATGGTGCTTCTGGAGTTGAACTACAACAAATGAAATCAATTATTCTGTGAGTTCCAGGGTGTATTAGTTTGCTAGAGTAGCCGTAAGAAAGTACCATATACTGAGTGGGTTAAGCAGATATTTTTCTCACAGTTCTGGAGGCTAGAGGTCTGAGATGAGGAACTGGCAGAGTTGGCTTCTTCTGAGGCCTCTCCCCTTGGCTTGTTGATGGCCATCTTCTCCCTGGGCCTGAAGACCCTGTCTTTAAATACAGTCACATTCTGAGGTACTGGAGGTTAGGACTTCAAATTTGAAACGGGGAGGAATGGGGAGGTACATTTAGCCCATAACACAGGGTCACAGTGACATGTAGGGCGATTGGTGTGAAAGGCATCAAAGACCAAGAGGCCCTTCACAGGCCTCAAATGCTGAGGGCAGGCATGGGCCGGTGGAGGTGAGACAGCAGAAAGGATGACTCTGGGGCAGGGGTGGCCTCCTGACATGTATTTCTGGCAGAGTTGGGAGTTAGAAGAAGCCTAAGACTTGATGGTCCTGGGGAAGAGTCACCTCATCACAAGGGGGCAGCACACCCTTTTCTCAAGACAGCCTCCCCATCACACCCAGCAGAGTCAGATGGGCCCTTAAAGACACACACACCCTTCCCCATTTTACCGATGTAGAAACCCAGGCCTGGACTGGGGAGGGGACGGCCCAAGTCTCTCCACAAGTGAATATAAATAAGAGTCTGGGCTGCACTTTGGGAGGCCAAGGCAGGCGGATCACCTGAGGTCAGCAGTTCAAGACCAGCTTTGCCAACATGGTAAAACTCCGTGTCTACTAAAAACTATGAAAATTAGCCAGGCATGGTGGTGGGTGCCTGTAATCCCAGCTACTTGGGAGGCGAAGACAGGAGAATCGCTTGAACCCAGGAGGTAGAAGTTGCAGTGAGCCGAGATCACACCACTGCACTCCATCCTGGGCAACAGAGTGAGACTCCATCTCAAAAAAAAAAAAAGAGTCTGGGCTGGACATGAGTCTCATCCCTCTCAGTTCAAATATTCAACACCCACAGTGTCCTAGACATTGTTCTAGGTGCTGTTGAACGAAGCAGGTAAAATCTCTGCCAGCATGCGGTCCCATTCTAGGGAGGGACACAGACATGAATAGACAGTGTGTTAGATGGCAACAACCGCTGTGGTAGAAAGAAAATAAAACAGGGAGTGGAGGGTGAGAGTATAGGTAGGGGACAATGCAATTTTATATTGGGTGGTTAGGGGGAGGCTTCACTGAGAAAATACTATTTGAGCGGAGATCTGTAGGAAGTGAAGGAGCAAGCCAGGGACATAACTAGGGGAAGAGTGTTTCAGAAACGGGGAACAGCAAATGCAAAGGTCGTGACCCACGACTGTGCCTAAAAGGCCTGAAGAACAGCAGGGAGGCCAGAGTGTCTGAGGACGAGTGAGTGTGGAGAATAGAGGAGATGGGGTCACAGAGGCAGGAGGAGGGTGAGATGAGGGGTTGTGGATGGAGTCGAGTCTCAAAGACCATGATGAGGACTTGGGTTTTCTTTGGATGAGCTGGGGAACCATGGGCAGGGTTTGGAATAGACCCAGGGATATGATCTGGTCTAAGTTTGTTTAAGGGTTAGATAGACTGAGTAGGGGACTAGAGGAAGGGCCATACCAAGGGTTACTAACACTGCACTCTGGCTCTATAGAGGGGAGAGTGGAGACAGGTGAGCTGCGTCACTCAGATCCAGCTTCATAGGCAGATCTTGGTATGGACACGCAGGAGACATGAAGGAGACTTTAGAAAGGAACATACCCTTGTGGTTTGCTGGCCAACCAAGGAAGCCAGATCACCCCCATGGAATGGGGTGGAGATGGTGTGAGCCCAGAGGGGACAGAGAGCCTTATAGGGCTAGTGAGGAGGGAAGGCTTCTTGGAAGAAGAGACTTGATCCATAGGCTCAGCGCAATTCCTGCCAAACTCCCAAGTTTTTTTGTGACAAAGTTGGCATACTGTTTCTCAAATTCATATGGAAAAGCAAAGGCTGTAGAAGAGCCTGGACAATCTCTCTCCCTCTCTTTTTTTTTAAGAGACAAGGTCTTGGTCTGTTGCCCAGACTGGAGTGCAGTGGCATCATCCTAGCTCACTGCAGCCTGCAACTCCTAGGCTCAAGTACTCCACGGGTCTCAGTCTCCTGAGGAGCTAGGACTACAGGGGTGTGCCACTATGCCTGGCTAATTTTTTAATTTTTGTGGAGATGGGTCTTGCTATGTTTCCCAGGCTGGTCTCAAACTCTGCCTCAGCTTCCCAAAGTGTTGGGATTACAGACATGAGCCACTGTGCCCAGCCACTAGACAGTCTTGAAGAGAAACAAAATGAGCAGACCTGTTTCACTAGATATCTAGACCTGCTAAAAAGCTGAGTAATTGGGACAGTGCGGGTGTTTGTTCAGGAATACAACATTAGACCTTCAGAACTGAAGAGAAAACCCAAAACTAGACCCACAGCATCCACATCTACTTAATGGACTCAGAGGTAGTATTGCAGGCCAGTGAGGAAAGTTGGCTAGAGAATAAATGATTCAGGCTAACTGGTCACCTACATGAAAAAAATCAAACTGGAGTCTGTGACAGGTTGAATTGTTCCCTTTAAAAGATATATTGAAGCCTTAGCACCCCATACCAGTATCTGTGAATATAACACCAGTATCTGTGAATATTTGGAAATAAGGTCTTTGTAGATATAATCAAATTAAGGTGAGGTCATACAGGATTAAGATAGGTTCTAATCAGGCTGGGTGTGGTGACTCATGCCTGTAATCCTAGCACTTTGGGAGGCTGAGGTGGGTAGATCACAAGGTCAGGAGTTCAAGACCAGCCTGGCCAAGATGGTGAAACCTCTGTTTCTACTAAAAATATAAAAATTAGCAGGGCATGTTGGCAGGCTCCTGTAACCCCAGCTATTCGGGAGGCTGAGGCAGGAGAATCACTTGAACCCAGGAGGCAAATGTTGTACTGAACTGAGGTGGTGCTACTGCATGCCAGCCTGGATTACAGAGAGAGACTCCATCTCAAAAAAACAAAAACAAAAACACAAACCAAAAAAATCCAAAAGCCAACTGATAGATGTTTGAGGTATGAGGAATGATAAAATTAAAAAACCACTATTTGGCAACCATATTAATAATTCAATGAAAATCATCAGTGGACATAAAAATGAGTAGGCTTGAGAAATAAAGTAATAGGGTACACAGTCCCATGGCATCTCCCCCTAGATAATAATTACAAAGGGAAAAATAGTAACTTTATATGGAGAAACTTAGTAGACCTCACCTTAACCAAGTGGTGAAGTTTAATATCACCAGCAATGAGAGAAATGTAGATCATATGCCTGCTAGTATGATGCCCTGAGGACACAGTACCCAAAATTCATTACTTCAATCACAAGGAAACATTAGACAATCCCAAACTGAAGGACATTCAATGAAATAACTGGTTTATAATCTACAAAAAGTCAGTTTTATGAAGCACAAAAAAATACTGTTCTAGATTAAAGTGTAAAAAGACGTAGACAAAAACCTTTTTAGTATACTAAAGAAATATAACGTGTGATATGGGATGTTCTTTTGCTCTAAGGCAGCAGTCCCCAACCTTTTTCGGACCAGGAACTGGTTTCATGGAAAACGATTTTTCCATGGATGAGGGGGCAGGGGATGGTTTTGGGGTGAAACTGTTCCACCTTAGATCATCAGGAATTAGATTCTCAGAAGGAGCACGCAACCTAGTTCCCTCACCTGCACACTTCACAATAGGATTCTCGCTCCTAAGAGAACCTAATGCAGCTGATCTGAAGGGAGGTAGAGCTCAGGCGGTAATGCTCGCTCACCCACCGCTCACCTCCTGCTGTGCGGCCCGGTTCCTGATAGGCCATGGACTGATACAGGGGGTTGGGGACCCCAGCTCCAAGGGACATTACTAGTATGATTGATGAACTCTGAAAAAAGTCTGTAGATTAGATAATGGTAGTATTTCGGTGTTAATTTCCTGATTTTGACAGTTGTTCAGTGGTAATGTTTACATATAGGAGAATGTTTTTGTTTTTAAGAAATATACACGGGTCCAGGTGTGGTGGCTCACACCTGTAATCCCAGCACTCTGGGAGGCCAAGGTGGGTGGATCACCTGAGGTCAGGAGTTTGAGACCAGCCTGGTTCACACGGCAAAACCCCATCTCTACTAAAAATACAAAAATTAGCTGGGCGTGATGGTATATGCCTGTAATCCCAGCTACTCAGGAGGTTGAGGCAGGAGAACTGCTTGAACCTGGGAGGTTGTAGTGAGTAGAGATTGTACCACTGCATTCCAGCCTGGGCAACAAGAGTGAAACTTCATCTCAAAAAAAAAAAAAGGCCAGGTGCAGTGGCTCACACTTGTAATCCCAGCACTTTGGGAGGCTGAGTCGGGTGGATCACGAGGTCAGGAGTTCAAGACAAGCCTGGCCAAGAAGGTGAAACCTGGTCTCTACTAAAACTACAAAAAATTAGCAGGGCACAGTGGCAGGTGACTGTAATCCCAGCTACTCAAGAGGCTGAGGCAGGAGAATCGCTTGAACCAGGGTGGGCAGAGGTTACAGCGAAGCTGAGATCGTGCCACTACACTCCAGCCTGGGTGACAGAGTGAGACTCCATATCAAAAAAAGAAGAAAGAAATAGTTCTTTACTGAAGTATTTAGGAGTAAAAAGGCAGCATTCTGCCCCTTACTCCCAAGTGAGTTGTGGCTCAGGGAGGGGGAGGGGAGATGTGTGTGTATATATGGGGGCACTGAAAGAGAGAGAGAGGGATACAAATGTCAAGTGTTAACATTTGGGGAATTGGGGTAAAGGGTAAGAAGAAATTCTTTGCACTATTCATGCAACTTTTTGACATAAGTCTGAGATTATGTCAAAATAAAAAGCTAAAAGAAAAACAGGACATCATAAAGAAAATGAACAGACAAGACCAAATGGGGAGAAGATATTTGTGGAATATAATCAAAAAGGATTACCGTGGAGGATATGGAAAGAAGTCTCATGAGTGCTCAAGAGAGACAATCCAATTGAAAAATGGGCATACAAATTGGATGGGAACTTACAGCAACAGCCAAAACCACATGGAAAGATGTCCAACCTCATCAGTAACCAGGGAGATGCAAACCCCAACCACACGGAAATGTCACTTGATAGTCATCAGAACGATGAGTATGCATCCGTCAATAATAAGTGTGGGTGAGATGGGGCTGCAGACAGCGCTGTGAATTGGTGCCACCATTTTGGAAACCTGGCCTTATCTAGTCAAGTTGACACTATCAGCCCCTGCGAGCTGCTGGGTGCCTGTATACCCTTGAAGACTCCTGCGTACAGCACCAGGAGCTGTGTCAGGAAAAGAATAGTCACAGCCACCTAAACAGGAAACATGAGTCCTCTCCTGCTGCCATCTCCCTGGATGAGAATCCAGAACCACTGCATTACAAGTGGGGAAACTGAGGTGTGTGATGGGAAAGGGCATGTCCAAAACACCACATGGACTCTGAGGAGCCAGAGGAGAGGTCTGCTGTGGCAGGAGAAGTGGGGGAGGAGGATAAGAGAAGAGGAAAGGGGGAAAGGAGGGAGCTCTCTTGGTCTCAGACCTGGCAGAGTGGAGGCCAGAGCAGGAAGCATCTCCATCTTATTCCTTCCCTTCCAGCCACCAGCTGGGTTCCTAGTGCTCGGGGTGGGGCCCCTGAAGCAGCCCTCTTCCACTGGCCTAGAGAGCAGTGGGAACCGTCCCCATCAGAGCAGCAAAGAAACTGCTCAGTGGTGCAGTGCTCCTCTTCCTCCAGAGAGCCCCAGACCCTCCAGGAACCCTCGGAGCGCTGGGCACTTTCTCCCTAGGAAAGGATCCAACATCCCGGGTTTGCAAATATTCAGGAAGGTTGGAGGCCTCTGAATCCATCCACAGAATCACAACCCCTCCCCAGCTCCCAGCGAGGTGGGGGATGGTGGGGGGTCACTCGGCCAGCAGATGGCGCCAAGGCCACAGTGTGGTCACAACACAGCCACAATCCTGGGGGGCCTTTGGCTGCACAAAAGCACACCAAAATATTTAAAATCAGGGCTTTTTTTGCTCAGGACCAGACTTCTTTCTTATGCAAGGGGCCCTTGTGAAAAGAAAGGTAGCAGTGGAGAATGCATTCCTCTCCTGCCTGGAACAAACCCCCAAGTTCAAGCCATTGATAGGAAGGAAGGGCTGATGGGGCCTTCAGGATGGCCCAAGCACATCCTCCAAGGTTGTCTGGTGCCAGGCAGTGAGCTTCAGCACAGCGGAACATGGTGGAACTTTGAGACACCCTGGCCTTTGCAGTGAGATTCTGCAGGCTGGGCAGCACTCCCCTGGGGGTGCCAAAGCCACTGGCTCAGGACTGGGATCACCTGTGGGACTCTCAGATGCAAGGCCTTCCTAGCCAAGGTCTCTGTGTCTATGGATAGTAGAGTGACTTGTATCCACCATGTGGGTTTTGGAACATCAGGTGGTGCCCCATGTAGCCCCATTGTGGCCACAGCCGCTTTCTCCACCCCCACTTGACTTGTGCAGGCCACTTAGGCAAGGGTTCCTGAGAATCTGTGCCCGCTTCCTGGCCTCTTCATTATAGCAAAGAGAAGCTGCCGCTGAGGTCCGGGACATACACAGGCCCACTGGGGTTCTTTCATCACAGTTCTTCAGCCCTTGTGAAAGCTGTTTGCTCCAGCCATCTTCTCAAGGGAGGTATAGAGGTTTTGGGGACATCTAAAAGGAGTGCAGGTCCCAGTTGCCTATAGTGCTGGTTCTGTGCGGAGTAGACAGGAGTAATAACTGTGGAGTGGAACCGCTCACCTTAACGGGATCTTTTGTCCCCTGCAGGTGAAGACTTTTCCCAGGGTGGGGTGGGGAGTCCACTTCCTGCTCTCGGCACCCTCCAGCTGCCACCTGACCTCAGGCCCCAGGGTCAAGTCACATATGGGGTGGGTCTTGGAGAAAGTTCTTGCTGGGCTCCAGAATCCTGCCCTTGCCTTCTGCAGCTCAGGTCTCAGCAAACCAGACAAACACGACTGCAGCTCCTCCTCTGAGGGCAGAACAGCCGGGGGGTGACACCACCCTGGGATGGATCCCCAGCACCTCCATTTACCAGCTCTCCAGAGTTCTTTTTTCTTTTCTTTCTTTCTTTCTTTTTTGAGATGGAGTCTTGCTCTGTTGCCCAGGCTGGAGTGCAGTGGTGCGATCTTGGCTCACTGCAACCGGGTTCAAGCGATTCTCCTGCTTCAGCCTTCCGAGTAGCTGGGATTACAGATGCCCACCACTATGCCCGGCTAGTTTTTTTTCATATTGTTATTAGAGACAAGTTTCACCATGTTGGCCAGGCTGATCTCGAACTCCTGACCTCAGGTGATCCACCCACCTTGGCCTCCCAAAGTGCTGGGATTACAGGCTTGAGCCACTGCGCCCGGCCTGGGTCCCGTTCTTTACCTCCCAGTGCCTTTGTTTCCTCATCTGCAAGATCGGGTTAATGGTAGTCCCCTTGTCCATGCCTGGCAGGGGTAAGAGCTCCGTGCTTGCTAAGGGTCTCCGCTGCATCTCTGCACCATCACTGCAGCAAAAACTACAGCACCTAAGGCTTCCCCTGCCTCCCACGCTGGCCCAGGTTGCCCATATTAGCTTTCTGTCTGCTAAATAGGTAAAAAACTGAATCCCAGAGAGATTGACTAAGAAGCAATGGGGAAGTAGCAAAGGTGGGATTTGAACCCAGATCTATAGGACCCTGGAGCAGAGGAGGGGCTCATACAGCTGTACCCTGAAAGTGCTCTGGGTTGATTATCAAACACAAGTTACTGAAGTGTTTTTATGTAGCTATAACGGAGTTTGATCATTTGAACTCATACCCTGTAAAGTCTACCTGTCAGAAACAAACACCTGGCCGGGCATGGTGGCTCACGTCTATAATCCCAGCACTTTGTGGGCTGAGGTGGGCAGATCACAAGGTCAGGAATTTGAGACCAGCCTGGCCAACATGGTGAAACACCGTCTCTACTAAAAATACAAAAATTAGCTAGGCATGGTGGTGCACGTCTGTAGTCTCAGCTACTCAGGAGGCTGAGGCAGGAGAATCGCTTGAACCCAGGAGGCGGAGGTTGCAATGAGCCGAGATCGCACCACTGCACTCCAGCCTGGGTGACAGAACGAGGTTCCATCTCAAAACAAACAAAAACCACCTTTCTTCTAGTGGAGACCCTCCCACTTGAGTTCTCAAGACTGACTACTGCCTTCCAACCTCAAGTCTTTGGACATGTTATAGAGGCTTGGGGTTTGAGAGGATCATAAAGGCTACAAGGTCTTGTCCCTACCCCTCTCCATTGGATGCCTGAGTCCTGTATTTATTGCATTCATGTTGTCAGTAACAGAAAAGCCCACTCAAACTAGCTTAAACAGTAAACTTCAGAGGCCTCCTCCACCTTCAGGCAAAGTGTGACCCACCAGCTCAGCGATCTCTGTATAGATTTCTTTCTTTCTCTCTCCTCTGTGCCCTCTGTGTTGCTGATCTCATTTGAAGGGCAGCCCACCTCATATCCAGGATGTCGTCTTTGTCACCTCTAGTCATGCTCCCTTGTTATTTCTAAGGAGAAGGAAAATATCTTTGTCTGATGCAGTGGCACACACCAGTAACCCCAGCAGTTTGTGAGGCCAAGGCAGGAGGATTGCTGGAGCCTCGGCGTTGAGATCAGCCCGAGCAACATAGTGAGACCCTGTTTCTACCAAAAAATTAAAAAGATTAGCTGGGTGTGGCGGTGCATGCCTGTAGTCCCAGCTACTCAGGAAGCTGAGCAGGATTGCTTGAGCCTGGGAGGTTGAGGCTACAATAAGCTAGGATTGTGCCACTGCACTCCAGCCTTGGTAACAGAGTATTTGCCTCAAAAGAAAGAAAGAGAGGCCAGGCACAGTGGCTCACACCTGTAATCCCAGCACTTTGGGAGGCCAAGGCGGGCAGATCACCTGAGGTCAGGAGTTCAAGACCAGCCTGGCCAACATAGCGAAACCCCATCTCTACTAAAAACACAAAAATTAGCCAGGTGTGGTGGCGCGTACCTATAATCCCAGCTACCTAGGAGGCTGAGGCAAGAGAATCGCTGGAACCCAGGGTGCAGAGGCTGCAATGAGCTGAGATTGCACTCCAGCCTGGCTGAAAGAGCAAGAGTCCATCTCAGAAAAAAGAAGAAAGAGAGAGAGAGAAGAAAGAAAGAAGGGAAAGAAAGAGAGAGAGAGCAGAAAGGAGGGAGGGGAAGAAAAAAAGTATCTTGTGTTCCCACTAAAAGTTTTGAGATATATACGAATTGGACCAGCTTAATCACATGTATACCCTGAACTACACTAATGGAGGGATGGGGCACTGGTAGACTAAGTCTAGTTAGTCTAAGTTCCACTCCTAGAAGCATGCAGATCCTCAAAAGGAAACTGAGAACTGACTGGAAGGGAGAAGGGTAGGGGGAGACAGATGCTGAAGAGGCCAGGCATCAGATGGCTCCTACAGTTTCCTATGATTGTCCTGCCAATGGATTGTCCAGACATAGTTCAGTGTCTCCCAAGCCCCCTCCATCATGCTCAGCTCCAGCTGTTGTCAGGAGGCCTTTCCCGTTGACATGTCTCCCCCTGAGAATCCAATCTCTGGTCTGGCTCTGAGGCCACAAAAACATTCTGGTTGTCTTGTTTGTCGCAGCCTTTCAAAGGCAGAGCTGGGGACTGAAATCTCCTTGTTACTCCTCTCCTCCAGGTAAATCTTCCCAGTTTCCCATCATCCTACATAAGACTTGGCTGTATAATTTGGACAAGTTTCCTAACTTTTTTTCTTTTTTTATTGTTTTTTTGAGATGGAGTTTCACTCTTGTTGTCCAGGCTGGAGTGCAATGGTCTCGGCTCACCGCAACCTCCGCCTCCCTAGTTCAAACAGTTCTCCTGCCTCAGCCTCCCGAGTAGCTGGGACTATAGGCGCATGCCACCACGCCCAGCTAATTTTTGCATTTTTAGTAGAGACGGAGTTTTACCATGTTGACCAGGATGGTCTCGATCTCTTGACCTCGTGATCTGCCTGCCTCAGCCTCCCAAAGTGCTGGGATTATAGGCGTGAGCCACCACGTGTAGGGCTGTTGGGCCCCACAGGGTCGTGGGGTGTCCCTTATGCTGTGCTGAAGTGCAGGATTCGAGAAGTAAAGAGACAGGAGCTGGCCTCGGGGGGTCCATGCCACCTGTGAGTGGAGATTGGCGAGGCCCCGAATGCCAAGAAACGTCCGTATTAGGTACAAGCAGGGGGCAGGGTCGTAAGTGACGTCATCATCTATAGGCTTAGTGATAGGGCATACATAATCACGTGAGTCACAAGTGAAGGGGCCACCCCATTATGTCACCTGGGCAGAGAGGTGGGCTGTGCCCAGTAGTAGAGGGTTGTGTACAGAAAAGGGGTCCACCCCCATTAGGTCACCGAGGCAAGGAGGTGGGTTGTGTGCAACAGGTGTCGTGCGCAACACTTCTTATCTGGGGGCTGGAGATTTTAAAGGATTTCTAATAGAAGGATACTGTAAGCCAATGCAGTGGAAGCTGACAGCTTGTGCTCTTCTCTTAAGATATTTATGGGAGGATGATTTGAGCTAGCACAGAAGCGGAGAAAAGACTGACAGGGTGTACAGCCACTGTGACTGGTCACACCAGAGGGGTTCTTCTCCCTTGGTTATTTCCAGGATCTCAGGCCTGAGGTCTACTTTCCACAGGAACCGGATGCAAGGTGCTACAACTCCTTTATCAGGAGGAGAGACTCTTGCTCCAAGCATGCCATACAGCGTATGCCCTTTCAGGCAGGGACACCACCACGTGGGTCTTTGGTTCTTGTCCTGGTCTGGTTGTTTTCCCATGTACTGCTTCTGTTCTGTGATTGCTCTAGGCATTCCTCCTACTACAAACTACTATATGGTTATATGGAAGGATTACATAAATGAGCACTAAATGTGTCAGTACAGCTCCGACTACAATACCTATATGATTATATAGAAAGATTATATAGAACTAAGTATGTTTATATATATAAGCTAGTATAGTAAGCAGTAAGTTACTATGTGATTATACAGAAAGATTATATGGGACTAAGTATGATTATATATATAAGCTAGATATAAGTAAGCAGTGAGTTATACTTCAGGCACTAATTGTGCCTGGGGTCTGCACAGTTCTCCTTCCTCGGTGCCTCTGAGGGGGTGTTACCCACAACCGCGCCTGGCCTTTTTATTTATTTATTTATTTATTTATTTATTTATTCTTTTGAGACAGAGTTTTGCTCTTGTTGCCCAGGCTGGGCAACAAGAGCAAAATAAATCAATCAATCTTGGCTCACCGAAACCTCCGCCTCCAGATTCAAGCATTTCTCCTGCCTCAGCCTCCTGAGTAGCTAGGATTACAGACATGCACCACCATGCCCATCTAATTTTGTATTTTAGTAAAGACGGGGTTTCTCCATGTTGGTCAGGCTGGTCTCGAACTCCTGGCCTCAGATGATCCACCCGCCTCGGCCTCCCAAAGTGCTGGGATCACAAGCGTGAGCCACCGCGTCCTGCCGTTTCCTAACTTTTGTTGTTGTTGTTGTTGAGACAGATTCTCGCTCTGTCATCCGGGCTGGAGCGCAGTGGCATGATCTCAGTACACTATAACTTCCGCTTCCCAGGTTCAAGCAATTCTCATGCCTCAGCCTGCTGAGTAGCTGGGATCACAGGCGTGCGCCACCACACCCAGCTAATTTTTGTATTCGTAGTAGAGATGGGGTTTCGCCATGGTGGCCAGGCTGGTCTTGAACTCCTGACCTCAGGTGATCCATCCACCTCAGCCTCAAAAAGTGCTAGATTAGACGCATGAGCCACCATGCTCGTCCAACTTTTTTTTTTTTTTTTTTTTAAGAAACAAGATCTTCCTCTGTCACCCAGGGCTAGAATGCAGTGGCACAATCATAGTTCACTTCAGCCTTGAACTCCTGGGCTCAAGGAATCCTCCCACCTCAGCATCCTGAATACTGGGACTACAGGTGCTTGCCACCACGCCTGGCTAATTTTTTATTTTTTGTAGAGATGGGGTTTCACTATATTGCCCAGGTTGGTCTTGAACTCCAAGCAATCCGCCTCAGCCTCCCAAAGTGTTGGGACTGCAGGCATGAGCCACCACAACCAGTCAATTTCCTAACTTATACAGGCCTCATTTTCCTTATCTGTCAGTGCTCGGGGCAATCGAAGCTTCTGAAACTGATGGGGAGTCACGTATTGGGAGTGCAGAGTCCCTGAACACACTACAGCATCTAAAGGCTTGATTTTACTGGAGTCTCTCCCCCACCATGGAAACATTCATGCAAAATATTTCAATGTTAAAACAGTTACGGACAACTCAACAGTAAAAATATAATAATTTGGCCGAGCGCAGTGGCTTACATCTGTAATCCCAGCACTTTGGGAGGCTGAGGCAGGAGGATCACGTCTCAAACTCCTCCTCCGGTTAGGGGTTTGAGACCAGCCTGACCAACATGGTGAAAACGTCTTTACTAAAAATAGAAAAATTAGCTGGGTATGGTGGCAGATGCCTGTAATCCCAGCTACTCAGGAGGCTGAGGTAGGAGAATCGCATGAACCCAGGAGGCGGAGGTTGAAGTGAGCCAGGATCGCACCACTGCACTCAAGCCTGGGCGACAGAGCAAGACTGTCTCAAATAATAATAATATTAATGGCAATAATAATAATTTTAAAACGTGCAAAGGACTTGAATAGGCATTTCTCAAAGAAGATACATAAATAGACAAGAAGCACGTAAAAAGATACTCAACATCATTAGCCATTAGGAAAATGTAAATCAAAGCCACAGTGAAATATCATTTCACACACACTAGGATGGCTATAATTAAAAAAAAAAAGAGGCAGACTGGGCTTGGTGGCTCACACCTGTAATCCCAGCAGTTTGGGGGCCATGACAGGAAGATCACGTGAGCCCAGGAGTTCAAGACCAGCCTGGGCAACATAGTGAGCTCTTGAGATCTCATCTACAAAAAATTTTAATTAAAAAAAAAATTAGCCAGATATCATGATATGCACCTGTAGTCCCATATACTCAAGAGGCTGAGGTGGAGGACTGCTTGAACCTGGGAGTTTGAGGCTGCAGTGAGTCAAGATCGTGTCACTGCACTCCAGCCTGGGCCACAGAGTAAGAGTCTGTCTTAAAAAAAAAAAAAAAAAGAGAGAGAGAGAGAGAAATGTTGGCAAGGGTGTGGAAATATTGGAACCCTCACGGATTGCTGGCAGAAATGTAAAATGGCACAGCCTCTTTGGAAAACAATTTGGCAGTTCCTCAAAAAGTTAAACATAAGAGTTACCATATAACTCAGAAATTCCACTCCAGATACACATTTCTCGATCATTGAAAACATATCTCGATGCAAAAACTTGTATATGAGTATTCAGAGCAGCATCATTCATAACAGCAAAACATGGAGACAACCCAAATGGCTATCAACTGATGAATGGATAAATAAAATGTGGACTCTTCATTCCACAGAATACAGTTCAGCCATAAGAAGGAATGAAGTACTGACACATGCCAGAACATAGATGAGCCTTGAAAACACCAGACTATGTGAAAGAAGCCAGACACTAAATGCCACAGAGTAACATGATTCCATTTACATGAAATGTCCTAAATAGGCAAGTCCATAAAAACAGAGTGGATTGGTTGCCAGGGACTGAGGAGGGGAACATGGGAGAATGACTGCTAATCGCACAAAGTTTCTTTTTGGGACTGATGACAGTGTTCTGAATTGTACACTTTAAAGGATGAACTTTATGGTACATAAACTTTATCTCAATAAAACGAGTTCCACTAAACTTTTTAAAAAACTGGGGGCCGGGCATGGTGGCTCATGCCGGTAATCCCAGCACTTTGGGAGGCTGAGGCGGGTGGATCACCTGAGGTCAGGGGTCTGAGACCAACCTGGGCAATATGGTGAAGCCCCGTCTCTACTAAAAATACAAAATGTAGCCGAGCGTGGTGGCTGGCGCCTGTAATCCCAGCTACTTGGGAGACTGAGGCATGAGAATTGCTTGAACCTAGGAGGTAGAGGTTGCAGTGAGCTGAGATCACCAGCAGCCCACGGGAAAGGTGGCTCAAGAAGCACCTAATTTGTTTACATAGGCAAGGAGAAAAAAAAAAGAAGCACCTAAAAGGGCCTGAAAGTGGCAGTCTATCAGAGAAGGGATAACGGCAGGGGCCTGGAGGGCATGGTAGGTAGGCCCAGTGCTGTTGACCTATGAGATTGTCACCCAGGCCTTAAAAATCTACCATGGGGATAATGGGGAGGCTCCTTTCCCCTGCTGGAGGCCATCCCATTAGCTAGGTTGGTGAGTGTCTTAGGGCCCAGGCTCAAGTAGGAGACAGTGGGGGAAGCAGGTACCATCTGTCTTGTACCTGTGAGGATGGTTGGCAGGAGAGAATGCCTGGCACAGGCCCCAAGTGCTTGGTTACTGTTCGTGACTGATGTTATTAGAATGTTTCTCCCACCTGAAGGTAAGACAAGATAGCATTATTAGGCCTGAAAGCGGGCTGGCTGGTAACTTCAGAGCTTTATCCAGCCGAGTCTGGGAAGCCAGACTCTACTCAGGCCCTGGGCTTGAAGGAATATGCAGAGCTGTTTCAGAGGACAGACAGGAAGGGAATTGGTCTTACCGACACCTTTGGGGGTTTCCAGTTTCCCCTTTCTGCTCTGTGACCTCACAGGGCAGCTGAACGCGCAGGCCAAGGTTTCTTCTTCTTCTTAACTTTCACAGAGGAGGAAACTGAGGGACAAAGACAGGAGGTGACTTGTATTAGGCCGTTCTTGCATTGCTATAAAGACATACCAGAGATTGGATAATTCTTAAAGAAAAGAGGTTTAATTGGCTCACATTTCTGCAGGCTTTGCAGGAAGCATGGTGCTGGCATCTGCTTGGCTTCTGAGGAGGCTTCAGGAAGCTTGCAGTGATGGTGGAAAGTGAAGGGGGAGCAGGATTGTCACATGGTGAAGGCAGGAACAAGGTTGTGGGGAGGTGCTACACACATTTTAACTACCAGATCTTGTGTGAACTCTGAGAAACAGCTCACTTATCATGAAGGGGATGGCCCAAGTCATTCATAAGGGATCTGCTCCCATGGTCCAAATACCTCCCACCAGGCCCTACCTCCAACACTGAGGATTACAATTCAACATGAGATTTGGTGGGGACATACATCCAAATATATCATCCTGCCCCTGGCCCCCCCATATCTCATGTCCTTCTCATATTGCAAAATACAATTATGCCTTCCCAACAGTCCCCTAAAATCTTATTTGTTTGATTTTTTTGTTTTTTGAGACAGTTTCACTCCTGTTGTCCAGGCTGAAGTGCAATGGCACAATCTCGGCTCACTGCAACCTCTACCTCCCAGGTTCAAGCAATTCTCCTGCCTCAGCCTCTGGAGTAGCTGGGATTACAGGCGCCCACCACCATGCCTTGGTAGTTTTTTATATTTTAAGTAGAGATGGGGTTTCACCATGTTGGCCAGGCTGGTCTTGAACCCTTGACCTCAGGTGATCTGCCTGCCTTGGTCTGGGCGAAGTGCGGGGATTACAGGCATGAGCCACCGCATCTGGCCTAATTTTTATTTTTTTGAGACAAGGTCTTGCTCTGTTACCCTGACTGGAGTGCAGTGGTGCTATCTCGGCTCACTGTAACCTCCCACCTTCTGGGGTCAAGTTCTTCTCCCGTCTCAGCCTCCCAAGTAGCTAGGACCACAGGCACATGCCACCATATCTAGCTAATTTTTATATATTTTTTTTGTAGAAATGGGGTTTCATGGCCGGGCGTGGTGGCTCACGCCTGTAATCCAAGCACTTTGGAGGCCAAGGCGAGTGGATCACCTGAGATCGGGAGTTCAAGACCAGCCTGACCAACATGGTGAAACCCCGTCTTAAAAAAAAAAAAAAAAAAAGGAAATGGGGTTTCACCATGTTGCCCACGCTGGTCGTGGACTCCTGGACTCAAGTGATCCTCCCACCTTAGCCTCCCAAAGTGCTGGGATTACAGGTATGAGCTATTGTGCCTGGCCTATTTATTTATTTAAAAAAACTGTTTTATCAGCTCCTAAGCTCTAGACTCCAAAGTCTTATTCCAGCATTAACTCAAAGGTCCCAAGTCTCAAATCCGAAGTCTCATCTAGAGATGAGTCCCTTCTACCTATGAACCTGTAAAATCAAAAAGAAGTTATTTACCTCCAAGATACAATGGGGGTATAGGCATTAAGTAAACATTATCATTCCAAAAGGAAGAATTTGGTCAAAAGAAAGGGGCTACAGCCCCAGATGGTCACAAAGGGCCCCTCCACTTGGGAAAGGAGACAGTAGATGCTGGGGACTCAGGAGCTATAGTGAGAATCAGTGTTCTGCTGCTTTTCTGAGCTATAATGGACATGTAATACCTTGACATACTCAGTGTACATTTTGGTAAGTTCGACTTAGCATACAGCACGACACAATCACCATAATCAAGTTAGTGAACATCCTCAAGTCTCCTCACACCCTGTAATCCCTGCCTCCTTCTCAGCACCACCACTACCCGCACTCTGGCCCAGTCCTGCTGTCTCCAGGAAACTGCACCACCAATCTGCTTTCCTTCACTATAGATTCGTTTGCATTTTCTAGAGTTTTATATGCATGGAATTATACATGCATATGTATAACGTATAAAGTTGCGTACAATTACACAGCTTTTTCATCTGGCTGTTCTCACTAAGCATCATTATTTTGAGATTCATTTATGTTGTTTTATTAATAGTCCATTCCTTTTGTTGTTGTTGTTGTTGGAGACAGGATCTCGCTCTGCGCTCTGCTGCCCAGGCTGAAATTCAGTGGTGCGATCTTGGATCACTGCAACCTGTCTCCCCGGCCCAAGTGATCCTCCCACCTCAGCCTCCCAAGGAGACGGAGTCATGCTCTGTCACCCAGGCTGAAGTGCAGTGGCGCTACCTCGGCTCACTGCAACCTCTGCCTCCTGGGTTTCAAGTGATTCTCTTGCCTCAGTTTCCTGAGTAGCTGGGACTACGGCATGCACCACCACACCCGGCCAAATTTGTTTTTGTTTTTTTTTTTTTAGTAGAGATGGGGTATCACCACGTTGCCCAGGCTGGTCTTGAACTTCTGGATTCAAGTGATCTGCCCACCTTGGCCTCCTAAAGTGTGGGATTACAGGTGTGAGCCACTGTGCCTGGCCAATAGTCCATGCCTTTTATTGTTGAGTATGGATGTATCACAACCTGTTATCTATTGATTTTTTGTATGTGTATTTTTGGGCCACTTATTGAATGACCTTGGATAGGTCTCTTCTCCTGTCTTAGTTTGCTTATCTATAAAATGGGATACCTCTGTTCTGTCTCTTCAACCAGGCTGTTGGGATATGACAAGACTCACTGTGCGAATGCTTTATAAAGGATCAAGCCTGGGCGCTGTGGCTCACACCTGTAATCCCAGCACTTTGGGAGGCCGAGGTGGGTAAATCACCGAGGTCAGGAGTTTGAGACCAACCTGACCAATGTGGCGAAACCCCGTCTCTACTAAAAATACAAAAATTAGTCGGGCATGGTGGTGCACGCCTGTAATTCCAGCTACTCTGGAGGCTAAGGCAGGAGAATTGCTTGAACCCGGGAGGTGGAGGCTGCCGTGAGCCCACATTGCACCACAGCACTCCAGCCTAGGCAACAGAGCAAGACTCCATCTCAAAAATAAATAAATAAACATAAATAAATAATCAAGGAGAGCTCTGCTTGGAATGCAGGGGCTAAGTGCCCCATCCCCCTCCATCCCGGGTTGGGGGCACACATCCTGTCTGTTGGGGGAGCTATGTGTGAACTGTTCCCCCAAGCCATCTCAATAGGAGAATAGGCCCTGAGGTCCTGGGAGCCACTGGAGGATCTCAGCATGCTGCAGTTTACAGCTTTACAATTTCACTCTGGCTGCTCTGCTGTTTATAGATTGGAGGGGGGAGCAAGGGGAAGTAGGAATACCAGTTGTAGTAATCCAAGTTCTTAAAGATATGCTGATGGTGTGGACTAGTGTGGCAAGAGAGAGGAGAACTGGATTGGAAGTAGCATCAACAAAACTAGGTCATGACTTGGTTATTGGAGAGGAGGAAGAAGGAAATGAATGACCCTCAGCTTCTACCACCTCCAAAACCCACTGCTGGGTTCCTGAATGAGCAATTGGGTAGGTGAGAAGATTGGGGGAAAACTGGAGATGACCAGGTTTGAAGATAAAATCAAAGTTTCAACTTTTTTTTTTTTTGAGACGGAGTCTTGCTTTGTCGCCCAGGCTGGAGTGCAATGGTGCAATGTCAGCTCACTGCAACCTCTGCCTCCCAGGTTCAAGAGATTCTCCTGCCTCAGCCTCCCCAGTAGTTGGGATTACAGGTGACCACCATTATGTCCGGCTAATTTTTGTATTTTTAGTAGAGATGGGGTTTTGGCATATTGGCCAGCCTGGTTTTGAACTCCTTACCTCAAGGTGATCTGCCTGCCTCGGCCTCCCAAAGTGCTGGGATTATAGGCATGAGCCACCGTGCCCAGCCGAAGTTTCCACTCTGAACTATGATCATATTGGACATATCCATGTGAATGCATGAATCTGGGCCAGTCCAAAAAATAAGATTCCAGACACCTCCTCACATGTGGGATAAGGTGGTACCAGGTAGGGAGAATGCATGGAGTGAAATCAGAGCCCAGGGCTAAGCTCTAAGGGCTCTTATATTCAGAAGTTAGAAAAAGGTGGTGGTGGACAGTACAAGAGTGGAGAACAGGGATGGTCTCTGAGACGAGGAGAGGTGAGGACCCTAAGGCAAAGGAGAGGGGGAAAAGTGAGGGCTCATAAGAACACAGACTATGCTCACTCTGGTGATCTCAATCCCTGCTGGTGGGTGAGAATCTCCCTAATCACAAGGGTCCCATCACCTAAGACAGGCAGGTGCCCACCCTAAGGGTGACCCCAGACAAGTAAGAAAATTGAATTAGAAATTTAAAATTTTCCCATAAAAAAAGAGGCCCAGATGGCTCCTCTGGTGAATTCTATCACATATTTTAAAAAGAAAAAAATACCAATCCTTCACAAACTCTTTCAGAAATAGAGGCATAAGCAACACTCCCTAACTCATTCTGTAAAGCTAGTATTACTGACCAAAGACATCACATGGAAAGGAAACTACAGAAAGTATCTCAAGTGAACACAGATGCAAAAATACTTAATATTAGCAAACCACATCTGACAACATAAAAAAGAATTATACACCATAACCAAGTGGAATTTATTCCAGGAATGCAATGTGGACAAACAAAAAGGAAAATGTTATAACAATATTAACAGGCTAAAGAACAAAAACCACGTCACCTCACAGATGCAGAAAAGCATCTGATGAAATCTCACACCAATTCATGACACAAACTCTCAAAAAACTAAGAGCAGAATGAAACTTCCTCAATTTGGAAAAGGTATAGATGAAAAACCCACAAGTTAATATCAGATTGAATGGTGAGGACTGAAGGTTTTCCTCCTTAAGATTCAGAACAAGGCAAGGATGTCCTTTTGCCACTTTCATTCAACACTGTACTGGATTTCTAGCCCAGTGCAGTAAGACAGGAAAAAAATTAAAGGCATCAGATTGGAAAGAAAGAAGTAAATGTCTTTATTTGCAGATGACATGATAATGTAGAAAATCTCAAGGAAGACACACATGAACATTTTTTTTTAAATGATAAAACTAATGGATTGAGTTTAGACAGGTCATAGGATGTAAGATCAATAAACAAAAATCAATGGTATTTCTATATACTAGCACCAAAAAGTCTGAAAACAAGATTCAGCAAGCAATTCCATTCATAATAGCATAGAAATACGAACATTTTAACAAAAGGAGTGCCAGACTTATACAATGAAAATGACAAAACATTGCTAAGAGAAGTCAAGGAAGATCTAAATAAATGGACACAAATTCCATGTTCACAGTTTGGAAGACTTTATATTGTCAAGATGGCAATTTTCTTTTTCTTTAAAAAAAATTTTTTTTTTTTTTTAAAGATGGGGTTTCACCATGATGGCCAGGCTGGTCTTGAACTCCTGACCTCAGGTGATCCACCCACCTCAGCCTCTCAAAGTACTAGGATTACAGGCGTGAGCCACCCCGCCCGGCTAAGATGGCAATTTTCAAATTGATCTGTAAATTAAACACAATATCTATTTAAAACTTCAGAAGGCTTTTCTGTAGCAATTGATCATAAAAGTTACATGAGAATCTGATCATAAAAGTTACATGGGAATGCAAAGTATCTAGAAAAGTCAAAAGAATTTAGAAAAAGAACAAAGTTGAAGGCCTTACATGACCTCATTTAAACTTTAAAGCCAGAGTAATCAATACCACACAATCATGGACAGGCACAAATGGAACAGAATTAAGAGTTTAGAAATAAACCCTCGTATTTATGCCCAATTAATTCAGACAAAGGTACCAAAGCAATTCAATGGGGAAAAGATACTCTTTACAACAAATGGTGCTGGGACAAATGGAAGTCCACCCATGAAAAGATGAATTTAGATGCTTCCCTTACACCATACCCCAAAATTAACAGAAAGTGGATAACATACTTACATGTAAGAGTAAAATAAGAAGACTTCAAAAATATCTTAAGATAAGACACCAAAGGTATGATCTATAAAAGAAACAACTGATAAACTGAACTTCATCAAGTGAAAAACTTTTACAATTCAACCACCACCACCAAGAAAATAAAAAGAGTGCTTGTGGCCGGGCACGGTGGCTCATGCCTGTAATCCTAGCACTTTGGGAGGCCGAGGTGGGTGGATCACCTGAGGTCAGGAGTTCAAGACCAGCCTGGCCATCATGGTGAAACCCCATCTTTTTAAAAAAAAAAAAAAGAAAAAGAGCGCTTGTTAGTACAGTGGTGAGTAAAAAAAAAAGAGAAAGGATGGGTGCGGTGGCTCACACCTGTAATCCCAGCACTTTGGGAGGCTGAGGTGGGTGGATCACAGGGTCAGGAGATCGAGACCATCCTGGCCAACACTGTGAAACTCTGTTTCTACTAAAAATACAAAAATTAGCTGGGCATGGTGGCGCAAGCCTGTAGTCCCAGCTACTTAGGAGGCTGAGGCAGGAGAATCACCTGAACCCGGGAGGCAGATGTTGCAGTGAGCCAAGATCGTGCCACTGCACTCCAGCCTGGTGACAAACTGAGACTCCGTCTCAATTAAAAAAAAAAAAAAAAAAAAGAGAGAGAGAGAAAAAACAAAAATGAAAATAAAAAGACAAGCCAAGACTGGGATATTTGCAAATAATATATTTGATAAATAAAGGATTTGTATCCAGAATATGTAAAACATTCTTACAACTCATTAATAAGACATGTGACCCAATTTAAAAATGGGCAAGAATTGAATAGGTATTTCACTAAAGATATACAAATGATTAACAATTACATGAAAAAATGCTCAAAATCATTAGTTGTCAGAGAAATGCAAATTAACCACAAAGAAATGCCACTTAGCACCCACTAGAATGGCTACAATAGAAAATAAAAGTCCAAGTGCTGGCAAGGATGTGGAGGAGCCTGAACCATTACATGTTGCTGGTGGAGATGTAAAGTGGGATAGCCACTTTGGAAAAGCTTGGCAGTTTCTTAAAAAAGTTAAACCTAAACCTACTACATGATCCCAGCAGTTTCACTCCTAGGAATCTCTCCAAGAGGAATGAAATATATGTCTACAAAGACTTATACGTGAATGTTCATAGCAGTATAATTCATAATAGCCCCAAATTGGAAACCATATAAACATTTCATTGATTGGCGAATGAACAAAATACGGTACATGCATACAGTGGAATACAATTTAAAAACAATAAAAGGAACTATTGGTACATTCTACAATATGAATGAACTTCTAAATTATTCTACAGTAGGATGCCAGACACAGAAGGCCACATATTGTATGATTCCACTTACATGAAATGTCTAGAATAGGAAAATCTATAGAGACAAAGTAAAATAGTGGTTGCCTGATGATGTGGGTGAAAAAGGGAATTAATTGCAAAGGGGATTGACTGAGTGATAGAAATATTTTAAAACGAGATGGTGATAATGGTTGTACAACTCTGTGCACTTACTAAAAGTCATTGAGTTGAACACTTAAAATAAATGAACTTTAAGATATGTAAACTGTGCCTCAATAAAACTATTAAAAAATCAGTGATGTAAAAAGGAGGAAGACAAGGGAGGCATAATTAGGTGACATTTGAATGTAGATATACCTGATTGTCCCTAAATTCTTCAAGAAGCTATTGTTGGGCCTCTTCTTCATGTCCAGTCCTGGGTCTACAGTCTCACAGAGCTCACCACATAGCAGGTAAAACAGGCAAACAGGCCACTGCATGGTAGGATACAGCCAAGGGCACAGCAGACAGAGGAGCTACCATGCCAATCAGAGACATTTTCATGAAGGTGACATCTAAATTGAGACCCTGAAGATTGTTGCTGGGCAGCTAAGAGGGAAGAAGTGTCAATATCACAGTGACCTTCTATGCCATGCTATAAATTTTAGGTTTTATGAACTGCAAAACTAGGCTGGGCATGGTGCCTCACACCTGTAATCTCAACACTTAGGGAGGTTTGCTTGAAGCCAGGAGTTCAAGGCTGCAGTCAGCAATGCTGTGTACTGTTACTGTGAGTAGCAATAAAAAGCAGCAGTGCTGGACTTTGGGGTGAAACGGAGTGGGCTCTGCTGCTGGTCGTGAGGGGAAAGGAGTCCAAAGAACAGAAACAAAGAAAGAAAAAAAAATGGCAAGTCAGGCAGATGAGTCTAGCCTGACTTACCAATACACTCTTCACCCATGGGGCTCTTTGGCTCTGGTCAAGGGGGCGTAGGTTACATGGAAAGGGCTGCTTTACTTTACAAGCATCTGGCCTTTCTCCCAAGAGAGAGACCCCCAAATAGTCTGGCTACGTTTTTTAGCACAAAGGCACCTGCTTCTACACTCTTCCGCTCACTGCCCAGTCTGCTTTTCCAAGATCTATGATGGTGTTGGGAGGAACGCTGCTCTCTCCATAGGTGGAAGACACTGCTGCCCTTAGGCAGACTGGACCTGTGAGTGTGGAGATCTGGTCTCAATTTCTCACAGTACCACTGGTTAGCTGGAGTCAGGCAAATTACTTGGCCCTTCTGAGGCAGTTTCCTTATGCCAAAATGTTATCTGCTCTGTGAGGATTACTGAGGACCATGTGAGAATCAACCAACACAGAGTGTTTATATGTAAGATGTGTCCTGGGTGTGTGCGGGAGTGATATGCCTGCCAAAAACTTAAAAAAATAAAGTTGCCATCCAAGTCTCTCACGGACAAGACTGACCACAAGCTGACTTTTGGAAAAGTGTGACTGAAGAGTTTCCCAACAGACAAAACCACAGTAACCAGAGTGTAATCTTGGAAGGGCAGATCTGGAATGCAGTTGTATTTGAGGAAGTGGAAACTGAAGACGGGAGTACAGTTCTCACGCTGAAGAGTGTGCAAATCACCAAGGAAACTTGCTCACTGAGCTGCACCACAGCCCTAGGGAACCTGTCTTTAGAGAGGGACTTAGGAACAAACCTGTGGTTTAAACATTTTCCAGTGACTTTTTGAGATGGAATCTCGCTCTGTCACACAGGCTGGAGTGCAGTGGCGCAATCTCGGCTCACTGCAATCTCTACCTCCCAGGTTCAAGTGATTCTCCTGCCTCAGCCTCCTGAGTAGCTGGGATTGCAGGCGCACGCCACTTACCCCCACCTAATTTTTGTATTTTAGTAGAGACAGGGTTTCACCATGCTGGTCAGGCTGGTCTCAAACTCCTGACCTCGTGATCCGCCTGTCTTGGCCTCCCAAAGTGCTGGGATTACAGGTGTGAGCCAGTGTGCCTGGCCCTCTAGTGACTTTTATGTGCACAAGAATTAAAGCACCTCTCGCCTACAACATAAAAAAGGAGCTGGAGGTGCTGATTCCAGGCAGTCAACAGGCAGCCACACTCCACTGGGGAACTCTGTGGAGTTTTAGGGCAGTGAATAGAGAAAGGGGAAATCAAGAGCAGGGGCAACCTGATGCAGTCCTAAGGTGCAAATGAACTCTTTGCATATTTTTCACCAGAAGTGACTCTCATAAAATAAACCTCTCCAAAGACTACTTTTGCTGTACATCTGGCTTTTCCCTTATTTTCACAGAAATATACCCACTTTGTCCAATATATTTTTTTCAGTGAATAACAATAAAAAAAAAGATGTACTTCTAATATCTAAGAAATAAACCAAGAAAGGACAAGAGCTATTAGGAGTGTTCTCTTTCTTTATTTCTCTTTGGTTTCTTAACACGAGACATGCATTCTATAAATAAAAGGAAGTAAGATTTTCCGGGAAACAATAAATTGGGAGGAATTCCCATAGTCACACCTCTGTGGTCAAGTCAAGAGGCTAGACTTCAGCTCCTATCTGGCTGTAATCTCTGATGAAATCCAGAAGAAAAGGCCCGTGTGATAACCAAGAAGGTGAAACACTCAAGGACAGTGATTGCCACAGTCCTCTGCTCAGAGCTGGGCTAGGCCCCAAGGCCCACTAAACACAACGTCTACCCTATCTCCTTGTGATATCCTTTTCACAATATCCTTGCTTCTTCTTATGGGGCTATTGTAAAGGCTCCAACACCGAAGAACCAGACCAGCCATTTACGAACAGCCATTCACCATCAGACTGAGGAATCTACTGGGAGAGTGTGAATATGGTGGTGTTTGCTCACTTGTGCTCAGAGCCCAGATCAAAACACCGGCTTGATCTTACTTTGAAACACTGATCTCAGGTGCAGCAGTGTAAATTCTATACCAGGAGGTGCGAATGGACTCAGGAAGGCCACTATAAGAGCAGCAGCCCATGGGAAAATAATCTACCACACCCAGTGGCAAAATCTGGGCCAGCACCCTAAGGACCCACTCAGCAGCCCACAGACGGATTGTTAATACCTTCACAATCCAGGCTTGTCGGTGCTGCTTCAAATTCACAAAAGAAAGGGGCTTATAATAAGACATGCACTGATACACTCCTAACAGGAAATGCACACCCCACCCGCCTTCTGAGTCCACCCCTACAGGTAAACCAGGAAGGAGGGAGAAATGCTGGAGCTCTACCACGAGCCCAGGTTAAATGACATCCATTATCAGATTGTTGAGACGTTAAAAATAAAAATATCATTTTCAAGTGCTTGTAGCAGAGGCCCAGCTCCTAAGTTGCAGGTAACAAAGAAAGGTACTTCCCTCTGAATACATGGCGATTGCACACACTGGTAAACCTGATGGTCCTGGGGTGGGGGAAGACACCCCAGGCTCCACATTGTGCCTTTCTGAACAGGCTTCCAGGCCACCCCAGGCAGGCAGCAAAGGACAGGAAACCAACCTGGTGGAGACTGGAGCCCTAAGACCCAGTCTTGGGTTACAGGAATTGCATCTTCTTTTAGTCTCTACTGGAAGAATTTTAGAAAATCAGATTTTGGCAGCAGCAGTTGAAGGACAGCCCCACTGCCCAGTGCACTGGTAAGAGAAAATGTCCTCCTCTTTGAGTCCTGCTGTGCTACGTTAGGTCCCATGCAGGGAGAAGGAGGAAGCAGTATGGAGTTTTTCCAAAAGGTAAAGGTCATTTCCCAAGATTAGAGGAAAAAATATAAAATCTGTTCTTTGCAGCAGCAAGAGATTCTTTCAGCCTTTAGTTCTTTGTGTCATAAAAGCTGGCTGTGCTTGAATGTAAAGGTCCACCTTGCTGGTCAAGTCTGCCCAGGGCTGGAGGGAGGCCAGACCCTTGGGATTGGTGAGTGGATGGAGGAGTAATGGAATGGCAGAGCAGACAAGGTTACGAGACCAAGCCAGCCCACAGCTCGTAGAAGGAAGCCCCTGGTTAAGTTCTAGAGGTGCAAATGGTCAATGTACCCCAGAAGCATCCCAATGAGGGGAAATCACCCAAGAACGAGATCGATGGGCAAGTGAGAATCTGGCCAGACCTGCTGTTTCCTGCTGGTCAAAAAAGGAAGGAATGTCAGTGCAAGTGGGGAATCTGAATGAGCGCCATGGCAGCAGTAGGAGGTAATCACAGGGGCGTGTGGAACCCCTAGCCATAGCCAGGAGCCCCCCACCGAGAAGAGTGGCAGTAATTCAGCAGATTGCTAACTCTCTATGCCTATGACTTTAAAAGTCCTCTGATGGTGGGTGTGAAGACAAACCCCATAAGCACCTTGCTACAGGCCCAGTCAAGAGTGCACTGATTCCACACACGCTGGGGCTCAGAGGGCACCCCCAGCTCGATGCGATGCCTCAGGACCCTGGGATCCGAATGTGGAGCGGATATACCATCCTTCTCTGGTTAGACAGTTTTCCATTTAAACATAGATTTGCCCTTAGTGTCTTTTATGCTTTTTTCTTCCTGCAAAATTTGTTCACATAAAAACACTTCTTTCCAGTTTCTTTCAAGTGTTTCTTGGTCTAAATTTCCTTGTTTCTTTCAAGTATCTTTTTTTTTCCCCTTCTGTTCTCCTGGACAGATGGAAAAGGCCTCACTGAAATCCCAAAATTAGACATGGGGAAAACTTCTCTTCTTCCTGCTTACCCAGCAATGAGGACAGAATCCTTGGTCCCTACTGTGGAAGAAGGAACGTGCCTGTGTGCAGCCCTCCACTGCTGTGGCCACACCGTCTCAGGCAGGGAGAACACTTGGGTCTGTCCTTTCGCCCCAGCTACATCCCAGTTTCCAGCAGGCTTGGACACTGCAGCCTCCCCATGGCAAACCGGCCAGAACTCGGCTGGAGAATAAGCAGGCGAAGAGGAGCAACAGATGGAAGGCCTTCTGTGAATGGGTGACCAACAGAGCGGCAGTGGGTGGGAGCTGGGCCTGGATGGAGCTTGTGTTCGTGTGGGCCAGCAGAACAGTTCCAGGTCGCCGGCTGCGGGACCCAAAGGAGCCTGTGTTCCATGCTGTGCATCCTGATGACCCAGGCCTGAAGGTCACAAGGGTGGTACAGTGGGGGGAGGGCTTAAGCACCTGGAAAAACTGTACCTCTGGCAAGCTCACGTTTCACCCCATCTTCTGGTCCACTGCCTCTCCTGAGGTTCTGTTACTGGAAGGAAGTGCCTATGTCTGTACCAGATCCCTGCCCCACCACATCCCATCCTCTGCCTTAGATGGTAAGGAGAGGGATGCAGCCCACACCAACCCCTCCTTCATGGCACGCCATGGGGGCCATGAACGTCCAGCAGTCCGTCTCTGGGTCATACATCTCCACCGAGCTTAGGTTTGACTGTCCATCGTAGCCCCCCCACAGCGTAGAGGCGCCCACAGCTGGCCACCAGGGGAGACCCGGCTCCGGCGCGTGTGCATGGGGACGATCAGGCACCACTGGTCTGCCACGGAGCTGTACATCTCAGCGATGCTGAGGAAGCCAGAGCCATCGTAGCCCCCGCAGACAAACATCTTGCTCCCCAGGGAGGCTGCTCCATGCCGGCAGCGCTTGTTGAGCATGCCAGCTGCAGGGTGCCAGGTGGCGGTGTGGTGGTTATAGTGCTCCACCTGTAGAAGGGGAGAGACGCACAGGTACAGGACAGTCCGAGGCAAAGCTCAGTCCATGGAGTGACCGTGCAGGGCACAGCAGCCCCCATGATGTCAGACATGGGGATAAGGAGCTCTGCCAGTGTCCCCTCTGCTGCAGGCCTGCTCCTGGGTATATGGGGGCAGGGAGAGGTCACCTCACCTGACCCTTTCTGTTTGCATCTAAGGAAACAAAAAAAGGATGTGCCCAAGGATGCACTGCTAGGTAGTGACAGATCCTGCATGAGAACTGGGTCTCCTACAATCTTCAGAGGTTTCTACTGCAGCACTGACTAGTAAATGGCTGTTGAGCCTTTTTTTACAGAATAAATGCAATTTTAAACAAATTATCCAGAGGAATACAACTGTTTGCAAATTTACGCTTGGTCTATAATTGAGCTTACTTTGGGCAGGAATCTCACAAAGTCTATGTAGCATTCAACAGAGAGCTGAATAGGTAGTGGTGGGGGCTGCACATGTGACTACCCTTCACCCTTCCTTTGTGTGCACTGACTCATTATCTGGTAGTTCAGAATTTCAGAAGATGCAGTGGATGGCCCGAAATCTCACTAGATGATACTTTATCCAGCTATGGTAAGGCTGAAGTTTTTTCAAATAATTATCTTCCAAAATAAATCTCAAAGATGGAAGGAGCAGGTGCCCTTAGCCCAGGGGGAGCCCAGACTCACACTGCTGAAGATCTGTAAGCCATCATGGCCGCCCGACACATATATCCTGCCCTCAAAGACCGTAACCCCAGCAGCACTGCGATTCGAGCTCATCGGAGTCACCACTGTCCACCTTCAGGAAAGAGTCAATAGGAAGGAAGCATGAGATTCAGGGTTCCTGTCTTCCCATGACAGCTTAGTAGGGGGATTCAGGTGAACTGTGCTGGCCATCTCCTTACCTCTTACCACCTCTCCCACCACCTCTCTGACAGCTCTCTCTGGCTGCTGCCTCTCATCCAAGCTGCAAACCCACAGCCTATCTTCTCTGCTCATCTCCATGGCTGCTCAAAATCATTGTCTCACACAAGCCCTCTTTCTCCTATAGTTCTGCTCCTTCCTGTCTTGTTAACGGGACCACCAGCTGTCTAGCCGCTATACTTATAAAGCTCAGTGCTACTCTGGCTGCTTCTCCCTTGCTGTCAACATTCCTATGTTCCCCCAAGTCCTGGCTGGTTTGCTTCCTAGTCAGTCCTTGTTCCCATCCCCACTATAAGTGCCCTACCCCTGACTTCCCATCTGGACCACTGTGACAGCCTCTGCACAGGCAGCCTGGCTTTCACACCAGTCCCATCCGAGCTCACCTCGCCAGAGGGACTGCTTCTCCTTTACCTGCACCATGTCCTCCTGTGGCTCCTCACTGTCTCCTCTAAGATAGTCCAGGTTCCTTCAAGTGGTTTTCTCATCTTTTTATTTTTTTATTTTTTTATTTTTATTATTATTATTTTTTTTTTGAGACAGAGTCTCACTCCGTCACCAGGCGCCAGGCTGGAGTGCAGTGGCGCGACCTCCGTTCACTGCAACCTCCACTGTCCGGGTTCAAGTAATTCTCCTGCCTCAGCCTCCCGAGTAGCTGGGACTACAGGCGCGCGCCACCACACCCAGCTAATTTTTTTGTATTTTTAATAGAGACAGGGTTTCACCATGTTGACCAGGATGGTCTCGATCTCTTGACCTCGTGATCCACCCGCCTCGGCCATCTTTTTATTTTTGAGACAGGGTCTTACTCTGTCACCCAGGCTGGAGTGCAGTGGCGCAATCACAGCTCATTGCAGCTTTGACCTCCCAGGATCAAGCAATCTTCCCACCTCAGCCTTCTCAGTAGCAGGGACTACAGGCTCATGCCACCATGCCTGGCTAATTTTTCTCTTTTTTTGTTGAGGCAGGGTCTCCCTATGTTGTCTAGGCTGGTCTTGAACTCCTGGGCTCAAGTGACCTTCTTGTCTCAGCCTCCCAAAGTGTTGGGATTATAGGTGTGAGCCACTGTGCCTGGCCCTTCATGTGGTTCTTTACCTCTTGGTCCTCATCCACCCTTTAGCTTCACCCCACACCACGTGCCACCCACCTGGCTCTGTCTCCCATCCACACGCTGTGCTCTAGCCCACAAGAGGATCACTGCTGAACACTCACTGTGATTCTCGATCACAGTGAACACTTTCTTACTGCAGCCTCTCTCCTTGCTGTCTCCCTGCCTATGATGTGCAAGCACCTCCCATTGGCTATCCATGACAGGTCTCCTATCGGAAGACATCCCTGATACACTGTCCTTTCCTGCAACCCTGGGGAAGACGAAGATTCTCTCTGCTCTGTGCCCAAGAGCTTCTGACACAGGCCTCCAGGGTAGAACGATCATGATGCAACCCATGGCCCAACCACACTGGATGCTTTAAAGGATCTCAGACACCCAGCTTGCTGTCTGATCCATAGTAGATTGGTTAAATGAACAGAATACTGGTTTAAAGGCATCCTAATGAGTCCATTCAACTAATTTGCTTACATTTTATTACATAAGATAAGAGGATTCAAATACTGAAATGAAAAACTTAGGCTGGCCAGGCACGGTGGCTCAAGCCTGTAATCCCAGCACTTTGGGAGGCCGAGGCGGGTGGATCACCTGAGGTCAGGAGTTTGAAACCAGCCTGGCCAACATGGTGAAACTCTGTCTTTAAAAAAAAAAAAAAAAGAAAAACTCAGGCTAACCTTGTCAATGTTTTTCAAAGCGTGTTCCACAAATGAGTCCACAAGATGGCAACCGGTGTGTACATAAAACCCGAGGTTAAACAGAGTTATTCACTGCAGGGTTTCTTAGAGCCTTTAAAATGTTAATATATCTTATGGAAAGACAAGGACTCTGGAGGTTCAGACATCAACAATTCTCAAGCCTATCTGACCAAAGAACTTAAAAAATTTTTTTTCCAAATCATATCCTACCACTTTGGAACATGCTGTTCATCTACTTCTTATCCCTCTTGCCTGTTTTTCCATTAAAATGGGCTGATTTAGCTAAGAGGTACAGACCATTAAATAACTATTTCCAAGCATTTATGTAGACTGTTTGTTTTAAAATTTTTATTTACTCATTCTTTCACTTAACCAAGGGTTATTAAATATCTAGTATATATAAAGTACTATAGGGGCAAAAAGGCAAGACATTCTCTACCCTCAAGAAGCTTAAATAAAAAAACTCCAGTTCTGATTTTGATACTGTCTGTTTATAAGCTCCGGTTGCCCCAGGGGAGCTGGAGTTCTTACTTGTCTGTCTCAGGTGAGTAGGTCTCCACGGAGCTGAGGGGAAGAGTTGCCGTCGTAGCCTCCACAGACGTAGATCTGCCCGTCCAGCACGACTGTCCCCCATGGCACTGAAACAGACAGAGCTGTCATCCCAGATGAGCCGCAGCCTTCCCAGAGCGGCCTCTCTTGCCCACTGAGAAACAAACCTATCAATTGCCTCTTTCTGCAACCCAAATCTCAGGCATGTGACTAAGTAAAGGCATAAAACTGAGGTGACAGAAGCTGCCCCATGGTCCCTCTTGTACCCCACCCTTCTTCCTCAGGCTGCCTCCCCTCCCTGCTCTTCTCGACCTCATTCTGTCTAAAATGCGCACCTTCCACCTCACCATGTGAAGGTTGCATTTACCTTCAAGGCCCAACTCCCTCTCTCCTCTTCTTCCTCTCAGTAAGAATTACTCTTTCCCATCTCCACACTCTCTGAGTGGCTTCTTTATTACTATTACAGCAGTTGTTACAATCATTCATTCATCCATCCATCAGATCTTTATCACCTGGGGTTTACAGTGGTAAGTAAGCCAGAGTTCCAGCCCACAAGGCACTTATGTTCTGGCCTCATAGGCTACCAGGAATCTATCTGTCACTTTCTCTCTCTCTCTGTGTGTGTGTGTGCGTGTGTGTAATTTTTAATCAGAGCCTTGCTCTGTCACTCAGGCTAGAGTGCAGTGGTGCCATCATAGCTCACTGTGCCTTGAACTCCTATGCTCAAGTGATCTTCCTGCCCCACCTCAGCTTCCCAAGTAGCTGGGATTACAGGTGTGCACCACCACACCCAGCTAATTTTTGTATTTTTAGTAGAGATGGGGTTTCACCATGTTGGCCAGGCTGGTCTCAAACTCCTGACCTCAGGTGATCCGCCCTCTTAGCCTCCCAAAGTGCTGGGATTACACGCATGAGTCACCGCGCCCAGCTTACTGCTACCTTTTAAAGTGTACATAGTAATCAAACTGATCCACAGAATGTCCCTTGCAGGGACATGATAACAGACCCCCTGAACCAGCCCAAAAGAGGAGAGGAACTTGCCTTAGGCAAGTACTGTGGGAAGATCACAAATTTACTAGATGCGATTACTATCCTTCTGGATACAGACCCAAAACAAACATAAATATTACATAACAAAACAGGTGTCCAACAATATGAGAATTAATTAAGAGGTGACACAAAACTGCATGAGATTAATTATCAATTGGGTGGTAAAGGTAGGTATGAAGAGGGGGAGAAAATGCTGATCAGCGTGGACTGGAACAGTCCAGTGTAAGAAAGCTCCACGGGAAGGTGCAGAACACTGGCAGATATGGGAAGGAAAGATGGCAGGATGTCACTGACTGGCAGGACAGACAGTTGTGTGGGACGTCAGGAGAGAAGTGACTAGGAACATTTTAAGGTAGCCTATAATTTAAAAGGTATGTAATGGAACCAGGCCCACACTAATAACAGGGTAGTAACCACAGTGAAGGAAAGAAATACCCAGAGGACTTTCCTCCAAGACAGCACTCTGAACCCAGTGACAACAAAGCAAGGAAGTGGCCCAGAGCAGACACACAAGGAAGGATAGCTGATTGTAGTCAAAGCAAAAAAGCTACTCATGGTCAGGGACATGGAGCAGTGAGTCACTCAATCATAGGAAGCTGCAAAGTATCCAAGGAGCGAAAGTGGGGGATGGTGGGAGGAAAGGACTCTCAATATGTTCTTGGGAGGGGCAGATCTTAGGTGTTACATTTTTTCTTCCCAAAGGAACCTACTCCGATGCTTTGTGAATTGCTCTCACGAGTACAAGGGCAGATCCCTTCCAGCTCACATCCACATGGGAATGCTGCTAGATGTGGAACGTGGGTATGGCGGCCAGTACTTTTCTGTGGCAAAGGACTTCCCTGCTACCTCTTCTTCCTCATCACACATGTGCTTGCTCGACTGTCCCTCCCTTCCACTGCCCTCCACCCCAGTCACATGATCTTATAAGTAGAGACCCTGAAGCATGGCCAGTGAAGGGGTCTGTGAGGCAAATACTGAGATCACGGAATTAAATGCAAGAAAGGCCCTTAAAGAGCAACTGGTCCAGTGGTTTTCAAACTGCCCCTTAAAAAAAAATTCATGTAATTTCCTCCTCTAAATTAGGTATATGTCAAGGATGCTCAGTGTATAAAAGTGATCAATGCAGAGCTGTCCTGGGTATTGGGCAAGGGGGCCCTGGGCTACTTTCCTCTCCCCCCTCCTTGGGCAGTGCCAGCCTTTCCACTGCCCACACATGTGACAACTCCAATATGTGTCTGACATAATGAAACATGCCACCTGTCACCTCAGCATTAAGAAGGCTAAACATAGGCACTGGGATGTCCTCTAATCCCACTTCTTATTCAGGCAATATAAGCAGAAAAGTGGTGGAGGCGACAGGTAGCTAGAATGTGCTGAGTGACATGAAACTTGGCCCATCTTACAAATACCTATGTGCTCCTGTCTGGGAGAATGTGCGTGACCTAAAGAAGAGAACACTGCTCTGGTTCATATTCTCCCCCGGGTAGTGGAAGCACATGTGTGAGGGGGAGTCCTAGGGAAGGAAGGTATCCAGAAAAACACCCTGGGTTTCCTTTTATCACTAATAAAGATAAATTCTCCTTATTCTTCAAGTTTCAACTTTAATCCCACCTCTTCCCTGAAATCTTCCAGACGTTCCAGTCCAGTTTCTCTCCCTCCTCGAATCTTCCAAAATACACATTTTCAGTCCTTATCTGGCACTTAAAATAACAACACAACTTCCACATGTCCACGTCTGGTCTCCCCAAGTTCCTCAAAGGACAAGGTGGGTATTTTACTTTTAAGCAGATGGGGGCTTGCTCCCAGGAGGTACCGGCAGTGGCTGGCCTGGCTGCAGGAAACTCCCAGGCCAAAGTTTGTGTTTTACTTTACTGTGTGCCCCTGCTCGTCTAGCACGGTGCTCCCTAGGTGCTCAGTGTGTATGTTCAGGCTGCACGTGGCTTCCAGAATACCTTCTCTTGCTATTCATGCTCCCCACTCTGGTCCATGTGTCGGTCTCCGGGTTGTAGGCCTCCACAGTGCTCAGCCGTAGCTGGCCGTCATATCCTCCAATGGCATACAGAAGCCCGTTCACCACAGCCACGCCAACGCGGCTGCGGGCTGTTGTCATAGGACAGCACTTCTCCCAGCGATTGGCGATGGGGTCGAACACTTCCACAACATTCAGGGAATCACCTGCATAAAAATTTGCTACTCAAATTAAAACAAATGAGACCACTTGTTTAGATCACAGCTATTGGGCATTGATTATATGGAACATTTGACTCAATTCTATTAGCTCTTCCCACAGAATTACTCAAGGCACAAGGGCCCGCTAAGAAATTTCAGCCATGATCACCTCAAACCTAATTCTTTAAGGAAAATCAGAATCGGACAGGAGGTATTTATTTTTTAGAGAGGGTAGTTTTCAGTTACAATTAGGTACTCCACCTGCTTAAAGCCAAAGGTATAGACAAATCAAAAGAATATTTCCTCCAGGCAGGAGGCATGCCAGAAGGCCAGGCATGCGCTCCAGTGCTTTCATTTGCTAGTGAGTGACCCAAGGCAAGGGGCTTTGTGTCCCCACCCTCTGCTTCACAGGTGAAATGGAGATAATCCTTATGGATTAAATGATATAACAGGTAAAGCACCTAGCACGGTTTTAGAATATACTTAGTGCTCAATAAATAGTCACAGTAGCAAGGAATGCTCATTTCAACCCTCCCTTTTTCATCAGGTTTTTGTGATGATCAAACAAAATAACCGCCTCTTCCTATGGTATGCTGCTAGGGGGCACTTAGCCTCATATAGTATTTGCATGCTACTCCAGCGTGCACTGAGTTGAGGACTCACCTGTTCCAGGCCTTATGGTTAACAAGCAGCAGCTAATAACCAGTTCTCATTAACTTTCAATTAAAAACAAAACTGGGCTGGGCACAGTGGCTCACACCTGTAATCCCAGCACTTTGGGAGGCCAAGGCAGGCAGATCACTTGAGGTCAGGAATTCAAGACCAGCCTGGCCAACATGGTGAAACCCCGTCTCTATTAAAAATACAAAAATCAGCTGGGCATGGTAGCAAGTGCTTGTAGTCCCAGCTACTCAGGAGACTAAGGTGGGAGAATCACCTGAATCCAGGAGGCGGAGATTGCAGTGAGCTGAGATCCCACCACTGCACTCCAGCCTGGGTGACAGGAGTGAGACTCCACCTCCAAAAAAGTAAAAACAATAAAAACAAAACTGCCCGGGAGTGCCCACCAACTCCCCCCCCAGGTGGGGGAGGCCATGCAGCTTTCTGTAAACTTCACTATATGATTCAAAAACTGCCAATAACACATGGACTGTAAAGTATATGTGTTTCACAGTGGGTGGGGCTGAAGAGTAAAAAGTACTATTGATAGTGGTACACCCTGTGTATTTCAAAAATCTTTCTCTTGGGGACATTCTCACAGTCTAACCCCAGAGATCCATATGACCAAATGTGAATAGCCTGGTGTGGAACTGGGTCTCTGACCATATCCTATCCAGGGCTGATAGGATGCTATACCATAGCCAATGTGATATTAGGGTGAAAGTGCTGGCTCAGGAACCAGAACACCCAAGTTCTAGTCTTTGCTCTGCCAAAAGTAACTTGCATGAACATAGTGAAAGTTCTGTGGGCCTCAATTTTCTCACTTGTCAGGTGAGCAGGCTAGGGATCAAAGATTTCTAGAAGGTCTTGTGAGCACTGATATTCTGACTCAATAGCATGAATGTATGACATGTTCTAACTGTAGAGCAATTGTATAAAATCAAGAGGGGCAAGGGTGGTGACAGCATGGAACAGAGAAACCAGAAGGGTCAGGCTAACTTGTGTGATGCTTCCTCACCCACAGAGTCCAAGAAGGGGCTTTCGAAGGGGGAGCTGCAAGGTACCTGCTGAGTTGAGGCCTCCTACGGCATAGATAAGCCCAGCGATGGATGTGCAGCAGCGCGGCCGGGTCCTGAAAGCCGGCAGGTGCGGCCGGCGCTCTGGCATGAGGTGGTAGTCCTTTGCTTCGTCTACCAGGTCCCTGGAATAAGGTGCAAGATGCTAGAACAGGAGGTATCCCCCGACTTAGTCCTCATTTGCATCTCTGAGCCTGGCTCCCCACTATCAACTGCAGGGGAAACATGGAAGGAGAAGCTGCTGGAAGGTTTGGTCTCAGAGAAACCAGGTGAGTTCTGGGAAAATCATACATGGCTATTGAGATACACTCAAAATTGAAGGGGCAAGACAAGCACAGACCACCTCAACTAGTGTAATCAGATACAGACTAAGCATGAGAAAAACAGGGTGGTGGCCAAAATGGCTGGGCTTGGGAGTTCTGACAAGCAGCATGCACCCTGTTGCCACTCAGACCTAGCCCTTCCTTTCCATCCCTATGACTGCATTGTGGCTTGCAACCTGCAATTAATCACCACTCACCTGCATGGTGGCAGCTCCTAACACATTTCCCTGCCTCCAGCCTGCTCCTCCATTCCACTTCCACACTATAGTGCAAGCTAAGAACCTTCAATAGCCACTCACTGCCAAAAGAATGAAGTCCTAACTCCTCAACAGCACCCCTGAGACTGCTGGTCACAGGGCCCCAGCTACCTCCAGCCACAACTCCAACCTGTCCTGACACACACCTTCACACCACCTGCCACAGACAGGCACTGACTTCCTCCTAAATCAGCTGATCCCAACCAGGAGTTGGAAAATGAAGGAGAGCTGAATATGCGTAAAATTTTTATCAGCAAAGAAGAAAAAAAATATTTCAGGGTTGTGAATTTGACAAGCAATCTGGAGAAGAATGGACATTTTTCTCTGCTGTTCCACTTTTACAGCAATTGTCCCATAGGGCTGCCATCTTCTGAACTGTGGGTAGCTCTGCTGTGCCATGTTGTCATTGATTTACTCTGGATAAAAGTTTTATGTGTCGGTAAACACGTTCACCCCTTGCCCATCACTGTAGATGTAAAGCCTACACCTGCCAGAGTCCCCCCACTGACTAATATTTACTGAAAAGGGCAAGGAACCCCAGGAAGTCCCAGTTGCACCATTGAGTGAGCTGCTGGTGTGGACAGGGTCAGGGCAGGCAGTAAAGATGCTTGCACATTCATAAATAGCTCAGTGGACAAAGATGATGGAAAATCCTCAGATAACTTAGCAGGCGAAAGCCCTTTCTGCTCTGATGTTCCCACATGGCACATCTCTCTGCCCAAGGCGTAAGATTCGGGCTCTTAACACTTCCTCTTCCAGCTCCTAGACAGAGGGCAATCTGCGTGCCATGAATTAGACTGACCACTCTAAATCCTTTCCCTCCAGAACTGGAACAGGCGGCCAGCTCCTCCTCCCTGCTTAGACCTTTGGCAGTGTTAAGTGCCGGTCCACCCTCACTCACCTGCATTTGTGGCAGCAACGCACCAGGTCATCCTGCTGTACTCGGTCTGAAAGGAACTGGGGGCCGGCAAAGGGGCAGGCGGATATTGGACAGCAGCTCAGGCAGGTAGGGACCCCTCTGCTCCCGGTCGTATCTGACCCAGGCCAATGCAGCTTCAAAGACCTGTCATGACAGAGTGGATGCTCTGGCAGCAAATCCTCCCACCCAGAGGCCATAACCCGGCCTCCAATCTTAATGCCTCCACTTTCTATACTGAAGCATTCCCTTGGGCCCATCAATCTTTCCTCCTACTTGTCTCTGAAATTCTGATTTCTCTCTACTTCCTAGGCTACTAGAACAGCTTCCTGACTTTCATTATGATTATGATTTCCTAGTGAAAAACCATCAATGGCATCTTATTCCTGTCAAAACAAAATGCTTGTTTCCCTTCCCGCTGTCCCTGCACCCCTGCTCCCTCTAAACTCCCTCCATCACCCTCTCTGTACTCCAGCAAGGGTGGGCTGGTTCTCCCTGTCCCCCCCTCACTTAAAATGCCCTCTCATCTCCTCCTGTTCATCTAAACCCACACCCCTATCTTTAAGGCCTGGCTCTAGATCCATGTTTTCCAAGGAGCCTTTCCTAATGGCTCCAACCACAAGGATATCTCCTTCTAAAGCTCTATAGCCCTCACAAAATGTATCACTCAAAGAAATGTGAGCTGCCCCCGTCATATTAATTAGTGTAAGAGCTAGGGACAGGACACCTAGTTCTTGGAATGAGGACTTTTCCTCTAAATCACAGTGTCTATGCTGCCAAGCCCAGGGTCTATTTTTCTACCAGGCTCCTATCAAGCCCTCTTCACCTCCCTAGCATCCCCCCTTTCCTAGAGGAAAGAGGAAAATGAATCATATCGTTTAATCCCTCCTCAAATTTCTTTTTTTCTTTTTTTTGTGGAGATAGGGTCTCACCCCATTGCCCAGGCTGGAGTGCAGTGGTGCAATTTCAGCTCACTGCAACCTCTGCCTCCTGGCTCAAGCGATCCTCCCGCCTCAGCCTCCCAAATAGCTGGGATAACAGGCCAAGAGTTCAAGCTGGACCACAGCCAGCTAACTTTTGTGCTTTTAGTAGAGATAGGGTTTCACCATGTTGCCCAGGCTGGTCTCAAACTCCTGAGCTCAAGGATCTGCCCACGTTGGCCTCCCAAAGTGCTGGGATTACAGGCATGAGCCACTGCCCCAGCCTCCTTAAATTTCTAACACTCCTCCCTCATCCTCACTCTCAGGTGAGAAAACAGAAACAATTCAGAAGAGAATGTCAGTAAGAATCTACCTGTCCCCCATCCCTGGGCGTGCGCCCCAGCTCTCCCCTCCTGCTACTGTGGATGTGGATAGCTTGTGCTCCTATCAAAGATGCACACCCTTATGCTCTAGACCGTTCTCACTTATTCTAGAACATCATTCCAACAACTGTTCTCCCATTTCTCCAACATTATCAATTCTTCCCTCTGTTCTGGAAAATTCCCATTAGCAGTCAAATATGCTGTGATTTCTCTCACCTTAAAAAAAAAAAAAGGCCAGGCTGGGTGTGGTGGCTCATGCCTGTAATCCCAGAACTCTGGGAGGCCGAGGTGGGCAGATCATCTGAGGTTGGGAGTTCAAGACCAGTCCAGCCAACATAGTGAAACCCAGTCTCTATGAAAAATACAAAAATTAGCCGGGCGTGATGGTAGGCGCCTGTAATCCAGCTACTTGGGAAGGTGAGGCAGGAGGATCACTTGAACCTGGGAGGCGGAGGCTGCAGTGAGCCGAGATCATGCCACTACACTCCAGCCTGGGTGACAGTGAGACTCTGTCTCTCTTACACACACACACACACACACACACACACACACACACACACACACACAAAGGCCTGGCATGATGGCTCATGCCTATAATCCCCAGCACTTTGGGAGGCCGAGGTAAGTGGATCACTTGAGGCCAGAAGTTCAAGACCAGCCTGGCTAACATGGTGAAACCCTGTCTCTACTAAAAATACAAAAATTTGCCAGGCGTGGTAGCAGGTGCTTGTTATCCCAGCTACTTGGGAGGCTGTGGCAGTAGAATCACTTGAACTCAGGAGGCAAGAGGTTGCAGTGAGCTGAGATTGTGCCACTGCACTCCAGCCTGCCTGGGTGTCGGAGTCAGACTGTCTCAAAAACAAACAAACAACCCTTCTTGATTTTATAGACCTCTCCCACAACTGCCCCAATGTTCTGTTCTTCCTTAGAACAAGACTCTTTCAAAAAGTTATCTATATACTTGGCTGGGCACAGTGGTTCACACCTGTAATCCCAGCACTTTGGGAGGCCAAGGTGGGCAGGTCATTTGAGGTCAGGAATTTGAGACCAGCCTGGCCAACATGGTGAAACGCTGTCTCTACTAAAAAAGCACAAAAATTAGCCTGGCTTGGTGGTGCATGCCTGTAATTTCAGCTACTTGGGAGGTTGAGGCAGGAGAATCGCTTCAATCTGGGAGATGGAGACTGCAGTGAGCCGAGATCGTGCCACTGCACTCCAGCTTGGGTGATGGAGTGAGACTCAGTCTTAAAAAAACAACAAAAAATTATCTATACTTGCTATTTCTGGTTCACAGCAGATTTATTTCTAATAGCAAATATTGGAAATAACCCAAATATGCAAGAATAAGGTGAGTAGGGTTGATAAAAATCAACAGAATACTATTTGGAACCCTAAAATATATAAAGGCCAGGTGTGGTGGCTCAAGCCTATAATCCCAGCACTTTGGGAGGTCGAGGTAGGACGATCTCTTGAGGACAGTAGTTCAAGACCAGCCTGGGCAACATTTGTCTCTACAAAAAATACAAAAATTAGCTGGATGTGGTGGTACGTGCCTGTAGTTGCAGCTACTTGGAAGGCTAAGGTGGGAGGATGAGGCTGCAGTGAGCTATGATCTTGCTATTGCACTCCAGCCTAGGTGACAGAACAAGATCCTGTCTCAAAAAAATAAACGCATAGAAAGTTTTCATGAAAAATGCACGATATAGTAAAACAAGCCCCATAATATACAACAGTCACATACATGTCATGATCTTAATTTTGTAAAAAAATAAAACAATGATTATAAAGAGCAGAATCTCATGTCACCTGCACAGACTGCTACTGTGCTCACATACCTGCTCCTCAGATTTTACATTCAGCTCATCCCGAGACACCAGCTCAAGCACGTCTTCCAAGGGCAGGGCCAAGAACTCTTCCGACATGGACACCTCCACAAAGTGCTGGTGGGATGAAGCTGTTGGCAGCGTCGTACAGCACAGCACACATCATTGTCTCAGCAAACTGGCGCACACCCAGGCAGTTTTTTGGGTGAAGCCTTTTGGCATAAGAAAATTTTTAAAAATTATAACAAGAAAGGATGTTATCTTTGATCATTCTCAGGGTGGTTCTGGGTAGAGCCACAGGAAGAAACAAACTCTTATCCTCAGCTTTACTGGAAACTGTCTGTGTGACACAAGCTGTACTTCTCTGGGACTCAACTACTAGAGACATAAAATTAAGAAGAAAGATTATCCTCAAAGGTCCCTGTGTCTTGGGCCTGGTGCTCTGTGAGTAGGTGGAATGAGCTCTCTGGGTAGTTCTGTGAAGTAACTGTCAGAAGGCGAGAAGAACAGGAGCGCACACACTGAAAACCTGCTTGCCACAGTCCACCGCTGACATTCCTGGTGGAGTGTCCAGGGCACTATCTCAACTTTGGTGACAAGGAAGGCACTGAAGTCACAGAATTAAGAGTCTAAAAAACATGGAGAGATGGTTTCTCTAGTATGGGGGAGCCTTACACTTTTTTCTTTTTTTTTTTTTGAGACAGTGTTTTCCTTGTTTCCCAGGCTGGAGTGCAATGGCGCTATCTCAGCTCACCACAACCTCTGCTTCCCAGGTTCAAGCGATTCTCCTGCCTCAGCCTCTCAAGTACCTGGGATTACAGACATGTGCCACCATTCCCAGCTAATTTTGTATTTTTAGTAGAGACGGGGTTTCTCCAATGTTGGTCAGGCTGGTCTTGAACTCCCAACCTCAGGTGAGCCACTCGCCTCAGCCTCCCAAAGTGCTGGGACTACAGGCATGAGTCACTACGCCTGGTACTTTTCTTTTTTTTTAATTGTTTAATTTTTTTGAGACAGGGTCTCTCTTGTCCCCCAGGCTGGAGTGCAGTGGCACGAACATGGCTCACATAAGCCTTGACCTCCTGGGCTCAAGTGATCCTCCCGCCTCAGCCCCCCAAGTAGCTGGGACTACAGGTGCCACCATGCCTGGCTAATTTTTGTATTTTCTGTGGTAGAGACAAGGATTCACCATGTTACCCAGGCTGGTCTCAAACTCCTGAGCTCCAGCGATTCACCTGCCTCAGCCTCTCAAAGTGCTGGGATTTTTTTCTTGTTTTAGATAGAAAAAGACTCCGTGGGCCTCATTGTTCAGACATCCAGAAACTGCAGCAGCAGCAGCTATCATTTATTTACCATAAGTGAGTCAAATATTTTGCTAGGCCTTTTATACACATTCTCCAGAATCTTCTGAACAACCTGCAAAGTAGTAATGCACTCATAGATGGAAAACAGGCTCAGGGAAATAAAAAATGGTGCTCACAGTCATTTGACAAGCAAGTGGAGATGCTGAAATTGAAATCAGGCCTCTTGTGCACATTTCCCACGGTACCCTGACAGACTTGCACTCATCAGGGGTACAAAAACTCAGGGTAAATCCTGGCCCTGATGCTCATGGTGCAACTTGGGTGGATTACGTTCTTCCAAGTGTCAGTAATTTTGTCACCTGAAAAAAAATGACAACAGCTACCTACCTCTTAGGACTGACCCAAGAATCATGGTACCTGGTATTAAGTTAGTGTTTTAATTCTTATCATGGTTGTTTTGTTTTTTGAGACAAAGTCTTGTTCTATCACCTAGGCTGGAGTATAGTGGTGCAATCATGGCTCATGATAGCCTTGACCTCTTGAGCTCAAGTGATCGTCCTACCTCAACCTCCCAAGTAGCTGGGACCACATCTGGCTAATTTAAAAAAATTTTTTTTGGTAGAGACAGCGTCCCCCTATGTTGCCCGGACTGGTCTCGATCTCCTAGGCTCAAGCAACCCTCCTGCTGTGGCCTCCCAAAGTGCTGGGATAAAGGTGTGAGCCACTGTGCCCAGCTTGTTTTCTTACTACCGTTGCATCTAAGAATATTCCAAATGAGCCCAGTGTGATTCTAAAATCTTGATGACAGCAGCAGACTCTGGGGTTTCTTATTTTGGCTTTGTGACTAATTCTCTGTAGAGATGATATTGATCAGATTAAAAATTTGGCCATGCTTGCTTTTCTTCATTAGAATGCTTTATGTCTTTTCCCCCATGTTGATTTAAGGTTTTAGGCACAGAGTTATTATTTATTTAACAATATTCACTATTGTCCCCTAGCAGCTGACCCATCAAGGACTGAATGGGCAAGGTACCTCGGAGCCTGGCTTTGTGACTAGTCAAAATTCTACATAGTTATTTCATTCCAGCCTGAGCTTGCTCTGTCCATTGCTTTGGAAACTGATGTGAATTTAGATGGGCAAGGAAACATAAGCAGAGAGCAACACAAAGGCAAAGCTCATGGCCACTGAGGAATAAAGTGCTGAAGGTCAAAATGTCAGCTCAGTCATCTGTCAAATGCCTTTCTCGTAAAGTACCTATGATGATTGAATGAGATTTATTAAAGCACTTTACAAATATAAGGCAGATATAAAGACAAACCTTCCCTGGGCCTCTACAGCGCATGCTTCACTATTTCCTACCACTTTGACATCAACCTGAGAGGAAGATTCAAAATGCTATGGAGCAGAAGCTAATTCAAGCCTAAGGATGTGGGAGCGAATGATCAACGTAGCCACTGGCATTCATTTTCAAATTTTCCTTCTCAGGTTAGGATTTTCGTACCTTATTTTGGGGTATCTTTGATTGGCTTGGCATAATACTGAGCACAAAACACATCTTTTTTTTTTTTTTTTTTTTTTAACAGAGTCTCCCTGTGTTGCCCAGGCTAGAATGCAGTGGTATGATCTCAGCTTACTGCAACCTCTGCCTCCTGGGTTTAAGTAATTTTCCTGCCTCAGCCTCCCGAGTAGCTGGGATTACAGGCATATGCCACAATGCCCAGCTAATTTTTGTATTTTTAGTAGAGACAGGGTTTCACCATGTTGGCTAGGCTGGTCTTGAACTCCTGACCTTAGGTGATCCGCCTGCCTCAGCCTCCCAAAGTGCTAAGATTAACAAGTGTGAGCCACCACACCTGGCCAAAACATACCTTCTTACCTGAACTGGGCTTTCACATCCAAGAGGATGGGATGTGGGGAGCCTGTTTGTGAGGCAATTACTAGAGGAAATGGAAGGAGAGCTGCCACACAGGGAAGGGGCCCATTTAGGAGGAGGAGGGAGATAGGAGGGAAAATAAACCTACAGGGGAGATGGAGACCCACATCTTTCATTAGCTATATCACCACCTTCTTCCTTGCTAACACAGACTGACTTTGGAAGCAAGAAGGCAGCATGAGACATAATGCTTTATCAAAGGCAGGAAGCAGTGACTTGAATTAAACAGGTTACTGATATGGTTCATTGATGCATTTGATGTCCTGATCTACCTCTGAGAGAATTTCAGGAAATACCCAGTTCTGAGGCTGGACACAGTGGTTCATGCCTGTAATCCCAGCACTCTGGGAGGCTGAGGCAGTTGTATTGCTAGAGGTCAGGAGTTTGAGACCAGCCTGGCCAACATGGTGAAACCCCATCTCTACTAGAAATACAAAAATTAGCCGGGTGTGGTGGCCGGCACCTGTGATCTCAGCTACTCCGAAGGCTGAGGCAGGAAAATGCTTGAGCCGGGAGGTGGAGGTTGCAGTGATCTGACATCACGCCACTGCACTCCACCCTGGGAGACAGAGAGAGACTCCATTTCAAAAAAAAAAAAAAAAAAAAGAGGCCAGGCACAGTGGCTTATGCCTATAATCCGAGCACTTTGGGAGGCCGAGGAGGGTGGATCACGAGGTCGGGAGATCGAGACCATCCTGGCGAACATGGTGAAACCCTATCTCCACTAAAATACAAAAAGTTAGCTGGGCATGGTGGCGTGTGCCTGTAGTCCCAGCTACTCAGGAGGCTGAGGCAGGAGACTTGTTCTCTGTGCTATCACGTATCTTTTCCACAGCTGCTCAGAATGGTTTTCCTCAAGTCACTGGCAATCAAATCTTGAAAATGATGTACCCTCAAGGGCACATAGGAAGTGGGGAACTGGCAGACACCACCACGTTCTGTAGCCAGGCTCAGGGAGAATCACTCCAAGTAACAGAGGCAATAATGGAAACTACTGGAGAGAAAACAGAAAGCAGGCCACGGCTCTGGAGTCTGTGGCAGGAAATAGGAATGAGGTACAGGGTTAGGTCTCAGAAGGGGTCCTGAAGGGCTAAATGAAAAAATGTCAAGGATAGACTCAAAACATCAGGTTTATGTGTAAGTACTTATTCCTAAAATGTTATTGCTGCATAAAAAAATTGCACCGGTCTAAAAATGACTTTTCTTTTTTCTTTTTAGAGACAAGATCTTGCTCAGTCACCCAACCTAGAGTAAGGTGATTATAACTACTGCAGCCTTGAAGTCCTGACTCAAGTGATTCTCCCCTCTAGCCTCCCCAGCAGCTGGGACTATAAGCATGAGCCATTGCACTTGGCTAATTAATTTTTTTTTTTTTTTTGGTAGAGACAGGGTCTTGCTCTGTCATACAGGCTAGTCTCGAACTCCTAACCTCAAGCAATCCTCCTGCCTTGGCCTCCCAAAATGCTGAGAGTACAGCATGAGCCACCTCATCTGGCCTAAAAACCACTTTTCTAAGCAACTTTTAGATGACAGTACTTCACAACAGATCCTGGATCCAGTGTTGACAGTGACAACCTTAAAAGCCCCTAGGTGGAGCTGTTGTCCCTTGGTGAAGATTCAAGGATTACCAACTTAATCCTTTCCGGGATTAATCCTACTTAGCCATACAAAGCCATTTCAACAGTGGTGACGCCCAAGACCTCCGAGCCTGGGGCTCTATCTTAGAGAAAAAAAAAAGAAGAAGAAAAAAGAAAGTCATTTTCCAAGTTCTGTGGGAATAAAGGGGTGAACTAAGTCCAATCTGTGACTTAAGAAGCTCACAAATGGCCGGGCAGGAGGATACCTTGAGCCCAGGAGTTTTGCTTGGGCAATACAGTGAGACCCTGTTCTCCACAAAAAGGGGGGAAAAAAAAGGACAAAAAAAAAAAAAAAGAAGCTCACAAATGAGCAGGAAAAACAGTGGGTACCCCTCACATCTCCATATACACTCTCTGGCCTGCCCCAGAAGGCATGCCAGGGCAGGGACAAGCTTGGTTCTGCAGCTTTACTCTTATTACAAGGTCTTTATAAAACTGCAAACAGTACCATCTACCTCAAATGAAACCCTTTACCCAGTGCCCAGCAGATGAGCCCCTGCTAAACCTTCAGCATCATTACCACGGTTATTTGACTAGCTATGCACACAACAGTACTCAGTGTGATGACCACGAGCACCGTGTGGGCAGGATACAGACAGACAGTGGGGTAGGGTCCCCAAGCTGCTAAGTGAACTGGGTAAGTGGAGTGAGAATGGGGGAGAGGAGGTGAGCTTCACGGCGGGAATGAGATTCAGGAGGGCAGATCTGAGTCAGGAGAAATGCTGACAGGCCAGCTACCTAGTGATTGGAGTAGGCTCAGGTGAAGGCTGGGTGTGTGACAGCACCATAGACACAGGGGTGCTGTTTGGGTTCCTCCTGCCTGTGTGTGGCCCAGCACTAACTCTCATCCCTAAGCCTCTGGTGGTTAAAGGTGTTTATCTTACGACTAAAAGCTCTGTCTCTTGAAGGGAAGGGAGAGCCTTCTTATCTGCTCGGTCAGGCGGTCATGGGAGACAGACCCACAAGGCCCACTGCCAAGCACTAGAAATAGGTGGGAGTATAATCTATGGTATCGACCATAAAAGTGCATACAATGATGGTTCCCAGTGGACTAAGGGGGATAGTGAATTCTAGGAAGTGAAATTTGGGTAGGCTCTCAAAGAACTGAAGTATGAAAAGGAAGGTCAAGAAATTCAAAGAAGGCTGGGAACAGTGGCTCACGCCTGGAATCCCAGCACTGTGGGAGGCCACGGTGAGCAGATTGCTTGAGCCCAGAAGTTTGAGACCAGCCTGGGCAATATGGCAAAACCCCATCTCTACCAAAAAAAAATATATATATATACAAAAATTAGCCAGGTGTGATGGCACGTGCCTGTAGTTCCAGCTACTCGGAGGCTGAGGTGGGAGGATTGCTGGAACATAGGAGATGGAGGTTGCAGTGAGGCGAGATCACACCACTGCACTCCAGCCTAGGTGACAGAGCAAGATCCAGCAAGATACTGTCTCAAAAAAAAAGAAGAAACAAAAAAAAGAAATTCAAAGAGGGTAAAGTATCTAAACAAAGATGGAGATGGCTATCTTTGTTTAGCTGGGCATGGTGGCAGGTGCCTGTAATCCATAGTTGGGGGAGCACTGCACAAATCAGTTTGGTGAGAAATCAGCTCAATTAGTGGCTGGTCAGATTGCAGAGGGAGGAAGAGAAGACGTACATGTCAAGCCAAGGGAAAGGAAGCTGCACTATGTAAATCATGTTCTGAAAAAGTTCATCTCAAAGAAGTGGGCACTACTACATACTGATTTCAATAAATGTAAGCTCCGCAGAGTAACCTTTCCAGCTCACTCCTTTCATAAACCTATATATGGCCCCAAGAACTCAGCAAACTGGTGGAACATTCCAAAAATGAAACAATCATGTTCTTTGCCAGGCCCACCACATCACCTCACCGTTCTCGGAGGAATGTGCAGCAGGCGTCTTTGATGCTCTGCAGCTGCAGGAAGCTCGCCCCCATCAGCAATGACTGGACATTTTGCTGGTCAATGGCAAGGTTGCCGTTGTAAGCAAAGTTGATCAGAGCCTCCAGGGCACTAGAGGAAAGAGGGAAAGCTGTGAGATGCTCTTCAGAGATGAGTCTTGGTCCACGGAAGACTCAGGCCCTAACTGAACTGACATTATTTAGCCCATGCTCTTTGAGAATCTATCTAATGGAGTAACTACTTCACCACAGCCCAAAACTCATCTGCCAAGTTGTCTTCATTGCCCTATAGAAAATTCTAAAAAAGAGAACACAATCACCCCCACAATTGCACTACTGAAAAAGTCAAGAGCGGCCACTCTTCTATATTCATTTTCAGTCCCTGATCGCCTACGTGCATGAATTATATCCATATAATCATAAAATACTTATCCACTCCTTTCTCATGTTGCTACACTGTCTTCATGTTCATTGTTTTTAGTGGCTGCTATATAATATTTCAACATGCAAATATGCTATCATTGATTTCCTTTATTGGTAAGCATAATAGCCATTACCATCTTATTGCTGTTAGAACGTTTTTGAATTATTCCTTTGGGGTAAATTTCTAGAATGAGATTTCTAACATTTATTCTGCTTTCAATTCATGCTGAAAATGAAATCCAAATTGCATCTATAGGGCTGTATGTGCTCTGGTCCCTGTCCATCTGTCTGTCGTCATCACCTCCACTTTTCTCCCTTCCTCACTGGACTCCAAACATTCTGAACGTATTCTTACTTGGGGCCTCTGCAATGACTACTCCGTTTGGAAGGCTCCTCCCCCAGGTGGCTCACTCCCTCACTTCAATTAAGATGTCTCAGCTCAAATCCCACCCCATGACAGGGGCCTTCCCTGATCACCCCAGAATAGCACAGACCCCACTATCCTTCCCTAGCCTTTACTCTGCTTCACTTTTATCACTTTCACTCTTAGCCATACCATGCATGTATTTGGTGACTGCCAAATCACTACTAGAAAGCTGGCAGAGACCGGGCATGGTGGCTTACACCTGTAATCCCAACACTTTGGGAGGCCGAGGCAGGCAGATCACCTGAGGTCAGGAGTTTGAGATCAGCCTGGCCAACATAGTGAAACCCCGTCTCTAATAAAAATACAAAAATTAGCCTGGCATGGTGGCACACACCTGTAGTCCCAGCTGCTTCAGAGGTTGAGGCAGGAGAATCGCTTGAACCCAGGAGGTGGAGGTTGCAGTGAACAGAGATCATGCCATTGCACTTCAGCCTGGGTGACAGAGTGAGACTCTGTATCAAAAAAAAAAAAGGTGGTGGGTGCCTGTAATCCCAGCTATTCATGGAAGACTGAGGCAGGAGAATCGTTTGAACCTGGGAGGGGGGAGGTTGCAGTGAGCCCACTGTACCACTGCACTCCAGCCTGGGCACCAGAGTGAGATACCAGCTCAAAAAAAAAGGAAAGTTGGCAGAATGAGGAGAGGTGCTGTTTTCCCACTGCTATAACTCAGATAGATGATAGAGCTGTGCTCATCACGGACATTCAGGCAATTTCTGTTAAATGAAGCACCTAGACTATTCATGGGATGAGCATGCTCCTTCAGACAAACACCTCAGGGAAGAGGAGTGCACAACGGCCCTTGGACACTTACTTCTATGTCTTTCCTCATAAGTAACTGGCCTAAGACTGACTGATTGATTGATTTTTCTTTCTTTCTTTTTATATATTTAAAAAATTTTTAAAAAATGGAACGCTTCACGAATTTGGGTGTCATCCTTGAGCATGGGCCATGCTAATCTTCTCTGTATTGTTCCAATTTTAGTGTATGTGCTGCTGAAGCAAGTACTCTTTCTTTCTTTTTTAAGAGTCAAGGTCGCACTCTGTTGCCCATGCTGGAGTGTAGTGGTGTGATCACAGCTCATTGCAGTCTTGACCTCCTGGGCTCACCTCCTACCTCAGTTTTCTAAGAGCTGAGACTACAGGTATGCACCACCACACCTGCTAATTAAAAAAAAATTTTTTTTTTTATATACAGATGTGGTCTATGTTGTCCAGGCTGGTCTTGAACTCCTGGCCTCAAGCAATCTTCCCAGCTTGACCTCCCAAATTGTTGGGATTTCAGGCGTGAGTCACCTTGCCTGGCCTGACCTGAGATTTCTACCTTGCCATGGGTATGTAAATCCTCTTCCGGTATTGGGGCAGATCACCTTTGGTCATCCAGAGGGTAACATACAGTCTCCTAGCTCTTTTCTCCCTAGTTGTCACCACTGTCAGATTAAGAGGATGGGAAATAACTGACTACCAGCTAATGGGATAACCCTGGGCTTGATGTCCTTGAGCTTCAATTTTCTGAACCATGAAATAACCAAAACAGCTACCATCTTCTAGATCTGTGTTGTCCAATATAGTAGCCATTAGCCACATGTGACTATTTAAAATTAAACTGATGAAAATTAAACGAAATTTAAAATTCAATTCTTCAGTCCCACTAGTCATATCTCAAGTGCTTAATAGCCATCTGTGGCTAGTGGCTACCATTTTGGGCAGTACAAATAGAACATTCGTATCACTGCAGAAAGCTTCAGTGGACAACACAGTTCTAGACTGATGAGAAGGGATGTGAATGAAGACACTTATTTGAAGAACTATTTTGTCAGCTAAAATGACTAGCCAGAAAAGTGCAGAGAATAATATACCACCACCCTTAAACCCAGCCCCAGTTAAAAAACAAACAAACAAACAAAAAAACCATGGAGTCTAGATCCTATTAAGTGTATTTTTCTTACAGTAGGGTAAAAATAGCATTAAAACTCCCTTCATTTTTTTTTTTTTTGAGATGGAGTCTTGTTCTTGTCCCCCAGGCTAGAGTGCAATGGCACGATCTTGGCTCACTGCAACCTCCACCTCCTGGGTTCAAGTGATTCTCCTGCCTCAGCCTCTCAAGTAGCTGGAATTACAGGTGCCTGCTACCACGCCCAGCTAATTTTTGTATTTTTAGTAGAGACAGGGTTTCGCCATGTTGACCAGGCTGGTCTCAAACTCCTGACCTCGTGATCTGCCTGCCTTGGCCTCCCAAAGTGCTGGGATTACAGGTGTGAGCTACTGAAGCTGGCCAAAACTCCCTTCATTTTAACCCCATCTCAGGGCACTGGCTGAGGTTATTAATCACTTACTATTTGTGTGGAGCTAGGCTATTAGACACTGTGTCCTGCTGCAGGTCCTCAGTGGAACCGTGCACAGGCTGAAACTGCACCTGGAAAGCAGCCTGTGAAACCTAACGGTGGGGATTCAGTACCTTGGGTCCATTCCTTGCATTACAATCTCATCCTGCTTGCACTCCATCATGTCATTTGTAAACATAGCATGGAAATACGGGATCGAGGCTGCTAAGACGATCCGGTGAGCACTGAATTTGTGGTCCCCAATCTGTCGGCAAAGTAAAACACAAAGACAGATACTGAGAAATGCAAATATAAAAACCAAACCTGCCACCCTCCACAGCATACCCCATTGCCCATTGCAATGGTGTCTGAAGGCTCCCCCAGGGCATGGGGGCCAAGGCTAAGCATAGAGACCCTGAAGTATTTTAAATTCAATATACTCGGTTACAGGAGAAGACTGTAAACAATACATTTTAATGAAGTGTTAAAATAGTTTAAAAATTTAAGCCTGAATGTTTCATGTAACAGTTTTTACTTATATGGTAATCTCCAATGCACCCCTTTCAGCTACTCCACCAACCTGAATACTTGATACCTGTAACACTTTATCTCAACCCCAGTTTTATGGGAAGGCAGATGGACTAGACAAACTGTCAAGATCACTGGTGCTCCTAACAGTATGTTCCTCAACAAGAGTAAATATGTAGTGACAGGAGGGTGTGAGGAGATACACTGGTGTTGTGGACTGGCTGCTCTGCATGACAGGCAGGGACAGAGGCCAGCTCTTCCTCCAATAAGTATCCAGTCCTCACTGATGCGCCCTCAGCCTGAGGAATTCTATAAAGTGTTTTCCAACTATCTGCCAAAGGCTCTTCCCTTCAATAAGCCATTTATAGCTCCAAGCTATATAAACATTTCCACTTAAGAACTTTCTGTTCTCCAGGAAGAGCAAAACAGTCCTTTTTTCCTTTTTATCAGGTTCTACACTAGTGAAAAGCCAGAGAATCTCACCATGTGATGCTTTTCTCTTTGTGTAATGTCTATCCAAGGATTCTAGCTCAGGTCCCTGTAACTATGCCCTCCTTCACTGAACTTCAGGTTTATTATCTGTAAATAGCCCTTCAAATCACACACACAATCTTTCAAATGCCAAAGGATCTTTATCAGATTCAAATTCTTCATAGAATTCATCATGTAATCTAGGTGCTGCTCTACTACAATGTTGGGGGACATTAAATGGCTGCATGTTTTGGGGGTTTTTATAATTTAAAAAATCACACTAATACATGTATATTTTCTTATAATTTTACTTTTTTTGAGATTGGATCTCACTCCATCACCCTGGCTGGAGTACAGTGGCACAACCATGGCTTACTGCAGCCTTGACCACCCTGGCTCAAGCAATCCTCCTACCTCAGCCTCCCAAATAGGATTGCAGGTGTGCATCACCACACCCAGCTAATTTTTAAAAAATTATTATTTGCAGAGACGGCGTCTTGCTATGTTGCCCAGCCTGGTTTTTTGTGGGGATTTGGGGAGACAGGGTCTCACCCTGTCGCCCAGGCTGGAGAGCAGTAGCATGATCATGGCTCACTGCAATGATCTTCAACCTCCTTGGGTCAAGGTGATCCTCCCACCTCAGCTCTCCAATTAGCTGGAACTATAGGCGCACACCACCGAGTTCAGCTAATTTTTTTTGTATTTTTTTGTAGAGATGGGGTTTTGGCATGTTGCCCAGGCTGTTCTTGAACTCCTGACCTCAAGTGATCCTCCCACCTTGGCCTTCCAAAGTGCTGAGATTACAGGCATGAGCCACTGAGCCCTGCCGAAGCTGATTTTGAACTCCTGGGCTCAAGCTATCCTCTCTCCTAAGCCTCCTCCAAAGTGCTAGGATTACAGGAGTCAGGAGTGAGCTTCTCTGCCCACCCCCCTCCCACTCTTTTTGGGGGTTGGGGAGACAGAGTCTTGCTCTGTCACCCAGGCTGGAACACAGTGGTACAATCATGGCACACTGCAGCCTCAACCTCCTAGACTCAAGTGATCCTTCCACCTCAGCCTCCCAAGTAGCTGGGACTACAAGCATGTGCTACCACATCTGGCTAATTTTTCTTTTCTTTTTTTTTTTTTTTTTGAGATGGAGTCTCCCTCTGTCGCCCAGGCTGGAGTGCAATGGTGCAATCTCGGCTCACTGTAACCTCTACCTCCTGGGTTCAAGCGATTCTCCTGCCTCAGCCTCTTGAGTAGCTGAGATTCAGGTACACGCCACCATGCCCGGTTAATTTTTGTAGTTTTAGTAAAGATGGGGTTTTACCATGTTGGTCAGGCTGGTCTCGAACTCCTGACCTCATGATCCACCCGCCTAGGCCTCCCAAAGTGCTGAGATTACAGGCGTGAGCCACCGCTCCTGGTCTCAATTTTTTTTTTTTTTTTTTTGTAGAGTCTGCTATGTTGCCAGGATGGTCTCAAATTCCTGGCCTCAAATGATCCTCCCACCTCATCCTCTCCAAGCTCTGGGATTACAGGTGTGAGCCACCACACCCAATTCATATTTCTTTTCTTTTTTTTTGAGACAGAGCCTCCCTCTGTTGCTCAGGCTAGAATGCAGTGGCATGATCTTGGCTCACTGCAACCTCTGACTCCTGGTTTCAAGCGATTCTCCTGCCTTAGCCTCCCAGGGAGCTGGGATTACAGGCACCCATCAACACACCTGGCTAAAGTTTTGTATTTTTAGTAGAGACAGGGTTTCACCATGTTGGCCAGGCTGATCTCGAACTCCTGATCTGAAATGATCCATCCGCCTTGGCCCCTCAAAGTGCTGGGATTATTGGAGTGAGTCACCGTGCCTGGCCCCTACTCATATTTCTTAAAGTTGTTCTACAAGGTTTATTCAACAACAACAACAACTAGCATTGATTTCTTGATCTTTGCCCCTGATTCCTACTCCCAGGGGCAATCTCTTGCTTTTAGGACTTTTGTCCATCTTTCTAAGTAATATGCCTACTTCTTACTTGTTGACTTTTCACTTTTAGTTATTCCCTGTGGTAGCCAACCGCAAAATAGCCGCCAGTAAATGCTGACTCTTAATATTCACACCCTTGTGCAGTCCTCTCCCACAATATGTCACTGTTGGTCTATGTGACCAACAGAATATAGCAGAAGTGATGATGGTATGTCACATTCAAAGCTACGTCATAAAAAGCACTGAAATTCCTCTTACCCTCTTCTCCTCAATCACTTGCTCTAAGAGAAGCTAAATAACATATCCTTAAGAGAGGCCTATATGAAGAGGACTGAAGCCTTCTATGGCTACCTGAGTGAGCTTGGAAGAGCATCCTCCAGCCAGCTCCAGTCAAGCCTTCAGATGACTGCAACTTTGTGAGAAATGTCTAAGATGACTTAAATGTCTGACCTCCTGGCCCACAGAAACTGTGAGATAATAAATACCTGCTTTAAGTCACTGAATTTTGGGCTAGGCGCAGGGTGGCTCATGCCTGTAATCCCAGCACTTTGGGAGGCCGAGGCAGGTGTATCACTTGAGGGTGGATCAGGAGTTTGAGAGCAGCTGGGCAACATGGTGAAACCACGTCTCTACAATACAAAAATTAGCTGGGCAGGGTGGCACATGCCTGTAATCCCAGCTACTTGGGTCCCTGAGGCAGGAGAGTTGCTTGAACCCCGGAGGCAGAGGCTGCAGTGAGCCAAGATTGTGTCACTGCACTCCAGCCTTGGCTGGAGTTGCAAAAACAAAAAAGTCACTAAATTTTGGAGTAGTTTGTTATGTGGCAAAAGATAACTATTATATTAGTAATTTAATTCCTATTATGGAAGATTAGGAACTTGTCCTGATACCTTTCTTCATGTACTACACTCCTTATCTTTCCATATACTCCTTATCTTTCCAATATAATCAAGTCAAATTTTGGTTAAATTAAGAGTTGCATTAAGTCTATGTAAATATTATTTGTAACCAAGCCATGTATACTGTGAGTGTACTTCCTTTTTGTATAATTTTTCTTTTCCCTGGAGTGTAAACTCCTGTTAATATATTCAGTCAGGTACTCTATCAATTGTTTAAGTCATCTGTTTCTTGAGGCACTATCTACTGGAACTCTTCCTGAGAATTACGTTCCCCTCATTTATATTGACAATTCCATTTCCTCCCACTTAGTCCTCTTTCTTATTTATTCACTTGTTCTGGTAGAAAGTGTCTTCTAGGCCGGGTAGGGTGGGTCATGCCTGTAATTCCAGCACTTTGGGAGGCCAAGGCGGGTGGATTACCTAAGGTCAGGAGTTCCAGACCAGCCTGGCCAACATGGTGAAACCCTGGGCGTGGTGGTGGGTGCCTGTAATCCCAGCTACTCAGGGGGCTGAGAGGGAGAATCACTTGAACCAGGGAGGCAGAGGTTGCAGTGAGCTGAGACTGCGCCACTGCACTCCAACCTGGGCGACAGAGCAAAACTCCATCTCAGAAAAAAAAAAAAAAGTTCTTTTCTAGAAGAGCTTCATAAGAAGGGGTCTATGTACAATGTCTGAAAATGTCTTTACTGCCCTCAAGCTTGGATAATAATTTAGCTGGTTAAAAAATTCAAAGTTTAGAGTTTTTTTCCTGACAAAATTTTGAAAGTATTGCTTCATTGTCTTCTAGTTCTTTGTTTTTAGAGATGGGGTCTTACTCTGTTCCCCGGGCTGGACTTGAACTCCTGTGCTTAAGCAATCCTCCTGCCTCAGACTTCTGAGTAGTTGAGACTACAGGCATGCTAGTATGCACCTGGCTACATTTAAAAATACACACATATATGTATTTTTATATACTACATTAAAAATACATACATATATATATTAAATATATATATTTATGTATGTATAATATATACACATATATATACATACATAAATATATATATTTATAAATACATACATATATATAATATTATATATATAATATATTATATATAATATATTATATATATATATATTTATTAATATATTATATAATATATAATATATATAATATATATATTATATATTATACATATATATAATATTATATAATATATATATGTATTAAAAATACATACATATATATATATATATGTATGTATTTTTAAATGTAGTCCTGCTTTGTTGCTCAGGCTGTTCTTGAACTCCTGGCCTCAAGCGATCCTCCCACCTCAGCCTCCCCAAGTGCTGGGATTACAGGTATGAGTTACCACACTTAGCCTATTTTGTTGTTTTTGAGAAACCAAATGCTATTTTGAATCCTAACTCTAAGTATGCAACTGTGCTCTCTTAGAAGCTTTTAGGCTTTTCTCTTTATTCTTGCAGTTCTAAAATTTCACAGTGTTGCATGTTGGTATTGGTTTTTTTTATTGTGCTGTATCAATTTACAGATACTATTTCAGTCCTGGAAAAAATCTCTTCACACCATTTCTTTGATAATTTTCTCCCTCCTACTGTAATTTTTTCTCCTCAGAAATTTCTATTAGTTAGGTGTTAGATTTCTTGGAGTAATCCTCTAATTTTCTTATTGTTCTCCACTATTTTCCGTCTCTCTCATTTGGTTTATCAGTGAGGAAACTTCTTCAACCCAATGTTACAATCTCACTGTGTTGTAGGTTTTTACATTGGCTATCATATTTTTAATTTCCTAAAGGTCTTATTTTCAAAAGCTTTCTTTTTAAAAAGAATCCCGTTCATCTTTCATGAATGTAATATTTTCTTGAATCTCTCCTGAGATATTATATAGTTAATCCTGAGATTTTTTTCTCTTCCATTTGTTTTGATCTCTGTCTTCTATGTTAGAGGTTTTCTTTAAATGTCTAGTGATACTCAGCTATCTGTTCATACTTTTTTTTTTTTTTTTTTTTAATGCGGAGTCTCACTCTGTCACCCAGGCTAGAGGGCAGTGGTGTATCTCAGTTCACTGCAATCTCTGCCTCCCGGGTTCAAGCAATTCTTCTGCCTCAGCCTCCCGAGTAGCTGGGACTACAGGCATGCGCTACCACACCTGGCTAATTTTTGTATTTTTAGTAAAGATGGGGTTTCACCACGTTGGCCAGGCTGGTCTCCAACTCCTGACCTCATGATCCACCCGCCTGAGCCTCCCAAAGTGCTGGGATTACAGGCAGGAGCCACTGCGCTCAGCCTCTGTTCATACTTTTAGTTGTTTCAAAGCTGTTTGAAAGCTCTGTGGGTAGGGGTTAGGCTTGTGGATTTGTGGGTTTCACATTAGGGTGATCAGGCAAGAATCTGCCATTTGATTGAGGACTCCTGGAAGTAGTCAGTACCCTTAGGGCTTTTTCTCTGGGGTTAATTTTATCAGAGCAGGATCTTCCAATCTCTTGCTTTAAAGAAACATCTGCCTACAGATATTCTGGAAAGTGGGTGTGAGAGGGGGATGGTTCTACCATGCACTACTGAGAACTCTACCTTAAAGCCCTTATTTTCAGTTTTGCTCCATATTGCACCCCTTCTCCTACGCTTGATGTGCCTGATTCAGAGCCTCTGGTTCAGTATCTAAGACTAAACTTCCTATCTCCTGAGAAAGTGGGGGAGGGGGTGCAGGCATCTAACTGCCTTTTGTACAGACTTTCAAGTACTCTTCCTGTTTTCAGTATTGGTGTCTCCAATTCCGGAGACACTCCAGGGTTCTCCTCCTGGGAGGCACTTTCAGTTCCTCTGGCCCACTAAGTCTTCCACACATGCTCTCTGACTTTAATATTCCATTGATTTCTCATTTGCTGATATGTCTTTCCCCCTCTTACTATTATTTTAATGGGGTTACTGAAGGAAATGAAAGTTAAGTGTGTGTTCAACTGGCTGTGTTTAACTGCTGTGCATTTTTCATCCAGAAAATAAATAGAAGACAAAGAACAAGCTGTATGTGCACCAACAGAGTGACCTGGTTTCAAAAAAAATAACAAATCAGCTATAGAGAAGAAAGGCCTATCTTGGGATATGCTAGCCAGATTACATTTGAGTTCTGTATTCAGCTAAGGAGAACAACAAATTGGACCTTGTCTAGATGAGGAAGACCAAAATGGGCAAGAGCCTGAAAGGTACATCTTATAAGGAATAGCTAAAGGATAGCCTGGAAAAGACAATTTAGGAGGAACATGATGGTTGTCCTCAAATCCTAGAAGGGCTATCACATGGATTAGGGCAGACCTAGAAAATTACAGGAAGGCAGATTTTAGTTTATCATAAAGAATAGAAAGTTAGTTAGAAAGTAAGAAAGTAACTAATGAAAGTAAGTTAGAAATACTTGAGCAGCTAAAAATAATTTTTAAAATTAAAAAAAAAAAAAAAGAATAGCTAAGAACACTTAGGGGAGTCCTGGACTGGTTTTAAAACTATTAAGTGAATACTCAGAGACTTTCCAATTCTATAATCCTATGATACTACGCTTTGGTGAAAAGCTTTTAAAAACTCAAATACTCTCATTTGAAATCTCCGTTTTTACATGTCACACTTTTTGCTGGGCACAATGGCTTATGTCTGTAATCCCAGCTCTTTGGGCTGCTAAGGTGGGAAGGTTTCTTGAGGCAGGGAGTTTTCAAGACCAGCCTGGGCAACACTGCAAGACCCCATCTCTACAAAAAACTAGCCAGGCATGGTGGTGCATGCTTGGGAAGATGGTTTGAGTCCAGGAGTTCAAGGATGCAGGGAGCTATGATTGTCACTGTACTCCAGCCTGGGCAAAAGAGCAAGACGATGTCTTGAAAAATAAAAAATAAAATGTCACTTTTTAAAAAAAATCAGAAGATTATTTATTGAGCTCCTTTTATATGCCATGAACTATGCCAAGTCCCATTCTGCACATTTTCTCATTTCAGTCCTCACAGCAACCCTCTGCAGTAGGCAGCTACTTTGAATCACATTCTATAGATGAGAAAACCAAGATTTGTTTGAAGTCAAAAGATACTGGGTTGGTGGGAAAAAAAAGAAAGAAAAAGAGAAAACCAAGATTTGGAAGTTAAGTAACTCACCCAAAGTCAGGTAGAGAAGGAATTATGCTTGGGTTGTTACTGGTGGAATTGGAGATGGACCTAATAAATAGCATACGTTCTCTCAGGTTGAATTCTCAGTCAACTAAGAAAAAAATTAAAAATAAAAAGCCGGACAGACGCGGTGGCTCACACCTGTAATCCCAGCACTTTGGGAGGCCGAGGCGGGTGGATCATGAGGTCAGGAGTTCGAGATCAGCCTGACCAACATGGTGAAATCTCATCTCTACTAAAAATACAAAAATTAGCTGGGCATGGTGGCACACACCTGTAATCCCAGCTACTCAGGAGGCTGAGGTAGGAGAATTGCCTGAACCTGGGAGGTGGAGGTTGCAGTAAGCCAAGATCATGCCACTGCACTCCAGCCTGGGCGACAGAGTGAGACTTCGTCTAAAAAAATAATAATAATAAAAATAAAAAGCCTATACACGTGATACAACTACATAGAATTAAATTTACACGGCCGGGCACAGTGGCTCATACTGTAATCCCAGAACTTTGGGAGGCTGAGGCAGGTGGATAATCTGAGGTCAGGAGTTCAAGACCAGTTTTGCCAACATGGTGAAATCCCATCTCTACTAAATATATAAAAATTAGCTGGGTGTGGTGGCAGGTGCCTGTAATTCCAGCTTACTCAGGAGGCTGAGGCAGGAGAATTGCTTGAACCTGGGAGGTGGAGGTTGCAGTGAGCAGAGATTGTGCCACTCCACTTCAGACTGGGTGGCAGAGTAAGATTCCGTCTCATTAAATAAATAAATGAATAAATAAATAAACATATACACAGAATGAATAAAAGTAAAACTGAAGAAATCTGACTAAGATTAATGAATTATAACAATGTTAACATCCTAGTTGCGATATTGTACTTTCAGTTCCTCTGGCTTACTAGTTTTGCAAGATTTTACCACTGGGAGAAAATGGGCAAAAGAAACATGTTGTGGGCATGGTGGTTCACGTCTGTAATCCCAGCACTTTGGGAGCCTGAAGTGGGAGGATTGCCTGGGTCCAGAAGTTTCAGACCAGTCTGGGCAATATGGCAAGACCATGTTTTTACAAAAAATAAAATAAAATAAATTAGTTGGGTGTAGTGGTGTGCACCTGGAGTCCCAGCTACTCAGGCAGCTGACGCAGGCGGATTGCTTGAGCCTGGGAGTTCGAGATTACAGGAAGTTATGATCGCACCACTGTACTCTAGCCTGGGCAGCAAAGTGAGACCCTGTCTCTGTTTAAAAAAAAAAAATTAAAAGGTACATGGGATCTTACTGAATTATCTTACCACTGCATGTGATTCTACAATTATCTCAAAATAAAACATCCATTTTAAAAAAAGGACTCAACTGGGCATGGTGGCACATGCCTTGAATTCCAGTTACTAGGAGTTTGAGGCCAGCCTGGGCAACATAATGAGACCTAGTCTCTTGGGGGGCGGGGAGGGAAGGACAAAGCAAATGGGAGATAAAAATATTATTTTCTTGCCAATAAATGTAATATAAACTATACCTTATGTAAGAGGGTAAGTGGGATCCCTATAGTGAATATCTAGAATTACACAGGCCCATGCAAAGGCCACTTTCTCCACGGATCTGCAGTTACCTCAAATCTCCCCCTCTTCTCCACTCCTCAGTTGGCAAAGACATGTGAACTGGTGCCACACAAGTTTTTCAAAAAAATTCATCGGTAAGAAACATATAACTGGTTGGTTAGAAAACTTCAGGCTATTTGGCATACATCTCTACCTTTAGTCACATTTGGCTACATACCCACCTCTAAAAATATACTTCTTATAAAGTATTATCAATGAAATTGAATCAGATAGTAAATTTAAAGTATTAGAGTCAGGTTCAAAGTCCAAGATAGGATAGAAAGAAAGAAATGAATCTATGGTATACACAAAACACTCTACACTAAAAAAAGCTACACCCATGAATACACATGGAAGCTGCTGAGGCTAGATCAGGACATTAGATCTCCTGTGTATTCAACAAACATCTAGTGTCCATGCCCATACTACCACTGTGAAATTATTTGCAATGTGTTGCATCTACAAAGCAAATCTGGGGCAATCATGGGACTTCCTAGGTAAGTACAACACCCCCAAATTTGCTTCTAAGATCAATTCCAACTAGAAAGACTAAACCACTTCCACTAAAATTCTGTATCCACAAAGAGTGGATACAGAATTCTTTCTGAACAGGGCTCTACATAATACACTGTGAAGACTGAAGATGCAGTACTCCTATCTGCCTCTATATTATTTTTTATTATTAAGGCTCTGAAACTTTCACACCTGTCAACAGCTTTGTTTGGTAAATAAAAGAAGTGATGGAGTTACACCGGGGGGAGGGAGGTTAGGGTCTAACAGTCAACAGGTAACTTAAATGTTCATATGTTGTAACTCCACAATACTTGGTTTTTAAAATCAAGTATAGTGGTTACTATTCCTTTTGTAAATGTTTGAGATCAGTGACCTCCATAATTCAAGTACAGATATGAAAAGGAAAGTGACATGATGTGAGGCTGACTAAACAGATGGGACACTCAAGAATTCTACATCTTACTTTAAAAGTATCAAGAAACCAGGGAACTGGACTAGGGAAGAAATTCCAAGCTGACCTTAGAACTGCTGTGAGCTGGTAACTGACTAGATGTGGGAGTGAGGGAAAGAGGTGTCAAGATAACTTTCAGGTTACTGGTGCGATCTGGCATGTGGAGGTGCCATATACTTAAATCAGGAGCAACAGAGAAGGCCAAAGTCAGGAGTAAATGATCACATAAAGTTTTGGACAAGCTGACACTGAGTACCTGGGAGGCATCCAAACAGAGACTACAGAGAAAGTGGATGGCTGAGTCTGGAATACAGAGCTAAGTCTGGGTTCAAATGACACTTCTGGAAATAACCAGTGAAGACAGAAAAAAGATCACTTAGGGAAAGAACTCGAAGTGTGAAGAGAAGAGGCTATAAGAAAGCCTTGAAGAACTTCAACATCTAAAGATCATCTCGTAGAGATGTATCAGCAAAGAAGACACAGAAGGCGGGTACAAAAAAGGAAGAAAGGAAATGAGAAGAGAAGCAGGGAGATGTCTGGAGGCAGAAGAGAGTGTAGATCCACCGGACAGGCAATGTGGCATAGAGACTGGATGGAATCAGAAGGTCCTCACGAGCTCTGCTACCTCAGACAGGGCTCCTCAACACAAATTCTGTCGCTACCACAGGCAGGTGGGGCTCAGCATTCAAGCAGTAAATTCAAGGGCAAAATCTGAGTTGGGGGTAATCTGAGACAGGGGTTCCCAAAGAAAGCAAAAGATATACCCAGAATAGATTTCTCTTGGATGGAAAACATTTTGGTACTGTTGTTCTTACCTTCAGGAGCTCACAATGAATATAAATAAAACAATTAGAACAGTTAAGTGCCCAGCCTGCATAGACAGAATGCCCTTGCGATCAGCGCGGTTAAGACTAAGCTTTAATGCAGTCACAAAGGTTGCTGAAAGTGCATGGTAAGTAGTAATCCATAATTTTACTGAGGCATATATTTGAATCATAAAGGCCATGAAGCTGGTGGGTAAGAATGAGTATATAAAATGGAGAAGCAGTAGAGATGAATTAATCCCCCCCCCAAAAATTAAAATAAGGTAGGCAGAACTGCTCTATCAGATGCCAAGACTTATTATAAAGCAATAGAAATTAGGAAATTGTGGTACTGAAACCAACCGACAAATTGAACATAACAGAGCAGTCAGAAATACATCCCATATATATGTAAACTTGACATATGACAGAAATAGCATCGCAGATAATATGGAAAAGAGAGTCTACTTAATAGATAGTGTTGGGACAACTAGTTATCCACACGGAAAAAAAATCAAAATGAATTCCTGCTTCACATCGCACTCCAAAATCAATTCCAGATAGAAAAAAGCCTAATGGCCAAGTGCAGTGGCTCACGCCTATAATCCCAATACTTTGGGAGGCTCAGGTAGGAGGTCTGCCTGAGCCCAGGAATTTGAGACTGGCCTGGGCAACATGGCAAGACCATAGAGAAACACATAGAAAAATGTTTCTCAAATTTTTAAAATAAAATACAAAAAGAGAAAAAAAAATTTTAAGCATTAAAAGCAAAACTTTAAAATTTTGGAAGAAAATATGGTAGGTCTTTTTGAACTTTGAGATTGGGATTTTTTAAACAAGATTTCAAAAAGCATTAATCTTAAGAGAGAAGACTTCAATATTTGACTACAATAAAATTAAGAACTCTGTCCAGGCCAGGTGCAGTGGCTCATGCCTGTAATCCCAGAACTTTGGGAGGCTGAGGAAGGCGATCACTTGAGGTCAGGAGTTTGAGACCAGCCTGGCCAACATGGTGAAACTCCATCTCTACCAAAAATTTAAAAAATTAGCTGGGTGTGGTGGCATGCACCTGTAATCCCAGTTACTAGGGAGGCTGATGCAGGAGAATCACTTGAACCTGGGAGGCAGAGGTTGCAGTGAGCCAGGATCTCACCACTGCACTCCAGCCTGGGTGACAGAGCGAGACTCTGTCTTAAAAAAAAAAAAAAAAGGAACCAAAACCTAAAATGCAATAAAAAATATATATTAAAAAAAAAAAGGAAGAACTTCCATCCATCAAGACATCATAAAATAAAAAGACAAATTACAAGTGAGAAAAGACATTTGCAAACATAAAACCAACAAATAATTATTATCCAGAGTATATAAAGAACGCCAATAAAGCAACAAGTCATAATTTGAGAGAAGAAAAAACAATAAAAAAGTGAGCTTAAGACTTACCTAAAAGTAGATATTTCATAGACAATGAAACAGAATGGTCCAAAACAAAGGAAAAGATGATCAATCTTAGTAATAATCAGGGCAATGCTTGTACCCACAATGAGATATGATTTCACATCCAGAAGTCCAATTAGGAAGTCCAATAATACCCAAAGCTGCTGATGATGTGGATGGACAGAAGAGCTCTTAAACACTGCCGGAAGGTATGTAAATTTATAAAATTTCCACTTTGAAAAATAATGACAATACTAACATGATCTTGAAAAGTTGAACATGCATATAGCCAATGACCTAGCAATTTAACTCCTAGCTATATACCTTAGATGCACAGGCTCCAGAAAATATGTAATAAAATGTTTACATCACTATTCAGAAGAGCAGAAAACTAAACTAAACAAAAACCAACCTAACTAACCATTGAGAGGAGAGTAATTTCTGATATTCATAGAATGGAACATTATTCATCGGTGAAAATGAATGAACTAAAAGCTACACACAACATAATATAAAATCCCCAAGGGCAGGAATCTGACCACGTCAAAAATTTTTTCTCTCTTACATTATGGTATTTGCATTATGCAATATTTCATACATAGAAAATAATATCTGTAAATTAGGAAAATAAACCCATGAATCCATCAAAGGCCATGTTCAAAATAGTCTATAGGTCAAAGAGGAAGTCTCACAAAAAAGAAAAAAGGGAAATTTAAAAATACATTGAATGAATGAAAATGAAAATACAACATATTTAATGGTGAGATTATGGCACTAAATGCTTACATTGGAAAAGTCTCAAGTGAATAATCCAAACTACCTCTCCAAGGAACTAGAAAAAGAGAAAAAAATAAACTGAAAGCAAGCAGAAGGAAGGAAATTAAAATGAGCAGAAAACAATGAAATTAAAAACAGGAAAACAGTAAACTAATGAAACAAAAAGATGCTTCTTTGAAAATATCGATAAAATTGGCAAAGACAGAAAAGACAAATCACCAATATAGGAATGAAACAGTTGATAATACTACAGACCCTGCAATCATAAAAACGATAACTGGGGAAAACTCTACACATAAATTTGACAACTGATGAAACAGACCAATTTCTTGAAAATGACAACTTATCTAAGATGGGGGGAATAATTTAATAACCTCATAACTAATAAGAAAATTAAATTTGTAATTTTAAAATACTTGAAAAAGAAATATACAGGTTCAGATGGTTTCACTAGAGAATTCTACCAAATGTTTAAAATAGAATTAATAGCAATTTTAAACAATCTCTTCCAGAAAATAGAAGATTAAGGTATAACTCCAAATTCATATTATGAAGTCAGTCTTACCCTAGCACCAAAACTAGACAGACAATATAAAAAAGGAAAGTACAGACCAATATCCTCATAAATATAGATGCAAAAATCCTTAACAAAATATCAGCAAACAGAATTCAGCAATATATAAAAATAATTATATACCATGACGAAATAGGGTATACTCCAGGTTAAGGCAGACTTAGTATTCAAAAATAAATCTATGTAATCCATATATTTACAGACTCAAGAATAAAGAAGAAAAAAGAAGTGATGCAGACCTCTCCATGCAAAAAAAAAAACACAACAAAATTCAGCACTCATTCATGATTTAAAATTCTCGGAACACTAGGAATTGAGGGGAACTTCCCAAACTTGATAAAGAACATCTACAAAAGACTTCTAGTATTCTAGTAAAACACTGAATGCTCGCCCCTAAGATGCTGAACAAGGCAAGAATGTCCACTCTTACCACTGCTATTTAACACACTCTTGGAAGTTCTAGCAAGCTTGGTAAGACAACAAAATGAAATAAAAGTAATACAAATAAGAAATAAAACTATCCCTATTTGCTGATGACATTATGGGTTTTTTTTTTCTTTTTCTTTTTTTTTGGAGACAGGGTCTCACTCTGTCACCCAAGTTAAGAGTGCAGTAGTACAATCTTAGTTCACTACAACCTATACCTCCTGGGCTCAAGTCATCCTCCCACCACAGCCTCCCGACTAGCTGGAATTACAGGTGCACAGCACCACACCCAGCTAATTTTTGTGTTTTTTTGTAGAGATGGGGTTTCACCATGTTGCCCAGGCTGGTCTTGAACTTGTGAGCTCAAGTGATCCACCTGCCTCGGCCTCCCAAAGTGCTGGGATTACAAGTGTGAGCCACGGCACCTAGCCTGACATTATGGTTTATGTAGAAAATCCAAAGCAATCTGCAAAAACCAAATAGCCCTAGAACTAATAAGTGAGTTCAGCAAAGTTACAAGACACCAGATCGACATACAAAAATCAGTTGTGTTTTCCATATACCAGCAAGTAACACATGGAAACCAAAATTTAAAATACAATTACATTTACAATCACTAAAAAAAAAAAAAAATACTTATGTGTAAATCTAACAAACCAATGTTCTGGATTTATGTGTCTCACTCTGTTGCCCAGGCTAGAGTGCAGTGGCACAATCATAGTTCACTGCAGCCTCAAACTTCTGGGCTCATGCAATCCTCCTACCTCAGTCTCCTGAGTAGCCAGGACTACAAGATGTGCACCATCATGTCCAGCTAATTTTTTATTCTGAAGACATGGAGTCTTGCTCTGTTGCCCAGGCTAAACTCAAATTCTTGGCCTCAACTGATCCTTACACTTTGGGAGGCCAAATAAAAATCTGCAAGCTTATTTTTATGGATATAGGTGACATTATTCTAAAATTTATATGAAAGACAAAGGAACTTGAATAGCTAAAACAATTTTGAATGAGAAGAATAAAGTGCAAATGGCCAATAAGCACCTGAAAAGATGTTCAACATCATTAGCCATCATATGTGTGTATGTAGGGACAGGGGATACATCTCACTCAATTTTGCTGTGAAACTAAAACAGCTCTTAAAAAAAAAAAAGTTGAACTTTGGGAGGCTGAGGTGGAATGATGATTTCAGGCTAGCAGTTCAAGACCAGCCTGACGAACAGTGTAGCGCTCATCTCTACATAAAAAAATTTTTTTTAAATTAGTTGGGCATTGTGGCATGTGCCTGTAGTCCCAGTTACTCAGGAGGCTAAGGCAGGAGGATCACATGAGCCCAGGAGTTTGAGGCTGCAGTGAGCTATGATCGTGCCACTGCACTCAGCCTAGGTGACAGAGTGAGGCCATGTCTCAATATATAATGATAATAATAAAATAAAAGTCCATTTAAAAAGGGAATAAAATTTTGGTCAGGCACAGTGGCGAATGTCTATAATCCCAAGATAGGAGGCCAAGACAGGAGAATTGCTTGAGCCCTGGAGATCTAAACCATCCTAGGTGACAGAACAAGAGCTTATCTATAAAGCTGCTAAGCCCTGAGACTTGAAGGAAAAAGATGACACCAGCTGCCAGTTTTTTGGTTGTACAAGAAGACCAGGACAATGAAAACTTTTTCTGGATTAGTTCCTTTGATGTTTTGTCACTGAAGTCAGGAAGTACCTTGCCAGTAAGGGATGGTCTTTTAAAGTTTTTTGATATTGGACAATGCCTCTGGCATCTGGAATCCCAAGAATTCAACACTGAAGGCATCAAAGTACCTGCCCCCCAAACACAACGTCTCTAACTCAGCCTCTAGATCAGGGTGTTACAGGACCTTTAAAGCTCATTATACACAGCACTCTACGGAAAGCACTGCCAATGCTATGGAAGAGAACCCTAGTAGAGGGGACATCATCAAAGTGTGGAAGGATTACACCATGGAAGATGCCATCACTGTTACAGAAAAAGCTGTGAAAGCCATCAAGACTGAAACAGTAAGTTCCTGCTAGAGAAAACGCTCAGATGTTGTGCATGACTTGACAAGATTTACGACAGAGCCAATCAAGGAAATCATGAAAGAGATCATGAATATGGCAAAAAAGTGAGGGGTGAAGAGTTTCAAGATATAGATCTTTGAGAAATTAAACAGCTAATTGACACTATACCTGAGGAATTAACAGAAGACAACTTGATAGAGATGAGAGCTCCCAAACCAGTGCTGGACAACAAGGAAGAAGGCACACAAGAAGCAGTGCCAGAAAACAAATTGACTTTAGACAACTTGGCAAAAGGGCTTCAATTATTCAAGATTTCTTTTATGACATGGACTCTTCTATGATATGGGCACTGAAACTAAAACAAATGGTAGAAAAAGAATTGGTACTGTATAGAAAAAATTTTGGAGAACTGAAAAAGCAAAAAAGTCAGACAGAAATAACAATGTACAGTTGACCCTTGAACATCAACACTGGCTTGAACTGTGTAGGTCCACTTGTACACAGATTTTCTTTTGCTTTTGTCACCAGGGACAGCAAGACCAGCCCCTGTCCTTCCCTCCTCCCAGCCTACTCAATGGGAAGATGATGATGATGAAAACCTTTATGATGATCCGCCTCCACTTAATGAATAGTAAATATATTTTCTCTTCCTTATGATTTTTTAAACATTTTCTTTTCTCTAACTTACTTTATCATAAGAGTACAGTATATAATTCACATAACATACAAAATACAAAATATGTGTTAATAAGCTGAGCACGGTGGTTCACGCCTATAATCCCACTGCTTTAGGGGGCTGAGGTAGAAGGATTGCTTGAGGCCAGGAATCCAACACCAGCTTGGGGATCACTGCAAGATCCTATCTCTACAAAAAATAAAAAAATTATCTGGGCATGGTAGTGGTAGTGTACACCTGTGGTCCCAACTGCTCAGGAGGCTGAGGTGAGACAACGGCTTGAGCCTGGGAGGTCAAAGCTGCAGTGAGCTGTGATCATGCCACTGCACTACAGCCTGGATGACAGAGCAATATCCTCTCTCTTAAAAAAAAAAAAGAAAACAAACAAACAAACAAACAAAAAACCAAATTGACTGTCTATGCTATCAGTAGGCCATTAGTAATTATGTTTTTGGGAAGTTAAAAGTTGCATTTCGATTTCTGACTGGGGGCAGGGGTCAACATTCCAACCCCCACATTCTTCAAGGGTCAACTATATAGCTACAGTAAGACTGTGTCATATTGGTGAAGAGACAGGAACAAGAACAATGGAACAGAATAGAGAACCCAGAGGTGGCCTCACACAAGCATGGCTAGCTGCTTACTGACAAAGGTACAAAAGCATTTAGATGGAGAAAAGAGTTTCTTCAACTTTAAATGGGGCTCGAGCAATTGGATATCCATATGCAAAACCACAACAACAGAACTTCAACCTACACCTCACACCTGATACAAAACTTAACTCGGAATGGACAACAGCTTTAACATAAAACTTAAAACTATAAAACTTTTAGAAGAAAATATAGCAGAAAATATTCAGGACCTAGGGCTTGATGAAAAGTTCTCAGATCTGAGACCGAAAGCACAGTCCATGAAAAAAAAATAATAATAAATTGGACTAAATCACAATGAAAAACTTTTGCTCTGTGAAAGAACCGGTTAGAATTAAAATACAATCTATAGACTAAAAAATATATCTGCAAGTTCCATACCTGACAAAGATCTGTCTGTATCTATAATATATAAAGAACTCTAAAAACTCAACAATAAAAACACAAAAAGCAACCCAACGAGAAAATGGTCAAAAGACATAAAGAGATATTTCATTAAAAAGGATATACAGATGGCAAATAAACATGAGAAGATGCCCAACATCATTACCCATTAGCAAAATGCAAATCAGAATCACAATGAGGCCGGGCATAGTAGCTCACGCCTGTAATCCCAGCACCTTGGGAGGCTGAGGTGGGTGGATCACCTGAGGTCAGGAGTTCAAGACCAACATGGTGAAACCCTGTCTCTACTACAAATACAAAAATTAGCCGGGCATGGTGGCACATCCTGTAATCCTATCTACTTGGGAAGCTGAGGCAGGAGAACTGCTTGAACCTGGGAGGTGGAGGTTGCAGTGAGCTGAGATCACACCATTGCACTCCAGCCTGGGCAACAGAATGAAACTCTGTCTTAAAAAAAAAAAAAATCACAATGAGATTCACAGAATGGCTAAAATAAAAAACAGTGATAATATAAAATGCTAGGCTAGGTGTGGTGGTTCATGCCTATAATCCCAGCTGGTCTTGAGCCCAGGAGTTCAAGACCAGCTTGGGCAACATGGCAAAACCCATCACTACTAAGAAATAAAAATAAAGAGAATTAAAAATTATATATATATATATATATATATATATATATATAATTGTATTTTAGGTTCTGGGGTACATGTGCAGATCATGCAGGATATATATAAATGCTGGTGAGGATGCAAAAGAATTGGGTCACTCATATTAGTCAGGGTTTTCCAGAGAAACAGAACTAAAGGGAAGAGAGGGGGAAGAAAGTTAGAGGGAGAAAAATAAGGAGGTCAGGACAGAAGGTGAGGGAGAAGAGTGGGAGGGGGGAGAGAAAAGGAAAGGGGAAGACAGCAGGACAGAAGAAGGGAATGGAGAAGGGAAAGAGAGAAGGACAGAGGGTGAGAGAGAGAAGGGGAGGAGGTGGGGGGGGGGAGAGAGAAAGAAATTTATTTTTATTTTAAGGAATTGGCTCATGTAATTGTGGGGGCTAGCAAATCCAAAATATACAGTGTGGGCTAGCAAGCTGGAGATTCAGAAAAGATTTGATGTTACAGTCTTGAGTCAGAAATCTGCAGGGCAAGTGAGCAGGCAGGAAACTTAGGTAGGTTTTTAATCTTGCAATCTTTTTTTTTTTTTTTTGAGACAGGGTCTCACTCTGTCACACAGGCTGGAGTGCAATGGTGCGATCATGGCTCACTGCACTTTGGACCTCTCGGGCTCAATCAGTCCTCCTGCCTCAGTCTTCTGAGTAGCTGGGACTAAAGGCATGTGCCACAACATCTGGCTAATTTTTATATTTTTGTGGAGACAGGGTCTCACTATGTTGCCTGTGCTGGTCTCAAACTCCTGGGCTCAAGAAATCCTCTCACCTCAGCCTCCCAAAGCACTGGGATCACAGGAGTGAGCCACTGCACCCAGACTATTTTGCAATCTTGAGGCAGAACTGCTTCTCCAGGGGAAGGCTCAGTTTCTGCTCTTTAAGGCCTTATACAGACTGGATGAGGCCCATCCATAGTATGGAAGGTAACTGACTTTACTGAAAGTCTACTAATTTATTATTATTTTTAAATGAGATGGGGTCTCACTATGTTGCCCAAGTTGGTTTCAAACTCCTGGGCTCAAGCAATCCTGCCTCAGCTTCCCAAGCAGCTGGGATTATAGGCACACACCACTGCACTCAACTAAAGTCTTATTAATTTTAATGTTAATCACATCTAAAAAAATATCTTCACAGCAACATCTAGACTGGTGTTTGACCAAACAACTGGGCACCACTGCCTAGCCAAGATGACACATAAAATTAACCATCATACTCCTATATGCCAATAGGAATGCAAAATGTTATCGCTACTCTGGAAAATAGTTTGACAATTTCTTCTAAAACTAAAAATGCATAAACAGTATGACATAGCAATTCTCTACTCTTGGGCATTTATTCCAGAGAAATGAAAACAAGTTCACCCCAAAATCCTGTACGTGAATATTCATAGCAGCTTTATTCGTAATACCCCAAAACTGGAAAAATGTCCTTCAATGGTTGGAAATGGTTAAAGAATTATGGTACAACCATATCACGGACTACTATTCAGAAATATATAGAAAAAAAGATCAATACGCATGATAACTTGGATGGACCTCATGGGCATTAGGCTGGATGAAAAAAGATCATGAACTCTATTTCACTTATATAACATTTTCAAAATGAGAGACAACAAATTCATGGTAGTCAGAGATTTTGGTGGGTGGGAGGGGGCTGGATGTGACTATAAAGGGTGGTACATGGAGATCTGTGTGGTTATGAATTAGCTCCGTATTGTGGAGGTCGTTAGTAACCCTGACAAGAGCAAATAGTGGTGGCCTGATATAACTAACTTACCTATCCTTACTAAAACATGAGCTCCACCAAAGGGGCAATCTTTGTATGTTTCATGTTTCCTGGAATAGTCAGACAATTAATATTCAGTACTTGTTGAATAAATGATGTTTCAGAATAAGTCAAGTCTGGTCATGTCAATCCCCATTTTGGGAGGCTCCCTACTGCCTACAAGTCAGATTCAAACCCTAAACAGTTTATTTTTTCTTTTTCTTCCTTTTTTTAGAGACAGGGTCTTACTCTTGCCCAAGCTGGAGTGCAGTGACACAATCATAGCTCACTGTAGCCTCGAACTCCTGAGCTTCAGCAATCCTTCCAAGTAGCTGGGACTATAGGCACATATCAATGTGCTTGGCTAATTTTTTAATTTTTGGTAGCGATGGGGTCTTACTTTGTTGCCCAGGCTGGTCTTGAACTCCTGGCTTTAAGGCATCCTCTTGCATCAGCCTCCCAAAGTGCTGGGATTATAGGTGTGAGCCGCTGCACCTGGCCCCCATCCAGTTTTATCTTCCACCATGACTCTCTTCTAAACTGTTGGCAATTTCCAGAAATTGTCTTGTTCTATAAGGTTGGATTCTTATTCCCTCATTTTTATGCCCAGTGAATTATTCCTTATCCTTGAAGATTCAGCTCAAAGGTTCCCTCCACTGAGGCGCCTCTCTGATTTCCAGGCAGTCAGCTCTCTCCTTCCTGTGGCATGTGGTACAAGCCTCCACAATAGCACACATTATATTGACCCTAATGAATGTCTCTCCATCCAGACTGAACCTTCTTCCCAAAGAAAAGAAGGTTATATCCTAGTACTTAACACAGTGCCTCATACTGAGTTGTACTTAATGAATTCTAAAGCCTATTTCATCTAAAAATAGGCTTCATCTGAGATATAAACAAGCAACAAAATTTCTGATGAATTTTACTTCTTTTTAACTGTTGACCTTCTGGCTCAGGACTGGCAGAGCTGGTCAAAGTGGGAGCTCAAAGGTGGAAAATCATGACCCTCTAATCTCATCTGAAAATTCAGCTGGCTGAAGTAAAAGGCTCAAGAATAAGATGGTGAGGCTTAGGGTAAATTTGTACAGGGCTTGACTCCCAGGGTAACAGTGTATTCCCAGTCCTGAAGAAATAAACAAACCACACTAGCTACTTTGTGGGTTTCTAACAAGATGGCATATAAGGAAATGGAAGTGGGGGAGATTCTTCTTTCACCTTGAATGCTGATCACCTGGCTGCCAGCCTAGAGTATGGGCAGAGAGACACAGGTTCATATAATACTACCACAAGCAGAAATAATGAGTCCTCACAAACCCTTGGGGTTAAGAAACTGATGGCAAGTATAATAAAACATACTGGCTCAGTCTGCAGTTTTGATGGCATTTTAGAGCACACTCTTTGAACATTGTTGATGGAATCACAGTGAGGCCGGGCGCAGTGGCTCACATCTGTAAGCTTTGGTCTCTTTGCTTTAGGGTGCCCCACTGGGGAGTAACACAGGAAGGGGGTGAGGAAGGAAGTAGCTGACCAGCTGACACTAAAAACGGACTTGGGGCTCCAGTCCCATATAAACAGCTGGCTAAAACATTCAGGCTGTTTCCCACTTCTTCTAAGCCCTCCCCCAACTTTCTATCACCCATATCCAGCAAGGTCAAATGGGAGCAGAGGGGGAGGAAGACCAGAGGGCAGAGCCCTCAGGAACCGCTGAACATGTAACTGCACCAACTTCAACTGATTTGCAGGTGTGTTTTAACAGTCTAGACTCCTCACCATGAAAATTTAAAGAATTCACACTCAACCTACCTCTCTAATCCCACCTTCCACCTTGCTCCTGTATGTCTTACTCATTTGAGAAACGGTATAAGTGTACTTTCTTGCCTGGGTCCCTGAACACTCTCCCCTAGCCTGGAATGCCTCTTCCACTGTGCCTGTCTGTCAAAGTCCTATTCATCCTGCAATGTACCAACTAAATACCATCCTTTCCATGAAACAGTCAGAACTGTAAATATTGGCTACTCCTTTGATGTCCGCTTAGGCCTCTGGTGGTGCCTATGCAGTTACAGAATTCATCAGACTCTGCTTTGTCTCATAATTATTAATAATTGGTGCATATCCATCTTCCCCCTCATCTATAAATGCCAAAGACAGAGGCTGACTCCCATTCACAGCAGGCTGTCTCATGTACCTACAAAGCACCAAGCACAGTGAAGTGCACTTCTGTAGCATATTAAATGAAGAAGCATCTCAAACATAATGTCAGGGGTCGGTTAGGGTAATTCAGTAAATACTTTTAAGTGCATGAAACATGCTAAAAACTATACTAGGTAAGAGATGGCTCAGGATTCAGGAGTTCAACCTCCAGAGGGGAACAAAAACACTCACACATATCTACATCCTGTTCAGAATGGTAAGGGGAGTAGGAGCAATGTGTGATGGCAATGTTTCTCACTTTAGTGTGCACAGGATGTAAGCAGCAGCAGATTCTAGTTGAGTAGGTCTGAAGTGGGGCCTGAAATTCTGCACTTTGAACAGGCCCCCACCCAGGTGATGCTGATGCTATTAGTCCAGTAACAACAATGAGTAGTGAGGGGTTAAGGTACGATAGAAGAAAGGGAGATGAAGTACACCTGGAGGGGTATGAGAAGACCGTCTTCAGAGGGATGGGACTTCACACAGCCCCCCACTGTGATAGGACAGAGCCCAGGAAAGATGGCCTGGGTCCCTTGAGAAAAGAAAACATGGAAGGGGCCAGGCACAGTGGCTACACAGCACTTTGTGAGGCCAAGGTAGGAGGATTGCTTGAGGTCAGGAGTTCGAGACCAGCCTGCTACCAAAAAAAAAAAAAAAAAAGAACTTAAATTAACTGAGTGTGGTGGCACACACCTGTAGTTCCAGCTACTCAGAAAGCTGAGATGGAAAGATCATTTGAGCCCAGGAATTCGAGGTTACAATGAACTATGATTGCACCACTGCATCAGCTTGGGCAAGAGTGAGGCCCTGAAGAAAGAAAAAATAAAAGAAAAAAGGAGAAAGAGAAAGGGAAAGGAAGGGAAGAAAGAAAAGAAAAGAAAGGAAAGGAAGAAAATATGGAAGAAAGCCTGAAGCATGGATAGGGCCCCGCCTGGCAGATGTGAGCAGATACTCTAAGCCAAAGGAACACTAGAGCAAAGCCCCAGAGGAGAGCTGATGCAGGAGGATACCATGGATAAGTAGGAGAGAATAGCAGAGAGGGGCCACATCTGCAGGACTCTGAATCTCTAGAATACAGCTGGCAGTCTTAGAGAAGTCAACCAGAATGGCTGTCAGCAACAGAACATGCTTAAGCTTCTCCCTCTGACGTCTGAGATGGCAGTGACTGGCAGGCGGATTTCTATGAGCAGCTTAGAATAATCACAGATTCAGTTAAATCAGCAGTCCTGTCCTAAATCCTACAGAAAACCAGCCACCACCTGCTGCTCCTGCATTTCCCATTACCCTTCAGACATCTTGATTACTTAAAATGCTAGGCCATATACATGCAGAACACAAGCTTTCCCCCACAGGAGGCAGAGGCACCGTTTACAACCACCAAGGGCTAAGCAGCTCGGCTCGACTCTGCTGACAAGTTTCTGACCTCTGATTGTCAGTGTGTGCAGAATAGAATTCCCTTCAAGAACAAGTCAGAATTTGTCTTTTGGTTCTGGCCATTATCATCATCTCTCCTAAATCGCAGAAGGGGAAAGTGCAAGCAAAATGCAGTGCTGTCTTCATGAACCATGGAATATGCACCCTAACTTTCTATATCTTATTTACCTCTAACACCTGGCCTTGACTCTTCATTCATAAATACATAATTATTGCTTGGTTTCATGCATTCATTCACAAGGTATTTACTGAGCCATACCGTACCATGCAAGGAACTGTCCTGGGCCTGGGCGGCTACTCCTCTGACCTCATGTCCTTCCACTTTTCTCCATGGTCACTCTTACCATTTTGGCTTCTTGCTATTTCCCCAAAACACCAAGTGTGCTCCTGCCTCAGGGCTCCGTGCTTACTCTTCCCTCTGCCTAGAATATTCTGCTTTCAGATATCCTTGTGGATTGTTCCCTCACTTCATTTAGATCTCTATTCAGAGAGGCTGGCTCCTGCTTTACTTTTCTTCATGGCACTGAACACCACTTGACATCTTCCATCTCTTTATTGTCTGCCACTCCACTAGAATGTAAGTTCATACTCAAAAAGGCTAGGCCTACTCTGCTCACTGCTGCACCCCCCAGCACCTAGAACAGTGCTTGACACTTGGAAGGTGCTGACATACCAGTTGAGCATCCTGTTGAATGAAAATGAAATGAGAAAGCACTCAGAGCAGAACAAGATCAGAGCTAAGCCTGAGGAAAAACAATCTGTGAGCAGCACAAGGCTCATTCCCTAGAGGGTCAGTAAGAATTCTCTCAAGGCCGGGTGCAGTGGCTCACACCTGTAATCCTAGCACTTTGGGAGGCTGAGGCGGGTGGATCACCTGAGGTCGAGAGTTTGAGACCAGCCTGGCCAACACGATGAAACTCCGTCTCTACTAAAAATACAAAATTAGCCAGGCATGGTGGCACATGCCTGTAATCCCAGCTACTCAGGAGGCTGAGGCAGGAGAATCGCTTGAACCCAGGAGGTGGAGGTTGCGGTGAGCCAGTATCGCGCCCTTTTACTCTAGCCTGTCAACAAAAGCGAAATTCCATCTCAAAAGGAAAAAAAAAGAATTCTCTCAACATGCTAGTAAAGTTAAAGAAACCCTGGGTTAGGTAAAAGATGAAGAGGATCTCAATTAGGACAGCGGTTTACTGAGCACCTATTACGTGGATACCTCAGTAAATAATTCAGTCACAGCCCTGCTCTTGTGAAGTTACAACACTATAAATAATTATGTAATTACTATTATAATAAGTGTCACAAAATACATGTAAGAGAGGATGAGCCAAAGTCAACCCTGGAGTTTCAACTTGCATGACTAGATGAATTGTGTGCCCTCCTTGCACACAGGAAACAAAAGATGGGCAAGGATGTTCATTTTAGACATAATGAGTATGAGGACCCACAGGACAAATGTATTTGTAATTTGCAGAGGATGCCAACACACCTTTACTTGGAAGACATGTTAGCATGGCTTGTTTTGCAGGTCCTCAGAATAGGTCTGTTAAGGTTACATGACATTTAGAGCTTACAAATCAACCCAAGAAAAATAAGCTCACAACACATCCGCGTCTCCTAAATATGTACCTCTCAGAAGGCAATTCCATTTAAGTGACCATTTGAAGTACAGCTACAGGGCTGAGCTAATACAATTTGGCTCTTAACAGCTGAGGCACCGTAATACAAAAATAGAGTATGAAAGATTCATCCTTAGCATCAGATGTTTCTAATCATTAGGTTTGAATGCAGAGACAAATTCTGTTTTTAGTGTCTACAGTCACAAAGCACTTATAAGCAACCTCTCTCGCCCACCTGGTAACAAGTCTTTAGCTAATTATCTATCTTTTGAACACTGGATTAAATATAAATAACATACAATTTACCATTTTAACCATGTTTAAGTGTATAGTTCTGTGGCATTAAGTGCATTCTACAACCATCACCACTATCCATCTCCAGAATTTTTCACCCCCCAAAACTGAAACTATACCCATTAAACAGTAACTCTCCATTTCCCCCCCTCCTCCTGGCCCCTGGCATCCACCACTCTATTTCTGTCTTCATGAATTTGACTATTCTAGGTAGCTCATATAAGTGGAATTACACATTTCTCCTTTTGCAACTGGCTTAATTCACTTGGTATAATGTCTTCAAGGTTCATCCATGTCACAGCAGAATTTCCTTCCTTTTAAAGGCTAAATAATATTTTACTGAATGTATATACTTTTTTTTTGAGACAGAGTTTTGCTGTTCCCCAGGCTGGAGCGCAGCGGTGTAATCATGGCTCTCTGTAGCCTTGACTTCCCAGAGTTCAGGTGATCCTTGCACCTCAGCCTCCCAGGCAGCTAGGATTATGGGCATGCACCACCACGCCTGGCTAATATTTACATTTTTTGTAGAGAAAAGGTCTTGTCATGTTTCCCAGGCTGGTCTTGAACTCGTGGATTCATGCCATTTGCCTGCCTCGGCCTCCCAAAGTGCTGGGATTACAGGTATGAGCCACTGTGTCCTGCCATATACCGTATTTTGTTTATCCTGGTAGACCCTTGGGTTGCTTCCACCTTTTGGCTATTGTGAATAATGCTGCTGTGAACATTGGTGTACAAGTATCTATCTGTTCTTGAGCTTATTTTTTGAAAAGCATTTTTTTTCTTTTTTGAGACAGAGTTTCACTCTTGTTGCCCAGGCTGGAGTGCAATGGCACAATCTCAGCTCACCACAACCTCCACCTCCCAGGTTCAAGCGATTCTCCTGCCTCAGCCTCCCGAATAGCTGGGACTACAGGCATGCGCCACCATGCCCAGCTAATTTTGTATTTTTAGTAGAGATGCGGTTTTACCATGCTGGTCAACCTCCCAAAGTGCTGGGATTACAGGCGTGAAAAGCATTTTTGTGTTCTGATCAGCTATTCATAACACTCTGCCCACACATACCATTATATTGGGTCATATTTGAACTACAGATCCTCTATTTTGCCTGCCAAAAGCCTAAGCTCTGACCTTTACCTTCAAGGCCTTGAACACAGACTATCTGTTCCACTGGAACATAAGAGCCATCAGGGTCCCCTCTGGTCTGCCATTCTGCAAGCAGCTAAGCACCCTGAGCTTCAACTGAGATAGAAGGGGAGCATGGCATCTTTAGTTAAGACTTTGGAAACATTCTGCTTCAAGTTCCAGCAGAGCTCCAAGGCTTTACAAATGAGATGATACATTTAACAGTAATTTCTATGTCACTTACTCACTCACTAATGAGTATAGTCCCATGATCACCTGCAGTAAGCTGAGAAAATTTTTTCACCTCTGGTTCATTTGTATTCTTTAACAAGAAATGTTTCAATTCCTAAATACTGTGTTGAAACTACTGAAGTATATGCTAGGGCAATAAATAATTGTAACCTATTCCAAAAGCCTTAGAGGCCCTATCAGTATATAACAGAGGTCAGTAAACTATAGCCAACAGCTTCCGCTCATGCTTCTTTTGTAAAGTTTCACTGGAACACAGCCACACCCATTCATTTATATATTGAGTATAGCTGCTTTTGCACTACAGTATCAGAGTTAAGTAGCTACAACTGAAACTGTATTACCCACAAATCCTTAAATATTTACTATCTGGTCCTTAACAGAAAATGTTTGTCAACTCTTAGTTCACGCACCTGGGTTCACCCAGTTTTGTCCCCCAATTGGAAAAAAGTAGTGATGTAATCAGCTCGTTTGATGTTCTCCCTAAGGTCTTCCTAAGCTAACCACAGGCCAGCTGGCTGGTTCCATGCCAAAGAGGCAATGAGAGTGCCAATACTCAACAAGTCGAAAGTAGAAAGGTAGATGCCATGCTTGTAATTTGGGAATGGCTAGGAACACAGTTTAGAAACACAAAGTGGTCTCATCTTCCATCAACTAGCTTACAAGCTAAACCAAGTGGGGCTAATGGGCAAACAATGGAGTCTCATGTACAGAATAATAAAGCAACTGTCTGCAGTTAAGAAACATCCCTGAGTACAGGCTTCTTAAATGTACATGGTGAGCCGGCAAGCCAGCCAGCCAGCCAGCCAGCCAAGCTCCAGAAGCCTTAGGGTGAACATGGTGAATGTTGCTTGGTTGGAAACAGATAGTCCAGACTGTACCTCCAACTCTCTTTCCACCCTCATGTCAGCCAGCATCAAGCTCTCTAATTCACCTAATTGGTGTACAAATTTGACGGCATTATCCACAACATAACTTGAACAAGAAAGAGATAAAAACTGAATTTTTGATGATATGAAATTCTCATAACAAGTGCTGTGCTCCTCAAGGAGCATGTTCTTCCTCTCAGTTCTGATTGTTCATTAAAAAGGAGACAAGGCTGGGCCAGGTGTGGTGGTTCATGCCTGTAATCCCAGCACTTTGGGAGGCTGAGGCAGGAGGATGGCTTGAGCCCAGGAGTTTGAGACCAGCCTAGGCAACAAGGTGAGGCGCTATCTCTACAAAAAAACAAAATTAGCCAGGCGTGGTGGCATACACCTGTGGTCCCAGCTACTTGGGAGGCTGAGGTGGGAGGATGGCTTGAGCCAGCGAGTTTGAGGTTGCAGTGAGCTGTGATCCCACCACTGTACTACAGCCTGGGTGACAGAAGAGTCTCAAGAAAAAAAAAAAGAGAGAGACAGACAGAGAGACAAAGATAACTACACAGAGAGAAATAAACCTAACTATATGAAAAATGTCAGTAGAAAACCCCGGGAATGAACAATATTCAGAAGCACAAGTTATCCAATACAATGTCATTTCAAAAATCAGTTAAGAGTTCGTACGTCTAGAAGACTAGTAGAAAAAGCCTGTAACTTTCTTCTCTCCTGAAATAAAATGTTGGTGTGGCATCTGGACATTCACATCACTGCCCTCTGTGCTCAAGAATGACACTAAGGATGCTTTGTTCCCTACTCTGCTTCATAACATCAGCAGGGCAGGTGAATAATCTGACAGGATGTAAAAGCATGGCTTCTACCACTAAACAGCTGTGTTAGATCTCAGCTGATAGAGCTTTGTGCCATGGGCAAATCCCTTAATAGCTCTAAGCCTCAGGGTTTTTTTACATCTATAAAATGATGGCTTAAAAATTTTTTTATTCATATAAATTTAGGGGTACAAGTGCAGTTTTGATCATGGATATATCGCACAGTGGTGAAGTCTGGGCTTTTAGTGTAAGCATCATCTGAATAATGTACATTGTACCCAGTAAGTAATTTCTCATTCCTCACCCACTCCCCCCTTCCAGTCTCCATTCATTCCATACTCTATGTCCACGTGTATACATGAAAAATGATAGCTTTGATGGAGAACCTCTACAATTGTTTTTTTTCTTTTTTGAGACAGAGTCACGCTGCTCCCAGGCTGGAGCGCAGTGGCTCAACCATGGCTCACACTGCAGCCTCAACCTCCCAGGCTCAAGTGATCCTCCCACCTCGCCTCCCAAAGTGCTGAGATTACCAGTGTGAGCCACCGTGCCCAGACTGCAGCTCCTTTTAATATGACTATTCTAGCTCTATAATTAACCCTGTGTAACTCACTGTACTATACATAAAAATGGCATGCATCAACAAGCCCTTACTCATTTCCTCATATCCTTCTCCATCTACTCTTTCATCACAAAGCCAGTGGTGACAACAAATGAGACAAGATTCCAGATGTGTAGCTCTTGAAGCCAATTTCGTGAAAATTGTGTACCTAAATTTAGTGGGTCACAAGGAAATATTCTAATACTGTACCTTTCACCCATGGAAAAAAACATTTCCTTCTGAGGACTAAATTCTCAGAGCCAGGTTCAAAACCTTGGCAGGGGCCTTGGGAAAATGCTGAGAAGACTAATGCCAGCAGATCTTTCAGGAACCATTTATCAGCGGTTGCAAAACAAAGGGTGTGTGTCTATATAGGGAGCTCCTCTCTCCTCTAAGCTTATGGGCCTGTGAATAATACTCAGGTATGGTGACCTCATTCTGCTCTCAGTCAAAAAGAAAATAAATGTGAGAGATAAAGGAAGAATAGAAATACATGAATTTCAATGCCTAAAGAAGCCTAGGGGAAAAAAATAAATATATGAATCTGGCTCCAAATCTCATGAAGAAGAAGAAAAACTCATTAAATCTAGGGAATGTACCCAACTGGTTAGACCCAGATGAATCAGACAATGCTGCCTGAGCCTTGGGCTCCTGGCAGCCCAGAGCAAAGGAAACAAAACTGAACTCTGGGAAGAGGGGGATGAGAGCTTCCGTGGACCCAAATCTCTATACCTAGGCCAAGCTGTATGCCAAGAAGTCTTGCACTACAATCCTCCCAACTTTTAAGATAAAATGATTTGCCAAGGAAAGGACCATGGCCTTTTTCTCAAAACAGGTTCAAGCCATCGGAGATACAGAATGTGATTTTTTTGTTTTAATGAATACATTACTCTTTTCTGTCATGCCTCTACCTCACTATCTGACAGGCTCCCAGTGAATTTAAATTTCAAATATTTCCGAAAAGGAAACGAAGCCTAGGTTCAAGGGTTGGCAGTGAATTTTGAGAATGTGGCATGCCTGCTAATACTCACTTTCACATTTTCCCTAAAATTCAGGAAGATAGAAAAGTTGACATGCCATCAAGGATGAATACAGTAGACCTGAGGTAAATTAATTCACGTGGTAGCCCCAAAATCAGTTCATTTACTGTCAGTGACAGAAGCAGCAACAGGAGAGTATGAAAGAACACTTGACCCTGAATACAGAGACTAAGAGTCCACTCCCAGTTTTGCTGAACTCAATCTGTGACCTTGGACAAGTCTCTTCCCCTTCTGGGCTTAGGTCTTCATTTGTAAAGTGCCTGCTATTGAAGTAGCACAGTGGTTGGCAGTCTTTTAAGGCAATGAACATTTTGTTCAGATAAAATCATTCAAAGTTCATCGGAAGCTAAAACAAACTCAAAATGGCAGGTTGAACACATTAATTTATCTCCGCTCCTCCTAGAAACTCCATTAAATGACTGGGCACGGTGGCTCACGCCTGTAATCCCAGCACTTTGGGAGGCCAATGCAGGAGGATCACAAGGTCAGGAGTTTGAGACCAGCCTGACCAACATGGTGACACCCCATCTCTACTAAAAATACAAAAATTAGCCGGGCATGGTAGCACACACCTGTAATCCCAGCTACTCAGGAGGCTGAGGCAGAAGAATCGCTTGAACCCAGGAGATGGAGGTTGCAGTGAGCCGAGATTGTGCCACTGCATTCCAGCCTGGGCAACAGAGTGAGACTCTGTTTCAAAAAAAAAAAAAAAGAAAGAAACTCCATTAAATTATTATTAATAAATGTATACTACTGGCCGGGGACAGTGGCTGGTGGCTCACACCTGTAATCCCAACACTCTGGGAGGCCAAGGCAGGTGGATCACTTGAGGTCACCAGCCTGACCAACACGGTAAAACCCTGTCCCTACAAAAATTAGCTGGGCATGATGGTATGTGCCTGTAATCCCAGCTACTCCAGAGGCGGAGGCAGGAGAATTGCTTGAACCTGGGAGACGGAGGTTGTAGTGAGCCAAGATTGCGCCACTGCACTCCAGCCTGGGCAATAGAGCAAGACTCTGTCTCAAAAAAAAAGAAAGAAAGAAAAAAATATATATATATGTAACACACACACACACACACACACACACACACACACTTACTACTGAGCATTTACTACAGGATTATTTGAAGTACATTAACTAATTGAATCCTCAACACTCAAATAGGTGGTGGTCTCCATTTTACAGATGAGACAGAGAATCACCAGCATTTAAGGAAGCTGCTCATTTTCGAAGCTAGTAAGTATCAGACTCAGAACTCAACCTAGGCAGTGTGGCTGCAGAGTCTGTATGATACTGTCTCTCAGACTGACGATCAAGGAACTGTGAAGCTCCAAAGGAAAAAGAAGCAGAGACAGACAGCAGATTAGAAGAGTCAACAAAATTTTAGAAGAAGAAAAGAAGACAAATGAGAATTAACTGACTTAGAGGATGCTGAGTGTTGCAGATGGCAAGTCACTGAAGAACCCCCTCCCCAAAATGGAACCATTGGAAGTACCAGTTTCCTCTGAAGTTGTAAGCATGAGGAAGGGCTGAAATCAGGAAATACTGGTCTCCCTCCCCCAAGGCAAGCAACTGTTGCACCACCACCCAGGTAGAAGACTGGAGGTTTACTCTTCGGACAGGATGAGTAAGAGCCTCTAGACATCGGTAATCAGGGTACCACTGAAGACAAGGAAGTGGTACCATTTAGGGGGATTAAGTGAAACTCTGCATACAGAAGGGAGAGCCTCCAGCCCTCTCCCACCATAAGGCTCCCAGAATAAAAGCCAGGCTTATACCACCTAAGAAGAGGCCTGGAGAAAGATCTACAGACTCTAACCATATCTCACAGAATATGACAGGTCCATCATCCTACAGTCATGGCTCTCAGAACATGGTCCCAGACCAAGAGTAGCATCACAAGGGAAACCTGTTAGAAATATGAGTTCTCAGGCCCATGCCAGACCTAATGAAACAGAAATTCTGGGGTGAGGTCCAAAAACTAGTGTTTTAACAAGGCCACCAGGTGATTCTGAAGCCCACTGAAGTTTGAGAACCACTGCTCGCCAGGGAGGCCCACTAGTCAATGAAACATCTCACACCAAAAAGCTTCCAACGAGCTTTTCAGTGTCTGTTTGAAAAACACTGTGGAGTCACCAGAAAACTGAAAAAAGACTTTGACAAGAAAGAGAGACAAAAACAGATTTCCCAGAGCAGCTCTGGTGGCAGGTAGTGAAATGTGCAGAGCCTGGTTTGCGTGCCCTTTCCCCTGGTCCCACTATCATATTGCTTTGGAGCTACTCCTTGGGCTCTACAATACAGTTTTAAAAATCAGTAAAATAAACGCTCTCTACAGTCCCCTCCAGCTCTAGCCCATCCCTTTATACTAGTCCTTCCCACTGGAGGCTTTTTATTAAAAGAGAGAGAAAAAAAGGAAAAAAATATATATACTGGTCCTTATGTTCTAGATCCTTGAAACTAACACAGCAATTCAGACTGACCCTTTCAGTCGGAACTATGTCTGATTTTTTTTTTTTTTTTTTTTGAGACAGGATCTCACTCTGTTGCTCAGGCTACCTTCCAGGCTCAAGTGATCCTCCTGCCTCAGTCTCCGGAGTAGCTAAGACTAAAGGTACACACCACTACAGCTAAATTTTTGTTGAGACGGGGTTTCACCATGTTGCCCAAGCCGGTTTCAAACTCCTGAGTTGAAAGCAATCCACCTGCCTCAGCCTCCCAAAGTGCTGGGATTACAGGCATGAGCCACTGCGCCCAGCCATGTCTGATAGTTTACTTGTCCCTTTGAATGAACAAGCAATGTTCTGCTACAAGATTACTATATTCAGTATCTGCATTAAATGCAGAGGCAAAATGTACTGTTAATACTTTACGTAGAAGTATCTGTGACCATCCCACTCTGCCATGCCCTTTTTGCTTCCCTGTGTCTCACAAGAGTTCCCTGGTTTACCCTTACAGTCTAAATCTTTTTTTTTTTTTCCCCAATAGAGACGGGGTTTTGCCATGTTGCCCAGGCTAGTCTCAAACTCCTGAGCTCAAGCGATCCACTCGCATTGGCCTCCCAAAGTGCTGGGATTACAGGTGTGAGCCACAGTGCCCAGCGTACAGTCTAAATTTTAATCTAAAAATTCTCCCCTATTACTGCTTTTCACTAGTCTCTATTTACACCAAGTGTTACTGTCACAATCGGATGATTTTTCTGCTTACAAATATCTAGTGGCCTTAACATCTTCCACTATGTTATCACTGTGGACAAACACTTCTCATTTACTTTTACTTCCTCTGCCTTCTTTAGTCCAGCTCATTTTTCTCAGTTCTCTTGGTTCCTCTTTCCTATCTGAGAAGATCTTGCCTCTCTCAGGTCACTTCACTCCTCTCCTGGAAAAACAAACTCCTTCAGGAGGGGTTTAGAATGATGAAAAAGGTAGGGCGTGGTGGCTCATGTCTGTAATTCCAGCACTCTGGGAGGCCGAGGCAGGTGGATCACGAGGTCAGGAGTTCAAAACCAGCCTGGCCAACATACTGAAACCCTGTCTCTACTAAAAATACAAAAAAAACAAAAACAAAAAAAACTAGCTGGGCGTGGCTGTGGGCGCCTGTAGTCCCAGTTACTTGGGAGGCTGAGGCAGGAGAATCACTTAAACCTAGGAGGTGGAGGTTGCAGGGAGCCGAGATCGTGCCACTGCACTCCAGCCTGGTGGCAGCGTGAGACTCCGTCTCAAAAAAAAAAAAAAAAAAAAAAAAAGATGAAAACATTTTGCCAGGTATAACGCAAAGAACACCACAGATTTTCTCATTTAATCTTCACACTAATGCTGTGAATTTGAAATCATCCCTATTTTTACATTTGGAAAACCGAGGCTTACAGAGATTAAGTAACCTGCCCAAGGTTACAACTAGGATTTTAATCCAAATCCTTCTGGCTTCAAAGCCATACTCAACCATCCTACTCTACCATCTCCAGAGGTCTGACTCAAATATGTGGAAGAAGAAAAGTTTCCCTAACCATGTAGAAAATAAGAAGAGCAGGTCGGGTGTGGTGGCTCACGCCTGTAATCCTGGCACTTTGGGAGGCTGAGGTGGGCGGATTGTTGGAGCTAGGAGTTCAAGACCAGCCTGGGCAACATGGTGAAACCCTGTCTCTACTAAAAATAGAAAAAATTAGCCAGGCGTGGTGGTGTGTGCCTGTACTCCCAGCTACCGGGGAGGCTGAGGCAGGAGAATTGCTTGAACCCAGGAGAGGGAGGTTGTAGTGAGCCAAGATGGCCCCACTGTAGCCTGGGAGACAGAGCGAGACTCCATCTCAAAAAAAAAAGAAAATAAGAACAAAAGGATCTCTGTATAGTTTTGTTTTTTTTTTTCTTTTTCTTTCTCTCTCTCTCTCTCTGTCTCTCTCTCTCTCTCTCTCCTGTGTGTGTGTGTGTGTGTGTGTGTGTGTGTGCAAGAAGAGAGAGAGAGAGACAGAGAGAGAGAGAGAGAGATAGGAGAAATAGGGTCTTGCTCTGTTGCCCAGGCTGCAGTGCAGTGGTGTGATTACAGCTCACTGCAGGCTTCACCTTCTAGGCTCAAGCGATCCTCCCACCTCAGTCTCCCTGACAGCTGGGACTACAGGCACAGGCCACCATGCACAGCCAATTTTTTATTATTTGTAGAGACAGGGTCTCCCTATATAGCCCAGGCTGGTCTCCAGCTCCCCCACTCAAGTGAGCCTCTCACCTCTCAAAGTGCTGGGATTACAGGTGTGAGCCACCATGCCTGGCCTGTTTGTTTTTTAAACAGGGATCACCCACAGATGCTGAAGGCTTTCCAGCCAAAGCCCAACAGGGAGCCCCACTCATTACTTCCCCAACCGGACGGCTCCACATGGTTCGGTGGCTTGGCCAGGGAACAGCACAGTACGCCTCTTCCACATGAAAGGACCCAGGCACAGGAGGGAGGCTGGCTCTTGCGACCAGAATGCTGGTGGGGGAACAGGTGGTTAAAAATATCCTTCCCTCTAATGTCAGTCAGCATCCCTCTCCCCACGCAGCCAAGAGGCCCAGCCCCGGGGACCTTTGTGGTGGTGGTGGTGAGTCGTGCCTTCAAGTGTGGGGCAGGGTGGCTTCCCACCTCAAAAAATGTCCAGATTAGATTTTAAAAGCTCTTAGGAGACAAAGTAGTAATTCAAAAATTAAGGGGCAGGCAATGATTCCTAAGGAGAAGCCTTCTCCTCTACAACAGTACAGGCAACTCAAGAGGCACAAAGAAATTTCTGTGGTAACAAGAAAAGGTGCTTCAGTGGTGCCCATCAGCACGTGGGGCCGCCACCGCCCCTGCCTCCATAGACGGTAAGTCCATTTTCTCTTGTCTGTATGACAGAAAAGGGAGGCTGTCACCCCAACGTCTCCCACTCCGAGGGCCTAAGCGGCGCACCTCTCAACCTTTCCTTCCAAGGGCTGAAAGGCTGTCCTCTTCCTCTCCTCACTCGGCCCCTATTCCGTTCTCCTGCTCGGCACCTCTCTCCCCCACTACCCGGCCCCCCTCGAACCTCTTCTCCCCCACGCCTCTCCCCCGCTGACCTCTCTTCCCCTGTCCCCCGCCCCTTTTTACTGCCCGCTCGACCCCTTTCACCTCAGCCCGCTGCCGCCCAGCCCGTGGTACCTTGAGGGTCACGTCGCACAGCTTGCCTTGCCGCCGGATCTCCTCCATGACTCCGTAGCCGCGACTAGGCAACTCGGACACCGAGAAGTGCACCAGATCCTCCAGCTCCTCCGCCCCGTCCTCCACCATCTTCCCCGGCCGCCGCAACTGCGCAGGCCTCGCCGGCCGGCTACACACTAACCAAGGCGGGGCGAGCGCGCACGCCTACAGCAGCTCGGAGCGCGGAGCAGCAATCGGACGGGCCTCCGCGGCCGCCGTAGTTGAAACTCCTCGGCGCCGGAAGCCCCGCCGCCCCGCTTCCTGGTTCGTGTGAAGCCTTCGTTCCCTCGCTACCCCCACTTTGGCTTCGCGCATGCATCTGCCGAGGTGTTTCTAGATCAATCGGCCCCATCATCTCGTCTTCCCAATTCGGCCATGACCTCACCCGTATCCTCGACGTAGGACTTCGGACTTCATTTCCGCCACCCTCGACACTTCCGGAATCCCCGGAAGCGGCCCGTTGCCGTGGCGACCGTGTACACAGCCAGCCAGCCCCTCGTGGGGAGTGCAGGTGGCTTCGGTTGCAGCCTTGCGTCCCCGGGAGCTTCGCTGCCTAGTAAACGGTGAGCAGGGGCTGCGCACCGGTGGGAGTGGGGGAGACGGGAGACCGTGGCTGGAGTCCAAACACCGCTCTATCTGGAGGTTCCCAGCTTGGGTAGCTCATGTCTGAAACCCAGGCGAAGGAGGGCGAGAAATCGCGGGAGTCCTTTCAGCCTGGCCGCGGCTTACGGTCTTGAGAGCTAATGTTCATTGGTCCCACAAAGGGGTCCCACGTCGCGCCCAGGACATTGAAGCCGTGAGACAGGGAGCCGGAGGTCGTCTGGACTCTTCTGCACTAGTCGGTTTTCGAACTAGAGGGGGGTTTTGGGATCACCAGTCCGAGCCCTACTCTTTACAGATGAGGAAACCGCTCCAGAGAGGGACCGGAATGGGTCCAAGGCCTACTGCCCCCCCAGGCTCTACGCGGGGGTTCGACACACTGAGTGAGGAAAAGGAGAAAGGCTAGTTTTGCCTGAGTCCCAGCCTTGTTCAGCCGAGGCCAGGTGCAACTGGACCCAGTGTTTGGGGTTCGGGTGTTGCTGCTGCCACTACGGTAGCTATGAGGGTTCCCCATGACAGCCCCTGATCTGTACCGGAGCACTGGAAGATAGGGAGCTACCCGGTGCCTACCGCCCCACCAAACGTTCCCTTTCTCTTGTCGAGCCTTCATGGGTGCTTGTTGCCAATTGTGTTCATTCCCACTCAAAACAAATGAAGCAGTCTCGACCGTCTTAACACAGAAGTTTCCTGGTGGCCATTCAGAGACTTGCTTTGTTATAACAAATATCAAAGGGTGGTTCCCCCAAGGAGAGGCATTTCCCACAAGGTCCCGAGGGAGAAAGGGTGGGGGCCGGGGGCAGTGGCTCACGCCTGTCACCCTAACACTTTGGGAGGCCGAGGTGGGCGGATTGCTTGAGCTCAAGACCAGCCTGGGTAACATGGGGAAACCCTGTCTCTCAAAAAATACAAAAATTATCCGGGCATGGTGGTGCATGCCTGTAGTTCTGGCTACTTGGGCTGAAGAGGGAGGACCGCTTGAATCCAGGAGGTGAAGGCTGCAGTGAGCCATATTGTGCCACTGCACTCCAGCCTAGGTGACAGAGTGAGACTCTGTCTAAAAAAAAAAAAAGCGGGTGCGGTGAGGGGCTGAACATAGATTTTTGCACCTGGAAACCAAATGTCCTCCTGGAAGGGCTGTGTGCTTGGGTTGGCGTTGTCATGGAAGGGGAGTGACATCATATGCCTCTTGGGACTCTCTCAGTAGTGACTGAAGATGGAACCATATATGGAGATTCTGCTGCCCTCTGACTTCCAGCCATTACCATCACCACCCACCACCATTTCCTGAACACCTCCTCTGTGCTGGGCTCTGCCCTGGACATTGTGGGGGGATTCAGAAGAGATAAAAAGCACAATCCTTGCCTTAATTTGGGAACTGAAACCCACTCAAATGAAGAGGCGTAAGAATGGTGACAAGCAGTATTTCAGTAAGTGCAAGATGGCATGGGGTCCCCCCCCCCCCAAATGTTTGGGTGTTAAGGGGCAGCTGAGTAGCAGGCTCACAAGACAGGTGTGCAAAGGAAGACTTATTGCAGGTGAGTATAGCTCCTGGCATGCTTGGATCCATGGTGTTAGCATGGGGAGGGCCTTGGGAAGCATACATGGGGTGACTGCATGTACATGTGCATGTTGCCAAATAGCAGGGCAGAGAAGGGCCAGGCTCTGGAGGGAGAGTGATGCTTTTGTTTTGTTTCGTTGAGGCAGAGTCTCACTCTGTCATCCAGGCTGGAGAGCAGTGGTGTGCCATCACTGCTCAAGTGATCTTCCTGCCTCAGCCTTCTGAGTAACTGGGACCACATGTATGCACCACCACACTTAGCAGATTTTTAAAATTTTTTGTAGAGACAAGGTCTTGCTGTGTTGCCCAGGCTGGTCTCTAATTCCTGGCCTCAAGCGATCCTCCCACTTTGGGCTCCCAAAGTGCTGCGTTTACAGGCGTGAGCCACCATGCCCAGCTGAGGCTGATGCTCTGAACTGGCCTGTGCTACCCTTGTGCAGGGGCTTCAGGGAGGGAGGCCTGGGCACCTGCTCCCAGAGCTCCCCTGCTTCTTCATGGTCTCTTTTGGAGCATTCCCTGGATGGCATCTGAACTTCCCTGGGTAGGAGAGCGGGCCCTTGGATGTGAAGAGTGATTCCCCAAGCTTTAGAAATTGAGTGTGAGTGTGAGGCTGAGGTGGGTGGATTGCTTGAACCCAGGAGTTTAAGACCAGCCTGAGCAACATGTTGAACTCCATCTCTACAAAAATGCAAAACATTAGTCCAGTGTGTTGGCGCACACCTGTCCTCCGTGGGAAGATTGCTTGAGCCTGGGAAACAGAGTCTGCAGTGAGCTGAAATCACACCAGTGTACTCTAGCCTGGGAGACACAGTGAAACTCTGTCTCAAAAATAATAAATTAAATAATAAATTAATTAAAATCTGGAATAACTTTTGTCAGGTAATACCCATTGGACCTCTCTTAGATAATTTCATGTAAAATGTTACCATTATTTAATGTACTTTTTAAAAAAGGAAGATAATCTTAATTAAAAGAAGTCCCTGTTATACATGAGGGTATTTTTATAGTTAAGGTCTTAAAAGTTAGTTTTTGTTTTGTTATGTTTTGTTTTGTTTTGTTTCAGACTGAGTCTTGCTCTTTCACCCGGGCTGCAGTGCAGTGGTGATCTTGGCTCACTGCAATCTCCGCCTCCTGGGTTCAAGCAATTCTTCTGCCTCAGCCTCCTGAGTAGTTGGGACTACAGGCGTGCGCCACCATGCCCAGCTAATTTTTTTGTATTTTTAGTAGAGATGGGGTTTCACCATGTTGGCCAGGATGGTCTTGATCTCCTGATCTTGTGATCCGCCCCTCCTTGGTCTCCCAAAGTGCTGGGATTACAGGTGTGAGCCACTGCTTCCGGTTCGCCTGGCTAATTTTTGTATTCTTTGTAGAGATGGGGTTTCGTCATGTTGCCCAGGCTGGTTTCAAACTCCTGGGCTCAAGAGATCTGCCCACTTTGGCCTCCCAAAGTGCTAGGATTACGGTGTGAGCCACTGCACCCAGCCAAAAGTTAGTTTTTTTAAAGCCAAGCCATGCACCTGTAGTCTCAGCTACTTGGAAGGTTAAGAGAATCACTTGAGCTCAGAAGTTCAAGGACAGACTAGGCAACATAAAGAAACCCTTGTCTGTAAAAATAAAAAATAACATGAATGTTAATTTTTAAAATATTGAACATCGCTGGGCATGCCTATAATCCCAGCACTTTGGAAGTCCAATGCAGGAGCAGCATTTGAGGCTAGGAGTTCAAGACCAGCCTAGGCAACATAGTAAGACACCATCTCTACAAAAGAAGGTAAGAAAATTAGCTGGGCACAGTGGAATGCACCTATACTGCCAGCTACTGGGGAGGCTGAGGCAGGAGGATCACTTGAGCCCAGGAGGTCAAGGCTACATTGAGCCATGATTGTACCACTGCACTCCAACCTGGGTGACAGAGTGAGAGTCTGTCTTGAAAAAATATATATGTGTATGTGTGTATATTTATATGTCTTACGTCTTCCTTTATATATATGTGTGTGTCTTATGTGTGTGTGTGTGTATATATATATGTTTTATGTCTTCCTTTATACTACTATACATATGTGCTCATGCATGCACACACACACATTGAAAGAAAATGATGACAATTTAGTTAGGTTTGAGGAGAGCAAGAGGAGGTAGGGGACTGTCTGTGATATTTTTTCTCAATGTAGTAAGAGAGGAAAGAATATTTGATTATGGACCAAGTATTCTTCTAGGGCATCTATTTCTGATCTAGTGAGTCTGTCAGAGGAGAGGATGCTGTATCTGAAGCCAGATAAGTTAATGAGAAGAAAATTAGTTTTAATGTATTTCATAGTAAGTATTTTAGAAGAAAATAGAAAAGAAGGAAAGCGTAAGTGGGCTCATCATCTTAGATGCAGAACATTTCTAGAAATGACATTTAAGATGAGGCCACTAAAGGAAGCATTCTTTTTACTTTGTATTTCGGTCTGTCTGGGTCATTGGTGGAAAATGGCAGAGGAGCCTGTGAAGCAGGAAGGGTGTGTATCTGTTGAGCAGTGTCTTGTGGGTAGGACACTGAAATGGTGAGGGGGTGAAAAGGAAGACTGGCTTTCAGGGAGAGAGGAAACATGGACTGCTCGTCACTCTTTCTGATCTTAATGAATGACCCCTCTCCTCTACTAGTTATTTGATAATGACTATTCAAAATTTCATTGTTCCCTTCTTTTTAGCTAGAATGGGTACTAGGAAAAAAGTTCACGCATTTGTCCGTGTCAAACCAACTGATGACTTTGCTCATGAAATGATCAGATACAGAGATGACGATAAAGTAAGTGCGATGTGTTTGCCTTCACCTGACTGGCCTCTCTGCCCACCTAGCGATAGTGTGACTCTATTTCCGAATGGCCTTTGAAGGACCAAGACAGAATTGGACAGGATCCAATCAAGTCCAAACTACCCCCTCACAATGCTGTTAATCAGGAAATTCATTAAAATCCCATCTTTAATTGTCTTTTAATAATTTTACCTTTAATAAATTAATAAGTTTACCTTTACTCTTGTATCTGACACAGAAAAATGGACATTTGTTCACATTCATAAAGCTTTCTAGTATTTGATTGGTCATTGTATAATCTCCCAAGGGGTGCAGTAAGAATATCTTGAGTTCATTACAAGGGGAAACTGCTCAAGCCTCAAAGGTCCCAGCAGTCAGAAAAGAGCTTACATGCAGCCCTGTGAAATGTGTCCTGCTGAGCATGGTTTTCAACGAACGTAGAAGCATAGAGCACTTAATGTGTGAATGAACCAAGTCTGTCTTTCTTGATTTTAATTTTTCTCCGTAGCCAGGTATGGGTCTTGCATGAGGGCAGTCAGTGTAAGATTTCAGCAAGAGTTTTATGTCAGAAGTTCCCATCAAGAAGATTGGAATCTACCATTGCCTTACCCAGTGTGTCCCTAAGCTAGCTGCTACCACAGTGGCTTACCTACTATGAAGGGGCATGCATCTAAAAATCTGCTCATTACAAGTACCCTGGGCACCCTCAATTTACTCTTAATTCCAATGAGTAACTGTGTCTGAGAAGTCCATAGCCTTCTCTGTGGCTGTCATTTAATCATCACTCACATTGGCCCATAGTGTGGAAGTAGGTGCTCACAACGCAGAGCTGAGGGAGGCCTCACTCAGTCACCAGAGTGATGGGGCTGGAGCCCAGGCCTCTGTCACCAGGCTCACTGCTCCCTCTGGCCTAATTCAAGGCCTGCCTATGTTTGTGGAATCTATCTAAATCTTGTTTAATAAAAACATGATAAATTTGATTGACCTCATATCATAGATGGGGGAACCAAGACAGATAGCACCCTGTGAACTAGGGTGAGAGGTACTAAAACTAGCAAGTGCTCCAGCCTCGTGATCCTTCCACCTCCCTGCAGCAGCTCCCTTCTCCCATCCCAAAGAATTCATCTGGAATATCAGCCCCTACGTGGGAGTCCCTGTTCATCCTGCAGTTCACTTCCTCTATTCCCTCCAGGTTAGGCCTCAGCTATCAGTGATTTTTTTATACCAGTTTCTGAACAAATAACATTTTTTTTCTTTCTCACTCTTTTTTCCTAGACCATTGATATTCACTTAAAAAAAGACATTCGGAGAGGAGTTGTCAATAACCAACAGACAGACTGGTCGTTCAAGTTGGATGGAGTTCTTCACGATGCCTCCCAGGACCTGGTTTATGAGACGGTTGCAAAGGATGTGGTTTCTCAGGCCCTCGAGGGCTATAATGGTAACTTAATTAATTAACTGTTATCTTATGTAAGAACCTGAGGAGCCTCTCCTTCAGTAAGAGATGCAAATATTTTATGGTGAATAAAATAAAACCTCACTTACATTTGTATGCTTATTTGTCTCCATGTTCTTACGGTGCAAAACATACTGTTGGTTTGTTGACATTGTGGGCATGGCGTGATCCAATGTCCTGGGATTCTACCTTCACAGGAAAATTAAGGCCAGGTGCAGTGGCTCATGCCTGTAATCCCAGCACTTTGGAAGGCTGAGATGGGCGGATCACGGGATCAGGAGTTTGAGACCAGCCTGACCAACATGGTGAAACCCCGTCTCTACTAAAAATACAAAAATTTAGCTGGTCATGATGTGCACCTGTAATCCCAGCTACTCAGGAGGCTGAGGCAGGAGAATCACTTGAACCCAGGAGGCGGAGGTTGCAGTAAGCTGAGATCACGCCACTGCACTCTAGCCTGGGTGACAGAGCAAGACTCCGTCTAAAAAAGAAAAGAAAATTAAAAGACTGTAGCTCTCTATAGGTCATAGGGGTTCAAATATTACCCTGTTTCAGATCTCTCAAATATTAGTTTTGAAGATGCATCTTTATGATGAATTTGATGGAGTCCAAACATTTGTCTCTCAGTTTCCTCCTAGGAGCTATTTTCATTGTTTGTTTTTTTGTTTTTTGCTTTCTTTTGAGATGAAGTTTCGCTCTTGTTGCCCAGGCTGGAGTACAATGGCGCTATCTCAGCTTATTGCAACCTCCACCTCCCGGGTTCAAGCGACTGTCCTGCCTCAGCCTCCCTAATAGTTGGGATTACAGGCGCCCTCCACCACGCCCAGCTAATTTTTTTGTATTTTTAGTAGAGACGGGGTTTCACTATGTTGGCCAGGCTGGTCTCGAACTCCTGACCTCAGGTGATCCACCCACCTCAGTCTCCCAAAGTGCTGGGATTGCAGGCGTGAGCTACTGCACCTGGCTCTTACTAGGAGCTATTTTCATTTATTTTTTTTATTTTTATTTATTTATTTATTTTTAAGACGGGGTTTCACCATGTTGGTCAGGCTGGTCTTGAACTCCCGACATCAGGTGATCCGTCCGCCTTGGCCTCCAAAGTGCTTGGATTACAGGCGTGTGCCACTATTTTCATTTATTCTACCAACACAATGTACGGTTGATATTCTAGTATAGGATTATATAAAAAAAAAAATTACTGTTTATAGACTTTGCCACCTGGTGGCTGCTAACTAGGATATTCTCTCTTTGCAAATTTAGGTTTTCTATTTAAAAGTCCGCTGAGTGTAGATGCTGTAATTGATCCTGAATGTGATACATAGATGTGGCCCCCACTGACTTCAGAAGGCTCTCTTTTGGTTTTCCTCATGCTCTGAGGGGATTGTGACCTTGAGGAGGTGGAGACAGAGGAACTAAGGCCCAGGGAGATTAACAGTCTTGAGCACTGGATGCTTCGGAACCACAGATGGGCTCTGAGTTGCAGCTGAAGTGACTGCTTCCTGTTCATTTGTTGGGTTAATAGACACCATTTCTGGCTCCAGCTCAAGATGCTGAATCAGGGCCCCTTGTGTAAAACCTGCTACCAGTCCCAAGAACTGAAGCGTCTGTGTGTCAAAGGCAAAAAATTTCCACAGCCCAGCATTGCCTGGGCAGATCTGCTGTGTAAATGCCCAGGGCAGCCTGTGGGGTGGGGTCTGGCTCAGGCTGCCCATGCTAAGAGGAAGAACAGACAGACAGGAGCTGGAGCTCAGGGTGACTGCATGGTTTGCGTCCCAGAGCCTGGTGGTGATGGTAAACCTAAAGGATGTTGCGAAGTGCAGTGAAAGTCTTCCCCGGGGTGGGCAGTGGACCAGATCAGGGACTGGTCATGGGGGTCCATTTCTGGAAGTAACGTGGAACCAACTAGGAGCCCTGTTTGATCCTGCAGGAATTCATAGTCTACAAAGAATTCACACCATTGACAGAAAATGCCCTTTCCACTCCATCTCTTCCTGGAGATTTTGAAAGCCCCTCTTTGCTTCTGTGGGAGAGTTGATGCCTCCTGCCAACCTGAGACCCTGGTAGTTCAAAGCTGTGCTAGAGAAGGGCTGGAGTCTAAGGCTCTTATCTCCCTCCTCATCTTTTTAGGAAAAGTTCCAGTTGCTCTATACCCTGAGATTCCCTGTTGTCCTCAGAAGCCCTAGGGCTGGATCATCTCTTGGTGGAGGGAACAGCAGAGCCTTGTGAAGACCACAGTTCAGGGCAGATGTCCTGGTTTTGACTGCTTTTGTCCCTGTTCCCCACCCACCCATGCTCTTCCATGGTGGAATTCCTGATCTCCTTGGCTGTTCCCACTGGCCATCTTCACGCAAAGGGCCCTGGCTGGCACCAGGCATGCTGAGGGATGGGAGAGTTATCCTTAGAGCTATTTTCCTAGATGTCACCGTGTTTTGAAATGTTTGCAGGCACCATCATGTGTTATGGGCAGACAGGAGCTGGCAAGACATACACCATGACGGGGGCAACTGAGAATTACAAGCACCGGGGGATCCTCCCTCGTGCCCTGCAGCAGGTAGTGAGTGGGCCCAAGGGTGGGGATGCCACACAGGTCCCCTCTCTCTGCCATAGATGTTACCAACCCGAGGCCAGCTACTAGAGACAGTGGGGGACCAGGCCTCAAAGGAGCTGCAGGGGGTGCTGGTGCTGGAGACAACATACACAGAGCTCTGGAGTCAGTGGAGTCAGGCCTCAGGAAACCAGGAGGTTGGGTTTCAGACTCTGACCCACACCCGCACTGAGCCTGTTTCCTCATTTGGGAAGGAGGGAGTCCGGCATGCTAATCAGCCTCTTGCTGCTCCAATGGTCTGTGATCCTGTAATTAAGGATTTGGAGGTCCTAATCATGTTTCTTCCTGGTTTTAATGAGGGGCATATGGACCCTTGCAGAGCTTCCTTACTGGCCTACTCTGGCTTGTTTCACCACCACAGCCCCTGAAAGATCAAAAGCAAGACGCAGGGCATGACCTGAGCTTTCAGGACTGTGTCAGCCCTGGGGGGGGGTCTCAATAGCATACCTGAAGATAGGACAGAAGGGTCTTCCTTTGGGCCCCACTAGCCTGGGTTCTATAAAGACCCTCTGGTCAGAGGTAGGAGGCAAAAGACTTTCCCCGAAAGCATCTTGGCAGTTTTACAGCCCTGTCCTATAAAAAGTGTAGACATTCCTTTAGAATGTAAACTATCCATGCTCCCGTTTTTGGAGCAATATCCTTAATATCCCACTGTTAAAGCTTCATTATCTTAGCATCTTAGCTAGCCCAGTGTCACTAACAGAAATATACTGTAAGTCCAATGCAGTTTTGAGTTTTCCAGTAAAAAACTTTTAAAAAAGTAAAAATAAACAGATGAAATTAATTTTAATGATATATTTTATTTAGATATATTCAAAATACTTGCGTCTGTAATCAATATGAACTTATTGAAATATTTTACATTCTTTTTCTTATACAAAGTCTTTGAAATCCGGTACATATTTTATACTTGGAGCACATTTCAGTTTCGGCATAAACACTATCAGAAATACTTGATCTGGGCTGGGTACTTGATCTGGGCCTGGGATTATGCCTGTAATCCCAGCACTTTGGGAGGCCGAGACAGGTGGATCACCTGAAGTCAGGAGTTCGAGAACAACCTGGCCAACATGGTGAAACCCTCTCTCTACTAAAAATAAAAAATTATCTGGGTATGGTGACATGTGCCTGTAATCCCAGCTACTCAGGAAGCTGAGACAGGAGGATTGCTTGAACCTGGGAGGCGGAGGTTGCAATGAGCCGACATTGTGCCACTGCACTCCAGCCTGGGTGACAGAGCGTGACTCCATCTCCAAAAAAGAAAAAAAAAGAAGAAATGCTTAATCTGTATTTAGATTTCATAAAATGTTAAAAAAGTAAATTTATATACCCAAGGTATTCCAGACATACTTAAAGTTTACCAATAACTGAATTATCAGTTTTTAAATTTAAATGTAATTAAATAAAATTTAAAATTCAGTTCATTTGTACTAGCCACATTTTAGGTACTCAGCAGCCATCTATAACTCATGTCTACCATTTTGAACAGCACAAGTTTAAATTCTTACAAGAAGGCAGGACCTCAGGGATTATCTCTTCCTTGATAAGTACTAGGGAGGGCATTAGGAGTTGAGAAGGCTGCATTCTGGTTTTACTTCTACTCTTACTAGCTGAGTGACCATAGACAAATAATTTTATTTCGTGGTGCCTTCCACAAGTAGGTATTGCCGCTGCACTGCCTCAATCACAGAGATTTATATGAGGGTGGAATAAAATAGATTTAAAAGAAGCATATAAATGATGAGATTCCATAAAATAAGAAATCCTCACTCCAGAGTCCTTTCCGCTCATGATACCTCTACTTCTTGAGATGCTTCAAGTGTTAGCCAGTCTGATGTCAAGCCTGGAAAAACTACAAGATGATAATAAATATCCCCCAATTCCTTTAAGACAAGAATTATTCTATATGTCTTGATGTTCCCTTCTGAAGTAAGAAGCTCCCTTACACTAACTGGCTGTTGGAGTTCTGCTCTTGGTGACCAGTGTATAATCTCTCATCTAGGTTTTTAGGATGATCGAAGAACGTCCCACACATGCCATCACTGTGCGTGTTTCCTACTTGGAAATCTATAATGAGAACCTGTTTGATCTCCTGTCCACTCTGCCCTATGTTGGACCCTCAGTCACACCAATGACCATCGTGGAAAACTCTCAAGGGGTCTTCATTAAGGGCTTGTCAGTCCACCTCGCAACTCAAGAGGAGGATGCGTTCAGCCTCCTTTTTGAGGTGAGATAACAAAACCTAAGGTTCTTTTGCTTCTCCCGTTCCCTTTCTCCTTCTCAGTTTTTCTTTTTCTTTTTTTTTTCTTTTTTTCTTTTTTGAGACATGATCTTGCTTTGTCTCCAGCACTAGAGTATACTGGCATGAACGTGGCTCACTGCAGCCTCGACCTCCTGGGCTCAAGTGGTCCTTCTGCCTCAGTCTCCCAAGTAGCTGGGACCACAGGCACATGCCATCATGCCCACCTAATTTTTTTTTTTTTTTTTTTTGTAGAGACAAGGTCTCACCATGTTGCCCAGACTGATCTTGAACTCCTAGGCTCAAGTGATCCTCCCGCCTCAGCCTCTCAAAGTGCAGGGATGACAGGCAAGCCACTGTGACCAGCCAGTTTTTTTACTTACTTTGATTATCAGAATGGAAGTTAATATATGCACATTAGGCAAGTTTGGATAGTGCTAAAAAATATATAGGAAAAAAAAAAGAATTTCATTTCCTTTTCCCTTCCAGTTACATAAATAAAAAGAAAAGAAAAAAATGTTTCATGCATAATCTGTTTTTTACATAAGGCAACAATAATGTATATTTTAGCTTATTTCCTTCCAATCTTTTTTCCTGTGCAGTGTTTTCTTTACATAGTTGAATTATTCTTATGTCTTTTTTTTCAGTTAATATTAAATTATGAGCTCTTGTGTGGAGAACATAAGAATTAGCATCCTTACTATATAAAAGCTCTTAGAGGCTGGGCATGGTGGGCTCACACCTGTAATCCCAGCACTTTGGGAGGCCAAGGTGGGTGGATCACTTGAGATCAGGAGTTCGAGACCAGCTGGGCCAACATGGTGAAATCCCGTCTCTACTAAAAATACAAAAATTAGCTGAGAGTGGCGGCACACACCTGTAATCCCAGCTACTCAGGAGGCTGACGCAGGAGAATTGCTTGAACCTGGGAGGCGGAGATTGCAGTGAGCCGAGATCGCACCATTGCGCTCCAGCCTGGGCGACAGAGCAAGACTGTCTCAAAAAAATAAATAAAAGCTCTTAGAAACCAGTCAAATGGGCTGGGCACAGTGGCTCACGTTTGTAATTCCATCACTTTGGGAGGAGGCCAAGGTGGGCAGATCACTTGAGCTCATGAGTTCGAGACCAGCCTGCACAACACAGTGAAACCCTGTCTCTACCAAAAATACAAAAATTAGCCAGGCATGGTTAGCACTTTGAGAGGCTGAGGTGGGAGGATACACTTGAGCCCAGGAGGTAGAGGTTGCAGGGAGCCAAGATCATGCCACTGCACTCCAGCCTGAGTAATAGAGCAAGACTCTGTGTCAAAAACAGGAAAGAAAGAAATCAATCAAGTGTATGTTATTCTTTTAGAAGTCATGTAGGCTGGGAACTCTTTTTTTTTTTTGCGAGGTCTCGCTATGTTCCCAGGCAATGGGCATGTGTGAGGTGGCTATTCACAGGCGTGATCATAGCGACTTCTCACAACATAGCAACTTAATTCCTCAATGTCAATAGCAGGATCTTTTTTAAAGGGTCAGAAAGACAAGGCAAGGCCAAGCATGGTGGCTCACGCCTGTAATCCCAGAATTGAGAGGCCAGGGCAGGCAGATCACTGGAAGTCAGGAGTTTGAGACTAGCCTAGCCAACATGGTAAAACCCCCTCTCTACTAAAAATAAAAAGCAAAAAGAAAGACAAGGCAAAAGGGTACTTCAGAAGGGGTACTGAAGAATAAAGGTGAATGACTGGATGTGGTGGCTCATTCCTGTAATCTCAGCACTTTGGGAGGCTGAGTCAGGAAGATTGCTTGAGCTCAGGAGTTTGAGACCAGCATGGGCAACACAGCGAAACCCTGTGTCTACAAAAAATCTATAAATTAGCTGGGCATGGTGGCCTGCACCTGGGGTTTTAGCTGCTCGGGAGGCTGAGAAAGGAGAATCACTTGAGCCTGGGAGGTGGAGGTTACAGTAAGCCAATATCACGCCACTGCACTCTAGCCTGGACAACAGAGTGAGACTGATCTCAAAAAAAAAAAAAAAAAAAAAAAAGGTGAAGTGAACCCTTATATTCTTGGTGAGTGTCACTGGATTTGTAGAACAAGCCTGACCACAGACTATAGCCTCGTTGCTCTAAGCTATAGAGGTATAGCCACGGGTCTGCTAGGCTTGCTCCATAGCCTCAGGCCTTCCCTCTTCAGCAGGTGCTCTCCTCTCCCCCAGGGTGGGCCGTCCCCTGCCCCCACTTTGGGGCTTGTTCATAGCATTTCTCATTGGCATTTAAAGATACATCGGTCTATCCCTCAAGGACCTTTTTCTCCAAGAACAGCCATTTCCACCACATTCCTTTTTAAGTATATTCTGGTCATAAGGCCCACTCCTATAAATTAGAGGCAAGGGCCTACTGTCCCTTTAAAAATACAAATTAATAGGTCAGGTACAGTGGCTCATACATGTAATCCCAGCACTTTAGGAGGCCAAGGTGAGCAGATCTCTTGAACTCATGAGTTCCAGACCAGCCTTGGCACATGGTGAAACCCTGTCTCTACAAAAAATACAAAAATTAGCCAGGTGTAGTAGTGGACACTTGTAGTCCCAGCTACTTGGGAAGCCAAGGTGGGAGGATGGTTTGGGCCTCGGAGGCAGAGATTGCAGTGAGCTGAGATCGTGCCACTGCATTCTAGTATGGGTGACAGACTGAGATGCTCTCTCAAAAAAAAAAAAAAAAAAAAAAAAAAATTAATTGTGAACGCTAAATAAATATAAATACAAATTATTATTGTTTTTAAAGTAATACATGGTCACTAAAAAAAAACCCACAAAACTGTATAAAAAAGAAAAAGTAACCTATAAACCCCAACTCAGAAGCAACTATTATTGACATCTTAGTAGCAGAATTCTGCTTATTTCTTCTGTGAATGCTTTTGCATTCCTTAGATCATACCATAATATGATTTTGGATTCTTCATTTCTGTTATTAAAAACTATGTGTCAGCATTTTCCTGGCTGCCTAATATTCCATTGTACACATAGATCATTCCCAAATTGTTGGACATGCAGGTTGATTCTGATTCAATATTTCTAAACATTTTGAAGTCTCTTCATTTTTTTTTGAGTCAGAGTTTTGCTGTTGTCCCCCAGGTTGGAGTACAATGACACAATCTTGGCTCACTGCAACCTCTGCCTCCCAGGTTAAAGCAATTCTTCTGCCTCAGCCTCCTGAGTAGCTGAGATTATAGTCACAAGTCACCACACCCAACTAATTTTTGTATTTTTAGTAGAGACAGGGTTTCAGCATGTTGGCCAGGGTGGTCTCAAACTCCTGACCTCAGGTGATCCACCTGCCTCGGCCTCCCAAAATGCTGGGATTACAGGCGTGAGTCACCGCGCCTGGCCCAGGGCTCTTGATTTTTTATTGTCACTTTGTTTTCCAGAAAGCTATAGCAATTCACACATCCCCAGCATCAGGTGAAAGTGTAGATGCGGACTCCAATTTGACTCCCTTTCTATTAGTTTATAAAAGAGGTTTGCCTGGAAGCCCAGCTGATTGCAGCGACATGAGTCCACTTGTGTAGCTATCGGTATGATTGAAAAACAACCCAAATACCTTGTCATTTTAGTTTTTCACAAATTGTCTATGATTCCCTTCCTCTTCAGGGCGAGACCAACAGGATTATAGCCTCCCACACTATGAACAAGAACTCTTCCAGATCTCACTGCATTTTCACCATCTACTTGGAGGTAGGTACAAGCTCCTTGATCAGCCCAGGTTGGGCAGTCAATTCCCATGGGGCCGGCTCAGTCAGAAACTTCTCCCTGTGACAGTCTAACTTCTGCCTGGATGTTTTGCAGGCCCATTCCCGGACCTTATCAGAGGAAAAGTACATCACTTCCAAAATTAACTTGGTGGATCTGGCAGGCTCAGAGAGGCTGGGGAAGTCTGGGGTAAGTGATGGGGGATGGAGTTGCTAGTCAGTAAGCCGCGAGCCCTTTTTCTGGCACAGTGCCCACACATTTGGGCCATTACTCACTGGATATTTGTGAACACAGTCCTGAGCTAGGCAAAGTGGGAAATATGGACTTGCTGGCTGGGCAGGACTGGCAAAGGTGGAACGGCTGTTACTGAGGGGTGGTTCCTACCTCAGAGGACTTTCGTAAACATTAAATGAGAGAGTGCCCTCCATATTCTTAGCAAAGTGCCTGGCACTCAGTGCTCAGTAAATGTTCCTTGCTAGTATAACATTTCTCCGTGTGTGTATTTGTTGTTGTTGTTTTGAGACAGTCTTGCTCTGTCTCTCAGGCTGGGGTACAGTAGCGCAAACACGACTCACTGCAGCCTTGACCTCCCAGGCTCAAGTGATCCTCACACTCCAGCCTCCCAAGTATCTGAGACCACAGGTGCGTACCACCATGATGGGCTAATTTTTAAATTTTTTTGTAGAGATGGGGTCTTGCTACATTGCCAAGGCTGAACTCCTGGGCTCAAGCAATCCTCCTGCTTCGGCCTCTCAAAGTGCTGGGATTACAGCCATGAGCCACTACACCTGGCTTCTTTGTGAATGAATATGAGTATTCATATGAGGATTTGCATGATTATTTCAAATAAATATTTGTATGAGTGTATTAGCACAAGTATTAACACGAGTGTTCAGATGCGCATTTGTATGTGCATTCATGAGTGTGTGAATATTCATAGGATTCTTTGCTTAAGTATCTGGACAAATATTCCAGTGCATATTCATGTTAGTGTGAATCTTTGAGTGAATGTCCACATGAATATTCATGTAAGCATTCACATTCGCATGAGCATTCACGTGAGTGTTCGCGTAAGTATTTCTGAGTTTTGGTATTACCATTATTAGCCCAGGATGGAATACAATCCCATGACATTGAGGGAAGACCCTGGTTCTGGGAAGGAGGCTGTGACCTGATTACAGACTTATAGCATTTCTCCAGACCAGGAAGACTGCTATTCTTTGGTGGTGGTTATTGTTTTGAGATGGAGTTTTGCTCTTGTTGCCCAGGCTGGAGTGCAATGGCACAATATCAGCTCACCACAACCTCCTCCTCCTAAGTTCAAGTGATTCTCCTACCTCAGCCTCCCAAGTAGCTGAGATTACAGGCATGCGCCACCACACCTGGCTAATTTTGTAGTTTTAGTAGAGATGGGGTTTCTCCATGTTGGTCAGGCTGGTCTTGAACTCCTGACCTCAGGTGATCCACCCGCCTCGGCCTCCCAGAGTGCTGAGATTATAGGTGTGAGCCACTGTGCCCAGCCAAAGACTGCTATTCTTAGTGGGGCAGCTACTTCATTCCATCCAAAGTAGAACTGACCTTTGCTTTGTAGTCTGAGGGCCGAGTCCTGAAGGAAGCCACCTACATCAACAAATCGCTGTCATTCCTGGAGCAGGCCATCATTGCCCTCGGGGGACCAGAAGCGGGACCATATCCCCTTTCGGCAGTGCAAGCTCACCCATTCTCTGAAGGACTCGTTAGGTGAGGGGGTACAGTTGCTGCCCAGGGAGGAGGGTCTGTGTCTTTGGGAAGGAACAGGTTTGGCACATCTGCCACTGATGATAATAAAATTGCTCCCTCCTGGTGGCATGGATTCATGTGCAGCACATTCACAGTGACTTCAGACACCTGGAAAGGCAGAATCAAGCCCCTGCCCAGAACACACCATGCTATTCACTCCTCAGAACCTTCCTTAGGCTTTTACCTGTGCTGGGAAACCTCTTCTCCCCTTGTCCCTAGGGGACAGCTGGCAGAATCCTTCACAGCCTGAAGACTTGGGGTGAGGGCCTCTCTCCCATGATGTCTTCCCTTTCCCTGCAACCTTCTGGACAGGGCAGCAGGGGGCTGTGTCTTATCATCCCCATGGCCCTAGGCCTTTGTGTTGAGCCTGACGATACAGTCACTAGTGTCTGATGGTTATCTGAGTGCCACCCTTAGCAAAGCTTCCACTCACACCTCCCTCTCCTGCCCCACCCCTCCCTGCCCTGTATCATCTCTCCTCTGCTGTTTTCTCCTGGATCCTCTTTTAGATACATCTGGTGGCCTCTTTCTCTCTTCCCCTTACCTCCCAGCCTCACAGATGCGTATGTCCTCTCTGACCTTGTCTCAGTTCAGGCTGCTATAAGAAAATACCATAAACTGCCAGGCACAGTGGCTCTTGCCAGTAATCCCAGGACTTTGGGAGGCTGAAGGGGGTGGATCACCTGAGGTCGGGAGTTCGAGATCAGCCTGACCAACATGGAGAAAACCCGTTTCTACTAAAAATACAAAATTAGCCAGGCGTGGTGGCACATGCCTGTAATCCCAGCTACTCGGGAGGCTGAGGCAGGAGAATCGCTTGAACCCAGGAGGCAGAGGTTGCGATGAGCCAAGCTCGTGCCATTGCACTCCAGCCCAGGCAACAAGAGCGAAACTCTGTCTCAAAAGAAAGAAAATACCATAAACTAAGTGGCTTAAGCAGTAGGCATTTATTTCACATAGTTCTGGAGATTGGAAAGTTCAAGACCCAAGTGCCAGCAGATTCAATGCCTAGTGAGGGCCTTCTTCCTGGCTTGCAGATGGCCACCTTCTTGCTGTATCCTCACATGGAAAGAAAGAGAGGGCCCTGGTCTCTTTTCTTATAAGGACACTAACCCCATCACGGGGGCCCCACCCTCATGACTTTAACTAAACCAAATTACCTCCCCCCTTCCAAAGTCTTCACAACTGAATACCATCACATCGGGGGTTACGACTTCAACATATGAATTTTGTAAGGACAAAAACATTCAGTCCTGGCCAGGTGTGGTGGCACACACCTGTAATCCCAGCATTTTGGGAGGCTGAGGCAGGAGGATCGCTTGAGGCCAGGAGTTCAAGACCAGCCTGGGCAACATAGCAAGACCTTGTCTCTACTAAAAACAAAAAAAAAAATTAGCCAGGTGTGGTGGCATGCACTTGTAGTCCCAGCTACTTGGGAGGCTAAGGCAAGAGGATTGCTTGAGCCCAGGAGATTGAGGGTGCAGTGAGCTATAATCATGTCACTGCACTCCAGCCTGGGTGACATAGTGAGACCCTGTTTCAAAAAACAAAAAACATTCAGTGTATAACAGACCCCACCAGCTCCTTTGGAGCAGAAAAACCACACGGTTCACAGTCCCTTCTGTATCTTGCTTTCTGCAGGGGGGAAACTGCAACATGGTCCTCGTGACAAACATCTATGGAGAAGCTGCCCAGTTAGAGGAAACGGTATGTAAAGACAGTCAATGAAGCCAGGTGGGAATCCCTCCTCATGGGTGCCAGGGCAGGGTAAGCCTGGCTAAGCTGGCACAGTGACCATAGACATTGTCAAGAGTGAAAGGATCCAGGCGTGAGTCAGAGCCACAGTTGCTGAGGGGGCCCAGAGCCAGGTTCCACACACGAATCAGTAAGCTGTGTGGAGGAAGAGGGCCAGGCAGGAGGTGGGCTCAAGCTGTATGGAGGAAGAGGGCCAGGCAGGAAGTGGGCTCATCGTGGGGGACTGTGCGAGGAGGGAGGCTGAGAGCCAGCTTTGTGGAGACAGGCATCACATTTCCTGGGGTGCTGCTCCTGGAATTGGGATCGAGAAGGATCATTGATCACTTGTTCTTTATAATCATACACATTTAAACATCTTGAAACCCCCACAGGGTTCCAGGCTTTGGCTATAAGGCCAGTATGAGCAGATGGTATTAAGCACCTGCCATGTGCACCGTGGTAAGGAGGAATAGCCTGGAAGAAATTAGTCATAAATGGCCTTGGGCCTCAGCATCCTCAATCCAGAAAGAGAGGGAAGCCATAGTCCTAAGTGATGTGAGGCCCAGAGAGAAGAGACCTTCAGAGGAGGCCAGGATGGGGGTGAAGGGAAACTTTTCCTTAAGCTGGAGTTGGGCACTGAGCTGGCTGAGGTTAAAGGATTGGCAGTAGGATGAGCAGAGGTACTCCTGGCAGAGGTAACAGTGGGACTGAAGATGTGACCCATACCAGGAACATCTGACTGCTGTGGGAGTTTGGGGGTCTCAGGAAGAAGAAGAAAAGAAATCACAGGGGCTGAATGGGCCCTGGTGGCCCGGCTGAGGCCTTGGCTCTTCCACAGGTGGCTGGAGCTGTCACAGCATTTGAGTAGGGTAAGGCTGTGGCCAGAGGTGGGGATTACTCAGGGAGATTATCCACGTGGCAGGATGGTGGCCTGGAGAAGGGAGAAGCTTGTGAGAATTAGAGGCAGGAATAAAGGTCTAGCCCAGTGACACAGGTGAGTCCACACAGCTGAGCACCTTCAGCCTGGGGCTTTCCCAACTTTCCTCTGAAGTGCCACCCATGGTAAGTAAGACAGACTAGGAAAGCTATCATTAGACATTTTACTTTTCAAGTGTGGAAGTTTAAGGCAAGCTTCAGTCACCTGGAGAATCCACTTAGGTGAAACAGGTTTTTTCCAAAGATGCTTCAGGGCAAGACATGCCTGCACAGTCTCCCAGCTGTGTGCATTAGGGACTGTCCCAGCTTCCAAGGAGAGTACTCCTGTCATACATCCAGCACCCTGGGACTTGGGAGGCAGGGCAGGAGAGCTCCAGCTGACATGCAGGTAGCATCCCCAGAGGAAGGCTTCTGGAACCTTTTGGTCTCATGGGATAAAAAAAAGCATAGTTGAGGCCAGGTGCAATGGCTCATGCCTGTAATCCCAGCACTTTGGGAGGCCAAAGTGGGTGGATCACTCCTTGAGGTCAGGAGTTTGAGACCAGCCTGGCCAACATGGTGAAACCCCATCTCTACTAAAAATACAGAAATTAGCAGGGCATGGTGGTAAGCGCTTGTAATCCCAGCTACTCGGAAGGCTGAAGCAGGACAATTGCTTGAATCCTGGAGGCGGAGGTTGCAGTGAGCAGAGATTGGGCCACTGAACTCCAGCCTGGGTGACAGAGCAAGACTCCATCTCAAAAGAAAAAAAAGCATGTTATAAGAAAGATGTCCTCCAAGACAGTAGAAGCTCCTCATCTCCCTTTACCTCCTGTTATGCTTACAGGTCAGGAAGCAACTTTCCTGGTACCTTCAGTCTCAAGGGCTTGTACCCATACCACTTGGGGTCTCTGCCCAGGACTGAACCCACAGAGCGCAGAGGAACTGTTGGAGGGTCTCAGGGGTTTATTGGGGATACGGAAGCTAGTGATTCTCTTCTCCATATGTGTTGAAACTTTAAAACTGTTCTCATTATGGATTGTATTGCTTTATGCAGTGACACTGTACATGTATGTGTGAGTAACCACAGCGATGGGTCATGGCCGTACTCACTGCTGTGCTTGGAGCAGGAGAGTCTGACTTGGCCCTGCGCAGAAGCAACACCACCTGTAATGACTGAGACGCCTTCCTGAGGACTCACCGTGAGCCTGCTCTAAACAGAGCACATTATACACCTTATAAAGGCAGCTCTCCCCTCACCTGACAGAGAATTTGTGAGATCTGTCAATGGCCATGCAGGTGGTCAGTAGCTGTGCTCTCAGCCACCAGAGTAGACCGCCCAAGGAAGAGCCCTTTCAGTCTTTCCTCTGGGCCACTTAGGAGCGAGCCATCCCTACTCCTGGCCTGCTTCCTCATTTTAGGATCATTCATTGAGATATGAGACAGCCCAGGATGGTCTGAGGCTGGAATCTCTGGGCCTGCCTCTGAGGCCACTGGCTGTTCCTCACTGCCGAGGAGGAGCCCTCCATCCCTCAGCTAGCATCTGCAGTAGTGCGATCTTGGCTCACCGCAGCCTCCACCTCCCGGGTTCAAACAATTGTCCTGCCTCAGCCTCCCGAGTAGCTGGAATTACAGACATGCTCCACCATGCCTGGCTAATTTTGTATTTTTAGTAGAGACGAGGTTTCTCCATGTTGGTCAGGCTGGTCTCAAACTCCCAACCTCGGGTAGTCCACCTGCCTCGGCCTCCCAAAGTGCTAGGATTACAGGCATGAGCCACCACGCCCGGCCAATATTTCAGTAATTTTTAAATGTTGATTACATGTTGAAATTGTAGTATTTTGGGGCCAGGTACAGTGGCTCACACTTGTAGTCCCAGCTATTCAGGAGGCTGAGGTAGGAGGATTGCCTGAGCCCAGAAGGTTGAGGCTGCAGTTAGCTGTGATTGTGCCACTGCACTCCAACCTAGATGACAGAGCAAGACCCTGTCTCAAAAAAATAAAACAAAACAAACAAAAAACCCCACAAACAAACAAAGCATAATATTTTGGATATCTTGGGTTAAAATTTAAATAAAACATATTAATATTATTTTCATCACCTTTTCCTATATGGTTACTAGAAAATGTAAAATTACATATATTTTTACATAAATTATGTAGGCTTACATTTGTAGTTTGCATTATATCTCTGTTGGACATGGCTGATGAGACCCTGAAAATTGCATGAAGGAGGCAGAACACTGATTTGTGGAAGGGGCAGAGACCTTTCATGTGAAGGAAAACCAGGAGGGCTTTAGGAAGGAAGCTGGTTTTCAGCTGAGCCTGGAAGAGAGAGTGGAACGTGGGAAGGCAGACAGCATAGGAGGACGGAAAAGGGTACTCCAGACAGGGGTTGCCTGAGCAGAGGCCTAGAGGTAGAAGATGGTCAGGTTTGGATGAAGAAATAGACCAGTACGTATCCTCATAGTTTATATGACGAGGACCAGGCTGCCATATGTGCCCTCTGTCAGCTTCCTGCTCTTCTCATGGGGTCCTCATACCCAGGAACCCTTTTCACCAATGTCCTCCAGGGGAAGGGAACCAACATGGGTTGACAAGGGAGCCTGAGGAGCCAGGAAAGGGCAGGCAGGGTCTCTGAGAAGGCCGGTCTCTTGGGGCCTCACTTTAGTGGCGAGCCATCTGACACCTACCTTGTCTGTTTTTCAGCTGTCTTCACTGAGATTTGCCAGCAGGATGAAGCTAGTCACCACTGAGCCTGCCATCAATGAAAAGTATGATGCTGAGGTACAGCAGGGATTGTGGGCAGTTGTCCCACTGCAGGGAAGGTGTATGGGTTTGCTACTTGGGTCACACAAGCCTGGCTTCCCTTCCTGCCTAAACCAAAGATCCCCATGCAGCCCTGGGTCAGTCCCTTTCCATACCTGGACTGGCCAGAGTCTTCAGAGTCCCTGGAGACCTTTAGGGGCTGAAATGGGGTGAAAGGGCAAGGTCAGGCCACCAACAAGTTCACATGTGGGGCTGTAGGAACTCTGGGTGCTGTAGGCTTCTATATGAGATTTCCTTCGAGCTAAGGGCTAAAGTAGTGTGGACCATCTTTCAGAATCACTTGGCTATATCACTGCAGAACAGAGCTGGCCAATCAGAGGGGGTGCTCAGCATCACCATTAACCAGGGGAAATACAAATTAAAACCTCAGTGAAATTCTACCCTCAACTTAGCAAAAACTAGAATGATGATGAGAATGTGGAGAAATGGAAACTCTTGTCCACTTTGGTCAAAGTGTAATTGATACAACCACTTTGGAGAGCATTCTGGCAACATCTGTATGGTACAAGCACATTTATTGTTAATTTGGCTTTCTTCTAAGATGCTTACGGAATCATAGCTCACAGAGAAGGAGGATTTGCAAGCCCTAATGTCGACAAGCCAGTTAAACTTTTCAGATTCTAAATCTTGAAGGAAAATGACAGTCACTGTGGCTCTGTGGAACAAACCCATGGTTTGGAGATTGGGGGAGGGAGCGGAGCTTAGAGCAGTTGTTCTCACATGAGAAGGCATCAGAATCACCTGGCTGATGCGGAACCACACATCACTAGATCCATTCCCAGTGATTCTGAGAGTTTCTGATTCCCAATTTTTTTTCTTTTCTTTTTAAAATTTTCATCTTAAGGTCGGCTTCTATCCCATTTCTAGTAAGTTTTTAAGCCCTTTTATGACACTGATACCTGCTCTCTTGGGGCCACACTTTGAGAACCACTGGCATCCTAGTGAAGGCCATGGCAGCTGGATTGGGCTCCCCTGGGTTTAGCACTCTGCTCTTTCCTCCATTAGCTGTATATAGTCTCAGCAAAATACCTAGAGTTTTTTTTTTGTGTGTGTGTGTGTGTTTTTTTTGTTGAGACAGAGTCTCCCTGTGTCACCTGAGCTGGAGTGCAGTGGTGCGATCTCAGCTCACTGCAACCTCTGCCTCTGGGATTCAAGTGATTCTCTTGTCTCAGCCTCCTGAGTAACTGGGACTACAGGCATGTGCCACCATGCCCAGCTAATATTTGTTTTTTTGTTCTTTGAGACAGAGTCTTGCTCTGTCGCCCAGGCTGGAGTGTGGTGGTGCAATCTCAGCTCACTGCAACGTCCACCTCCAGGGCTCAAACCATTCTCTTGCCTCATCCTCCCAAGTAGCTGGGACTACAGGCACCCACCATCACAACCAGCTAATTTTTGTGTATTTATTAGAGACAGGGTTTCACCATGTTGGCCAGGCCGGTCTCGAACTTCTAACTTCAGGTGATCCACCTGCCTAGGCCTCCCAAAGTGCTAGGATTACAGGCATGAGCTGCCACACCCGGCCAAAATACCTATGCTTTCTAAGGCTCAGTTTCTTCATTTGTAAATTGGGTAGATAACAGAATCCATGCTCAAAGAGATCTTATGAAGAATGAGATAATGTGTAGAAACCTCTCAGCATTTAGTGCTGTCATGGGGTAGATGTTCAGTGAATGTTGGTCAGCACTCCTCCCCCATCTGCAGTGTTGCTTCTAGGTGTATATAGTCTAGAGACATTCTCACATGGGTGAGAGACTATAGAAGTCACTACTACAACAAGCACTGTGAGCGCCATTCATCTATAGAGTCTGTAAGTCTCTTTATAGACTTATTGTTGTAGTGATTAAACAGTGACTCTTTATAGCACTTACCGTAATAGTGAAAAATTAGGAACATAATCAATATCCTTTAACAGAAGAGTAGCTAAATAAGTTGTGGGATGAGGGAGCCAGAGCTAGAGTTACCAACGTGGATAAATCTCAAATGAGAAAAAAAAACTAGATGCCTGAAGTGGCCCAAATGACAGCCTCTGTTATTTACACCACATATAAAAACATGCAGAGAGATGCTGATATCAATAATGGATATAAGTGTGCAGTGAAAGAAAAAGTGCATAGCATGAAAACACCCAGACTGAGGCCAGAGGTTCCTTTTGGGATGGGAAGGGAGTGGATTTGGAGCGTGGCATACAGAAGCTTCACATTTATCTGAAATGTTTTACTTCTTAAAAAAAAAATCCCTGGGTTGAGCGCAGTGGCTCATGCCTGTAATCCCAGCACTTTAGGAGGCCGAGGCAGGCAGATCACTTGAGCCCAGGAGTTTGAGACCAGCTTGGACAACATAGAGAAACCATGTCTCTACTAAAAAATACAAAAATTAGCCAGGTGTGATGGTGCATACCTGTAATTCCAGCTGCTCGGGAGGCTGAGGCATGAGAATCGCTTGAGCCTGGGAGGCAGAGGTTACAATGAGCCAAGATCATGCCACTGCACTCCAGCCTGGGCAACAGAGCAAGACTCTGTCTCAAAAAAAAAAAAAAAGCAACCCTGAGGCCAATATGACAGCATGCTGTTGAAGTCACATTTTGGGGTGGTTTGTCCAGGTTTAATGGCATTATTTTGTATGATTTTCTGTATTCTTCAAGATTTTCTTATCTGTTCTTTTTCTTTTGTTCTTTTTTGAGACAGAGTCTCGCTGTCACCCAGGCTGGAGTGCGATGGTGTGATCTCAGCTCACTGCAACCTCCACCTCCTGCGTTCAAGAGATTCTTTTGCCTCAGCCTCCTGAGTAGCTGGGATTACAGGCGCCCGCCACCCCACCCAGCTAGTTTTAGTATTTTTAGTAGAGACGGGGTTTCATTGTGTTGGCTGGTCTCCAATTCCTGACCTCATGATCCACCCACCTCAGCCTCCCAAAGTGGTGGGATTGCAAGTGTGAGCCACCTCGCCTGGCCTTCTTATCTTTTCTTATTTGGTGTTCCCTTAGCTCAGGATAATCAACGTGGCTACCTGTGAACCTGGCTGGGTGGACGTTGTACCTGTCTCCAAGGTTTTTCATGCCCCTATTTTTATTTTTTGACAAGGTCTTGCTTGTCACTCACGCTGGAGTGCAGTGGTGCTGTCGTGGCTTGCTGCAGCCTCAACTGCCTCGGCTCAACTAATTCTCCCACCTCAGCCTCCCAAGTAGCCGGGACCACAGGCCTGCGCCACCACACCTGACTAATTTTTTTTTCTGTAGCGACGGGATCTCCCTATGTTGCCCAGGATGGTCTTGACCTCCTGGGCTTGGGGGATCCTCTTGCCTCAGCCTCCCAAAGTGCTAGGATTACAGGTGTGAGCCACCATGCCTGGTGAAGTTGGAGGATCATGCTCTTTCATGTAATTTCTGTTCTAAGATCTGCACGGTTGGTCCTGGACAGCTGAGTGAGTCTCTGTGCCATCCAGTGCGAATGTGTTTATAATCTTTCTGTTCGACATTTTTCTTTTCTTTTTTTTTTTTTTTTAGAGACGGGGTTTCACCATGTTGGCCAGGCTGGTCTTGAACTCCTGACCTCAGGAGATCCACCTGCCTCGGCCTCCCAAAGTGCTGGGATTACAGGCGTGAGCCACCACGTCCAGCCTCAACATTTTTCTTTACAAACATGAGTTCTTGAGAGAGAAGTGGAAAAATTATTTTGGTTGCTGCCTTTCCTAGACTGTAGGCAGTATTCTCAGGTCGTTTTCAGCACTGTCTTCGGTATTGACACCTGTTTTCAAGGGGGTGGAATCGCTTCTTCAGAATTTCTTTGGCGGGTAGGGCTGGCTATAAGGCAGAAGACTGGGTTCCTAATCCACTTCTACCACGAGCTCTCTGTGGCAAGTTGCTCTGACGCTCTCAGCCTCAGGGTCGTCCTCTGTGAACAAGGAAGTTGGCCTGGTGACCTCCAGTGACCCTCCCACTCTGTCAGTCTGTGATTCTGTGAAGTGATGTAAAGGGCTGTGAGCCTCAGGCATAAACAGAAACTTAGTGTACCCCACTCTGCCAAGAGAAGATACCCTGGCAAGCTGCGGTGGGATGAAGTCAGAAAACTGCCTGAGCCGAGAGGTTCCCCACAGCCTGTTGTGCAGCTTACGCAGAGCTCTCTGACTTATCCTCATTACATTTATGATGAAAATGCCTGTTAGGAAACTTACATGTGTCTGTGCTGTTTCCAAGGCATTTTTTCTATCTAAAAATGCCCCTGTTTTTGTTGTTGTTTTTGTGACAGGGTCTCACTGTCGCCCAGGCTGGAGTGCAGTGGCACAATCTTGGCTCACTGCAACCTCCACCTCCCAGGTTCAAGCGATTCTCCTGTCTCAGCCTCCTGAGTAGCTGGGACTACAGGCATGTGCCACTGCGCTTGGCTATTTTTTTTTTTTTTTCCTTTTTAGTAGAGATGGGGTTTCACCATGTTGGCCAGGCTAGTCTTGAACTCCTGACCTCAAGTGATCTGCCTGCCTTGGCCTCCTAAAGTGCTGGGATTACAGGTGCAAGCCACTGCACCCCACCCATTGGAGATTTTAAAGCATATTTCAGGGGAAGGAATTACAATTTTTTTTTTTTTTTTGAGATGGGGTCTCACTTTATCACTCAGGCTGGAGTCCAGTGGCATGATCTCGGCTCAGTGCAACCTCCGCCTCCCAGGTTCAAGTGATTCTTCTGCCTCAGCCTCCCTAGTAGCTGGGATTACAAGCGCCTGCCACCACGCCTGGCTAATGTTTGTATTTTTTGTAGAGATGAGTTTTGCCAGGCTGATCTCAAACTCCTGACTTCAGGTGATCCACCTGCCTTGGACTCCCTAAGTGCTGGGATTACAGGTGTGAGCCACCACACCTGGCAAGAATTACAATTTTAAAGAGGGATTGTGGTACACCTAATTTAGAAGCTTTTGAACAAAGATTTTAAGAAGGTAAGTGAATGAGTCTTTTTTTTTTCTTTTTTGAGATGGAGTCTCGCTCTGTCACCCAGGCTGGAGTGCAGTGGCGCAGTCTCGGCTCACTGCAATCTCCGCCTCCCAGGTTCAAGTGATTCTCCTGCCTCAGCCTCCCGAGTAGCTGGGACTACAGGCGCATGCTGCCACGCCTAGCTAATTTTTGTATTTTAGTAGAGATAGGGTTTCACCATATTGTTCAGGCTGGTCTCAAACTCCTGACCTCAGGTGATCCACCTGCCTCGGCCTCCCGAAGTGCTGGGATTATAGGCGTGAGGCACTGTGCCTGGCCATGAATGAGTCTTGGAAATACCTAGGAGAAGAATATCCCAGGGCAGAGGACAGGCAATGCAGAGGCAGGAGCATACCAACTTGTGGAAGTGGTTGGCATGTACCAGGGGGAGAGAAGCAGAAAAGGGGTAATGGGGGCAGATCCTCAAAAACCTCATAGATCACTGTGTTAGTCTACAGAAATCTATAAGGATATAAATACATGAGTACAAAAATGTTCTTGCAGCATTGTTTCTAAGCAGCAAAAAATTAGAGGTGAGGTTGGGCGCGGTGGCTCACGCCTGTAATCCCAGCACTTTGGGAGGGCAAGGGGTGGATCACCTGAAGTCAGGAGTTCAAGACCAGCCTGGCCAACATGGCGAAACCCCGTCTCTGCTAAAAAATACAAAAATTAGACGGACATGGTGACATATCCTGTAGTCCTTACTACTCAGGAAGCTGAGGCAGGAGAATCACATGAACCCGTGAGGTGGAGGTTGCAATGAGCTAAGATCACACCATTGTACTCCAGCCTGGGTGACAGAGCGATACCCCATCTCAAAAAAAAAAAAAAAATGAGAGGTGAAATACATGATTATCACTGGGGAGTGGTGACATGTTCATGCAGTGGTTGGTGAGAATGAGGGTGAAAGGATAAGCGTTATAACCAGGCATAGAAACCATCGTGGAGGCCAGGCCCAGCGGCTCACACCTGTAATCCCAGCCCTTTGGGAACCCGAGGCAAGAGGATTGCCTGAGCCCAGGAGTTTGATACCAGCATGGGCAACATCGTGGGACCCCTATCTCTACAAAAATTAACTGGGCAGGGCAGTGTGTACAGTAATATGATCTGCTCAGGTGGCTGAGGTGAGAGGATTGCTTGAGCCCAGGAGGTTGAGGCTGCAGTAAGCCATGATAGTGCCACTGCACTTCAGCTTGGAGGACAGAGCAAGAGCCTGTTTCTAAAAAGAAAGAATTCTGGGACCAGGTGCGGTGGCTCATGCCTGTAATCCCAGCACTCTGGGAGACTGAGGGAGGTGGATCACCTGAGGTCTGGAGTTCGACACCAGCCTGGCCAACGTGGTGAAACCCTGTGTCTACTAAGAATACAAAAATTAGCCCGGTGTGGTGGCAGGCACCTGTAATCCCAGCTACTCGGGAGGCTGAGGCAGGAGAATCGCTTGAACCCAGGAGGCAGAGGTTGCAGTGAGCCGAGACTGCGCCATTGCATTCCAGCCTGGGTGACAAGAGTGAAACTCCCTCTCAAAAAAAAAAAAAAAGGAAAAGAAAAGAAAGCATTCCAGAGTCTGTAGGCTGCACCAAAAGGGCCATTATCCTAGTAAAGGGTAATGGCCCTGGGGCCCCTGGGAGTTGCGGTTTGAGGTGCCCCTGTGGCTTGTGCTGTCTCTTCTGCTGGAAGCAGCAAAGGCCAAGGGACTGTTCAGATCCTCCCAGACCCTAAACTCACACCAGCTGGGGAAGAGTCACCAGTGGGGGAGGGAATGGCCAGAAGCTGAAAGCATAGCCTGTGGATCCAGGAATGGCTGGGATGTCTGGGCACAGAATGAGGAATTGTGCTCTTGGTGTGAAAGAGACAGGGTAGCTTCTCTGACGACCCTTCCTGTTGGCCCCCACCCCACCATGTTTCCCAGCAGAGAATGGTCAAGAACTTGGAGAAGGAACTAGCACTGCTCAAGCAGGAACTGGCCATCCATGACAGCCTGGTAAGGGCTAGAGGTAAGGGAGGAAGGCAGAGGTGCTAGCGCAAGGGTGACTAGAGGGACTGGGGCTAAGGGCAGACAGCATGATGGGTCAAGGCCAGTGGCAGGGGCGGGGCAGGCTGAGTGGCAGGAAAGGGGCAGTAGCAAGGGGCCATGAGGGCAGGGGGTGGGGGGCAGAGTCCTCCAACGGTCCTGAGCGGCCTCCAGGCAGAGGAAGCACATGCCTCCTGCTCTTCATGATTCTCATGATGCAGAAACTGCTGGGACTCAGCCAGCAGAGCCTCTGTCTGGAGTAGCAGGCCCCATGTCTGAGGGCCTTTCCTTTCCTCCCTGACCCCGTTATCCCTCTCTGATCCAAGCACCTGGCCTGTGTGTCAGGCTGTCTGCCAGGAGCCGATGATGAAGGGAACGAGCCAGCCTGGGCAGCCAGGGACTATGCCCAGCCTCCCTACTTTGGCTCTCAGAATGGCTCCTGTCACTCCTGCATGGGCTCAGGTTCTTGTTACTCATTCACATGTTCTTTATCCTCCTTCAAGACCAACCGCACCTTTGTGACCTACGACCCCATGGATGAAATCCAGATTGCTGAGATCAACTCCCAGGTGCGGAGGTACCTGGAGGGGACGCTGGATGAGATCGACGTAAGGAACCCCGCTGTGACCACTATGCTTAGCCAGCTTGGGCCTCCCTGTCCTGGGCACAGCCCAACACATGCTATGCTGGCCTCGGAACCTCACATGAATGGGTACAGTGGATGGAGGGTGATGCTGGACTCTTGATGTCAGGGGATCCTTCAGCCCATCTCAGGGGCACGAGCACAAGCCCTAGAGCTGGGATTGAACCCCAGCTCAGTTGCCTCTTTGCTGAGTGACCTTGGCAAAATGCTCAACCTCATGTACTTCAGTGGCCTCACCTACCCATTGGGGAGGGAAATGGAGCTGGGATTTACTGAGCTGCTGCACTGGGGGTGCTTGACTATGCCTGCAGAATGAAGCTGAGAAAGGGTGGTGGTCATGTTGGTTGTCTACAAGGTAGACCCCAGGACCCATGTTGAAGTAGGCCAAGGAGGGAGAAACAGAGCCCCACAAGGAAGGGCCCTCAGGGAGAAGGCTGCATCCTATTTTCACAGTACAGTCCATCAAACCCCTCTTCTTGGAGACATGGGCAGACACCCGGGCTGTTACTGTGGGCAGCTCCAAGAGGTGGGCCTGGGACAACTAAGGGATGGACTCTTCTGGCCTTCACAGGAGAGGCAGTCCCAAATCAACCCTTGATCAAGGGGAATTCTGTGGGCTTTAGGGCCGGGGGAAGACAGTAACCTTCCTCCAGCAGCACATACGTGTGTGTCTGTGCTCATGCAGACAGGTCCATATATGGGCTTCATTGGAAGACAGCAGGTGGGACCTTTTGGAAGTAAGAAAAAGCTGAGGAAACAGATTTTATTAAAAAAAAAAAACTTTAGAAAGTATTTTCAAGGTAGAGAATCAGTTTCATTTTATAGAGGTCTCCACTTAGAAGAGGTGGTTTTTATGGCCTCAGCAAATACATAGTTTTAAAATGATTAATCAGGTGTTTCTCTGCTCTGGAGGAGGGCTTGGCTGCCACTTTGCTGAGAGGCTGTGTGCAGGTGTCCTCTTCTCAAGACAGATGGTCTGGGGATGAGCCAAGGGGTCTTGATTTCTCTGCTAACATAGATGCAGCCTGGTCTCTCTAGGTGCCGTTGGTCTAGCCTCTGCCTTGCTCTCTTCCCCTCCAGATAATCAACCTTAGACAGATCAAGGAGGTGTTCAACCAGTTCCGGGTGGTTCTGAGGTAAGAGACCCCCACCCCTGCCTCACTTCTACAGTCAGGCTGCCATTTTTATCTCCTGTGGCCTGGGCACTTGCCACCAAGAGCACCACCTTCTTGCCTGTGGATGAAGAGCCAAATCAGTCCTTAGGGGATGCCTGGATCCCTGGTGAATGAATATTCAGTGAGTTCATTAACTGGACAGGAGGTATTTATGGAGTGTCAGCTCTGAATGTGCCCAGAACAGGGCATTGTGAATATTCACCTTGTGAATATTGCCACACACACCCCCACCTCAGGAGGCATTTGTGGTTTATTTGGGTGCAAACATACCCATAGTCTGAGCAGCTTATGCTCATAAAAGGTGGTGTCACAAAAGCTGGTCACATGATTCCAAGGGGTCTCTTAGAGACAGAACCTAAGACAGAACCCCACATGGTCCCAAGTGAAGCTTAGAGTCCTTATCAAGTGTCATCTTGCAGCAGACACTCATGGCATAAGGTGGCCCCCGTGGGTTTGGGGGGGTGGACGATGGGTGTATGCATTGGGGCAGAGGGGAAATGAGTCCTTTGTCCTTTTGTCTAGTCTGGTTCATGATGAAGGTGTGGCCCCACACAAGAGACCTTGCCCATATGACTTTTAACCCCAGTACTTGGTTCTTGCCCCAGTGGATTCAGCATGGCCCTAGGTACAAGCTGTTCTCTCTCTCATGCTGTCTCCCAAGCCAACAGGAACAGGAAGTGGAATCCACTTTGCGCAGGAAGTACACCCTCATTGACAAGAATGACTTTGCAGCCATTTCTGCTGTCCAGAAGGTAAGCATAGTTGTCTCTTGCCAACAGCACTCACCTCAGATTTTCCATCCTCAGACCTTTGCAAAGCCAGCAAGTGTTATGCATTAAACCAGAGCTAGGGTTGCAACAGATAAAGGTAACACCAGAATGAGCACAGGTGACCTGTGTAAGAGTAAACCACTTTTGAATTACAAATAATTTCCATAAGGTAGAGACATGGATAATAATATCAAAGACAAATTCCTGGAATTAGGTTGGAGATAAGCCTTAAGATCCCCAGAGTATGGAATCACCATAGTGGTGAGGGGATGCATGTGGAAAGTGGACATTTGGCAGGGTGCTCAAGGACTGCTCTACTGGGGACAGCCTGAGGCTGGCATCAGCAGCAGTCAAACCTTGGTGTGTAGGGTAAACATGTCCACTCTAAGCCTTGAGCCATATAAACACAGGCCCCTGGCCGGGCGTAGTGGCTCACGCCTGTAGTCCAAGCACTTTGGAGGCCAAGGCGGGCGGATCACCTGAGGTCGGGAGTTCAAGACCAGCCTGACCAACATGGTGAAACCCAGTCTTAAAAAAAAAAAAAAACAAAAAAAATAAAAAAATAAAATAAAATAAAATAAACACAGGCCCCAAGGGGCCCAAGCCCTTAATCTAACTCACAGACTTTGGCTGGCCTCTCTACGCAGGCAGGGCTTGTGGATGTTGATGGCCACCTAGTGGGTGAGCCTGAAGGACAAAGCTTTGGACTTGGAGTCGCCCCTTTCTCTACCAAACCCGGGAAGAAAGCCAAGTCCAAGAAGATATCCAAAGAGCCGCTCAGGTGAGTGACCTTGCCGCTCTGCCTCCTCAGCAGCTGGCCCTCTTGGTGGGTGAATGGGAGAGTGTGCACTATTCCCACCTTCCCCTAATGTCTCAGCTACTGGGTTGGTGCAATGGATGTCACTGCTACCAATTCTAGTAAGTCTGTGGGGCCCAGGCTGGGGCTGGTTTGGAACCCCACAAGAATCACCTCTCGTCCTCACATCAACCTGGTGAGGTGGGAGTTAATGTCTTCATTATACTGATGAGGAAACAGAGGCTTAGAGAGGGGGAAGTCACTCACCAAGGCCATACCACCAATGAGCAGTAGAATGGCAGCAAGAAGCTGGACCAGAGCCGGGCGTGGTGGCTCACGCCTGAAATCCCAGCACTTTGGGAGGCTGAGGCGGGTGGATCACCTGAGGTCAGAAGTTCAAGACCAGCCTGACCAATATGGTGAAACCTCGTCTTTAAAAAAAAAGAAGCTGGACCAGCTCTCCAAAGCCCATGCCCTCTGGCACTTTATGTGGTACCCCCTCCCCTCACTTCACCAGGGTCCTCCCACTGACTGGCACTCAGGTCACCTAAAACCCCAGTTCACCTTTCAGGCAAGACTGGTTTGTATGTGCAAGGAGAGAAGGGCATTTAGGTTCACTTAGTAAGCCTACTCTCCCAGGGTCCTGTGTAGTGGTGGGTAGAGCACAGGCTCTGGAGCTGACACCTGGGCTCCCCTCCCTGCTCTGCACTTCTCACACCCAAGGGGTCACCTTGTGTGAGGCATGAGAACCGCTCTGTGCCTGTTTCTGCATCTCCAAAATGAGAATAATAATAACAGCATCCAAGTCATTGGGGTTGTTGTGAGGATGAGTGAGTGAGCGTAGTTCCTGCACACGGGCCAGAGCTGATTGTAGAAAACTGTTACATGCAGGACGAGAGTCAGGCAGCAGAGGATGCCGGTGTCCCTGGCCGCCTCCTGCCTCTTCAGGAGTGCAGTCGCACCCCAGCCCTCTCTGTTCTGCTGCCAGGTAATCAGTGCAGTAGTCAGTGGGTTGAGGCTCAGTCCCCTGAGCCACACTTGTTGCAAAAAGGAAGAGAGAGGAAGAAACGGATTTTCCATCCTTAGGCCTTTGGGAAGAGCCATGGGCATCCTCCTGCCAGTTTGGTCCTCAGATGTGCCTCTCCTGGGAGAAAGGCACCAAGCACCATTGCTTTGGCAGGGAGGACAGTTACTTTTCTGGGAGCTGGTGTGGAGAACAGGGTGTGGACCAGTAAGCGCAGCAGGGCAGAGCCATCCTGCTTACCATTGGTCCACAGACAGACCCACCCTGTGTGGGGCTCTGCCAGTTCTTCCCCAGGATGCTCATGTGACTCAGACCTCAGCAGCCATGGTGGTTCTTGAGAACCTGTGGCCCATCCCAGAGGTCCATACACTTTCAATCCATGGATATTGTACCCATTTTTCGTGAGCGTCTCCTGCCAAGACCACTGACAGCGCCTTGTTCTGATAAAAGGGAGAAAAATGCCATCTTCTTTCTCCACATCTGCTTGGCTTAGCATCACACTATTTGCACTTTTACCTGGGAATATGAACAAAATGGGAGCTGAGTGGGGTGGGCTCCCAGTGTAGTAAGTACTGAGAAAGGTCACTCATCCTGGCATCTCAGATACCTCACTGCCCATGACTGAACCCTGGGGCTTACCTGCCTTCTCTTTCCAGCTCCTCAGCAAAAAAGGAAGGTGCCAGCAGCCCTGTGAGTGCCAAGGACTTGGATATGGTTTCCACCTCCAAGACCCAGCTGGTCCCATCCTCCAAGGATGGGGATGTCAAAGACATGCTTTTGCGGGACCGGGGAAACGTCCAGCATTGAGCCCCCCTCTCTCGGACTCCCCCAAGGAGGAATTACGCCCAATTAGGTAATCAGCTAATGTTAGCTTCTGCACCGGATCAAACAAAACCAGTATGTGATCCTCAACATGTAAAGAGTGCCTGCAGATAAAAGAGAAATAAAATAAGGAATAGGCCAGGTGTGGTGGCTTATGCCTATAATCCTAGCACTTTGGGAGGCCAAGGCAGGCGGATCATTTGAGGTCAGGAGTTGGAGACCAGCCTGACCAACATGAAACCCTGTCCCTACTAAAAATACAGAAAAATTAGCTGGGTGTGGTGGTACATGCCTGTAATCCCAGCTACTTGGGAGGCTGAGGCAGGAGAATCGCTGGAACCTGAGAGGCAGAGGTTGCAGCGAGCTGAGATCAGGCCACTGCACTCCAGCCTGAGTGACAGAACAAGACTCTGTCTAAAAAAAAAAAAAAAGAAAAAGAAAAAAAAGGAATAATAGGTAAAGACTAGGAGCACAGTCCCCAAAGAAGAAACATAATGACTTATGCACCTGCAAAATGATCCAACCTCAGGAGTCATCCAAGATGCACAATTAAACATGGAATCATTTTAGACCCTCCAGTTAGCAGTTATTTAAGGAAAGTTATGTATCTTTTGTACAAGTACTGCATTCAAAAGATTAAACATTTTTAAGGTATAAAAGAATATAACCTCTTTCCTTTCCTTGAATCACTCAGCCCTTCTCCCTGATGAGTTTTTAAGGATCTATCCTAAGGAAATAGAGATGTAAAACAAGATCTATACAACAGACACTTATTTCATCATTTATTTAAAAAGCATAATTATATATTTTTGAAACACCTTCAGTAGTCAACACTAGGGAAAGGGCACTAAGTGAATTGTTCTCCGCCATTGGGTTGTACATGAAGAATTTCAGCCTTTGAACATTTCTAAACATTCAGAGAAGTTGAAATAATTGTACAGCAAACACCTGTACACCAAGCATCCTCCCAGTTCTACAAATTACATGTTACTCTTCTTGTTTCATTATGCCTCTATCCTTCTATCCCTCCATTATTTTTTTATGCATTTCAAAGTTGCCCACATCGAGCTACTTTCCCTTGCCCCAACACTTCATCTTACACGCAAAAAAAAAGTAAGATGTAAAATTAAACATACTGCATGGCCTCAACCATTCAAAAATATATCAAAGAGGCCAGGCCCGGTGGCTCATGCCTGTAATCCCAGCACTTTGGTTGGCCAAGGCAAAATAATTGCTTAAATCCAGGAGTTGGAGACCAGCCTGGCAACATAGTGGGACTCCATCTCTACAAAAAATCAAGCTGAGCATGGGAGCACATGTCTGTAGTTTGAGCTACTCAGGAGGCTGAGGTGGGAGAACTGCTTGAGCCCAGGAGCTTGAGGCTGCAGTGAGCTATGATCGAGCCACTGAACTCCAGCTTGGGCAACAGAGCAAGACCCTGTTTCCAAAAATATATATATACAAATACATATATATGTTTATAAAAGAAATCCAGAAGGAGATATACCACCGTATGCCATTGTACGGTTGCCAATAGGTAGTAAATGGTTTTTTTTTCTTGTTTGTTTCTTATACTTTTCCTTGCTTTCCTCACTCTGCCATGGGCATGTGCTCTTGTACATGTGCTGAGTAAATCAAAGGGGAGGAAGTGATTCCTACACAGTATAGCTCCTGTCTGGGGTCGGTGGTGCCTAGCACTTCTGCCTCCTGCCCACAGCAGCCCCAGGGAAGAAAGATGAAGTGTGTGGTGGCCCCAAGGCAGCTACCTCATTTATCCTCCTTGGCCTCACCCTTGTGTCTCCAGGCCCGACACCCCACCTTCCAAACCAGTGGCCTTTGAGGAGTTTAAGAACGAGCGAGGTAGTGAGATCAACCGCATATTCAAAGAAAACAAATCCATCTTGAACGAGCGGAGAAAAAGGGCCAGCGAGACAACACAGCGCATCAATGCCATCAAGCGGGAGATTGATGTGACCAAAGAGGCCCTGAATTTCCAGAAGTCACTACGGGAGAAGCAAGGTAAATGTGATGGAAAGATGGCTCGGGAGCTTTGGGGTCTCAGAGTCATGCTGCTTGAAGCAGGACAGTCGCAGGCACTGGAGGACTGAGATGGGAGGGGCCAGCGGTGGTGCTGGGGTGTGGCCTTCACCATGGGTCTGATCACTTAGCTGTGGTCAGCCCCTGAGAGCCACAGGGTCCTTCCCTGTCAGCCAGCCTCTGCCTATGGGTCCCTCATTATTGCATTATCTCAGACCTAGGTGCTGGGACTTCCACCTGATATGTGCTACTGTCCATGGTGAAGCAGGCCCTTGGTCCTGCAGAGGTATCCCTGGGAGATGATGGGTAGCTGGTGACCTCTACAAGGTCCGTGGGTCCCGGTGTGGTTTCCTCACTGCCCCAGGTGGTTAGATTGAGGTAGGGCTGCTGGGCTGCTGGTAGGGACTATGAAAAACCAAGGAAGGGAACAAGAATGTGGATGCCAGAGAGCCAAGGGACTCACTATCAGTAAGGCCATTCCCTATGCCGAATCCCTGACACCTGTGCTGGTCTGTCAGCGTCTTGTCTTGTCTCCTAGGGCAGGTGGCAAGGAGTGCTCCAGGCTCAAAGAACAAAGGACCCCAGTGTGGGGGAGAGTGCTCACCTGGTTACCCTGACCCAGTGTCCCTGTCCCAGTGGCATGCACTGCCCACACCTGCACAGAGGGCCAAGGCCCATCAAGCTTGCCTGCTCATACGACTTATTGGGGAGGGCTGGTCAGGTACAGATTCCTAGCCCCTCAGCCAGTGGTTCTGACTCAGGAGATAAGGAGCAGAGCCCAGGACCTGCATTTTGATGAGTGACCATTCCAAGTCTGGGGCAGGTGGTTCACATTGGTGTTCACAAGGTGTTCTTCACATTCCTGGCTCAGTCTTATTGTCTTCCAGACAGGAAACACCACAGGCTACTGGGCTTTCCCTTGCTAAATCACAACCCTGTTCCAGGCCAGCTTTCATGAGCGATCTCCAGATGTCAGCTGATTTATTCCTGCAAGTCAGATGCATCATCTCACAGGGGGTGCATTTTACTCATTTGTTTCTCAAAGGAGCAGGGTGTGGTGGTACACACCTGTAAGCCCAGCTTCTTGGGAGGCTGAGGCACAAGAATTGCTTGAACCCAGGAGGCAGAGGTTGCAGTGAGGCAAGATTGCACCATTGCACTACAGCCTGGGTGAAAGACCAAGACTGTTTCGGAAAAAAAAAAAAAAATTAAACAATTGATTCTCAGAGGGCAACTTTGTTTTCTAATTCTTGGGGCCACTGTATTTTTTTTTTTTTTTTTTGAGATGGAGTTTTGCTCTTGTTGCCCAGGCTGGAGTGCAATGGCACGATCTCGGCTCACCGCACCCTCTGCCTCCCGGGTTCAAGCAATTCTCCTGCCTCAGCCTCCTGAGTAGCTGGGATTACAGGCATGCACCACCATGCCCAGCTAATTTTTGAATTTTTAGTGGAGATGGGGTTTCTCCATGTTGGTCAGACTGGTCTCAAACTCCCGACCTCAGGTGATCCTCCCGCCTTGGCCTCCCAAAGTGCTGGGATTACGGGTGTGAGCCACCATGCCCGGCCAGGGGCCATTCTTATCACATCTCACAGACCAATTATGACATGCTATTCCTGAGGGCAAAGCCCTCCACGGGTCTGGGAAGCTGGAGCCAGTGATGGTGGCTATAGACGACCCCTATCGAGAACCACAGGGAGAGGACATAGTGAAGGTCTTATGGGACAAACAAGCATTTCTTTGTCCTCTCTGCTCACACTTTCTTTGAACATACAGCCCTTTATTACATATTTAAGATAAAATATATGCATGCTGTGCTGGCATATCATTTACTCCTAAATACACCTGAAAGTGGACATTTTCAAAGGATGAGATGAGGAAGACATAAAAATTTTTTTTTAATATTTAAAATTTTATCTATCAGTATCAAAAAAAAATGTTTTTGTTCTGTCCCCTAAAAGTAGTTGTTTTTCCAATGATTATTAAAATATTACTAAACTACCTTTATTTTACTGAATTTACTTGAACAGATCAAGTAAATTTGTTTTTAAAAATATCTTCTGGCCGGGCATGGTGGCTCACACCTATAATCCCAGCACTTTGGGAGGCTGAGGCAGGTGGATCACGAGGTCAGGAGTTTGAGACCAGCCTGACCAACTGGTGAAACCCCGTCTCTACTACAAATACAACAATTAGCTGGGCGTGGTGGCACACACCTGTAATCCCAGCTACTCAGGAGGCTGAGGCAGGAGAATCACTTGAACCCGAGAGGCAGAGGTTGCAGTGAGCTCAGATTGTGCCACTGCACTCCAGCCTGAGCAACCGAGCGAGACTCCGTCTCCATATATACATATATATATATATATATATATATATATATATATATATCTTCTAGGCCAGGCGAGGTGGCTTATGCCTGTAATCCCAACACTTTGGGAGGCCAAGTTGGGTAGATTGCTTGAGCACAGGAGTTAGAGACCAGCCCGGGCAACACAGTGTGACCCCATCTCTACAAAAAAACATAAAAAATTAGCCGGGCATGGTGGCACACACCTATAGTCTCAGTTACTTGGGAGGCACAGTGAAAGGATCACCGGAGCCCAGAAGGTTGAGGCTGCAGTGGAGCCATGCTCATGCCATTGCATTTCAGCCTGGGTGACAGAGTGAGGCCCTGCCAAATCAATCAGTCAATCTACTAGATACCTTATGATTAACAGCCACTTGTTGACCCAGAAAGGTCAACGTATTTGGAATGTTAGTCTTTTGTAAAAGAAAAATGCAAAATTGCCAGGTGTGGTGGCACATGCTTGTAATCCCACCTATTTGAGAGGCTGAAGTAGGAGGATCACTTGAGGCCAATAATAAAAGAAAAAGAAACAAAGAAAAGAAAAATGTAAAAATGTAAAATCTAAATTCAACTCTTTTTTTTTCCTGGAGATAATTAGAGATCCTTTGGGTAGAACAAAAGATGTTCACAGTCACTCCCCATCTCAACAGAGTACTGTAAAAACTCTACTCTGTAAAGGACTGTGGCTTATTCAAATAATCACATCAGGGACCTCCCACAGCACAGAGACGACAGCAGATTGCTCTGCATTGAAGGTGAGATACCTGGTGAGGGTGACTCCCAGCCCTGACTCCAGATTCCAGATCCCAGAGTCAAGACACTTGCTTTTCCATTAATGGCATTGGGACTTTTAATGTGTCTTACTTTTTCTCAATAAACATCAGTGGAAGTGCTAACACTTTCCTCTAGCACCTGGGGGACTCCCTCATGCACCCCAGCCACACACCTCAAGTCACACGCAGAACACACTTGCCCCATACTTGGGGATGGGAATTGATGTGATGCCTTTGCTAAGCTTTCAGGTGCCGTGGGCAGTGGAAAGTAGGGTGAATGGCTTTGCACACTGTATTATTTTGTCTTAACCCAACAACTGTCACTGAACTGACAGACCTTAGAAGATCCCTGCACAGAGACTAATAGCACCGACCGTCACCCCTGGAGTCCCTTGACAGCCACTCAACATGATATAGATGTCTAATCATCTCTAACAAGAAGGTAGCTGGTGAGCTGCGCATGGTGGCTCATGCCTGTAATCCTAGCACTTTGGGAGGCCAAGGGGGGCAGATCACCTGAGGTCAGGAGTTCGAGATTAGCCTAACTAACATGGTGAAACCCCATCTCTACTAAAAATACAAAAATTAGCCAGGTGCGGTGGCACATGCCTGTAATCACAGCTACTCAGGAAGCTGAGGCAGGAGAATCGCTTGAACCGGGAGGCGGAGGTTGCAGTGAGCTGAAATTGTGCCAGTGCACTCTAGCCTGGGCAGCAAAGCAAGACTCCATCTCAAAAAGAGGGGAAAAAAAAAAGGTAGCTGGTGGATGTGGAAATCAGCCAGAAACAATTTGAATATCTGCTGTTATTAATAAGGAGGCTTGCCCAAGTGCCTTGTAGTACTAGCCAGTGAAGGTGGTTTGTAGATGTAATTTACAAGAAAAATAGATATTTGTATACTAGGGTTGCTTACTAAATATCTTTGGCTAATAGAGTTTTAAATAAAATAAGCATGGAGCATGGGCATTCTGCACCTTCCCCTGCCCTCCCCCTCCTGTTTGTCCTCAAATGCCAGTTTGGCTCCACTGAGCTGAGCTCCCCCTCCATGTGAGACATGCCCTGGCAGCCTGGTCTTCTTGTCCTTTGCTCATCTCCTTGCCATGGCCTAGTCCTGCCTGTGGTCTCCTGTCTTCATGATTTTCCAGCTCTGTGCCCACCTTCTGGAATGCCTTCCTCCCCCAACCCCAGGTGGACACCTCCTCATTTCCTGACCTCTTCCATCACCTTGCAGGCGAGTATGAAAACAAGGGGCTGATGATCATCGATGAGGAGGAATTCCTGCTGATCCTGAAGCTCAAAGACCTCAAGAAGCAGTACCGCAGCGAGTACCAGGACCTGCGTGACCTCAGGGCTGAGATTCAGTACTGCCAGCACCTAGTGGATCAGTGTCGCCACCGCCTGCTCATGGGTGCGACAGTTGGGAAGGTTGGCTGGCCACCTGAGGTACAGAGAGGCTCAGGACAAGGCCACAGCCTGAGTTCTGGAAGCGCCCTCAGAGTTTCTCTCTGGCAGAGGCAGGGGCTGGGCAGGGGCTTCAGATGTTTGGTTCCCAGGACTGTGAGGGCCAGAGATGGAGATGGCGACAGGGTAAGACTAGGAAGTGAGCAGGTGGTGAGCCTGCAACAGGTAAAAGACAGAAGAGAGCACACAGCCCTTACCGGCTTCCTCAGGTTCTGTCTCCTCGCCTCCTTGTAGAATTCGACATCTGGTACAATGAGTCCTTTGTCATCCCTGAAGACATGCAGATGGCACTGAAGCCAGGTGGCAGCATCCGGCCAGGCATGGTCCCTATGAACAGGATTGTGTCTCTGGTGAGCAGCACAAGGGCAGGGGCGTGGCAGTGGTTGAGCATGGGCATGGACAGTGCCCCTTGACCTCTGTTCTGCCCACAAACATGGCAGTGTGTGCGGCGCTCCCAGCCTCTCCACAGCCAGCCCAGGCACGTGGGCAGGCACAGGTCTCTCCTCGGTTACCAAGGGATGGGGGAAAATACCACTCTTGCTACTGCCACCTTTCTAAAGCAGTTCATCCTGCTCAGGCAGCAGTTACAGGTTGTCTGTGGGGATACTGACAGACATGGGGGCTGGAGGGTTGTGGATGATGCCCTGGTGGGGGACGGCACAAGCCCAGCAAGGGACCACCCTGGTGCCCACCACGGGCCCTACCAGGGTGTATCCTGACAATGCCATGCTAAAGGGACTGTCTTCCCCAAGGGAGAAGATGACCAGGACAAATTCAGCCAGCTGCAGCAGAGGGTGCTTCCTGGGGGCCCTGATTCCATCTCCTTCTACAATGCCAAAGTCAAGACAGAGCAGAAGGTAACTCTGAGGCATATGTCTCCAGGAGGATGGGGGCCTCAGTGACCTTATTACTAGAAAACCCAGGATTATATTCCCTACTTTAGAGAGGTAGGGGAGGAATGGTGCCATTCCAAGGAGATGAGTCACCCTCAGTCAGTGGGTGTCTTCTGCCAACTCAACTGCAATTGGGCTGGATCCTAGAGGGGTCCCACCGACCATGGCCCGGCCTGGACATGGCTGGTGAGTGCTGACTAGCCTATGTATGGTTCACAGCACAAGGCCCAGGGGATCCCCTGAGGCTTCTACCTGTCAGGGAGAACCTTTCCTACAGGGGCCACTCTGCATAGGTGCCAGGAGAGAGAGGATCACATGCAGCTGAGGCATAGCTAGACATCGGCGTTAGCTGTAGATTGGGTGGGATGCTCTCCTCCCTGAGCAGATCAGGCTGGAGCAGAGGGTCTCCACTCTAATAAGGCCCAGCCTGGAGCCAGAACACAGAGGGCCCTGTGTACTGCATACTTCTCTTTGTGCAGAGAAAGTGCTTATATAGCATGTGGCAGATGCATATGGGGCAGATGCCCAAGTGAGTTCATTCTTTTACAAATATTTTTGTAGTTATTTATTATCGTATTCAATAGGTGATACATTCAGGTGTTTCAAACATTAGGAAAGCATGAAAGGGCGGGACGTGGTGGCTCACGCCTGTAATCCAACCTACTTGGGAGGCTGAGGTAGGAGAATTGCTTGAACCAGGACCCAGGAAGTGGAGGTTGCAGTGAGCCGAGATGGCACCACTGCACTCCAGCCTGGGCTACAGAGCAAGACTCCATCTCAAAAAAAAAAAAAAAAAAAAGAAAGCATGAAAGTATGTGGCCAGGCATGGTGGCTCATGCCTGTAATCCCAGCACTTTGGAGGCCAACGTGGGTGGATCACTTGAGGTCAGGAGTTCAAGACCAGCCTGGCCAATATGATGAAACCCTGTCTCTACTAAAAATACAAAAAAATTAGCCAGGCATGGTTGTAGGTGCCTGTAGTCCCAGCTATTTGGGAGGCTGAGGCAGGAGAATAGTCTTGAGCCTGGGAGGCGGAGGTTGCAGTGAGCCAGCACCTAGTGGATCAGTGTCACCGCCTGATCCACTAGGTGGTGGTGAAACCCCACTTCTACTAAAAATACAAAAAATACAAAAATTAGCCAGGCTTGGTGGCACTGGCCTGTAATCCCAGCTACTTCGGAGGCTGAGGCAGGAGAATCACTTGAATCTGGAGAGGCAGAAGTTGCAGCGAGCTGAGATTGCGCCGTTGCACTCTAGCCTGGGAGACAGAGCAAGACTCCATCTCAAAAACAAAACAAAACAAAACAAAACCCTCCCAAATGATGTTCATGCTGCTAGTCGAGGACCACAATTGGAGTAGCACACTTAGAGGCTTTACCTTAGAACCTGCTCTTTATTAGGCTGAAGACGTTCTCTTCTGTTTCTATTCATTGAGTGTTTTTTTTTTTCTCTCAATCATGAGAGGGATATTGGAACCATTATCCTTTTGCATACTGCCTCCCTTTCCTTTCTATTCTCACTCCTAGGACTCTGATTAGATGTATTTTATTTCATTCTGTCTTCTGTATCTTTTAAAACCTCCCATGTTTCTTCCAGCTCCTCATCTCTCTATGCTGTAATTTAGGTAACTTTTTTTTTTTTTTGAGATGGAGTTTCACTCATTCACCCAGGTTGGAGTGAAGTGGTATGATCTCGGCTCACTGCAACCTTCACCCCCTGGGTTCAAGCGATTCTCCTGCCTCAGTCTCCTGAGTAGCTGGGATTATAGGTGTCCATCACCATGCCTGGCTAATTTTTTTATTTTTTAAAATGGAGTCTCACTCTGTCACCCATGCTAGAGTGCAGTGGCACAATCTCGGCTCACTACAACCTCTGCCTGGTTTCAAACAATTCTCTTGCCTCAGCCTCCCGAGTAGCTGGGACTATAGGTGTGTGCCACCCTGCCCGGCTAATTTTTACATTTTTAGTAGAGACGAGGTTTCACTATGTTGGCCAGGCTGGTCTCGAACTCCTGACCTCAGGTGATCCACCTGCACGGCCTCCCAAAGTGCTGGGATTAGAGGTGTGAGCCACTGTGCTCAGCCTGGGTAACTTCTTTAGATTACTGCTTTAGTTTATTAATACACTCTAATCATGTCTAATCTCCTATTTCTAAACATTATATTAGGTTCTCCTTCAAATATGGTTGGTCTTTTTTTTTTTTATTAAAAAAAATTTTTTTTGCTTATACCCATTACTGGAGATAGGAAAAATAAAAATAAAAATAAAAATAAAAAATAAAAAATATTTGTTTTTCTTGGATTTATCCCTTCAACAACAACAACAAAAAAAAAAAACAAATAAAATAAAAATAAAAACAGTTTTAAAAAATAGAGACAGGGTCTCCCTATGTTGCCCAGGCTGATCTCCAGTTCCTAGACTCAAGGGATCCTCCTGCCTGGGCCTTACAAAGTGCTGGGATTACAGGAATGAGCCACTGCACCCAGCCTTTTTTTTTTTTTTTTGCTAAGGTCTTGCTCTGTTACTCAAGCTGGAGGGAGTGCAGTTCCAGTGACACGATCATAGCTCACTGCAGTCTTGATATCCTGGGCTCAAGCAATCCTCTCACCTCAGCTTCCCAGAGTACTGGGATCATGGGCGTGAGCCCCTATGCCCAGCTAGTTATTTAAAATAAATTCTTATTTTATGCTTTTTAAAAAGCTTTATTGAGATAGAATTTGCATACCATACAATTCCGCCATTTAAAATGTGCAACTTGCCAGGCATGGTGGCTCACGCCTGTAATCCCAGCACTTTGGGAGGCTGAGGCAGGCAGATCACTTGCGGTCAGGAGTTCAAGACCAGCTTGGCCAACATGATGTAACCCTGTCTTTACTAAAAACACAAAAACTAGCCGGGGATTGTGGTGCACACCTGTAATCCCGGCTACTTGGGAGGCTGAGGCAGGAGAATCCCTTGAACCTGGGAGGTGGAGGTTGTAGTGGGCCGAGATTGCACCACTGTACTCCAGCCTGGATGACAGAGCGAGACTCTGTCTCAAAAAAATAAAAATAAAAATAAAAAAATCTAAATCATTAAGCAGAGAAATCCCGTATTTCTACCGGCCAAAATTCTATTCTCTCATCATTCTCCAATCTCTAGAATTCTCTGTATTGGCCATTTTTAATGTTTACGATATGCCCTTCCTTCAGCACTTCTTGGGTAAAGAAAAAAGAAATTAAAATAAAGATATGCTCATGCACAAACTTTTCATGCAGATTTTATACTTGAACTATTCCATGATCTTTTGATTCTATGTTATAGTTATTTAAATACATATTTAAATATATATTTTTGTATTTTAAAAATACAAAAGAAAGATATAGATCATATTTTTCATGGTCAAAATCTGTTTCCTGTTTTACTGAGTCTCATGGTGGCTTGATGGTGGTGTGTGTGTGTGTGTGCGTGGATTGAAATCATGAACTTGTGTTTGATTGAACTGAAGCTCAAGGAGACCTGAACACATACATTGAGATTACTTTCCTCCTGAAAAGGTTTGCACTTGCTTTCTGCAGTTAGCCATGGGGCATTACCAGCCCAGGACCATTTTAACCCTCTTCAAGAATTCTGGTTTAATATGGGAACTTCAATTCAGACCTCTACTTTGTGGGGAACCTAAGATTCATATCCATGTTCCAAGCTAGTTTTAGCATTTGGCGCCTTATAGCCCATTGTTTTTGTTTCAGCCCACTGTTTTCACCTGCTTTCTAAGAGCCTAGCAATGCATTAAGAAGGTATAATTTATGAACATCCAGTTGATTGCAGTAGCAAAGAGAGGGCCCTTCCAAATACCTGGCTCCTAATTCCTCTGGAGATAGAGCCCTCTTCTTTTCTTTTGAACCTATTCCCTGTCAGAAACTCTTAAGTATGCCCTCGAAACCTACATGCCTCCTTTCAAATATGCCTGCCAGACTGTTTTAAAACAGTTTTACACACTTTCTTTAGGATAAAAAAATGAAAGAGTTTGAATGGAATGTTATTTCTTACAGAATTGGGCTACTCAGAAAGAATCCTTGTCCACAACCTGTGATGTTTGCAGGAGGAATGATAGGGTGACTATGAGTAGCCTGGTCTGAGTCCCTGCTAAGTCTATCCCTCCTAATCAGTTCCTGTTTTCTCCTCCGTGTCCAGCATAATTACTTGAAAACCATGATGGGCCTCCAGCAGGCACATAGAAAATAGAGCCTCATCGCCAGTACCTTGCAGGACAAGACCAGCAGCTCCAGCCTGCTGTAGTGGAGCTGCTCAACCACCTGCCCACAGCTGCAGCCCCTCTACTCCAAAGCTGGGACTCAGCACAGAGAACACACGTGGCCTGCCTGCTGGGAGAAGCATCCTCCAAGGACACCCTTGCTCATCTCCACAGAGCACTTTTGGTTTTAATTCACTGACTTATATGCAGGGACAGGATAAAATAACTTTCTAGTTTGGACTTTCAGTACTCATCTAAGAACTTTGTCTTATTTCCTCTCTGAAAGGACATCTTCTCTATGTATGTGTGAAGTCAGAACTGAGTCTTAAGTAGGAAAGCAGAAAAGTAGCTGTGCCCAGTCTGATTTTGGTAGAAACTCATCTGTAGCCCAGCAGGGCATCCAAGTTCGGGAACACAGTGGATTTGTTGCCAGTACATGCACAAAGGCTGGAAGCTGCTCTTGGTCTAGGGAGGCACTCTGAAATTCTGTCACCTATGCCATTTTGCCAACCAAAATTAAGGTTGTTGAGGAAGAAATAATTTGATAAAGGTTATTGGAAGCCAGATGTGAGGATCAACCTAGGAAGACACACCAACAAAGTTGGAGTGTTCTAAACTCTTTATAAATTGGAATGATTTTTGTTGTTGTTGTTTTGAGATGGAATCTCACGCTATCGCTCAGGCTGGTGTACAGTGGTGCGATCTTGGGTCACTGCCATCTCCACTTCCTGAGTTCAAGCCATTCTCCTGCCTCAGCCTCCTGAGTAGTTGGAAGTATAGGTTCCCACCACCATGCCCAGCTAATTGTTTTGTATTTTTAGTAGAGACAGGTTTTTACCATGTTAGCCAGGCTGGTCTTGAATTCCTGACCTCAAGTGATCCACCTGCCTTGGCCTCCCAAAGCGCTAGGATTACAGGCGTGAGCCACCACGCCCAGTGTGGAATGTTTTTATGAGAAAGTTTAGGAGAAGCAATGAGGACTCCTCATATCAGAGTCTCTCTCTCTCTTTCTCTCTCTTTTTAAGAGACAGGTTCTTGCTCTGTTACCCAGGCTGGAGTGCAGTGGTGAAATCATAGCTCGCTGTAACCTCATAGTTCTGGGCTCAAGTGATTCACCTGTCTCAGCCTCCCAAGTCATAAGAGTACAGGTATGTGCCACCATGTCTGGCTAATTATTTTTTGTACAGACACAGTCTCACTATGTTGCCTAGGCACAGCACTGTTTTAAATTCTTCTCTAAAAATTCTATGCTTTTCCCAAAGCCTTGGGATTGCAGGCATGAACCACCACACTGGGTGGAGTTGTCTTAGTCTTTTTCTGATAGAGGGTATAACATAGAGGGCCAATCATTGGCTACAGATTAGAACATATAGGTTAAAATGTTTTACATATAAAATAATCAGTAAAACTTCATGATTTAGAAAGAATTAGTGTCATTTTCAGTGTCAGCAGGTTACATATTAACTAGTATGTCAACAGTTTGAGGAATTCACATTAAGACTGAGGAAGTCAGGTTAAGAGATTTTTTTTTTTTTTTTTTGAGACAGGGAGACAGGGTCTTGCTCTGTTATGCCCCAGGCTGGAGGAGTGCAGTGGCTCACCACAGCCCTGAACTCCCTGGTTCAAGCAATCCTCCCATCTCAGCCTACCAAGTAGCTGGGACTACAGACAGCACCACCACAACCCAGTTAATTTTTGAATTTTGTGTAGAGATGGGGTTTCACCATGTTTCCCAGGCTGGTCTCGAACTCCTGGGCTTAAGTGATACGCCTGCCTCACCCTCTCAGAGTGCTAGGATTACAGTGCCATTTTTTATTCAGGGACAGAACGTAAGCCATGAATCATAAGACCTTTTCCAGGCAGGTTAATTTGGAAGCCTGCCAAATGTGACCTGTAGATTATCAGTAGTTTTGTTTGTTTGTTTTGTGTTTTTGTTTTTGTTTTTTTTAGAGACAGGGCCTTGCTTTATCACCAAGGCTGGAATACAGTGGCACAACTGATCATAGCTTCTTGCATCTTGATCTCCTGGCTCAGCTAGCCTACTGTCTCAGCCTCCTGAATAGCTAGGAGTACAGTCATGTACAACCACACTTGGCTAATTTATCTTTTTATTTTTGTACAGATGGTGTCTCACTAGGTTACCCAAACTGGAGTAATTTTGAAATCAGGAATGTGAGTCCTGGTCAGTTGATTTTTTATTAAGGTGCTAAATTGGCTGGGTACAGTGGCTCATGCCTCTAATCCCAGCACTTTGGGAGGGGGTGAGGTAGGTAGATCATTGAGGTCAGGAGTTCGAGACCAGCCTGGCCAACATGGTGAAACCCTGTCTCTACTAAAAATACAAACATTAGCCAGGAATGGTGGTAAATGCCTGTAATCCCTGCTACTGTGGAGGCTGAGGCAGGAGAATCGCTTGAACCTGGGAGGCAGAGGTTGCAGTGAGCTGAAATCGCATCACTGCACTCCAGCCTAGGCAACAGAGCAAGACTCCGTCTCAAACAAACAAACAAAACCCAAAAAACTTCTATAAGAAAACATTGGAGAAACTATCTTGTGACTTTGAGTTGGGCACAGAGTTCTTAGATAAACATCAAAAGCATCATCCTCCAGGCACGGTGGCACATGCCTGTAATCCTAGCACTTCGGGAGGCCGAAGCAGGTGGATTGCCTGAGTTCAGGAGTTTGAGACCAGCCTGGGTAACATAGTGAGACTTAGGCTCTACAAAAAATGTTTGTAAGATTAGCTAGGTATGGTGGCATGAACCTGTGGTCCTAGTGTCCTAGCCACTCAGGAAGCTGCATGGGGAGGACCACTGGAGCCCAGGAGATCAAGGCTGCAGTGAGTCATAATCACACCATTGCACTCCAGCCTGGGAGACAGAGCAAGACTCTGTTTCAAAAAAAAAAAAAAAAGGTGGCCAGGTGCGGCGGCTCACGCCTGTAATCCCAGCACTTTGGGAGGCAGAGGCGGGCGGATCATGAGGTCAAGAGATCAAGACCATCCTGACCAACATGGTGAAAGCCTGTCTCTACTAAAAAATACAAAAATTAGTTGGGTTTGGTGGTGAGCGCCTGTAGCCCCAGCTACTAGGGAGGCTGAATTGCTTGAACCCAGGAGGCGGAGATTGCAGTGAGCCGAGATTGCACCACTGCACTCCAGCCTGCCGCCTGGTGACAGAGTGAGACTCTGTCTCAAAAAAAAAAAAAAGTTAATCATAATTGCAAAGAGATATATACACTTCCATGTTTATTGCAGCAGTATTCATATTCATAACAGCCAAGATATGGAATAACCTAGGTGTCCAACAACAGAGGAATGGATAAAGATATGGTACTGATACACAACAGGATACTATGTAGCCATTAAAAAGAATGAAATCTTGTCATTTGTGGCAACATGGATAGAACTAGAGGATATTATGTTAAGTGAAATAAGCCAAGAACAGAAAGTTAAACATCACATGCTCTCACTCATATACAGAAGCTTAAAAAAGTTGATCTCAGAAGTAAAAGTAGAACAGAGGATACCAGAGGCTGAAAAGAGTAGAGGGTAAGGGGAGACAGGCAGAGATTTGTTAAAAGACACAAAAGGATAGCTAAATAGGAAAAATTAGTTGTAGTGTTCTATAGCACTATAGGATGAATAAAATTAACAGTAATATATAGTTTCAAATAGCTAGAAGGAGGATATTCCATGTTTCTAACACAAAAAAATGATAAATGTTTGATATGATGGATGTAATAATTACCCCTGATCTGATCACTCTACATTATATACATCAAAACATTACTATGTACTCCATAAATATGTACAATTATTATGTTAATTAATTTTTTTTTTTTAAGTTTAAAGCTGGCTGAGTGGGTGGCTCATGCCTGTAATCCCAGCACTTTGGGAGGCTGACTCGGGTGGATCACCTGAGGTCGGGAGTTTGAGACCAGCCTGACCAACATGGAGAAAAATACAAAATTAGCCAGGTATGGTGGTAAATGCCTGTAATCCGAGCTACTTAGGAGGCTGAGGCAGGAGAATTGCTTGAACCTGGGAGGCAAAGGTTGCAGTGAGCTGAGGTCACAGCATTGCACTCCAGCCTGGGCAACAAGAACAAAACTCCATCTCAAAAAAAAAAAAAAAAAAATGTTTAAAGCTGGATGTGGTGGCTCATATCTGTAATCCTAGTGCTGTGGAAGTCCAATGTGGGAGGATGACTTGAGGCTAGGAGTTCAAGAGCCTGGGCAATATAGTGAGACTCCATCTCTAAAAAATTGTTTTAAATTAGCAGGCACAGTGGCACATACTTATAGTCTGAGGTACTTGGGAGGCTAAGGTGGGAGTATTGTTTGAGCCTAGGAGTTTGACGCTGCAGTGAACAATGATTGTGTTATTGAAAAAAAAAAAAAAAGAGTTGGTCGGGAGCAGTGGCTCATGCCTATAATCCTAGCACTTTGGGAGGCCAAGGTGGGTGGATTGCTTCAGTTCAGCAGTTCGAGACCAGCCTGGGCAACATAGTGAGACCCCGCCTCTACAAAAATTAGCCAGGTATGGTGGCATGTGCCCATAGTCCCAGCTACTCAGGAGGCTGAGGTGGGAGGTTGCCCCAAGAAGTAGAGGTTGCAGTGAGCTGAGATTGCACCACTGCACTCCAACCTGTGTGACAGAGCCAGACCCCATCTAAGAGAGAGAGAGAGAGAGAGAGAGAGAGAAAAAAAAAAACTGGGCAAGGTGGCTCACACCTGTAATCCCAGCACTTTGGGAGTCTGAGGTAGGCTGATTATCTTTGGTCAGGAGTTCGAGACCAGCCTGGCCAACATGGTGAACCCTCATCTTTACAAAAAATATAAAAATTAGCCAGGCATAGTGGTGGGCACCTATAATCCTAGCTACTTGGGAGACTGAGGCAGGAGGATCGCTTTAACCCGGGAGGTAGAGGTTGCAGTGAGCTGAGACTGCACCATTGCATTCCAGCCTGGGCAACAAGAGTGAAACTCTGTCTCAAAAAAAAAAAAAAAAAAAAAAAAAAAAGGGCCAGGCACAGTGGTTCATGCCTGTAATCCCAGCACTCTGGGAGGCCAAGGTGGGCGGATCACCTGAGGTCAGGAGTTCAAGACCAGCTTGGCCAACATAGTGAAATCCCATCTCTACTAAAAATGCAAAAATTAGTGAGGCATGGTGGTGGGCGCCTGTAATCCCAGCTACTTGGAAGGCTGAAGCAGGAGAATTGCTGGAACCCAGGAGATGGAGGTTGCAGTGAGCTGAGATCACGCCACTGGATTCCAGCCTGGGCAACAGAGCGAGACTGTCTCAAAAAAAAAAAAAAAAAAAAAAAAAAAAAAAAAAGCTGGGCGTGGTGGCTTACGCCTATAAATCCAGCACTTTGGGAGGCCAAGGCAGGTGGATCACCTGAGGTCAGGAGTTTGAGACCAGCCTGACCAACATGGTGAAACCCTGTCTCTACCAAAAATACAAAATTAGCCAGGTGTGGTGGCGCATGCCTGTAATCCCAGCTACTTGGGAGGCTGAGGCAGGAGAATCACTTGAACCAAGAGGCAGAGGTTGCAGAGAGCAGAGATCACGCCATTGCACTCCAGCCTGGGCAACAAGAGCCCAAAGTAATCTATAGATTCAATGCTATCCCCATCAAGCTACCAATGACCTTCTTCACAGAACTGGAAAAAAACACTTTAAACTTCATATGGAATCACAAAAGACCCCGCATAGCCAAGACAATCCTAAGCAAAAAGAACAAAGCTGGAGGCATCATACTACCTGACTTCAAACTATACTACAAGGCTACAGTAATCAAAACAGCATGGTACTGGTACCAAAACAGAGACATAGACCAATGGAACAGAACAGAGACCCCAGAAGAAACACCACACATCTATAACCATCTGATCTTTGACAAACCCAGAAAAAACAAGCAATGGGGAAAGGACTCCATGTTTAATAAATGATGTTGGGAAAACTGGCTAGCAATGTGCAGAAAGCAGAAACTGGACCCCTACCTGTCACCTTACACTAAACTTAACTCCAGATGGATCAAAGATTTAAACATAAAACCTAACACCATAAAAACACTAGAAGAAAACATAGGCAGAACCATCCAGGACATAGGCATAGGCAAGGACTTCATGATTAAAACACCAAAAGCAATGGCAATAAAAGCCAGGATAGACAAATGGGATCTAATTAAACTCCAGAGCTTCTGTACAGCAAAAGAAACCATCATTAGAGTGAATCGGCAACCAACAGAATGGGAAAAAATGTTTGCAATCTACCCATCTGACAAAGGGCTAATACTCAGAATCTACAAAGAACTAAAACAGATATACAAGAAAAAAACAACCCCATTCAAAAGTGGACGAAGGATATGAACAGATACTTTTCAAAAGAGGACATACATGAGGCCAACAAACATATGAAAAAATGCTCATCATCACTGGTCATTAGAGAAATACAAATCAAAACCACACTGAGATATCATCTCATGCCAGTTAGAATGGTGATCATTAAAAAAATCTGGAGACAACAGATGCTGGAGAGGATGTGGAGAAACAGGAACACTCTTACACAGTTGGTGGGAGTGTAAATTAGTTCAACCATTGTGGAAGACAGTGTGGCGATCTCTCAAGGATCTAGAAATAGAAATTCCATTTGACCCAGCAATCCCACTATTGGGTATATACCCAAAGAACTATAAATCGTTCTACTATAAAGACATATGCACACGTATGTTCATTTGCAGCTCTGTGTACAACAGCAAAGACCTGGAACCAACCCAAATGCCCATCAATGATAGACTGGACAAAGAAAATGTGGTACATATACACCATGGAATACTACGCAGCCATAAAAAATGATGAGTTCGTGTCCTTTGTAGGGACTTGGATGAATCTGGAAACCATCATTCTCAGCAAACTGACCCAAGAACAGAAAGCCAAGTACCATATGTTCTCACTCATAGGTGGGTGTTGAACAATGAGAACACGTGGACTCAGGGGAGAGGAGCATCACACACAGGGGACAGTTGCGGGGGGGTAGGGAGAGAGACAACAGGGGGTGGGGAGGGTGGGGAGGGATAACATGGGGAGAAATGCCACATATAGTATGCACCAAAAGTAAAATAAATTAAAAAAAAAAAAAGAGAGAAGAGCGTTTTCTCACAGTGTGTTTCACGTAAAACCAGTTTGTGAAAAGTATTATGTATGTAAATTTTTCTATAGTTAAATAAATTTGGCCTTGTGTGAAAAAAAAAAAAGAGCGAAACTCCATCTCAAAAAAAACCAAAACCAAAACAAAACAAAAAGGCAAAATTACCATATGATCCAGTAAATCGTCTCCTAGGTATATATACAAATAATCAAAAGTAGGGATTCTTTTTTTTTTTCTGAGATAGTTTCACTCTCATTGCCCAGGCTAGAGTGCAATGGCGTGATCTCGGCTCACTGCAACCTCCACCTCCCAGGTTCAAGCGATACTTCTGCCTCAGCTTCCTGAGTATTTGGGATTACAGGCATGCACCATCACCACTGGCTAATTCTTTGCATTTTTAGTAGAGACACGGTTTCTCCATATTGGTCAGGCTGATAAACTCCCGACCTCAGGTGATCCACCTGCCTCAGCCTCCCAAAGTGCTGGGATTACAGGCATGAGCTACCATGCCTGGACAAAAGTAGGGATTCTAACAGATATTTGTACACCCATGTTCATAGCACCATTATTCATAATAGCCAAAAATGTTAAGAACTCAAATATACAACAACAGATAAATGGTTAAACCGGACAGGCGCGGTGGCTTACACCTATAATCCCAGCACTTAGGGAGGCCGAGGCAGGCAGATCACGAGGTCAGGAAATCGAGACCATCCTGGCCAACATGGTGAAACCTCATCTCTACTAAAAATAGAAAAACTAGTTGGGTGTGGTGGCACATGCCTGTAGTCCCAGCTACTTGGGAGGCTGAGGTAGGAAAATCGCTTGAACCCGGGAGGCGGACGTTGCAGTGAGTTCAGATCATGCCACTGCATTCCAGCTTGTCTCAAAAAACAAACCAACAAAAATGGTTAAACCAAATGTAGTATATACATACAACAGAATACTGTTCAACCTTAAAAAGGAACAAAATTCTGATACATGCTACCAAATGGATGAAACTTGAAAACATTATGCTAGGTGAAATAAGCCAGACAAAAAGAACAAATATTACATGAGTAGTCAGACAGAAGTAGAATGGTGTTTGCCAGGGGGTAGAGAAAGGAGGGAATAAGGAGTTATTAAGTAACGAATACAAAGTTTTTGTTTGGGATGAGGAAAATACTCTGGAAATTGATAGTGGTTATGGCTGCACAGCAATGTGAATGTACTTAATACTCCTAAATTGTATACTTTAAAATTGTAAACTTTGTTTTTAAAAAAGTATATGTATACACATAGCATATATATGTATATATATACACACATATATATGTTATTAACAACAACAAAAAATAACAAACACATAAAACCCAAAGTAACGGTAATATGGCAAAAAGAGAACATCAGAAATGTACGAAAAGAGGACACTGCACGTGAACTAAGCTCACTCAGCAGTGTATCAGATGTGATTCAACCTCCTATTATGCCTAAATGATTTATTGGCTGGGCGTGGTGTCTCATGCCTGTAATCCCACCATTTTGGGAAGCCAAAGCAGGTGGATCACTTGAGGTCAGTTCGAGACCAGCCTGGCCAACATGGTGAAATCCTGTCTCTACCAAAAATACAAAAATTAGCTGGGTGTGCTGGCGGACACCTGTAATCTCAGCTACTCAGGAGTCTGAGGCAGGAGAATTGCTTGAACCTGAGAGGTGGAGGATGCAGTGAGCTGAGATTGTGTCACTGCACTCCAGCCTGAGCAACAGAGAAAAACTCCATTTCAAAAAAGAAAAGAAGCCAGGCATGGTGGCTCACACCTGTAATCCCAGCACTTTGGGAGGCTGAGGCAGGCAGATTACCTGAGGTCAGGAGTTTGAGACCAACCTGATCAACATGGAGAAACCCCATCTCTATTATAAATACAAAATTAGCTGGGTGTGGTGGCAGGCACCTATAATCCCAGCTGTTTGGGAGGCTGAGGCGGGAGAAGTGCTTGAACCCAGAGTCAGAGGTTGTGGTGAGCTGGGATTGCCCCATTGCACTCCAGCCTGGGAGATAGAGCAAAACTCTGTCTCAAAAAAAAAAAAAAAAAAAAAAAAAAAAAAAGAAAAGAAAAGAAAAAGAAAAGGAAAAAGCTGTTGGCCAATGTGTTTGATGGAGAAAGGGAGAGGCTGATTATATTTTATTTAAATCCTTGATATTATCTAACAGCATTCAATACTAGAAAGAACATAGCTATGGAATAAAAATGCCCTGGATTCAGGCTAGGCATGTAGGCTCATACCAGTGCTTTGGGAGGCTGAGGCTGAGGCAAGAGGATTGTTGAGGCAGGAGTGTGAGACCACCCTGGCCAACATAGCAAGACCCCACCTTTATTATTTAAAAAAAAAAAAAAAAAGCCCTGGATTCAAGCAGTTTTAACACAGAGAGACTGAATATGCAAATGGACAATAGCCAGACAATATATAAAAATAGAACTCTAATCCATAATCTGCAGCCACCAGCCCAAGAAACCAATCCATTATCTACAGTAACCAGCCTACTATCTATAAGTCAGACTTGTAGGAAGTCAGACCACTATCTTTAGCAACCAATCCAGGAAACCAAACAACAACCCTGTAACAATCAGCCTCAAACAGCCAGGACTTGAATTATAATGGATAGCTTCCCTAATTTTTGTCCTTGCTTCCAGTTTAAGACCAATTAAAGAAAGCCAAATATCCTCTCCTAACCAATCACACAAGTTGCTCCACTTCTGATTAGACCACTCACGGCTTCCAACTGAGTCATACCTGAAACCTTCCCTCTTTTCCACCATAAAGGTTTCCCACTCCTTTCCCTGACTTTGAGTCTCTGCCAAAACATGCGATGGTGGCTGACTCCTTTGCTATATAGCAAGCTCTGATGAAACAGCCTTTGCCTATTCTTATCTGGTTGGTCTTCATTTATTTCCACACCACATATAAGCTACATGATGCTATATTGGGGAAAATGCCTCCTCTACCTCACAGGGCCTAGCAAAGTGCCAAGAACAGTTAAGCTTCACATCCCATTTTCTGACATCATCACAAGCCGGCCTGTAAGGCCACTTAATTATACAACACAAGAAACCAAGATCTATGAGGTTGTGTTCCTCTCAGGGTATCTTAATTACTGAAACTCAACAGGTTTAATTTACCCCTAGCACAATTTTTAAGGATTGTAATGACAGTAAAACAGGCTAACAGCCAGAGTTAATTGTCTATCATCCTTCTTTGGTGGTTCAGTTTTCAAGATTTCGTGATTTTTTGCATCAAAAATTCAGTCAAAGCTGAATTTCACAATTTTAAGTCTCAACCTAAGATCGCAAATTTCCCCGCAATTGTATAAAATGTCCCCTTGGGCCAGTTTTAAATTAGGCTCATGCAACAAAATGCATATTTCATTTGAAAGCTTTTGTGCAGGTGTGCTCAAGCAGTCAAATCCAATTAAACAGGGCCAAATGTATTAATAGTTGAAGACTTCTTTTTCATCAGGCTATCTCTAGAGAGATCCTAAGTAAATAAAAGTGAAATCCCAAGATACCTTTTTTTTACACAAGCTAAGAAAGATAGGTATTAATTTGGAAGAGTGATCAAGGGTGACTGGACTCATTATAGCACTGATTCTAAGGGGGAGGTGCCAACTGCATTGCCCTTGAGGATAAGTGACCGTGACTTCAGCAAAGAGCCACAGGGTTCTTGGTTGGGGGGAGACCAGGGGGACAACGATTCTGAGGTGGAAGTGTGTGAAATGCATGGAGGGAAAGTATAGAAGGCAGTGGGACATATAAAGGCATGCTGATGAATGGTGTGGGGCAGAGACTTCAAATGCTTGGCTGAAGAAATATGAAGGTGTTTTTAAGAAAATTATTTCAAACATGGGAACAAGATAAAAGGTAGGTGGCATGTACTTTCAATGTCATACTGGAGATTGAAGGACATGATGGTCTCAGCCAAGAATAATTTAGTTATTCCAGGCTAAGGAAATGTGTTTTTGTTTGACTTTGTTTTTGTTTTGTTTTGTTTTGTTTTTGAGACAGAGTCTTGCTCTGTCACCCAGGCTGGAGTGCAGTGATGCCATCTCAGCTCACTGCAACTTCCACTTCCCAGATTCAAGTAATTCACATGCCTCAGCCTCCCAAGAAGCTGGGATTACAGGCATGCACCACTATGCCCAGCTAATTTTTGTATTTTTAGTAGAGTCGGGCTTTCACCATGTTGGCCAGGCTGGTCTTGAACTCCTGACCTGAAGTGATCCACCTGTCTTGGCCTCCCAAAGTGTTGGGATTACAGACATGAGCCACTGCATCCCACCCGACTTTGCTATTTATTATCCATTAACTTAGACTCTGAAGTTGTCTGTTACATGTTATCCAGTAGAAAAGATAGCCCTAGCTGGGTGTGGTGGCTTACGCTTGTAATCCCAGCACTTTGGAAGGCTGAGGTGGGCAGATCACGAGGTCAGAAGTTGGAGACCAGCCTGTCCAATATGGTGAAACCCCATTTCTACTAAAAATACAAAAATTAGCCAGGGATGATGGCGCATGCCTGTAGTCCCAGCTACGCTGGAGGCTGAGGCAGGAGAATTGCTTGAACTCGGGAAGTGGAGGTTGCCGTGAGCTGGGATTGTACCACTGCACTCCAGCCTGGGTGACAGAGTGAGACTCCATCTAAAAAAAAAAAAAAGAAAAGAAAAGAAAAGATAGCCCTAAAGATTAACATTTTACTACCCTATGTATTTAAACATAAACTGGTTTAGGCATAAACCAGTGTTACATCTAATCTACTACTTTAACACCTCTTCTCTATGACTAACATTACTTCTTTTTCTCCCTCTCCTTCTCCTTCTTCATCTTTTTTTTTTTTTTTTTTTTTTAAGAGATAGAGTCTGGCTCTGTTGCCTACCTTAGAGTGCGGTGGTGCCATCTTGGTTCCCTCCTGGGCTCAAACAATCCTCCCACCTCAGACTCCTGAGTAGCTGGGACAACAGGCACCCATCACCATGCCCAGATAATTTTTTTGTATTTTGTGTAGAGATGGGGTTTTGCCATGTTATCCAGGCTAGTCTCAAACTGAGCTCAAGTGATCCTCCCACCTCAGCCTCCCAAAGTCCTAGGATTACAGGTGTGAGCCACCACATCCAGCCATCCCTTCTTAAGTATCTGTGAATACTTAGTTCTTCAATATGCTCTTTGAACCAGCTTTACTTACTATCTTATTGCCATCTTATTGATTCCCTTATAATAAGTTAATAAATATTTGACACATATTCATACTATATTTGTATGAGTCATGTTTTCAACTTTTTGAAAATTATACCTTGACAGGGTTCAACTGTGATGACCCAAACTGACCAAGGGTTAAGGGTACTTTGGAAAAAAAAGCAATCCTCATTCCACCAAGGAGCCCACTTTAAATTGTCATTGGATTCCTCCTCATGCTTCATAGATTTGTAAAGGACTAAATTTTAAGAACCTATGAAAATGTATTCCAGGCCAGGCCCACACCTGTAATCCCAGCACTTTGGGAGGCTGAGGTGGGCTGATCACTTGAGGTCAGGAGTTCGAGACCAGCCTGGCCAACATGGTGAAACCCTGTCTCTACTAAAAATACAAAAATTAGCTGGGTGTGATGGTGCATGCCTGTAGTCCCGACTACTTGGGAGGCTGAGCGGAAGAATTGCTTGAACCCTGGAGGTAGAGGTTACAGCAAGCCAAGATTGGGCCATTGTACTCCAGGCTGGGTGACAGAGCAAGACTTCATCTCAAAAAAAAAAGAAAGAAAGAAAGAAAAGAAAAGAATGTATTCCAAGGGAGAGGGAGCCTCTTTCCTGAGGACCACTGTGATATTACACCATAATACAAACCCCAGGCTAGGTGTGGTGGTTCATGCCTTTAACTCCAGCATTTTGGGAGGCCGACTCCGGAGGATCACTCGAAGTCAGGAGTTTGAGACCAGCCTGGCTAACATGGTGAAACTCCGTCTCTACTAAAAATACAAGAATTAGCTGGGTGTGGTGGCACATGCCTGTAATCCTAGTTATTCAGTAGGCTGAGGTGAGAGAATCACTTGAACCCGGGAGCCAGAGATTGCAGTAAGCCGAGATCGATCGTGCCACTGCACTCCAGGCTGGGTGACAGTGAGACTCCATCACAAAAAAAAAAAAGAGAGAGAGAAAATCAAAAAACAAACTCCAGGTTTGAACTCACAGACACGGCAGGTAAGTTAGGCATTCTCACATGAGCATGTGTTTAAGAATGATTTCAAGCAGTCTTTCATCTTAGACTCTGCTTTGGTTAACTGCTGTTCCATTATTGTAAGTCCATGTTAAGATATTCCAGATGCTTATAACCTAACACATAGAGCTGATTGACTACGCTTGAGTTCTCTGTAGTACAAGAGGAATACCCCCTTGTCTTCTAGTATGGTCCCCAAAGTTACTAACAAACTCACCAATGGAGCTTATGTTCACTGGCTAAAAAGGCCCTTTCCTGCCTCCTTTTAAAAAATACATTTTTAAAAATTCCTGCCTCCTTTTTTGTCAAATAACTGTTCATTATTTAGTGCTCAGCTATTATATATCATCTCCTTTTTAACTCTCCCAGGCAGAGAGGTACTTCCTCTTTCTTTAGCACTCTGTTGCCATCTTTACAGTACTTTAAAGTGTTTTCAGTACAGTAGTGCTCCTTATTTGTACACTTTATTTTATTTTTTATTTTTTGAGACTCTCACTCTGTTGCCCAGGCTGGAGTGCAGTAGCATGGTCTCGGTTCACTGCAACCTCTGCCTCCTGGGTTCAAGTGATTCTCCTGCCTCAGTCTCCCGAGTAGCTGGGATTACAGGCACCTGCCACCATGCCTGGCTAATTTGTTTTTTTTTTAGTAGAGATGGGGTTTCCATGTTGGCTGAGACTCGAACTCCTGACCTTGTGATTCGCCTGCCTCGGCTTCAGAAAGCACTGGGATTACAGGCGTGAGCCACCATGCCTGGCCTTATTTTATTTTTTTATAGACAGGATCTGGCTCTGTTGTCCCAGCTGGAGTGCACTGGTGTCTTGCTGTGTCACCCCGGCTGGTTTCAAACTCCTGGGCTTAAGTAATCTTCCCCCTTCAGCCTCCCAAAGTGCTGGGACTTCAGGCATGAGCCACCGTGTCCAGCCTTCCTTATCTGTTTAGAGGTGCTTTTCCAGTTAGTTTTAGAGCTTCCCAAAGGCAGGGATTATCTCATTTATCTCTATATTCTCTATTTTTTTTTTTAAGACAGAGTCTCACTCTGTCACCCAAGCGGTCACCAATGGCATGATCTTGGCTCACTACAACCTCCGCCTCCCAGATTCAAGCAATTCTCCTGCTGCAGCCTCTGGAGTAGCTGGGATTGCAGGTACCACCATGTCAGCTAATTTTTGTATTTTTAGTAGAGACAGGGTTTCACCATGTTGTCCAGGCTGGTCTTGGACTCAGGCAACTCCTGATCTCAGGCAATCCACCCACCTTGGCCTCCCAAAGGGATGGGATTACAAGCATGAGCCACCATGCTTGGCCTGTATCCTCTATTTCTACCCGTGGTGTTTAGCATATAGAAAGCATTTAATAAATTGCTATTGAAAGAATATGTTTTTGAAAAAATTGTTATTGGCAGGTGCTACTGCTGGGAACCAAAAAATAAAAATAAAGGATGTTCATAGGAGAGAAGCAGAAATCCACTAAGTTACTACTCCAAGCTTGGGGTTTATTTCAACTTGTTTAGGATTCTCATGGTGGGGGATGAAATGTTGTTGAGTTAGGCCGGGCGCGGTGGCTCACGCCTGTAATCCTAGCACTTTGGGAGGCCGAGGTGGGTGGATCGCCTGAGGTCAGGAGTTCAAGACCAGCCTGGCCATCATGGTGAAACCCCATCTTTAAAAAAAAAAAAAAAAAAAAAAAAGAAATGTTGTTGAGTTAAATGAAACAGAAAAATATAACATTTGTATAAGTCAATAAAAATTAGCCTTTTGCAGTAAGATCTGAACACCAATTTTCTAGATAGAAACCATTTTCTTTTCTTTTTTTTTTATTCTTTTGCCCCAAAAAGAACAAGATAGAAACCATTTTCTCAATTTTTTAAAAAAAAGCTTGAGGTGGGTGGATCACAAAGTTAGGAGTTCAAGACCAGCCAGGTCAACATGGTGAAACCCTGTCTCTACTAAAAATACAAAAATTAGCTGTGAGTGATGGTGGGTGTGTATAATCCCAGCTACTCAGAAGGTTGAGGCAGAATTGCTTAAACCCAGGAGGCAGAGATTGCAGTGAGCTGGGATCATGATCACACTACAGCCTGGGTGACAGAGTAAGACTCCATCTCAAAAAAAAAAAAAAAAAAAGCAAAGGAAGTGATTGTATAAAACCTCCTTGTAGTGTACATGAGTCCTCTTTCTAAGAGAAATATAGTTGTGAGTGCTATCTGAGGAGGCAGAAATGAGATAGTATCAAAGGGATGAAATGACATAAAAATATCTATACACATCGGGGAATTGGCTATGCTGAATTATGTTTATAAGGTAGAGTTAAATATAATACTATGCACTAAATTTACAGAAGCTGTGCATGTTACAATGGGGTTAAAAGATGGAGTTTGTAAATATTAAATATGGAAAATAAAAAGTTCCTCTTCAAAGTTTCCCTTCTTGTTAAATAACAAATGTTAAAAATAATAGTTTCTTTTAAAGACTAACTTTCACGTTCTTCCTTATTTAGAAATGTTATTACTTTTCTAAGTCCTTTTGCAAGCAACTTTCTTTCTTTTGATCTCCATTGCCTTTACCTATTTAGGAAAGTTTTAAGTTGTTAGCCAATCAAATTTAGCTTAGACTGTGAGGTCCAGCTCCAATCAACAGAAAGAGGACACAGCAGTAAGGACTCAATGTGTAAAATGCCTTTCTTTATTCATCATGCTCTCATAGCAAGATTGCTGACAGGCAGCACCCTTACTGCAGAAAGTAAAATTGACTTGCTGAGAAAATTATTTGAGTGCTAGTTCTACTTTTCAGCACCAAGGAGCAAGCATTTCTAACAAAATGGTGGCCCGTACAGGGAGCCATTCTCTTCCAGGGGCAGTCTCCCATCCTCTCTTGTGAGGAGGTGCACCCCACTGCCTCACTGCGGTAGCCTCAAAGGTAAGGAATCGAGATCCATCCGATGCGAGGAATAAACCTGGACTCTCAGCAACGCAGGGAGAAAAAGATTGCAGTGCTGCAGCGACCAGCAACTCTGTGCACAGACCAAGGTAGGGAATGTCACAAGGGGGTGGCAAAGCGCTTCCTTGGTGGTCAAAATTCTGGAGGTTGAGTGCGGCTGTGCAAGCATGAGTACAGTGTGAGTGGCTCCTCTCTGTAAGTTTCGAGGCCAGAGAAGGCAAAATGTAAGGTAAAGAGTGAAAGAGACCTCCAGAAGGTCAGGGGCAGTGGGGGATAGTTAGAATCCTCCCCCAGGGAAAAGAACCTTGAACATGTGAAGTTAAGTTTTAAGCAAGCCTCTAGAAAACAGGATAGGCAAGAAATCTCTCAGTTGAGAGGTTTCTGGGATAGTGAACTGTGCCAAACAGCCTGGGATAATGAACTGTGCCAAACTTTCTCTCTACTATTTCCCCAAGTGCAGTACCCTGCAGGTCAGCCCCCGAGGGCCATCCAGCCTCCATCTTCCAAGACCAATTTTACCTTGTGTCTCCAACAACAAAAGGAAAATTTTGTGTTCCTTGGAGACTTAACATAATGCAGAGAGGTCAGGCACTTCCAAGAGCTGACCCATTAATCTGCCCTTATTCATCCCCAAGAGGATGTATGGTAGTATTCTGGCAGACCTTTACTGGATACTCTGACAAATAATTGGAGCAGTACTTGTGCTGTAGTTCAACTGGCTATCCCTTTTACCCTGGCATTTCATCAACTGGAAAGAAAAAACACGATGTTGTAAAACAAGAGAAGCCCCTCACAGGTCTTTTGACCCTCCAATGTCTATTTAGATATAATTGGCATCTCGTGGGGTTTACCAGATGAATTTAAAGCTAGGGCCCAGATATCAGCAAGGTTTAAATCTATCCCCCTCATGGATAACAGTTAATAAAAATGTAGATTGGATGAACTATATTTATTACAATCAACAACAATGTATTAATTACACTAAAGATGCTGTCAAAGGAATAGTGGAACAGTTAAGGTCCACTAGCTAAATGGCCTGGGAAAACAGAATGGCTTTAGATATGATATTAGCTGAAAAAGGTGGTGTTTGTGTTATGATTAAAACCCAATGTTGTGCCTTCATCCCAAACAACACTGCTCCTAACAGAAGCATAATGAAGGCCCTACAAGGCCTTACCACTTATCTAAAGAACTAGCTAAAAATTCTGGAATCAATAACCCTGTTTCAAAACAGCTAGAAAGGTTGGTTTGGCCAATGGAAAGAGACTATAGCCTCAATTCTTACCTCTTTAGCAACTGTAATAAGTATACGCCTTCTTCTTAGGTGTTACGTTACACCATGCATCTGAGAGTTAGTGCAAAAGTTAATAAAAACAGCTTTTACCAAAGCCTCCCTTAACTTTCCTCCACCTTATTCAGAGAAGCCTTTTCTTTTAGAAACTCAGGCAGAACAACTAAGCCAAGACACGTTAAGAAAGTTTGAAGAGAAAGAACTAGAAAATCAGAGGGGGGAAATTGTCAAAAATAAAAAGTTCCTCTTCAAAGTTTCCCTTCTTGTTAAAGAATAAATAATAAATTTTTTTTTACACACTCCTCAGTCAAAATAATAAATGTTAAAAATAATAGTTTCTCTTAAAGACTAACTTCCTCTTCCTTCCTTATTTAGAAATCTTATTACTTTTCTAAGTCCTTTTGCAAGCAACTTCCTCTCTTCCTTTGTCCTCCATTGTCTTTTCCTATTTAGGAAAGTTTTCAGTTGTTAGCCAATCAAGTTTAATTTAGACTGTAAGGTCCAGCTCCAATCAATGGAGAGAGGACACAGCAGTAAGGATCCAATGTGTAAAGGATAAATATTCCTGCCTTTCTTTACTCATTGTGCTCTCACAGAAAGATTGCTGATGAGCTGGGTGTGGTGGCTCATGCCTGTAATTCCAGCACTTTGGGATGCCAAGGCAGGCGGATCATGAGGTCAAGAGATCGAGACTGTCCTGGCCAACATGGTGAAACCCCATCTCTACTAAAATACAAAAATTAGCTGGGCATGGTGGCGTGTGCCTGTAGTCCCAGCTATTTGGGAGGCTGAGGCAGGAGAATTGCTTGAACCCAGGAGGCAGAGGTTGCGGTGAGCTGAGATTTTGCCACTGACTGAACTCCAGCCTGGTGCCTGGTGACAAAGTAAGACTCTGTCTCAAAAAAAAAAAAAAAAAAAAAGAAAGAAAGAAAGAAAGATTGCTGATGGGCAGCACCCTTTCTGCAGAAAGTAAAATTTCCTTGCTGAGAAAATTCTTTGTCTGAGTGCTACTTCTTCTTTTCAGCACTGAGGAATGAGCATTTCTAACATTAGACAAACAATTTCTAGTTAAAATAGTATACCATTTTTGTATACCAAGCACTGATAATTTTATATTTGCTGTTTGACACTGATAATCTTGTATTAGCTAAAATTTGGCACAATAGATCCAGATATTTGACAGCACAGGGAATATAAAAAATATTAGCAATATATATTCTGTATTTTTATGGGTTTGACTTCAGAAGTTGTAACTAGAAAATTCTACACTACATTTCAAACAGATATATTTTATCTGTGAATTCAGAAAAGGTTTTTTTCCTAGAGAAACCCATACCCTAATATTCTGTGGGAGGGCTTGAAGGATACAACATTTGCTAAAACTCTAAGGAATGAATTGGTGAGGGGACATCAAGCATCACTAAGTCAAGCAGTGGCTTTCCTCTGTAGGTCAGGGTTGAAGTTAGAAGAAGCCATTAATCTAGGCTCTCTAATAGCAATGTGAATAATACTAATTTTGCACACCCCCCACAGATATCAGATAGCTTAACCATGAAAAGCCAGGTGGGTATAATTATCACAGTGACTGGAAAAGTCAGCATGGTAGCCAAAGGAACTTGACGCAGATGGTAAAAAAGACAAATTTTTTTTTTTTTTTTGGAGACTGAGTCTCACTCTGTCACCCAGGCTCCAATGTAATGGCACCATCTTGGCTAACTGCAACCTCCACCTCTCAGGTTCAAATGATGCTCCTGCCTCAGCCTCTTGAGTGGCTGGGATTACAGGCATGCACCACCATGCCCAGCTAATTTTTTGTATTTTTAGTAGAAATGGGGTTTTGCTATGTTGGTCAGGCTGGTCTCAAACTCTTGGCCTCAAGTGATCCACCCGCCTTGTCCTCCTAAAGTGCTGGGGTTACAGGCATGAGGCACCACACCCAGCCAAAAAATACAACTATCTTAAAGACCTTAAGGTAGCAGGGATAGTGTAGTCCTTATATCCCTATTTAATTAACCATTACAACCCCCCACAAAAAATTAGATGGATCCTGGAGAAAGATATTTGGACTACTGCAAACTCAATCAAGTAGTAATCCCAAATGCAGCTGCTGTGCCAGAGTAGTATACTAGCCTGAGAAGATTATCACAGCATCAGGAAGATGATGGCGATTATTCTGTTGAGTTCATTGTTTTCCTGCCCCTGCCAGATATGAGAATCAGAAACAGTTTATATTCACTCGGAATGGACAACACTATACATTTCAGTGTTCCCCAAAGTTATCTTAACTCTGTCAATCTATCAACTGAAGAAATATAAATAATCTGGATATCCTTTAGAATACTATATTCAGAATACTATAGGTCCACTTTATTGATGGCATTGTACTAAACGGATCAAATAAGCAATAAGTGGCTAGCATGGTAGAGTCCTTGGGAAGACTCATATGCTACAGTGAGTGGGAGATAAACCCTATGGCAATTCAGAGGTCCACCATATCAGTTAAACTTTGTTTTTTAGATGGAGTCTTCCTCTGTCGCCCAGGCTGGAGTGCAGTGGCACAATCTCAGCTCACTGCAACCTCTGCCTCCCAGATTCAAGCGATTCTCCTGCCTCAGCCTCCTAAGTAGCTGGGATTACAGGCACACACCACCACGTCTGGCTAATTTTTGTATTTTTAGTAGAGACAGTGTTTCACCATGTTGGTCAGGCTGGTCTCGAACTCCTGACCTCGTGATTCACCTGTCTTGGCCTCCCAAAGTGCTGGGATTACAGCTGTGAGCCACTGTGCCTGGCTCGGTAAAATTTTTAGGGTCCCAGTAATCTAGGACATTTCCTCCAAAATGAAAAACAAATTATTGCATCTTACACTTCCTATCACCAAGAAGAAAGCATAAAACATTATCATAAACACTCAATGTGGTCACTTTTTGTAACTTCAGCTACTCTAATAGGTGTGTAGTGGTATTTGTTCTGATTTAAATTTGCATTGCCTCTATGACAGTGAAGTTGAGTATCTTTTTATATGTCATATCTTGGCTCACCACAACCTCTACCTCCCAGGTTCATGCGATTCTCCTGCCTCAGCCTCCCGAGTAACTGGGATTACAGGCATGTGCCACCATGCCAGGCTAATTTTGTATTTTTAGTAGAGATGGGGTTTCTCCATGTGGGTCAGGTTGGTCTCGAACTCCCGACCTCATGATTCCCCTACCGTGGCCTCCCAAAGTGCTGGGATTACAGACGTGAGCCACCACACCTGGTTCAGTAGTTTTAATTATATATATTTACTACAATTTTAACTCTTAGTGACCTAATTTCAAGTAAAAAACCTAGAAAGTAATTTTGAATGTTTTATATCAGTATTTGTAGATGAAAATGACTTCATAATTTTTTAGGAATATGTTTCCTCCATTTTTTATTAACAGATGAAATGTATTTAGCCTTTCTAAACCATATATGATACCACAGTATATAAACTTAAACTTAAAAGGCTAAGTTTAATGAATGTTTGTTGGAAATAGATGCTTGGCGCTGCGAAGAAAAATTAGCACTGAGACAAAGGATCTTTCAGCAATGCAACTTTTACTACCTGGACTGCAGGAAGGGTACTCTTGCTAGCCATCTTGCCACAAGAGTACAATGAATAAAGGAAAACACACAAATTTATCCCTTACACATTTGGGGGACATCCTTACTGCTGTATCTGATCTCCGTTGACTGAAGCCAGACCTCACAATCTAAATTAAAATCCAATTGGCTAACAACCTAAAACTTTTCTAAACAGATAAAAGCAATAGAGAGCTGGGACATGCCTGTGAGCCCATCCAGCACAGATATTTTGGTTAGAGTACAAGGACACAGAATGTACTATGTACCTGTAAGCATGGCATGTCTAACAGCTACATAGGATAGGGCTTAACAAAGTTATTAGCACGCTTATTCTTTAACAAGAAAGGAAACTTCAAAAAGGAACTTTTCTACTTCCCTCAATATTTATCCCAGGGCCGCTAGCTGTAACCTGCCCTGCAGCTGGTAGCCTAGGCAAGCCACGGTGCCTGGCCTGGTTACCTTTAGAAACACATTTTTTTTTTGGATGGGTGCAGTGGCTCATGCCTGTAATCCCAGCACTTTGGGAGGCTGAGGCGGGTGGACCACCTGAGGTCAGGAGTGCCAGACCAGCCTGGCCAACATAGTGAAACTCTGTCTCTACTAAAAATACAAAAAATTAGCTGGGTGTGGTGGTGGGTGCCTGTAATCCCAGCTACTGGGGAGGCTGAGGCGAAGAATCACTTGAACCTGAGAGGCAGAGGTTGCAATGAGCGGAGATCACGCCACTGCATTCCAGCCTGGGCAACAAGAGCGAAGCTCCATCTCAAAAAAAAAAACACCCCCCTTTTTTTTTTTCTGAGACAGGATCTCATGCTATTGCCCAGGCTGGAGTGCAATGGTACAGTGCAATGACACAATCTTGGCTCACTGCAGCCTCCATCTCCTGGGTTCAAGCAATTCTCTCACCTTAGCCTCCCAAGTAGCTGGGATTACAGGCATATACCACCACACCTGGCTAATTTTTGTATTATTATTATTATTTTTTGAGACAGAGTCTTGCTCTGTCACCCAGGCTGGAGTGCGGTGGTATGATCTCAGCTCACTGCAACCTTCGCCTCCTGGGTTCAAGCGATTCTCCTGCCTCAGCCTCCTGAGTAGCTGGGATTACCGGTGTGTGCCACCATGCCCAGCTAATTTTTGTACTTTTAGTAGAGACAAGGTTTCATCATGTTGGTCAGGCTGGTCTCAAACTCTTGACCTCATGATCCGCCTGCCTCAGCCTCCCAAAGTGCTGGGATTACAGGTGTGAGCCACCGCACCCAAACAATTTTTTTTTTTTTTTTTTTTTTAAACAGAGTCTTGCTCTGTCACCAGGCTGGAGTGCAGTGGTGCAATCTTGGCTCACTGCAACCTCTGACTCCCAGTTCAAGTGATTCTCCTGCCTCAGCCTCCCGAGTAGCTGGGATTACAGGCATGTACCATCACACCCAGCTAATTTTTGTATTTTTAGTAGAGACGGGGTTTCACCATGTTGGCCAGGATGGTCTTGATCTCCTGACCTTGTGATCTGCCCGCCTTGGCCTCCCAAAGTGCTGGGATTACAGGCGTGAGCCACCACGCCTGGCCAATTTTTGTATTTTTTGAGCAGAGATGGAGTTTCATTGTGTTGGCCAGGCTGGTCTCGAACTCCTGGAATCCAGTGATCTGCCCACCTCGGCCTCCCAAAATGTTGGGATTACAGGCGTGAGCCACCACACCCCACCAGAAACACTTTTTAGATATAGGTTTCAAATGGTTTTGTTAATAATTGTCCTTAGGTTTTGCTAATAACGGTCCTTATTTGCCTCTTTTTTTTTTTCTGTTTTTTGAGACAAGGTCTCACTCTGTTGCACAGGCTGGAGGGTAGTGGCGCAATCTTGGCTCACAGCAACCTCCACCTTCTAGGCTCAAGTCCTCTAACCTCAGCTTCCCTAGTAGCTGGGGCTATAGGTGCACACCACCACACTCACCTGCCACCACACCTGGCTAATTTTTTAAATTTTTTGTAGAGACAGGGTTTTGCCATGTTGTCAGGCTGGTCTCCTGGACTCAAGTGATCTGCCTTTCAAAGTGCTGGGATTATAGGCATGAGTCACTGTACCCAGCCCATATTTTTTATTCTTAAGTTGATTATGCTTTGTATTTCTGGATGTCTAAAGTCAACAATAAAAAGCTAAAAGATTAAGTTGATTACTATTTCAGCATTTTAACTTACTTAGAAATGACTCAGACATTTTATGATTATCTATTACTTAATTTAACATAACATGACTTCAAGATACACAGTTACTCTCCCCTAATGTTTTTCCCAGTCATCCTGGGTCCCAAGTACCCATGTGGCACCCAGAATGGCTATAAAGGGCTATAAAGTACAACACTTTCAGGCATGGCCAGGAAACAGCTAGGCCAGGGAGGACATATTATGTTTGGCCCTGCTCTGCCCCTGGTGGTCTAGCTGCTATGGACATACATACGTCTACAGGTCTCACCATGGCCACCTGTCCAGGCCCCAAAATCTTTTTTTTTTTTTTTTCTTTTAAATGAGAGTGTCTTGCTCTGTTGCCAGGCTGGAATGCAGTGTTGCCATCTCGGCTCACTGCAACCTCTGCCTCTCAGGTTCAAGTGAATCTTGTGCCTCAGTCTTCTGAGTAGCTGGGACTACAGGCATGCACCACCATGCCCAGATAATTTTTGGATTTTTAGTAGAGGGGGGGATTTTGCCATGCTGGCCAGGCTGGTCTCGAACTCCTGACCTCAAGCAATCCACCCACCTTGGCCTCCCAAAGTGCTGGGATTACAGGTGTGAACTACTGCTCCCAGCCTGAATCACTCTCTTATGTGTCTCAGACTGCCTTTAACCATCAGGTACCAGTAGGGTTCTCAAGGGATTAAGGGTTACCAGTCCCTTATTTATGCCTTTCTGGATGAGCAAGAGTCCCTAAAATGTTCTTCTAGTGAGGAATGCCGTTTAAGTCTGCTTTGTCCTGGGCAATAGTCCTGACATCTTTGCACAGTGTCTAGTCACCTAGACCACCTAAATTGGTCAGAAAAAGCCATGTTTCATCTCTTCAAGGCAAGATAATTCACCCTCATGCACTTTTCGGTTTGGAAATAACAAGAATTGGTCACAAATGAAAAGACAAGTCCGAATTACAAGCAATAGAAAGCAGTTGCAGATTCAAAGGCATGCTATGTAGTTTTAGGGTATAAGAAGTAAAATCACTTGTATTAGTTCATTCTCACATTCCTATAAATAAATACCTGAGACTAGGTAATTTATAGAGAAAAGAGGCTTATTTTGCTCATGGTTCTGCAGGCTATACAGGAAGCAGGGCAGTATCTGCCTCTGAGGAGGCCTCAGGAGGCTTTTACTCATAGTGAAAGACAAAGCAGGAGCCAGCATCTTATATGGCAGGAGCTAGACCAAGAGAGAGAGACTGGGGAGGTGCTACACACTTTTAAATAATCAGATCCTTCCCAGCACAGTAAAATAACAAAAATAAAACAAACAAACAAAACAAAACCAAAAAAAAAAAGTAAATAAAATAAAATAAAAAACATAAACAACCAGATCTTGTGAGAACTCATGAGGGGGGCATGATGCTAAGCCATTCATGAAAATCCATCCCTATAATCTAATCATCTCCCACCAGGTCCCACTTCCAACACTGGGAATTACAATTCCACATGAGATTTAGTGGAAACACAGCTCCAAATCATATCATTCCGCCCCTGGCCCCTCTAAATCTCATGTCCCTCTCAATTGCAAAATATAATTATGTCTTCCCAATAGTCCCTCAAAGTCTTAACTTAATCCAACATCTGAAATAAGGCTAGTCCCTTCTGCCTGTGAACCTGCAAATTGAAAAACAAGTTAGGGCCTTGTGCAGTGGCTCCTGCCTGTAATCCCAGCACTTTGGGAGGTGGAGGCGGGTGGATCACCTGAGATCAGGAGTTCAAGACCAGCCTGGCCAACATGGTGAAACCCCATTTCTACTAAAAATACAAAAATTAGCCAGGCATGGCAGTGGGTCCCTGTAATTCCAGCTACTTGAGAGGCTGAGGCAGGAGAATCGATTGAACCCCGGAGGTGGAGGTTGCAGTGAGCCAAGACAGTGCCATTGCACTCCACTCCAGCCTGGGTAACAGAGTGAGACTCTGTCTCAAAAAAAAAAAAAAAAAAAAAAAAAAGTTAGTTTCTTCCAAGATACAATGGGGGTATAGGCAATGGGCAAATATTCCCATTCCAAAAGGGGGAAATTGTCCAAAAGAAAGGGGCTACAGCCAGGCATGGTGGCTCACACTTGTAGTCCCAGCACTTTGGGAGGCCAAGTGGGGTGGATCACCTGAGGTCAGGAGTCCAAGATCAGCCTGGCCAACATGGTGAAACCCTGTCTCCACTAAAAATACAAAAAATTAGCAGGGCATGGTGGTGGGCGCCTATAATCCCAGCTACTTGGGAGGCTAAGGCAGGAGAATTGCTTGAACCTCAGAGGCGGAGGTTGCAGTGAGCTGAGATTTCACCATTGCACTGCAGCCTGGGCAATAAGAGTGAAACTCTGTCTAAAAAAAAAAAAAAGATTTAATGATGGCAGGGCATGGTGGCTCATGCCTGTAATCCATCCTAGCACTTTGGGAGGCTGCTTGAATCTAGGAGTTTGAGATCAGCCTCGGCAACATGATGAAACTGTGTCTCTACAAAATACCCTATGGCTTTGCAGCGTTCAGCCCCACAGCTGTTCTTATCAGCTGTTGTTGAGTACCTATAGCTTTTCAAGGTGTGGGCTGCAAGCTGCCAGTGGATCTACCATTTTAGGGTCTGGAGGATGGTAGCCTTCTTCTCACAACTCCAATAGGCAGTGCCTCAGTGGGGACCCTATAGTTCTTCTCCTCACTGCCCTAGTAGAAGTCCTTCGTGAGGGCTCCACCCCTGCAGCAGGCTCCTGCCTGAACATCCAGGATTTTCCATGTACCACATGGAATCTTCTAAAATCTAGGTGGAGATTCCCAAGCCTCATTCACTCTTGCACTCTGTGTGCCCACAAGTTTAATACTACATGGAAGCCACCAAGGCTTACAGTTTGCACCCTCTAGAGCAGCAGCCTGAGCTGTACCTGGGCCCCTTTGAGCCACAGCTGGACCTGGAGTAGCTGGGATGCAGGGAGCAGTGTCCTGAGGCTGTGCAGGGTAGTGGGGCCCTTGTCCTGGCCCACACAATCATTCTTCCCTCTTAGGCCTCTGAGCCTGTGATGGGAGGGGCAGCTATGAAGGTCTCTGGCCTTTTCTCCATTGTTCTGGATATCAGCATGTGACTCCTTTTCTCTCATGCAAATTTCTTCAGCCTGCTTGAATTCCTCCCCTGAAAATGGGCTTTTCTTTTCTACCACATGGCCAGGCAGCAAATTTTCCAAACTCTTACACTCTGCTTCTCTTTTAAATATAAGTTCCAGTTTTAGGTCATTTCTTTGCTCATTTCATGAGCATAGGTTGTTAGAAGCAACCAAGTCCCATCTTGAACATTTTGCTGCTTACAAATTTCTTCTGCCAAATATCCTAAATCATCATTCTCAAGTTCAAAGTTCCACAGATCTCTAGGGCAGGGACATAATGCACCCAACATCTGTGCTACTGCATAACAAAAGTGACCTTTGCTCCAGTTCCCAATAAGTTCCTCATCTCCATCCAAGACCTCCTCAGCCTGGACTTCACTGTCCATTTCACTATCAGCATTTTCGTCATAACCATTCAAGTCTCTAGGAAGTTCCAAATTTTCCCTTATCTTCCTGTCTTCTGAGCTTTCTACAGTCTTCCAACCTCTGCCCATTACCAAGTTCCAAAGCTGCTTCCACATTTTCAGGTATCTTTACAGAAAAACCTCACTCTTTGCTACTAATTTTCTGGATTAGTCTGTTCTCGCATTTCTATAAAGAAATACCTGAGACTGAGTAAATTATAACAAAAAGAGGTTTAATTGGCACATGGTTCTGCAGGCTGTATAGGAAGCATAACAGTGTCTGCTTCTGAGGAGGCCTTGAAACTAGCTTTGGAAAATTATGACTGAGACAGTGAAAGAGATCTAACTTAATCTATTCCATCTTGCTTCTAATCTCCAAGCTGTCCTTGTTCATTCCTGGGTGTAGGCTGAACTAACTTTGGAGAAACTTAGTTTATAGTTTAAAACAAAGATGATAACAGCCGTTTCCCAGAGCAGACCTCCTTCTTGCCTTGGCACTAGATTGCCTTTGTAGGACTAGCATTAGCCACAAGATGAGAAATTATGGTTTAGGAGTCATGTAGCTGGAGGCTATAGGATTCTGACCCTCCCTAAACTGCTCCTAAGATTAGTGCTTGAGATATTTTGCAGACCCTGCACTTGATGGATCAGCTGGCATGACTTAGATCTATAAACTGACTTTTCTGATCTTGTGGCCCCCACCCAGGAACCTGACTCAGCACAAGAAGACAGCTTTGACTTCCTACGGTTTCATCCCTGACCAGTCAGCCCTCCTGGATCACCGGCTTCCCTCTACCCTCCAAGCTGTCCTTAAAAACTCTGTTCCCGAATGCTCCAGGAGACTGATTTGAGTAATAATAAAACTCTGATCTCCTGTATGGCTGGCCAGCTCTGTGTGAATTACTTTTCATTGCAATTCCCCTGTCTTGATAAATCGGCTCTGTCTAGGCAGCAGGCAAGGTGAACCCATTGGGCAGTTACAGACTCAGAGAGCTTTTACTCATGGTGGAAGCAAAGCAGGAGCAGGCATCTTATATGGCAGGAGCAGGACCAAGAGAGAAAGGCAGGAGGTGCTATACACTTTTAAACAACCAGATGTCGTGAGAACACACTCACTATAAAATACCAAGGGGGCATGGTGCTAAATCATTAATGAGAAACCACCTCCACGATCCAATCTCCTCCCACCAGGCCCCACCTCCAACACTGGGGATTACAATTTGACATGAAATTTGGTGGGGACACAGATCCAAACCATATCACCACAGGTGCCAGACTGAACACACTGTAACGGGAACCTTTTGCTGTGAGGCAGAGGTGGAGAACGCAGAAGTCTTTTACAAAGCTCCTGAGTGTGACCCAAACCTCTTCCCCTGAGGCAGACGTGGAGAAGGCACAGCCCTTTGCACAGTCCTTTGCCTGGCTATGACACAAACTTCTGCTTTGAAGCAGAAGCACAGAAGGCAGTTTTCTGCAGAGGTCGTTATTGAAATCTGTCCAGAGACAGAGAATGCAGCCCTCACTCTTAAAGGTAGACAGGGTTTGAAAAATAGTACAGATAAAATCTAAACCTCAACCAAAAAGAAAAGGGACATCTGGATTCAGGAGGACTCACTCTTCTGCACCCAGTGAAGCCTCTGGAGTTGGAGAAACACAACAGATTCATCCTGGTACCAAGTGCCAAGTCTGAGAGGGAATGCAGGATAGTTGGGGGTGTCACTTTGAATCCTGCTGACTTACACCAGATATGTTGACCTACAAGAAAAAAACCGAGGCAAAATTGATATAAGTAGAGAGTTTATTTGGGCCAAGTTTGAAGACTTGGGAGCATCTATGCAGAGCCCTTGCCTGACTGTGACTCAAACCAGGTTGCAGTCCTCAAACCTGGCCCAAATAAACTCTCTCATATTAATTTTCCCTCACTTTTTACTTTTAGGTCTACACACTTCTTCGTTTACACACATGGCTGAACTAGTATAGTTGTGAGAGATGGGAAAGTTCTTCTTCAAAGTTTATATCTTAGACTACATTATAAGGAGTTACAACCTCTTGCTTTATGGCCATTATCTGCTATTAGCATAAACATATACCCATGTATATATATTCTCTAAATCAGCTACATCTTAAATCAGCTACCTTGACTTACTCTGGCATGTCTGAACAGAACTGGACAAACTCCAAATCCTGGTGTATGCCATTCCTTATTTGGATACCCTCCTGACCTTCTCCTGACTAGTTTCCTCTTCTTCCTTCTTTATCTATTCAGAAAATTTTCAAGTTTTTAGCCAGTCAGGTCAAGCATAGAATGTGAGGTCCCATTCCAGCCAATGGAAACTGGACACAGCAGTAGGGCAATTGTGTCAGGTTATGAAAGTTATGTCTTTGTCTCCTTTGTTCAGGTGTGCTCTTGTGGCAAGATTGCCAGCAAGTTGCACCCTTTCCGCAGAAAGTAAACTAGCCTTGCTGAGTGATCTATTGTCTCGGTGTGGATTCTTCCCGATGTTATTTACCCCTGTGTGCAGCCTCTGATGTTTCTGATTGGGCATGCACAGTCTTCCTCACAACCATGGATAACTGTAGTTTTAGTCAGGTTGTTTTGACAGTCTCCTTATCTTCCCAGTGAGCTTCTAGAATCTCTTTCAGCCACCCAGGCTGGAATGCAATAGTGCAATCTCGGCTCAATGCAACCACTGTCTCCCAAGTTCAAGTGATTCTCCCACCTCAGCCTCCCAAGTAGCTGGGATTACAGGCAACTACCACTATACCTGACTAATTTTTGTATTTTAGCAGAGATGGGGTTTCACCATGTTGGCCAGGCTGGTCTTGAACTCCTGACCTCAAGTGATCTGCCCCACTTGGCCTCCCAAAGTGCTGGGATTACAGGTGTGAGCCTGGCTGGTTTACTTCTATCGGTATTACACCTGGACATTAACCTCCTAGAATAGCTAGCTGATTGCTGTTTTTGACAAGTCTCTGGGAGCATAATTACTCTACTATCTGATCCAATTAAAGTTGGGCCGCATTTTAGAAGCAGGGTTTAACCCTTCTTCAAGGCTTGCTTCAAGCCAAGGAAGGCCCTTTTTAATTGTATCTTTTCCTGGTTCTGCCTGTCAAACTTTTAGCTGGTCCACCATTTTGCTTGTTGCTACTAGTATCATGAAGCCAGGAGCTCCATCCTCGATACCAAATGTCCATTGCTTTTGACAATGCCCCTGGGCATAAATTTCCCCATACTTTGCTCCAAATAAAATCAGTCCCCTTAGGGAAGGCTGCTGAGGTCAGTGTTATTATGGTCTGTATTTTCCCCTAGACAGCACCTAAGAGCCTCTATACTAGAGCTAGGGGCAAGACAGTGGCATGCCTGCTTGTCCTGGAGAAACCTGTTTATGAGCATGGTGCTGGGTGGAGACATTATCCCCCAGTGTTTATTTATTTTTTGAGACAGCATCTCGCTGTCACCAGGCTGGAGTACAGTGGTGTGATCTTGGCTCGTTGCAACCTCTGCCTCCCAGGTTCAAGCGATTCTCCTGCCTTAGCCTCTCGAGTAGCTGGGACTACAGGCGCATGACACCACACCCAGATAATTTTTGTATTTTTAGTAGAGACAGAGTTTCACCATGTTGGCCAGGATCGTTTCAATCTCTTGACCTCGTGATCCACCTGCTTCGGCCTCCCAAAGTGCTGGGATTACAGGCGTGAGCTACTGCACCCTGCCTATCCCCCAGTGTTCTTGGCTTGCCCCTTCTGGTGAGGAGCCTTGGTTCTATGAGCAAAGTGGGGTTAGGGTAACAGGGGCCCTAGTATTCTTGGCCTATTGTTTCTGGGTTAGAGCTCACACGGTATTAGTGTGGGATGGGGTAGGGAAAGAGAGCCTTAGCCCCTTAGGCTTGGCCTGCTTAGAATGGAGATTCTGCAACAAGGAGCCAGGAGGTGAGGTGGGATGGGAGATGATAAATACCAGCATCCTGCCCTTCTCAGGAGGAAACTGTAGCCACTGACTGAGAGCAGGGGAAGGGGGAGAGGGAACCTTTTTGGCCTCACTGCCTGAGGCTTCCATTACACTGAGCTGGGGCAATGAAGAGTGTGTTATAGCTTAAATGCTAGACTCTGTTCTTAAAGAGATAACAAATTTTCTCAAATAAATGTTTCTATTTGCTGCATGCCCTTATAACAATTTCCAGTGGCTTTAAATTACTGTATTTTAATAACATTTTTCACCAGTTAAATACTTATTTTGCTGGTAAGAGAGTCTACTAAGCTCCTCATACTATCATTTTGGAAATGCCACCTCTGCCTGCAATTTATTTTTATTTATTTTTTTGAGACGGAGTTTCACTCATGGCCCAGGCTGGAGTGCAATGGCATGATCTCTGCTCACTACAACCTCCGCCTCCCTGGTTCAAGTGATTCTCCTGACTCAGCCTCCCCAGTAGCTGGAATTACAGGCATGAACTACCATGCCTGGTTAATTTTGTATTTTTAGTAGAGGTAGGGTTTTACCATGTTGCTCAGGCTGGGCTTGAACTCCTGACCTGATCCACCCGCCTCAGCCTCCCGAAGTATTGGGACAGGTGTGAGCCACTGCACCCGGCTGCAATTTATTTTTGTATATTAGTCTATTATCCTGAAACTTTGCTTAACCTGTTAGGTCTAGTACCATTCTTGTTGATTTCTTTTCTTTCCTTTTTTTTTTTTTTTTTTTTTTGAGATAGAATTTCACTTTGTTGCCCAGGCTAGAGTACAGTGGTGTGATCTCAGCTCACTGCAACCTCTGCCTTCTGGGTTCAAGCAATTCTCCTGCCTCAGCCTTGAAGTAGCTGGGATTACAGGCGTGTGGTCACCATGCCTGGCTACTTTTTGTATTTTTAGCACATGCCTGGCTACTTTTTGTATTTTTAGTAGAGATGGGTTTTGCCATGTTGGCCAGGTTGGTCTCAAACTCCTGACCTCAGGTGATCTACTCCCAAAGTCGTGGTATTACAGGCATGAGCCACCACACCTGGCCCATTCTTGTAAATTTCACTGGAATTTTCTGTCTATATAATTATGTTGTTTGCAAATAGAGTTTTACTTCTCAGTTTCCACTCTGGATGCCTTTTCTTTTTCTTGCCTAATTGCAATGACTAAAACTGCTAGTAAAATGTTGAACATAAGAAGAGAGAGTGGATATCCTGTCTTGTTACTGATCTTGGGGAGAACTTTCAGTCTTTTACCATTATATGATACTAGCTGTAGGTTTTCATAAATGGTCTTTTCAGGTTGAGGAAATTTCTTCCTATTCCCAGCTTGTTTTTGTTTTAATTAGGAACAAACATTTAATTTTTCTGCATCTATTGAGATGCTAACACAATTGTCCTACTTTAATTTTTTTTAAGAGATGGGATCTCACTATGTTGCCCAAGCTGCAATGCAGAGGTTATTCACAGGCACTATCATAGGCCACTACAGCCTCAAACTCCTAAGCTCAAGTAATTCTCCTGCTTTAGTCTCCTGAGTAGCTGGAACTACAGGCATGTGCCACCATATTCAGCTTATTTAAAGATTTAAGATGACTAATTTCACTAATTGATTTCTTTCAATTTTTTTATTGTGGTAAAATACATATAAAATTTAGCATTTTTTTTTTTTTTTTTTTGAGACGCAGGTCCGCTCTTGTTACCCAGGCTGGAGTGCAATGGCGCCATCTCAGCTCACTGCAAACTCTCCCTCCTGGGTTCAAGCAATTCTCCTGCCTCAGCCTCCTGAGTAGCTGGGATTATAGTTGCGTGCCACCATGCCCAGCTAATTTTTGTATTTTTAGTAGAGACGGGGTTTCACCATGTTGACCAGGATGGTCTCGATCTCTTGACCTTGTGATCCACCTGCCTCACCTCCCAAAGTACTGGGATTATAGGCGTGAGCCACTGTGCCTGGCCAAACTTTACCATCTTAACCATTTAGTGGTATTAAGTACTAATTCAGTTTAGTGGTATTAAGTACTTTCATATTGTTATGCAAAAATATAACCACTATTCATCTCAAGAACTCTTTTTCATCTTTTAAATCTGACACACTATACCCATTAAACAGTAATACTCATTAAACAATAATGGGTATAGTATGTAGATTAAACACACTGGGTTTAAACCCATTAAACCCATTCCTCCCTTCACCTAGCCTCTGGCAACCAGCATTCTACTGTCTCTATGAATTTGACCACTCTAAGTACCTCATATAAGTGGAATCATACAGTATTTGTATTTTTGTGATTGGGTTATTTTACTTAGCATAGATTCATCATGTGCCAAAATTTCCTTTCTTTTTTTTTTTTTTTTTTTTTTGGTGCCGTGGCTCAGATAATTTCTTTTATTTTCAAGGCTGAATAACATTCCATTGTATAAATATACCACATTTTACTTATCCATCCATCCACTGGCAGATGGGTTGCTTCTATGTTTTAGCTATTGTGAATAACAGTGCTGTGAACATGGCTGTACAAATCTCTCCACAGAACCTTGCTTTCGATTTTTTGGGGTATTAGCCCTCCACATCTGTGGGTTACACATCTGCGAATTCAAACAACTGTGGATTGAAAATGCTTAGGAAAAACAACAATAAAATATAATATGGCCAGGTACAGTGGCTCATGCCTGTAATCCCAGCACTTTGGGAGACCAAGGCAGGTGGATCATTTGATCATTTGAGGTCAGGAGTTTGAGACCAGCCTGGCCGACACGGTGAAACCCCATCTCTACTAAAAATACAAAAATTAGCCGGGTATGGTGGCGTGTGTCTGTAATCCCAGCTATTCGGAAGGCTGAGGCAGGAGAATCTTTTGAACCCAGGAGATGGAGGCTGCAGTGAGCCAAGATCGTGCCACTGCACTCCAGCCTGGCAACAGAGTGAGATTCTGTCTCAAAAAACAAACAAAACCCCCCCAAAAAACCATATATATACATATATATATACATCTCAATTAAAAATAATACAAATAAAAAAGAGTATAACAACTATTTATATAGTTTTGTTTGCTTTTTGTTTTTTGGAGTCTTGCTCTGTCACCCAGGCTGGAGTGCAGTAGCTTGATCTCAGCTCACTGCAACCTCTCCCTCCCGGGTTCAAAGGATTCTCCTCTTCAGCCTCCCGAGTAGCTGGGATTACAGGCATGTGCCACCAAGCCCAGCTAATTTTTGTAGTTTTAGTAGAAATGGGGTTTCGCCATGCTCGCCAGGTTGGTCTCAAACTCCTGACCTCAGGTGATCTGCCTGCCTCAGGCTTGCAAAGTGCTGGGATTACAGGCATGAGCCACCACACTCAGCCACATAGCATTTGTATTGTATTATGCATTATAGGTAATCTACAGATGATTTAAAGGAGGGGTCAGGCACAGTGGCTCACATCTGTAATTCCAGCACTTTGGGAAGCTAAATTGGGAGGATTGCTTGAGGCCAGAAGTACAAGACCAACCTGGCCAACATAGTGAGACCCTCATCTCTACAAAATAAAAAAAACTAGCTAGGTTTGGTGACACACACCTGTAGTCGCAGTTACTGGGTACACTGAGGTGGGAAGATTGATTGCTTCAGCCCAGGAGGTTGAGGCTGCAGTAAGCCATGATTGTGCCATTATACTCCAGTCTGGGCTACAGAGCAAGACCTCAAAAAAATAAGTAAAAATAAAAATATACAGTGAGACCCCTATCTCTACAAAATAAAAAAAACTAGCTAGGTTTGGTGACACACACCTGTAGTCCCAGCTACTGGTAAGGTTGAGGTGGGAGGATTGAATGCTTGAGCCCAGGAGGTTGAGGCTGCAGTAAGCCATGATTGTGCCATTATACTCCAACCTGGGCAACAGAGCAAGACCTCAAAAAAATAAGTAAAAATAAAAATGTACAGGAGGATGTGGGTAGGCTACATGCAAATACTACACCATTTTATATAAAGGACTTGAGCACCACAGATTTTGGTATCCTTAAGGTGACTGGAATGAATCACCCATGTATACTGAGGGACAACTGTACAATTCCAGAAGTGGAATTGCTGGATCATATGGTAATTCTATTTTTCATTTTTTGAGGAATCACCATACTATTCTTCCCAGCAACTGTACCATTTTAGAGTACCACCAAAAATGCACAAGGATTCCAATTTCTCGATATCCTTGCTAACACTTGTGTGTGTGTGTGTGTGTGTGTGTGTGTATTTGAGATGGAGTCTTGCTCTTTTGCCCAGGCTGGAGTGCAGTAGTATGATCTCAGCTTACTGCAATCTGCCTTTTGGGTTCAAGAGATTCTCCTGCCTCAGCCTCCCGAGTAGCTGGGATTACAGGTGTGTGTCACCACACCTGGCTAATTTTTGTATTTTTAGTAGATACAAGGTTTTTGGCCAGGCTGGTCTCAAACTCCTGACCTCGTGATCTGCCTCCCTTGGCCTCCCAAAATGCTGGGATTACAGGCATGAGCCACCACGCCTGGCCTGTTTTGTGTTTTTGATAGTAGACATATGTCTTAGTCTCTTCAGGCTGCCATACCAGAATACCTTAGACTGGGTAATTTATAAACAACAGTAACAGTTCTAGAGACTGAGAAGTCCAAGCTCAAAATGTCAGCAGATTTGGTGTCTGGTGGAGAAGTCCAAGATCGAAATGTCAGCAGATTTGGTGTTTGCTTTTTGCTTCAAAGATGGAGCCTTCTTGCTGAGTCCTCACATGGTGGAAGGGGCAAGCTAGATTCCTTCAACCTTTTATTAATAAAGGCACTGAACTTATTCATTTGGGTGCAGTCCTCAGGACATAATCATAAGAGACTCCACCTCTTAATACTATTCACATTGGGTATTAGATTCTAACATATGAATTTTGGGGGGACAACATTCAGATTTTAAGAGCATCCTAACAGATGTTAGGTCATATCTCATTATAGATTTGATTTGATTTCCCCAATGATTAGTAGGGTTGAACATCTTTTAACGTGCTTCTTAGATATTTCTATATCTTCAGGCCGGGCGTGGTGGTTCACGCCTGTAATCCAAGCACTTTGGAGGCCAAGGTGGGTGGATCACCTGAGGTCGGGAGTTCAAGACCAGCCTGACCAACATGGTGAAACCCCATCTTAAAAACATCAACAACAACAACAACAACAACAAAAGATATTTTTATATCTTCTTTGGAGAAATGTCTGAGTCTTTGCCCTTTTCTAAAATAAATTTTTTTTTTTTTGTTTTTTTTGTTTTTTGAGACAGAGTCTCGCTCTGTCACCCAGGCTGGAGCACAGTGGTATGATCTCGGCTCACTGTAATCTCTGACTCCTGGGTTCAAGCAATTCTCCTGCCTCAGCCTCCTGAGTAGCTGGGATTACAGGCACACGCCACCAGATCCGGCTTATTTTTGCATTTTTAGTAGAGACAGGATCTCACCATGTTGGCCAGGCTGGTCTCGAACTCCTGGCCTCAAATGATCTGTTTGTCTTGGCCTCCCAAAGTGTTGGGATTACAGGCGTAAGCCACCACACCAAATTTTTAATCTTTAATAGAGACAGAGTCATGCTATGTTGCTCAGGCTAGTCTTGAACTCTTGGCCTCAAGTGATCCTCTTGCCTCAGCTTCCCAAGGTGCTAGGATCATAGGCATGAGCCACCATGCCTGGCCAGGTCTTCACCCATTTTTGAATTGGTGAAAGGACAACTGTACAATTTGTGTGTGTGTGTGTGTGTGTGTGTGTGTGTGTGTGTGTGTTTGAGACGTCGTTTTTTGTTTTTAGGCATTCTCTGCGTATTCTGGATGATCCACTGTCAGATAGATGATTTGCAGATATTTTCTCTCATTCTGTGAGGTGCCTTTTTACTCTTTTGGTAGTATCTTTCAATGCACAACATTTTACAATTTTCTTGAAGTCCAATTTGCCTACTTTTCCTTTTGCTGCTTGTATCACATCCAAGAAATCACTGTCAAATCCAACGCTGTGAAGATATTCCTTGTTTTCATCTATGAATTTTATAGTATTTGTCTTACATTTGAGTCATGAATCCATTTTGAGTTAATTTTTGTTATGTATACTGATTTTTTGTTTTTTTAGAGATGTGGTCTTGCCATGTTGCCCAGGCTGGAGTGCAGTGGCTATTCACAGGTGCAATCCCGCTACTGATCAGCATGGGAGTTTTGACCTGCTCCGTTTCTGACCTGGGCCGGTTCACCCCCTCCTTAGGCAACCTGGTGGTACCCTGCTCCCAGGAGGTCACCACATTGATGCTGAACTTAGTGCGGACACCTGATTGGCATAGCACACTACAGCCCAGAACTCCTGGGCTCAAGCAATCATCCCACCTCGGCCTCCCGAGTAGCTGGGACTACAGTGGGACTACAGGCACACGCCACTGCGCCCAGCATACTGATTGTTGTTTTTCATACTGTTAAACCAACACTGTATTCTGGGGATAAACCCAACTTGGTTATATGGTATTTTACTTTTTTGGGGGGATGGAGTTTCTACCTTATTGACCAGGCTGGAGCGCAACGGTGTGATCTTGGCTCAACACAACCTCCACCTTCCGGGTTCAAGTGATTCTCCTGCCTTAGCCTCCCAAGTAGCTGGAATTACAGGCATGCGCCACCACGTCAGCTAATTTTGTATTTTTAGTAGAGATGGGATTTTTCCATGTTGGTCAGGCTGGTCTCGAACTCCCGACCTCAGGTGACCCGTCCACCTCAGCCTCCCAAAGTGCTGGGATTACAGGCATGAGCCACCACACCTGGCCTGGGATTTCACTTTTAATGTATTGTTAGATTTATTAGGCGTGGTGGCTGACGTCTACAGGTATGATTACAATCCTAGCCTTTTGGGAAGCCAAGGTGGGTGGATCGCTTGAACCTGGGAGTTTGATGCAGCCTGAGCAACATGGCAAAACCCCATTATCTACAAAAACAAAAACAAAAGAAAAGAAACAACTAAATCAAACAAAACAAAACAAAAACTAGCCAGGCGTGGTGGCTTGCGCCTGTAATCCTAGCTACTCAGAAGGCCGAGATGGGATTCCTTGAGCCCGGGAGGCAGAGGTTACAGTGAGCCATGAGACTGACTAAGGCTTTGGTGACAGAGCAAGACCTGGTCTGAAGAAACAAACAAGGCCAGGTGCAGTAGCTCACACCTATAATTCCAGCACTTTGGGAGGCTGAGGCGGGTGGAACACCTGAGGTCAGAAGTTCGAGACCAGCCTGGTAAATAATATTCATCACATTTAGGGTAGATAAAATAACAAAACAATTATCGATCTACTTACTAACTAGTTTAAGAAATAAAACTTTACCTGTGCTCTGAGGCCTCCTGGGTGTCCCCTATATAATTCCTTTTCCTGTTTAGAAAGGAAAATCAAACCAAAACTATCCTAAAATTTTTCTTTACCTTTCTCTTGGTTACTTTATAGTTTTACCATATTTAATTCTCAACACCATCTGTTGTTTAATTTTGATTCTTAAAACTTTATACAAATGGAAAAACATTCTATGCCTTTTATTTCCTCATATTATGTCCCTGAGATTTAACCATTTTGGTAGTGGCACATGCTTGTAATCCCAGTGCTTTGGGAGGCTAATGTGGGAGGATCACTTGAGGCCAGGAATTCAAGACCATCCTGGGCAACATAGCAAGACCCTGTCTCTAAAACAAACTAAAAAAATTATCCATCAGTACCAAAAGACAGAGGAAAAAAAAAATCCAGGCATGGTGGAGTATACCCGTGGTTCCAGTTACTCAGGAGACTGAGGTGGGAGGATTGCTTAAGCCCAGCAGTTTGAGGTTATACTCCAGCCTTGGCAACAAATACAGACCCTGTCTCTTAAAAAAAAAAGTTCATTCATTTTCAGTGCCATTTAGTGGCAGTTAATTACATATACTATAGTTACAGTTGATAGACATTTGCCCATTTGCCTCTACTGCTACGGACACTCCTGGACATGTCTTTTGGTATATATTTGCAAGAGTTTTAGTTTGTATATCTAAGAACAATTGTTGGGTTGTAAGATATGCCCATATGCAACTCTATTAGGTAATGCCAACCAACTTGTTTTCCAAAATGATGGTATCAATTAACACTTTGACCAGCAGTCTGATTTCCCTGAAACAACTTTTCAAATGTTTCCTGGCCATTAATGTTTTCTCTTCTGAGGCATTTGCCAATTTAAAAAGCTGGGTTGTCTTTTCTTATTCATTTACATTAATTCTATACATATTCTAGAACAATGCTGTCCAAGAGAAATAAAATGGAAGTCACAAATGTGATTTTAAATTTTGCAGAAGCCACAGAAACAGGTGAAATTAATTTTCTTTTTTTTTTTTTGTGAGACAGGGTCTCGCTCTGTTGCCCAGGCTAAAGTGCAGTGGTGCGATCTTGGCTCACTGCAACCTCCGCCTTGCAGGCTCAAGCGATTCTCCTGCCTCAGCCTCTCAAGTAGCTGGGATTACAGGCGCATGCCACCATGCCTGGCTAATTTTTGTATTTTTAGTAGAGATGGAGTTTCACCATGTTGGCCAGGCTGGTCTTAAACTCATGATCTCAGGTGATCTGCCCACCTGGGCCTCCCAAAGTGCTAGGATTACAGGTGTGAGCTATTGTGCTGGGCCAATTTTTTGTATTTTAGGTAGAGATGGAGTTTCATCATATTGCCCAGGGTGGTTTTGAACCCCTGAGTTAAAAGTAATTCATCTGCCTGAGACTCCCAAAGTGCTGGGATTACAGGTGTGAGCTACCATACCTGGCCTAAGTTTTATTTTCTTATCCATTTTGCACTCTTTTTTAAAACTGAAATTTATTCCTCCTGCCTCAGCCTCCCAAGTAGCTGGGACTACAGGTGTGCACCACCACACCTGGCTAATCTTTTTGTGTTTTTTTTTGTAGAAATGGGAGAGAGTCTCTCTATGTTGCCCAGGCTGGTCTTAAAACTCCTGGCCTCAAGCAATCCTCCAGCCTTAGCATGTCAAAGTGATGGGATTATAGGCGTGAGTCACTATGCTTGGCCTTTATTTGTATTTTTCTTCATTCTATTTTCTTCTGTTAATTTGGAAAAGCAGTTACCCTACATATTTTATCTTATATACTTAAAAAGAGTAAAGATTAAAGTTAATATTTTTACCCACTTCCCAATATTACAAGGACCTTGGAAAACTTCAACTCCAACCATCACTCCATTCATCCTGCTTCTAAATATATGACTTTGTTATCCAAGATATCAGTTCTATCTTGCTTTACTTTATTAACCACACAGATTACTTATTCTTACTTTGTATGGTAAAAAGTTTTTAGTTTTAATCACTTATTTACCAATATTTTTATCATTCCTTCTTGTATAAGGGATCATTTCTTTCTTTTTTATAAAATTATTTACTATTTAAAATTTAAAAAAAAATTTTTTTTCAGTACCTGACACTCCCAGTGTGGGCTGAGATGCTCAGGCTGGGATAATTTCTTGTTGGTGGTAAACTCCAGAGATTTTTTTGTCTGAAAATGTCTTGAATCAGATAACCCGGCTAAAATCCTGGCTTTACCATTTCTTAGTCATGTGACTCTAGATATGTACCCTAACCTCTGGAATTACTGGTTTATTCATCTGCAAAAGTGGGATAATCTTGAGCACATTCATTCTCTGCTGGGTAAGACAAGTTTGAGAGGGAAGATGCACTGAGAAGCTTCAAATTCTCTAGAAGAATGCCAAGATCCAAAGCAAAACAGAATAAAACATACACCACAATCACCTCTCTGAATGTTTGAAAATTGTAGGGAAGACAAGGTTAACACATATTGAAAAAAATTACCTAATAACAATATTCCTGTATACTTGAGAGTTACAGTGTGTGGTTCTTTTTAATCAGTCCTTTCAAGTCCAGTGAAATAGCTGCTTGTAGGAGCTTACAAAGGAGACTTTACAGAAGAGACTGCTTGACTGGGAATCATCAACTTGTTAGCCAACTCCAACAAACTATTCTTAACAGAAAAATCCAATGTCAACACTAAGAAAAAGAATTGGTATTCCATGTATTAGCCTGAAAAAAAAAAAGGAATTGGTAAAAAGCAAAGTATTAATAAATCAAAAAGTAAGGTTTTCAGAAGTAACAAAGTAATTATTCATTCAACACTTGGTAGCTACACCCCTCAAACAGTATAAAATACAAAAGACAGATAGATTGCTTCTGCTTACAACAAACTTATAAAGTTGGTAAGTATACATATTATGTAATTAAAATCTGTTAACAAAGCAATATGTAACAGAAAGCTTGTCCATACAGAAAAAACAACTACAGAGTATCATAATGCTATGTAGGTGGGTGCTGACTTGATACAAATAACATGTAATAGGAATTATAGGAGGTGGAGCTCAATGTAGGTTGTGCATTGTTTTCTAGATTCCTTTTACCTTGTGTTGGGATGTACAGAATGAACATGAATAAAAATTTGTTGTAATTACAGTAGTCCCCCCCTTATCTGCAAGGGATAGGTCTCAAGACTTCTGGTGGATGCCTGAAACCCTAAATGTACTTTGTTTTTTTCCTATACATACATAATTATGATGTTTAATTTACAAATTAGGCACACTAAGAGATTAACAGTAGTTAATAATAGAACAATTATAACAATATAGTATAATAAAATGTATGCGAATGAGTAGATTTGTGTGGAACAGTTTAAATAACCATTATTCTAAATTATGCTGCCTTTATTCTGTATTCTGAGTAATTATATTCAATTGCATTGAGCCTCATATATCTACCTAAATTTATGAGGTAGCCAATTTTTCATTGTATGGCTATTTGTTTACATGTATTAGGTACTTTTTCAGACATTATCTCATTTCCTGCTCCCCCAAATGCTAAGATGTTGATAGTAAATTTTTCTATGCTACAAAGGAGAAAATATTTATTTATTTATTTTTTTTGAGACAGACAGAGTCTTGCTCTGTTGCCCAGGCTGGAGACCAGTGATGGGATCCCTGCTCACTACAACCTCCACCTCCCAGGCTCAAGTGATTCTCCTGCCTCAGCCTCCTGATTAGCTGGGATTATAGGTACCTCCAAAGTGCCTCTCTGATACGAAATTCAACCTTTCATCCGCAGGCCACTATCAGCTATAGGCTATGGTCACCAGGAAAAGGCCTGACTCTGCCAAGGTGAGGGTGTCTGTGGCAGCACATGTGTACACATATGGTTTCCCACACTGCCCTGTCCAGCCTAGGGCCTTGTTATCACTGTCATTCTTGCTTCCCTTCTGGCAAGTGGGCATCTCTTGGGTAGTACAATCAGTACTCTGATAATTCTCATTTGGGGGAAGGGTTTGGTGAGGGAAGAGGAATGGGAAAAGGCAAGAGTAAGTCAGTAGGGGGTGGCTTCCCTATTCAGCTCCAGATGTGGATTCAAGGGGGAGTGACCTTTTCTCCTCAGATCCTTAGCCAGGTTCCCATTTAAGGCACCAGAACTTTGGCCTGGACACATGGAAAAAAGGCACCACTCAATGACACCTCAGGGTACTTTGCTGTCTTGATTTAATCATTTCTCCATTATGTCTATCCTAACAACTGTCTGGTCAACATATTACCTCAAAAATTTGTGTACCAACAGTTTTGGAGAATGTACACAGGGGATCAATGGGTGCTTTGGGCTCTCCTGCCCCAACTACATTTCTTCTTTCTTTTTTTTTTTTGAGACGGAGCCTCACTCTATCACCAGGCTGGAGTGCAGTGGTGTGATCTCGGCTCACTGCAACCTCCAACTCCCAGATTCAAGGGATTCTTCTGCCTCAGCCTCCCGAGTAGCTGGGACTACAGGCACGTGCCACCATGCCCAGCTACAAAAATATAAAATTTTTGTATTTTTAGTAGAGATGAAGTTTCACCGTGTTCACCAAGTATGGTCTCCATCTCTTGACCTCGTGATCTGCCCACCTCGACCTCCCAAAGTGCTAGGACTACAGGTGTGAGCCACTGCACCCGGCCTCATTTCTTTTTCTTTTTTTTTTTTGAGACAGAGTCTTACTCTGTCCCCCAGGCTGGAGTGCGATGGTGTGATCTCAGCTCACTGCAACCTCTGCCTCCTGGGTTCAAGCAATTCTCCTGCCTCAGCCTCCAGAGTAGCTGGGACTACAGGCGCATGCCACCTTGCCTAGCTAATTTTTGAATTTTTAGTGGAGACAGGGTTTTATCATGTTGGCCAGGCTGATCTCAAACTCCTGACCTCAAGTGATCTGCCTGCCTCGACCTCCCAAAGTGCTGGGATTACAGGCATGAGCCACTGTGCCCAACCTACATTTCTTCTTTCTACTACCCTTTACCAGGTACCCAGAACCTACCTGTGGAGAGTGATTGACCTTTGGCCTTTTGTTTTCCCTAAGGCAGAGATGCCTGAGTTGATTTTGTCTCAGGGTCACCATTGGCAACCCTGGGATCCCCCTGGGATGAGGGTGGTCTGGACTTACAGGAGACGACATTAACAGGAGAAATTATAAAGGTTTTATTATTATTATTTATTTATTTGAGATGGAGTTTCACTCTTGTTGCCCAGGCTAGAGTGCAATGGCATGATCTCATGATCTTGGCTCATTGCAACCTCTACCTTCCAAGTTCAAGTGATTCTCTTGCCTCAGCCACCTGGATAGCTGGGATTATAGGCATGCACCACCACGCTTCGCTAATCTTGTATTTTTAGTAGAGATGGGGTTTCTCCATTGGTCAGGCTGGTCTCAAACTAACGACCTCAGGTGATCCTCCTGCCTCAGCCTCCTAAAGTGCTGGGATTACAGGTGTGAGCCACTGTGCCCAGCTGACATTATAAAGGTTTTTATGATTTTAGCACTCTGGGAGTGAATGCATCATATATTTCATGCTGGGACTTTTTACACATTTTTCCTTTAAACATGTGCAGAAAGTAGGGGAAGGTCATATCTAATAACACCAAAAATTATTCTACAGCTTTGATCAGGAGGCCAGGCCCAAGTATGTGCTCCAAGCATGCATTCTCTTTGACTAAAAAATATGAGTCCAAAGAACTCTGAATGCAATTATAGATGAAGACACTGCCTGTAAAAACCCAGTACATTTACTTCTGTTTGGGGCTTAGAATTCTGATTTGCATGGTTTGACAAGCTTATTGCATTGGATTCTGACCAAACCACTGCTACCATGAGACCAGGCATTCCAGTGCCCAGCTGTACCTCCTGCAAGAGAATTGCTTACTTTGTTATTAAGAAAATAGGAAACCTGCACCTGACTGCTTTTTTCTCATTCACCTCAGCTTAGGTCCTTACTACCTCACATTTACATTGTTTCAACCACCTCCACCAAAAATTGCCCTTTCCTGCCTGTCCAAGGTCAAGTGGCTCCCAATTGCCTATGTGGCATCTAAGGTACAGTGCCTCAATCTATTCTTTCAAAGCCCAAAAGATAACACTTACTGGGCACTTATTCAATGAGAGGCACTGTGGAAGCATGTTCACAACCTTCTCTGTGCAGTGGCTAATACTCCATTTACAGATGAGGCACAGGAAGCATGAGAAGCAAGCATGGCCAATGTCACAGGGCTAGAAAGTGTCTGGTACACAATGCCAGGTAGAGTTAGTTCTTAACCTCTGCATTATCATGGCTGAAGAATGCTGACATTTACTGAAAGTTTAAGGCTTTAACAAATAGCTCATTTAATCCTTACAACAGTGAGACCAGTCGACAGCAATATTCTCATGTTATAATAAGAAAAACCACAGGGAAATTAGTAACATGGTGTGCAAAGAAACAGCCTCGGGAGATTCGAACCTAGGGAGTCAGATGGACCCTGGACTTCCATGCTGACCCTAAAGGTACCAGAAAAACAAAACAAAACAAAACCAAAATAATCCCTAAATGAAAAACGATGATTATAAAACACGAATAGACACTGTAGCCTACATACATGCAAAGGCTATTTTAAAAAGTTAGCCACTGAAGGACATTTATTCTCTCATATTACCTTTCAGTTTTTTTGTTGTTGTTTTCTTTTTTTGAGACAGAGTCTCGCTCTGTCACCCAGGCTGGAGTGCAACCTCCGCCTCCCGGGTTGAAGCGATTCGCTTGCCTCAGCCTCCCGCATAGCTGGGATTACAGGCGCGTACCACCATGCCCTGTATATTTTTAGCAGAGACAGGGTTTCACCATGTTGGCCAGGCTGGTCTCGAACTCGTGATCACAGGTGACTTGCCCGCCTTGGCCTCCCAAAGCGCTGGAATTACAGGCGTGAGCCACCGCTCCCCGCCCACGTTTCAGTTTTTAACCACCGTTTCTCAACTGGAAGACACATCCTTTCATCCAATTGCTTGTAAAATCCGATTCAAAATTCTAGTGAAAACAACAATACACAAAAAACGCTAACCCTATGAACCCCCAATTTCAAAATGATCTATCGCCAAAAACTCTTCAGCGTCTGGGAAGTTTAGCTATTGGATTTATGCGTTCCTGTCTGTTCTTCCAAAAATAACTAACAACTAGTAGCTTTTTTAAGTTATCCTACTTAATCTCATCTTGTCATTTCTGTAGGAAAGCGATTAATACCCCTTTTTAATGACATTGCCTCTAAGGCCCCAAAAGCCACACAAAAGACGGGAGCTGCAGCCTTGGAGACTTCGGGGTGGGGGGCAGAACGCCGCGCTGAGGTGGAGGGAGCCCTGAGGGCACAGCAGGCGGGAGGGCGGAGGGGGCGGCCGGGAACGAGCTCGGCTTTCGAGCAATCTCCTGCCTCGCTGCGCTTCCATGCTTGCTAAAGGGTCGAGATGAAGAGGCAAGGGGAAGAGAGGGCGAGAAGGAAAAATATAAAAGAGAGGGGCGAGTGGGGCGGGAGTCCCGGGAACAGCGGCGGCCGCGTTACCTCAGAGCCCGGAGACCTGGGGGAGGGGCCCTTGGCGCTGCAACGGACTCCGGGGCTCCCGGCTGGCAGGTCCTGCAGGGCCGCGGAGCGAGAATGCTATGTCTCGACAGGCACGGGGAGTTCTCCCGATGTCGTCTGTTGTTTCTCAGTCGCCTGTTGTGACACGGTTGCGGGCCGGGTCACGCTAACCCCGACCGCCAGGCGGGCTGAGGGAGGGATCGGGATCGCAGTGCCACCTCTCCAGGTCCGGTCCGGCCCACATCACTGGGGCCCGGGGTTTATTGTTCCGGAGAGCCACAGACAGGGTCGGCCCGGGCCCGCCGGGCAGTGTTCCGCTCCGCCCGCCTGAGCCTGGGGTCAAGCCAGCAGCAGCTGCAGGCACGCCGACTGGCTGCGGATCGGGGCCCGTGTGTGTCTCTTTAAGGGGCCGGGCCTGGGAAGCTAAGGGGCGGGTAGGGTGTGCGTCGCTCCCGGTGTGAGGGTGAGAGGGAGAGAGCGGCTGGCGGGCGTCCGAGGGAGGGAGGGAGCTACGAGCAAGCTAGCGACGCGGGCCGCCCCTGCCGCCGCCGCCGCGGTCGGACCTGCGGCCTCCTCCCTCCCCCTCCCCCGCGTCGCCCTGCCGCGGGGAGGGGGCTCGCGTCGCCGCCTCCAGCCGCTCCCGATGAAGCAGCTGCAGCCGCAGCCACCTCCGAAGATGGGGGATTTCTACGACCCGGAGCATCCGACCCCTGAGTAAGTATCAGCGCCGCGGCTCCCCGCTGCTGTCGGCCGCTTCTGCCCCAGCCAGGGGCGGCGCGTCCTGACGGGTGGCGGCGCGGGCCGGCGCGAGGAGTAACGGGCCCGCGGCGGCCTCGCGCGGTCGGTGTCGGGAGCAGGCCCGCGCCGCCACTTCGGGCCGCCTGGCCGGGGCCGCAGCAGGCCCGCGGTTGGGCCCGGCGTTGGCGCTGCTGCTCGCGTCGCCGCGGCGGTTGGGCCAGGCCTGTGGGGGAGGGGCGGCCACGGTCCTCAGGGCTGCCGCCGTGTCCGCACCGACGCGGCCAGCCGGGGGTCGTAGGTCCTTGCGGGCTCCTCGCGGCTCGCCCGGGCCCGGCTGTTAGCCAAGGGGTAGAGTCGGAGGAGCTGCCGGTGCCAGGCCCGGCAAGAGGGCGCCGGCGAGGGTAGGCCGCGAATCCCCGGGCTCGGGTGGAAGCTCGACCCGTCGCTCGACCTCCCCGCGACGGCGGCGGCTCGGACCGGAAGGGCCTAGCGCGGGTCGCCTTGCTCCCCGGGCCATGGAGGGGCCCGCGCTGCACTCCTGAGTTTGATTTTTCCTCCTGGGAACTCGATCCTAGCCTTGCAGTGCTTCTGGCTTCACATTCTGCACCTTTGGCACTTGGGTTTTGTAATGGCGAGGTTTGTGTGGTCCCGTTGTTGAGGTGACACCGGGTTTGTTTTTCCGCCTGAAAATGAAAGCCGCCTGAGGGGCATAAATTTTCTTGCAGATTGTGAGATTTTTACACTTTCGGACACGATTTTCTTGGTAACAGGAACCTCTTACCCTAAACGGATGACTTTCTATTTCTTGTGAAGACTTGGTTAAAAACCAAGAATCGTTTGAGGATTCTCTAAAGAAGACAGTGTTCTGGAAAACCGAAACACAGTTTTGCCCAACAGTAATTTTTCAGTCTAGTACACCTTTACATTTCTCTTGAGGTCTGAATCTACTGCTATATCTGCTACCTCAGAAAGCCTGGAGTCACTTCTTTCCCTGCACCCTCACGAGACCATTGTTTTGGAAAGCTATTCTTAAACTCCATTTGCTGGTGTTGAAGTCTAGACCTAGGAATATACTATTCATTTCAAACTTAACGATTGATAGGGGTTTCCAATGAAACTGTCAAACTTTTATGACCAGGATGATTCCAGGAGCTTTGCTGTTTTGACACAGTTTACCTTGTGTTTGCTGTGGCTCGTTTTTGAATCCCTTGCCACATCTTTTCACCTTGGGCCAGAAATGTCTGGATCTTATTTGATAGTTCTTAGTTTGAATCGCAACATAAACTGATTCTGTTGAGGTGTTGGTCATTTCTGCACAAAAAGAGAAATCACTATTTTGCTTTTCTAAAATAAAAACCGACTCTTACTTGCAATAGTAATTTAACATGGCTTTTTCCTTTCATGGGTTCTTGGCCATTGGTTAACCTTACCTTAATTAGATTGGTCTTTTTGTTTTGCTGTTGGCAGGATCAGTTAGGTAACATTGTTTTGATTTACTGCACAATCAGTCCAATTACAAAGCTCATGTTACAGGTTTTTAGTTTGAAAAACTTCAAAAAAAAATAAATTTTGTATCACGATTCAATAAATGCTTATTGAGCGCTTGCCTTGTACAAAGTAACATGCTAACCCCAGAACAGGCCAAGTGCCTGCTTTCACTTTCTTTTACCAGGTTGTTTGGTGGAGTCCAGAAGCTTTAAGGATCACATCCTTACACTTCTTGGGGCAAAACAATTTTTCATAATATGTGGGAAAATGGACTCAGTGCACCTTTGGTATACATGAGTGGGGAAGGAATCAAGAATGTTTCATGGTTTTACATAATGTTTTGGAGTTTTTATTTTTATTGCTTTGATGTAGAAATTCAATGCTTTGGATTTCTAACAGTGGTTATTTATATATTTTTAAAATCTTGTGTATTTTTTCCTTCTTTTTTTAGAGACAGGGTCCCGTTCTGTCACCTAGACTGGAGTGCAGTTGTGTCATCATAGCTCATTGCATCCTTGAACCTCTGGGCTTAAGCAGTCTTCCTGCCTCAGCCTCCTGGGTTGGGACTACAGGCATGTGTCACCACACCTGGCGAATTAAAAAAAAAAAAAAAAGATTACGTTGCTCAGACTGGTTTTGAACTCCTGGCCTCAAATGAACTTCCTGCCTTGGCCTCCCAAAGTGCTGGGATTGCATTCATGAGCCATCGTGCCACGCTTCTTCTTGAGTATTAACCTGTATGGAGTAGATAAAAAATTGTACTTTTTTTTTTTTCATAATACTGTAAGGACTGGAGGGGTATTATGGTAGCTATCCTGAGCAATACCACCTGTTTTGCAGATGAAGAAAATGAAGCCTAGATAAGTGAAGTGACAGCAAACCCTTGAGATAGTAAGCTACTTGGTGTTTATAATGCTGGAGCGAGGAGAGAGAAAGGCAGTATAGGGTTTAAAAAACATGGATTTCAGAGTCAGTCCTGGATTTGAACACTATTTTAACCTTGGACAGGTGACTTCATTTCTCTGAACTTGGTTTTTTCATCTTTTATATGGGTATCATAATGATAACTTACTAGGGCTTTTTGGGAGGATTCAATGAGATAATGCATCAAGAGTACTTGGTGCAGAATGTGGCATGTGCTTCTAGCTGGGGTCATCAGGGAAAATGTAAAAAGTAGGATTAAGTTGAGCATGAAAAGATTAGGTGGGCAACATGGCTCAGGGGAGGAATGACCAGTTACCCTTGTTAGACTTTGTATGGTTTGAAATGGTGCTTAGACATATGAAGAAATTGAGGCAAAAATATAAATTCAGTTTGACTGTAGTAACACTTAGCATTTGATGTTCTGGGTTTGTCTTGTATTCATGCTTTTAATTAGACACAGCTGCAAGATGGCTTTTTTTCCAGCAGCATAGAGGACATTGTGTTTCAGGTGAAAATGGCTGTAATCACTTGAGTATCTGTGCAGTTGGTGTCCATTATGGGGCAGCCCCAGGGACAGGTGTTGAGGACACAGCAAAGTAGATCCAGTTAGAGTCTTCAAGGAACTCTTCTAATGAGGGAGATAGGCAAATACCTTACAGTGGTAGTGGTACAGTTCTTTGACATATGCAAGTCCATTGTATGCCAGATGTAGGCACACTAGGGGTATTTGGTGTACCCAAAATTTTGCCCTTGTGGAGTTTATATTCTAATGAGGGGTGATAATAAATGATATAGAATGTTGTGGCCCAGTGGGGTGGCTTGCACCTGTAATCCCAGCACTTTGGGAGGCCGAGGTGGGTGGATCACCTGAGGTCAGTAGTTGGGGACCAGCCTGACCAACGTGGTAAAAACCCATCTCTGCTTGAAAAAAAACAAAAACAAAAAGCTGAGTGTGGTGGCAGGCACCTGTAATCCCAGCTACTCGGGAGGCAGAGGCAGGAGAATTGCTTGAACCTGGGAGACGGAGGTTACGGTGAGCTGAGATGGTGCCACTGCACTCCAGCCTGGGCGACAGAGGGAGATTCCGTCTAAAAAAATAATGATAATAAAAAAATGTAGAATGTTGAAAGGTAAGTGCTTTAGAAAGTGGAGTAGAGTAAGGGGAATTCGGAATTGTTGAGGAAGAGGTTACAATTTAAATTGAGGTATACTGTGTGAGTATCCTTGAGAGAGATATTTAGGCAAAGATTTAAAGGAGAAGTAGCCATGTTAATATCTGAAAAGCATTTCAAGCAGAGGGAATAGTTTCAAGGTGTTGAGGCAAACCTGTGAATTCTTCCCATTATGGCTAGAATGGAGTGAGCATGAAAGTGCAATAGTAAATTGGGTTAGGGCGAGATGGGGTTTAAGCTTTTATACAGTCTTGAAGAGCCATTCTAAGGACTTTGCCAGGAGTTTTGAACATAAGAGTGATATAGTCTGCTTTCAGTTTCAAAGGATCACTCGAATTGCAAATTCGAAGCCTGGGGACTTGTAAGGAAGCTAGTAATCCAGAAAAGAGATGCTGGTACCAAGATGGTAATGTGAGAGTAGTGAGAAATGGATGGATACTGGATATATTTTGAAGATAGAACTAATATGATTTGTTGGCATGACATGTGAGAGAGGAACCAAGGATGATTCCAGGGTTTCTGGTCTGAGCAGTTAGAAAGTTGCCATCAACAAAGACAGTAATGACTGAAAGGAGCAAGTTTGGGGACTAGATTAGGAGGAGTTCAATTTTAGGCACGGTAAGTTTGAGATCGACTGTTAGACATTTGAGTTGAGTTGATAATCCAAGTCTGAAGTTCAGGGGAAAAGTCTGGAATGGAGATAAATTTTGTTGTCATTAGTTTAGGGTAGTATTCAAGCCATGAAGCTGGATGAGATTACCAGGGAATCCTTGATAGAAAGAAAGAAAGGCCAAGGATTGGTCTTTATATATATATTTAAAGATGGAATCTCACTATGTTGCCCAGGCTGGTCTTCAGCTCCTGGGCTCAAGCAGTTCTCCCACCTCAGCTTCCTGAGTACCTGGGACTATAGATGTGTACCACCACCTTTGACTTGATTGTTTTTTTAAATGCCTATTGTTTTCAGTGTGCAGTTTGAGGTTTTAACATGGATGGCATCTATGAACTTGGGAAAATTACCTCTTCAGTAACCTCTGACTAGAAGTTAGCAATTTCTTTCAATTACTAATGTAAACAACAAACTACAATAGTATTAACTGTGATTTGTGTATAAATCATTTATTTTTATAATAAAATATGCAGTTGACTCTTGATCAACACGGGAGTTAGAGGTACCAATCTGCAGCACAGTAAGAAATGTGCATATAACTTTGTCCCCTTCAAAACTTAACTGCTACTAGGATACTGTTGAGTTTACTGAGAACATAGTCTATTAACACGTATTTTGTTGTATGTTATGGGTATTATATACTGTATTCTTACAAGAAAGTAAGCTAGAGAAAAGAAAATGTTATTAAGAAAATCATAAGGAAGTGAAAATATATTACTCATTAAGTGGAAGTGGATCATCATAAAGGTCTTCATCCTTGTCTTCACATTGAGTAGGCTGAGGAGGAAGAAGAGGAGGGGTTTTAGTCTTGCTGTCTTGGGTGACAGAGGTGAAGGAGGTAGAGCTGGAGGCCGGCACAAGCTGTGTAACTTTTATTGAAGAAAAAAAATCTGTGTATAAGTGGACCTGCACAGTTCCAGCCCATGTTGTTCAAAGGTAAATTGTGTTGTGGTTTTTGTAGAATCTTGAAATAGGTTCATTACATCAAAATCCACTAGATTGAAAATCATGTATGTATTACTAAACAGTATGATGCATTGATTTGTTCCCTCAGTATAATTGGCTGCCTTTACAATCATATGTATTTTATCTTTTGCATTAAAAAATATTAGACTAAGAGGAGTCCACACGCTTCATTAGATTGCCAAAATGGTACAGGCCACAAAAAAAGTTAAATCCCTGGGCTCTGGGGATAGAACTCCTGGTTTAGAATCTCATCTCTTTTACTTAATTGCTTTGTGAACCTAGGCAAGTTTCTTAATTACTCCTTACCTATAAAGTGGGGGATCATGGTACTATCATCTGCAAAGGGTTTTATGAGAATTTAAGAATTAGGGCAGTGTTCTTTCTTTCTTTTTTTCTTTGAGATGGAGTTCAGCTTTTGTTGCTCAGGCTAGAGTACAGTGGTACAGTCTCCGCTCACTGCAACCTTCGCCTCCTGGGTTCAAGAGATTCTCCTGCCTCCGCCTCCTCCTCCATACAAAATTAGCCAGGTATGCAGCACCACACCTGGCTAATTTTATATTTTTAGTAGAGACGGGGTTTCTCCATGTTGGTCAGGCTGGTCTCGAACTCCTGACCTCAGGTGATCCACCTGCCTTGGCTTCCAAAAGTGCTGGGATTACAGGCGTGAGCTACTGCTCCCGGCCACATCTTTTATTATTAGTATTGAATGGAAAGAGTCAGCTAGAAAGAACGGTACTTACAAGGCACCATGATGTGAAAGTATGGCAAGGTCAAAGGAAAGTTTAATTGGGAAAAAATATTTCAGCAAGTTCAAATGAGATATAAAACAGGATAGTCAAATTCTCAATTTTTTATTTTCAGGGACTTATTCTGTTCAGGTTAGAGTGCAATGGCACGATTATAGCTCATTGTAACTGAACTCCTGGGCTCAAGTGATCCTCCCACCTCAACCTCCCAAGTATCTAGGACTGCAAGTGTGTACCACCACTGCTGGCTAATTTTTTTTGTTTTGAGACAGGGTTTCACTCTGTTGCCCAGAGCAAGGAATGCAGGCTGGAGTGCAGTGACATGGTAATGGCTCACTGCAGCCTCGACTTCTCAGGCTCAGGTGATTCTCCCACCTCAGCCTCTTGAGTAGTGGGGACTTCGGGCACACACCATCATGCCCAGCTAATTTTGTTTATTTGTAGAGTTGGGGTTTCAGCATGTTGCCCAGGCTGGTCTTAAACTCCTGAGATCAAGTCATCTGCCTGCATCGGCTTCCCAGAGTGCTGGGATTATAGGTGTGAGCCACTGCACCTGGCCTGGCTAATTTTTTATTTTTTGTAGAGACAGGGTTTTGCTATGTTGCCCAGGCTGGTCTCAAACTCCTGGCCTCAGCCTCCGTGAGCCACCGTGCCCAGCAAGTCAGATTTTCATAATTCATGTTAGAATGGAGAGGATAGAGATACCTTAGGAAGCCAACTGAGAGAAAGTATCATAATGTGGTTACCAGATTTCATATATGATCTGGACCTTTAGTAGCTTTATAGCCAGTTGAATCAGAATTTTTCTGGTAAGAGAAAGATAGCTTTGTAGTGATGGAGGTATGGCACTACAGGCCAGATTACCTTCTATGGGCTACTGGGGTACACAGGAGGCTAATATAGTAATTGGAGAGTTTGCTGGTAAGTATGGAAAGCCTGTTGATCTATCCTAGTCCTTAGGCTAGGGTATACCTCTTTAATATTCATGTCCCTCTTTGCCATTTGCTTTTGCTACATTTTAGGCATACCATTCTCCTTTTATTGACACATTTTGTCTTTAGAAAAGTATCAAGCAACACAACTGTTGATACAGTTGTGTTTTCCTAAGAATTGACTCCAGTTGCCAAGCCATATTTTATACATACGAGATTATCAGTCATACTTTCCTAGTTTCCTTAGCAGGACTTTGGTGTTCCCAGATCTTTTCAGCCATTTTTCACTGTAGTGAGTCATTGATTTCATTTATTCACTTAAAAAAAAATGAAATACATTACAATTCTTTTTTTTTTTTGAGATGAAGTTTTGCTTTTGTTACCCAGACTGGAGTGCAATGGTGCGATCTTGGCTCATTGCAACCTCTGTCTCCCGGGTTCAAGCGATTCTTCTGCCTCAGCCTCCCGAGTAGCTGGGATTACAGGCATGTACCACCACGCCTGGCTAATTTTTGTATTTTTCTTTATTTTTTATTTGCTTCCAAACCTAACAATAATTTTTTATTTTTAGTAGAGACGAGGTTTCTCCATGGTGATCAGGCTGGTCTCGAACTCCCAACCTCAGATGATCCACCTGCCTTGGCCTCCCAGAGTGCTGGGATTATAGGCGTGAGCCACCGTGCCTGGCCACATTTAATTCTGAAATAGATATTTGTAATACATTTTCTCAACTCTAATATTCATTATTGTTCTATGAGCATTGTCAGGTTTTGGAGGGAAGCAAGATGGCAAAAGATGGCCAGCCTGTGTTGGAGAATCAAAAGTTTATCAGCTTTTCTGTCCATAAATCTTCTTCTACCATGTGACTCTGCTGGAGCCTCTCTGAACCTATTCTGGTTAAGAGGCTGCTCAACTTGCTAATTGTTCTTTGCTCAGTTTCTTAAAAATGTTGACTAGCTTCGTTTCTGTTAATTCTTCCAAGAGTACAGCAGAGTACTTGATTTTGTAATACATTAAAAACTGTTATTGTAAAACCCTGAGAGAGAGTTCATATTAGAAACTAACCATTTATACCTAAGTCACTGAAAATCAGGTTTAGAATGTTTTCCTGAGAGATCCACTCTTTGAAAGAAAAAAACAAAAACATTTTGTGTGTGTGAGAGACAAGGGTCTCTCTCTGTCACCCTGGCTGAAGTGCGGTGGCACAATCCTGGCTCACTGCAACCTTTGCCTCTGAGGTTCAAGTGATCCTCCCACCTCAGTCTCCTGCATAGCTAGGACTACAGGCTCATGGTACCACATCCGGTAATTTTTCTATTTTTTGTAGAGATGGGGTTTTGCTATGCTACCCTGGCTGGTTTCTTGACCTCAAGTGATCCACCCACCTCGGTCTCCCAAAGTGCTGGGATTACAGGTGTGAGCCACTGTGCCTGGCAAAAACACTTTTTATTTTGAAAAAATTTTAAACTTTCAGGGAAGTTGTAAGAATAGCACAATGAATTTCCATAATGTACTTTTAACCTAGATTAACCAGTAATTGGAATTTTGCCATATTTGTATTACCTTTCTATATTTAAAAATGTTTTGTTTACTTTTGGCTGAACCTTTTGAGAGTAAATTGCAGGCACCTGATCTCTTTCCTAAATATTTCATAGTATTACCTAAGAACAAGCATTTTCTTAGATAATCAATATGTAATCAAATTCAGACAATTTAACATTTGTAACCCTACTATTTCTTGATACATAATTTATGCATTTTGTCAGTTGTCCCAAAGGTGTCTTCTTTTTTCAATCTAATATTATACATTGCATTTAATTGTTATGTCTATTAGTCTTTTTTTTTTTTTTCCAATCTCTGAGGATAACTTTAAATTTAAGCTTTGGATGTACTTTTACTATGTAATAACCATAAATGTGATATTTTAAAAACAATATCAAGGTCTGAAAGTATGTTTAAAACGTTTTTTAAATTACCACAACAAATGATTATTGCGGAAGGGTCAGGTAATATAAATGTTTATAGAAGAAAAAGTAAAAATCTTCTTTGAACCTATCTTCCCTGCTCCACCTCTCCAAATACCACATCCAGTAACTTAGTGTATTTTCAGGATCTTTTCCTTTTGTTTGGTTTTTATATTTTTACAAAAGTGAAGTCATATTTTTCTACCTTTTTCCTACATTCTGTATTATCTGTTTGTTTCCATTTACATACAAGACGTGCATATCTTTTAAACAGTTGAACAATATTCTATAATATGGATGTACCATATTTTATTTTCTTAAGATGTCTGGTTATTATGTTAGGCAGTTTAAAAGAGCCTTAGGACATATTGTGCTATGTGAAAGATGTCTCTTTCCAAATGTATTTCTCCATAGAGTTAAGTTTTTCTGGTCATGATGGTGTTAGGGGGATTTTGTTTAGAGGTGTTTTTTTTTTTTAAATCCCATACTTATTTCTATTTGTATATGGTTCTGATGGATTAAACAGATAATTTTTATTCCCGTCCTACTTTGATTAGTTACTTGTTTGTTTTAAAAACAAAACTGAAGGCATTTAAGTGGGATCTCTTTTTTTTTTTTTGGATCAGGACCTCCCTTGTCACCTAGGCTGTAGTGCAGTGGTATGATCCCAACTCACTGTAGCCTTGAGCTCTTGGGCTTAAGCAGTCCTCCCACCTCAGCCTCCCAAGTAGCTGAGACAACAGGCATGCACCACCACATCTAGATAATTAAAAAAAATTTTTTTTTTGTAGAGACGGGGGTCTCACTATGTTGCATAAACTGGTCTCAAACTCCTGGCCTCAAGTAATCCTCCTACCTTGGCCTCCCAAAGCACTGGAATTACACTGCTGGGCACCCCTGTGCCTGACCTTAAGTGAGGAGTCTCTTGAAAATGGTTGGTTTGAGGCTGGCCAACGGAGCCAAGACAAAATTTGATAGGTTTGTTGTTGTTGTTTCCATAGTGGGACTTAGACAGTATTTGGAAGTCTACTCTCATGAATTCAAATGAGAGGCAATTGCTTTGTATAATTTGTGGTTAATTACATTGTATAATTTTTGGTTAATAAAAATTGTGTAGTAAAATTTTGTATTTGAGTCTCTTAGCTTTGGAATTCATGTAAATGTACTTTGTTTAATTTGGTAGTCTTCTTGTTTTGTTTTTCTTCGGAGATGGAGTCTTGCTCTGTTGTCCAGGCTGGAGTGCAGTGGCACAATCTTGGCTCACTGCAACTTCTGCCTCCTGGGTTCAAGCGATTCTCCTGCCCAGCCTCCCCAATAGCTAGGACTCTAGGCACGCGCCACCATGCTCAGCTAATTTTTGTATTTTTAGTAGAGATGGGGTTGTACCATGTTGGCCAGGATAGTCTCTATCTCTTGACCTCGTGATCTGTCCGCCTTGGCCTCCCAAAATGCTGGGATTACAGGTGTGAGCCACCATACCCAGCCATCTTTTAGTTTTTTAATTTTTTTTTTTTTTGAGACAGAGACAGAGTCTGGCTCTGTTGCCCAGGCTGGAGTGCAGTGGCGCCATCTTGACTCACTGCCACCTCCGCCTCCTTGGTTCAATCGATTTTCCTGCCTCACCCTCCTGAGTAGCTGGGATTATAGGTGCCCGCCACAACGTCTGGCCAGTTTTTGTATTTTTAATAGAGATGGGGTTTCACCATGTTGGCCAGGCTGGTCTCAAATTCCTGACCTCATGATCCACCCGCCTTGACCTCCCAAAGTGCTGGGATTACAGTTGTGTGACACCGGGCCCAGCGTAGTTTTTTAATTTTAAAAATTAGAGACTCACTTCACTGGGTTTCACTTCACTCCCCAAGCTGGTCTTGAACTCTTGGTCTCAAGTGATCCTCTTGCCTCAGCTTTTCAAAGTGCTGGGATTACAGGCATGAGCCATCACACCTGTTTTTTGTGTTTTTGGTCAAGCTAATGGTTACTTTTGTCTCTTTTCCAGCTGAGCAAACATATTGTTATTTCAATGGAGGTCTAAGATGGTCTGAATTCCCATAGTTGCTTTTTAATTTAGAATTCTTTTTCTGTCAAATGCTAACATCTTGCAAGTGAAAATATCCTTGGGATGATGTGGGTGTTGATAAGACTGCAGTTGTGTTGGCAGGCTTCTGGGAGGTCTGCTTACTGGGAGCACTACTCTGGGCTTGCAAGAACCTAGAGCAAGTGGTGGTTTCCAGTTGTAGCTCTTCCTGTTGCCCACTTCTCTGCCAAGTGTGGTTGGACCCTTTCTTTGGGGAGGACTGTATCGTAATCAACAATGTTTGCTTCATGGTTAGCTCTTTGTGAATCCATGGTCTAACTTATATTTTGAGCTTTTGTCTGATATTTGTCCTCATGATGAATAGCTATTAATTACATACTCTATTTGAGGAAGCAGACGATGCTAGGTTTAAGGTTTAAATTTTTTATGAGTTTTGTGTGACTGTAAAGTAGAGCAAATGCTGTTTTTCATAAATTATATTAAATGACTATAAAAACCCTTTCTATAGAAATCCATTTATTCTGGTCTTGAGCACACACAGACTTTTTTTAATTGCCTGGTAAAAATACAACTCTTTCATTAATTTATCAATACTTTATTGGAGTATCAACTCTAAAACATAAGCTACATATTTTATGATACTGGTTCTGTGCTGAAAATGTAGTTAGAATTATCTGTAGTAAAGAGGCAAATTTCTTTGAGATACAATAAGACATTTTATTAGAAATTGGTGAAAATCTACAAGTTTGCCTCAAGGTAACCATAATAGGTATATTTTCAAACTTAAGCTTACCATGTCTATTAAAGAACAAAAAACTTTTGTTGCTATGCAATTATTCAGGAAACCAGTTGTCCAAATTATGAAAAGTATAGTATAGTCTTTATGGCCGATTAACCTAGCAGTTTGTGTAAGGAAGTAGTGCTACTAACGGATACGAATACCTTGAACACATTGAAACAGTAGTGACTGAATATAAAAAGAGTGTTCCCCCCAATTATAGTATTGTTCATGTGTATTAGGGAGATAATTAGATTCCCAAGAAATATTTGGTGCTCTTCCTTGACTAGTTACCTTTCTTTCTAAACTTAAAAAAATTTTTTTTGAGACAGTCTCGCTCTGTCTCCCAGGCTGGAGTGCAATGGCATGATCTTGGCTCACTGCAACCTCTGCCTCCCAGTTTCAAGCAATTCTCCTGCCTTTGCCTCCCGAATAGCTAGGATTGCAGGTGCCCGCCAGCACGCCTGGCTAATTTTTGTATTTTAGTAGAGATGGAGTTTCACTATGTTGTCTAGGCTAGTCTCGAACTTCTGATTTCAGGTGATCCACCTGCCTTGGCCTCCCAAAATGCTGGGATTACAGGCATGAGCCATGCCCAGCATACTTATCTTTCTTACTACAGATGATAATGATGGTGTCAGGATATGAAATTGGGAGCAGGAGTTAGTATCCGTGATAGGACTTTTTTCCGGTTGTGCATATGTGTGCTGCACAATTTTTTGTTAGCTGTGTGTTTTTGTGAAATGTACCAGTTGATTAAGCATTTTTATTTTTATCAATACTATTTTTTCATCTAAGTTTTTAAAAAATGTTTGTGTATATGTATTTTTATAATTCTCTACTTTTTAAGATGCTTTATTTAATTATTAATACAAAGTATCAAGAAAGATTAACATTTCATTGAAGCCTGGCTATCTTAGCATTCATCTATTCTCATTAGACCTGTTTGGTTTTGTTGCTAGGACCTAAGGGAGTTTGTAGATCTGTGTATCAGAAAATTCAAGGACCATGATAAATATAGAATATGTTACTTTAATGGAGGAGTCCTGGTAACTAGTAGTTGGGTACATGGTAGTTCATGCTTAGTAAATGTTTGAATTGGCCTGATTTTTTTTTTTTTTTTTGAAGTGGAATTTCGCTCTCGTTGCCTAGGCTGGAGTGCAGTGGTGTGACCTTGGCTCACTGCAACCTCCACCTCTCAGGTTCAAGCGATTCTCCTGCTTAGCCCCTAAAGGAGCTGGGATTATAGGTGCCCGCCACCACACCTGGCTAATTTTTGTGTTTTTAGTAGAGATGGCATTTAACCACATTGCCAGGGTGGTCTTGAACTCCTGACTTCAGGTGATCTGTCCACCTTGGCCTACTAAAGTGCTGGGATTACAGATGTGAGCCACCGTGCCCGGCCTGGCCTGATTATTTATAATGATCATTATTCGAATTTCTTGATAGAATGAAAGTTCTCTTACCAGCAGCATTGTTAATAATTGCTGACATTTATTATAAGACATTCTTTTTTTTTCTTTTTATTAAAGATAGGGTTTTTCTCTGTCGCTCAGGCTGAAGTGTAGTGGCACGATCACGCCTCACTGCAGCCTCAACCTCCCAGGCTGAAGAAGTCATTTCACTATGCCTGACTAATTTTATTTATTTATTTTTCGTAGTGACAGGATCTGGAACTCCTCGGCTAAAGCAGTCTCTCCCCACCTTAACCTCCCAAAGTGCTAGGATTACAGATGTGAGGCACCATGTCCCGCCAATTACCAGGCATTCTTAAATAACGCTAAGATTAGGACAGAGGTCAGGGAATTGAGTGGCATGTGTTGGGCTAATGGCAGTGACTTGATCAGAGCACTTTTTATGCTTCTGTTGGTATGCTAGACTACTTTTTTTCTCCCAGCATTTTCAGTTGTTTTGTACTTGTGTATTTTCCAGGATGGGTAATCCTTAAACTAAGGGTAAACTGCACTTTACCCTTGTTTTGTTGACTTTCTATCCCAATTTCTCAGATCAATAATCGCATTTATCTCTTTATGAATATTAGGGGCCAAATGGAAGTAAGGGACCTCAGATGCAGTAGTAAATCAAAGGATATTTTTGAGGCTGGGTGTGGTGGCTCATGCCTGTAATCCCAGCACTTTGGGACACCGAGGCTGGCAGATCATGAGGTCAGGACATCGAGACCATCCTGGCCAACATAGTGAAACACTGTCTGTACTAAAATACACACAAAAAAGTAGCCAGGCATGGTGGCGCGTACCTGTAATCTCAGCTACGCAGGATGCTGCAGCAGGGGATGGCTTGAACCAGGAAAGCTGAGGTTGCAGTGAGCTGAGATTATGCCACTCCAGCCTGGTGACAGAGCAATATTCCATTTCAAAAAAAAAAAAAGGATATTTTTTGATATTCCAAAATACACTGAAAAATGATAGAAAATTTGGTACTCTAAAAATAGAGGCTTTTGTTCTTCTCTAGGATAGCTGATACTTTTTTTACCTAGCATACAAAAAAATTGAGTTTTCTGTCTTAAACTGTATGACGCAATTAAAAATGTTATATTTAAATTCTTTTCATTATATCGAGCCTTTTAACCTAATATTTAGAACAACTAGCTGAGATTGAACTCTTGAACTCTTGACAGTTTATTCAGCTAACATTTGTTGAATGCCAGACTGTGATAAGGATACAGAAATAAGCACAATTTGCTGTGGCAGGGATACCTCACCAAGACTGGGATGGGGATCAGGTGGGCAATCAAGGAGGACTCCCTAGAATAATGCTTGTACTTAGTCTTGAAGAGTAGGACTTAGGCACAAATGGAGTAGGCAGTTGGTAGAGGATGTTCTAGGACCACATTATGGGGAGGATACAGAGAGAGAATTAGCCCTGTGCCCATTTCCCCCTTCAGTTGTTACCCAGTGTAAATTGCTGAGTGCTATAAGAGGCGTCTAGTATAGGGAGTCCTTATTACTGTATCTGATAACTCTTCATTTCTGTGGCTCCCCAACTTTTTTCCCCTTTAACTTCCTCATTGTGACTTCCATGGCTGTGATTTTAAAAGGGCAGGGGAGCTAGTGCCTCTCATTTTATAAAGGGAAGAAAAGAAGTCCAAAGAAGTACAGGTTGTGCTCACTAGCTAGTTTAGTGGCATATCAGAACTTAGGTAATATTCATTTACCAATTTTTCCAAAACTAACTTTTTTTTTTTTTTTTGAGATGGAATTTCACTTTTTCGCCCAGGCTGGAGTGCAGTGGCATGATCTCGGCTCACTGCAACCTCCGCCTTTTGGTTTCAGGCGATTCTCCTGCCTCAGCCTACCAAGTAGCTGGGATTATAGGCATCCACCACCACGCCCAGCTAAGTTTTGTATTTTTAGTAGAGATGGGGTTTCACCGTGTTGGCCAGGCTGCTCTCGAACTCCTGACCTCATGATCTGCCCGCCTTGGCCTCCCAAAGTGCTGGGATTACAGGCATGAGCCATTATGCCCAGCCAAAATTAACTTTTTAATGATGTTAAGGAATAACATTTAGAATAGCTGCCATTCATAAACAACTGGATTTCTGTATTGAGTTACTTGTTTTCCTAAGGGTCTTCAGAATTGACCTTGATGTGCTTATAATGTTTTTCTTTTTTCTTTATTTTATTTTATTTTTGCACCTTCTGGCAGATGTGCTTATAATTTTTCAATTTGGAGAGTGCAAGTGATTCTGTATTTGAATTGGTTCTTTCCTCTGACCTTGCAAATGTATATGCCAGAGGATTATGTCATTCAGCAAAAGGTAAGCTGGATATGAGGACCATTCATATCTGCCCATTTGTCTCCCCCAGGTGCCTTAAATAGTCTGAAATCTTCATTGGAAATGAGCTTAATTCCATATGAAACTCAAGCCTTCATTCACCGTTATTCCATATATTAACTAACGGAGACAAAGAGAAATATGTACGTAGGTAACTTGCCTTTTTGTTAAGAGGGCTTTTTTTTTTTAACGCCTTCCTCATATCATGCATTCACGAAAAAGCATTACTGCTTATGCCACTTTTGTTTTCTTTTATCATTGCATAGTGAGTCTAGTGAGTCGAGAGTCTAAGTTCAAGGGTACTCTTAGGACTTTAACTCGTGGTGTTTGGACAGAGGAACAGAGTTGATAGGTAGCAATAATGAACATAATTGTGAAGTATAAGATGTTAAAGAACTATTCCTCCTCTTAGCTAATACTAGGGAAATTAAAGTAGATGTGGATTAACAGGAGAGAATATACAATCATGCCTACTTTTATTTTATTTTGTAATTTTTCTTTGAGACAAAGTTTTGCTTTTGTTGCCCAGGCTGGAGTTCAATGGCATGATCTTGGCTCACTGCAACCTCTGCCTCCCAGGTTCAAGCAATTCTCCTGCCTTAGCCTCCCAAGTAGCTGGGATTACAGGAGCCCGCCACTATGCCCAGCTAATTTTTTGTATTTTTAGTAGAGACAGGGTTTCACCATGTTGGCCAGGCTGGTCTTGAGCTCCCAACCTCGGGTGATTCACCTGACTCAGCCTCTCAAAGTGTTGGGATTACAGGGGTGAGCCACTGTGCCTGGCTCATGGCCACTTTAAAAAAAGAAACTTTTATGTAAGTTGATTGGATGTCTATAAAGTTTTTCCTACTGGAAAATGGGGTTTTTTTAATTCTAACCTGAGGTCTAAGTAAAACATTATTAATTTAAGACCCTAATTAATGATTCTCTGGTTCAGAAAATTGCTTTTTTTATTTTTATTTTTTGAGATGAAGTCTTGCTCTGTCGCCCAGGCTAGAGTGCAATTGCATGATCTCGGCTGACTGCAACCTCTGCCTCCTGGGTTTAAGTGATTCTACTGCCTCAGCCTCTTGACCAGCTGGGACTAAAGGCGCCCGCCACCACGCCCAGCTAATGTTTGTATTTTTAGTAAAGACAGGGTTTCACCATATTGGCTAGGCTGGTCTCGAACTCCTGACCTCGTGATCTGGCCACCTCACCCTCCCAAAATGCTGGGATTACAGGCGTGAGCCACTGCACCCAACCAGATATTTGCATTTATTTGCAGTTCTTTAAAAAACCAGTACTAATTTTAGAATAGTATTGAGGTAGAAAGAAGGTATAAAAAATTGGAAAACACTTGAACACAGATTGTAGTTTGAAATGTCCCTGTTAGCTAGTTCTTGTATCTTTTGTCTTCATTAAAAGAAAGTTTTAGGGGGTGGGTAACATTGTTCTGTTTCAATAAAGTTTCAGGGCCAAGTGCGGTGGCTCAGGCCTGTACTTCCAGCACTTTAGGAAGCTGAGGCGGGTGGATCCCCTGAGGTCAGAAGTTAGAGACCAGCCTGGCCAACATTGTGAAACCCCGTCTCTACTAAAAAACCCAAAAATTAGCCGGGTATGGTGGTGGGTGCCTGTAATGTAATCCCAGCTACTTGGGAAGTTGAGGCAGGAAAATCGCTTGAACCCGGGAGGTGGAGTTGCAGTGAGCTGAGATTGTGCCATTGCATTCCACCCTGGATGACAGAGCAAGATTCTGTATTGAAAAAAAAAAAAGGTTCAGATTGGTTATGTTATAGTTGAAGCCTTGGTTTACTAAAATATATTTTTAGCCCACCAATGAGTATAATACTTTAATTTTTTAAGAGGGTTCTAAGCAAACCTTTATGAACAAGAATGCGGAAAGTCTAGGAGCTGAAAGAAAGTATCTTAAAAAATGACATGTTAGCCGGACACCATGGCTCACACCGGTAATCCCAGCTCTTTGGGAGGCTGAGACGGGTGGATCACCTGAGGTCAGGAGTTTGAGACCAGCCTAGTGAAACCCTGTCTCTATTGAAAATATAAAAATTAGCTGGGTGTGGTGATGCGTGCCCATAGTCCCAGCTAGTTGGAAGGCTGAGGCAGGAGAATCTCTTGAATCCGGGAGGTGAAGGTTGTAGTGAGCTGAGATTGTGCCATTGGGCAACAGAATGAGACTCTGCCTCAAAAAACAAAAAAACAAAACAAAACAAAAGACATGCAGCGACTAGGCTCCGTGGCTCACGCCTGTAGGCTCTGTAGCTCAAGCCTGTAATCCCAGCACTTCAGGAGGCCAGGGTCTCTAACTCCTGACCTCAGGGGATCTGCCCTCCTCGGCCTCCTGAAGTGCTGGGATTACAGGTGTGAGCCCTGGAACCTAGCCGCTGCATGTCTTTTTTTTTTTTTTTTTTGAGGCGGAATCTCACTCTGAAAGATTCTTTCAGCTCCTACTGTTTCTACACTCTTGTTCCTAAAAGGTATTCTTAGAACCCTCTTAAAAAATTAAAGTATATTTTCTATCAAGTGTACTGACCAGAGAAATTCAAAATAAGAAGAAACAGAAAAAAATAAAGTATTACACTTATTGGTGTGCTAAAAATATATTTTAGTAAACCTAGGCTTCAACCATAATACAACATAACCAATCTGAACATTTTTTTTTTTTTCCCCTGGATACAGAATCTTGCTCTGTCACCCAGGCTGGAGTGCAGTGGCACAATCTCACCTCACTGCAACCTCCACCTCCTGGGTTCAAGCGATTCTCCTGCCTCAGCCTCCCAAGTAGCTGAGATTACAGGCACCTACCACCACGCCTGGCTAATTTTTGTGTTTTTAGTAGAAACGGGGTTTTGCAATGTTGGCCAGGCTGGTCTCTAACTCCTGACCTCAGTGGATCAGCTCGCCTCAGTATTCCAAAGTGCTGGGATTTCTGGTGTGAGCCACCACTCCTGGCCGAGGCCATGTTTTAAAATGAAATCTTGGGTTTTGTCTACTTTGATCTCTTGAGTACTATGGGAGTAAAAGACTAAAGAGTGAAGAATATAACTTTATTAGGCAGTAATAAAACCTTGTGTGTAAAAAGTGGAGTCTTAGGATTGTATACTAAATTCATCTTAGGACTGTATACAAAATTCAATCATCAGTTATTTAGGAAGTCAAGTTTCAAATAGAATAAAGCCAATTTGTGCATGTCTGCAGTATTTCTCAAAGACCAGGATTTTTTGTCTTCATTTCACTCTAGCTTAGACTGATACTTTAAAACATACAATAAAATTGAATTGCTAGAATAAAGCAAAAAATTCAGACTTTGAAAATACAAGGCCACTGATAAAATAGTTTTGTTTCAATTTTGGTAGTGGTTACATGAATATATACATTTAATAAAGTTGCTTAGAACTATACACACATGGCCGGACGTGGTGGCTCACACCTGCAATCCCAGCACTTTGGGAGGTGGAGGCAGGCAGATCACAAAGTCAGTTGATGAAGACCATCCTGGCGAAAACAGTGAAATCCTGTCTACTAAAAATACAAAAAATTAGCTGGACATGGTGGTGGGTGGTTGTAATCCTAACTACTCAGGAGACTGAGGTAGGAGAATCGCTTGAACCCGGGAGGTGGAGGTTGCAGTGAGCTGAGATCACATCTATGCATTCCAGCCTGGGCAATAGAGGGAAACTGTCTCAAAAAAGAAGTATACACATGTGCACACACCCAAGTCAATATAAATGCAGGTTAAGATGAATGATGAAAACTGAGTAAGATCTAGTGAGTTTCCTGGTTTTCTTTTTTCTTTTTATTTTGGAGACAGTCTTGCTCTGTCTCCCAGGCTGGAGTGCAGTGGCGCCATCTTGGCTCACTACGACCTCCACCTCCTGGGTTCAAGCGATTCTCCTGCCTTAGCCTCCTGAGTACCTGGGATTGTAATCCCATTGTGGGCATGCACCACCATGTCCGGCTAATTTTTGTATTTTTAGTAGAGACAGGGTTTCGCCATGTTGGCCGGGCTGGTCTTGAACTCCTGACCTCAGGTGATCTGCCCCCCTTGGCCTCCCAAAGTGCTGGGATTACAGGTGTGAGCTACCATGCCAAACCATTTTCTGGTTTTCATACTGCACTAGAGCTATATAAGATGTCACTATAGAGGCGAGATGGGTAAAGGGTACAAGCGACTCTCTTTGTTTTTGTTTTTGAGACAAGTCTCACTCTATTGTGTGAGACTGGAGTGTAGTGATGCGATCTCAGGTCATTGCAGCCTCTGCCTCCCTGGTTCAGGCAATTCTCCTGCCTCAGCCTCTCAAGTAGCTGGGATTACAGATGCCTGCCACCATGACCAGCTGAGTTTTGTATTTTCATTTTTATTTTTTATATTTTGGTAGAGATGGGGTTTCACAATATTGGCCAGGTTGGTCTCAAACTCCTGACCTCAAATGATCCACCTGCCTTGGCCTCCCCAAGTGCTAGGATTACAGGTGTGAGCCACCGCGCCCGGCCCAATTTTTGTATTTTTATTAGAGACAGGGTTTTACCATGTTGGCCAGGCTGGTTTCGAACTGCTTACCTCAAGTGATCTGCCTACCTCAGCCTCCCAAAGTGCTGGGATTACAGGTGCGAGCCACTGCGCCCAGCCACAAGGGACTCTATACCATTTTTGTAACTTCCTGTGACTATAATTATTTTCTAATAAAAAGCTTAAAAAATACAAGCCTACTGATGACTGGTCAAGGTGAAATTGCTGTAAAATTTCTAACCTTTTATTCTCAATTTTTGTACATGTGAATAAGTAAATTCTTAGTCAGCTGGCACTGGCCTGAAGACCATAGTTACGTGTTAACTTCCCTTTCCTCTTCCATTTGTGACTACTCCGTATCATTGCCACTCTCATTCTCTTTACCCTCTCCACTGCTGTATTCCTCTTTTGTTCAAAATTATTTACTGTGCAGTCAATTAGTGCCAAGACCCTGGGGATATAAAAATGAGCAAGGCTTTGGCTGTGGTGGAGCCTATTTTCTAATATTGGAGACTTTTGTTAACCAAAGAATCTTACAAATATGTAGTTAAGGCTGGGCGCGGTTGTTCACACTTGTAATCCCAGCACTTTGGGAGGCCAAGGCGGGTGGATCACAAGGTCAGGAGTTCAAGATCAGCCTGACCAACATGGCGAAAAAACCCTGTCTCTTCTAAAAACACACACAAAAAATTAGCCAGGTGTGGTGGCGAGTGCCTGTAATCTCAGCTACTTGGGAGGCTAAAGCAGGAGAATTGCTTGAACCCGGGAGGCAGAAGTTGCAGTGAGCCAAGATTATGCCACTGCACTCCAGCCTGGGCAACAGACTGAGACTGTGTCTCAATAAAAACAAAAAACAAATATGTAATTCAAATTGCTTACAGTTCACATTTATTAACTCTTTTCCAGGCATTATATAAAGGAATTTTTTTTTTTGGGGAGACAGGGTCTCACTTTGTCACCTAGACTGGAGTACAGTGGTGGGAACCTGGCTCACTGCAACGGTGATCTCCTGGACTCTCAAGTGATCCTCCTGCCTCAGCCTCCCAAGCAGCTGGGACCACAGGCACATGCCACTATACCTGGATAATTTTTAAAATTTATTGTATAGACAAGGTCTCTCCATATTGCCCAGGTTGGTCTTGAACTCCTGGCTTCAAGCAGTCCTCTCACCTTGGCCTCCCACAGTGCTGGGATTACAGGCATGCGCCATCATGCCTGGCTTATATGAAGGACTTTTTTTTTTTTTTTGAGACTCAGGCTGGAGTGCAGTGGCACGATCTCAGCTCACTCCAACCTCTGCCTCCCAGGTTCAAGTGATTCTCCTGCCTCAGCCTCCTGAGTAGCTGGGATTACAGGTGCCCGCCACCCCGCCCGACTAATTTTTGTATTTTTAGTAGAGATGGGGTTTTGCCATGTTGGCCAGGCTGGTCTTGAAATTCTGACCTCAGGCCGGGCGCGGTGGCTCACGCCTGTAATCCAAGCACTTTGGAGGCCAAGGCAGCGGATCACCTGAGGTTGGGAGTTCAAGACCAGCCTGACCAACATGGTGAAACCCCGTCTTTTTTTTTTTTTTTTTTAAAAAGAAAAAAAAAAAAAGAAATTCTGACCTCAGGTGATCCACCATGCCTTAGCCTCCCAAAGTGCTGGAATTACAGGTGTGAGGCACCGCGACTGGCTATATGAAGGATTTTAAATAGATATTCATTCTCTTTTAAAGTGAATTTAGTACTATTTTAGTTTTATAGATAGCTTCTTTGGCCTTCATTTCTTTTAGTAACTTAGGTTAACATATTTTGGAGATAAGAGCAATTTGGACATGCCTTCTGGGCAGAGGCACTAGAAAGACGATAGCAGACAATTTAGGCTGTATAGTTGTTTTTTATTTTTGAGACAGGGTCTCACTCTGTTACCCAGGTTGAAGTACAGTTGCGCCATCATAGCTCACTGCAGCCTTGGACTCTTGGGCTCAACTGATCCTCCTGCCTCAGCGTCTTGAGTATCTGGGACTATAGATTTGAGCCACTACACCCAGCTAATTTTTTATTTTTTGTAGAGACAGAGCCTTGCTATGTTGCCCAGGTCACTTGCAAACTCCTGGCCTTAAGCAGTCCTCCTGCCTGGGCCTCCCAAAGTACTGAGACTACAGGCATGAGCCACCACACCTGTTCGGCTGTATGGTTGTTCTTTTTAGGTTGTATAGTTCTTAAACTGTATACAGGCCTCAGCCGAATCCAAAAATGTGAAATCTGAAATGTTCCAAAAGTTGAAACTTTTTTGATGCTAACATGGTGCCTCAGTGGGAAATTTTACACTTGACCTACCTTATGTGAGAGGTTGCAGTCAAAACAGGCAAGCTGGGCCTGGTGGCATGCACCTGTAGTCCCAGCTACTCAGGTGTCCAAGGTAGGAGGATCACTTGAGTCCAGGAGTTCAAGGCTGCAGATAGCAATTCTAACACGCAAAATGATGTTAAAAAATATTCTTATTTTTTTGTTTACATTAAGAGCACAAAAGATAGTTTTTGCAGGGAATGAAAATTTAGCACCGTAGTGCCTTATCCTAGAAGATTGCTGGTAGGTGGAAAGTGGACTTAAATATTCAGAATATTAGTATTTTTGAACACAGAACAATTTTATATCTACTTTTGTTAAGGTTTTTTCCCCAGTGAAATTTCTTTTCTTTCTTTCTTTCTTTTTTTTTTTTTTTTTGAGACAGGGTCTTGCTCTGTTGCTTAGGGTGGAGTGCAGTGGTGAGATCTTAGCTCACTGCATCCCTGATGTCCCGGGCTTAAGCGGTGGTCCTACCTCAGCCTGCTGAGCAGCTGGGACTACAGGCATGCACCACCACACCTGCCAAATTTTTAAATTTTTTGTAGAAATGGATCTCACTATGTTGCCCAGACTGGTCTTGAGCTCCTGGGCTCAATCGATCCTCCTGTATGAGCCTCCCAAAGTGCTGGGATTATAGGCATGAGCCACCATGCCCAGTCCCAACTTTCATTTTCCCATTTTGAAAATATAAGCCAATGAGCCGGGTGCAGTGGCTCATGCCTGTAATCCCAGCACTTTGGGAGGCCGAGGCGGGCGGATCACCTGAGGTCAGGAGTTTGAGACCAGCCTGGCCAACATGGTGAAACCCCGTCTCTGCTACAAATACAAAAATTAGGCCGGGTGTGGTGGCTTACGCCTATAGTCCCAGCATTTTGGGAGGCCAAGCCTGGCGAATCACGAGGTTAGGAGTTTGAGACCAGCCTGGCCAAGATGGTGAAACCCAGTCTCTACTGAAAATACAAAAATGTAGCTGGGTTTAGTGGTGGGTGCCTGTAATCCCAGCTACTCGGGAGGCTGAGGCAGGAGAATCACTTGAACCCGGGAGGTGGAGGTTGCAGTGAGTCAAGATAGCGCCACTGCACTCCAGCCTGGGTGACAGAGCAAGACTCCATCTCAAAAAAATAAAATAAAATAAAATAATTGGCGTGGTGGTGGGCACCCGTAATCCCAGCTACTCAGGAGGCTGAGACCTGAGAATCACTTGAACCTGGGAGGTGGAGGGCAGAGATTGCAATGAGCTGAGATTGCACCATTGCACTCCAGCCTGGGCGACAAGAGTGAAACTCAGTCTCAAAAAAAAAAAGAATAAAAAGAAAATATAAGCCTATATATATATATATATATATATATATATATATATATATGGTATTCTCTGCCCCTAAACCACCCCCCACCCCCCACTAAAGTAGCATACTGAATTTACTGTTTTGTTTCTTGCTTTTTTCCCTTAACAGTACATTCTGGAGATAATTCTAGAGCAGTATACAGAGATCTTCATTATATCCTTTTTATTTTAATTAATTAATTAATTAATTAATTTAGAGATAAGTTCTTGCTCTGTTGCTCAAGCTGGAGTGCAGTGGCACCATATCATCTCACTGCAGCCTTGGCCTCTGGGGCTCAAGCAGTCTTCCCACCTCAGCCTCCTAAGTAGCTGGGACTACAGGTGCACACCATCACGCCTAGCTAATTTTGCTTATTTTTTTGTAGAGACAAGGTCTCATTATGTTGCTTAGGATGGTCTCAAACTCCTAGACTCAAGCAACCCTACTATCTCAGCCTCCCAAAGTGCTGGGATTACAGATGGGAGCTACCATGTCTAGCCCATTATTATGATCTTTTAGATCAAAGTTCATAATTAGAACTTTTGGAAGCTGGACGTACCATTATTATTCAGTCACTGTTACAACCTTTTGCTAGCACACAGATAGCCTTTTGCAGTTTATTTTGACCTTTTTCTGTATGAAATGATGAATAGTGGTTCATTCAGTGCACTGTAATTCGCAGTCATCCTACATTATCATTTGGCTTTGCCTTGTAAGAATATGTGTTTCAAGTCTTTTTTTTTTTTTTTAAAGGTAGTATGGATAGCTTTTACCCTGCTTGTAGTTGTATTAGTTGACTTGAAACCTTTTTCTATACCTCAAACATTAGTTGACTTGAAACCTTTTTCTATACCATAAACATTAATTGCAATTAAAAAAAAATGCTTAAACTCTTCACCAAAACCAGAAAATAAATAATGGCTATTTTTATTGCATTTAAGCTTTTGTTCCATAAGAGTACTGAATTGTTTTTTTAACGTGTTTTAATTTTTGTCGGCTGGTAACTTACGCTAGAAACTTTCTGAATTGTTTTACTTGCTACGTTACTAAAATAGAAAGCAACCCATGCATATTTTTTTATAACAAAAGAAAACTTACTTGTGAAACATGAAATAATAAAATTGTTTTCAGATGCATATTTAATATTAACATAAAAGTAAGCAGTTATTTGTGATGGAAAGAGATCTGAAATTATTTATGTGTAAAAAGAGAAATTATGTCTTAACATTTAATCACATCACAGGTTTTAATTTCATGTTTTTATTTAGAAGGTGGGTTTTTCAGAGCTAATTTACATGAAAGGCTATAACTTGAAAGAGCTGACTATTTTTGTGTTCTCATGTAATGTGGTTAAGCGAGTGGGACAGGAAGGCTGACATAAGTACTTAGTCTGATAAAATACAGGATAGGTACAGTTGAAACATTAACCCACCTGGGTGCAGTGGCTAACGCCTGTAATCCCAGCACTTTGGGAGGCTGAGGAAGACAAATCACTTGAACCCAGGAGTTTGAGACCATCCTGGGCAACATGCAGAAACCCCGCTGCTACTAAAAATTCAGAAATTAGCTGGGCATGGTGGTGTGTGCCTATAATCTTAGCTACTCCGGAGGCTGAGGTGGGAAGATCACCTGAAAGGGGTGGGGGGCGAGGGAGTCCTGGAGGTTGCAGTGAACCAAGATCGCACCACTGCACTCCAGCCTGGGCGAGGGCAGTGAGACCCTGTCTCATAAAAACAGTATTAACCAAGTGAGTTTATAGTCTACAGTCTGATTAAAATAAGCCATCTCCCTTAGAAAGCTATCTCATATGTCTTTCTTTGTATTCAATACTTAGGATTTTTATTTATTTTTTTATTTTTTGAGATACAGTCTTGCTCTGTCATCCAGGCTGGAGTGCAATGGTGTGATTTCGACTCACTACAACCTCTGCGCCCCGGGTTTAAGCAGTTCTCGTGTTTCAGCCTCCTGAGTAGCTGGGATTACAGGTGACTGCCACCACATCTGGCTAATTTTTGTATTTTTAGTAGAGATGGCATTCACCATGTTGGCCAGGCTGGTCTCGAACTGCTGACCTCAGGTGGTCCACTCACCTCGGCCTCCCAAAGTGCTGAGATTATAGGCGTGAGCCACTGCACCCAGCCAGTCAACTCTTTCTGTTGTGATTCAGTGGCTTGTACTAAAGATGAATTTCAGCATTTATGCATATTTATCTTTTGAAGCTTATTTGGTAATGGGAGTTTTCCTCTCTCACTTTTTGCTAATGAGGAAAACAAATGGATAATTTAAAAGATTAACTCAGAAAAATGAATAAAAGTACTAGAATTCAGTTGAATACAATAGTCTTTAGCATTGGACTCTAAAATGTTCAGATTAGGTCACCATATATTCCCATTTATGGGTTTTGGAAAAAGCAGATTACTTTAACAGGAGAATATAATTCACTTTATGCGGACATTCTTGTATACCTATTTGGTAACAAAGAAACATTTCAGGTATAAATACAGTTGTTAACATTTGGGATTACCCTCTCCTCACTTGGAATTCTGTAGTGACATATTTGAGATCTGCTTTGTTAACAAAGTCACTTATTGTTAAAAGTGACTTTATTTAAAGAAAATAAGTTAAGTTTACTCAGTTGTGTAGTAATTCCACATTAAAATAAAGTTTCAGCTATTTTGGGGATGTAAGAATAGTTGATAAGTGTGATCTAGTTATTTTTTTCTAGATTTAGTCCATATATATTGATCAGTGGGATTCTCTGTGTGTTTGAGATACTATGCTAGTTAAAGATGTGGACTTAAACAACTGAGAAGTAGTGCTTGTACATCAAATCTACTCAATGCTAGTTCAGGTTAGCATACTTAAAGTGCTTTACCTGAAGTTTCAATGCCTTTGAAGCAGTGTATCACTTGTAGCTTTATGGGTCCCATAAATCACATATATTTTTCTTGTGTTTTTCTTTTTTTAATTTTAATTTTTTTTTTGAGACATTTCACCGTGTTGGTCAGGCTGGTCTCGAGCTCCAGACCTCAAATGATCTGCCCACCTCAGCCTCCCAAAGTGCGTGAGCCACCATGCCCGACCATAACCACATATATTTTTCAACAGTGTTTTAATTCACTTGTCTTCATGTGTCCTAGTTCTTAGATTAGAATGTGGCAAATGTCATAAATTTTATGGCCTATATATCTTGCTTTTTCTACATATCAGTTTTGAGATGTTTCCCTCTTTCCTTTTAGAATTGCTTGAGGTGAAGAAGCTAAAAACTAATACTGTTGTTAAGGAGTTTGATTCAAAAAGTAATGAGTACGTATGATAGGAACGGGAATGTTAGGCCCAGGAGAGATTATATAATAAGGACAAGATGTTACCTTTGTCTCTTGGTAATTTAAACTCTATATCGGGAGACAAGAACAATAAATGCAAGTCAAGGCTGTATATGATTGTCAGATTGTAAAGTATATGCTGTAGGAATTAAATATAGTAGTGATATCTGGAAAGCTAAGAAAAGGATAGTGAAAGGCATAATAGTGCTGAGTACCTAGTAGACATTCAAATAATTGTCAAAGGAAGGAAAGGCTTTAGTGGTCTCTGAGTGGATTAAGGTAGATATGGGGGTGATGTGATATATGTGTGGTGTGGAGTCTGAGAGGAGGAAGGTGGTGGAACAAGAGCAATATGAAAAATAATTTGATAGCTTGGGCAAGATAAGGGAGCTCTCTATAAAAAGTTAAAAATTAGCTGGCTGAGGAGACTTGGGTGGGAGAACCGTTTGAACCCAGGAGTTCGAGGCTGCAGTGAGCTGTGATTGTGCCACTGCGCTCTTGCCTAGACTCTGGATGACAGTGGGTGACAGAGCAAGACTCTGTCAAAAAAGAAAGATTTTGAACAAGACTGATCTAGCTTTGAACTTAGAGGAGACCACCATAGCTATTGAGAGTCCCTCTGGGAAGTAGTGTAAAGCAGGCTTAACTTGGTAGGAAAATAATAATCCCAGCACTTTGGGAGGCTGAGGGGAGCGGATCACTTGAGCAGGAGTTTGTTACCAGCCTGGCCAACATGGTGAAACACCCCGTCTCTACTGAAAATACAAAAATTAGCTGGGTGTGTTGGCACATGCCTGTAATCCTAGCTACTCAGGAGGCTGAGGCAGGACAATCACTTGAACCTGTGAGGTAGACGTTGCAGTGAGCCGAGATTGCGCCACTGTACTCCAGCCTGGGCGACAGAGTGAGACTTGGTTTCAAAAAAAGAAAGTGATAATGCTGTAATCCTAGCACTTTGGGAGATCAAGGCAGGTGGTCTCATCTGAGGTCAGGAGTTCGAGACCAGTTTAGCCAATATGACGAAACCCCATTCTACTTAAAAAATAAATAAATAAATAAAACAATTAGCTGGGTGTGGTGGTAAGTGCCTGTAATCCCAGTTACTTGGGAGGCTGAGGCAGGAGAATTGCTTGAACCTGGGCGGCAGAGGTTGCAGTGAGCCAAGATCACACCATTGCACTCCAGCCTGGGTGACAGCGAGACTCTGTCTCAAAAAAAAAAAAAGAAAGATAATGATGTCAAATATTTATTGAGTGCTTCCTATCTTCTAAGTAGTGTTTTTGGCAGTTAAATGCAGCTATAAACAAGATAAAATCAAATCTCTGTCCTAAAGAAGGTTGTATTCTAGTGTGAGGAAATGGGTATTACATAAAATATTTATAAATAAAACATAAACAGCCAACCCTTACATTAATAAATGTTAGGAATAAAGTAAGGTACTATAATATAGAATGATGGGAGAATCTCAAAGGAAATAACACTTGAGATGTTATCTTTTTTAAAAAATTAGAGTCAGGGAGTACATGTCCATGTTTGTTACATGCGTATGTTGCGTATTGGTAGGGATTGGGCTTCTAGTGGGCCCGTTAACCAAATAGTAGTGAACATTGTACTCATTAGGTAAGCTCTTTTTTTTTTTTAGGTTTTTAGATGGAGTCTCGCTCTATTGCCCAGGCTGGAATGCAGCGGCACCATCTGGGCTCACTGCAAACTCTGCCTCTGGGTTCAAGTGATTCTCCTGCCTCAGCCTCCCAAGTAGCTGGGATTACAGGCACCTGCCACAATATCCAGCTAATTTTTGTATTTTTGGTAGAGACAGGGTTCTGGCATGTTGGCCAGGCTGGTCTTGAACTCCTGACTTCAGGTGATCCACCCATCTTGGCCTCGCAAAGTGCTGGGATTACAAGCGTGAGCCATGGCATCTGGCCCCCATTAGGTAATTTTTCAACCCACTGCCCCATCTTTTGGAGCCCCAAGTGTTAATTATTTCCTTCTTTTGTCCATATGTACTCATTGTTCAGCTCCCCACTTACAAGTGAGAACATGTATTTAGTTTCTGTTTCTGAGTTAGTTCACTAAGGATAATGGCCTCCAGCTCCATGTTGCTGCAAAGGGCATGATTTCATTCATTTTTATGGCTGTGTGAGGTGTCATTTTATTATTGAGAAGCAGCAGTCTGGTGAAAATCTGGAGGGAATAATATTCCAAGAAGGAACAGCAGGTGAAAATGCTGTGAGCCAGAAATTAACTTGGAATGTTTGAGGGACAGAGAGAAGGCTAATGGTAAAACCTAGAGAGTGAGGAGGAGGGACTATGGAAAGACGTAAGGTCAGAAGGAGGATAAGGAGGTATGTGTAGTAGGCTGTGAGTGGAGAGAGAAAAATAAAGCACAAATGAGGTTTTCATCTGAGCAATTGGGTAGATGGTAGTATTACTGTCATAGGAATGACTTGGGGGAGGACTGTATTTGGTATATGGGATAATATCAGTTCAATTTTGACCATGTTATATTTGAGATAAATAGTAAGTATCCAAGTAGCACCTAAAAAGGAAGACCCTATTAGCTGGATGGGTGGGAAGAGCCAACCAATGAGATTAAGGAGGAGTAGCAGTGAGGGCAGGAGGAAAAATTGAAGAATGTGATCTGTGAAAGCCTAGGGAAGAAATTGATCACCAGCTTTAAGATGCTGGTCACTAGTAACTTATTAAAAGCTGTTTGGCTAATGAGAATGAATAGAGAGGAGAGAGAGACTGATAGAGGAGGGGAAATAAATAGAAAATGGAAGTCCTTGAGGCAAGAGGATAGGACACTGAGCAAAGTGGTGGGATCATCAGTTGAGCGTGGTCATGGAGATCATGGTGATAGAGATTTGGGGTAGGGGAATGTGTGAAATAGGCATCTGGGAGAGTAAGGGAACTGAGTGGCACAAGTCATAGTTAGTAAATGGCAGGGACAGGATTCTGACCTAGGTGTCAAAGTTTGATTTTTTTCTGTATTAAATTGCCACCCTAGGCCAGACATGGTGGCTCATGTCTGTAATCCCAATTGGGAGGCCGAGGTGGACGGATTGCTTGAGCTCAGGAGTTCTGAGACCAGCCTGGGCAACATGGTGAAACCCTGTCTCTTCAAAAAATACAAAAATTAGCTGGACGTAGGTGGCACGTGCCTGTAGTCCCAGCTACTCAGGAGGCTCCGGTGGGAGGACAGCTTGAGCCCAGGAGGCAGAGTTTGCAGTGAGCCAAGATTGTGCCATTGCATTCCAGCCTGAGTGAGAGCCAGGTCCTGTTTCAAATTTAAAAAGCCACCCTAACAAGCAAAGTAATAAATACTAAAGGTATGTTTTCATAAAGAATCAGAAAAATTGAGACCCGGTGAGCCCAAAAATGAAGCTTAAAAGAAAGCACCTTACTAGCTTTTCTACTCATGGCAATTATTATTTGTTACCGTGTATTACAGTTATTTGGTGTACCTCTGTGCCATATTACTTCAAGTAAGTATAAAATTCTGGGTGGGGTAGAGACCGTGAACTGACATTTTGCCTTTACAGACTTAGCACTGCTTTTACAAGTTGGATCCTTAAATAATTATTGAACAAATAGCCTGTGATTGATATGAGAACTGATACTTAACAGTTAGTGTTGGCTTTCTAAAATGTCATTGAGGCCGGGTGCAGTGGCTAACACTTGGGAAGCCAACGTGGGTTGATCACTAGAGGTCAGGAGTTCGAGACCAGCCTGGCCAACATCGTGAAATTCTGTCTCTACTAAAAATACAAAAATCAGCCAGGTGTGGTGGCACATGCCTGTAATCCCAGCTACTCTGGTTGCTGAGGCAGGAGAATCTCTTGAATGCGGGAGGTGGAGGTTGTAGTGAGCCAAGATTGTGCCACTGCCCTCCAGTCTGGGCAACAGTGAGACTCTGTCTCAAAAAACAAACAAACAAACAAAAAAAACCAAGTCATCGAGCAGTCCATCACCATGATTGTGTGCTACTGAGATATGTTCTGATGTAGTTTTCAGATTTGCCGTAAGCCCAGCTAACTCTTGGCAGTTAGCTAGGACATCCATTCCCTACCAAAACTCAAGCCTACAGGAGGATTGGTTCAGTGTGTTTAGAAGAGGTTTGCAAATGTGTATGACCATAGTCCAAGCAGAGAGCTAAGTAGAAGTGACCTTTTGTGATAAAAATTTTAATTTCAAAGACTTCTGCCTGATGCATATTTCTAGATCATTGAAGATCGGAGGAAGTTTAACTCTTGGATATATAACACCATAGGTGCTTAAATGTGTAAATGTCAAAACACGCATGACTTTAACTCATTCATTCCAAATTTTTTCCCCTGACAACAGATGCTTCCACCTGTACTTGCTGGGAAGCAGATAAAGGATTTAGAAACCTAAAATTAAAGTAAGACATGAGGTATAGTGTAGGATGAGGCAGCAGGAGCAGTGAAATTCCACTTGTTTCCTAATGGTGAAGATAATTACTTAGTAATTGAGAAGAGTTCCCTGCCAATATTTGTTTCTATCTTGCTTTGGGCAGGGACAAGAAGTACCTTTCTTCTAGGGAGCTAAGGGTACTGCTGTCCTACCTCCGGGCTAGGATATGTTAAAAGAAATGTTAGGAAATACTCTTTGGTTTGTAATTGGTGGCTTCCTTTCTTTTTATTAGTTTTCCTGTCTTTGAGTTTTCTTTTCATAATATCCCTACCCCTGTGATCTCATATTCCAGAGTCTAGTTTTTGTGTAGCTTATTTTTATCAGTGCTTACCAGAATATAAATTTAGGAAGATTTGAGGTAATGTTTCTCCAACTGAGGCTGTAGGATTTCCAAGGGTCCACATATTCTTATTTTTGAGACAGGGTCTCGCTCTGTCCCCCAGACTGAAGTGCAGTGACGTGATCTCAGCTTACTGCAACCTCTGCCTCTCGGGTTCAAGTGATTCTCGTGCCTTATCCTCCCGAGTAGCTGGGATTACAGGCATGTGCACCACGCCTGGCTAATTTTTGTATTTTTAGGTGGGGTTTCACCATATCGCCCATGCTGGTCTCAAACTCCTGACCTCATGTGATCTGCCTACCTGGGCCTCCCAAAGTGCTGGGATTATAGAAGTGAATCACCGTACCTGGCCCACATATTCTTAAGGGTTGGGGATTCTGTGAGAAGTTTTAAAAGCTTTTCATATTTGATTATCTTTAAGTTTAAAAAATAATTACAGAATGTTTTGAAAAATACAGAGATTTCCACTGGGTGCAGTGGCTCATGCCTGTACTCCCAGCACTTTGGGAGTCTAAGGTGGGAGGATCCCTTGAGCTCAGGAGTTTGAGACTAACCTGGGCCACATAGACTCCTGTCTCTACAAAAGATATATATTTAAAAAAAATTTTTTTTTAAAGCACAGAGATTTCCTATGATTTCCTAGATTCCCTAGATAAGAACGTTTTACCACATTTGTTTTGTCATTCTCTCTTTGTATACATAACATCCACATCATTACTTTTTTTCTGGAATGCTGGAAATTTTGCAGACACGCTGCCTCTTAACTCCTATATCCTCGAATGTGTATTTCCTAAAAACAAGGATACAATGATCAAATTCAGGAAATTAGCATTGATACAACATTATTTTCTAATCCATAGACCTTAAAAATCATTTTGATGAGTTTTAAGCTTAAAATTCTCTGCAATGACAATTTTCAAGTGAAATAAATTTTAATAGACTAATATTTGTTTTCTGTCAGTATTCTTGAACTGTGATTTATTCTTACATGTCTGATAGTTTTTTTCTTTAAATGAGGCCTATACTTAAGTGTAAGAAACACTGTATTTGAGTTTTAGTAAGAAATCTTTAGGTAGGAGTGAATTTTTGAAGTCTTTGCTTTAATAAGCAATTTCTGATTTGTAATTAGGAAATTCAATGGAAGGTCTTGGGTGAGACCTAGCACCTCACTTTTAGCTGTCCACCTTGAGATTATGAATTCTCTCTGTCTTATCTTAGTTAACGTTCTCATCCAGATTCTTAAACATTTTTGATGGTAAGGAAACTTAAGTATCCTGTACAGTGACACATCTAGTTTTGTTTTTGTTTGAGACAGGGTCTCCCTCTATCTTCCAGGCTGGAGTGCAGTGGCATAATCTCTGCTCACTGTAACTTCCACCTCCTGAGCTCAAGGAATCCTCCTGCCTCAGTCTCCCAAGGGGCTTACACTACAGCCATGTACCACCACACCTGGCTAGTTTCTGTAGTTTTATAGTAGACTCTGTATCAAAAAAAAAAAAAAAAAAAATTAGCCTGGTGCAGTAGCTCACAAGGGAGGCCTAGGCAGAGAGAGATCACTTGAGTTTGAGAGGTCAGGGTAGCAGTGAGCCAAGACTGTGCCACTGGAAAGATAGAATGAGACCCTGTCTCAAAAAAAAAAAAAAAAAAAAAAAGTGAATGTTCATATATGCACACAAAATTTTCAAATTAAGAATATGCAAACTAGGCTGGGCACAGTGGCTCACGCCTATAATCCCAGCACTTTGGGAGGCTGAGGCGGGCGGATCACGAGGTCAGGAGTTCCAGACTAGCCTGGCCAGCATGGTGAAACCCCGTCTTCTACTGAAAATACAAAAATTAGACGGGCATGGTAGCTTGTGCCTGTAGTCCCAGCTACTCGGGAAACTGAGGCAGGAGAATCGCTTGAACTCGGGAGATGGAGGTTGCAGTGAGCCAGGATATCGCTACTGCACTGTAGCCTGGATGACAGAGTGAGACTCCGTCTCTAAATAAATAAATAAATAAATAAAAGAATATGCAAACTTAAGAGTAGTTGCTCTGGGGGGAGAGAGACCTATTTTTAGTTGTATATCTCTTTGTATTATAAAATTTCCCCCAGCTACATATAGTACTTTTTTAAATAAAGAAAATTAATTTAAAATGTACTGAAAATGAGCTAAAAACTGTCATTCTGTAACTTCTGTTTCTTGGTCACAGTTCCAACTTTCAGAATTGCACAAAATAAGATTATTTCATCTTATCAGCTTTCTGATATTTTGAAAAAAACCACTATGGTCCTGTAAACCTTTTTTAAGCCTTTTTTCTTCTAGGGTAGTACTTCCATTTAGCTTTAACCATTTCTTATGTGACAATATCCAGAATAGATTTCTTTACTGTCCAACTTGTTTATATTTATTAATACGTTTGATATGGCCAAATTGCTCTGGAAATCTTCTAATGTTCTAGCTTAAGAGATTGGTTGGTTGTTTTTTTTAAAGACATGTTGTTCTTTGAGCTTGCCATGACTAAAACTCTTAACTCTTTTTCCATATATACCATATGACCTAATAGATTTATCTTTATGTTGATACAGATTCTTTAAATATGATTCCATCAGCAAGCTGCAGATTTGCCTACTTTACTATTTTTTGACAGATAACTGGCTACCATATTCTTTTTTTTTTTTGATAGTTTTTCAAAAGAAGAAAATAGACTATTTTTAGCATGATCTCTTGCTGTAGAGTTACATGCTTGTTTTCATATGCTTCCTTAATTTTTTGGTAGGGAGTACAGGAGGTTTAATAGTCTTCTTGTTTCCATACCCTTGTTTCATCAACCTTTCTTCAAAAACTCTATTCTTTGCTGTTGATATTATTTACCAAAACAAGTGTTCTTATGTGAAAAACATTTGTAGCTAATTCTTGCTTTTAATTGTGTTCTCACAATTGTATTGATTTCTTCAAAAAGGTCCTGCCCGCTTTTTTGCGCAGCAGTTTATTCTCCTGGCTACACCTAGGTCTCCTACCTAGCAAGACTCTCTTCCTGGAAGTGTACCTCAATTCTAAAATAATATTCTGACCATAATTTCCAGTTCTTCCACCTTATTGACCCTTCTACCTCTCTTCCTGGTTTCCACCAAATCCACTCTTTGAAGCCCCCAATATGTTGTCCCTACCCTGTTCAGTTTATCAACTTACTCAGATTTCACTCCCTGTCTGTTACCTAGGGATGTTTAGGTCAGTCATTTCAATATTTTTGGTAAATCAGTTCTCTCAGCTCCTTGCCCTCTACCTCTCTTATCCTGCCTATCCATCTTGCTGGATTAATTCACTAGTTATTGCCTCTGATGGCCTAATCCTGTCAGCAAAAGTAGAATAAGTGTGCTAAAAATGAGCTCAGTTATAAATTGGTAATGTCCAACTTTGGGTGGCAACATTGAGGATTACAGTCTACTTCCATTTTTGTTGTCTACACTTGAATTTTCTTTGTCTTTTACCCCGTCTCTTCCCCAGCTTTCAACTAATTATTTCAGAAAAGTAGAGACCAAGAGTATGCTTGCTTTATTTTGAAACTTATCTATAGCTCCTTCTCTGTCTTTTTTTTTTTTTTGTGGCAGAGTCTCACTCTGTCACCCAGGCTGTAGTGCAATGGCATGATCTCACTGCAACCTCCGCCTCCTGGGTTCAAGCGATTTTTCTGCCTTAGCCTCCCGAGTAGCTGGGATTACAGGCACCCGCCACCACCATGCTCGGCTAATTTTTGTATTTCTGTGGAGATGGGGTTTCATCATGTTGGCCAGGCTGGTCTTGAACTCCTGACCTCAGGCGATCCACCCGTCTCGGCCTCCCAAAGTGCTGGGATTACAGGTGTGAGCCACTCGCCCAGCCTATATCTTCTCTTGAGATCACTTCTTCAGTCTGTTTAGTGATTCCATACTTTTCTGTGATCTAAACAACTTGTCTGCTTACCAGCTCTGCGATGAGGGGTGGGAACCAAGATACGGAATGGCTCGTATATTTTTAAAAAGAAAACACGCCTATAATCCCAGCACTTTGGGAGGCCGAGGCGGGCAGATCACGAGGTCAGGAGTTCAAGACCAGCCTGACCAACATGGTAAAACTTATTTCTACTAAAAACACAAAACTTAGCTGGGCATGGAGGATGTGCCTGTAATTTCAGCTATTTGGGAGGCTGAGGCAGGAGAATTACTTGAACCAGGACCCAGGAGGTGGAGGTTGCAGTGAGCACGCCACTGCACTCCAGCCTGGGGTATGGAGGAAGACTCCATCTCAAATCAAAAAGAAAAAAAAAACAATGATCTCTATTTAAAAACCATACCCACATGCATACACAAACGAGTGCAGAAAGCTCTGTAGATCAAGGTGTTAACAGTAGTTGTCTCTGGAAAGTTGGGTTGTAGACTTTTCCTTTTGCTTGTTTATAATTTGATTTTTATCTATTAACATTAAATGCTTTTAATAAAGGGAGAATTTCCCCCCAAATTTCTGATCCTTCCTCCCTTCCTCCCTTCCTCCCTCCCTCCCTCCTTCCCTCCTTCCCTTCCTCCCTCCCTTCCTTCCTTCCTTCCTCCCTCTCTCCCTCCCCCTCCCTCCCCCTCCCCCTCCTGTCTTGTCGTTTTTGTCAAACAAATATTTGATTTCTAAAATGGATCTTCTTTATGCCCCCTTCCCTCCCAACCCCACAAATTTACAATAGAACCTAAGCCTATTTTCATCCCTTTTTGTCAGGATTATTCTTTTCATCTGCCTGTCCAAAATAGAACTGTTGAGGTTTAAGAAAGTGTTCTGGTCACTTGTATTTCTAGCGTTTTGTGTGTGTGTACTATGCAGACAAGCCTGTGCTTGGACATCTGGTACCTTGTGTCTTCTTGAAAAAATTTCATATGGTACTATTTAAATCAAATCGAATATACTGTAGATTATAATATGCCATTGATTGTGAGAAAATGATTATTTTATGAACCTTGAGAAGGGGAAAAAAAAATTTTCAGTTAAACCTATGATACCATTGATAGCATGATGCATCCTGTGGCAAAATGTACATCATAGAATTGATGAAGTACAGTAGTGCTAACATCACATCTATGAGGTTTTTAGTGGTTTTGGAGTAGAAAAAAATGGTTAATTTTGGCACTGCTTCAGATCACATTCATGTATTGCCAGCTTTCCCCCACCCCTCTTCCCAACATTGCTTGGTTGTGTATTGCTACCACAGACACTGGTGAATGGAATGAATTATGATGAAGTCAGGCCTACATTTGAGGAAGAAGGTTTTGTATGTTTCTTTTCAGGAGCATTGAAAACAGATTGTTGTATTCCAGTCTTGCCACTTAGCCCAGTGAGCGACTAGCTGAAAATACAAATCTCGCTGTCATGTCCTTTTGTAGCTTCCTTTTTTCCAAGTAGACAGTCCCTAAGTATACCTTGGTGTGCTAGTGTACAACAGACTTGTGGCTTTTGATTTTTCTTAGTCAGTGTGGTCACCTTTGTTAGAACATAATCCAGAGAGCTGCACACTGTATTATGGAGCAGATACACTGTAATGTGGAATAGTCTTGCATTCAGCCTTTGGGACTGTTGAACAGATACCAAAAAAGATTGAGAAGCATTGATCCATAAGATGAAATATGATTCTTCTCATGAGAAACCTGACCACTACCTCCTACTCCACCTTATTGTTGACTTCTTTCTGCCTTACACCTTATTTCAGGTAATATTGAACTGTTTGTAGATTCTTTACACGTATTATTCTATGTGTATGTATGTGTGTGTGAGAGAGAGAGAGACAGAGGTGCGCGCACGCACACACACATACACACACAATTTTCACTCAGCTGATCAGACTAGAGTGCAGTGGCATGATCTTGACTCACTGCAGCTTCTATCTCCCAGGCTCAAGCAATCCTCCCAGGCTCAAGCAATCCTCCCAACTTAGCCTTCCCTTTAAAAATTATTTTTTATTTTTATTTTTTTTGAGACAGAGTTTCACTCTTCTTGTCCACGCTGGAGTACAATGGCACGATCTCGGCTCACTGCAATCTCCACCTCCTGGGTTCAAGCAGTTCTCCTGCCTCAGCCTCCTGAGTAGCTAGGTTTATAGGCATGCACCATCATGCTTGGCTAATTTTGTATTTTTTAGTGGAAACGGGGTTTCACTATGTTGGCCAGGCTGGTCTCAAACTCCCTCCTGACCTCAAGTGATCCACCCGTCTCGGCCTCCCAAAGTAATAAGATTACAGGCATGAACCACTGCGCCTGACCTTAAAATTATTTTTAAGAGAAACGAAGTCTTGCTGTGTTACCCAGGCTGGTCTCGAACTCCTGAGCTCAAGAGATCTTCCTACCTCAGCCTCTTAAAAGTGCTGGGATTATAAGCGTGGGCACTCACCCTGCCTTATTCTATGTGTTAATCTCTGACTCTGCCTTCTGACAAACTTATTCTTCAAAAACAAATCCTCTCTTCAGGAATTTTAAAAATTATTTATTTATTTTTTTTTGAGACAATCTTGCTCAGTTGCCTAGGTTGGAGTGCAGTGGTGTGATCTCAGCTCACTGCAACCTCTGCCTCCCGGGTTCAAGCAATTCTCTGCCTCAGCCTCCCAAGTAGCTGGGATGCCACCATGCCTGGCTAATTTTTGTGTTTTTAGTAGAGACAGGGTTCCACCATCTTGGCCAGGCTAGTCTTGAACTCCTGACTTTGTGATCCACCCGCCTTGGCCTACCAGAGTGCTGGGATTACAGGCACCTGCCACCACGCCTGGCCTTTTTTTAAAAAAAATACAGCCATCACCATGGCTGGAGTGTAGTGGTGTGATCATGGCTAACTTCAGCTTCAACCGCCTGGGCTCAGGTGATCCTCCCACCTCAGCCTCCCAGGTAGCTGGGACTACAAGTGCATGTCACCATGCCTTTTTGTATTTTTTATAGAGACAGGGTTTTACCATGTTGCCCAGTCTGGTCTCAAACTCCTGGGCTCAAGCCATCAGCTGGCTTCAGCCTCCCAAAGTACTGGGATTACAGGTGTGAGCCACCACACCTGGCCAGGAAAGAGTCTTTGGATTCCTATTTTCCCACTAAACTGAGTTGCTTATTGTCCTTTTTGCTGCCTCACTATACATATTTCTATTCTTATATGTACTCCATTATGTTAGAATTATTTTTGTTACAAATTTCTTTTTGTAACTTGCAGGAAGCTGAGCTTTTTGAGGGCAGGGATGCTGCTTTATTCAAATTTGGTCTCCAGCACTTAGCATAGTGCATGGCACTGTCTTCAATAAATATTTGTTAAACTAAATGTAACTGAGTCTGAAGGAATGGACAATCCATATAGAATATACCTGTAGGTAGTAAGTATCCTAAGTTTTAATTAAAAATAACTATTATTTTAATCATTTTTAAGTATTTATGATTTCTTTTTATTCTTTTGCATGTTTTCTTGGCTGAATGGAAATAGAGAAGAAGAAAACGAGGTAAGTATAATTTAACTAGTCATTCAATGATTATGAGATTGATCTCTAAACACATTTTACAGATTGGGTAAAAGCTGAAAACATTGAAAATTTAGCTATTATTTTGAATGTGAAATGAAGTAATAGTTTTAAATTTTTTTTTAGAGCCATCGTAACTTATCCCAGTGAGGGATGTTGTGTATCTCAAAAAAATGGTCTTTAAATTTTAGAGCTTCAAGAGATTTAGGAAAAGTAGAGAAAGCTGGAAGTTCCAAAAATATCTTTTACTTGTTTTTTTATGTATCGAGCTTCCATTTAAGATTCAATTTGAAAAGTGTATTCTGTTTCTTAAAAGTATTTGGCTCATGCCTGTAATCCCAGCGCTTTGGGAAGCCTAGGCAGGTAGATCACTTTGAGGCCAGACTGGCCAACATGGTGAAACCCCATCTCTACTAAAAATACAAAAATTAGCTGGACATGGTGGCTTAGTTCCAGGTACACAGGAGGCTGAGGCAGGAGAATTGCTTGAACCCGGGAGGAGGAGGTTGCAGTGAGCCAAGATGGTGCCATTGCATTTCAGCCTGGGTGACAGAGCAAGACTTTGTCTCAAAAAAATAAAAGTATTTGGAATTCACTGCTCTATGATAATACATGTGAAAGTATTTACTTTCTAACTTGAAAGTATTTACTTTCTAACGGTGAATTCCAATACTAATAAAGTATTTGGAATTCTTTGATAATCACTGCTCTATGATAATACATGTGAAAGTATTTACTTTCTAACTTGCTACTATGTAATTTTGAAAACTGATTTAAGATTTTACCATGTTGAAAGAGAAGTTATTCTCTTAAATAGCCAAAGCAGATTAAAGAACATCAATTAAAGAATTTTGCATATGGGAAGCATACCACTATCTTTAATTTACAATTGAGTTTGTTGCTGTAGATTTTTCTACTGGTCTTTCTACAATGTACGTTATACCTTTAACTTCCAAACCTAACCATTTCCTTTGGTGATTTGGCAAACATGGAAGAAGTCGTCTTCTTAGGTTTATACCTTGTAAGTATTGCTCATACAGCAGTATTATTACCTTAGGGTGGGGGGCCCAGGCAGAGATAGTGATGTGTGCCAAGGCAGAGTACTCTCCAGGAAGGCAGAAGGCCTGGTCCTCATTTGGTTGCCTCATCTGTGAAACAAGTAAGGTAGGAAGTTCCTCTGTATCAGTGGTTTCCCAAACCTGGGACATTAATTAAAATAGCCTGTAATGCTTGTTTCAAAACAAACAAAAAAATCCCAAAAACCTCAAACACCCCCTAAAAAACAAACGCATGCCTCATCTTATAGCTCAGTAGCTCCAATTGATGTTTCCTAGAGTATGGATCACAGATGAGTTTCTTTTTAATTAAAAAAAAATTTTTTTTTTGAGACAGAGTCTTGCTATGTTGCCCAGGCTGGAGTGCTGTGGTACCATCTTGGTTCACTGCAACCTCTGCCTGCCGGGTTCCAGTGATTCTCCCACCTCAGCCTCCCCAAGTAGCTGGGGTTACATGCACACACCGCCACACCCTGCTAATTTTTGTGTTTTTAGTAGAGATGGACTTCTACCATGTTGGCCAGCCTGGTCTCGAACTTCTGACCTCAAGTGATCCTCCCGTCTTGGCCTCCCAAAGTGAGCCACCATGTCCGACTCAGATGCATTTTTTTTTTTTTTTGAGACAGTCTCGCTCTGTTGCCCAGGCTGGAGTGCAGTGGCCTGATCTTGGCTCACTGCAACCTCCACCTCCCTGGTTCAAGCTATTCTCCTGCCTCAACCTCCCGATTAGCTGGGACTACAGGCAAACACCACGGCACCCAGCTGATTTTTGTATTTTTAGTAGAGACGGTTTCACCATGTTGGCCAGGCTGGCCTTGAACTTTTGACCTCGTGATGCGCCCACCTCGGCCTCCCAAAGTTCTGGGACTACAGGCATGAGCCACCGCGCCTGGGCCCCAGATGAATATTTTTACTGTGCACTCAACGTGATGCCAGGAGACCACTGGTCTTGATGACCTCTGGTTTTTCATCTCTGATAGAACACAAGAACAAACGATATTGAGCATTGAGATGTACTTTGCCCTTTATACACATGTCTTTTAAATATATGTCAGGTTTAAAAAATTTTTTTCTTTTAAATACTATCTGGAAAATAGTTCTAAAACTGAAAAAAATTCTTCATGTAAGAGAAAGTAAGAATGGGAAAAATAGGTAATTGTTGAAGCTGGGAGTAGATACTTAGGGATTTATTATACCATTTTCTTTCTTTTTTTTTGGGGATGTAGTTTCGCTCTTGTTGCCCAGTCTAGAGTACAATGGCGTGATCTCAGCTCACTGCAACCTCTGCCTCCTAGGTTCAGGTGATTCTCCTGCCTCAGCCTCCTGAGTAGCTGGGATTACAGGCATGCACCACCACTCCTGGTTAATTTTGTATTTTTAGTAGAGGTAGGCTTTCTCCATGTTAGTAAGGCTAGTCTTGAACTCCTGACCTCAGGTGATCTACCTGCCTTGGCCTCTCCAAGTGTTGGGATTAGAAGCGTGAGCCACCGTGCCCAGCTATTACACCATTTTCTATGCTTTTGACTGTGTTTGAAAATTTTCATAATAAAGATATATATATAGCTTAGTGAAATTCATAGTGTTTGTTATTAAAAAGGGCTTTTCATTTCTCCAATAAACATTTTAAACTGTGCAGTCTATTTGATGGTATTTATTGTAGTAGTAATTGCTTATTTTTTTCATTTGTAGGCAAAGATTGAAAATGTCCAGAAAACAGGTTTCATCAAGGGACCAATCTTTAAAGGTGTTGCTTCGAGTCGATTTTTGCCCAAAGGTACCAAGACAAAAGTTAATTTGGAAGAACAAGGACGACAGAAGGTGTCATTCAGTTTCAGCCTTACAAAGAAAACTTTGCCGAATAGGTTTCTCACCGCACTTGGCAATGAAAAGCAAAGTGATACTCCAAACCCTCCAGCTGTACCTCTTCAGGTAGACTTCGACCCCTAAAATGAAAATGGAAATTGGTGATACCTTATCTACTGCAGAAGAATCTTCTCCACCAAAGTCAAGGGTGGAATTGGGCAAAATTCATTTTAAGAAACACCTGCTTCATGTAACATCCAGGCCACTGCTGGCTACTACCACAGCAGTAGCATCTCCACCTACTCATGCAGTGCCATTACCAGCAGTGATAGCAGAATCAACAACTGTAGATTCACCACCCTCATCCCCACCTCCACCACCACCACCCCCGCAAGCCACAACACCCTCATCACCAGCACCAGTAACAGAGCCAGTGGCCTTGCCACATACACCAATAACAGTTCTAATGGCAGCACCAGTACCCTTACCAGTAGATGTAGCAGTTAGAGCTCTGAAAGAACCACCAATTATAATTGTACCAGAATCTTTAGAAGCAGATACTAAGCAGGACACTGTATCTAATAGTTCAGAAGAACACATAACTCAAAATTTGAATGAGCAAGCAGATATTTCCTCAAAAAAAGAAGATTCCCATATTGGGAAGGATGAAGAAATTCCAGATAGTTCTAAGATTAGTCTGAGCTGTAAAAAAACAGGTTCTAAGAAGAAATACTCACAATCTGAAGGCACCTTTCTTGGTTCAGAATCCGATGAAGATTCTGTACGGACTTCTTCAAGTCAAAGATCACATGATTTAAAATTTTCAGCAAGCATTGAAAAGGAAAGAGATTTTAAAAAGAGCTCAGCACCTTTAAAAAGTGAGGATCTAGGGAAGTCTTCACGATCTAAAACGAGAGAGAGATGATAAATATTTTAGCTATTCAAAACTTGAAAGAGATACTCGGTATGTATCTTCCCGATGTAGATCAGAAAGAGAGCGACGGCGGAGCAGATCTCGTTCTAGGTCTGACAGAGGCTCTAGAATTAATCTATCCTATTCCCGGTCAGAACGATCTCATTATTATGACTCTGATCGTCGCTACCATAGGAGCTCCCCTTATCGAGAGAGGACACGCTATTCTCGACCATACACAGATAACAGAGCACGAGAGAGTTCTGACTCAGAAGAAGACTATAAGAAGACATACTCAAGGCGTACCTCATCTCATTCCTCTTCTTACAGAGACCTAAGGACATCATCCTATTCTAAATCGGATCGGGACTGTAAAACTGAGACTTCTTACTTAGAGATGGAAAGAAGAGGCAAGTATTCTTCAAAACTAGAAAGAGAATCTAAAAGGACTTCAGAAAATGAAGCAATAAAAAGATGTTGTTCTCCCCCTAATGAACTGGGATTCCGACGAGGGTTATCATATTCTAAGCACGAGAGTAGTGCTTCCCGTTATAAATCTACCCTTTCAAAACCAATACCCAAGTCTGATAAATTTAAAAATTCTTTCTGTTGTACAGAATTAAATGAAGAAATCAAACAGTCTCATTCTTTTAGTTTACAAACACCTTGTTCAAAAGGTAATGAATTAAGAATGATTAATAAAAATCCTGAAAGAGAAAAGCCTGGGTCTCCATCTCCATCAAATCGATTAAATGATTCACCTACTTTTAAAAAGCTAGATGAATTGCCTATTTTTAAGTCTGAATTTATAGCACATGATAGCCATGATAGTATTAAGGAATTAGACTCTTTATCTAAAGTGAAGAATGATCAATTAAGAAGTTTTTGTCCCATAGAATTAAATATAAATGGATCTCCTGGGGCAGAATCTGATTTGGCAACATTTTGCACTTCTAAAGCTGATGCTGTTTTAATGACTTCTGATAGTGTGACTGGGTCGGAGGTATCACCATTGGTCAAAGCATGCGTGCTTTCATCAAATGGATTTCAGAATATTAGTAGATGCAAAGAAAATGACTTGGATGATACATGCATGCTACATAATAAGTCAGAAAGCCCATTTAGAGAAACAGAACCTCTGGTGTCACCACACCAAGATAAACTCATGTCTTTGCCAGTTATGACTATAGATTATTCCAAAACAGTAGTTAAAGAACCAGTTGATACGAGGGTTTCTTGCTGCAAAACCAAAGATTCAGACATATACTGTACTTCAAACGACAGCAACCCTTCTTTGTGTAACTCCGAAGCTGAAAATATTGAGCCTTCAATTATGAAGATTTCTTCAAATAGCTTTATGAATGTGCATTTGGAATCAAAAACAGTTATATGTGATAATAGAAATTTGACAGATCACTCAAAATTTGCATGTGAAGAATATAAGCAGAGCGTTGGTAGCACTAGTTCAACTTCTATTAATCATTTTGATGATTTATATCAGCCCATTGGGAGTTCAGGTATTGCTTCATCTCTTCAGAGTCTTCCACCAGGAATAAAGGTGGATAGTCTAACTCTCTTGAAATGCAGAGAGAACTTATCTCCAGGTCTGGATGCAGTACTAAAGAGTAAAAAAAGTTCCGAGTTTTTAAAGCGTGCAGGGAAAGAAACAATAGTAGAAGTAGGTAGTGACCTTCCTGATTCAGGAAAGGGATTTGCCTCCAGGGGAGAAAAGGCATAATAATGGGATATCTGGGAAATGTTTGCAAGAGGTTCAAGAAGAAGGGAATTCCATATTGCCTGTTAGAAGAGGAAGACCAGAAATCTCTTTAGATGAAGGAGGAGAAAGAGGATGTGTGCATACTTCTGATGACTCAGAAGTTGTATTTTCTTGTGATTTGAATTTAACCATGGAAGACAGTGATGGTGTAACTTATGCATTAAAATGTGACAGTAGTGGTCATGTCCCAGAAATTGTGTCTACTGTCCCTGAAGATTATTCTGGCTCTTCTGAAAGTTCAAGTGATGAAAGTGATTCAGAAGATACAGATTCTGATGACAGCAGTATTCCAAGAAACCGTCTCCAGTCTGTTGTGGTTGTGCCAAAGAATTCTACTTTGCCCATGGAAGAAACAAGTCCTTGTTCTTCTGGAGCAGTCACAGTTATAGACACTATTCTGATCATTGGGAAGATGAGAGATTGGAGTCAAGGAGACATTCCTATGAGGAAAAATTTGAAAATATAGCAAGTAAAGCTTGTCTTCAAACTGATAAGTTTTTCCTTCATAAAGGAACAGAGAAGAATCCAGAAATTTCTTTTACACAGTCCAGTAGAAAACAGGTAGATAACCACCTGCCTGAACTTTCTCATCCTCAGAGTGATGGGGTTGATAGTACAAGTCATACAGATGTGAAATCTGACCATCTGGGTCACCCAAATTCAGAGGAAACCGTGAAAGCCAAAATATCTTGTAGGCAGCAAGAACTGCCAATTTATTCTTCTGATTTTGAAGATGTCCCAAGTAAGCCTTGGCAACAGACCACTTTCCCAAGCAGGCCAGATAGTAGACTGGGAAAAACAGAATTGAGTTTTTCTTCCTCTTGTGAGATATCGCATGTGGATGGCTTGCACTCATCAGAAGAGCTCAGAAACTTAGGGTGGGACTTCTCAAGAAAAGCCTACTACCACTTATCAGCAACCTGACAGTAGCTATGGAGCTTGTGGTGGACACAAGTATCAGCAAAGTGCAGAACAGTATGGTGGGACACGTGATTACTGGCAAGGCAATGGTTACTGGGACCCAAGATCAGGTAGACCTGGAACTGGGGTTGTGTATGATCGAACTCAAGGACAAGTACCAGATTCCCTAACAGATGATCGTGAAGAAGAGGAGAACTGGGTTCAACAGGATGGATCCTACTTTTTAGACCAGTCCAGTAAATTTCTTGTATCCTTTCAGAAAGACAAGGGGTCAGTGCAAGCACCTGAAATAAGCAGCAATTCCATTAAGGACACTGTAGCTGTGAATGAAAAGAAAGATTTTTCAAAAAACTTGGAAAAAAATGATATCAAAGATAGAGGGCCTCTTAAGAAAAGGAGGCAGGAAATAGAGAGTGATTCTGAAAGTGATGGTGAACTTCAGGACAGAAAGAAAGTTAGAGTGGAGGTAGAGCAGGAAGAGACATCATTGCCCCCAGGCTCAGCACTGGTTGGGCCCTCCTGTGTCATGGATGACTTCAGGGACCCACAGCGATGGAAGGAATGCGCCAAGCAGGGGAAAATGCCTTGTTACTTTGATCTTATTGAAGAAAATGTTTATTTAACAGAAAGGTAAGTTTAATTTACTTGTTTGACAAATTTTATTATTATTTTCTTTTTTTAATTCCTGTTTGGATTAGATTGTTTGGCAAATTTTAACTCTTTTTTTTTTGTTGTTAGAAAAAGTTAGCTTTTAAACAATTCAGACTGTATGAGATTAACCACATGAAAGAGTTGTGAGATAAATTTAAAAGCCTAAAAAAGTGTTTTTACCTATTTAGATTTGATAATATGGATTCCTTTCCCAATTTTCTCCCCCAGGAAAGGAGATGTCTAATTTTTTTCTCTTATTACTTATTTGGTTTTCAAGGTATAATTTAGGCTAGCCCAGTTTTTCTGTAATTCCTTTTACATGTGACAGTGTGTCAAAAAAAAAAAAAAAAAAAAGAAAGAAAGAAAGAATAAAATCCCAGCATAATAGTCTGTTCTTAGAGAAGAAAAATGTGATTACATTGGATTTTGTTTTCTTACTTTCTAAAATGTGCAGAATGAAGTATCTTTGGGTACTGTATTAATCCGTTTTCAAGCTGCTGATAAAGACATACCCGAGACTGGGAAGAAAAAGTGGTTTAATTGGACTTACAGTTCCCTGTGGCTGGGGAGGCCTCAGAATCATGACAGGAGGCAAAAGACACTTCTTTACATGGTGGTGGCAAGAGAAAATGAGGAAGAAGCAAAAGTGAAAACCCCTGATAAACCCATCAGATCTTGGGAGACTTATTCACCATCACGAGAATAGCACAGGAAAGACGGCCCCCATGGTTCAGTTACCTCCCCCTGGGTCCCTTCCACAACACATGGGAATTCTGGGAGATAAAATTCAAGTTGAAAATTTGGGTGGGGAAACAGTCAAACCATATTGGGTACTTATAAAGTTAAAACTAGACTAGAGCATAATTTTCTTCTGCATTTTTTTTGCCTATTGTTAATAGATTAAATCTGGTAATAGTGTAATAAATATTTTAGAAATGATAAAGTGATTTATCAAAAAATCCCTGCCATGAAACAGAATATAATGAGAATAGGAGTGATGAAGACATAGAGCAGGGCTTCTCAGTCTGTTTTAACTTTAACCCCTCCTTAATAATTGTCTCATTTTCCTGATGTAAATATATGTTGATTGTGTTTAAAAAAACAAAAACAAAAATTATCCTACCTACTTACTCTCTCCCCTTTTGGAAGTTTTCCTGCTAGTTGAAAATCAGTGTAGCCATTGTACCTTTAAGCATCAAAATGTTATTAAATCAAATTTTCACTGTGTATAAGGTAAAAGATGTTAAAGGTAGATTCCATCAGAAATTTTTTCCTATTAAAAACTAACCTTTTTATATTACAGAGAGCCTTTTACAGTTATTTGTTTACATCTAGTTGTAAATTAGGTTTACATTGAAAATATTCGATATTTTAAGTGGTACCTTTTGGGAATTGTGTGAGTAGACTAATGGAATTTACAGGGTCTTTGTAAAAGAATATAAATAAAACGAATCAATTCTCTGGCTTTTCTTTAGCAATGAGAATCAGATATATATAAAACTGTGTGCACATAGATTTTGTTGGTAGAGGCATAAGAGGAGGCATAAGAGGACTTCGACCACTTTGCAGTGGGAAGGATTTATATATATTCAACTTTTTTTTTTTTTTTTTTTTTTTTTTTTTTTGAGACAGAATCTCACTTTGTCACCCAGGGTAGAGTGCAGTGGTGTGATCTCTGCTCACTGCAACCTCTGCTGGGCGCCACCATGCCCAGCTAATTTTTGTATTTTTAGTAGAGATGGGGTTTTGCCATGTTGGTCAGGCTGGTCTCAAACGCCTGACCTCAGGTGGTCCAACCACCTTGGCCTCCCAAAGTGCTGGGATTACAGGTGTCAACCACTATGCCCGGCCTATATATCAACATTTTTGAAGTGCCTGTTATATGCTAGGCATTTAGGAGCCACTAAGAGGACAAACTCTTATAAAGAATAGTTTGAGTATAATGAAAAGATTTTTCTTAGATTTAATGGAAAATGGCTTACCTGCCAAAATCTATGTCCATTTGTCCTATTCCAGCCTTCTAGAGCAATACAAAATAAAGCTGCTGCTGAATCTTCAAAATTGCAGCTAAGTACTTCTAAATAGATATTTTATTTATCTTTAGTCATCTTCAGGCCAAGCATATTCATATACTCATTAATGAATTGTGTCTTTAATCAAGAGGAATCATTCTTTTCACCTAAACTTAGTTAAAACTATCATAACACTTTTTAGGCACTTTATAAAATTGGCACTAGAATAGAACATATGTTGAAGATTAAAGCAGATGAGAGGTAGGAGATTAGATAGCCACTTAGAGCAGATATGCTGTGTTTTCCTGTTCAATAGTGAAAAGAGTAAGTTATAGTTTATAGTTCCCTAATCTTAGACAACTTTTAACAGATCTTTTTTGACCATCTTTAGCGTTTTTTGTTTGTTTGTTTGTTTTTAGACAGAGTAAAAAACTAGTTGAGCAAAAAGGCCAATAAATAATCACATTTTCACTTTTGCTTTGTAAACTCTGGCATGAGTTATTATGAACCTAGTCAAATTTTAGCAGTTTATGTTCTCCTCCAAAATAAATCTGTCTGCATGGAGAAAGTTTAGCCCTCTGAAACTTATACCTGATTGTTCTGTAATTATACTTTTTTTTTTTTTTTTTTTTGAGACGGAGTCTTGCTCTGTTGCCAGGCTGGAGTGCAGTGGCGCAATCTCGGCTCACTGCAACCTCCACCTCCTGGGTTCAAGTGATTCTTCTGCCTCAGCCTCCCGAGTAGCTGGGACCACAGGTGTGTGCCATCACGCCTGGCTAATTTTTGTTTTTTTAGCAGAGACGGGGTTTCACCATGGCCAGGATGGCCTCGATCTCTTGACCTCGTGATCCGCCCACCTCGGCCTCCCAAAGTGTTGGGATTACAGGCGTGAGCCACTGCGCCCGGCCCCTGTAATTATACTTTATTTTAAAAATTCAATCTGCTTGTTACTCTAAAATACTGGATTGAGTTAGAACTCACACACTCTTATTTTTTTAGAAACACCTTTTCTTCCTCAACCTTATATCTAAACTACTATTTGGTCATCCATGAGGTCTGATTCATAAACTTAACTTTAACCAGCTATGTCACTATTTGGAAATGTATGAGTTTTCCTGTTTTTCCCAGAACCTAGGATGACTTTAACACTTGAAACTGTTCAGAATCCAATGCTTAGCTGACCTGGACTAGGAAATAAGGGCTGAATTCCAGAATGATTAGTCTTGAACTCATCTCATCTTCCCCATTTGCCAAGGTTAAGGTTGCCCTTCTCATGTTTCTTTTTGTAACGCAGATCTTAGGATTTTCAGTCTCACACGTACTAATGATAAGATGTTTTATTTTGAATGGTTGACTTACAGGAATCATTAAATGTGAATCTAACCAGGTGTAGTGAGTCATGCCTGTAATTGCAGCACTTTGGGAAGTAGAGGCAGGGGGATTGCTTGAGCTCAGGAGTTTAAGACCAGCCTGAGCAACATAGACCCTGTTGCTACAGAATATTAAAAAAAAAAAAAAAAAAGCCAAGTGTGGTGGCACATGCTGTGGTCCCAGCTATTCAGGAGGTGGAAGTGGGAGGATCATTGAATCCAGGAGGTTGAGGCTGCAGTGAGCCATGATCGCATCACTGCACCCTCGCCTGGGTGACGGAAAAAGACCCTGTTTAAAAAAAAAAAAAAGAATCTAATAAGATTGAGCACATATTTGATTACATATGTTATATATCATTGCCAGGAAATTCATTTAATCAGTTTTTATGAAATTTTACCCAATAGAAAGAAGAATAAATCTCATCGAGATATTAAGCGAATGCAGTGTGAGTGTACACCCCTTTCTAAAGATGAAAGAGCTCAAGGTGAAATAGCCTGTGGGGAAGATTGTCTTAATCGTCTCCTCATGATTGAATGGTAAGTAAATTAGAATGCTCTGCTTTTGCTCAACACTTCTATTAAATGTCTCTAAATATTGAATTATCAATGAAGAATAACATTTAACCTTTCTCTTACCTATGGATGACTATAAGCAAAAAAGTATAGTAGATACTTTGATGTATAGTAGAAAACAGATATTAATAGGGAAACAAATTTCCCTTATATTGTGCATTAGTTTACAGTACCTACCATGTTTTAAGTGCTCTATAAAGTAGTCCTATAATAATTTCTATTTGGTACTTTTTTATCTTTTGTAATATTTGTGTCCTATGAGGTAAATGATGGTGTTTTTTAGCTTTCACTATAAAATGAAATAAAACACTAACATTTCAGAAATACATGAAGTGAATGTCTTCCTCTCTCAAACATCAATCCCATTGTTTTGTCTTTTTTCCAGAAAACTTTTAATGCCTATGCTAGCATAGGTAGATGTTTTCCTCTTTTTATGTATACAAGTAGAATCTTTTTTTTTTGGGGGGGGGGGTTAAGGCCTTGTTTATTTTTTTTTTTAATTTTTATTTTTTAATTGCATTTTAGGTTTTGGGGTACATGTGACGAACATGCAAAATTGTTGCATAGGTACACACATGGCAGTGTGATTTGCTGCCTTCCTCCCCATCACCTATATCTGGCATTTCTCCCCATGCTATCTCTCCCCATCTGCCCACCCCCTGCTGTCCCTCCCTATTTCCCCCCGACAGACCCCAGTGTGTGATGCTCCCCTCCCTGGGTCCATGTGTTCTCATTGTTCAACACCCACCTATGAGTGAGAACATGCGGTGTTTGATTTTCTGTTCTTGTGTTAGTTTGCTGAAAATGATGGTTTCCAGGTTCATCCATGTCCCTACAAAGGACATGAACTCATCGTTTTTGATGGCTGCATAATATTCCATGGTGTATATGTGCCACATTTTCCCTGTTCAGTCTATCATCGATGGGCATTTGGGTTGGTTCCAGGTTTTTGCTATTGTAAACTGTGCTGCAGTGAATATTCGTGTGCATGTGTCCTTATAGTAGAACGATTTATAATCCTTTGGGTATATACCCAGTAATGGGATTGCTGGGTCAAATGGAATTTCTATTTTTAGGTCCTTGAGGAATTGCCACACTGTCTTCCCCAATGGTTGAACTAATTTACACTCCCACCAGCAGTGTAAAAGTGTTCCTATTTCTCCACATCCTCTCCAGCATCTGTTGTCTCCAGATTTTTTAATGATCGCCATTCTAACTGGCATGAGATGGTATCTCAATGTAGTTTTGATTTGCATTTCTCTAATGACCAGTGACGATGAGCATTTTTTCATGTTTGTTGGCTTCATGTATGTCTTCTTTTATAAAGTGTCTGTTCATATCCTTCACCCACTTTTGAATGGGCTTGTTTGTTTTTTTCCTGTAAATCTGTTTTAGTTCTTTGTAGATTCTGGATATCAGCCCTTTGTCAGATGGGTAGACTGCAAAAATTTTTTCCCGTTCTGTTGGTTGCTGATTCACTCTAATGACTATTTCTTTTGCCGTGCAGAAGCTGTGGAGTTTGATTAGGTCCCATTTGTCTATTTTGGCTTTTGTTGTCAGTGCTTTTGGTGTTTTGGTCATGAAGTCCTTGCCTACGCCTATGTCCTGAATGGTTTTGCCTAGATTTTCTTCTAGGGTTTTTATGGTGTTAGGTCTTATGTTTAAGTCTTTAATCCATCTGGAGTTAATTTTAGTGTAAGGTGTCAGGAAGGGGTCCAGTTTCTGCTTTCTGCACATGGCTAGCCAGTTTTCCCAACACCATTTATTAAACAGGGAATCCTTTCCCCATTGGTTGTTTTTGTCAGGTTTGTCAAAGATCCGATGGTTGTAGATGTGTTGTGTTGCCTCCGAGGCCTCTGTTCTGTTCTGTTGGTCTATATCTCTGTTTTGGTACCAGTACCATGCTGTTTTGATTACTATAGCCTTGTAGTATAGTTTGAAGTCCGGGAGTGTGATGCCTCCGGCTTTGTTCTTTTTGCTTAGAATTGACTTGGCTATGCGGGCTCTCTTTGGTTCCATATGAAGTTTAAGGTGGTTTTTTTTCCAGTTCTGCGAAGAAGGTCATTAGAAGCTTGATAGGGATAGCATTGAATCTGTAAATTACTTTGGGCAGTATGGCCGTTTTCACAATACTGATTCTTTCTAGCCATGAACATGGAATGTTTCTCCATCTGTGTCCTCTCTTATTTCGTTGAGCAGTGGTTTGTAGTTCTCCTTGAAGAGGTCCTTTACGTTCCTTGTTAGTTGTATTCCTAGGTATTTTATTCTCTTTATAGCAATTGTGAATGGCAGTTGGTTCTTGATTTGGCTTTTAAGTCTCTTATTGGTGTATAGGAATGCTTGTGATTTTTGCACATTGATTTTGTATCCTGAGACTTTGCTGAAGTTGCTTATAAGTTTCAGGAGATTTTGGGCTGAGACGATGGGGTCTTGTAGATATACAATCATGTCATCTGCAAATAGAGACAATTTGACTTCCTCCTTTCCTATTTGAATACCCTTTATTTCTTTTTCTTGCCTGATTGCTCTGGCTAGAACTTCCAGTACTATATTGAATAGGGGTGGTGAGAGAGGACATCCTTGTCTAGTGCCAGATTTCAAAGGGAATGCTTCTAGTTTTTGCCCATTCAGTATGATATTGGCTGTTGGTTTGTCCTAAATAGCTTTTATTGTTTTGAGATACGTTCTGTCAATACCTAGTTATTGAGGGTTTTTAGCATAAAGGGATGTTGAATTTTGTCAAAGGCCTTCTCTGCATCAATTGAGATAATCATGTGGTTTTTGTCTTTGGTTCTGTTTATGTGGTGAATTATGTTTATAGATTTGCGTATGTTGAACCAGCCTTGCATCCCCGGGATGAAGCCTACTTGATCATGGTGGATAAGCTTTTTGATGTGCTGTTGCAATCGGTTTGCCAGTATTTTATTGAAGATTTTTGCGTGTATGTTCATCATGGGTGTTGGCTCGAAGTTTTCTTTTCTTGCTGAGTCTCTGCCGGGTTTTGGTATCAGGATGATGTTGGTCTCATAAAATGATTTGGGAAGGATTCCCTCTTTTGGATTGTTTGGAATAGTTTCAGAAGGAATGGTACCAGCTCCTCTTTGTATGTCTGATAGAATTCGGCTGTGAATCCATCTGGACCTGGGCTTTTGTTTTTGAGTGGTAGGCTCTTAATTTGCTGCCTCAACTTCAGACCTTGTTATTGGTCTATTCAGGGTTTCAACTTCTCCCTGGTTTAGGCTTGGGAGGATGCAAGTGTCCAGGAATTTATCCATTTCTTCCAGGTTTACTAGTTTATGTGCATAGAGTTGTTTGTAATAATCTCTGATGATGGTTTGAATTTCTGTGGAATCTGGGGGTGATATCCCCTTTATCATTTTTTATTGCATCTATTTGATTATTTTCTCTTTTCTTTTTTATTAATCTGGCTAGTGGTCTATTTTGTTGACCTTTTGAAAAACCAGCTCCTGGATTTTATTGATTTTTGAAGGGTTTTTTTGTGTCTCTATCTCTTTCAGTTCTGCTCTGATCTTAGTTATTTCTTGTCTTCTGCTAGGTTTTGAGTTTTTTGATCTTACTCCTCTAGCTCTTTCAATTTTGATGATAGGGTGTTAATTTTAGATCTCTCCTTGCTTCTCATGTGGGCATTTATTGCTATATATTTTCCTCTAGAGACTGCTTTAAATGTGTCCCAGAGATTCTGGTATGTTGTGTCTTCGTTCTCATTGGTTTCGAAGATCTTTATTTCTGCCTTCATTTCATTGTTTATCCAGTCAACATTCAAGAGCCAGTTGTTCAGTTTCCATGAAGCTGTGAGGTTCTGAGTTAGTTTCTGGATTCTGAGTTCTAACTTGATTGCACTGTGGTCTGAGAGACTGTTGGTAATGATTTCCGTTCTTCTGCATTTGCTGAGGAGTGATTTACTTCCAATTATGTGGTCAGTTTTAGAGTAGGTGTGATGTGGTGCTGAGAAGAATGTATATTCTGTAGATTTGGGGTGGAGAGTTCTGTAAATGTCTATTAGGTTTGCTTGGTCCAGGCCTGAGTTCAAGTCCTGGATATCCTTGTTAATTTTCTCTCTCATTGATCTGTCTAATATTGACAATGGGGTGTTAAAGTCTCCCACTATTATTGTGTGGGAGTCTAAGTCTCTTTGTAAGTCATTAAGAACTTGCCTTATGTATCTGGGTGCTCCTGTATTGGGTGCGTATATACTTAGGATCATTAACTCTTCTTGTTGCATTGATCCTTTTACCATTATGTAATGTCCTTCTTTTTTCTTTTGATCTCTGTTGGTTTAAAGTCTATTTTATCAGAGATGAGAATTGCAACTCCTGCTTTTTTTGCTCTCCATTTGCTTGGTAAATCTTCCTCCATCCCTTTTTGAGCCTTTGTGTTTCCTTGCATGTGAGATGGGTTTCCTGGATACAGCACACAATGGGTTTTGGCTTTTTATCCAATTTGCCAGTCTGTGTATTTTGATTGGGGCATTTAGTCCATTTACATTTAGGGTTAATATTGTTATGTGTGAATTTGATCCTGTCATTTTGATGCTAGCTGGCTGTTTTGCCCAATAGTTGATGCAGTTTCTTCATTGTGTTGATGCTCTTCACCATTTGGTATGTTTTTGGAGTGGCTGGTACTGGTTGTTCCTTTCTATGTTTAGTGCCTCTTTAGGAGTCTCGTAAAGCAGGCCTGGTGGTGATGAAATCTCTGAGTACTTGCTTGTTTGCAAAGGATTTTATTTTTCCTTCACTTATGAAGCTTAGTTTGGCTGGATATGAAATTCTGGGTTGAAAGTTCTTTTCTTTAAGGATGTTGAATATTGGCCCCCACTCTCTTCTGGCTGTAGGGTTTCTGCTGAGAGATCTGCTGTGAGTCTGATGGGCTTCCCTTTGTGGGTAACCCGACCTTTCTCTCTGGCTGCCCTTAGCATTTTCTCCTTCGTTTCAACTCTGGTGAATCTGACGATTATGTGCCTTGGGGGTTGCTCTTCTTGAGGAATATCTTTGTGGTGTTCTCTGTATTTCCTGGACTTGAACATTGGCCTGCCTTGCTAGGTTGGGGAAGTTTTCCTGGATAATATCCTGAAGAGTATTTTCCAGCTTGGATTCATTCTCTCCATCACATTCAGGTACACCTATCAAACGTAGATTCGGTCTTTTCATGTAGTCCCATATTTCTTGGAGACTTTGTTCATTCCTTTTACCCTTTTTTCTCCAATCTTGCCTTCTCGTTTCATTTCACTGAGTTGATCTTCAATCTCTGATATCCTTTCTTCTGCTTGGTCAGTTCGGCTGTTGAAACTTGTGTATGCTTCGCGAAGTTCTTGTGTTGTGTTTTTCAGCTCCATCAATTCACTTATATTCCTCTCTAAATTGTTTATTCTCATTAGCATTTCATCAAATCTTTTTTTAAGGTTCTTAGTTTCTTTGCATTGGGTTAGAACATGTTCTTTTAGCTCACAGAAGTTTCTTATTACCCACCTTCTGAAGGCTGATTCTGTCAATTCATCACACTCCTACTCCATCCAGCCTTGTTCCCTTGCTGGTGAGGAGTTGTGATCCGTTGTAGGAGGAGAGGCGTTCTGGTTTTGGGTGTTTTCATCCTTTTTGTGCTGGTTTCTTCCCATCTTTGTGGATTTACCCACCTGTCATCTTTGTAGTTGTTGACTTTCAGATTGGGTCTCTGAGTGGATATCCAGCTTGTTGATGATGAAGTTATTTCTTTCTGTTTCTTAGTTTTCCTTCTAACAGTCTGGCCCCTCTGCTGTAGGATTGCTGAGGTCCACTCCAGGCCCTGCTTGCCTGGGGGATCACCTGCAGTGGCTGCAGAACAGTAAGGGTTGCTGCCAGTTTCTTCTTCTGCTATCTTTGCCCCAGAAGGCTACCCGCCAGATGTCAGTCTGAGCTCTCCTTTATCAGGTGACTCTTTGGATATGCGGGGGTCAGGGAGCTGCTTGAGGAGAGTCTGTCCTTTACAGGAGCTCAAGTGCTGAGCTGTGAGCTCTGTTGTTCATTCAGAGCTGCTGGGCAGGTACGTTTAAGTCTGCTGCAGCAGAACTCATAAACCCCTTTTTTTCCCCAGGTGCTCTGTCCTGGGGGAGTTAGGGCTTTATTTATGAGTTTCTGTTGTGCTGCTGCCTTTTTTTCAGGGCTGCACTGCCCAGCGAGGAGTCAGCCTAGTCACTTCCTCCAGAGGCTTTACCGAGCTGCTGTGGGCTCTGCCCAGCTGCCCTGTGAACTCTGCAGTCCGGTTTATATGGGTGTAGTTAGAAATGCCTGGGCAATGGCGGGCTGCCTGGGCAATGGGGGGCTGCCTCAGCAATGGCAAACTACCTCCCTAGTGGTGAACTGCATTGGTAATGGCGGATGCCCCTCCCCCACAGAGCTGGACCATCCCGGGTTCAGCTGTGCTTGCTGGGAAACTCTCAATCCAGAGCGTTTCCGATTCTGTTTTTGTGGGGGGTGGGACCAGCTGAGCTTGATCACCTGGCTCCCTGCCTCAGAGCCTTTTTTTTTAGTTGAACGGTCGACTGTCTCCCAGGTGTTCCAATTGCCTGTTGAAAAGGCGCTGGGATCTGCGTGATTTCCCATGCGGTGACCCATTGCGCCGGCTCGAAATGAGCAGCGCTGAGATTCATGGCGCTTTTTTGCCTGGGAATCTCCTGGTCTGGCTCCCTGTTTCAGTCCCCTTTTTAATCAGATGAATAGGCGACTCTGCCTTCCCGGAGCTCCAAACGCCAGCTAAAACAGCGCCCGGACCCGTGTATTTTGTATGGAGAACCGCCGCGCTGGGGTACCGGCAAAACAGTCCCACTGGCCAAACCAGCCGCGCCTGTGACCCGTGGGGACTCCTCTGCCTGGGAATCTCCTGGTCTGTAGGCAGTAAAAATCCATCTAGAAATGCGGCGTCCACTCACCCTCCACGCTTTCACTGGGAGCTGCAATCCTGAGCTGCTCCTAATCGGCCATCTTGGATCCCTCCTCTACAAATAGAATCCTATTCTATATACTTGCTGGGATTTGCTAATCAGACCGAATCAGAGCTATATGTACAGACCTGTCTAAATCTTTCTCTTGACTGCATTATGTATTCTATTCATAGTTAAAATATAATTATTCTGTTGACAGACCTTTGCTTCTGTAGTATTCTTATAAATAGTAAATATCTTTACATTAAAATATTTAATTTTGGCCAGGCATGGTGGCTTGTGCCTGTAATCCCACCTATTTGGGAGGCTGAGGTGGGCAGATCACTTGAGGCCGGGAGTTCAAGATCAGCCTAGCCAACATGGCGGAAACCCCATCTCTACTAAAAAAATATAAAAATTAGCCTTCGTGGTGGTGGGTGCCTGTAATCCCAGCTACTCGAGAGACTGAGGCAGGAGAAGCACTTGAACCCAGGATATGGAGGTTGCAGTGAGCTATCACTCTGCTGTACTCCAACCTGGATGACAGAGTGAGACTTTGTCTCAAAATAATAACTTCTTTTTAACCAATCTGATCAATGAAAAATATATTCTTATCCTTAACAGGGAAAGAGTATATCTTATTTTTAATGTTAGTGAACTGTTTTTTCTCAAAGCCCAGTTTTTGGTTTTGCTTGATGTTATAGTGTTGTAAAAATAAAATATATGTACCTTGAAAAATAAAAAAAAGAGAAAGCATTTTTGGTAGTCTTTATCCAAACTAAAGTGAGAGATGACAGTACAGATGTAAGAAGAGGAGAGACATAGGGTTAGCATTATTCTAACTTCATATTGTTGCCCTAGTCATTCTTCTGGGTTTTGCTGCCAACCTTGTGAAGCTTATATGAAGAAAAGAATTTCTTCATATTATTCACACATTTGAGCTTTTAGTAGTTCTCTGTTGTTCTCATGATTGGGTTCAAACTTAGCCTTATATTCAGAGGCCTTCATAGCATGTCATCAGCCTGTCTTTTCATCTTCCAGCAGCTCACCTTTCTTATCAGTTATCTTTAGTTGTTTCATTTCCCTTTGTCTAAACAGGGATTGTTTTCCTATTTCTGCATACAGGCAGGGACAGTTGTATCTCTAGCTTTCTTTATGCATATCCTATGTGTCGTTAGAGATTCTGCCTTAAATTCTCTTCCCTCCTGAAAGCCTTCCTTTATATTGCCTCACTCTAGAGCGAATCCTTCATCCTATGACCATTGCTAAAAATGTTATTTGCTACTCGGTTGGCAATAAATAATAATGTATTCAAATTGATTGGTAATTTCTAGTGGTCTTTTAAAATTTATTTATTTATGTTTTTGAGACAGTTTCCTTCTGTCATCCAGGCTGGAGTGCAGTGGTGCAATTTCGGCTCACTGCAACGTCTGCCTTCTGAGTTTAAGCAGTTCTCCTGCCTCACCCTTCTGAGTAGCTGGGATTACAGGCATGCACCCTCATGTCTGGCTAATTTTTGTATTTTTATAGAGACAGGGTTTCACTATGTTGGCCAGGATGATCTTGATTCCTGACCTCAAGTGATCTGCCTGCCTCGGCCTCCCAAAGTGCTGGGATTATAGGCATGAACCACTGCACTTGGCCCCCTCTAGTGTAGTCTTCATCATTATTAAAAGCCTTTATATCTATCACATATTAAGAAGTCAGTCAGTATTTGATTTTATCATTTTTACTCTAGGATCCATGGGAGAAGAGCCTTGCCATGTTACTGTGTTTACTCTGAACAAGGATATGTTTAATAATGACTAGATTTTCTCAAGGAGTTAGCTGCATTCAAAAAACCAAATTAAGGGTGATTAGAGTAGAAAGAAGGGAAGGTGCACTTACAGAAAATAAGTTAGTTCTGTAGAGTTGTCAATGTACTGAAAGGTTACTTGCAGCCTGAATATGTTTTCTAGACACCTAGGGAGTGGTAGACATTTCCTATGAAGACCAGACGACAGGACTGTATGTTGGGTATGATCTGTTTAAGTAACAATGTACATACTCAGTTCTAAGGAATCCCTTTGTGATGGAAAGAAAGGAAGGCTCAATTGGGGGTTAGTCATACACATGCTAATTATACCATAAAAGTATGTATATATGTAGTTACACTAACACATTTTTTCAAAGTTATTTTGGTTCTTTTGATGCTTTAAATAAGTTTCCTCTTTTTCTCATTTCAGTTCTTCTCGGTGTCCAAATGGGGATTATTGTTCCAATAGACGGTTTCAGAGAAAACAGCATGCAGATGTGGAAGTCATACTCACAGAAAAGAAAGGCTGGGGCTTGAGAGCTGCCAAAGACCTTCCTTCGTAAGTTCTGTTTTAATCACCTTTCACTTCATTTTTTTTGTTGTTGTTAAGACAAGGTCTCATTCTGTTACCCAGTCTGGAGTGCAGTGGCATGATCTTGGCTGACTGCAACCTCCACTCCCCAGTTCAAGCGATTCTTTTGCCTCAGCCTCTGAAGTAGCTGGGACTACAGGCACAGCCACCGTGCCCAACTAATTTTTGTGTATATTTTGGTAGAGACGTTGTTTCACCATGTTGGTCAGACTGGTTTTGAACTCCTGACCTCAAGTTATCCACCCACCTTAGCCTCCCAAAATGCTGGGATTACAGACGTGAGCCACCGCGCCCAGCCTTCACTTCCTTTTTGTGTTGTTGAACTTAGATTTTTTTTTTTTTTTCCTGAGATGGAGCCTTGCTCTGTCACCTAGACTGGAGTCAGTGGTGCAATCTTGGCTCACTGCAACCCCCGCCTCCTGGGTTCAAGTGATTCTACTGCCTTAACCTCCCTTATAGCTGGGATTACAGGCACCCACCACCACACCCGGCTAATATTTGTATTTTTAGTAGAGATGGAGTTTCACCGTGTTGGCCAGGCTGGTCTTGAATTCCTGATGTCATGATCTGCTTGCCTCTGGCTCCCAAAGTGCTGGGATTACAGGCGTGAGCCACTGTGCCCAGCCAATTTTTTTGTATTTTTAATAGAGATGGGGTTTCACCCTGTTGGCCAGGCTGGTCTCAAACTCCTGATTTCAGCTTTTTGTTTTGTTAACCTTGTTAGCCTTTCAGGCTGGTCAGGGTTTCAAGACCAGCCTAGCCAACATGACAAAACCCTGTCTGTACTAAAAATACAAAAATTAGCTGGATGTGGTGCCACATGCCTGTAATCCCAGCTACTCGGGAGGCTGAGGTAGGAGAATTGCTCGAACCTGGAGACGGAGGTTGCAGTGAGCTGAGATCGTGCCACTGCACTCCAGCCTGGGAGACAGAGTGAGACTACATCTCAAAAAAAAATTAGGCCGGGTGTGGTGGCTCACGCCTGTAATCCCACCACTGTGGGTGGCCAAGGCAGGCAGATCACCTGAGGGCAGGAGTTCAGGACCAGCCTGGCCAATGTGGTGAAATTGGTGAAACCCTGTCGCTACTAAAAATACAAAAATTAGACAGATGTAGTGGCTGGTGCATGCAATCCCAGCTACTTGAGAGGCTGAGGCAGGAAAATCTCTTGAACCCAGGAAGCTGAGGTTGCAGCGAGCCAAGATCATGAGACTGCACTCCAGCCTGAGTAACAAGAGTGAAACTCTGTCTCACAAAAACAAAACAAAACAAAAATTAGCCAGGCATGATGGCGCACACCTGTAATCCCAGCTACTCAGGAGACTAAGGCAGAAGAATTACTTGAACCCAGGAGGAGATCACACCACTGCATTACAGCCTGGGCGACAGAGCAAGACTATCTCAAAAAAATATATATATATATTCTTAGTGAAAGTCAAGTGCCTCTTACTTTGCATTTAAATATGAACAGATTACATGTGTGTATGGTTGAAACATTGAAAAAATACACAAAGGAAAAAAGTGGAAGGAAATAAAACATTTGCTGGATTCTAGTAACTTAGACATAACTTCTTTCAGAACCCTCTAAGCATATGGCCACACTTGGATGGGAGTTGGAGTTGGGGCAGGACTTGGGCGGGGGTTAGTCTGTTTATTGTGGGAATTCAAAACACAGATAATAAAGACAATAATTTCGGGAGTATTTTTCCTCACTGTTTTCCCCTTGGCGATAATTTAGTTTTATGACAAGAATCCTCATATATCTTTTGATAAGCAAATTGTTTTTTTTTTCCTTTTGAAAATAGAAAATGATGTTTCTATTAGTCTATCCTTTTGGTACCAATCAGAAAACACGTTTTGTTACACAAAAAATGGGCCACTAGGACCCTTGTAGATTTCTCTTCTCCTTAAAGGGTTATAAAAACACATCCTGGCTCCTAACTGGTTTTTATTATTTTTTATTTTTTTGAGACAGGGTCTTGCCCTGTCACTCTTGCTGGAACGATGTGGCATGAACATGGCTCACTGCAGTCTTGACCTCTCAAGCTCAATTGATCCTCCTGCCTCAGCCTCCTGAGTAGCTGAGACTGTAGATGTGAGCCACTATGCCCAGCTGATTTTTTTTCCATTTTTTGTAGAAATGGGGTTTCACTATGTCACTATGTTGCATACGCTCATCCTAACTGGTTTCTAATTGTTTCTTGGAAACAAGTATCTCACAGAATTGTTTCATTATGTCCCATACCCAATTCATTGGATTCTTTATAATATTTTAAATGAAGAATCAGTTACACTTCCTTTGAACACTTTTAATGATACAGAACTTAGTACCTCTCAAGGCAGCCCATTGAATTTCCAAAATCACTAGTTCTCGTCCAGATGCACATTTTCAAAGATGCCTTCTTTCATTCTGCCTAGCCAGCCAGGCCTTCTCCTTGAGAGTTTTATTATTATTATTATTATTGTTGTTGTTGTTGTTTTAAAAAGGAACCACAGTTTGGACACAAGTCTCTCTTGCAGGGACAGTAATGGATGAGCTGCCTGGACACTGGTACTTTGTGGAATCTGCAGTAAAACCCACAACTTCAAACCTGATCTAAACTCCGTTACTTACAACAGATATTTTTTGATAGCTCAGTGCTTTTATATTAAGGGGAAAGGTGACTGGGGAAGGATGGAAAGGAGGTATGACTCCAGTTCATATGCGAGGTTAAAATTTCCTAAAGCTGCGGCTGGGCACTGTGGCTCACACCTTTAATCCCAGCACGTTGAGGCTGAGGCGGGCGGATCCTGAGGTCAACAGTCAAGACCATCCTGGCCAACAGGGTGAAACCCTGTCTCTACTAAAAATACAAAAATTAACTGGGCATGGTGGCGTGTTCCTATGGTCCCAGCTACTTGGGAAGCTGAGGTGGGAGAATCGCTTGAACCTGGGAGGCAAAGATTACGGTGAACCGAGATTATGCCGCTGCACTCTGGCCTGGTGACAGAGTGAAACTCCGTCTCAAAAAAAAAAAAAAAAAATCTGCTAAAGCTCCTTAGTTTTCTTCAGCTATTTGCAAAGAACTCTGCTTTGGTAAAGTATACTAGAACTTAATGTTTCCGTGTTTCCCATACCTTCTTACGCCTGTAACTTTCACATGATGATGGTAATACCAATAGTTTATGAATTTCATAAATTAATCAAAACTCTTGAGGTGTTTACTGGTAGAGTATTACCATTTTATAAGGACAGATTGTCAGATCTCCACAGGATGAGAAATTTTGAGCTAAGTTGCTAGTTAGCGTTAAAGTACCAAAAAGCAGATTCCTATGAAAACCCCTGTAGTTTTAGGAAATCTCCCAGTTGTAGGTAGAGAAGGTGGGGCTGTCCAGGTTGACTTAATGTAATTGGATACCACATAGGGTTTTAATTTAGGTAAAATTCACATAATATAATATTGACCATTTTAAAGTGTACTATTTAGTGCATTCACAGTCTTGTGCAGCCATCACCTTTGTCTATATCTAAAACATTTTCATAATTTGAAAAGGGAACTCTGTACCTATTAAGCAGAATCTTCTCATATCCGTCTCCTCCCAGGCCTGGCAGCCACTAATTTGCTTTCTGTTTCTATGGATTAAGCTATTCTCAGTATTTCATATAAATGAAATTATACAATATGTGGCCTTTTGTGTCTGGCTTCTTTCACTTAGCATTATGTTTTTGAGGTTTCATCTGTACTGTAGCACATGTCAGTACTTAATTCCTATTTATGGCTGAATAATACTTTCTCGTATGGATATATGATGTTTTGTATATCCTTTTTTTTTTCTTTTTTGAGATGGAGTCTCGCTCTGTTGCCTAGGCTGGAGTGTAGTGGCATGACCACAGCTCACTGCAACCTCTGCCTCCCGGGTTTAAGCAATTCTCCTGCCTCAGCCTCCTGAGTAGCAGGGATTACAGGCATGTGCCACCACGCCTGGCTAATTTTTGCACTTTTAGTAGAGATGGGGTTTTACCATGTTGGCCAGGCTGGTCATTGACTCCTGATCTTAAGCGATCTGCACCCCCCTTGGCCTCCTAAAGTGCTGGGATGACAGGGGTGAGCCACTGCACCCAGCCTAAATGAGGCTTTTTTAGAAGGCATCTTCCCTCTCCACTTTTTTTTGCTGTTGTTTTTCAACACAGGGTCTCACTCTGTTGCCCAGCCTGTAATGCAGTGGTGCCATCACAGCTTACTGCCGCCTTGACTTCCTGGGCTCTGATGATCCTCCCACCTCAGCCTCCTGAGTAGCTGGGACTACAGGTGTAGACTATAATACTCAACTAATTTTTTTTTGTGCTTTTAGTAGAGATGGGGTTTCACTGTGTTGCCCAGGTTGGTCTCGAACTCCTGAGCTCCTGTGAGCCTCTCACCTTGGATTCCCGAAATGATGATATTACAGATGTGAGCCACCATACCTGGCCCGTTTTATAAGTCAAAAGTTTCAAACTCACAGAAAAGTAAGTTTATAAAGCCTGAAGAGACTTGCATACATTACCTGTAACTCCTAAACCTTCCATAGCTTTGTAGTGATAGTGACAATTTCTGTCCCCATCTACCTGCCCCAGTAGAGCCCTGTTGCCCTGAACAGGCTTTAAGGAGTTCAGTGAAGTGACCCTATTCATCCAGGAGCAAATTTCAGACTTAGAAAAAGATTAATAAGAATCACAAGAATCATACTTCTCATTGCCTTTGCCTTCATGGGATTTAGTCATTGTATGCCAGGTAATTTGATGTTTTTCTGCTTTGTTTTTATATTGGTTTTTAATTGAGACACATAGCTTCTCTAAGAAAACCAAATCTTAGAATTTTAAGGACTACATGATAAACTTTTACATAGGCCTCGTTTAGTTTTTTGGAGGTTAGGCAGCTGAAGGGTCTAGCCTACATTCCGAGAATTACTGCGGACTTTGAGATGCTTCTCTCAGCTGCTTCCTCAAGTTCTCAAACTGTTAGATCCATGTGTGTTGGTATATCCTTCCAACTTCGTGATGTGGGGTCTCCACTCTGAGTGATTTAGTGGTTGGTCAGGCTCTGGTATTTAAGAACTTGTTCTAGAAAAGGCGATTTGAAAGTAATATCATTAGAATTGAATATTTTAGTATAATTCAAGAAAGCATCTTTATAATACAATGAGGTAAATAGTTATTCAGGTGGATTTGAATCCCAGGCTGTAATTGAGCTTTATTAGTTCGATAGATCATCTATGTTATCCAAACTCTGTCTTATCTGTCATATGGTCATAATATCAATGCTACGTGACATCAATATGCTTAATTTTTATTTTTCATGCTACCTTTCAAAAGCAGGTAATCAGTAAGCCTTAAAGGAGCAAGTTCAGGGAAGATAATTAGATTTTTGGCAGGAGAGGGAATGGAAATATTTTTTATGTGTGCAATTCCAGTTCCTGGATAAGATATGTTTTGTAGTCATCACGTTTAATTCACAAGGCAGTCTATGATGTATCATTTTTTTTCCTCTCTTTTAAATTAAAAAAATGTTTTTTAAATTTTTATTTATTTATTTATTTTGATAGAGACAGGATTTTGCCATGTTGCCCAGCTGGTCTCGAGCTCCCAGGCTCAAGTGATCTACCCACCTTGGCCCTCCTCTGCTGGGATTACAGACATAAGCCACTGTGCCCAGCCTTTTTTTTTTTTTTTTTTTTTTTGTTTAAATGAGACGGGGTCTTGCTCTATCACCTAGGCTGAGTGCAGTGATGTGATCGTAGCTCATTGTAGCTTCAAACTCAGGGCTCAAGCAGTTCTTCTGCCCCAGCCTTTCAAGTGGCTGGGACTGTAGGCACATAATACCATGGCTGGCTAATTTTTTAAAATTTTTTTATTGTTTGTAAAGATGAGGTCTTTCTGTGTTTCCCAGGCTGGTCTCGAACTCCTGGGCCAAAGCAATGGTCCCACCTTGGCCTCCCAAAGTGATTTTTGTTTTTCTTAAGAGAGGGCACTAATCCTAGAATTTGAGAGTCCATCTCAAATTTTGTCATCATTTTATATTATTTACAAGATGATAAGCTTCTGGGCTTAGAAAGGACATTTCAAGTATTGGTTATAGAGGTAATAATTTGACTTTCTAGGTTTACCCATGAGTAATCAGATTTTTATTATTGAGACTTAAATGTGTTTGTGATGGATTACTATATAAATATACATACATCTACTATCAATTTCTCCAATCCTGTTTTTGAGTTCTGCTTTTTAATGTATTTGTTCTTTTCTCATTTGTTTTTAATAGCTTTATTTTTTAAAGTAAATGGATTTAATTTTTTTCAGTTGGCAAAGTTAACTCTTTTAATAAGTATATTGATTTTGCCAGTGTGTTGTAAATAAATGCAAAAGATTTACATTAAAAAAATCTCTTTTATTAGAGTTAGGGCATGTTTGTTTTGAGGGGATAAGAAAAGAATTTCAGGCAGGCCATTTCATGTCAGAATTTAGGAGCAAAGCATAGTGTAACATTTATCTAAATAGAAGTAACAGTTGAAGTCATTGGTTAGAATGAGCTTTTAGAGAATAAAGAGAAAGGAGAAAGACTGAGAATTTAACATCTTCAATACAGAAGAGATAGGTAAATAATCAAGGAAAGGACATTCAAGGATATAGGGTAACTGAAAGATGCCAAAGATGAAGATTAATCGTAATTACTGATAACATTCTAAAGAGAACTCACAGAGAATGTCGTCAGATAAAGGGGATTACATTTGATCTTTAACATTTTTAGAGACCTTTGAGAGTAAAGACAGCAGAAGGGCTGCTTTTTTCTTTTTTTTCCTTTTTTTTTTTTTTTTTTGAGATGGAGTCTCGCTCTTGCCCAGGCTGGAGTACAGTGGCGCGATCTTGGCTCCTGGGTTCAAGCAATTCTCCTGTCTCACCCTCCTCAGTAGCTGGGATTACAGGCACATGCCACCATGCCTGGCTTTTGTATTTTTAGTAGAGATGGGGTTTCACCATATTGGTCAGGCTGGTCTTGATCTCCTGACCTTAGGTGATCCACCTGCCTCGGCCTCCCAAAGTGTTGGGGTTACAGGCATGAGCCACCAGACCTGGCCACCTTTTTTTTTTTTTTTTCCTAGAACAAAAATCCTCTAACTTTTCAGTGTCTCTTGATTTCTCCAGAGCTGTTTTCCAGATGTTAATAACTGTTTCTTTGATATCATAAACCAGATTTGAATGTTTTAGTATCTAATTAAAGGATTTATATTTTGGTAGTAGGTATAAATTATAAAAGCATCTTAGAATCAGCATTCTTTGAAAAGTACTATGAAGAAGAAAAGTAACCTTGGTTAAAAGCCAGATACTCTACATACATTTGAAATTTATTTTGTGTAATAACCAAATTTATCCATGTTGCAATATTTATTTCAATTTGTTATTTTGCCCAAGTGTATATGTTTTCCATACTGTTCCTAGGCAGGAAGTGCAATTATTTCCTTTTGGTTTGCAGGAACACCTTTGTCCTAGAATATTGTGGAGAGGTACTTGATCATAAAGAGTTTAAAGCACGAGTGAAGGAGTATGCACGAAACAAAAACATCCATTACTATTTCATGGCCCTGAAGAATGATGAGGTAAGCAGGCAGCATGGATGTGTTTGCCTTGAAACAGATCTGTTAGGTTTGAAGGAGCCATTGATACTGATCCCTCCCTCCCTTCCTTATCTCTCTTTTTTTTTCTTTTCTTTTCTTTTCTTTTCTTCTCCCCTCCCCTCCCCTCCCCTCCCCTCCCTTTCTTTTCTTTCTTTCTTTTTCTCTTTGAGATAGTCTTGTTCTGTTGCCCGGGCTGGAGTGCAATGGCACAATCTTGGCTCACTGCAACCTCCACCTCCCAGGTTCAAGTGATTCTCCTGCCTCAGCCTCCTGGTTAGCTGGGATTATAGGCACCTGCCACCATGCCTGGCTAATTTTTGTATTTTTACTAAAGATGGGGTTTCACCATGTTGGCCAGGCTGGTCTCGAACTCCTGACCTCAGGTGATTTGCCTACCTCGGCCTCCCAAAGTGTTGGGATTACAGGTGTGAACCACCATGCCTAGCTGACTGATTTCTAAAATAAGCGACAAAAATGAGGAGCAGAGTAATATAAATAATTAGCTTCTATTTGTTTACAAAAAGCACAGAAGTTACTATTGCTTCACAAGGTAGAAAATAAAAAAATAAAAACATGGAAGAAAGAGGAATTTACATACATATATAAAGGTAAACATATGCCTTAGATTACAACTCTTAGAAATTATTGATTAACCCCAGAGTGCTTTATTTTTTTATTTTTTTTATTTTTTAAGATAGAGTCTCGCTCTGTTGCCAGGCTGGAGTGCAGTGGTGTGATCTCGGCTCACTGTAATCTCCACCTCCTGGGTCCAGGTGATTCCCCCTGCCTCAGCCTCCCGAGTAGCTGGGACTACAGGTGCGCACTACCGCACTTGGCTAATTTTTTGTATTTTAGTAGAGATGAGGTTTCTCTACTTGGTTGAGAAGCCAGATACTTTACATACATTTGAAATTTATTTTGATCAGATGAGGTTTAGTAGAGATGTTGGCCAGGATTGTCTCGATGTCCTGACCTCGTGATCTGCCCGTGATCTCCCCTTCTTGGCCTCCCAAAGTCCCAAAATGCTGGGATTACAGGTATGAGCCACCACACCTGGCCACCTGGCCAGTTTTTTTTTTTTTTTGTCTTTTTTTTTGTCTTTTTTTTTTGTCTCGAGACAGTGTCTTGCTCTGTTTCCCAGGCTGAAATGCAGTGGTGCCTTCTCGGCTTATTGCAACCTCTGCCTCCCAGGTTCACGTGATTCTTGTGCCTCAGTCTTCTGAGATTACAGGCATGTACTACCATGGCCCACTAATTTTTATATTTTTAGTAGAGTTGGGGTTTTGCCATGTTGGCTAGGCTGGTCTTGAATTCCTGGCCTCAAGCAATCCTCCCAACATACTGGGATTACAGGTGTGAGCCACGTGCCTGGCCCCAAAATGCTTTTGCTCATATGGGTTATGTGGGTTTTAATTATTTATACTTACTATATTAAAAATTACAACTGAGAAATTTAGAACATCTATTTAAAACTACATTAGGACCAAGTGGGAGAATCGTTTGAGGCCAAAAGTCAGAGGCCAGGCTAGGCAACATAGTGAGACCTCATCTCTACAAAAACTAAAAAAATAAATTAGCTGGACCTGGTGGTGCATACCTCTAGTTCCAGCTGCTCCAGATGCTGAGACCAAAGGCTGAAACAGAGGATCACTTGAGCATAGGCCCAGATTGGCCTTCCAAAGCATTGGGATTACAGGCATGAGCCCAGCCCATTTTGGTGTTTATTTAGAAGTTTGTTAATGTTTTGTGGCCAGAAATATGCCATAGGAACTGAACTGTTATTTAATATCAATCAACCTGTGGTCAAATCAGTTTCCCTATATGTTGTTTGCTTTTGTAAGTTGCAGTTTCCAAGAACCTGTGGATGACTTTAAGTGAGGACTTAACTGTACAACAGCCCATTACTTATTGATACAAATAGCATGGTGTTATGAAAAATAACTTCTTTTTTGAGTCAGGGTCTTGCCCTGTTGTCCAGGTTGGAGTGCAGTGGCATGATGATAGCTCACTGCAGTCTTGAACTGCTGGGCTCAAGCAGTCCTCCCACCTCAGTCTCCTGAGGTGCTGGAACTACAGGCATGTGCCACCATACCTGGCTTATTTTTATATTTTTTTGTGGAGATGGAGTCTTGCTATGTTGCCCAGGCTGTTCTCAAACTTCTGACCTGCAGCAGTCCTCCTGCCTCAACTTCCCAAGGTACTGGGGTTACAGGCATAAACCACTGTGTCTGACCTTGGAAAATAATTATTTAATTTTCTTTGTTTTTTTTTTTAGTGAGAAGAGTTGCATTGCTTTACATTTCTATAAATCTCTCTAATGTCTGCCTTAATAGAATTCAGGTTGATTCTCATATATTCGCCTCTTTTTTTTTTTTTTTTTGGAGACTGAGCCTCGCTCACCCAGGCTGGAGTGCCGTGGCAGGATCTTGGCTCATGGCAGTCTCTGCCTCCCTCAATTCTCCTGCCTCAGCCTCCCAAGTAGCTGGGATTACAGACATGCACCACCACGCCCAGCTAATTTTTGTATTTTTAGTAGAAATGGGGTTTCACCATGTTGCTCGGGCTGTTCTCAAACTCCTGACCTCATGATGCACCCACATTGGCCTCCCAGAGTGCTGGGATTACAGACATGAGCCACCAAGCCAGCTCATATATTTGCCTCTGTATTCAGTGTGGAAATGTAAATGCCAGGGACCTAACCCCAGAGCTGTTTAGTTTAATCTTGGGGGAGAGTTCAGCAAGCTTTAAGAAAGTCTCCATGGGATTTGGGTACACACTCAAGGTTGAAACCTATGGTACTGTGACATAGCCCACACTTTAAAGTGAAGTATTACACAATGAAATTGGGATGTAATAGAATATAAGAAATAGCTAAGGATAAATGGGAGAGACATTGATAATTTTGCCTGTGGGCAAAAGTTTATAATTAGCAGATTTTCGAAAAGCATCAGTTAGATATTTGTCACTTGAAAGTGTAAAGTAGTGTGAAAGAGTTATCTGAAGCAAGGACAAGGTGGGGGTAAGGGAGTGTGTGTGTGTGCGCGCACGTGCACACGTGCGCATGCATGTGTCTTAACGTTTGCCTTAATTCTTTTTCTTTGTAAAATGTGTAAATTTATTTTTGAATGATGGGTTAATTCACAGTGTCATCTGTCTTCTGTTAGAAATAATGGAAACTGAGGTGTTGTTTACAGTGGAAAAACTATGAAGCTGGTAGTCAAGAGGCCTTGCCGCCCTACCTTAACTGGTTAGGTTTTGCAGCACCAATCTTTTCTTTAATTAATGCATAAGAGATGTATGTAGTTTTGGAGGTAATTGCATGAATATCTAAGGTATTATTTTTTAATTCTTAAATGATCCTCTTCTCCCAGATAATAGATGCCACTCAAAAAGGAAATTGCTCTCGTTTCATGAATCACAGCTGTGAACCAAACTGTGAAACCCAAAAAGTAAGTTGAGGTGGATTTATAGTTTGAGATATTTCTTCACAATTGCTGTTCTGACCATTAATTTTAGATCCCATGTCTAAGTACTCATGAATGTTTTAGTCCCTTTTTCCTATTCTACTTTATTATTTAAGATTTTATTTTGAAATGAGTTCAGATTTATAGGCATGTGGCAAAAATAGTATTGACTATACCCATATACCACTCTTCACTTATCTTTCCCAGTGTTAACATCATATATAACCATAATAAAAGGATCAGATTCAGGGAATGGTATTAAGTAATATAAAGACCTTATTCAAATTTTGACAGTTGTTTTTCTGGTCCAAGATCCAATCCAGGAACTCATATTGTATTTAGTTGTCACCTCTCCTTGTCCATAATTTTTTTAGATATTATTTTAATGGTGTCAAAATACAAAACTAAATTTTAATTTTGAAAGTTCAGTGTGTATTTGGATTCTTTATCAGGTCTTATCTAGGTGCAACATTTGACTTTTTTTTTAAAGACGGGGTTTCACCATGTTGGTTGGGCTGGTCTTGAATTCCCAACCTCGGGTGATCCACCTGCCTTGGCCTCCAAAGTGCTTGGATTACAGGCGTGAGCTACCATGCCCAGCCAGCATTTGACTTTTAATAACAACACTCATGAGGGACTGAACGACTAACATTGAGAGGGATTGTAACTTTTTATTTTCTGCCCAGGCTGGAGTGCAGTGACACGATCTTGGCTCACTGCAACCTCCACCTCCTGGATTCACAAGATTCTCCTGCCTCAGCCTTCCAAGTAGCTGGGATTACACGTGTCCTATCATGCCTGGCTAATTTTTTTTTTTAGTATTTTTAGTAAAGATGGGGTTTTGCTATGTTGGCCAGGCTGGCCTTGAACTCCTGGCCTCAAGTGATCCACCCCCCCTTGGCCTCCCAAAGTGCTGAGATTACAGGTGTGAGGCTCCCTGCCTGGCTGGTATTGTAACTTTTTAAGGTTAAAGCTATAAACCTACTCTGCAAATGTATATCACTCTCATGATGCAATAGTGCTTTTGAGTCTGGATATTTTTTACCCTTTTATCTATACACTAATAGATTTTATGCATGGCTCTTCCAAGAGCCAAGTATGTAACAAAAAGGAGAACCTACTGTGGAGTCATTCAACATAGGTTTTGGCTCTGTTTCTGCTAGAGCTGGTTGGCCACATGTCTTGCTATGAGACTTCCACCATACAGTGTCCCTTAATCTCTGCAAGTGCAGATATTTCATTAGTAATAGGTGCAAATTGTCTGGATCAGAGCTCCTCAGTCCTTAACTTGCTTACTTGTTTTGGAACTAAAAGATCTGCCTCCCATGTATCTGCCCCATTTTAATTCTTGAGTTTTATGCATCTGTTCTGATGTTTCTCTTCCCTTTCACTATACTTAGGCAGATGACCACTGCTTCATGGAATTAAATTTTGGGCATCAATGTTTCCTAGTTTCTCTATCTCATCTTATCTTACAACGTGGTTACTTTTAACATATGTTAATATAGACTTGCCTTTTGTACTCAGTGACACAAACATCCTCTATTTGCCAATTTTTAGTATGTGAATGTTTACTGTATGGAAATGTTAAGATAAATTAAAATAGCAGTTACTTTTTTACTTTCTTTTAGCAGTTACTTTTATTAGAGACAAATTAGAAATATATCCAATCTGGTAGTCCATTAAATGAGAGTTACACTTAAATATTTTAGTTCTTTTAAAGAAAAAATTCCCCTTGTGCTATTTGGGCAAACTTTTATTGCCTAAAGACCCATATGCATAATTAAGGCAGATGATGATGATCTTTATATATGCGCACACACACACACTAATAAGTTACTAATTTCTTTTGTTTTCAAACATCATCTCAGTGGACTGTGAACGGACAACTGAGGGTTGGGTTTTTTACCACCAAACTGGTTCCTTCAGGCTCAGAGTTAACATTTGACTATCAGTTCCAGAGATATGGGTAAGTATTGTTTCTACTAATTTTGCTGCTTCTGATGGGGAAATAGGCTGTTCAGATATAAGGATATAAAACTTTAATATGAATCACTTAAGAGTTATATTTACTCTCAACTCTTGTCTTTAAGATACTGTTTTGGTTTTGTGTGTGTTTCCTACTTTATGACACTTCTGACCATTAAGGAGTGTTATACAGGAACTACGTAAGTTTCTCCTCAACTTCATACTGTCTACTTGTATAATTGTATTTATGTAATTCTGAAAAACTTTGTTATAGACATGCCAACTCTGTGTGTCTGAAGAGAATAGTACAGTATAATAAATTTCCTGTGTATCCATTATTCAGCTTTAACAGTTATACAACCAGTCTTATTTTATCTGTACCATTTTGTACTCTTAAATATAATTGGTTACCTAACTCTGTTTCCTAAAAAGAATAACTGATACAATGGCAAAGACTGCCTAAACTAAAAGTGTGGGGAGTTCTTATTAACACTTAAGCATTAATAAAGATACTGAGGTGGTTTGAAGCACATTATCTAAAATCCCTGTGTTCTAATGACTATTTAAAAATAAAACTATAGGCCAGGTGCAGTGGATCACGCCGGTAATCCCAGCACGTTGGGAGGCTGAGATGGGCAGATCACGAGGTCAGGAGTTTGAGACCAGCCTGGCCAACATGGTGAAACCCTGTGTCTACTAAAAATACAAAAATTAGCTGGGCGTGGTGATGCATGCCTGTAGTCCCAGCTCCTTGGGAGGCTGAGGCAGGAGAATCGCTTGAACCCGGAGGTGGAGGTTGCAGTGAGCTGAGATCATGCCACTGCACTCCAGCCTGGGTGACAGAGCAAGACTCCATCTGGGGGGAGAAAAAAACTATATTAGTCATAAACCAATTTATGACTTTGAAGACTAGTTTAAATATAAAGGAAAAAAATTAAGCATTTAAACATTTATACTGCCTTTCTCATATGACTTCTGCTTTAGGTTGAACCAAATAGTTAATGAGAGGAAGTTCTTCTTTATACAGGTCTTCCAGTTAATAAATGAAGTAGTTAGTAGGCCAATTGTGGTGGTGCATGCCTATAGTCCCAGCTACTCAGGAGGGTGGGGGTGGGAGGATCACTTGAGCCTAGGAGATTGAGGCTGCAGGGAGGTATGAACTTGTTACTAAACTCCAGCCTGGCCCATAGTTCAAAACCCCATCTCAAAAAACAACAACATAAAATTAATAAAGTAGTAAAAATATCACCATTTTGCAACACTTAGTAAGGTATGGATAGTAAACAGTGGTCATTAGTGGCCGCTAATATCAGAAAAAGACAACTAATGTGTGCCTCATAATGAAAGAACACAACATTATCTGTGAAACAGTTTGTTGTTTTTGGTCTTGAGGATCAGTGTCCTGTACAAGATGCTTTCTGATTATTAAGAAACCAGTACAGTTAAAGTATTGGAAAATTTAAGTAAGGTACAAAACTCTAAAAGTTTTTATTTTATTTTTTTCAGATTATACCTGTATCAATTAATAGCTTTTGATGTTTATACTAGAAAAGCACACAGATGCAGAGTTTACTGAATATTTTAACTCTTTTAATGCTACCATATGATGAGGTTTTAATTCTTGTACTCTGTTCAGTCTGGTGCCAGTAACCAGCCTTCTGGCAATGAAGGTCTTTTACGTACTCCTTCACACTGTTTCATACATGTTTCATGTCTTAAAACATAGTGAACTCTGAAGTTCTGTCAGTTCTGAAACTGATGATCTGATTATAATCTAGGACAAATGCCGGGTGGTTGTTTCCAATTCTGTCTGCTAGTCTCATCAGATAGTGCATGACTGCAGGGCATGAGTGCAGACCACGTTCTGTGTAGGGCTCCGTTTTTGCCCCTGTGCTTGTATTGTCCTCTTTGAGGGAAAGAAAAGTGGAAATCAAGTGCTGTTTGGGAGTTCCTGCTCTACTTGTTGAATAACTTATTTTTATGCCTCTAATTGGTACTCTCATATACCAAATCTGTCAGTTTACTATTAGAATACTCAGTGTTTTCTTTTTTTTTTTTTGTGAGGCAGTCTCACTGTGTTGCCCAGGCTGGAGTGCAGTGTTGCGATCTCAGCTCACTGCAACCTCTGCCTCCTGGATTCAAACGACTCTCATGCCTCAGCCTTTTGAGTAGCCAGGATTGAGTAACTGGGATTACAGGTGTGCACCACCACACCCAGCTAATTTTTGTATTTTTAGTAGAGATGGAGTTTCACCATGTTGGTCAGGCTGGTCTCAAACTCTTGACCTCAAGTGATCTACTACCTTGGCCTCTGAAAGAAAGATTATTGAAAAAAGAATGAATATTTTTAAAGAGCAGTTTTCAGGCATTTCTATTAGTAATAGCAGACTTGTTGGAATCTCTTCAAGTTATCATGTTTTTTGTTTTGTTTTGATTTCATTTAGACTGGTACGACTTTTCTCTTGTGTGTAATTGTTTTATTGCTGACAGTTTTATATGTTTTACTTCCACATAGTTGACTTCTTTCCTATCCTCTTTGAACAGAAAAGAAGCCCAGAAATGTTTCTGTGGATCAGCCAATTGCCGGGGTTACCTGGGAGGAGAAAACAGAGTCAGCATCAGAGCAGCAGGAGGGAAAATGAAGAAGGAACGATCTCGGAAGAAGGATTCAGTAAGTTTGCATTCTTCTTTCAACTTTCACAACAAAAAATTTAAAAAGGGAGGTGGCTTTTCTGATTAAAGGTTAAAAAGTCATACTACTGCCAGAAAAATCCAAGATCAGATGAAATGTTACCAAAAAAGAGATGCAACTGCTATTTTTGTTTCAGATTCATAGAGATTGGAATTGGGTACTGAAAACGATTACAGTATTCTTGAAAACACCTGGGCTAATAGTTGTTCAGATCCTTTAAAACTCTTAAGTACAAGTAAAACATTTATCTTTTCTCCACAGTGGCTCACTATGTCTGCTCTACGTTTCTAATCTTTTGTTACTGGTTTTTCTTTTGTTTGGTACTGTAAACTTTGAGTGTTCTTCACATCTCTGAAAACCCTCTTTTGAGTGAGAGGTAAGTTTTGAGAGGAAATAGGCAACCTAAGACTGAACCAGCGGTAGTCCCGGATGCTGTTTTTATTTAATGAAACAGTAGTTGATAGCCTTGTTTTGTACCCCGTCTTACCTGAGTTACCCCTGGGATGGGGTTGGAGTCGTTGGTGGGGAGTATCCTGTTACTAAGGGGACTATCAACTGTGAAAAGGAGTTTGTGTTGCTTAAAATATTCTCCTCCCTTTTTTGAGGATCCCTTTGCTAGATCACTGTTTCTCCAAAATGTGATCCTTGGATCACTTTCTTTAGAACCACCTGGCTGGATCCATAGTGAAAATACACATTTTTGGGCCAGTACCCAGACCTGTGAATCTTAGTGGAAGGGCTGAGGGTTTACTGGTGTTAGGAAATCCCCCTGTGATTCTTTTGCAGTTAGCTCCTTCCTGGACTTTTCAGGAACTTAGTACTCATAAGAATTATAGATGACAGCAATTTTTCGATTTAGATGGGGAGATAGAAGAAGACATGAGGGAGGCGATAAAGAGTATAATGGTTAAAAGGTAACATCAGTTTAGCACAAATTAATTTGAGGGAATTAAATATCAGAATCTGAATTCTGTTAGAAGATATAGATAACAAAAAGCATTGGAAAGGACCATTAAAAAAGCAGAAAAGGACAGTTTACATAACAAACACCTGTATTTATACCAGCCAACATGAACAAATATTCATTGGAAAGTCATGTGTTCTTTAGCTGTCTCTTTCTCTCTCTCGCTCTTTTTTTTTTTTAGAGGCACAGTCTCACTCTGTTGCCCAGGCTGGAGTGCAGTGGCACCATCTTGGCTCACTGTAACCTCTGCCACCTGGATTCAAGTGAGTCTTCTGCCTCAGCCTCCCAAGTAGTTGGGATTACAGGCACCTGCCACTGTGCCTGCTTAATTTTTGTATTTTTAGTAGAGACAGGGTTTTACCATCTTGGTCAGGCTGGTCTTGAACTCCTGACCTCATGATCCACCCACCGTGGTCTCCCAAAGTGCTGGGATTACAGGCATGAGCCACCGCGCCCGGCTTCTTTTTTAAAAAATGTATTTATTTTCAAATGGTTTGGCTTTTTTTTTTTTTTTTTTTTGAGACAAGGGCTTGCACTGTTCCACAGGCCAGAGTACAGTAGAGTGATCGCAGCTCATTACAACCTTGAACTTCTAGGCTCAAGTGACCCTCCCACCTTGGCCTCCCAAAGTACTGGTATAGGTGTGAACCACTGTGCCCAACTTTTTTTTTTTTTTTTTCTTTTGAGACAGAATCTCACTATTGCTTAGGCTGGAATTCAGTGATGTATTGATGTATTAGCTCATTTAATTCTCACAGTAAGCTCATAAATTAGGTAATGATTTTTCCTTTTTTACGGATAAGAACATATTAAGGCACAGAGAGGTTATAGTGTCATCCAAGTAGGTGATAGAAATGAGCTCCAGTCCAGCATCTTGTCTCTGCTCTTAACCATTATGTTAAACTACAGTCAAAACTGTAGACTGCGACTGCTCCTACCTCTGCTCCTACCTCTGAGACAACAATGGCCGTAACAGTAAATGTTTCTGCATTTTAGAACATACTGAATTGTTTTCGTGTAGAGTTTTAAACGTTTTTAGAAATGGTGTAATATGGCTGAGTGTGGTGGCTCTTGCCTGTAATCCCAGCACTTTAAACGTTTTTAGAAATGGTGTAATATGGCTGAGTGTGGTGGCTCTTGCCTGTAATCCCAGCACTTTGGGAGACCAAGGCAGGAGGACAGCTTGAGCCCAGGAGTTCAAGACCAGCCTAGGTAATATAGTGAGACCTCATCTGTATTTAAAAAAAAAAAAAAAGAAAGAAAGAAAAGAAAGAAATGATATAATACATATGTATTTGTGTGCATTTTTTACTCTTATTTTTGAAATTGATCCCTATTGATATATGTAGATGAACATTTATTTCTAACTGCTGTAATTTTTTTCTTTTTTAACTCCTGTATGATGGTCATTTGAAATTTTTTCATCATAGAGCAGTTTATTAACATATTTTCCTACTGATAAATACTTATGTTTCCAATTTTTGCTCTTAATTTCAATGGTGGTATCTTTGCACTTGTTTCTTTTGCACATATTTCTTTAAGATTTATCTATGGAAGTGTAGTCACTGGGTCATATATAGTCTGTTAGCTTTCTTCACTTGACTTTTACTGAACATTTTTGTTTAAACTCCAGTAAATTGCTTTTGTTGTTAACTCTTGTTTCATATAATTGATAGTTTACCAGAGCAGCCACAAAATGGTTATTAAACATGTTGATCTAAACTAGTATCTCCATAAAAACTTTCCAATGGCTGTTTCCTATTTTCAAAACTTACAGAATAAACACATTTTTAAAACTAATTTATTGATGAGAAGTGACCTTATTATGGATTAAAGGGTGGTATTATATCTGTATCATACCTCTGTTAGGTGGCTTTTCACCTTTCTGAGAAGATTTGATGATAACTTCAAGAAACTAAAGACTAGATATTTCTGTCTTTGGTTGGTTGTTTATATTCAGGTAATAGTGTCTATTTCAGGATAGGTCTTGGTGCCTATGGACTGAATTAGATGTAACTTGTATCCAGTCATTCCGTGGGCTACAATCATTCGTTGCTCCAGATATGAATTTGAAGTTTTTCTGGAACAAGAATGTTTTGGGTGAGACTTAGCCCAGATAGAGGAATGACCCAGAATGAACCTAGGTTCCTAGAATGATGTGAAAGATCATTTGCCCTTGACTCTATTGCAGAGGTTAACTCTACTTTAATTTTACTTGGATTATTTCCTGTGGAAATTCCCCTTTTGCATGCCTAGATTCTGAGTTCTGGTCAGTTACAGTTGAGCAGAATCACAGAATTCAACTCTTTTGAACTCACAAGATTGAGCCTTGGGAATTTCTTTGGGTAAAGGATACCATGGAAAGGACAAGATAGCAGTTTAGAATACAGTTTTGCATGTATAAACTGTTGACAAGATGTTAATAATGACTGCACTGTAATCTGCATCCCCCATGTTACCTCTTGATTGCTAAACATATTTTATCCTTGTTCTTACAATTGCATCTGTATACAGCTTATCTCCTTAACAAAACTATTAAGTACTTCCAGGACAGGTGATTATCTTCTTTGGGTATGTCACACACTAGGTACTTAGTTACTTACTTAATGGAAGTGTAATGAATCCCATAAAATCTAATACTTTTTATGATACTAACAGAAAATAGTCTGAAACTTTCCTTATTCTGTATTGTTTGAGTTTTTGAAACAGATCAATAGTAATTAATTTACATAATGGGATGAAAGGCCACTTGAGTGAAAGGAAATGTTTATTTTCTACTCATAACAAATGAATACTACTATCCAGAATATACATAAATAAGTGTAACTAGTTTCCTGTTGTTAAGAAAAGAACAGCCAGTACAAAAGAAAAATAGACAACTTCCAGAGATACTTTACTAATTCAAGTAGCCAATAAACATGGAAAGATGTTCAACCTGATTAGTAATCGGGAATGCAAATTAAAATTACTATTTGATGTCATTTATACACTCAACAGATTGATAAAAATTAAGTTCCATAGTACATAAGAACACCAGATCTCATACACTGTCAGTGGAGGTTGTAAGTGGAGAACAACCACTTCTGAAACATTTTGACATTATTTACTGAAGTTGAAAGAGCATATACCATATGAGCCAGCAGTTCCTGGGTGTATAAGTAGAGAGGAACTAGCTATAATGTGTATCAGAAGTCACAACAGCACTGCTTGTAATACTAAAAAAAGTAGAGCTAACTCAAATATCCATTAACATAGAGTGGATAAATTATAATAAAAGAAATCATCATGAAAATAAACTGGCTGCATACAATAACATGGATAACTGCTAAAATGTAAGATTGAGTGAAAGAAGCATGGCAAAATATTTTGTCCAGTATGATTTCATTTCCATAAAGATCAAAAATAAACGAAATTTTATATACCTATATAACCTGCACATTCTTGCACATGTATCCCAGAACTTAAAGTAAAAAAGAAAAAAAGGAATAAGGGAGCAAGGACAAGATTGAACCTTTCATTCAAATACCTTTAGCTTCCATTACCAAAAAAAAAAAAAAAAATTTAATATTTAGGAATTTGCATATGGATAATAAACCTATAAAGAATAACTGTTTCTTAAAATGTTAGGATAAGTTATCTCTAAAGCACGGGAAGGGTTGCTGTTGTAACTAGAAAGCGGTAGGTACATGGGGCACTACAGGAACGCTGGCAGTATTCTGTTTTTTAAATTTACCTGGATGGTGGCTGTATGGGTGTTGCTTGCCTGTTTATTAAACCTATTTACTGTTTATATACTTTTCTGTATATATATGTATACTGTATGTTGTATTCCATCAAAAAGTATTTATAATGCTACTTAGATCCCTTAGTGCCAAAAATATTAAAGGATTAAAAAATATCTTGCAATGATTAGGTACTTAACAGAATAAATTTTCAAGTACTATGGAATTCTGCATATATATATTTTATATATATAAATATATATTTATAGTAAATATATAGACTATATATTAATTATATTTAAATATGTATTTAATATATACATATATATATTTACTGTATAGAAATTTTCTTTCCTTCTTTCCCTCCCTCCCTCCTTCCTTCTTTCTTTCGGAGTTTAACTCTGTCATCCAGGCTGACTGGAGTGCAATGGCTCGATCTCAGCTCACCGTAACCTCTGCCTCCCAGGTTCAAGTGATTCTTCTGTCTCAGTCTCCTGAGTAGCTGGGATTACAGGCACCCACCATCATGCTTGGCTAATTTTTATGTTTTTAGTAGAGACTGGGTTTTATTATCTTGGCCAGACTGGTCTTGAACTCCTGACCTCAGGTGATCATCCTACCTTGGCCTCCCAAAGTGCTGGGATTACAGACATGAGCCACCATGGCCGGCCTAATTTTTGTATTTTTAGTAGAGGTGGGATTTCACCATGTTTGCCAGGCTGGCTTTAACTCCTGGCCTCAGGTGATCTGCCTGCCTTGGCCTCCCAAGTCTTGGGATTACAAGTGTAAGCCACTGCACCTGGCCAAAAATCTCATTTTTTAGCACTGTGAATATTTGCATCTCAAAACTCTTGTCAAAAGCAGTATTCTAGCTGTCACAGGTGAGGGGGAAAGTAGAATTTTAAAGCCCTTGGACTCTTCTAATACCATAGAATTTGGGACACAGGAAGGTTAACATTTAAGATATGCAAGGAAAAGATATCTTTAATGAAATTGTCTTTCTTGGATTAAGACAACTTTAAATTGGTGTTTCTGTTTATGTATTTATTCAGAAACTTAAATGGTATTGGAAATGAAAAAGAATGAACCTTAAATGTACAAGAAAGAAACATGGGTTTGAGTGTCTAAATCCTCTCGCAGGCAGCACTTTATATTTTCTCATTTATTCTTGTTCTTTACCAGAATACGAGTTTTCAGGTATAATATGAAATAAAAATGTTCAGTGCCTTGCCTAAAATTATATTAAGAGGATAAATAGCTAGTTAAGTAAAAGAAAAAAAACAGAAAATTTTCTTAAGATTCTTTCCTTTTAGTCTTGTTTTTCTCTAAATCATTTTATTCTAGACTTTTATCATTTATTGCTAAGTTTTAATACTGTCTGTATGTCTGCTTCTTAGTCTCTTATCTAGTCTAAATTTTATTATGTTATTGGCACATAAATTATTCCCAAATTCCACTTTGATTATATTATTGCCCTGTTCAGGATCCTGTTCAGGTTTTACCAAATTCAAGTTATTTTATGTTACGTTGATTGAGATCTTCTAATCTAACACCAGTCTTTTATTTTTTATTTTTTTTGAGACAGAGTCTAGCTCTCTCGCCAAGGCTAGAGTATAGTGGGACAATCTCTGCTCACTACCACCTCCACCTCTTCAGTTCAAGCTATTCTCCTGCCTCCGCCTCCTTGGTAGCCGGGTACTGCAGGCTCCCACCACCACACCTGGCTAATTTTTGTATTTTTATTAGAGATAGAATTTCACCATGTTGGCCAGGCTAGTCTGGAACTCCTGACCTCAGGTGATCCGCCTGCCTCGTCCTTTCAAAGTGCTGGGATTGCAGGCGTGAGCCACCGTATCTGGCCGTCTTTTTTTGGTATGGTTTTTCCTAGGCCCTCACCATGCCTTATCTGTTCCAGCTTTTCTGACCTATGCACTATCATAATTTCCCATTTTCCTTTGTTCATACTTTTCCAATTACTTTGCTTACCTTTTCCTCTTGTCTTTAATCTTACCTATTTCTATTCTCATTTCTGTGATTTATTCTAATTACTCCCTTACTTAGGCCTCCTAGGTTTTATAACATTAACATTTACAGTTAATGTTTCCTTCTTTGGTTTCATATGAATTAATTTAATTTCCCCAATAACACATTCTTTGAAAGCATCTTTATATCCTGTAACTGCCATAATGCAGAACTGGAAATAACCTTTGGTAGGTTGATTCCCCACCCTCTCATCAATTATTTACATTTAATATTTAAAATATTCAAAGAATATACATGTTATAAGCCATAAATATAAAATCTTTGTTAGTGCTTCTCTGCTTTTTTCTCCCTGCCTAACAGTTACCACTGTTGTACATTTTGGGTCTTACTTCCTTGCCTTTTTTTTGAGGCAGCATTTCACTGTGTCACCCAGGCTGGAGTGCAGTGGCAAAATTCTAGCTCACTACAGCCTCAGTCTCCTGGGCTCAAGTGATCCTTCAGCCTCAGCCTCCTGAGTAGCTGAGACTATAGGGACCTGCTACCACACCCAGCTAATGTTTTTTATTTTTAGTAAAGATGAGGTCTGGCTGTGTTTCTCAGGCTGGTCTTGAACTCCTGAGCTCAAGCAATCCTCCTTGCCTCGGCATTCAAAGTGCTGGGATTACAAGTGTGAGCCACTGTTCCCGGTCATCCCTACTTGTTTAAAAGCAGATTTTCACATATGTATCATTAAAAAGTTTGGCTTAGAGATGCATAAAAATGGATAAATATAGCATGTAATTGTCTGGAAGTTGTTGTTCTTAATGACTTTTAAATTTTTATTTTTATTTTTTGAGACAGATACTTGCTCTTATTGCCCAGGCCACAGTGCAGTGGCACAGTCTCGGCTGACTGCAACCTCCACCTCCTGGGTTCAAACAGTTCTCCTGCCTCAGCCTCCCGAGTAGCTGGGATTACAGGCATGTGCTACCACACCCGGCTACTTTTGTAATTTTAGTAGAGACGGGGTTTCACCATATTGGCCAGGCTGGTCTCGAACTCCTGACCTCAGGTGATCTGCCCGCCTCAGCCTCCCAAAGTGTTGGGATTACAGGCGTGAGCCACTGCTCCCGGTCCTTAATGGCATATTTTTAAGATTGATGGATGTTGTTGCATTTGGCTGTACTTGATTCCTGTCACTGTGATATTATATTTCTTTGAATGAACAGGGCAGTTTATCCAACTTATACAAATATTTGGGTTGTTGGCAGTTTTTTGCTATTACAACTGTTGCTTCAATGACCATTCTTAGGAATCTCCAGGTACACATGTCAGAATTTCTCTAGAGTTTATTCTGATAAGTAGAATTTCTGTGCATGGGGATACAACTATTTTATTTTTCAAGCTAATACTTTGTTTTTTTCTGAAGCAACCTGCCCCCATCAGCTGGGTCATTCATATGGAGACATCGTAACAAAGTCATTATACATTATATTGTATAACTTATATAAGTTTGAGGGAGATACATCTCACACAGCAGCATGAAAACCCAATCATCATTTATGAACCATAAAGGATCTCTGAAGTACTTTTGGTTTAATATAATTTGTTCATGGTATCCCATAAGGGCAGGTTTTTCTGTTTTGGTTCATTGCAAATCTCCACCACCTAGAATTTTACCTGACTCATAATAAGTTCTTGGTACGTATTTGATGAGTGATGAAATGCGTTTGAAATGTATCATACCAATTTATGCTTTCATCAACAGTAGACAATATTATCAGCCTTCTTAATTTTTTCCTCAGTCTAGTACCATGGTTTCCCAGTTTGGTCTTAATTTCTGTTTTCCTGATAACTGATAAGGTTGAGCAACTTTTTGAGTTGCTTGGTTTTGTTGTTGTTGTTGTTGTTGTTGTTTTATAACAAAGTATTTTTATTTGCTGTGGTAGGTGGATGGAGAGCTAGAAGCTCTGATGGAAAATGGTGAGGGTCTCTCTGATAAAAACCAAGTGCTCAGCTTATCCCCGGCTAATGGTTCGAATTGAAACTTTGGAGCAGAAACTTACCTGTCTGGAGCTCATACAGGTGAGCAATTTGATGTTTATTTTTTATTTCTGGTTTTAGGGGTGGGAATGAATGAATGCAGATGAATGAAGAAGGAATAATTCTGATAAAGGCTAATCTTATTTGTTATTTATTATTTTGTTATTTTTATTTTTATTTATTTTTTGAGGTGGAGTCTTGCTCTGTCATCTAGGCTGGAGTGCAGTGGCACAATCTTGGCTCACTGCAACCTCTGTCTCCTGGGTTCAAATGATACTCCTGCCTCAGCCTCCTGAGTAGCTGGGATTACAGGCGTCTGCCACCATGCCTGGGTAATTTTTGTATTTTTTTTTTTTTGTTGTTAGAGATGGGGTTCCATGTTGGCCAGGCTGGTGTCGAACTCCTGACCTCAGATAATCCATCTGCCTCGGCCTCCCAAATGCCGGGATTACAGGCATGAGCCACCACGGCAGGCCAATCTTACTTTTTAAATGGCTATGTGAGTTGTGTATGACTTTCAAAGCTTATATCGTATTCTTTAAAATGGCTAAAGGGTTCAGTCTCATTTAATCTATTAGTACAGGGATCCCCCAGTCCCCAGGCCATGGGCTGGTTAGGAATGGGGCCACACAGTAGGAGGTGAGTGAGCATTACCGCCTGAGCTCCACTGCTGTCAGATCAGCAGCGGCATTTGATTCTCATAGGAGCATGGACTCTATTGTGAACTGCACATTCGTGAGATCTAGGTTGTACACTCCTTACAAGAATCTAATGCCTGATGATTTGAGGTGGAGCAGTTTCATCCTGAAACCATCCCCCACCCAGTTCATTGAAAAATTGTCTTCCATGAAACTGGTCCCTGGTGCCAAAAAGGTTGGGACCACGGCCATTAGTAGACCTGATTTGCTTTCTCTCTATATTCAAAGAATGTGGTGGCTTTGTTTTTCTTTTTAAATATAATAATTCATTACACTTAGCATAGCTTTTTATTCTCCAATTACTACATGGTCTCAAAGCACGAAATTTTAACAGTAGTCTTATTTATACCAGTTTATTAAGTATGCCATAAGATGTTAGATAACAAAAAATGATTTTTTTTTAGGGTCTTGCTCTGTTGCCTAGGCTGGAATGCAGTTGTGCAATCATAGCTCACTGCAGCCTTGAAATTCTGGGCTCAAGTTATCTTCCTGCCTCAGTTGCCTGAGTAGCTAGGACTATAGGCATACACCACCACATCCAGCTAATTTTTATTTTTATATTTTTGTAGAGTTAAGGTTCTTGCTATTTTGCCCAGGCTGGTCTTGAACTCCTGGCCTCAAGCAGTCCCTCCCTCTTCCACCTTCCAAAGTGCTGGGATTATAGTCATAAGCCACGGTTTAAAAAACCATGATGATTAAAAAAAAAAAAAAAAAAAAAACAGGAAAAAGAGGCCTTTTCAACAATCATCTGAAAAGGGAGAGAAGAAAGAATTATTTAAGGACTAATTTTTATGGTTTTAGCTTTATTTAAAAATGTTACATGCAATTTTTTCTTAGTTCTTCAGAATTTATTTTTATTATAAATGACCTAATATTTGTATAATTTTCTACTTTAGTAAAATCCCAGTTGACTGGCTATATTTTATGTATCAGAGAAGATTATAATCTTCAAAGCATTTGTTGTACAGTTGTATTTAGGTTAATGAAAATAGAGTTTCTAGAGTTTTTTTTTTTGTGAATATACGTGAACTCTATAATGTGTAATATGTAAGTGAACTCTTCTTGGGTTCTTTGTAATACTCTGGTATTGCCTCTCAATACCCTTTATCCTGTCTCCCTTCCCTAATGAAAGAACACACACTCACAGTCCTGCCTGAAGTCCTTTCTGGAACGTCATGGGCTGTCTTTGTTGTGGATCTGGATGGCAGAGCTAGGTGATGGCCGGGAAAGTAACCAGAAGCTTCAGGAAGAGGTCAGTTCACATTTGGCTTGCTTGGTTCTTAAGACCACTATATTGATTGCTTAGGTTGTGGGTATGTGATAATATCAGTAATTATGAATGTAGCACTATATTTATCACTGGTATTAAGTAATCAAATGATTTTATCATCTCAGTATCATTCCTTTAACTATCTAACCATACATACACCTTGTTAGTAGTTTGTCCCATGGTTTTCCTATAGTATGTTTTTAAAGTTGGTACTACATAGTGGGGAACTACAAGAGCAAGATATAAAAACAACAACAACAACAATATAGTTAAGTGAAAGATTCAGTTCGTTGTTAAAACCAGAGTTTTCAGGAAGTCGTATAAAATTTGAATTCTGGGGGGCCTAAAGAATTGGTAAAGATCTGAATTCTCCATGATAACAGTATGAACATTTTGAGGAATCTTTTAAATAAGTGTTTTAAAAGATCTAAGTAAAGGTTCATTGGCAGCATTGTTAGTGGACTTATGATGTCTTTACCTTTTTATGAAATTAATAATCTTTTCTAACTTTCTAATTTGTAATATAATCCTGACGTCATTTATTTAATAAAACACTTTTAAAATCAAACAAACAAAAAGGAATGGGCAGATAAGTAATTGTTCTTGCCTCCATCCTTCTCCCAGGACATCTGGCTTGAGGAAATTGAGGAAGCCCTGGGATTTCTGTGGAACTACACTGAGGAATAAGTCAGAAAAGATACTTGGATTTCAGAATGAGGGAGGTTGTCTAAAAATGAGGAGAGGATCTCTCTTTGCTAGATAGCTGTTTATCAAAAGCTGAAGAGATGTCTGCATTTTTGTGTGTGTGACAGACATCATTTAAATATGTTATTACATAACTCCCAAGTCCATATCACAGGCACTTGGTGAACTTTTTAAGAAAAGATACCCAGAATTGGTGCAGTAGTGTATATGTTTAAAAAGCTACCCAGGTTTGGGAACTACTGGTAGAGAATATTGATCAGTCCTATTTGATGTTGTGATGTTGCTCCACATTTTGTTCTTGCTGGTCAATCTTATTATTAAAAGGTTTTCTTAGGCTGGGCACGGTGGCTTATACCTGTAATCCCAACACTGAGAGGCTGAGGCAGGCAGATTACTTGAGGTCAGGAGTTCAAGACCAGCCTGGCCAACATGGTGAAATGCCATCTCTGCAAAAATACAAAAATTAGCTGGGCGTTGTGGTGGGCACCTGTAATTTCAGTTACTCAGGAGGCTGAGGCAGGAGAATCACTTGAACCTGGGAGGCGGGGGTTACATTAAGCAGAGATCGCGCCATTGCATTCCAGCCTGGGTGACAGAGCGAGACTCTGTCTCAAAAAAAAAAAAAATTCTTCTTAAGGAAAATAATATTATGATTTTTAAATATGCTTGTGTTTATACAGAGATGTAGGTTTTAATTTAATAAAACAGTAGCAAAACTGCCCTACTCTTGCGGAAATAGATTCTGAGTCCCATCCAGAGGTTTAAAAAGTCAAATGTAGGCCGGGCTTGGTGGCCTGTAATCCCAGCACTTTGGGAGGCCAAGGTGGGCGGATCACCTGAAGTTAGGAGTTCGAGGCCAGCCTGACCAACATGGTGAAACCCCGTCTCTACTAAAAAAAAAAAAAAAAAAAAAAATTACAAATTACCCGGGCACGGTGGTACATCACTGTAATACCAGCTACTCAAGAGTCTGAGGCAAGAGAATTGCTTGAACCAGGGAGCCAGTTGCAGTGAACCAAGATCATACCATTGCACTGCAGCCTGGGCAACAAGAATGAAACTCCGTCTCAAAAAAAAAAAAAAAAAAAAAAAAGTCAACTGTAGCCAGGCACGGTAGCTCATGCTGGTAATCCCAGCACTTTGAGAGGCCGAGGTAGGTGGATCACTTGAGGTCAGGTGTTTGAGACCAGCTTGGCCAACATGGTGAAACCCCATCTCTACTAAAAATACAACGATTGGCCGGGTGTGGCAGTGAGCACCTGTAATCCCAGCTACTTGGGAGGCTGAGACAGGAGAAATGCTTGAACCCGGGAGGTGGAGGTTGCATTGAGGCAGGATCATGCCATTGCATTACAGCCTGGGTGACAGAGCAAGACTCTGTCTCCAAAAAAAAAAAAGTCAACTCTACAAAGTGATTTAATTTTTTTTGTGTTTAATCAGATTATAAAGACTTTGGAACACTTGCCCATTCCTACTAAAAATATGTTGGAGGAAAGCAAAGTACTTCCAATTATTCAACGCTGGTCTCAGACGAAGACTGCTGTCCCTCCATTGAGTGAAGGAGATGGGTATTCTAGTGAGAATACATCGCGTGCTCACACACCACTCAACACACCTGATCCTTCCACGAAGCTGATCACAGAAGCTGACACAGACACTCCCAAGAAACTCATGTTTCGCAGACTTAAAATTATAAGTGAAAATAGCATGGACAGTGCAATCTCTGATGCAACCAGTGAGCTAGAAGGCAAGGATGGCAAAGAGGATCTTGATCCATTAGAAAATGTCCCTGTAGAGGAAGAGGAAGAGTTGCAGTCACAACAGCTACTCCCACAACAGCTGCCTGAATGCAAAGTTGATAGTGAAACCAGCGTAGAGGCCAGTAAGTTACCTACATCTGAACCAGAAGCTGATGCTGAAATAGAGCCCAAAGAGAGCAATGGCACAAAACTAGAAGAACCTATTAATGAAGAAACACCATCCCAAGATGAAGAGGAGGGTGTGTCTGATGTGGAGAGTGAAAGGAGCCAAGAACAGCCAGATAAAACAGTGGATATAAGTGATTTGGCCACCAAACTCCTGGACAGTTGGAAAGACCTAAAGGTAAGGAAGCATCTTTTATTTATTTCAACTTGAATTACCCAGGTTTAGAGTTCTACAAACCTAAGTCAAATTAACTACTTTTTAAAGCCATGCATATTTCTGAAAAATGGAATACTGTCTCTCTTACTGTCCATTTATAAGTGTCTCAAACATCCTGTAAACCGTAGCAAGAGTCATATTAGCCAAACTAATATATAGATGTCCCCCTCTTCTCTCACTTAGAAAAGTTTATAACAGTAGCGAGTCCAGTCATTTAAGTGCTCTTCACATTAAAAACAAAAATCCTTTGAGTAGCAAACTTAGGATTCTATTTGTAATGAGAAAAAATTAGTGTTTTAATTTATTGGAAATCAGTTGTATTAATGGAAAATTAAAAATCAGTTGGAAAACTAAGGTAATTTAGCAGCTTATTAAAAATGATTGAATGTAAATTTTCATTTTAGAAAAACAACTTTATGGAACTAGTTGGTATTCACTTCTGTTGTTTCTGAAATAGGCCTTTTCTTAAATGCCTATTTCTTTGGACAAAGAGGAAAAATAGAAAAATCTGAAACTCTTATGCCTGTTACATACATAGTCTCTTGTTGAAGAATGTAGCAAGATGTGCAGGGTTTGCTTTGCAGAAAACCCAGACTGAGTCTTGGATAAACACAAGGGTGAATAACAGGATAAACCTAGAAGAGGTGTGGTACATTTCATTTGTAAGTGATGGACTTGGGATCCACGTCTTGAGGACCCTGTGGGAACAGGTTACTTACTAGGTTCTTTTTCTCTATTCCTCCTTTCTTCTGCCAGAGATGAAGCAATCAAATAAATCAGCAATCCTGACTTATTTGCAGCAAGATGAACACCTGAGTCCTCCCTGCCCCTAATTATGATGACAAAGCTCACCCCATTAGATCCTGTGATTTGACCCAGTGAAATTAGCCTTTAACACTGAGCAAAATGAGTAGTTGGTGGTTATGTACTGTGCTTCCTCATTTACTGTGTTAGGACCCTTCTTTAAGTATGTTGTGGTTTCAGCTCTTGTTTACCCATCTGAGCTCTACGTTCCTTTCATCACTTACAATTCAGTATAAACTCAGCCTTATTATGTCTTATGAAACCAGGCCTTTTTCTAAATATAAAAGGAAGGGTTCTTAGTAAATCTGCTTATGAAGTCAGTATGTGAACTGTAGGAATCAGAATTGCAGTTAATTGAAAGAAGTGCTGGGATAGTCACTTGATGGATTTTTATTTAAGGCCTGCTTTGTGTCAGCACAGAAATCCCTAAAAGAAGTCCCTCTTGAGTTTGGAGGCTGCTAGTGGGGCCTGTTAAGAAGCTCAGTTAAGAAGGTGGAGATGAAGACAAGTACACAAAGGGACACAGAAAAGGCCTTTACGGCTGTAGTTTAATAGAAGGAGAATACTTCTAGTAGGGTTGTAGACCCAGTAGTTTACTTTTGCCGGAGAAGTCTGTGGTTGACATTATTTTTAAAAACTGCTAAGATGTAATCATTGTAAAGCTGTCTTAAAATCTGGAAAAAGTAAATATTCTTGTTTCTCTGGATGGTAGTTGGTTTCTGTAATTGTAATGGTATGAATTACTCTATAGGATATACTTAACCCAGTTAGATGTAACTGTGGTAATTTAAACTCACACCCTGGACACACAGTCCTACCAAATTGTTTCTTCCCCTTCTTTATATCTTCCCACTCCTATCTGAAACATCAAAGCAATTTTATAATACTATGTAGCTTGATGATCCTCTTGATTTCAGGTTTAAAACTTTATTTGTACTTAAAATATATCCTTCTTATCCTTCATACTTTGGATTTTTCCTAATTCTTAGTGTCAAGGGAGCCATTAAGGAAAACTCTTCTTTCTTCTTCAAACTTTAGTTTGCTCTGGAATCATTACCCATCTAGAATTGTATTATTGAGAAATGTTTTTACTTGACTGTGAACTGTGATGTTTTGTTATACATTAGTGCTGGGGTTCTTCATTCATTCATTATTCTAATTAACATTTACTATGGCTCTGATTTCAAAACTGTGATGATAGTGGTTCTTAATAAAACCAAACAGAAACATAGATAGCATTTAACCAGAAGTCTGAAATCCGTAATCCATAATTTGAACATGTTTTAGAGAAACACATTGACTTGATGTGATTACTATATATCCATACTATCCCGGCATTGAAAGAGTTAACTACTTCTGTCTGACTTCCACCTATGTGTTTGCGTAGACATTGGCTGAAAAGAAAATGTCTTATTCAGCCAACCTTTATTAGGCACCTATTGTCAAACATTGTGTTAGTTGCTGATCTTAATTCCAAGATCATACTAAAAAGCATTGGTCTAAGATTGTGGTTATGACCATTTCAAGTTTTCCTGACCAACTGGGGGCCACCATAACATTGCTGGACATGTGTTCCCCTTGGCTTTTCTACACACTGGATGGAGTGAAGAACAGAAGGGGATTGCTTCAGATTCCTTAATCTTGTTTTGCTGTGATGGCAGACTATGGGAATCATCGGTAAACGAAGGAGGGTGGGAGGGAAGGGGATGAAGCTTCATGAATTCATGAATTACTCTTTGTCCTCCCAGATCTGATGATGATCCCCCTTGTAACTTGAACCATTTCCATCTAGCTTCTCAGGGCAGCAAGGAGCTTGTTAACATCACCAGCTGACCATGTGTCTCCTTTTCTCAACTCCATTTCCAACTTCGTGCTGAAGAAAAACAAGAACCTAGCGAGCATTCTGTGAAGAAACAGGAAGATGGTTGGGAAGTTGGATGATGCATGAAAAATATAATAGGTGAAAAGAGGACAGAGGTGGTTAGCTCACTGGCGCCGGCGTTATTTTGGTGCGTCCATTGCCGACAATGGATGTCGTTCCGGGAAAATCCCTACTTCTGGCCAGAAAGGATTAAGTGAGCTACTTTTTCTATACCTATATACACAGGACCACTGCCTTGACTCCACAAGGCTTACACATTTTGACTCCTAAAGTGGACCTCAACCAGAAACATCACCTAGCACATTGCAAATTATGAGCATGTATTTATTTTCATGTGCAAATTTGCTGGGCTACATTTTCAGCAGGGATATGTGCATATATTTCTGTTTGCAAAAGAAATTGTTGCGTATCACCTCTCATGCTGAAAATATACCCTAGACTTCATAGGGCAAAACAGCTGGTTACCAGTGGTGACTAAGTGTAACTTGACTGGACTATCTTCATTTGGATCATAAGAAGAGGAGGTAAGGTTCCTGTGAACTTGGCAATTTCAGTTGCCATTAAATATCAAGAAATTGTAATGGTTAGTGATTCCAGAGCCTCTTATAAACAATTAGATTATAGGATGTGCATCTCTCCTTAGAGTGAAGTCTGAGTATTTCCATTTGCATCTGGATTTAGGTGATTTAGGGACAAAATTACCTACATGTGATAAGTTGAACTCTTCCTAATGACTACTCTTATTCTTCTCTTATTTCATCTTTATCTCAAGACATTATCTTTAATTCAGCAAATCAAGTATTTGCCCAGAAAGCTATATATTAAAACTCTCTATGAAAAGTTAAAACATAGAGTTGCCTAAACTCAGAAGCTTTGAGTCACTGCTTGGAATTTCACTTCATCGCTAATATTGTATGTGAAATCTGCTGTGTAACATTTGAAAATGAAATTATGTGTCCTGGATTTTTGTGATAATTTTTGAATTCTTATTAGAGTAAGATTATTCTATATCCATAAGGATTAATATTATCCTTTAAAAAAAATTAGAATTGCCCCTGAAGAATGCTATTTTAGATATAGCAACATTGAAATTTTTAAATAAATGTCTCATTTGGTAAAAGGCAAAAATGGTCTAAAATTTATTAATGGTCCATTTTGTAAACACATACTTTCATCCAAATCAAGGGTTGGCCAAATCTGCCTTGCTGCCTGTTTTTGTAAATAAAATTTTCTTCGAAACAGCCATATTCATTCATTTATGTATTATCATCTATGGCTGCTTTTGTACTGTAGTGGTAGAGTTGAATAGTTGTGACAGACACTGGATGGCCCATAAAGCCTAAATATTTACTGTCTTGTCCTTTACAGAAAAAGTTTGCCAACACCTGCTCTAAAAGATAAAGTGCAGAATCTGGCTGCTCTAAACATTCTGGTTTTGAATGAAGTCATTTTCACTTTACTCTTTTGGGTGAGCTCTTAATTCTGTTTCCCTAAAGACATAATGATCATGTTTCTATTGCTGCCCATGAAATTAGTTTCTTTTTTTAAATCTTGACTCTGTTTAGGAAGTGATTTGGATGTTAGACTATCTTGAGAGGCGGGAGGGTATATACATTATAAAATTTCCAAGCTAGAAATGATCATTAAGGAATGTTGTTATTCCCTTAAGACTGTGACCAAGTCAGTCAGAAACTTGAGACTGTTCTAGTATAGATGTAGGTAGTATAATTTAAGTCTTATAGTAACCATATGAAAACACATACGTTTTCTTTCTTAATATTTTAAACTTTTAATTATGATATAATTTCAGGCTTAATGAAAAAGTGCAAGAACAATATTCTGTACATATTCTACATGTTACACGCATTCTAGCGACAAGTCTAGAGAAAATTCAGTGAAAAATTCCTCTAAACTTTTCACTGAGATACCCTAGTGTTAACATTTTACCAAATTTTTTTTTTATCATTTTCTGTTTCTAAACTTTAAAAAAGTAAGTTACAGCAAAGGTGGGCAGATTGTTTGAGCCCAGGAGTTCAAGACCAGCCTGGGCAACATAGCAAAACCCCATGTCTACAAAAAATAAAAAATTAGCCAGACATGGTGGCACGCGCCTGTAGTGCTAGCTCCTTGGGAGGCTAAGGAAGGAGGATTGCTTGAGCCCAGGAGATTGAGGCTACAGTGATCCATGATGGTGCCACTGCACTCCAGCCTGGGTGACAGAGTGAGACTTTGTTTCTAAAAAAAAAAAAGAAAAAAAATTCAAAAAACCTAAGTTATAGATATGATGCCTCTGGATATTATGTGTGTATTTCCTAAAACCTAGGATATTTTCCTATGTAACTTTAGTGTACTTATCAAAATCAGCAAATTACAGTGATAAAATACTATAATCAATAGACCTCTTCAGATTTTGCCAGTTCACAAAATGGTCTTTCTGGCCTTTATAGGGAAAAAAAAAAAAAAGGGCTGAGAATATGGGAGCAAGCATTACATTGAGTTGTATGTCTCTTTAGTGTTCTTTAAAATAGTTCTTCAGTCTGCCTTTATTTTTAATAAAGTTCACATTTTAAAGTATTTTTGAATTTTTGTAGAATATCCCTTTGTTGGGTTTATCCCTCTGTTTCCTTTGTTTGGATTCAGGTATACATTTTTTTGTCAGGAATATTACAGTAGTGTTCTTCACATTGTACTGAATTGTCCCTTTACTAGCATTGTCAGCTTTGATCACTCGATTAAGGTATAGTATGCCAGACTTCTCCAATGTAAAGTTACTATTTTTCCATTTATAATTAAAAAGCATCAAAATATAAAAAATAAAAAATATATAATTAAAAAGCATCATGTATGAGCAACTTTGGAAATATGTAAATATTCTGTTTTTCATAAAATTTATCCATTAGATTTAGCATCCAGTGATTTGCCTGAATTACTTATTACCATGTGGTTGACAAATGGTGATTTTCTAATTCATCATTCTTTCTACTTTGTTTATTGGACATTCTTTTGTAAGCAAGACCTTCACTTGTTCTCCTGTTTGTTCATTGATTTATGCTATTTTACTCATAGATTCTTATTTTATCCAGTCGATTATGATCCATTAACTTCATTATTTACTTGATTCCTTCATTGTCCTATATTTGGCCAGTAGAAGCCCTTTCATGTTGGCTTTTGTGTCATTCTGACACGTCTCCATTATTTTCTTTTACTTTTTTGGTACAATATGCTGTTGCAGGCTTATCTTGTACTGTCCCATCCCTAGCCCTAGAATTGGTCATTTCTTCAAGAAGCTCTTGTTCCTCATGTTGGGAACTGTTTTGAAACCAGTATCTGGATTCTAGATAAAGTCATCGATACTGGGACATTGTTTCTAGGACCTGTCAGCAGACTGTATAAAGTGTGTGTGTGTGTGTGTGTGTGTGTGTGTGTGTGTGTGTATGTGTGTGTGTGTATAGTGTGTTGTGTGTGTGTGTATGTATCAGTGAACATGTATGTACACACAGTGTACTTCACCACTCTGTTATCTGTCATTTCTGTTTCCATCTGTTAATCTGACACTATGCCCTCCTTTGAATCTTTTGAGATTCTTTCTGTGACTCTCCTCTCATTGTTCTTTTGCCTATTCCTTAAAAAGTTGTATTTCTTGGGGCACCTGAGATTTATTTTGTTCTACGTGTTAAATAGGGCACAACAGCCTGGGTGTAGTGGCTCACACCTGTAATCCCAGCACTTTGGGAGGCCGAGGCAGGTGGATCACCTGAGGTTAGCAGTTCAAGACCAGCCTGGCCAACATAGTGAAATCCTGTCTCTACAAAAATTAGCTGGGCATGATGGCAGGTTCCTGTAATCCCAGCTACTCAGGAGGCTGAGGAGGGAGAATCGCTTGAACCTAATAGGTGGAGGTTAGAGTCAGCTGAGATCACACAATTGCACTCCAGCCTGGGTGACAGAGCGAGACTCTGTCTCTAAATAAGTAAATAAGGTACAATGTCTCTTCTTTGCCACTTTTAATTCAGACCCCTGCCATTTCTTATACTTTTGCAACATTTATCCTTCTTGCTCTCATTCTTTTCCCCTTTCATGGAATCCTTCAGTATTATCTTTTAAAAACACAGATGTGATTAACAGGAACCTCTAGTAGCATCTCAGAGACTCCATTACTCCAAGAACAAAGCCTTTAGTGTATGATAGAGAAGGTAATTCCATGTCTGTTTAAACTTCTTGCCTAGCAGTTTCTCTTTACACACTCGGTGCATGAGGCACAACAGTCATACATATTCACCTCTTCGTGTCCTTGAACATACTGTTCTCCTTGCTTGGAATACCTTTTTTTTTTTTTAAATGAGTTGCAGTTCATGATTTGTCCCTTTCTGTACTTCTATAATGTAATAGTCTTAACTGATTACTAAAATTACTTGTGTAGATGCTTGTTTCCCCTCACTAGACTATGGAATTGCTTCCTTCAAAGGCATGGATTTTTTTTTTTTTTTTTGAGATGGAGTCTTGCCCTGTCGCCCAGGCTGGAGTGCAGTGGCACAGTCTCGGCTCACTGCAACCTTTGCCTCCCGGATTCAAGCAGGTCTCTGCCTCAGGCTCCCAAGTAGTTGGGATTACAGGCGCCCACCACCACGCCTGGCTAATTTTTGTATTTTTAGTAGAGACAGAGTTTCACCATCTTGGCCAGGCTGGTCTTGAACTCCTGACCTCGTGATCCACCCTCCTTGGCCACCCAAAGTGTTGGGATTACAGGCATGAGCTACCCATGCCTGGCCAGCATGGACAATTTTTTAATCTTTGTAGTAAGAGTTACTTTTATTATGATATCTTGGGAGTAATGGTTATAATAAATTACTTTTTAATAATAATGACTCCTATGTGCCCCCTATAATCTGTGCTACATTCAGTAGCTAGAGTGATCTTTTGGAAATACAAATCCATTCATCTCAGTTTTCTATTTAAATTTTTTAAATGGTTCCCCCATTGCACTGTTAAAAGTTCATTTTTCTTAACGCGGCTCACATGCCTGGCATGGTCTGGTCTTCATTTATTTCTGCAGTCTCATCTGAAGCCAGTTTAGTCAGGCAGTGGACCTCTGCTGCTAATATTCACACACATACAATCATTCCTGAAAACTCTTTTGTTTTGAATGTCTCTTCTCATTTAAATATCTTCCTTTTCCACCCAGAAAGTCTTTCCTGTTTCTCCAAGATAGAGCGTGTGTTTTGCCCTTTGTACAGGCTCTCACAACATCTTTTCCAGTCACAGGCAGATAAGATTTTATAGTGGTACATTTAGTGAAGGAAGAGACTGCTTCTGTCTTGGTCACTTGGGTCTTCCCAGTGTACTGTGAAGAGCTTGGTAATGTAGTTTGACATTTCACAAATACGTGAATGAAAATATGAAGAAGTCCATCTTTCCCATGGTGCCTTCATACTTTCTTTTGTGCTGCTTCTCAAATCCCTAGTATATATTTTTTATTTGATAGATGGTCACAAAATATTTTCATGAGTGCATTGTAATCTTTTTAACACTGTAAAGTTAAGTGATGGTATTTTTATCAGCTGTAAAATGGAATCAGACAGGCCCATGAGGTTGTAACTTGGCTTTTAAGTGACAGCTGACAATTGACTTAACGTCTTCTGATTTAAGTGCTGTATTCTTCCACTCACTCTCTTTTCTGGTCCAAAAAATAGTGATATCTTTTCTAGGCAGTTCATGCAATTGTGTATCTTTGGTAAATACTTTTTAGATTATTCGTAATCTGCTTCTGATTTAGATACTATAATAAGTCTGAATTCATTGTAACATCATTTAAACGATTTCAGTGTTTTGTTCAGGTATCTTGTTTCCTTTGATACTGCAGAGATTTTTTATCTGTGATCCATGATTGAACTTCAGGAGATTTTTAGAACCTCTAAAATTACATGTAAAACTGTAGCATTTCTGGGGTGATGGTTCATAAATATGAGCAGGTTCTCTTAACAGGGATGTGTATATATGTGGGTTGAGAAAGGAATGAACTGCGGTTCAGAAAGTGTTTTCTAGATGATTTGGATATCAGGAGGACTCCTACTCTTAGCTTTGTAGTGAAGGGTGTGTAAGGCTAGAAAAGAAGGTGGTTGGGGAACCAAGTTTAAACAGTGGCAATGAACTAGGAGGACTTTTTAGGTATGGATGGCACTTACTAAAGAGCATCATTTAGAAATAGCCACGTGGGAATATGCACGTTGGCTAAGTTACTAAAAATTAGTTTTGTTGAACTACGGTCTGTGTTACTTGTAATTTTGATCAGCATTGCCAAATTGCTCTTCATAGTTATTACACCAATTTGACTCTCATTGGCACTGTGTATGCGTAAGAATGCCCATTTCACCACCCCTGGCCAACACAAGTATTGTCAAGTTTTATCTTGGTGAGACGGATAGGCAAAAATGGAATATTGCAGTTTTGATTTAATTTTTCTCTTATGCATTAGGTATTGAACATCTTTCCCTTAGCATTTCCTACTTTAAGAACTTTGTTCATATTCTTCGCCCATTTTTCTTAGTGGCTAAAACTGAACAGATCTTGTTACTTTACATATCTTGGGAGCCCTGCTATCTGAAGTTAGAGTATTTCTTCAGGGGTTTAAAAGAATAAACAAAATTATTTCATTTCTCTTTTCCTCTTCTCTTTCTCACCCTCTCTTCCTCTTTCCCACTCATGTATGTAATTTTATGAAACTCTCCAGACATATATATTATCTTCTAAGTCTTCTTTCCAATTTTTCCAGTCAAATCTCTTTGATCTGCTTGAGCTTCTCCTCTACCCAGGTGCAGACTTGCTAGGTCATAATCCTTCTGTTTTCCGTTTGGCCTCTTAGCCTTATCGCTTAGTAGTATTTCATATTTCTTTAATTCTGGAAAACTTATCTGCTTAATTTTGTAAAATATTTTCTTCTTTCCTAAGATGCCTTTTACCTGAAATTGGCACCTGAACTTCTAGGCTCCATAGCTTTGCTTTTCTGTTTTCTTTTTTGTCTGTTTTTTTAGCTATGAAAGTGGCAGTTTATTTTTATTTTTTTTGAGATGGACTGTCACTCTGTTACCCAGGCTGGAGTGCAGTGGTGCTGTTATAGCTCACTGTAACCTCAAACTCCTGGGCTCAAGAGATCCTCCTGCTTCAGCCTCCTGAGTAGCTGGAACTATAGGCGTGGGCCACCATGCCTGGCTAATTTTTTTTCATTTTTCTAGAGATGAGGTCTTGCTATGTTGCCCAGGCTGGTCTTGAACTCCTGGGCTCAAGCAGTCTGCCTGCCTTTGCCTCCCGGACTGTTGGGATTACAGGTGTGAGCCGCAGCACCCAGCCTTGCTCATAGTCTTTTTTTCTCTTTTTCTCAGTATTGCTGTCATTTAGGAAAATATTTAGGAAAAAAGATGGGGTTGGCACATAGAAGATTTGATCTGTACTTGTTAGCAAGAAAGAATGAAATCTAGTCTTAGTTTTAAGAAATAAATCTGTGGCTGGGTGTGGTGGCTCACGCCTGTAATCGCAGCACTTTGGGAGGCCCAGGTGGGCAGATCACCTGAGGGCGGGAGTTCAAGACCAGCCTGACCAATAGGAGAAACCGATCTCTACTAAAAATACAAAATTAGCCTGGTGTGGTGGCGCATGCCTGTAATCCCAGCTACTCAGGAGGCTGAGGCAGGAGAATTGCTTAACCTGGGAGACAGAAGTTGCAGTGAGCTGAGATCACGCCATTGCACTCCATCCTGGGCAATAAGAGTGAAACTCCGTCTCAAAAAAAAAAATCTGTTATTACAGAACAGATAATCTGACCTCTATAAAATAAAAGGTGGAAAACTTATTCATGCAAATTATTTTGTTCTCATAAGTGTTATTTAGCTCAGGAACAGTCTAAAGCAGTGGTAACTTTTTTTCTTAATGAGAAAAAGATTTCTTATTTAATAATTTTATTTTATTCCTCTTTCTACAGTATATTTTTAGAGTTTATTTGGGTTGTATTAATGAAGTGCTGGATTGCTTCTAATGAGTACTTTTTGAGCCTGTTATAAGAAAACAGATAAATTGTAGATTAAGCCATGTGACTATATGAAACATACTATTTCAAATTAGAGACTTTCTTCTCTGCCTTTTACTTTCATTTGCTTATTTCTTTCTGTATGTTTTCTGTCTTGGCAGTCTCCAGGAGTGTACCACTATGTGTTATTGTTTCTTAAATTTCCCCAAATTGTGATCTTTTGCTTTAGCCTGTTTCCTGAATTTCAGATGTATATTTATCACTCTGACCCTGGAAATACAAAATGTTTTGGTCTATAGGTGAGGCCTTTAAATAGTAGTTCTTTCTCGGGATAAAAGAGATTGATGGTATAGTGATAAAAAGAATAGGGTATATGAAATACTTTGAGTTTATGTAGTACTGTTTAGGTGATTTCTATAAATTAGAAGTAGAGTTTCACTTGTTGGTCCATTCAGAAAGGAATTGAGTGTTGATTATGTGCCAGACACTGTTCTTGGTGCTAGATATACAGCAAAGAATAAGACAGTCTGGGCCCATAATAATTACCGCTTGAGTGTGTATGAGTTGTGTGTTTTAGTTGAGATTTGCACCTAGACACTAAAGAAATAAGAGGATAATATATAAAGAATATCAGATGGAATGTGGAAGCAGATTCTTTTAGGACTCTCTGAGGGCAAGATCAGTCCCAGAACCATGGTCTCCTAACTTACAGAATATCAAATTTGACAGGTATAGTGGCACGCACCTGCCGCCAGCTACTTGGAAAGCTGAGATAGACCCATCCCTTGAGTATGGGAGTTTGAGGGTGCAGTGAGCTATGATCACACCACTGCACTGGACGTGATGGCTTCCAGCACTTTGGGAGGCTAGGACAGGAGGATCACTTGAAGCCAGAAGTTTGACACCAGCCTGGGCAACACAGTGAGACCCCTTCTCTATACACACACATACACACAATATTAAATCTTAGAACATCCACAGTCTTTGTCTTCAGTATTCTCTTCCAGTAAATAAAATTTTGAGACCTTATAGATCTGAAAAATGTCTTTATTCTCCCTTGTTTGGCAGATCATATAATTATCATTTTGAAATATTCTCTTATGCCAGTCTCTTGAGTGGAATATTTAACAAAGTAAAGTGATTTTACATTAAGGGTTAACATGAATGAAGCCAATTTAAAGAAACATTTTCTATAACAGACTCTGTGGCCTAGACAGACTCAGGTATCACTGAGACTATTTATTCACAAGACAGAATGATCTTAAAGAAATGTCAAAGTTACCCTCACGTGGCTGCTTCCTTCTCAGCTTTCAATATTGTGGGACTTTGGAAAGCTTCAGTTGTATTTTCAGGACCGCACTCTCTTAATATTATAAAATAAGGAGGAGAGAGTAGCTAATCTGAGTTGCCAGCTTAAATTTTGTATGTACCTTTGACTATATAAAGAGGGAGGATCAAGTTAGCCACTCCAAATGCTTGGGTGTTATATTGATGGGAGTTGTTTCTCATATGATTAGGCACACAGTAAATAGTAGCGCCTGGTCATTAGTTAGTAGCAATTATCCATTTTGTGAACATCAGAATACATTTTCAACTTAGTTGATCTAAACTTTTGAATGTAACTAAGAATTTATCTTCGAGAAGGATTTCTGGTGGTATATTAACTGCCACTACAGAGTGGGTCCCCAACTTCAGGCCTATGTAATAAATTACTTTAAATGTTTGTAATGAATGCTTATAATGCCAAGATATTATGCAAAAGAAACTAGGTCAAAATTGTGTTATTCTTAGTTGGACCCTCAATACATCAGTTCTAAGTACTTTTTGTAAATGAACCTTCTGTCTTGTGAAGTGCCTAGGGTTACAGAGTACCTAATGTAAATGTCATTTCCAAGCTTCTTAAAACTAGCAGAATACCTTTTTTCTCTTATAGTGTGGGTAGATGCTAATAAGTGACATTCTTTCTTTTTCCTGTCTGGTAACCCCTCTGAGAGGCGGATAGAGGAGTAAGACAGATAGAATTAAGAGTGCTGGCTTGCTCCTTCCTGTCTTTATTCCTGATTCATTATTACCCACAGCTAGAAATTGACAACTAAGTAACTTCAGATGTCCCTTATAGTAGCAGATGGGAAAGTATCCCCTCTCTAGAGGCAAAAGTAGATCAAGAGAAAGGAGAGCCCAGATTGTCTCTTAGCTGAGAGCAGGCATACCTAGTTTTTTCTCCCAAATTCTCTCTTGTGAGGAGGGGGTGACTGAGGATGTTCAGAGCAGCCAGTAGTTCAGTAGTTCTTTACCTTCTCTGTGCATTAGAATCATCTGAGGAGCTTCTAAAAAATATACATATCTGGTATGCACATCCAGAAATTTAGATTCACTTTGGGTGGTATTTCCATGAAGGCTTCTTGGTGTGGTTTAAATGTGCAGCCAGGGTACCGAATCACAGCTCTAATGAAAATCCTTCTACATAGGAAGGAGAGGTTAAGGGGATGGAGGATGTCACCTACATTTGTGCATAGATCTCAAAATGGTACTCCTTCCCAGAATAATGTTGTTAGGCATATCCTGTGTCACCTGCTCTGCAGTTAGACTGTCTGGTAGCATCATAACCTTGGGCAGGTTGCTAAGCTTTTAAAATAAGTTTTCTTATTTGTAAAATTGAGGTAATAGTACTTACTTCATAGGGTTGTTTTGAAGCTCAAATAAAATAATACATTTGAAGGGCCAGGTGCAGTGGCTCATGCTTGTAATCCCAGAGCTTTGGGAGGCTGAGGTGGGCTGAGGTCAGGAGCTCGAGACCAGCCTGGCTAACATGGTGAAACCCCATCTCTATTAAAAATACAAAAATTAGCCAGGCATGGTGACATGTGCCTGTAATCCCAGCTACTCAGGAAGCTGAGGCAGGAGAATTGCTTGAACCCAGGAGGTGGAGGTTACAGTGAGCCGAGATTGTGCCACTGCACCCCAGCCTGGGCGACAGAGCAAGACTCCGTCTCAAAAAAGAAAAAAAGATAGTGTATTTGAAATGTTCAGCATGATACCTGGCACACAGTATAAGTGCATAATTAATTATCATCATCTTTATTAGATAATTGGTCAGCATGCATATATATTGGAGATTTTTTAAAATCCTTATTTATATAGGTTTCCCTGGATCTGTGCAGTCCACAGTGATCATTTTTAATGGCAACTGAATATTACATCATGACCTTTCCTCAGTTCTGTGACATGTAGCTTATTATTTTCCACAAATATTGTTAGAACCAACAATTGTGGAGAGGAGACCACACAGTTGTGGTTAATATTATGAGATTCCTCAGAAGGGAGGCTATTCATATTATGTACCATTGAGAGTGTGTGGGTTTGTTACTGGTCCACTTAAGATGACTGGATAAGAAAGTGGTGTGCTTAAGAGTTACTCGATGGACTGTGAAAGTGAGGAGCTGTTAAAGAACAAAATAGCTTCTAGGCCTTAGATTAACACAACAAGAAAAGGTGCTTCAAAGGCTGTAAACCGTTTACATTTCTCATCAATTTTGGTGTAGTGATCAAGAGGAGCAGTGATCTAAAGCTTATCTTTTATATTTTTTATAATAATCACAGTGCAAAAGTAGATATACGTTTGGCCATGAGTCATGTTGGTTTTGCATTTATAGAAAAATATGCTGAATAGTATGAACTGTCTTTACACATGTAATTTTTCTGAAGTGTTTTTATATAATTGGGTAGTTAGTAACCTTTTCTTCCTATGAGTAGAGATGCCAAGTGCACATTAGAATTATGAATACCTGGCCAGGCATGGTGGCTCACGCCAGTGATCGCAGCACTTTGGGAAGCTGAGCAGATTGCCTGAGCCCAGGAGTTCTGAGACAGCCTGGGCAATGTGATGAACCTCCATCTCTACAAAAATGGAAAGCATTAGCCAGGTGTGGTGGCACGCATCTGTGTTCTCAGCTACTTGGGAGGCTGAGGTGGGAGGATTGCTTGAGTCTGGGAGGCAGAGGTTGCAATGAGCCAAGATCATACCACTGCACTTGAGCCTGGGTGACAGAGCGAGACACTGTCATTTAAAAAAAAAAAAAAAAGATGTCAGGAAGTGCATTCTTGCCAGAAATGACCCAGTGATTTAGCATGCTGCTTTGCTAGCGAGATCATACAAGCCTGATAGATGTAAATGTATATATTTGTGCTATATGTTGTTTTTAAGGGGCCAGGATAGATTCTTATTTAAAGCAAAATATAAGTCACATTTTAGAGAATAATTAAATACCAGCCTGTTCCTTTTCCATTTCTTTATTGTCATGTGAAAACAATCGGTTTCAAAGCAATCACGATTTTCCACCCACACTAATAACCCTCTCTCTGGTTTATTTTTTTGCAGGAGGTATATCGAATTCCAAAGAAAAGTCAAACTGAAAAGGAGAACACAAGTAGGTATTCAGAGATACTCTGTGTTGATGGCTTTACAAATATTCTTTTGGTATGTGCAGAGGTAACCAATAAGGACTTGAGTTTTTTTGTTTTTGAAACTGGAGACTATATAATTAGGTAAATGAAAGATTTGGTATAAAAATTTGGAAACTTGTGCTTTTATTCTTAATGACATTTTGTCAAAGGAAATGTCTCTTATACTTTTGTTGTTGCTTTCCTTGAACTCAGTCTTTACTAGCTTTTCTTCTATTTGTTTTCTAGAGCAGATCTTCTTTTTTTATTTAGCTTTTTCTTTTATTATTGTAATTTTATTTTCTTCACACAAAAAAACCTGTACTTCTAGATGTCTATGGGAGAGTCTTTACCTCAAGATATTTAAATGCAGCTGGGCAGGTTGGCTCACACCTGTAATCCTAGCACTTTGCGAGGTCAAAGCAGGCGGATTGCTTGAGCCCAGGAGTTCGAGACCAGCGTGGGCAACATGGCGAAACCCCATCTCTGCAAAAAATACAAAAATGTTAGCCAAGTATGGTGGTGTGCACCTGTAATCCTAACTACCAGGAGTCTGAGGTGGGAGGATCACCTGAGCCCAGGAGATTGAGGCTGCAGTGAACTGTGATTGTGCCACTGTACTTTAGCCTGAGCAACAGAGTGAGGCCCTGTCTCCAAAAACAAACAAACAGATGTTTACATATAAAATTTTATGTGTACACAGTTGACCCTTGAACAGCACAGGGGTTATAGATACTGACTCCATGCAGTTGAAATTCCACATAACTTTTGACTCCCCATATTTTGTATGTTATGTATTTGTATTATGTACTATATTCTTACAATAAATTAAGCTAGAGAAAATGTTAAGAAAATCATAAGAGAAAATATATTTACTCTTCATTAAGTGGAAATAGATCATCGTAAAGGTCTTCATCCTTATCTTCATCTTGAGCAGACTGAGGAGGAAGAGGAAGGATTCGTCTTGCTGTCTTGGGTGGCACAGGTAGAAGAAAATCCACATATAAGTGGACTTTCATGCTTGTTTAAGGGTTGACTGAACTCAATGTTGTTTAAGGGTTGACTGTATTTACTTTTCTGAGGCAAGTTCAAAACTTTGGGCAGATTCTCAGTCACCCGTGAAAAGGTTAGAATCATTGTTTCAGAATGCATATAGCAGGGAGGCGATGGGAGTCTGGTGTCTAGACTTTACCACTTAGTTACATTTCCAACAAACTTATTTATTGATTTACTTTTTAGAGACAGGGTCTTACTCTGTCATGTAGGCTGAAGCACAGTGGTACCACCATAGCTCTCACTGCAGCCTCGAATTCCTGGGCTCATCCTCTTGCCTCAGCATCTTGAGTAGCTGAGCTTATAGGTGCGTGCCATCACGCCTGCCTAATTTTTTAGTATTTTTGTTTGTAGGGACAGCTTCTCCCTATGTTACTCAGGCCAGACTTGAACTCCTGGCCTTAAGTGCTCCTCCTGTTTCAGCCTCCCAGAGTGCTGGGATCTCAGATGTAAGCCACTGTGCCCAGCTGTAAGAATTTCCTTCTTTCCTCCAGCAAACTTATTCAGAGATTCAAGGAATGGGATCACTTATAGTGGTTATTGGTTTCATGAGTACTTCCACCACTTGCCCACTATAAATAGAATGAAGAAACCAGTGTAATAATTTTTTGACTTTTTATTTTTGGTGTGCATAACATTTTATATAATCTTAGTCTTATTGGTTAAAGACCTGTGAGATATCTTTTGCACCATTGTTTATCTTTTGAATATTTTTAGTTCCATTCTGGTTTAGTCTCTTCATAGCCACACATTCTATGCAGGGCTGCAAAGAACTCTTCCCATAAAAAGGAGGCAGGACTGGGCAATAGTAATTGGCAAAACCAGTGGTGCCACTATAGGGTTGATTATTAGAAGCTAGCTTTCTGGGATCACTGAATTAAAACTATTAGCAGGGCCGGGCGTGGTGGCTCATGCCTGTAATCCCAGCACTTTGGGAGGCCAAGGTGAGTGGATCACCAGGTCAGGAGATAGAGACCAGCCTGGCCAACATGGCCCGTCTCGACTAAAAATAAAAAAAAAATAAAAGAAAAAATTGGCTAGACACAGTGGTGTGCACCTGCAGTCCCAGCTACTTGAGAAGCTGAGGCAGGAGAATCACTTGAACCCGGGAGGTGGAGGTTGCAGTGAGCTGAGATCATGACACTGCACTCCAGCCTGGGCAACAGGAGCAAGATTCCATCTAAAAAAAAAAAACAAAACAAAACTGTTAGCAACACAAGCAAAGTTTAAGTATCTATGAGCATTTCTCCACAATATTTTGCAAATATCTAGTCTGGTGTGGCAAGATATTTGCAAAATATTATGGAGAAATATTTTGCATCCATGAGATGCAGAGGATGATCTGTAATGAACAACTATAATCTTTTCAGGTAGTAGCCTCTTGTCTGCCAACCTGTCTCTCTTTCACATGTGGAACCCTCCATCTCCATCTCAGGTTTTAGAGTAAGGAAATGCTTGTAATTCAAGCCTGGTTTCTACTTCTTAATGTCAAACAAGTAAAGCTTAGAACCTTTAAAATTAAGAAGGATTGTGAAATTCTTCAGGAAATACGTAGTCTAACTTTACCCTCGTTTTTATAGTATCAGGATATCAGCCTGAATAAATTGCATGACTTGTCTGCTTCACATATTCTAAGGTGCAGAGTTAGAATATGAACTGTTGGTATGATTCCTTTTTTGTTTTATCAGGGTATGGTGAAGAAATAGCCACATTTTAAGGAACTTTATACTAGGCAAGAAACCTGGGGGAGCAAGATAGACGTGGGTAGATCCAGATGCAACTGGATAATGCTACCTCGTAAAAGGATGTGGTGCTAATACCTCATGAGCTGGAGCAATTAATTTAATTATACAGCATTTTCTACCAGCATGTGGTACAAATGAGTTCTGTTAGCTTCTCACTGACAAATGCTTATACCTGGCTGTAGATTAGTAACCGTGTTGCAATTATTTGGGTCTTTGGGCCATCTAAATGGAGAACTGTGAGAAAAGCTTGTGAAACCTAGGTTTCTGAGGGGAGTAAAACAACTGATAGCACATTTTTCTGAGATGAGAAAGAAAAAGCAGTAAATGTCTATTGAGGAATCTTCCTTGTCCTGTGAGAGAAATTCTCAACAAGAGAGCAATACTAACATACACAAAGCAACAGCATATTATGCCAGTCAATTGATACCGAAGTGTTTAGTGGTGAGATTTAGACCTCTTAAGGAGACGAGAAACCAGGAGGGTGTGATCAGTAAAAAGCAGTACTTAGGACAGCTTTTAGAGCACTGCAGTGGAATTGGGTACATGAAATTAAGAACCACTAGCAACACAAGCAAATCTCACAATCTCAGTGAGATTAAGAACCATTCTAGGTAAAGAGAGACATTGTAAATTAAGAAGGTTATTAGTACCATCTTTGAATAGGAAGCTGGCATTCTGATTTTTTGGTTGGTTGGTTTGTAAGAGACAGGATCTTGCTCTGTTGCCCAGGCTGGAGTGCAGTGGTATAAACAGAGTTCACTGCAGCCTGGAATGCCTGGACTGAAGCAGTCCTCTTGCCTTAGTCTCTTGCAAATAGCTGGGACTACAGGTGTGTGCCACCATGCCCAGCCTGGCATCATGTTTTTTTAAGATATAGCTCTCAGGCTGGGCACGGTGGCTCGCACCTATAATCCCAGCACTTTTGGAGGCCATGGCGGGCAAATCACCTGAGGTTGGGAGTTCGAGACTAGCCTGACCAACATGGAGAAACTCCATCTCTACTAAAAATACAAATTAGCTGGACATGGTGGCACATGCCCGTAATCCCAGCTACTCAGGAGGCTGAGGCAGGAGAATCACTTGAACCTAGGAGATGGAGGTTGCCGTGAGCTAAGATCATGCATTGCATTACAGCCTGGGCAACAAGAGTGAAACTCAGTCTCAAAAAAAAAAAAAAAAAAAAAAGATGTAGCTCTCTGGCTTTGATGACTTCCAAAATTATCACCTGTGTTTGAGATATTTTCCTTTTATAGTTATACCTTTGACTCTTGAACAACACAGGTTTGAACTGCACAAGTCCACATATGCAGTGGATTTTTTTTTTCAACCAAATCTGCATAGAAAATATAGTATTCATAAAGTATTAAACCAGACTATTAGGAAGGGCAACTTTTTTGTATATGTGGGTTTCGTGGGGGTGGATTGTGGAGCTTGAGTATGCAAAGATTTTGGTGTGGAGGGAAGGGGGTTCCTGGAACCAGTTCCCCATTTTATACCAAGGGATAACTGTAGTTCATTAAAATGTTGCCTAATAAGGCACTTTTTAAATTTTAACAGATGGGGTCTTGCTTTGTTTGGCCAGGCTGGAGTGTAGAGGTGCAATCATAGCTCACTGCTGCCTCGAACTCCTGGGCTTAAGCGATCCGCCCACCTCAGCCTCCTGAGTAGCGGGGACTACAGCCACCATGCCTACCTTAAAAAAAAAAATAGGCTTTTCTCACTGAGGTTTTTATGCTTAGCAGATCAGGCTACTTTTCTTAGATTATAAATATGAAGAGTTAAGGTGTAGTTGAAAGCTTTTACGTTTTTGAGCTGACAAACTACCTTGGTAAATGTAATGGGAGTATCTTGCACACATGTGCTCACAAAACTTATTGTAGAAATGTTAAAACCTTAGGGTGAGTCTTTGATGGGGATGAGGAGAAAAGGGCATTTGTGAAAGAGACTTTTAGTAAATAGAGTGAACACAGACACAAGACTTTGTATCACATTCAAATTCAGAACTGGGTAGATAAGGGAGAAGTCCATAGATAATATTTGTTTGATAGAAGTTTTATTATACAGTTGATATATTGTAATGATGGAGAAAAGTTCACCAAATAAACTTAAAAAAAAAATCCAAAAATCTTTTTCCCTTAGTAACTGAACGAGGAAGGGATACTGCTGCCTTCAGAGATCAAACACCTGCCCCAAAGACTCCTAATAGGTCAAGAGAGAGACCCAGACAAGCAAACTCAAAATAAAGAGAAAAGGAAACGAAGAGGCTCCCTCTCACCACCTGCTTCTGCCTATGAGCGGGGAACAAAAAGGCCAGATGACAGGTAAGTGGCCTGTGTGAGTTGTTTTTGTTTTGAGCAAGTTAAAAAGTACCCAAGTCATATACTTCTGGCTTTTTTAATTAGTATTTGCCTTTTGATGAGTGAGTATAAAACTTCACTGATAAATCTTAAGACAGATTCTCTGTTGACAGTAGTAGTAGCTGTGAAGATTAATAGGTTTTGGTACTTGAATGGTTTCTATTTGATTAATATTTAAATGTCATTTTGGGAGCCAGAGGTTTATTTTTCAAACATAACGGGGGTTGGTGGGAGATAAGTCTTCAAAGATAATGGTGATTCTTTAAAAGCCAGAACTTTGTTTTCTTGTGAGTCTTGTGTCATACTAATCAAAATGCTGATTTTAATAAATCTAGTCAGAGGTTACACCAAGACTGTTACGAAGTAAAGAAAGAAAATAAAATAAATAAAAATAAATAAATAAATCTATCCAGAGGCTCTCTGATCATGCTGGTCGAAAAACAAACCATGTATTCACTGGGGGCCAGAAAACATTTATCCCAGACAAGTTATTTTAAAATTAAATTTGCCTTTTAAAAATTGAGACAAAGCATTTATATACTGCAGTTGGCAGAATTTTTTAGTTTTAGGCTATCTGAGTATGTAATGTGATTTTTATGTGCATTTCCCTAATTACTAAATAGATTGAACATCTTGTCATATATTTATTGGCCATTTCTTTCTTTTGTATGTAGTTATCGAGTTTTCTCAGCACCATTTATTGAAAAGTCTGTCCTTTCCCCACTGTAAGTTCTTGGTGCCTTTGATGAAGATGAGTTGGTTTGTAAATGCGTGGATTTATATCTGCATTCTCTATTCTGTTCTATTGGTCTGTGTGTCTGTTTTTATGCCAGTACCATGTTGTTTTGGTTACTATAGCTTTGTATTGGCCATTTCTGTTTCCTGTTCTGTGAAGTATCTTTTTATGTGTTGATGATTCATTGAATTATTTGTCTTTTTTAGCTTTATGTGTTCTTTATATTCTAAATATAATTTTGTCTTCGTGATAATTGTTGCAAGTATTTTCTCCCAGTTTATAGGTTGTGTTTTGACTCTGTACCTTTTGATACATAGAATTTATTAATTATAGTTTAGCTGAATATATCATATATAGTATATTTTCCTTATGGTTTATGCTAATTGTGTTTTAAGAAATCCTTCCCTACCCTTGAGGAGGTGCTATTCTTTTGTATTTTCTTTTAAGAGAATTAAGTCCTTAATCCACTTGGAATTAATTTTTTTATATATTATAAGGGAGGGATTCAGTTTTATTTTTCTCTAGTACCCAATTGTCCCAGCATCATTTACTTGAAAACCCATCCTTTTTTATGGGTCTGCAGTGCTGCCTCTCCCACAAATTTTCATATATGGGAAGATCTCTTTCTGGGGCTCATAATGACTGTAACTTCTATTAGGTCTTGGCAGCAAATCACTACCCACTTCTTGGTTTTCCTCTAGGAAATCTTGTCTTTCTCAGACTTTATTCTTCTTTAGAATCTGCTTCTTTAGAACCCTACCCATCAAAGAGATGATTCCGTAGAGACTTGACATTGATAAAATTTTGAGTATGCCTATCTCTGTCTAATTAGGTCTCTTTTGAGACAGGGTCTTACTCTGTTTCCCAGGCTGGAGTGCAGTGGCACGATCATGGCTCACTGCATCCTTGCTTTACCTGCTCCGGCTCAGGTAATCCTCCCACTTCAGCCCCCCTCTCATCCAGTAGGTGGAAGTGAACGCCACCACTCCCAGTTTTTTGGTTTTTGGTTTGTTTGTTTTTCTAGAGATGAGGTGTTGCTGTTGCCCAGACTGGTCTTGAATTCTTGGGTCTTGAGGTTGGTGGAACACCTAAGGTCAGGAGTTCAAGACCAACCGGGCCAACATGGTGAAACCCCATTTCTATTAAAAATACAAAAAATTAGCTGGGCATGGTGGTTCACACCTGTAGTCCCAGCTATTTGAGAAGCTGAGACATGAGAATCGCTTGAACCCAGGAGGCAGAGGTTGCAGTGAGCTGAGATCATGCCATGCACTCCAGCCTGGGCGACAGGGTGAGACTGTCTCAAAAAAAAAAAAAAGCAAAAAAAAAAGCATACAGTTTTGTAACCACCATAACATTCATTATACAAAGCAGTTCCATCACCTTAAAAAATTCCCAACCAGGCGTGGTGGCTCACACCTATAATCCCAGCACTTTGGGAGGCTGAGGCAGATGGATCACAACCTCAGGAGTTTGAGACCAACCTGGACAATATAGTGAAACCCAGTCTCTACTAAGAATACAAAAATTGCTCTCTTCGGCAGCACATATACTAAAATTGGAACGATACAGAGAAGATTAGCATGGCCTCTGCACAAGGATGACACGCAAATTCGTGAAGCTTTCCATATTTATTATAATACAAATTTTAAAAAAATACAAAAATTAGCCGGGTATGGTGGCACGTGTCTGTGGTCCTAGCTACTGAGGAGGCGGAGGTTGCAGTGAGCTGAAATCCCACCACTGCACTCCAGCCTGGACAACAGAGCGAGACTCCGTCTCAAAAAAAAAAAAAAAAAAAAAGGAGTAAAATTTCTGGTCAGGTGCAGTGGCTCACGCCTGTAATCCCAGAACTTTGGGAGGCTGAGGCAGGTGAATCACTTGAGGTCAGGAGTTCGAGACCAGTCCGGCCAACATGGTGAAACCCTGTCTCTACTAAAAATACAAAAATTAGCCAGGTGTGGTGATGCACACATGTAATCCCAGTTACTGGGGAGGCTAAGGCAGGAGAAGCACTTGAATCTGGGAGGTGGAGGTTGCAGTGAGCTGAGATCGCACCATTGCTTACCAGTCTGGGCGACAAGAATGAAACTCTATCTCAAAAAAACACAAAAATTCCGTTGTGCTCCTTTGTGGTCAGTCCCTTCTACATCCCTAACTCCTGTCAACCACTGATCTCCTTTCTGATCCTCTGGTGTTGTCTTCTCCATGATGTTATTTATAAAGTGGTGTATAGTATATAGCATTTAAATCTGCCTTCTTTTACTTGTAATATTGCATTTTAGATTCATTAATCTATGTTACTGTGTTTCTCAATAGTTTTTTAAATTGCTGAGTAGTAGTCCATTGTATTCATGCACCATAGTTTATAAATTCATCATTTCATAGATGCTTGGGTATTGTGAATATTACTGCTATGTACAAATCTTACATAAACATACTCCCCACCCCCCTTTTTTTTTTCCGAGACGGAGTCTTGCACTGTTGTCCTGGCTGGAGTGCAGTGGTGTAATTTCAGCTCACTGCAAACTCCACCTCCCGAGTACAAGCGATTCTCCTGCCTCAGCCTCCTGAGTAGCTGGATTACAGGTGCACGCCACCACACCCAGCTAATTTTTGTATTTTCAGCAGACACGGGGTTTCACCATGTTGGCCAGGCTGGTCTCAAACTCCTGACCTCAGGTTATCTGCCCACCTCACCACGCCTGGCCTCTCCCTCATTTTTGAAAGGAAGTTTTGTTGGGGAAATAGTTTCTCTCAACATACTGATTCTATTTATTCTTCAGTTTTTTGGCTTCCTTAACTGATTTTGTGAGACTTTGTGTAATTTTCATCCTTCTTTAAGTAATCTGGCTTTTCTCTCTTGGTCTACTTTTAAGATGTTCTCTTTGTATATGGCTTTCTACTGTATGTTGTTATGAGAATTTCTTTTTCTTTTCCTAGTTGGAATTCATTGGACTTTTGAATTTAAAGGTTATTTTTCAACTATTTCTCTTCATATCTAATCTCCTGTTTAACCATACTGTGGAATTTAGGGACAATAAATTGGATTGAGTACTGGATTATTTCTTGGTTTATGACACTTACTTTGTTTTTTCTTTTAATTTTAGAATTTGTAATTATAGAAATGTTCCCAGCTATATGGAATAGGATGCTATATCTATCTTTAATCTTAAAATTCTAGAAACTAAGAATAGAGATGAAATTATTTTCGTCTCGTTGTCAGTTTCCTTGGGATTCTGTTGTCTGCAAGACTAGCTGAATAATTTCGAGTATAGTTTGAAATTACTTTCATCTCATTGTCAATTTCCTTGGGATTCTGTTGTCTGCAAGACGAGCTCGGTAATTTTGAGTATACTTTTAAACCAGTGCCAAATATGGTTTGGTGTGGTTAGTGGTTTAGTCATGAGTGACATAATACTTATTAGTGCTTTGATTATGTCTATGATTTAGGGAGAAATTTTTTGTGGTCCTTATTGTTTTCTTTCTAGATATGATACACCAACTTCTAAAAAGAAAGTACGAATTAAAGACCGCAATAAACTTTCTACAGAGGAACGGCCGGAAGTTGTTTGAGCAAGAGGTGGCTCAGCGGGAGGCTCAGAAACAACAGCAACAGATGCAGAACCTGGGAATGACATCACCACTGCCCTATGACTCTCTTGGTTATAATGCCCCTCATCATCCCTTTGCTGGTTACCCACCAGGTTATCCCATGCAGGCCTATGTGGATCCCAGCAACCCTAATGCTGGAAAGGTGCTCCTGCCCACACCCAGCATGGACCCAGTGTGTTCTCCTGCTCCTTATGATCATGCTCAGCCCTTGGTGGGACATTCTACAGAACCCCTTTCTGCCCCTCCACCAGTACCGGTGGTGCCACATGTGGCAGCTCCTGTGGAAGTTTCCAGTTCCCAGTATGTGACCCAGAGTGATGGTGTAGTACACCAAGACTCCAGCGTTGCTGTCTTGCCAGTGCCGGCCCCGGCCCAGTTCAGGGACAGAATTATAGTGTTTGGGATTCAAACCAACAGTCTGTCAGTGTACAGCAGCAGTATTCTCCTGCACAGTCTCAAGCAACCATATATTATCAAGGACAGACATGTCCAACAGTCTATGGTGTGACATCACCTTATTCACAGACAACTCCACCAATTGTACAGGTAACTAATTCTGGAACTTCTCTTTTCTGTTTTATGGTCTGTTCATGGGATGTTAGTTAAATCTGGTACAAGGGAGGAAGTGCTACCATGGACCACTTGTATGTATTGATCAATTTTATATGTATTGGTTATTTATTGTGTGAAATATTGCCAACACTTGGTAGCTTAAGACAATAGGTAATTATTATCTCACAGTTTCCATGGGTCAGAAACTCAGAAGTAGCTTAGCAGGGTGGATCTGGCTCAGGGTTTTTGATGAAGTTATAGTTAAGCTGTTAGCCACAGCTGCAGTCATCTGAAAGCTGAACTAGATATAGAGGATTCACTTTCCAACGTACTCACATCATTGTTAGCAGGTCTCCATTTCTGCCAAGGGAGAACCCTTTGTCATGGTAATATTTTTGTGTTTTCTAAAATCATGGTCAGGCTGGGCATGGTGGCTCACACCTGTAATCCCAGCACTTTGGGAGGACAAGGCAGGCGAATCACCTGAAGTCAAGAGTTCAAAACCAGCCTGACCGACATGGCGAAACCCTGTCTCTACTAAAAAACAAAAAATTAGCCAGCCATGGTGGCGTATGCCTGTAAATCCCAGCTACTTGAGAGACTGAGGCAGGAGAATTGCTTGAACCCGGGAGGCAGAGGTTGCAGTGAGCCGAGATTATGTCACTGGGCAACAGGGCGAGACACCATCTCAAAAAATAAATAAGTAAATAAATGAAATCATCGTTGTTTTTAAACTTATACAAGGCAGAACTTATTTTTTATTTTATTTTAAGAGATTAGGTCTTGCCCTGACATCCAGGCTGGAGTGTAGTGATGGGATCATAGCTCACTACAGCCTTGAACTCCTGGGCTCAAGTGATCTTCCCACCTCCTGAATAGCTGGGACAACAGGTGTGCATCACTGTACCCTGCTAATTTTTTTTAAGATGTGAGGTCTCACTATGTTGTTCAGGCTGGTCTCAAACTCCTGGCCTCAAGCAATTCTTCTGCTTTGGCCCTCCCAAAGTGGTGAGATTACAGGTGTGACCACTGTGCCTGGCCAGCAGTAAATACATTTTAAGCTTAAAAAAAAGTGTTCAAAGCATTATCATCACCACATTTTGGTGTCTCTCCCATCACTCCTCTTTATCCCTTAAAAATGAATTATTGTGGATGTTGAAGACTGGCATTGTTTTCTGCACACAGTACTTAGTATTAAATAGTAATTTTTACTTCTGTTCCTATTTTCATAATGAAGCTGTATCAAAACATTTGTTAAAATGGCCATGACAAGGCATGCTGCTTTAATTACTAAAACCCTAACTGTATTAACTACTTTTGTTTTTTATGATCCTTTAAAATTTGTCTGGAAGACTTGAAGTTTTTTTATCTCATGTCCTACTTAAAATGAATTTTTTTTTAAGATGGTAAGTCAGACTTTATTTAAGAGGAGCCAGTGGTCATAAGGAACCACTGTGATGGGATCTTAGAGTAGGGGAAAGAGATTTGACTCAATTCCTTAAAATGATTTGTAACCACTTTTTTCAAATTATTTACTGTCTATTATACTATATGTGTGTATGTACATATACATACACATACATAAATGTTTAATGGGTATAATGCCCTATTTACTTATAAAGTCATCCATTTTCCTGGGGGTAGTCATTTAAAAGGAAAGTTATTTTTCATAATTATAAATAGCATTCCATTAAACATGCTTATAGTTTTTTTCTGCTTTTTATTTCCTGTTTGGTTTAAAATGACTGTTAGAGTGTTATAGAAGGCTGCTAAGAATATAGGCATTATTGGTCATCTGGTATGCATTTTCTGTGTGTGTGTGTGTGTCCGGGGGAGAGAGTATGTTTAATTCTGCCTCCTACATAATGTTTTGGGTTTTGTTTTTGGTTTGTTTTTTCTTCTTTCTTTCTTTCTTTTTGTTTTTCTGGTCAGAGTTCTGCTTTGTCCATGTTGGTGTTTTTGGTTTTGTTTTTTACTGTCACCCTTACTTGGGTATGACCCATATTCTTTCTTGGACCAAGCCATTAGTTTTGAGTTTTTCCCTTAAAGTATGTATGAGGGATACAGTAAAAATGGTTTATATCTGTCCCATTCCTATTCCTGAAATATGTCTTTAATCTTAGTACTAGAACCTAAGAAACAACAATGGAAGGTATCCATTCAAGACTCCTCAGTAAAGAGCTCACTGGTCATTTGGTTTTTTTATAAAATAAAATCGGCTGGGTGCAGTGGCTCACACCTATAGTCCCAGCACTTTGGGAGGCTGAGGTGGGCAGATCACAAGGTCAAGAGATGGATACCATGGTGAAACCCTGTCTCTACTAAAAATACAAAAATTAGCTGGGCGTGGTGGTGCGCGCCTGTAGTCCCAGCTACTCGGGAGGCTGAGGCAGGAGAATCGCTTGAACCCAGGAGGCGGAGGTTGCCGTTTGCAGAGATCGCGCCACTGCACTCCAGCCTGACGACAGAGCGAGGCTCTGTCTCAGAAAAATAAATAAATAAAATAAAATCCATTTATTCCTTCCCAGTGAGGAAGAAGTTTCTCTTGGGTTTATTCATTAGCCTAAAGAGCCAAGCATCACAATTTACTTGCTTCTAGTCTTTCAGTCTGTCCCTATCAAGAAGTACTTATTGATTCCCTAATCTACTTTGTGTGTGCTTAAGTAGTAGGTAAATGGGCTGGGGTGGTTCAACTATCTTTCCATTCTCTCCTCTGTGAGATTAGTTGATCAGATGATACTGGACTTTGGGGTAATGAGAAAGCATAGAGTATTGTTAGTGTGTGTGTTGAGTTCTGGTTTATCATTTACTGTGCATCCTAGAAACAGGCATTTATATTCTTGAATCTTTGTTTTCTCATCTACAAAATGAGCAGAATGCCTCAGGATGGTTTTGATTTGGATAAGGTAATGGATATTAATAATGATAGATTCAAAGCACCATATACCTTGATAGTTACTTATAGTTATTACACAAATAGTTACCTTAATAATACTGAGGGGGAGATTATTGACATTAATGGGCTGTGAAATAACCTCTGGTCAGGTTCATCCATCTAGTGTCTGGCCCTAAAAATCTGACCTCCAATCAGGAGTTCAAGACCAGCCTGACCAACATGGTGAAACCCCATCTCTACAAAAATTAGCCAGGCATCATGGTGGGTGCCTGTAATTCCAGTTACTGGGGAGGCTGAGGTGGGAGAATTGCTTGAACCTGGGAAGCAGAAGTTGCAGTGATCCGAGATTACGCCATTGCACTCCAGCCTGGACGACAGAGCAAGACTCTATCTCAAAAAAAAAGTCATACTTTAAAAGATACCTCTAGCTGATATATATTTGAGAAACTAGCATTTGTGTGTATACACACACACACACACACACACACACACACACATACATATATATAAATATATTTTTTGGAGACAGAGTCTGGTTCTATCACCCAGGCTAGAGTCCAGTGACATAGTCTCTGCTCACTGCAACCTCCGCCTCCCAGGTTCAAGCGATTCTCCTGCCTTAGCGTCACTAGTAGCTGGGATTACAGGTGTGCACCACCATTCTTGGCTAATTTTTTGTAGTTTTAGTAGAGACAGGGTTTCGCCGTGTTGGCCAGGCTGGTCTCGAATTTCTGACTTCAGGTGATCCGCCTGCCTTGGCTTCCGAAAGTGCTGGGGATTACAGGCTTGAGCCACCATGCCTGACTGCATTTGTGTAATTTTAAGTCATTCAAATGAGTGGGCTCTTCAGATCTCATATAGGCGTGGTAGCTCACATCTGTAATCCCAGCACTTTGAGAGGCTGAAGCAGGAAGATCACTTGAACTCAGGAGTTTGAAGCCAGCTTGGGCAACATAGTGAGAACCTGTCTCTACAAAAAGTAAACAAAATTAGCCGGATGTGGTGGCACATGCCTGTGGTCCCAGCTATTTGGGAAGGCTGAGGTGGGAAGATTGCTTAAATCCAGGAGGTTGAGGCTCCAGCCTGGTACAAAAAACCAATCATTTATGTTTTTCTGTCATACAGAAAAAATATATTAAAACAAAAATCTCATAAAGGTTTTTCCTTAGCAAATAGAATTATTTAACAGTCACATGATATATGTACATGTCTCACAAATGTGCATATCTTCTGCATTATTTCAGTCAAATTGCAAATCACTTTCCCCTTCTTGGTTTGTAGAAACTGAATAAATACTTTCTATTAAAAGTCTAGAAGTCTTTTTAAAAAATAAGTAGATACTGCTGTTATTGGTATCTCCCAGCCAACATTTGGAACTGGTCTTCTAAACTACAGCTTTAATCCATGTGAATCAAATACTAGTTAGTGTCTGCATTATGAGCCTTACTTAAACATCTGATGTTGTCAGAAAAATTCTTCATGAACATATTGTCATTGATGGCCAAAGAAATTTTGTCCTCCAAAATATTAGCATTTTTCTATTGTAGATTTGGATGATTGAACTCCTTCTGGTCACTTTAGAAATAACATGTTTTGTCCTGGTGATTTTTTTTTCAAAATTAGAATTTGAACTAGCTTTTTATTGTTTTATAAAATCAGAATATTAAATGTTCACACTCAAAATCTGTGATATAATTATGAAACCCAAGTAAGTGAAGGAACCTTATATTCCAAATAAGTGAAGATACCAGTAATAGGAAATGAAGTCAAAGAAGTTACAACAGGGTCTTTGGGGGGGCTTTTAGAGGATTTTTGACTGTTAGACTGAGTAATATGGAAATCCACTGGAGCAGTTAGAATGGAATAGCATGATCTGACATATTTTAAGAGGATCACTGGCTGCTCTGGGCACAAAAGATTGCAGGAGTCAAGGGCAAAAGTAGGAGACTGGTCAGGCATGGTGGCATCGAGACTAAGCACTTTGGGAGGCTGAGGCAAGAGGATTGCTTGAGCCTAGTAGTTTGAGATCAGCCTGGGTAACATGACGAAACATAATCTTTACAAAAAATACAAAAATTAGTTGGATGTGGTGGCATGCTCCTGTAGTCCCAGCTACTCAGGAGGCTGAGGCAGGAAGATCACCTGAACCCAGGAATTCAAGGCTATCGTGAGCCTTGATGGCACCACTGCATTCCAGCCTGGGTAACAAGTGAGACCTTGTCTCAGGAAAAAAAAAAAAAAAAATAGGCGGGGCACGGTGGCTCACGCCTGTAATCCCAGCACTTTGGGAGGCCGAGGCAGGCAGATCTCGAGGTCAGGAGAATCGAGACCAGCCTGACCAACATGATGAAACCCCGTCTCTACTAAAAATGCAAAAATTAGCCAGGCATGGTGGCACGTGCCTGTAGTCCCAGCTACTTGGGAGGCTGAGGCAGGAGAATCGCTTGAACCTGGGAGGTGGAGGTTGCAGTGAGCAGAGATCGTGCCACTGCACTCCAGCCTGGCAACAGAGTGAAACTCCGTCTCAAAAAAAAAATAAAAATAAAAAATGTAGGGAGACCAGTAGTAGTCAAGGCAAGAGAATATGGTCACTTGCGCATGGTATGAGTAGAGGGATAAGAAGGTAAGACAGGCGCAGTGGCTTACATGTATAATCCCAGCATTTTGGGAAGGTGAGTTAGGGGGATCACTTGAAGTCAGGAGACGGAGACCAACCAGCCTGGCCAACATAGTGAAACCTCATCTGTACTAAAAATACCAAAAAATTAGCTGAGCTTGGTGGCCTACGTCTATAATCCCAGCTACTCGAGAGACTTAGGTATGATAATTGCTTGAACCCAGGCAGCAGAGGTTACAGTGAGCCGAGATTGCGCCGCTGCACCTCAGCCTGGGCAACATAGCGAGACTCTGTCTCAAAAAAAAAAAAGAGAGAGAAAATGTATACTGATTGAGTATCCCTTCTCTGTAATGCTTGAGACCAGAAGTGTTTTGGATTTTGGATTTTTTCAGATTTGGGAATATTTACTTTATATGTAGTTACCAGTTGAGCATCCCTAAGCAAAATGAAAAATATTCCAGCTAGTATTTCCTTTGAGCACCATGTGGACGCTCAAAAAGGTTCAGATTTTATAGCATTTAGGATTTCTGTTCAGGGAAATCAAATGTTTTTGCTCAACCTATTCATAAATACAGTCATGTGCGCCACATAATGGTATTTTAAACGGTCTACAACAGATGGCATTTACGACAGTGGTCCTCATAAAATTATTATGGAGTTGAAAAATTAAATTCCTGTGGCCTTGTGATACCTTCTGACTCTGTGTAGGCCTAGGCTAACGTATGTGTTTGTGTCTTAAAGTTTTTTTTTTTAAATTGATACATAATAGGTGTACATATTTCAGGGTACATTCGATAATTTAATATATTCATATAATTTGTAAAAATGAAATCAGTGTATTGAGATATTCATCATCTTAAATATTTGTCTTTATGCTAGAAACGTTCAGTTATTCTCTTCTAGCTATTGTGAAATAGTAAGATTATTGTATAAGATTACTGATCTATCAAATACTTGGTCCTGTTTCTTCTATCAGACTGTATGTTTGTACCTATTAATTAACCTGTCTTCACCCCCTCCCCTACCATGTGTCTTAGTTTTTAACAAAAAAAATTTTAAAGTTAGAATATTATATATATGTATTTGGAAAAAAACTTTAGGAATAAGCGTATCAAGAAAATATTTGGACAGGTGTGTTTATCTTACACCTGTTACCTTCACACCAGATAGGGCAGACATTCTTAAACCTATACTTCTAGATGTCTGTGGGACGGTCTTTACCTCAACATGTTTATATGCAGCTGAGCAGGGTGGCTCACACATGTAATCCTTGTACTTTGGGAGGTCGAAGCAGGCAGATTGCTTGAGCCCAAGAGTTTGAGACCAGCCTGGGCAACATGGCGAAGCCCCATCTCTACAAAAAATGCAAAAATGTTAGCCGTATGGTAGCGTGCACCTGTAATCCTAATTACCAGGAATCTGATTTATTATCTGAGTAGATTAAGTTAATCCAGAATACCAAATTGGATATTCTTCTTTTCCTTTTTCCTGTGTCCTGTCAAAAATTACTCATCCAGAAACCTGCAAGGTAGCTGCGTTGCCTATTCAGACTACTTGAGTTTTTACTGGTATCATTTGGAATTATAGTTGATATTTTGAGTACTTACCATTTAAGGTTTCTGAGTCATTTCACCTGGTAGAATCTCAGTCTATAGGAGCAAAGTCTGTCCTTAAGTACAGGATACATATCTATTCAATTCTCTAGCAGTCATCAGCTCTTAGGACAGCAAGGCTATTTTTCAGTCTTCTTGTCGCCTCTTCTTCTTAAGCAGATTTTCTATGATTGAGAAATAATTACAGAGTGGATTTAAGCCCTAGCGTAGTACTTATTTCTTATGAAACTCCAAGCATGGACAGTACCTGCTTTTGATGGTGGTCAGCACTAACTGAGATGCTATATGTTAAGGGGCTTCTTGTATCATAGAACACTGTATAAGTTAGTGTGTGGTGAGAATTTCAGATGCATTGATTTTGCTGTCTTTCTGCTGAGGAGTTTTATCATAGAAGACTAGAAAAAACTAAAACAAATGTGATCATCTTATTTACTATGATTCATACCTTTTGACCTTTTCTGGTACAAATAACCTGTTTGTCATTACAAGTTGGTAACAAAAAGCTTCCTGAAAAGAGCAGCATGGCACTGTGTCATGGCACTGTGTCCCAGGAGCAGCACTTCATTATTTTTGCTCATAGAGTCTGTCCAGCTGTTTAGTTTTTAGTGTCATTCCAGTGTCATTGAAAGCTAAACAGTTGGAAAGCTTCTATGAGCAAAATAAAAAAAAAAGTTTTTATTTTCTTATGATAAAGTAAAATCAAAATAAGTGAATGAATAGGGAGTTAGTCAAAAAAGAAACCGTGGTGTTTGAAACAAAAAATTGTTTTACACGTTATGTCCAAATATATATACAAAAATTTTTTTAAATGTTTTGGGTATATCTTTAAATAAGATTGCCAACTTGAAAGTCAGTTTCTTTATTAAAGTGACAGAAATTTAAATTATTAATTTCTTCATTTTATCTTTTAGAGTTATGCCCAGCCAAGTCTTCAGTATATCCAGGGGCAACAGATTTTCACAGCTCACCCACAAGGAGTGGTGGTACAGCCAGCTGCAGCAGTGACTACAATAGTTGCACCAGGGCAGCCTCAGCCCTTGCAGCCAGTAAGAAATATTTCTGTTGTTAAAACTAATTGACTGTCTACTTCGTCTTTAGAAGGTTTTCTTTTTGGTTTGGTTTTGTTTTGGGTTTTATTTTTGTTTCTGTGTTTTCACATGTTCTGTGTTTGTTTATTTGTTTATTTATTTTTGAGTCTCACTCTGTCGCCCAGGCTACAGTGCAGTGGCGTAATGTTGGCTCACTGCAACCTCCACCTCCTGGGTTCAAGTGATTCTCCTGCCTCAGCCTCCCCCAGTAACTGGGATTACAGGTGCACACCACCACACCCAGCTAATTTTTATTTTTTTAGTAGAGACAGGGTTTTGCCATGTTGACCAGGCTGGTGGTCTCAAGCTCCTGACTTCAGGTGATCCACCCACCTTGACCTCCCAAAGTGCTGGAATTATAGGTGGGAGCCACTGCCCCTGTCCCGTTTTTAAATTTGTGTAGCCACCAAATTTAACTGAGCACCCTAAGGGCATGAACTCAACCATTCTGTAAAAAACAATTTTTTTTAATTCTGTGGAATTTACAGTTGTGTTAATATATATATTTTGCTCCTAGGAGCCTTTTCATTTGTTATTTACTCTGACCTTGTATTTTTATATTTTTGAAGTGGTAATTTTCTTCTTTTTTTTTTTTTTTTTTGAGATGGAGTCTCTGTCGCCCAGGCTGGAGTGCAGTGGCACCATCTTGGCTCACTGTAACCTCTGCTTCCCAGGTTCAAGCTGTTCTCCTGCCTCAGCTCCCTGAGGAGCTGGGACTACAGCGTGCAGCTAATTTTTGTATTTTTAGAGATGGGGTTTCACCATGTTGGCCAGGATGGTCTTGAACTCCTGACCTCGTGATCCACCCGCCTTGACCTCCCAAAGTGCTGAGATTACAGGCATGAGCCACTGCACCTGGACATAGTAATAATTTTCTAGATCAGCTATCTATTAGTATTTACCACGCACAGGTTGAGTATCCCTTCTCTAAGCGTCAGGGACCAGAGGTGTTTAACGTTTCAAAATTTTATGGATTCTGGAATGATCTGCATTATACTTACCTCTTGAGCATCCATAATTTGAAAATCTCTAACTTGAAATGTTCCAGTGAGCATTTCCTTTGAACATGGTCTTTGAGTGTCATGTCAGCACTCAAAATGTTTTGGATTTTTGTATTAGGCCTGCTTAACTTGTACTAGAATATGATGCTGTACTAGATACCATGGACTAGGCATGTAGAATTGTGTGATATACTTCACTATACATGTTGTACAATGTTTTTTAAAAAGTTTTTTTTGTTTTTTTGAGATGGAGTTTCACTCTTGTTGCCCAGGCTGGAGTACAATGGTGTGATCTCGGCTCACCGCAACCTCCACCTCCTAGGTTCAAGTGATTCTCCTGCCTCACCTCCCAAGTTAGCTGGGATTTGCCACCATGCCCAGCTAATTTTTTGTGTTTTTAGTAGAGACAGGTTTTCACCATGTTGGTCAGGCTGGTCTCGAACTCCTGACCTCAGATGATCATCCACCTTGGCCTCCCAAAGTGCTGGGATTACAGGTGAGCCACTGTACCCGGCCGTCTAGGCATTTTTAATACAAAAATAAATAAGTTTCCATTTGTATTTTTTTTTTTTTTTTGATATGGAGTTTTGCTCTTGTTGCCCAGGCTAGAGTGCAATGGCACGATCTCAGCTCACTGCAACCTCCACCTCCCAGGTTCAAGCGATTCTCCTGCCTCAGCCTCCTGAGTATCTGGGATTACAGGTGCGCGCCACCATGCCTGGCTAATTTTTTTGTATTTTAGTAGAGACGAGGTTTCACCATGTTGGCCAGGATGGTCTCGATCTCCTGACCTCGTGATCTGCCCACCTTGGCCTCCCAAAGTGCTGGGATTATAGGCGTGAGCCACTGTGCCCAGCCTCCATTTGTATTCTTAAAAGCTGATCTTCCAAATAAAAGAGAGAGATGATGGTCACAATGTTGTGTCGTGAACAAGTACTGAATGGTTTGGAATGTATTTTTTTCTTTTTTGCCTTAAACTATTAAGAGATAAATGCTTTGGAATGTTAAGTGACACAGAAGCTTGGGGAAAAGAGGTCACTTTATAAGCTAAAGGATAGGGGAATGGAGGAAGTGAAAACTTACCCTGTGCCAAAAAACCCCTGCTAGGTGAAATAAAGAAAAGTATACACAAAGCAAGAATGCTCAAAGACCCGTGGTTGCTTAAAAGTGAAAACATTTTATCTGAGCCTGGGGTCTTCGGATTCTCTTTAACTGCTCAAGAAAGTTAAAGCTGAAAAAAGTATCTTCATTAATAGGCTTAAAAGAAGGAACAAGTATATATCCTTATGGTGATTGCTAGTCTGCTAGGGCTGTAACAAAATACCACAGACTGAGTAAATTAAATAACAGAAATTTTCTCACAGTTATTCAGACTAATAATCCAAGATCAAGGTGTCATCACTGTTGGTTTCTCCTGAGGCCACTCTCCTTGGCTTGCAAATGGCTGCCTTCTTGCTGTACGTTCACATGGCCTTTTCTCTGCGAGTGTCCCCTGGTGTCACTTTCTCTTCTAATAAGGACACCGTCCTGTTAGATGAGGTTCTCACTCTTACGACTTCATTAATCTTAATTAGCTCCTTACAGGCTCTGTGTCCCAATAACAGTGACAGCAGGATTAGGGCTTCAATACACATATTTTGGGGGAAACAAAATTCAGACCATAAGTGATTATGAGGTTTTTATGTTTTTCAGAATGTGGCACTAATATTTTATAGTTTTGAGGTTTCAGATACAGAAAAAATATAATGGATAAATGTTAACATTCTGTCATATTTGCTTCTCAGGTTTTTTTGTTTTTTGGTGGTTTTTTTTTTTTTTTTTTTTTGGTTTCTCGGGTTTTTGTTGTTGTTGTTATTTTTGTTTTTTAAGATAAATGTATGTCTGGAGCCCATTTAGCTAATTGCTATCCTGCAGTTGGTATGCCTTACAATTGGTGTTTTAAAATTGAAAAATGCTGCTATACATGATAAACTGATGGCTATTTTTTATTTTTATTTTTTTTTGAGACGGAGTTTCACTCTTGTAGCCCAGGCTGGAGTGCAGTGGTACAATCTCGGCTCACTGCAACCTCCGCCTCCGGGGTTCAAGCAATTCTCCTGCCTCAGCTTCCTGAGTAGCTGGGATTACAGGTGACACTGCTATGCCCAGCTAATTTTTGTATTTTTGGTAGAGACGGGGTTTCACCGTGTTGGCCAGGCTGGTCTCGAACTCCTGACCTCAGGTGATCCACCCGCCTCGGCCTCCCAGTGTGCTGGGATTATAGGAGTGAGCCAGCGTGCCTGGCTGGCTATTTTTAAATATAGTATCTTAGATGGTAAACTTAGAGCCAACTGTCAATTTTCTGATAGCTCCGTAAAGCTCTTTATATATACTGCCCCTTATTTTCCAGAATGTACCTTTCCTTTATCCTTTTTTTTAAGAGGACATAGATGTACATTTTTACATATTTAAGTGGGCTATTTTGTCCTGTTCAGCCAGATTAAGAGAGAGATCACTGATCAAAAATGTGTGTGTTTTCTTTGTAGTCTGAAATGATTGTGACAAATAATCTCTTGGATCTGCCGCCCCCTTCTCCTCCCAAACCAAAAACTATTGTCTTACCGCCCAATTGGAAGACAGCCCGAGATCCAGAAGGGAAGATTTATTACTATCATGTGATCACAAGGTAAGAGGAACTGTGTGGGCATTCCCAAGTCTGCTTTTACTTAATACAAGAAGCTGCCACTGTAAGGGGAGTTTTACTGTTGTAAACTTCTTGTCATTGGCTGTTCACTGTGCTTGAAGTGAACAGGTTTATACACACACACACACACACTCACCTCAGGTGATCGGCCCGCCTTGGCCTCCCAAAGTGCTGGGATATAGGTGTGAGCCACTGCACCTGCCAGTTTTGGTGTATTTTTAATCCACAAGACTCTTAGAGAAAGCTAAGGAGATTTTTTAAATGTTAGTGACTTCATCGAACATTGTATAAGTATCAGGGGGTCATAGACCTTTTCTGTAAAAGGCCAGAAAACAAAATATTTTAGGCTTTGCCAGCCAAGCAGTCTGTATCATAGCTACTCAACTCTGCTGTTGAATTTTTTTACTGACAGCACTCTTCTATTTCCAAATTAAAGAGATAGATTGTTTATTCTTGGCACACATTATTTATGCTTATTGTAGAAAACAAATACACTAGGAAAGTACTAAGAAGGAAGTATAAGTACTGGGACTACCACTACTCAGAGATAGTTCATTTAATGTTTTTAAAAATACCTTTTTGACAGATAGCTTTATGTGGGTATATGTACTCTGTGTGTGTGTATACACGTATAATCTTATGTTAATTGTTAAGATACATATTTTTATAGTCTGGTTTATTTACTAATCTATTTTATAGAGCTTTATCAATTAACATAGAACTATAAGATTTTGTCTTTAATTTTTTTTTTTTTTTTTTTTTTTTTTTGTAGAGACAGAGTCTTGCTTTGTTGCCCAGACTGATCTTCATGAGCTCCTGGCTTCAAGCAGTCCTCCCATCTCAGCCTCCCAAAATGCTAGGATGACAGGCATGAGGCACCACACCCAGCTATAACTGTTCTTTTAGTAATTGTTTATACTTTGTTTCAGGGCTGGCAAACTATGCCCACAGGCCACTTGTTTTGGCAAATAAAGTTTTATTGGAGCACAACCATGCACATTTGCTTACAAATGGTCTATGGTTGCTTTCACACTACAATGACAGAGTAGTTGTGATAGAGACCATATGGCCCACAGGTCAAAATGTTTATCATCTGATCATTTACAGGAAAGTTTGCCAACCCCTGTTCTGTTGTATAGCTATATCAAGTTATATTTAACTCTCTCTGATTGATAGGTCTTCACTATTTTATATCTAACTATAACCCTGGACATCCTTAGGGACGCTAATCTTACTACTTCTTCGAATGGGTGCTTAGAAGTGGAATTGTTGGGCAAAACAGGTACATATTTTAAATTGAGAAGTATTGTCAGCTTACCATTAAACAGTAGTTTGTGCCAATTTGGACTCTCAAAAAAAAGTGTATAAAAGTTCATTTTAGCCACATATAGCACCTCATGCCTATAATCCCAATGCTTTGGGAGGCTGCGGCAGGAGGATCGCTCAAGCCCAGGTGTTCAAGACCAGCTTGGGCACCACAGTGAAACCCCATCTCCACGAAAAATACAAAAATTAGCTGGGCATGGTGGTGTACACCTGTAGTCGCAACTAGCTGGGAGGCTGAGGCGAGAGGATCACATGAGCCAGGAGGTCAAATCTGTAGTAAGCCATGATTGTGCCACTGCATTTCTGGGTGACAGAGCAAGACCTTGTCTTCAGAAAAAAATCCTTTTTCCCTCATGTCATCTCTTTTAACCTTGCAAATCTAACAGGTGGGAAATAGTTTTGTTTTCAGTTCTTTTATTATTGAGATGGGATTTCTTCATTGGATTGTTGGTCATTTGTATCTTTCTTGAGTTACTTGTTTGGGGCATCTACCCATTTTCTGTCCACAGTGTTAGATTTCTTTATAAAGAGTATTGCAGATGTTTTTGTTTCTGATGTCTTGTGACATAAAGAAGTTTAAAATATTCATAATTTTAAATATTTTCCCTTTCTGCTTTCTGCTTAGAAGGGCCTTCCTTATTCTCATTAAAATGTTTTTATAGGCTGGGCGCGGTGGCTAACACCTGTAATCCTAGCACTTTGGGAGGCCAAGATGGGCAGATCACCTGAATTTGAGGAGTTTGAGACCAGCCTGGCCAACATGGTGACACCCTGTCTCTACTAAAAGTACAAAAATTAGTTGGGCGTGGTGTCAGGCGCCTGTAATCCCCACTACTTGGGAAGCTGAGAGTGGGAGAATTGCTTGAACCCCAGAGGCAGAGGTTGCAGTGAGCCGAGATCATGCCACTGCACTCAAGCCTGGGAGACAGGACAGAGTAAGACTCTGTCTCAAAAACAAAAATGCTTTTGTAAAATGAGCCCTCATTATGTTGCTAATTGAGTGTGTAATGATTTTTAAAGCCATGTATATTTTAACCAGAACTTTTTTTTTTTTTTTTGAGACAAGAGTTTTCGTTCACGTTGCCCAAGCTGGAGAGCAGTGGCGCGATCTCGGCTCACTGCAACCTCCACCTCCCGGGTTCAAGCAATTCCTCTGCCTCAGTCTCCCGAGTAGCTGGGATTACAGGCATGCACCATCACACCTGGCTACCTCCTTTTTTTTTTTTTTTTTTTTTTGGTATTTTCAATAGAGACGGGGTTTCACCATGTTGGCCAGGCTGGTCTTGAACTCCTGACCTCAGGTGATCCACCTGCCTCGGCTTCCCAAAACGCTGGGATTATAGGCATGAGCCACCACTCCCAGCTATAACTTTTTTTTTTTAACACCAAAACATGCTTTTAATATTCTACAATCTTCCAAAAATAAAAAAAAGTTTGTATTTCTTATTTATATGTGTACCTTTCCCGTCTTTTCTAGGTTTTCTTTGTCTGGTATCTAAGAACAGACGTATATATATATTTGTTCAGTTTCTGTAATAACACCCTTAGCTGCTTGTGGTTCTTTTATTGTGGTAGAAATCTTGAGCCTTTAAAAAAAAAAGTTAGTTCCATAGGTCAGAGGTAAGCCTATTTTTACAATAATCTATGTGTGTGTGTGTATGTGTGTATATATATATACACAGTGTGTGCGTGCGCGCGTGTGTATGTGTGTATATATACACACACATACACACGCGCGCACGCACACACACTGATTTATATCAAGTGTCTTAATGTTGTTGACTAAAGATTTGTGTGGTGGTAAAGCAAAATACGTCGTGACAAGATTGACCTGCTAGATTTTGTTTTTCCTGAGACGGAATCTTGCTCTGTTGCCCAGGCTGGAGTACAGTGGCATGATCTCGGCTCACTGCAACCTCTACTTTCCAGGTTCAAGCGATCCTCCTGCCTCAGCCCCACTAGTAGCTGGGATTACAGGTATGCACCACCATACCCAGCTTATTTTTGTATTTTTAGGAGAGACGGGGTTTTGCCATGTTGGCCAGGCTAGTGTTGTACTCCTGACCTCAGGTGATCCACCCGCCTCGGCCTCCCAAAGTCCTGAGGTTATAGGTGTGAGCCACCTTGCCCGGCCAACCTCCCAGATTTGTTAGATCCTTTGAGGCTTTTGACATTTTAAGTCACTGTCCTCATAACATTCTCTGTGACAGCTGGCTTCACATGAATATTCCTGAACATGAATATTCTTACTTCCACTTTTTATCCTATAGATCTAGCTGTTTTTTTTTAAAAAAAATATTTGCCTGCTTACTTTCAAAATAACTGTAAACATTTAATGAGTTTACATGGCTGAAACCTCCTTCTTGCAGTCAGTCGAGAATATTTTTAGCAGAGGGTACAAGTTTGTTTGTTTTTGTTTTTGTTTTTGTTTTTTTTTTGAGACAGAGTTTCACTCTGGTTGCTGAGGCTGGAGTGCAATGATGTGATCTCGGCTCACGGCAACCCCCACCTCTCAGGTTCAAGAGATTCTACTGCCTCAGCCTCCTAAGTAGCTGGATGACAGGCGCCCGCCACCAATCCCAGCTAATTTTTGGATTTCTAGTAGAGACGGGGTTTCACCATGTTGGCCAGGCTGATCTCAAGCTCCTGACCTCAGGTGATCCACCTGACTCAGCCTTCCAAAGTGCTGGGATTACAGGCGTAAGGCACTGCACCTGGCTGAGGGTACAGAGTTTTTAACCTGTACATATCCCATGTTGTCAGTCATTAAACCAAAGGGGGCAGAACCACAATAAAGAAAGCTCCTAAAGCAAGAGATAATTTTCTCATGTGGTCAAGGATTGTGAGAGATGTTATGAGTTATTTTTCTCCAGTTATGTGCTAGGTACAGTCACTGTTTACCTCTTCATCTACAGAGGGGATGACATAGGCAGGTGTCTATTTCCTGTACATTTCCGGCTTTGCTGAATCTTAATTTGCAGGACATTAAGAGTCAGGTGAGAGACAGACAGGATGTTTGGGTTTACTGCTCTCTTTGACACCCAATCAGTGTTGCCACATCATTGCCCAAAGAAATATGGTGGACTAAACAATGAGGAGGGGCATGTCTCTGTGCTAGACTAATTGCTGCTGGGAAGATATCAAAAGTTTGTCTCTAACTCATGTAGCTGACTTACTCTGTGTCTTATTCTATGTTATATTTTCTGTATGTAAGAGCAGAGATGTTTACGTAGGATCTGTTTCCTAGCCCTGACAGCATGGCTGTTTTTACCTCTTTCTAGGCAAACTCAGTGGGATCCTCCTACTTGGGAAAGCCCGGGAGATGATGCCAGCCTTGAGCATGAAGCTGAGATGGACCTGGGAACTCCAACATATGATGAAAACCCCATGAAGGTGAGTGTGGCTTACATATGTATTTCCTGATCATTTGTGAGTCTTTCTTCTGTCATTCTGTAAGGCCGGTAGTCACATGGTCTTGGGATTTTTTCCTTATTCTGAAAAATGAGTGAGTGATCATGCATGTACCAAGGTGTAGAGATGAAGTCAGGGAGAAAGAATGGCCTTTTTTAGACATTCAGGGACTCAGATGCATACTACCTACTTACTTGAGAGAGATATATGGCCATGTATTGCAAGGGGTGTTCAAAAAACCCTTTACTATGATCGCTTTAGGGCCTCTCTTATTCTCTCTCTTTGCCCTTTTTGTTTTAAATAAGACGGAGTCTCACTCTGTCACCCAGGCTGGAGTGCAGTGGCACAATCTTGGCTCACTGCAACCTTGGCCTCCCAGGCTCAAGCAATTTTCCTGCCTCAGCCTCCTGAGTAGCTGGGACTACAGGCATGCACCACCGCACCTGGCCAGTTTTTGTATTTTTAGTAGAGACAGAGTTTCACCGTGTTGGCCAGGCTGGTTTTGAACTCCTGACCTCAGGTGATCCATCTGCCTCGGCCTCTGGAAGCGCTGGGATTACAGGTGTGAGCCACCACGCCTGGCCTTGCCTTGCTTTTTGTTATTAGTGCCCCATAACATATGCTTTTATGATTCATCTGTACCAAACCAGTAGGAGGGATGGGTTTTGGGTTTTTTGGTTTTTGTTTTTTTTGATGTATTCTTGGCTCACTGCAACCTTTGCCTCCTGGACTCATGCAGTTATCATGTCTCAGCCACCCAAGTAGCTGGGATTTATAGGCGTGTGCTATGCTACCATGCCCAGCCAATTTTTGTATTTTTAGGAGAGACGAGGTTTCACCATGTTGACTAGGCTGGTCTTGAACTCCTGACCTCAAGTAATCTGGCTGCCTTAGCCTCCCAAAGTGTTGGAATTATAGGTGTGAGCCACCATGGCCAACCATATGAAGCGTCTTGAATGAAATCAGATACCACATTTTTATGTTCTAAAACCTTAATTTTGAGAGTTATAAATACTTAACTGGTTAAATTATTGGGAATTGGTAGAAGAAGGAAGAGGGAAGAAAAGAAGGAGCTAGAGTGAGAAGGGACTAAAGTGGAAATGAATTCATTCTTTCTTTATATTTTATTCACTTTTGGAAGAAATGTTTTTCTCTCTACATGTGTTTGGCATTTGCCAAGAAGATACACACTTAAGTTCAATCCATGTGGAGTTTGTTAAATTTTAAATGAATCATATAAATCACTTAGCCACATCACTCCAGCTGTTGTGCTGTCTTGTTTTCCTGAATCATTTAGGAACATGTCCAGGACTGCTAGGCACTTGCTTTTAAATTATTTGTAAGCTTAAATACAAACAAAAATCACAACTCCCATTTCCAGACTTCTGTATTGTGTTAGTTATGTCTTTTGAAAAATAAACAAAGGGATTAAGACAAGATCTGAAGTTTATAAAGCATGTTGGAGGCCTTACCCTTCTTACAAGCCCAAGTGCATGGGCACCCTATTAATCTTGATTCAGTCTTTTGGTCTAGTATATGCATATTAAATTAGGCCTTTCAAAGCAAATGAGGAATGGACATGAAGTTCACTGTTGCTTATTTAATGCTCAAGGAATTGCCCTTTCTTATATGAAGACCTGTGTTAGGAAATCCAGGGCATCAAACTAGCCAAGCACAAAGTAGGAGCTGAGAAGTAGGGGCCAAGTAAAAGGGCAATTTATGTACCATGCTATACAATTAGACCTTCATTCTCTGTCTAGCTGGTGAGAAAGGGAAACCTTTAAAGTGATTGAGCAGTGACATTTGCCTTTTACAAGGCTCTCTGCTGGAGATGGACTGGAGGGGTTGACCATGGAGTTGGGGCCTTTACAATGAGCTTTTTGTAATAGTTAGGTCTACTCAGCATCCAACAACACCAGGCACCACCTGTTAAAACTGCAGACTCTCACTCCCTGTCCCAGAGCTGCTAGATCAGAATCTGCAGTGATGAGAAGGTCCCAAGGTAATTATTATACACATTGAACTCTAAATAATTGGCACTACTATTTGTGATTGACTGTAAGAGAAGTATGATTATAAAACCTTACTATATCCACCCAGAGTGAGTGTACTTGTCAGGTTATGTTTGATCTTTACTTCTCTGTTACCATGGGTACATGTGTGTCTGGGGGAGTAGGCTGTTGGAAATACTATATCCAAAAAGGCAATGCCTGAATTATAATCTGCTAGCTTGGAACCTTAGATCTCTAAATATAAATTTTAAGTCACACAGATCTGAACTTAATCTCACTCTTTTACATTTTGGTTATTTATCAGACATTTGAGTTTCTATTTGGCACAAGTGCTGTGCCCAGACCTGGGGGATGCAAAAGCAGTATAAGGCAAGGTTATTGCTCTCAGGGGTCATAGGAAGGTAAGGTTTGAAAATGTACAGTATTATGTGTTTAAATGGTAAACTGAAGGATTTATTTATTTTGTCGTTTGGTTTGTTTTATTTTATTTTTAGAGGTAGGGTCTCCCTTGCTCTGTAGCCTAGGCTGGAGTGCAATGGTGCAATCTTGGCTTACTGCAACCTCTGCCTCCTCAGCTCAAGCAATTCTCCTGCCTCAGCCTCCTGAGTAGCTGGGTTACAGGCACCTGCCACCACACCTGGCTGATTTTGTGTGTGTGTGTGTGTGTGTGTGTGTGTGTGTGTGTGTGTGTGTGTGTGTGTGTGTGTGTGTATGTATGTGTATGTATGTGTAGAGATGGGGTTTCTCCATGTTAGTCAGGGTGGTCTTGAACTCCTGACCTCAGGTGATCCACCCGCCTCGACCTCCCGAAGTGCTGGGATTATAGGCATGAGCCACTGCACCTGGCCTGATTTTTGTATTTTTAGTAGAAACGGGGTTTCAACATGTTGGCCAGGCTGGTCTCAAACTCCTGACCTGAGGCGATCCACCCACCTCGGCCTCCCAAAGTGCTGGGATTATTGGCGTGAGCCACCATGCCCAGCCTTATTATTTGTTTTTGTCTTTGCTTTCCTTTGGATTGATTTAGAATTTTTTTCAGGTATTCTATTTTTTCCCCCTATTGGCTTAGCCATACCTCTTTATTTTTATTTATTTATTTATTTTTGAGCCACACTCTCACTCTGTTGCCCAGGCTGGAGTGCAGTGGCACCATCAGGGTTCACTGTAGTCCCCACCTCCCAGGCTCAGATTATCCTCCTGCCTCAGCCACCCAAGTAGCTAATTTTTGTATTCTTTGTAGAGAGAGGGTCTCACGGTGTTGGTGACCACGCTGGTCTCAAACTTCTGGCCTCAAGCAGTCTTTCTGTTGTGGCCTCCTAAAGTGCTGGGATTATAGGTATGAGCCACCACACCTGGCCTGCTTTCCTTCTTAGTGGTTGTTTTAAAACAGTCGTTCTCAAAGTTTGGTGTGGGGACCTCTAGGGGTCCTAAGATCCTTTCAAAGGAGCCACAAGGTCAAAGCTGTTTTAATAATAAGAAAACATGATGTGCCTCTGTCATATTTGGTACATTCACAAGTATACCATGGAATTTTCCAGAGGGCACATGACGTATTTGAATGCAGAAGCCAGTGAGACTTAGCTGTATTCTAAGTGAGACGTTAAAAGAGATTTCCAAAATGTAAAACTGTGCCACTCTTAACTGAATTGCTTTAGTTTTGGAAAACAGTTATTTTTCACAAAAAATTATATTATTGTTATATGTATTATTATATAATAGATTTGCTAATGTTATTTTTAAAAATACTTAATTTTTTCTCAGTTTGAATTTAATTTCTAATATGAAAAATTTTGATAGATGTAACCCATATGAATAAAAAAAAGCTTTTTGTGATCCTCAGTGTTTTTAAGAGTAAAGGGATCTTGAGACCTACTTATTTGAAAAACACTATTGTAAGGTTTACAGTATGCATATTATCACAATCTACCATTAAGTCCTATATTTACCCAGATATTTACCATTTCCAGCACTCTTCATTCTCTCGTGTAGATTTGAATTTCCATCTGGGATCATTTTCCTTTAGCTTAAAGAATTTCCTTTAACAATAACAAAAAAAAGACAAAGAAAAAAATAGAATTTCCTTTAAAAGGCCGGGTGGGGTGGCTCACACCTGTAATCCCAGCACTTTGGGAGGCTGAGGCGGGCAGATCACCTGATGTCGGGAGTTCAAGACCAGCCTGACCAACATGGAGAAACTCCGTCTCTACTGCAAATACAAAAAATTAGCCAGGCATGGTGGTGCATGCCTGTAATCCCAGCTACTTGGGAGGCTGAGGCAGGACCTGGGAGGCAGAAGTTGCAGTGAGCAGATATCATGCCATTGCACTCCAGCCTGGGCAACAAGAGCAAAACTCTGTCTTAAAAAAATAAAAAAAATTTTTTTTTTCTTTAACATTTCTAGTATTTCAGATCTGCTGATGATATATTTTGTCAGCTTTTGTTTGTCTGAAGAAAGGTATTTATCTTACCACTTTAAAAAAAAATAGTCTTTGTTTTTAAAACAATTTTAGTTCTATTTTGGCATAGCAAAATTGAACAAGAAGTACAGAAAGTTTCCATATACCTGCTGCCATTGCACACACACAAGCTTCCCTTTCTATCATCATCAAAGCACCAGAGTGGGACATTTGTTACAATTGATGAATCTACTATGACACATTATTACCACCCAAAGTCTATAATTTACATTAGGATTCATTCTTGGTGTTTTACATTTGTGGGTTTTAATAAAGGCATCATGACATATATACAGCATCATAGTATCATACAGAATAGTTTCACCGCCCTAAAAATCTTTTGAGCTTGGCCGGGCATTGTGACTCATGTCTATAATCCCAGTACTTTGGGAGGCTGAGGTGGGTGGATCACCTGAGATCGGGAGTTCGAGACCAGCCTGACCAACATGGAGAAACTCCATCTCTACTAAACATACAAAATTAGCCAGGCGTGGTGGCGCATGCCTGTAATCCCAGCTACTCAGGAGGCTGAGGCAGGAGAATTGCTTGAACCCGGGAGGCGGAGGTTGCAGTGAGCCGAGATCATACCATTGCACTCCAGCCTGGGCAATAAGAGCAAAACTTCGTCTCAAAACAAACAAACAAACAAACAAACAAAAAATTCAGCCTCCTTTTGTTCATCCTGCCTTCTTTCCTCATCCCTCTTCCCCAGTTCCTGGCAACCACTGATCTTTTTATGATCTTCATAGTTTTGCTTTTCCAGAATGTCATATAGTTGACTGCAGTAGGTAGCCTTTTTAGATGGGCTTCATTCACTTAGCCATATGCATTGAGGCTTTCACCATGTCTTTTCATGGCCTGATAGCTCATTTTGTTTTAGCACTGAATGTCAGAGTGTACCACTGTTTATATTTATCCATTCACTTACTGAAGGACGTCTTGGTTGCTTCCAACTTTTGGCAATTACAAATAAAGCTACTAAAAACATCCATGTGCAGGTTTATTATGACGGATATTTTCTTTCTTTTTTAAAGCAATTAATTCAGAGATACAACGGATATTTTCACTGGATATAGAATTCTAATTTTATATTTTCTTCCTTTCAACACTTAAAAGATGTTTCAATTATTTTTTATAATAGTTTCTAATAATATAATAAAATATAATAAAAATCACTATCATATATAGTGATTTTTGTCTTTTTTTTTTTTTTTGAGATGGAGTTTTGCTCTTGTTGCCTAGGCTGGAGTGCATTGGCACAATCTCAGCTCAGCACAACCTCTGCCTTCTGGGTTCAGGTGATCCTCCTGCCTCAGCCTCCCAAGTAGCTGGGATTACAGGCATGCGCCACCATGCCTGGCTAATTTTTTGTATTTTCAGTAGAGACGGGGTTTCTCCATGTTGATCAGGCTGGTCTTGAACTCCCAACCTCAGGTGATCCACCAGCCTCAGGCTCCAAAAGTGCTGGGATTACAGGCATGAGTCACTGTGCCTGGTCTGATTTTGTCGTTTATAAACAGTTTTTAGCAGTTTGATTATATCTTGGTTTTGTTTTCTTTGTATTTAATATGCTTGTGATTCTTGTACATTTTAGATCCATGATTGGTAGTTTTCATCCACTCTGGGAATTTTTTCAAATATATTTTTTTATACCATTGTTCCTTTTCCTGGGACTCCAATTATATACATGTTATTAAACCACTTGATATTGTCTCACAGACCCCGACATCTCTATCAGACTTTTTCCTAGCACTTTTCTCCCTGTGCTTCAGTTTGCATGGTTTCTGTTACCCTCTTTTTAAAGTGTACTGATCTTATCTTCTGCTGTACCGAATTAGCTAAGCTCATCCATGATGCCACCTGTGCTTCTCAAGAATCTGTCCCTTTGGCCTAATAGTTTTAATTTCTTCACTGTGTTCATGTTCATCCATTGGTTCATTTTTAATTTCAGTTGTATTTTTCTGCTCTCAAATTTTAACTTGCTTATTTTTTAATAGTTTTACTTTCTTTTTTATTTTGTTATTTAGTTTTTATTTCATAATCATAAACTTAACTCTGTAATCCAGCTAGGCATGGAAGGGAACAGGGAAAACATGGAACCCAAAGGGAACTGCGGCGAAGACACAAAGATTCTAGGATGCTGTGAGCAAATGGGGTGGAGGGGTGCTCTACTGAGCTACAGAAGGAATAGTCTGGTGGTTAAGATTAACACAAGTCAAACTTATTAGAGTTGTCCACAGTCAGCAATGATGATCTTCTTGCTGGTCTTGCCATTCCTGGACCCAAAGCGCTCCATGGCCTCCACAATATTCGTACCTTCTTTCACTTAGCCAAAGACCACATGCTTTCCATCCAACCACAGAATCTTTGCAGTACAGATGAAAAACTGGGAACCATTTGTGTTGGATCCAGCCATGGGTAAGATACCAGAACCTGTATGCTTTAGGATGAAATTCTCATCATCAAATTTCTCCCCATAGATGGACTTGCCACCAGTGCCATTATGGCGTGTGAAGTCATCACCCTGACATATAAACCCTGGAATAATTCTGTGAAAGCAGGAACTTATAACCAGATCCTTTCTCTCCAGTGCTCAGAGCACGAAAGTTTTCTGCAGTCTTTAGAAACAAGTGTGCAAACAGCTTGAAGGAGACACAACCTAAGGGCTTGCCGTCAATGGCGATGTTAAAGAACACGGTGGGGTTGACCATGGCTGATAGTACAAGGCTCCCGGGACGATGGCGTCTGCAAAGCTAATTTCTTTTTTATTTTTAACACTTCTGATAAATACCTTTCACTTCATTTTATTTATTTATTTATTTTTTTGAGACAGGGTCTCACTCTGTTGCCCAGACTGGAGTTTGGTGATGCGATCCTGGCTCACTGCAACCTCCACTTCCCAGGATTAGGTGATTCTCCTGCCTCAGCCTCCTGAGCAGCTGGGATTACTGGCGCCTGCCACCATACCCAGCTAATTTTTGTATTTTTACAGGTTTTGCCATGTTGGCCAGGCTGGTTTTAAACTCTTGACCTCGAGTTTGCCTATCTGGGCCTCCCAAAGTGCTGGGCTTACAGTGTGAGCCACCATACCCTGCCATTTTTAGTTGATTTAAATGTCTGCTTTTAGTAGTCACGTCCCAGTATAAAATGCTGTTTTTAGGAATATGCATATATATTTTCCTTTTTTTGTTTTCTTTTGAGATGGAGTTTCTCTCTGTCGCCAGGCTGGAGTGCAGTAGCATGGTCTTGGCTCACCGCAGCCTCTGCCTCCTGGGTTCAGGTGATTCTCCTGCCTCAGCCTTCTGAGTAGCTGGGACTACAGGCGCCCACCACCACACCCAGCTAATTTTTGTATTTTTAGTAGAGACGGGGTTTCATCGTGTTGGCCGGGTTGGTCTCGATCTCTTGACCTCGTGATTCGCCTGCCTCAGCTTCCCAAAGTGCTAGTATTACAGGCGTGAGCCACCACGCCCAGCCCATAGGAATATGTTTAACTGAAAAACTACATTTAAGTTTAGGTAGTTATTCTTGACAGAAGATAAGCAAACTAAGGTTGCATGATAAAGCCCCCATCATGTATCTCATACTTAAGCAAATACCCCCAAATTAGAGTTTGTAGCTTTATTGTAGCTTTTCTCAGAATAGATTTTATATCCTGTGTTACCCAGGAAATCTCTGATAATCTTTCTGTCAGGTTAAAAACACAACAGGACAGTGATTATAGTTTTAAGTATTGGGGGGTTAGAGTCCCAGGTATTCCATATGCTGACCACTATACTGATATTTATGTGTTTTATTTTTTATTTTTGTTTGTTTTTTGTTTTATATTGTGTGTTTTAATAAGTTTCTGGTCCAAAGGCTTACATTTTTATAGAAGCTACAGTTTTAGTTCTGCGACCAGATGAAGACAGGGCAAGATTGAAGGGTGGCCAGACGCAGTGGCTCACGCCTGTAATCCTAGCACTTTGGGATGCCTCAGCGGGTGGATCCCTCAAGCCCAGGAGTTTGAGACTAGACTGGGCAACATGGCAAAACCCTGTTTCTACCAAAAAAATGCAAAAAAGTTAGGCAGGCATGGTGGTGCACGCGTATAGTCCCAGCTACTTGGGGGGCTGAGGTGGGAAGATCACCTAAGCCCCAGAGGTCGAGGCTGCAGTGAGCCAAGATCATACCATTGCACTCTAGCCTAGGTGACAGAGTGAGACCCTGTCGCCAAAAAATAAATAAATAAAAGGTTGCGGGCGGTGGGGGGCAATAGCTCAGGGTTAGGACCATTTCTTGGTGGCACTGAGATGGTTGAGCTGGTCTACAACAAATCTATGTGAGGTCAACTTGGAAGTGTTGACCATCTTCATGGCCTCAAAGGCCTCTGCCTCGTGCACTGTAGTGTGGACATACTCTGGCCTTGTGGTCAGGTAGGGTATGCTCAGCCAGTAGTGGTTCTCCAGATGATCCATGATCCCAATGCACTGCCACCAGGAATGCTACTGTGGTTGGGGAGGGCAGTCAGGAGCATGATGCCACGTGTGCTTCTCAAGAGTCTGTCCCTTTGGCCTAATAGTTTTAATTCCTTCACTGTGTTCATGTTTTCTTTCATAAACTAGAACATTTATAATTGCTTTTTAATAGTTGCATGCCATTTTCAGTTGAATACTGGACATTGTGACTGTTAACGTTGTTAAGTTTCAGAATTTTGTTACTTTCTATTAAAGAATGTTGAGCTGGCTGGGCGCAATGGCTCACCTCTGTAATCTCAGCACTTTGGGAGGCCAAGGCGGGCAGATCACCTGAGTTCGGGAGTTCAGTACCAGCCTGACCAACGTGGAGAAACCCTGTCTCTACTAAAATTACAAAATTAGCCAGTTGTGGTGGCGCATGTCTGTAATCCCAGCTACTCGAGAAGCTAAGGCAGGAGAATCGCTTGAACCCAGGACGTGGATGTTGCAGTGAGCTGAGTTTGTGCCATTGCTCTCCAGCCTGGGCAATAAGAGCGAAACTCCATCTCCAGAAAAAAAAGAGCTTTGTTCTGATAGCCAGGCAAGTTACTTGTGGATCACCTTGATTTTTTAGAGACTATTTTTAATTTTTATTGGGTTGAATCCAGAGTGATTTTTTTCTCTAGGGTAACTCGTAAGGCATCGCCTGTCTGGGGTCTCCACTGATTGCCACAGGTTATCTTGGAGACCTCTTCACTTCAGCTGGTGGAAGCTCACATATCTCCCAGCCTTCTGTGAGCTCTGGGAATTGTTAGCTTATAGTTTATCTCCTTAGCTTATAGTTTGTCTCCTTAGCTCACTGAGAACTCCATGCTGTGCTTGGGGTTTCCTCTCTGCCCCAGAGTCTGGTAAATTTCTCCAGGCAGAAAAGCCAAGGTAATCATAGGGCTTACCTCATTTTGTCTCTTTCTCAGGATCATAGTTTAGTGCTGCTTAATGTCCAGTGTGTGAAAACTGGCTTTTTCATGTATTTTGTCTAGTTTTCCAGTTTTTAACACTGAGAGGGCTAATTCATTTAACAGTTAATCTGTCATGACCAGAAGCACAAGTTTGGACAAACTTTAAAAAAACAACAGCAGCAGCAATTTTATTAAGGTATAATATACCTAGCATAAAATCTAGTTGCTTTAGATTTACAATTTAATAGCTTTTAGTAAATTTATCAAATTATGCAACCATTACCATTATCTGGTTTTAGAACATTTTCATCCTCCCAATAAGACCTCTCATACCCATTTCCAGTTACTCCCCCAGCCCAGCCACTAATTTGTTTTCTTTCTTGATAGATTTGCCTCTTGTGGGCATTTTATATAAATGAAATAATACAATATATGGGCTTTTGTGATTGGCTTCCTTTATTGAGTAATATGTTCAAGGTTCGTCCTTGTTACAGCATGTACCAGGATTTCATTCCTTTTTATGACTGAATAATATTCTCTTGTATAGATATATTACATTTTGTTAATCCATTCACCAGTTGATGGACATTTGGGTTATTTTCATTCTTTAACTGTTATGAATAATGCTACATGAACATTTTTGTGCAAGTCTTTGTACATATATTTTCATGTCTCTTGGGTAAATACCTAGGAGTGGAATTACTGGGTCCTCAGATAAATTTGTTTAACTTTTTAAGAAACTGTCAAACTGTTTTCCAAAGTAGCTGCACCATTTGACGTTTCTATGAGCAGTGTATGAAGGAGGGTTCTGTGGGAGAGTTTTTATAGAGACAGGTACCTAAGGAAAAAACTCCGTTAGGTGTCATTTGCTTCTTATATTTCTAAGAAAATCCAAATCAAAGTCATCTATTCTGTTATTAACCCTTTGGTTCAGGTATAGTAGATGAAACAAACAAGCTTTGATCTTCCAGCATATCTAGCCCTGAAGCACAAGTCAAAGGTTTTTTGGTTTTGTTTCTTGTTTTTTTTTGATTTGTGTTTTTTCATATGCATATGTTTTGTTTTGATTTATTTATTTATTTACTGAGACAGAGTCTCTGTTGCCCAGGCCAGAGTGCAGTGTCGTGATCATAGCTCACTGCAGCCTGGATCTCCCAGGCTCAGGCAATTTCCCACCTCAACCTCCCAGGTAGCCTGGATCTCCCACCACCATCCCCCAGCTAATTCTGGTATTTTTTTGTAGAGATGGAGTCTCACCATATTGCTCAGGGTGGTTTCCAGCTCCTGGACTCAAATGATCCTCTCATCTCGGCCTCACAAAGTGCTGGAATTACAGGCATGCATCACTGTACCCAGCCCTGTCTCAAAAAAAAAAAAAAAAAAAGTTTTGAGACATTAGTTTTTGGATCCCTTTCCAGACCATAGTCTCTATCAGCAGGAGCTAGTTGGACTTGGAGACCTAGGGACTTATTTGTACCTAACCTTCCTAACCATTTTACAATTGCATTCATCTGAGTAGACAGGGAAAGGATGCCTGTGGGGTAAGTCTTTATTCCCTCTGCCCTATTTGTTCATCTTCAGGGCTTTCATTTAGATTTTAATCTTTTTGGAAGTGCAGGCTATACCATTGTAAGTTTTCATTAATTCACAGACTTTTTGTGAGGTATTAGGGCTAGAAAGAAATGAAACTGAGTCCTGGTCTTTAAGAAGTTTAGTCTAAGGAAATAGCCAGATCTATAAAGCAAGCATACAGTGGGATAATTGCTATAGCAGAAGTATGTGTGAAATGCTTTGGGAACACACAGATATATGGTTTGAGATGTATAGGAGCACAGTTTTACCTATAGGTAACCAGGACTGAGTAGGTAGATAAGGTGATTTTTGCAAAGGCATAAGACAGAACAAGCCAGTATATATAGGAGACTGTGCAAATAATTTGGTTTGGTGAGAGTTTAGATGCATATAGGGAAGTTAACAAGACAAAAATGTGGAAAAGTAGGTTTGATTTAAATTGTCTGAAGTCTTAGTGCCTTACTAATGTGGTTAATGTAATATTATATAATAGGTACTTGGTAATCAATAAATGGTTTTAATGTAAGGGAGTCAGACAATCAAATGTGTGTCCTTCTAGTGAAATGGGCTCATTAGTAAAGGTGAGATCAGTAATGGTGAAATCAAATTGGAGAGTGTTAATAGTTTAGGCAAAGTTAGGGGAACTAAGACTGGAGATGTTGGGGAGTCTTGCAAAAACTGAGAAGCAGGATTGAGGGCTTAGCAAACAAGTGAGTAAGGGAGTCATGGATGGCCTGCCACTCTCATTCTTAGCTTGGGTGGATAAGATCCCATCATTCAGTCTAGGGAATGAAAGAAAGAGCAAGAGGAGGTGTGGAGATAAGTTCATTGTGGAATTTGAACTCCCTGGAGGATTCAGAATAGCAGTGGCTGCTAGGCAGTCAAATCTGGGTTTGATTCATCAGTAAATTGGTGCTTGTTGGAGACAGAAAGAGCCGTATGGTAGGGAAGGCGTATAATGGGCAGCAAATTCTTTGAAGAGTGTTGTCTGGTAGTAAAAGCTTTTGATAATGAAACTAAACATAGTGAGACTGTTCCTTTTCTCTTTTCCATCCATTGTTGTTCCCTTCATTGTCTTGTACTCTCTATCCATCAAGAATTATAAAGCTGTGGTGTGAAGTGTAAAGTCAAATCTTCCCTTTGAGCACCTCTGACCTGAATCATTACTGACTACTTGCACAATTGAGAGACAGCAGTTTATTTGCTGCTGCTCCCTGGCTTTTAATTAACAGTCCTAAGGTATAATAGATCTCCTCTATGTTGTGTTAAAATAGTAGTTTTAGAGTATGTGTTGCATTGAGGGAGTTGCAGACAGGTGGCATCAAGAGCCAATGTATTTTTCAAACAGGGTCGTGCCCTGTCACCCAGGCTGGAGTGCAGCGGCGTGGTCTTGGCTCACTGCAATGTCTGCCTCCTGGGTTCAAGCAATTCTCATGCCTCAGCCTCCCAATTAGCTAGGATTACAGGTGTTCACCCGCAGGCCCAGATAATTTTTTGCATTTTTAATAGAGATGGGGTTTTGCTTTTTTGGCCAGGCTGGTCTCGAACTCCTGGCCTTAAGTGATCTGCTCACCTCAGCCTTCCAAAGTGCTGGTATTACAGGCCTGAGTCACCACATCCAGCCTATGTAAAATTTTTTTAAATAAATAAATAATGTTGAAAATTTCCTGTCTTGAGTGAGGGACATAGACATCCAGATTCATGAAGCCTAAAGGATCCCAAGTAAAATCAACCAAAAGAAGAATACTTTGGGACACATTATAGTTGTTGCTCTGTATCCATAGGGGATTGATTTTAAGACACCCCAACATAGATGCCAAAGTCTGAGGATGCCAAGTCCCTTATATAAAAGGGCGTAGTGTTTGTATATAATCTATGCACATTCTCCCATATGCTGTAAATCATCTCTGTGTTGTGTATAATACCTAATACAATATGAATGCTATGTAAATAGTAGTTATACTGTATTGGGGTTTTTTTGTATTTATTTTTATTTTTATTATTTTAATATTTTCTATCTTTGGTTGACCTACGGATGCAGAACACCAGCTGTACTAAGTTTTTATTATTTTCAAGGATCTTAACCTTTTAAAAATTGACATATACAGGTTCATGTGCTGCAGAGGTTAGGTTGAATTGTGTGTATAGTATTTCTGATGGCTCAGCTTCTTCTGCTTCTGGATTCCTGCTGCCACAAAAGATGTTCCTCACTGGATGATCTATGTTTTATGTTCTAAACAGTATTTAATTAAATACAGGAAGAGAGAAGCACTAGCTGGGTATATCCTGCTCTCCCATTGTCAGGACTCATTTCTGTAACTCAAGCCATACCTTCTTGGTTCTGAGTCATATGGCTTTGTGACATAGTTATGTCAATATTTGTAATGAAGGATGATTCTGTTGTGTTACACAGTCTGTGTATGCTTACCAGAACTGCCCAGTAAGCTTAAGGTTATTGCCAACTAATCCAAAAGGTCTCGAGCCTCACCTTGGGTAATATAAAGGTACTCAGGGTTGCCTTGTCATAGTCAGAACAGATTCCCTAGGAATCCAAATGTGCCACAGATGAAGGCTGACAGCAGGGTCAGCGTCTAAAGGCAGTAACTCTGGCTTTCTGCCAGGTTCTTTGCCTGCTCATTTCATTGTGTACTCTTATCTGTCCACTGCCTCACATAGATTTCTGCCAGAATCTTTTTTTTTTTTTTTTTAAAGATGGGGTTTCACGATGATGGCCAGGCTGGTCTTGAACTCCTGACCTCAGGTGATCCACCCACCTCGGCCTCCCAAAGTGCTAGGATTACAGGCGTGAGCCACCACACCCAGCCATTGCCAGAATCTTAATTGACTGATAACTCTGTGTAAACCAACGTAGAGAAAGGCAAACTGATTATTGCTTATTGCTGAGGATCTGGGAGCACTTTGCCCCCACCCTATTCTCTGGTGGTTTCCTTAAAAGTGCTTTTTTCCTTTTTGGAGACAGTATTTCACTCTGTTGTCCAGGCTGGAGTGCAGTAGCATGATCACGGCTCACTGCAGCCTCAACCTCCTAGGCTCAAGCAGTTCTCCAACTTCAGTCTCCCAAGTAACTGGGACCACAGGCATGCACTACTATGCCCAGCTAATTTTTAAAATTTTGGTATAGAGACAGAGTCTCACTCTCTCTCCCACGCTGGTCTCGAATTCCTGGGCTCAAGTGATCTTCCCATCTTGGCCTCCCAAAGTGCTGGGATTACAGGCATGAGTCACTGTGCCCCACCTGCTAAATTTTTAAATGGAACTTTTTTGGAGTAGGGGGTCCTAAGGTTGTTCAGGTCAATAACAAGTGCTATCCTCAACTCTGACTCTGGTTACTTTGCCTGGCATTGGATTTGAGTAAATGTTAGCGTTTCTGAAATTATTTCCCATGCCACTTGCCAGCCACAGACCACGAAGAAAGGAATTCATGAATTTCAGTACTCTCATGTGTTATCTCATTTTGGTTCATGATTTCCATGATACAAGTCTGGGGACCCCTCATTTTATCATTTCCTTTCTCTATCCCAATTGCTCGGCACTCAGGAGGACCAAGAGAGCTCCTAGACAGAGTTCAGTGGATTGTATTCTATAACTGTGTATTTTTAAAGCCCACCCCCACCTGTCAACCTCACCAAGTCAGGGATTAAATTTTTTTTTTTTTTTTTGAGACATAGTTTCACTCTGTTGCCCAGGCTGGAGTGTAGTAGCACGATCTCGGCTCACTGTAACCTCTACCTCCCAGGTTCAATTGAGAGCCTGGCCTCTTCCATAGGACCCAGGTCTTTGAGATAGGTGTCAGACCTGAAGGGGCCTTCTGTACTCATTTCTGTTGTTACTCACTTTTGAGAGCTACAAGAGAACAGCTGGGGGATGTGTTGCAGTTTTCTTGACTTACTCAAGTAATTCTTGATCCCTTGCTACCTGAGGTCTTATTGTGGAGCATACTCACACCCTCTACAACTGGAAAAAGTAAATCAGAAAACTCCAAAGCAAAACATTTGAAAATAGACTTAACTGGCCGGGTGCGGTGGCCCACACCTATAATCCCAACACTTTGGGAGGCCGAGGCGGGCAGATCATGAGGTCAGGAGTTCGAGACCAGCCTGGCCAACATGGTGAAACCCTGTCTCTACTAAAAATGCAAAAATTAGCTGGGCGTGGTTGCAGGCACCTGTAATCCCAGCTACTCAGGAGGCTGAGGCAGGAGAATCGTTTAAACACAGGATGCGGAGGTTGCAGTGAACCAAGACCCTGCCATTGCACTCCAGTCTGGGCAGCAGAGCAAGATTCCATCTCAAAAAAAAAAAAAAGAAAAAGAAAAAGAAAATAGACTTATTAGTATTATTTTTGCTTACTTTTGTTTTCTTAAAAAACAAATTGGATCTTTATGTTCTTTTTACTCTACCCCTAATCTTCCCATACAGCTACATGAAGAAATTGGAAAAATGGAAAATACGTAAAGCTTTTATGACACAGCAGAGAAGGCTGATTTGTAACAGCCTAAAGCCAAGGAAGTGCCACCTTTCTCTGGAGTTAGTCCAGCTACTTTAGCACCAGAGCCTTCATATTGTTTATGGAAATAGAGGAAACAGAACCAGGAGATGGGTCGGGAGTAGGAAAATTATTCTGCCCTGTGCCTCTAACAAAAAAGCTTGAAGTACCTATAGTATCAACTCCAGCTTCTAGATCCATCATGAAGTAACTTATATTTGGAGGGGGATGCTCATAATTATTATTTTCCATGGAGAAGCACATTTACTGGGAAGGGGCCTGATGGCTAGTGGTGGGCAAAGGTATAGGGAAATGGCCTGCATGACAGGTGCTCTGAAAGCCAGAGCTTCCAACTCACCACCTCCTGGTGCAGTACCTGGTTAGAGGAAACTTGGCAGCCTCCCTCTAGCATTGTAGAAGGAAATGTTCCTGGGTTTGTCATTTTCTTACCAGCTGGGGACACAGAGTATCTTCTGTGTCATCGTCTACTTATCTGTTCACTGGCTTTAATGACCCTCATCACCTCCCCACTAATATCACGATGCTTCCTTACTCTTTCTGTTCCTAAACTGAAGGTACCAACCTCCAAGGAGCCTCTCCTGCAGGCTGAGACTGTCTTCTACAGTCTAGCCAATTCCACCTTTGGAGGAAAGGTGAGAGTATTCAAGAGTCTTCAGAACAGAGCATTTTGCCTCTATCCTGGAATCCTAGAATGTCAGAAGTAGAAGACATGGAGCTTATTTGTGCGGCCCTCACTTGATAGTTCAGGGAGCTGAACCCAGAACAGGGACTTGAGTTACTCTGAAATATGTGGCTACATCAAAGTTGTAGCTTTGACTTAGGGTAGAGAATTGAAACTTAGCTTATGAGAAGGAGAGCCAAGCCATATAACAGGATTTGAAATATAATAGCCAAGTTGACTTCAGGCCATGTATCTGAGTCAGGGCCTGTAAATGGATTCTAATACCAAGAATCAGGTATCCCCATCAGGGGACAGAAAGGAGGGTTCTGGACAGTAGGGCATCACTAAACTGACTTCTCATGCTAGCACTCTATGTTTTCTCTTCCATTTTTAGACCTCGAAAAAGCCCAAGACAGCAGAAGCAGACACCTCCAGCGAACTAGCAAAGAAAAGCAAAGAAGTATTCAGAAAAGAGGTAAGGTTTGGTGGATGTAAGCACTAAGCTCTCAGGCTTAAATCTGAGCTCTTTCTTTTCTTGTCCTAAGGATGTAGAATATCTCTCTTGCCCCGTGATAGGAACACAAGGTGTTCCTTGTGTGTCTTGCTGAAGTGCTGCTTTTCCCACTGAGAACTCCTCAGCCGTGTTTTCTTGGCTTGACAGGAGCGCCTCTCAGACCACATTTGCTTGTTTGACTGTGGGCCTTCTATAGCATCTATGGCAAAGAAAGCTGTATGTAGTGGTAGACTGCCTTGTCTTTGGGTATTTGTCTTGCTTCTGTGATTTGACTTAGTTGTTATGCGAATGACTCATTGGTGAAGAGATATGGCCTTTTTCAACTGGTTAAGCACTTTAATACCCATTGACTCATTTTGTCCCTACAACAGCCCTTGAGGTGGGCAAGACGGGGATTGCCATTCCACTTAACCAGGTGAAAGAACTATTAAGGTTCAGAGAAGGCAAGTTCTAGACAAAGAATTTGAACTCAGGCCTCCTGGCTCAAAGTCTACTTCTCTTTCTGTAATATCTCATTTGGTAGCTGCCTAATTTCCCAGGGATTGGGAGAATGCAGCTCCTCTTTATGCTACCAGAAGTTTGTCTTTCCAGCCTTTAAGACACTAAACTTGTCTGCCTCATAGCATCTTACATTCTAAACTCCAATCTTCATTCAGTGAAGGGGCTTGTAGTGTTTTGGAAGAAACAGACCTGTAAATAAATAACGGCAGCTGTGTGAACACTATGCCACATTAGGGCTGGGAGCCACAGTCCAGGGTGTCAGGAAAGGCTCTTGAATCCAGGGTAGGAATTGGCCAGATGGATCAGCAGGGGACCCAACTTATATCAATAGAATGTACAGAGGCAAGAGAGAGCATCTTTACTTCCAGGAAGTTGTAAGTGGCCTGACGGGCTATACCACAAGGTGTGGGAGGGCTGTTGAAAATGAGGTCGAGCTGGGCGTGGCGGCTCACGCCTGTAGTCCCAAAACTTTGGGAGGCCAAGGCGGGTGAATCACAAGGTCAGGAGTTCAAGACCAGCCTGGCCAAGATGGTGAAACCCTGGCTCTACTAAAAATACAAAAAATTAGCCAGGTGTGGTGGCTCATGCCTGTAATCCAGCTACTTGGAAGGCTGAGGCAGAGAATTGCTTGAACTCGGGAGGCAGAAGTTGCAGTGAGCCAAGATCAAGCCACTGCACTCCAGCCTGGGTGACAGAGCAAGACTCCATCTCAAAAAAAGAAAAGAAAAAGAAAATGAGGTCAAATGGTACTGTGCTTCATCATGTAGGAGCTACATGTCTGTGGGTTATAGGGAACCATTGCAGGATTTTAAGCAGTGGGTAATGAAATCCCTATCTGTGTTAGAGGGAACAGATTGAAGGAAGAGAGTATGGAGGCCAGGAGACCACAGAAAACCTTGAGTAAAAGGCTTTGATAAAATTTAGTTTCTTATGATCCCTTTGTGAACATATTGGTATTTCAGCTCATTCAACCAGCAGCTGTTTATTGAGTGCCTATCTTGTCATATAGCCTTGTTCTTTGAACATCTGAAGGCTCACTGAATTTTAGTGATGGGTAGACCCTGTTCAAAGTGTTCTCTGATGAAATGGCTATGACTGGCCTCTTTATTCCTTTTGTCCTCTGTGATCTTAGCACCACAGATACCTCCAAGAGTCCTATTCCTAGAGTGTTTGGGAGTACCTGGGTAGGACAGACCATACTTAGCCCAGGGAGGACATTGTAAGTGGTGGAATGAAAAGGATCCTTCCCAGGTTTTCCTTTGCTGGCTGTCATATCATGCTTCCATCTGCTTCACATGGCTGTGGTATGACCACTTAAAGAATCTAAGTACCCTTCAATGATAAAACTCCTGTGGTTCCTGGGTTGCTAAGCCTCATAGTAGCTCTGGAACACCTGCCGTGCTTTGCCTTGCCTCCAGGGCTCAGAGAACCCAGCTACTGTCTTCATGACGAGGACACAAAATTCATTGGCTGAAACTTGGGGCTGCGGAAGGACTCAGCATTAAAGTCCTGCTGTTGAGTTCCTCCAGCTCCTTTAAGGCTTGCTTAGTCCATCCAGGGGGAGCTCTCAGGCTGAGCCTGTATCCTTTTCTCAGATCTTACTGGCTTACTAGTATTCCACTGTCCAAACCAGTAAACCTGAGGGAAGAAAAGGAGGAGTTGGCTGGCTTTACTTACTCCCTTTTCTAGTTATTTCCTCAGTACAACGCCTTGCCCTCTCTGGACTGTTGAGCAATGTGTTCTCTTTTCTCTGCCTGCAGATGTCCCAGTTCATCGTCCAGTGCCTGAACCCTTACCGGAAACCTGACTGCAAAGTGGGAAGAATTACCACAACTGAAGACTTTAAACATCTGGCTCGCAAGGTACTCCCCCCTGCTTTTGGTGGTCTGCCAGGCAATGTTCTGGGGCAAACTGTGTATGTTCTGAGAAGCCCTTTTCATCATAGAAAGTATTTTTTTTTCCTTGTCAGATGTCAGGGCTGGGGACCCAGGAACGGGAAGGGAAGGTTTGGGGAGGGATGGGTACCTTACATGAGAGGAATAGTTCTCTAAGAAACTTTCAGAGCTGAGCTTGTCCTTTCTGGTGATCCTAGCACCAGCCTGCCCCAACATCAGCCCCCTTAGGAACTTCCAGTCTTGGTGAGAAGGGCCCTGAAGCAGCAGGCTGGATTACCACCCTTGTCCTCCCCCTCAAATCATTTCTGCTCTGATCGGTGGCTGTGGTCTCTCTTCCTGTGCCCTGGATAGCTGACTCACGGTGTTATGAATAAGGAGCTGAAGTACTGTAAGAATCCTGAGGACCTGGAATGCAATGAGAATGTGAAACACAAAACCAAGGAGTACATTAAGAAGTACATGCAGAAGTTTGGGGCTGTTTACAAACCCAAAGAGGACACTGAATTAGAGTGACTGTTGGGCCAGGGCGGGAGGATGGGTGGTCAGGTGAGACAGACTCTAGGGGAGAGGAAGTCCTGTGGGCCTTTCTGCCCCACGCCTGTCAGCATTGTGCTACTGATGACACATCACCCTGGGAAATTCAACCCTGCAGATGTCAACCGAAGGCCACAAAAATGAACTCCATATACAAGTGATTTCCTAGTTGTGAGCTGTTGGCGTGTGGTTAGAAGCCATCAGAGGTGCAAGGGCTTAGAAAAGACCCTGGCCAGACCTGACTCCACTCTCAAACCTGGGTCTCCTCCTTGGCGGTGCTGTCAGCGCACAGACCCATGCGCATCCCCCACCCACAACCCTTTACCCTGATGATCTGTATTATATTTTAATGTATATGTGAATATATTGAAAATAATTTGTTTTTTCCTGGTTTTTGTTTGGTTTTCGTTTTGCTTTTAGCCTCTACATGCTAGGATCACAGGAAGACTTTGTAAGGACAGTTTAAGTTCTCCTGCAAGGTTTAATTTGTTATCATGTAAATATTCCGAAGCAGGCTGCCTTGTGGTTTCGGCCAGCCTTGTGCTATGTTGATAAGATTGATTTACTGCTTAAAATCACTTTACTTTATCCAATTTTTACTGAACTTTTTATGTAAAAAAATAAAATCAATTAAAGAACTTGGCATGTGTGTTCCCTAAAGGTTAATCAAACATATTTGTGTATAATGATGTCACTGGAGAATGGAGAGATCCTGGCCTTAGGTGTGTGAAGTCCAAGGTTAATCCCTGTGATTGGATTTTATTACAGGATTTGTTCATTCCCCATAGATCCTACTATGACTGAGACAGACATTTGCCAGGTGACTGACACTTGTAGGCTTGGGATCCTATGGCTGTGCTAAGGCATTGGGTCAGTTTGCATTCCAGAGCAAAAGAAGTAGAATCTAGGGCCTCTTTGGCACTAGGCTTCTTTATTTTGGTTAATAGATGAGTCAAGAGAAAGGCAAATTTATCTTCTCCCTTGATACTTTGTCCTGCCTGGAGAGAAGCATTGAATCTTTTCCCTCCATGGATTTGATTTCTCTGAGCCCACTGGAATGCTTTTTTTTTTTTTTTTGGAGATAGGATCTCACTCTGTTGCCCAGGCTGGAGTGCAGTGGTACAATCGTCTGCATCCCTGAACTCCTGGGCTCAAGCGAGCCTCTTGCCTCAGCCTCTGAAGTAGCTAGGACTACTAGGTAATACGGTTTAAAATTTTTTGTAGAAGACACAGAGTCTTGCTGTGTTACCCAGGATGGTCTTGACTTCCTGGCTTCAAGCAGTCCTCTTGCTTTAGCCTCCCAAAGTATTGGACACCTGGTTGGAAATGCTCCTTTGATGTTTTCCCCAGCTTCGCACTGTGTCACCTAACACTGGGCTTGGACACTAGAGGACAGGATAGGACCCCTACAAAAGAGGTACAGTGCACAGGTTATGATGGTAGTGAACATTTCCGGGAAGATGGCAGGGCTTGGTGGGAGACCTCTCGCCGACTTGTTGGATTAGTTATCTAGGCAGCGAGGAAGGCTGAGGGCTTCAGGCCAGACTGGGGCCCCTTTTGCAGAGGTTGGTCCCACCTGTTTCTCAGCATGGTTATTCTGCCCACTGCAGCAGTGTTCTTGTGGAGGAGGTGAGGTCAGGTTGTGGCCTGCTAAATCTTTGGCAGGGTGAGTAGCAATTAGAGCACTCACTGCCCACTAGGCACTGTGCTGAGCACTTAGAGCTCAGGTTGTCCTCACAGTCCTGAGGCACAGAAATTGGCACTATGATGAGGAAACTAAGTGTCAGAGAGGTTCAGTAACTCTTCTAATATCCTAGTATTAAGGGAATTGTTAAAGAGGGGGCGAAATTCTTATTTTAAACTTAGACATGCTATTTAGCAAATACCCGGAATTGTTTCTCATACTGCAGCCTTCAAAACTGTTTAAAGCATATTATCTTTTTTTCTGAGATGGAGTTTCACTCTTGTCCCTGCACTGGAGTGCAGTGGCGTGATCTCAGCTCACTGCAACCTCTGCCTCCCAGGTTCAAGCAATTCTCCTGCCTCAGCCTCCCAAGTAGCTGTGACTACAGGCATGCACCACCATGCCTGGCTAATTTTGTATTTTTAGTAGAGACGGCGTTTCACCATGTTGGTCAGGCTGGTCTCGAACTCCTGACCTCAGGTGATCCACTCGCCTCGGCCTCCCAAAGTGCTGGGATTACAGGCATGAGCCACCGCGCCCAGCCTAAAGCACATTATTATATCACATGCACAGTTCATAATTTGCTCAGCCCTCTCAATGTCTTAGAGTTATGTCTGTTACAGAGAATAGTTAATGTGCTTCAGCTCATCGAAAGGGGGCATTTCTCTTTTCAATGGGTTGCAGTGCAGGGGTGCAGCCATATGTGCCGCTACTTGCAAATAAATCCAATGCATGGTTTTGACCCAAGGCTCGGTTATGATGTCTCCAGCAGCTGGTGCTTATCTTCCCTGCTTTCTTTCCTGATCCTTCAGGGTTACTGCTCTAAGGTCATCTGAGGAGGAAGGTGGCTATAAACTTCCTGCTCTTCCTTAGTTTAAGGGAAAGATTTACAGAGTGTTAAGCAGGCCTGGTCAACTACTTCTGAGGGTAGCAGTAGCAGCAGTCTGATGAGCTTGGTACTCACAGAGTAGCCAATCCCAGTTGCATCTCATTTCGGCAAAGGGACAGGATCTACCTTGGGCCCCACTAGACCACAACTGGAACCCATGTCTTCAGAGTGAGTTTGGATGGCTGTGCCTCTGAAGCCACCTTATGCTGGTAGCTGCCAGGATAGTGGCCATTGTTCCTTCCTAGGCAGGGCTTGTCTTTTATAGCACCTACTTCAAAAGTCACTCTCCCTTTGGGGTGGGTGGCTGCACCTGCCCTGTCCTGAGCTGCCCAGGACACCCACCTTTCCTTGGTGTGTGTAGAAACCACATAAGCAGATGTGGAAGCACATTTGGAACTCCTTGTAAGGCAAGCCTTTTCTTTTTTTCTCATTTAGAGGTGACCTGAGGCCCTTGGTAATTAACTGCCCAGGATCAGCCTGCTTCTTCCCCTCCTGTTTAGAGGAACAGGCCTCCAGCCTCCCCGTGATGGTGCTCACAGAACAAGTCAGGAAAATGATCTCAAACCCAGGGTCCCTCAGCACCAACCTGGGAGTCTTGGGTGTGGGGGAAACTACTGAATATTTCACTTAACTGTTCTCCAGCTAAGGAAGCTGATCAAATAACCAAGGTAAAGTAATCAGCAAAGCAAAATACCTTCCAAACATGATACAGCTAGCAAATGGTAGACTCAGGATATGAACTCTGATCTGTGCCTCCAGAGCCCATGCATCTTCTATAGGAGCACACTGCCTGCCATCCCAGGTGCTGCTTGGAGAGGGCCCTCCCACAGCCTAGGGACCCCCGGCCCTTTCTGGGCCTCATAGCCACCCACGCAACTGTCTCACAGGCCCAAGGAGCCAGATAGAGCCAAATCACCTTTAATATGGGATACAAAAGTAGCCAGCTGAGGCTTAATAAGGGGAGGTGGACTAGGGATCCAAAGGGTAGGATCACTCCTCACTGCCCACTCCCCCACTCCTCACTGCCCTCTTCTGGAGGGGATGGGTGGGTGAGGGGGAAGTGAATGGTGGCTGGATCTTCGGCGTTCTTCCCCAGAACAGAGCAGGCTGAGGCCAGCAACCCCAGGAAGCCCACGAAAGGGAAGGTATATGAGACAGAGGTAGGGGAGCACCAGGGTAGGCTACGGGGGCAGCACTCAAACCACAGAGCAGCCCTCAGCTGGGGGGCCCAGGACCTGGACCACATCTTCACGGCCCTTGGCAACCAGGGCATTCTTAGCACCTTGAGGGTGGCACCACTGCCTTCTTGGCTATCCCAGTCCCTCAGCAGAGTGTAGGCTTGCACCTGGCCCTGGGCCATGGTCTCTACAGCCTCAGCCCAGTAGCCCAGATGGCCTGCCAGTCCCCGCCAGCCCTTGTCAGGTTCATCTGACACTCCTCAGCCACTCCAGTTTATCCTGGTGCCACCAAGGAAGATGATGGTAAAGTCGGCAGCCAAGCTCAGGATGTGGTCCTCGGGCAGGAGACATGAGGATCACACAAGCGCTAGGTGGTGAGGCGGTTCTAGTACGAAGGACTGGGAAGGGAGCTCACCCTGGCTGGAGGCACAGGGCTCCAGACTGCTAGGAGAGTCCAGGAGGACACTGCTATCCCCATGCATCTGGTTGTTGTTGAGCCCTCCCAGCTCTGCAGTTCAGGCTTTGGCCAGCTGCTGTCTTTGCTTACGTGAGCGCCAGCTGTGGGGGAGCAAGGGATCTGCCAACCTACTCCCACCTTCAAGACGGAATTGGGAGTCCAGAAAGGGAAGGGGGTGCAACAGGGCAGTGCCCAGACCACCTACCACCTGAAGGCCACGTAGGCAAGCAGACCAAGGACCACAGTGGCCAGAAGGGTACAGTAGACTGGGATGCTGCTGCCTGAGACCCCTGGAGACTCCAGGAGGCAAGTGAAGGAGGTATTGGAGGACAGGGCTCCCCCTGCCCCTACCCATACTCCTTCCCTGTCTCTCTCCTGCCTCCTCAGGATCTTATCTGTGGAAGAAAAGATAGATCAGGTTAAGAGCAAGGAACCAAGGCTAGGGTCCCTGGGTAGCCGCACCTAAACTTTGTTGTCAAAAAGGTTTGAAGCCAATAGTCCCTGCTATGTAGAGGGAGAAGCTTATACCACGGCATCAGGAACTGTCTGGCCTATTTTTCCATCCTCATCTACAGCTTTCCCTTTGCTTACCACTCTGGACACCTTGTCCTTCCTAGATGCACCCTCTTCTCATAACCTTCCAGACTTACGCTCTTACCGATCTCCCTTCTCCATCTGACATATTGACAAGACTCTTCTACTCTGGGAAGCCTTCCTTGATCTCTTCCTTTTTTGGGTCCATTTGTACCTCTGTCTACCACGGCATTAAATCCGATTTTTTATCCAATTATCCAGGGCACAGGAAGAGAGACCATGGCACTGTCTACCATGGCACTTGTGTCCTGTCTCTGCCACCAAGTCTGGACGGTGAGGGCACACTGATTCACGTGGTCCCTACAAGCATTTCTATGCAAAGGAGGTCTTGTAAATTTTTGCAAAATAAAGCTGAACTGGAAAGGAAAGTTAAACCTTGTTGCTTTCTTCTGCCTGGAAGCAACTTGTCCCGATCTGGTGCAGTCAGGGCACCCGGGGCAGAGACTCCAGAACCTGTGACTGGACTTGGGTGTGACCTACCCACTTGGGGTACCTCTCAGCCTGCCCGATACCCATTATCTGGATCAAGGGATGCTTACCCACATAGGCCAGGCCTTTGCTGTGGCTAGAGTTGTTGAAGCATGGCTGTCACTGGGTTACGCTCCCTGGGTCTATTTCTTGGAGAAAAAGTTGGAGAGTTTTGGGCAGCGCTGAGGCAGGGGAGCTGAGAGCTGCTTCTCTCAGTTCAGAAAGGGCTGTGTGCAGGAGGAATATGGGGAAAATCTCCAGGCCTGAGGTTGGTAGTCCCTTGGGGTAGTCTGTCCCACTTTGCTCACTCCAACCTGATTCACTCTAGGGCTGGAGCAGTTTCCTCCTGTGTCAGATGGGGTGGAGGTGACAGAGTTGGTCCCAGCTCGCCAAAGAGGGGTCAGGTACAGCTCAGGATGGAAGACAGGTTGGGGAGTTGGGGTCTCCAACTCCCCAACTTGTCTTTCCAGGGGTATCCTCCATTCCTTCTCTAGGCAAGCTCTCTCCTGAGTCTAGGCGAGGGGCGTCCCTTCCCCAAACCTCAGGAAGTGGGTCCCAGCAAATTCAGCCCTATAGGATCCAATAAGACTGAGTGGCCCTGTTCCTTGGGTTTCAGACGCTCTCTGAATTTCTGGATCAACTATGGGACCTCTGGGCCCACATCCCCTATGCCCTTGCTGAACCCACCAAGGTAGCATTCCACCCAGTTCCTAATCAGGAGAGGACACTCCTGAGACCACAGCGGCGCCACCAGCAGGCCCAAGAAGTGGGCAGGACAATGAGGGGGCAGAGTCGCGCTAGAGGGGCGTGGCCTCGGGCGGTGTCGCCCTGCCCAGGCGAGGGAATGCCGGGTTGGGGCTGTGCATGAATGGCGTGCGAAGGCGACCCGTTGAAGGACTGAGAATGTGGGGGAAACCACGAGCCAGGGCGAGATGTGGGGCAGGGGCTGCACGGCCGGGGTAACTGAGGTCGTAGTTCAGCGGCGGCCACGCAGAGGGGGCAAGTGGACCCAGAGAGGGTTACGGGCTAGGGGAACGCGAGCCTGGCCAGACTGAGACCGCGACCCCGGGACGGTGGCCACGGCGGGCCGAGACGCCGCGCGCGCACGCACACTCGGAGACGGAGCAGCTACAAAACTAGGCCAGGTTTATTGCTGAGAAGGGAGAACCGAGGCCGCCGTTAGGAATTAAGGCCACAGGCGGCCCTCGTGCTCTGACGAAACGGGGACTTGGAAGCTGGGGGAACCCCGCCCCAGAGTGTGCAAAAAGTGCTGCTGCAGCCGCAGACGCCAACGCGGGCTCTCAGGGCGGCCCCTCAGCCGGCGAGGGGCGGGACTTCCGGCCGCCAATCCCTGAGGGAGTGACATCTCCCGCCAATCCCTGAGCTGGGCAGGGGTGGGCCCCGCCTACCCCCTGGGCGGCCCACCCCGGGGCGTTCCCGCCGACTTCTGGGCGGGGCCTCCCGGGCCAAGCCCGCTGGGTGCGGGGCCGAGCAGCCGGAAGGGCCAGGCTCAGCGTGCCTCAGTAGGGTTGTATTCCGTCTCTCCCGAGGACACTTGGGAGATGCGCCGCGAGGACCGCCACAGCTTCCGCGCGAACTGGCTACTGCGCACCTGGTGGGCGTAAGGGTTGGGCAGGGTCAACTGGGCCCGCCGCGCCGCGCCCCGCCCCATTCGAGGGCCCCCACACACACTGCCGCCTCTATCCTCACCTCCGAGGGCTGCCCCGCGCCTACCACGATGAGCTTGCCGTCCTCCAGGCCCACTAGCACGTGGCTGCGCTCCTTGGTCACGGCCACGCTGCGGATAGCCACCTTCATGGTCAGGGGAGGCGCGGCCAGGAGCAGTCTGGAAAGGAGAAGGGATATACACCAACTTGCAACTGCAAGGGGGCTTTGCGACCAGCAGATGTCCCTTATCCCATAAACCCTCTCTGTCATTTTAGGGATGGCTAAATGAAACTGATACACAAAGAAATCTCCTACAACTGTGGCTAAGGGGAGGCCCAGGGCAAGATCTCCCATTAGGGAGATGAGGGGACAGGTAACAAACCTTGAAGTATGTATCCACAAACATGTATGGTGTATGGGTTCCTAGGGGGATTCCCCCCTTTATCCTGCCTACACCAGTGACTATCACCTTCAGGGGCCATGAACCCATAAATGGTGGGGCTTACGTGTTTAACTGGAGGATGTGCAGGGCGCACTGAGCGGTGCCCAGCAACACAAAGTCCTCTGTCACCGTCAGGGCTGTAGGCTGCTCTGCCAGGGGCAGTGAAGCCCGCAACTTCCCATTGACCGAATATAGGTGCAAGGAGTAGGTGACCTGGAGGAAGCAGGGAGTGTCAGCAAGGACAGGATCCCAACTGCCCCTCCGTTGTTGCTGGGCACTCCTTCCCCATACCTGGGCCCCAGGACGTTCCCACGCGGAGCTCTGTACCACAATCTGGCCTTCAGACCCCAGTGCCAGGTAAGAAACAGGTCCAGAGAATGTGGCACCCGGAGGCTGTAATGCTGCCACAAACTGGCCACGGCGTACGGTATGTATGATCACAGTTCCATCCTGCAGGAAGGCAACTTATGATCCTGGGCAGGAGTCTCTGGGCTCCAGGGGCATTGCCCAGCAAACTCACCCTCCCCAGGGCACATGCATAGACACACCTCAGATCCAGACACAGCCATGTCAAGTTCAGTGTTGATGGCCACACAGCTCACTGCAGCCCCATGTCCATACAGGACCTGCACAGGCTTTGGTGCCAGCCCTACTGACAGACCACCCTGTGGGAGACCAGGGTTGGCTTAGGACTGGCTCCTGAGGCTCAGGAAACGAAGGCTTTGTCCAAGCCTAGAGAGCCGGAGAGTCACGGGACCCCTGACTTGCTCATGGTAGCAAAGGGAAGGGAAAGACAGGAGGGCAGGACTGGAAGGCCGGTGAGGGACAGATGGGCCATAGGTCTGGGATACAGGGACCTCAAAGAGCTGCCCACCAGGCACACCTGATGCAGGAGCCGCCACACCATGCATGTGGTGTCCCGGGAGCCTGAGATGAGGTAGATGCCACAGGTGTCCAGTGCAAGGCAGGTTACTACATCTGCATGGGAAGGGGAGGGTACAGGCAGAACAGGAATCGCATCTGCCCTGGCCAGCCTCAGAACCCAGCCCCACACCTCCGTGCCTCATTCTCCCCAGATCCAAGGCTGTTCATACCAAGGTGGCGGCTGAGCTGGCTCAACAGCTTGCCACGGGACAGTGCAGTCACTCTCAGGCTGCCATCCCAGTGGCCACCGCTGAATAGCAGCTTTCCATCAGGGGCCACTGCCAGTGCTTGTCCACTCACACCACTGCCTGGTGCCCACGGGCCACTCAGCAGTCGCTGCGTCCTGACCCAGTGAGGGGATGGCAGGTGAAGCCAGGCCACAAGGAAGAGACCCAGGCCCTTATGGAGCCCGGCCAGACCTTTCCCTTGCAGCTGGCCTACATTCTGATTAGGTAGGGGAATAATTCAGGGTGCAGGGAATTTGTAGCTCACCCCACCCACAGCCCTCTGTCCTACTTGTGGCTGCCCAGGTTGGGGTCTTTGCTGAAGCTGAAGTAGTTGCTTATGTTGCGGTCATAGGGCAACCAGCTGTGGGTGCCTAGCAGCCCATTGGCACTCACGGTCACCTGCGGGCAGGAGGGGGCAGAGGTGAGTTTGGGGCAGAGGCAGAGGGGGGAGTGGAGCTGAGGTAGGGCTCTGCACAGTGCACTTACCAGCAGGTCTGGGGAGCCCTGGGTGATGAAGGAGCGGGGCTGCCGGTGGGGGACCAGGGCTAGCACCAGGGGTACACCATCACTGATGACCTAAAGGGGCAAGGGCAGGCCTAGCTATGCCTGAGTACTAGCAGATTACATTCTCTGCTCCCTGAAGTATCATCTCTTTCTTTACTCTCAGCCCCCAGTGGTCATGGAGTAGGTGTCACAGACGCAGAGGTCCCTCCAAGAAACAGGCACGAGACTTCAGGAGGGCATCTCAGAAAGTGGGCGAGAAGCTGGGGCAGACCTGGAAGATCCTTCCAGAGTATCACGCTTAGTCTCAACCTTGGCCCTCCCACCCAATTACTCCTTGTCCCCCCTAGCCCAAAGGCAGGAAGAGAGGGAAACTTAAAAAAAATGTCAGGCTTGGGGGCAACATTCAACAACAATGTTCCTGTCTAGGAAGGCAAGGGAAGGGGTCCAAGGACAGATCCCCTCCCTCCTGATCTCCCTAAGGCTTTCAGAGCTTGTTAGGTGAGTCAACATTTTATCCTGGCCCTGATGAAGAAGGCACCCCTCCTGCGCCCATACTCTTCCCATGTTTAGCTCATTTTCTAAGGTGCCTTGAAATCAGTGACCTTGATTTAGGATTCCCATCTGCCCCAAGTGGGTGGTAAGGACAGTGGGGTTAAACCCACTTCACAGAATGTAAAGTTAAGGTCCTGTCTTCCTCTCACCTCTGCAAAGAATGCCTTGAGTTGGTCCAAGTGCTGGAAGATGCTAGGTGAGTTAGTGTCCAGGCGTGCAAGGCGAAGGGCTGCTTCCTCAGCTGAGAGCCGAGCTGGATGTGGCTCCTGTGGATAAGTGGTTGGTCAGCACCATGGCATGAGCATCCCTGGTCACTATGCTCTAAACTGGCCTTACCTTCAGCAGCTGACAGGGAGTCTGCCCAAAGTTGCTGATAATGCCCTCCAGAGCCTTCCGTTCCCGCTCATCTGTCACATGGTCCAGGTCTACGGCCCCTGGAAAGGCAGGCGGAGCAGTCAGGGCTTCCTGCGTGCCCTCTGCATCCACCCCCTCCTGATCATGTCCTGGCCCCGACTGGAGTCCAGCGCACTGCCCACCCTCATAGGTGCAGTAATAGAAGACATTGAGGGCCTCCTCGGCGGCTGGTCCCCGCTGCTTGTATCCAAAGATGAGGTCGATCCACTCGTGCAGGTGTGCAGACACATACTCCGACTCCTGGGAGTTGGGAGGGGGCAGTTAGTGCATGGACGGCTGACCCCTCATGGCCTTCAAAACCCTGGCTGCCCGCCGTTTCCTGCGGTTGCTTCCTCACCAGAGCCTGGCGGTGCTGCTGGATGAAGTCCTCAGGAGAGTTGGCCCATGGGGGCAGCACCACATCACCCACTTTCTCGTTGGTCAGCTGGAGGCAGCCCAGGTCAAAACCTGGCACAAAGGACTGGGTCAGCTGTCTCCCTGTCAATCCCGACTGCTCCCTGGCTACTCCAGCATCTGCTCGCCATCCCCACACCTGCCCACCCCAGTGCTAGCGCCTCACACCTACCGTTCTGGTTCTCCAAGAAGTCAGGAAAGTAGAAGAACTCTGGGATGAGCTCCTTTACATCGGCAGGGCTCTCCAAGCGTGCCTGCCAGGCTGCCGCCACCGAGTGGAACTGCCGGTCAGAGCAGTCAAAGCTGGGGGAGGGGCACGGGGCCAAGGTGAGGTGGGGGAGAATGGGGACAGGGGAGGGAGACACTATGGTTACAGAGAAGAAGGGAGCCAGGGGTGGGCCCAGGATGCGGGGGAGGACCAGCCTCTTCCCCTTGTCTGCCCCCCGGTCTGCCCACCAGCCCCTGGGCCGCACCGGCCACTCTGCAGCTGGACATGCAGGGAGGTGAAGGGCTCCACGCGGATGAGGTAGTGCATCACGCCTGCTGCATTGGAGTAGTGGGTGCCATAGTGGAACTTGTCAATGGTGCCCGCTGGGTCCTCAAAGCTTTCATACCTGGGGCCACAGTTGGGCTTGTCAGCAGAAGCCCTCCCCTCGCCTTTCCCTACCCGCTGAGCCCAGCCCTGCCCACATGCTCACTTCTCCCTCACGAGCTGGGCATGCTTGGGGTTCACCACACCGATGGGCTTAGACAGGTCCCGGAAGACGGCTGGGTTGCTGAGGTCCAGGGTTGGGGACACGTAGTCCTGCAGGACCCAGGGGAACTGGCCGCCCACCCGGGCAGGGGCTGCATGAGAGCCCTGATGGCCTACCAGCCCACCCTGCCCTACCTTCACCCTCAAGAAGGCAGGCACAGAGCCTGCCCACAGGTTGGGAGAGCACCACTTAGAGGGGTCACAGGGGAGCAGGACAGAATTCCTGGAACAGAGGCCAGGCGGGGAGGGGAAGGGAGTGAGGCTGGGGACCTCTGGGGGTTGGCAGGGAACAGAGGCCAGGTCTTCATTGGCACACCTACCTAGGACCAAGCTCAGGGCTTGGCCCACTGGCAGGTACCTACACTTGGGGGAACCAAGGGCTGACAGGTCAGAGGGGCAGGGGTACAGAGTGGGGGCCCTCACCACAGGGTACTGAGACAGGTCATTGTAGGTCCGCCCCGCAATGGTGTTGAGTTGCATCAAGTACTCGAAGTTGGATATCTCACGCTGTACCCATTTCTGGGGACAGGGGCAGACAAGATGTGAGGCATCTGGGCTGTCCATCACTGTCCTCCAACTCAGGGTCCCGACTTCACTTCCCTCACACTCAGGGCTCTCACCTGGGTAAGGCCTGAGGCACGCAGCATCTCCTGGGGGGAGCGGCTGCTTAGGTAGCCTTGAGAGGGGGGCCGCAGGCGCAGGAGCCACGAGTACACCTGGTTCCGTACCTGGGTGTGGGGTGGGATGGGGCCGGGCTGGGGCCTGGATGCCTGGCTAGGAGATGAGGCTGGGTCGTGCCCACCTTGCATGGGAAGTTGAGGAAGTAGTTGGCCTGATCAATAAAGAAGAGCTCAAGTGCTGAACGGCGCAGGTTGAAACGCCGCAGGTGGACCTCACGCAACTGGGCCAGTGGGCGCCGGAAATCATAGCCAATGCCTGTGGGGGAGGAACAGCAGGTACAGGAGTCACTCACCCCAGTCCCTCCCAGACCTCAGCCATTCCCTGCCATCCTCCCAACCCACACCAGCAGGACGCACCCTCCTCAGTCTCCACACGCTCAGTGCTGCCATCGTAGAAGTACACATTCTGTGTGGTGATCTCCAGCAGCCCTGGGACCACCGCCACAATGGTCACCAGCTGGCACTCGGCTGACAGCAACAGCTTCTCACGCTGCTCATCCAGTTCTGCTGCCTCCATCCTAAAGACCAGCACCTACCTCAGGCTCTAGGCTCTGGAACCCTCTTCTTCACAAGCCCAAGGGCATCCAAGTGCCATTGAGTCATGAGGTATATACTCTCGTGACTCCCCGAGATGGGGAGGGGCTGCCTAGTGTCCGAAACCTACTGGTGCCAGCTCCTGTCCCTCACCTGCCACCCATGAGGCTTCTGAATATTTTGCCAGGATGTCAACTCTTGCCCCCCCCTCCCCTCACCCAGCCCCTGCCCACTCCCTGGGTGCCCTTTCCAGTCTGGTTTGTGTTTCTCAGTGCTGTCCTCGGGTGCCTGGCTGTTAAAAGAGCAACTCTCAGCCCTGTTAGAAGACTCTCCCCCGCCCCCCCATCTGGTTTTGGACAGTCCCTCCAGGGGAATGTAGTCAGGCAGCAGAAGAGGACACACTCAAGAAGGCCATCACGGAGGCATGCACACGCTGGAGCAGACCCCTTGCCCTCCACTCCAGTCCAATCTCTCCAGGGCCCCACTCACAGGGTCTCCAGCGCAGCCAGCTCCTCCTCACCGAGCTGGTCCTCCTGCAGCTCCTCGGGTGGGGTGCTCACTTTGGCCTCTTTGGTCACTGCCAGAGGCAGCGAGGCCTCCTCCGTGGGTGTCAGGGGAACCTCACCTGCAAGGGGCCAAGGGTACTCAGCCGGAGCAATGCAAGATGGGAGATGGGAGAATCGAGTTGGGCGGACTCAGCTTAGCACACTCCCTCACCCAGATTGTCGCGGAGGGCGCTGGCTTCCAGGTGAGGGTGGAAATGATGGTTGGGCACCAGCTTCAGACGCATGCGTGAGTATGTCTCAGCGCTGGACAGTTTCCAGCGGGGGGGTGGGGAGGGTCTCTGCAGAATGTCCCCCAGGTCATGGGTGGGGAGAAGGCTGTAGACACCCCCATCCCTCCCTGACCCCACCCCAAAGGCATTCTGGGGCTCCAGGTGGCTCCTCCGGCTCCCCTCCCTCCCAAGCCCCACCCCTCCGCAGCAACCCTGCCCCAAGCCTGGCCCACCTCAACGCCCAGGCCCCGCAGGGGCTGGAGAGCTGACGCCACAGAGTCCCCCAGTGCAGCAGGGCTGTGGAGTGCTGCGCTGCCCGCTGCTTCAGCGCCGCGGAGTAGCGCAGCCCCCTCCAGACGCGCCCGCCTCTGCGCAGGTTCCAGCACCAGTTCCTGGGGCAGGGCGAATAGGTCAGTCCCCTGGCTGCTGCCTGTCCTACCCCCGTTAGCCGTCCCCTGGGCGCATGTGTGAAGCAGCTTCCCGTCCCCCCATGCCGGGTGGCACACCTGGAAGGCCCGACGACTCTTGGGCGCGCTCCCGCTGGCGCCGCTGCCCACTGCTCATGAGCATGTCATAGCAGGCGTTCCAGAAGCCAGACATAAGGTCGTGGCTCTTAGCATACGTATCCATTTCGAACTGGGACATGGTTGGCTGCACCTGGAGGATTGGGCAGGGAGACGACAACAGTGCTCGATGTGGGCCCCAGCCCCCACTCCTCTTCCTGGGCCCCCACCTCCAGGCACCTGTTTGTCGATGAAGTGGCGCCATTCGGGTGTGGCACAAAAAGCCTGGAAGTCTTCAAAGAAGGTGGGGCTGCCGTTGGTGGGTGGCAGGGAGGGCAGTCCCCACTGTAGCCCCAGTGGCTCATATGCACGGTCTAGCAGCGTGCGCACCAGCGGCACTAGCCAGGAGCAGCGCTCTGTAGCTGCTGCAGCTGCAGGTGGGGGCCCTGCCCCATCAGCAGCTGACTCAGAGGAAGTGTTCAGTGCCCGTCCCAGCGCAGCCTCCAGCTTGGAGAGAACGTAGCAGGCCTCCTCGCGGCGGGCTGGCACTACAGTCTGTAGCAGCATGTGCAATTTCACGTAGGCCTGGGCATGAAGCTGTGGGTGCAAGGGGGATGAGCAGCACCCAGCCACTCTCGGAGCTCCTGGCACCTCCCACGCCCCTGCCCCCATGCTCACTCTGTGCTCACCTGTGGGTCTTCCAGCAGGATGTAGCCGAGTACAAGCCGCAGGCCAATCTGTGCCATCTCACGGAGATCAGCTGTGCCATTGGCCAGGTGGGGCCACGCTTCCAGGCGATCAAGCAGGCTGCATACACCTTCAAAGAGCTGCCACAGATGACAGGTTCCCAAGAGACATCACCAGGGGAGGCCAGGAGTCCATGGAAAGGGAGCAAAGTAACGTTTGAGCTGGGGGGCCAGGTAGGGTTTGTGCACACAGGCAAATCACGTGCATTCATGCTGATGCACCCGCAGCTGCACACGTGTACCCACCCACCTCCCAGACCAGATGCCTGCTGGCTTGCGTGAACATGAGTGTTCATGAGGCTCACGCCTGAGAGGTCGCACCTTCTCACTCCACAGCTCCTGGTTACCATGGCCTTCAGCACACAGGAAGTCCTGCAGCAGACGCAGCAGCCAAAGCGCCTGCTGGGTGAGGCTGGCCAGGACCCCGACAGGGGCCTCCTTGATGTCGGTCAGGGCTGACTCCAGCATCATCTCCAGGAGACTGGCGGGTAAGTGAGGAACTCAGGGGTCTACCTGACTGTCTTCCTTCCTTCCCCCAGAGCTCCCTGAAGCCCCTCCCCCTCCAGACTTGCCCTCTCACCTGCGCTTGATGCAGTCTGGTGGGCGCACAAGTGTGGCTGAGGCCCCCAGCTGGGTGAGCACCGAGAAAACCTGGCCACGCTCCCGCCAGGCAGCCTCATCACTGCCTTCCACGCCTCGCCACGTCACTGAGAACAGCACGTTGGTGAGCAGGTTGCACAACTCTTCCTCAGAGGTTTGCTGTGGGCACAGGTGGGTGGTGTGGGGTGTGGCTTGTGGGCTGCGAAGGGAGGGGAATCAGGCTGATGCCCACCCATCCCCCGCTCAGCACCCTTCCTGGGGTGGCCACCCGGGAGGCAGCACATTTGGCTAAAAGCCAGCCTGGCACTAAGGGCCTGGAAGAATGGTATAAGGGTCTCAGCTACTACCTGAATTCCAGGGGATCTCAGTGACTACCTGAATTCCAGGCAGAATCCTGGAGTCTTGCGAGACTCGCGAGAGGAGATGAGGCAGTTCACATAGAATGAGCAGAGGCCCATCCCCAAACCCAGAAGCCCAGACAGGGCCATTGGAGTTTGCCGCCCTTAGACCTTGCAAGGTCTCTGCCCTACTGGCTCTCTTGAAGGCCCTTCTGAAGCCTGGCTGGTGTCACCCACTGTGGCTCGTCATGACTCGCCCTGTTCCAGGAGCCCTCTGGGAATACCACTGCAGATGAGAGCTATGAGGAGACAGCAACAGGCCCGACCTGCAGCTGCAACCTTGGTCAGACAGGGCCACACCTTTGGAGTGGCTACACTGCCAGCCCTGTGTACCAGAAGTGTCCACCCTTGGGTGCCATGTGGTGGCAGAGGGTGGGCCCACCTCACCTGTGGGTTGCTGGTGTTGGAGGTATCATCCCCCGCTAATGATGGGCTCTGGGAGGCTGCCGTCCTCCAGCACATTGGAGAGGCTGGAGCTGTGGCGGCCAGGGGCAGCAGGAAAGGGCCTCGGCCCATCCAATGGGGGAAGGAGTGCCCGGCTGGCTGGCAGGAGTAAGAGTCCCACTGCTGCTGCCACCACCAGCAGTGTTGCCTGAGCCTACACTAGCCCGTTCCAGGCCCAGGTCAAAGGGCGTGCAGAATGGGGAGAGAGCATGGTAAAAGCCGTCAGGGTCAGGGCAGGGGGCCTCTGAGGGCAGGAAGACATCAGAAGGCTCAGCAGGTAACTCAGTGGGCGGCTTGGGCAGGGCTGGCTCGGGGGAGGTGGGTGGCTCTGGGGAAGCGGGAGCGGGAGCGGGACTGCCAGCCGTGGCAGCCTCCAGGACATACAGCCGGGTCAGCACATCCTGCCAGCCAGCCTGTCGCGCCAGAAGCCGCACTGCATCTGGCTGTCCGTAGATGAGGTGGAAGAGCTGCAGGCCGGAGCACAGCAAGGGAAGATGCATCCAACTGCCTGCCCCAGACCCTCATCCAGAGACCCCTCGTGAGATAGGCAAGGCGAAGGCCAGAGGGTAGAAGCCACCCTCCCCCCACCTTCAAAGCTTTTACCTCTCATGCTCACCTGGCGACAGATGCCTAGGCGAACGCCGAGGTCAGCCTGGAGGGACAGCTGTACCACAGCCAGCAGATCTGAGAGGTTCAGGCAATCTGGGAGGATGGGTTGGGGGGGGGACCTGAGGGATTGACCCCACCAGGAAGGGCAGGGCCCAACCCTGGCCCCTATGCCACTACCTTCCTTCTTCCCGCTTGCCTGCCCTGTTTTTCTGACACGTCGCCCCCTCCACTTGGCCCTAACCAGGTTGTACCTGCCCCCAGGAACAGCTTGTAGAGGCCCTGGCAGAGCTGGGGGGGGAACAGTCCCCTCGGGCAAGCAGGCAACTAGACCCTGGAGACCACACTCCCGCAGCCGGAGGCGCTGGCGGCTCCGCTCAGGTAGCCGCTCGTTCTGCTGCAGTCTGCACAGGATCTGTGTGGGGTCATCGGGGACTGTCATCATGGGGAAGGAGTTACTGTAGGAGGGGGAAGTCACTGTGCAGGTGTGTAGCTCAAGAGGCCCTTGAAAGCAGCTTCATCTGCTGGCCCAAGGCCTGCTGTACCTCCCTGGACCCAGGCAGGGGCCCCAGTGAATGGGATGCCAGGGGAAGGGGTGGGCTGGGTTTACCTTGCAGACTCGGTCGGGCAGCAGGGGCAGTGACCCTGGCCTCACCAGCAGGGCCAGCAGCACTTCGAGGTTCCCTGGCTCCAACAGAAAGATAGCCAAGGAATCCTGTGCCAGGGAGCCCTGAAGCAGTGCCAGCAGCAGGTCCAGTGCACCCACCACCTGGAGATGCAGGGTCTCACACTGTGCCAGGACCCCACGCGGCCCACGCCCCCCTCACCCAAGCTTCACTCTCCCCCAACCTCCATCCTACCTGGCCATCATCGCCCGTGGCCACCAAAAAGCTCAGCAGGATCTGCATGACCTGCATGTCATCGGCTGAGAGGCTCCGCACCAGGAACTCCCTCGCCAGGCCCAGGAGGGAGGTCTGCACGGTGCGCAGGTCGTCAGCAGCCAGGGGGCGCTCCCGCTGCAGGCTGGCAGGTCAGCAGGCACAACCAGCCAGGTCACGGAGAAAGGCAGGGAGAGAGGGTGGGTAGGTGAGTCAGAGGAGCGCACTGCCCAGTCCCAAAGGCCAGTGGCCACTGTGTCAGCCTCCCATGGCCCATCTGGTCCCACTGGGCTCACCTGTAGTGGATGCGCAGAGCATCTAAGATAAACTGGACGCCGTACTTCTTCCGCAGCTTCTGTCTGTGCTCCCGAACTGTGCTGGACATGTACTGGATGTGGCCTGAGTGGGCATGAGCGGGGGCTCAGGCCACCAGGCTGAGCTGGGCCCTTCAGATCCTCCAGGCCAGGGCCATGCGCCTGTCGGACTTCCAGGGCAGAGTCACAGTCCCCTCACCACACCACGGCATTCTGGATTCCTATCAGGTGAGTCCCTCAGAGCCCCCAGAGCAGGGTTCTAACTTCTCAGTGCTCAGCTGCCCTGTGGCCGGCCCCCTCACTCAGGTCCTCATACCTACCAAGGCGCACGGCAAAGTCGCTGAGGGTCCAGAGGTGAAAGTTGAAGAGCAGATGCTGGTAAAGCAGGTACAGGAGGGGCCCGCCGCCCTCTGCCGCCACCTGCTCCATCAGCAGCTGGGCGGACATGAGCACATTCATGTCCATGGCCCAGCTGGGGACCTGGGGTGGGACAGGAGCTGGAGTGAGGGCTCAGGCTATGCCTGCCTGCTGTCTGAGCTTCTCAGCTGCCACCCTTCCCTGTGCAGCCATAACGGCCACAAACATGGCCACCCACCTGCTCAGAACCCTTTAGGGCTTCCTGCCGTCTCTGACATGCAAGCTCCCTGCCTGCTGTGCAGGTCCCCGCCCCAGCCTGTGCTGGCCCTTCCCCAGATCCTCCAGGCCCAACCGTGCTCGGCCACTCAAGCATCACCTCTCCCAGGAGGCTCTCCCTGAATGACAGGGCAGCAGTTCCCCCACTCAGTCCCCCTCCGTCAGACAGGCTGACCATACCCCTAATCCCCCATGCCTGCCCCACCAGGCCCCACCTTTCGCAGGAGGGCCCCGATGATGGCAGCCCCCTGGCACTGCACCAGGCTTTCCTGGTTCACCACATGGCCCTGAAGGAAGTTCCGCAGCATCAGCAGAAAGGCAGCCACTGCGTTCCTCTCCATCCGTTCCTCTGCCGGCCATCAGGAAAGGGACAGATGCGTGTCAAGGGCCTGCCAGTGGCAGGGAGACCTTGGGCACTCCAACCCCCACCATGCCAAGATGCTCTCCCCACAACATGGGCACCAGGGACACTTACCTGAAGATTTACCCAGTGGGAGAAGCAGGCCCTGGGTGTTGTGGCCAGAGGTCAGTTCAGGACCCACAAGGTCATGCGTTTCAGCTGGACCTGCCTCAGCCTCTTGGGGCTGTGCAGCCACTCGCTCCAGCAGGGGTAGCAGGGCACCCATACCCCCCCACGCAGTTCACCACATCCTGGGGGAAGGGGGATGGCAGTGAGGGGGTTTCAGCCAGTTTCTTGCCCTACTCCATCCCAGCAGACCACCCAGAAGGGAAGTTTTGCTCTCTCGAGCTGAACTGTCCAAACCCTCCCCAGACACAGCGCAGCTCCCCCAGCTGGCTCCGAGCACACATGTGCCCCATGCTCATGCCTCCTGCGCACAGCACCCACACACGCTCACAGACCTTCACATCCCAGGTCTCCACTCTGTGGCCCGTGAGGCGGCCATCGAGCCCATGACTGGGGGACAGGTCCAGGCAGATGTTGTTCTTACAAGCCTAGGGATAAGGGAATGGGCAGGCGGCCAGGGCCTGCGGGAGGAGGGGGGTGGCAGGCAGAGTGTGGGAGTTGGGGAAGTAGCACAGTCGAGCCAGTCGCTCCCCCAGGACCCCCGAATACCTGAGGTGAGTAATGGAGGACCAGCTTGGTGCTGAGCTCATGTAGCTCCCCCTCAGGCTTGAAGGGTGCCGTCTCATTGGGCCCTGCGGGGTAGACAGGCGGCTTCAGACCTTGCTGGGCCTCTGGCCAAACCCTGTCCAGAGCCTGCCTGACCAGAGGACAGACCTCCAGAGATGCCTTCTCCCCTCTGGACCCCTAGCTTCCGGCCTAGGGCAGAGGTGGAGGGTGCCGCATACCCAGGGTGCACAGGGTCCGCACAGCCGCTGCCTGCAGGGCTTCATGGAAGATGGCCACAGCCCCCAGCTCACCCTCCAGGGAGGTGGGGCTGCCCCACCGAGTGTCCTGGGTGCCTGCGAGGGTAGAGTTGATGCTGCCCTCCTGCAGGGGGGCCACCAGCCCAGACCCCCAGCCAAGCCCCGTGGAGGCTGGGACTGACTGGGAGCGGGTGAGGGCGGGGTGACTGTAGGCCACTTCCCATGTGGGGACTGTTGGTGTGGGCAGCCCTGTGGTGGTGGTCGTTGTGCGGTGCCCAGCAGAGCCGATACAGCAGGAGGAGAAAGGCTGTGGGGCCAGGATTGGGGGAGCGGTCAGTTCGCAGCAGAACCTGGGGCTCCACCTACATCCAGTTCCTCACAGTGACCCCCATGGCTGCACGGACCCCAGTGGCTAAAGTCTGAGGCCTGTGGGGGGAGCATGGGACACAAGGGTTCCAGCCACATGCGGCCCACTGTGTTCCAAGTCTCCCCACCTACCCAAGGCCTCCCCAAACCTTGCTTGGCACACCTCACTGAGGGAGGGGCAGCGAAGGGGTGCCATCTTGACCAGTTGGCCGTCTTTGTAGACGTGGACCAGGTTCTGGCTGAAGGGCCGGCGCCCAGGCACGTGGACGATAGCCACGCAGTGCTGGAACAGAAGCCTCACATTAGGCCATACCTGGGATTCAGCAGCCCTCTCGCTACCTGGGCCACATGAAAGGGATAGGGTCTTACCCAGGCAGAGTCAGCAAAGGAGACTTCGGGCAGACTCATGGTCAAGTACTCTTTCCGTGTGCACACAGCCACCACCAGGGTCCCGGCTGCCGTGAAGAAGGCCTCAAACCCTGAGCCACTGCTGGTGAAGAAGCTGGGGCAGGCGAGCCAGTTATGTCTGCTTGTTCCTGCTCACCCCGGCAGGAGGTCCCTGGCCCCTGGCAGTCACCCACCTGTACAGCTGCTTTCGCTGGAGTGGTCGGGTGGGGGCAGGGGTAGGCGCTGTATCCATGGGGTGCAGACAGAGCCAGGCATGAAAGGTGAAGCCAGGCCCTGGCCATCGCTGCACAGGGGGTACCATGATGCCCGCCATACTGGGCTTGAGGTCAAAGTAACGCAGAGCGCGTGCAGGACCCTGGTGCCTGGCCATGCCTGATAATGCGCGGATGACAGCACCTGCGTGCCGGGCCTTTCCAGCCTCAGCTCCGCCTGGTTCCGAGTCCAATCCTGGCGGGGGGCGCAGCAGATGACGCAGCTCCATGGGCCTTAGTGACACACGGCCCAGTGCTTGTAGCAGTGCCAGAAGCTGCTCTTGGCAGCGGGCCCCTAGGGCTAGCCCTGTGCTGAGTGTCTCCAACAGGCACCCCACCAGGCCCGCCTGCACGCAGGTGGCACGGCTGGCAGGGCAGCTGTCACAGAGCCACCTGAGGCGTTGTGCTAGGAAGAGCCGCAGCTCTGTGGTAGGCAAAGATGGCAGCCACTGCACCAGGACCAGTACGGGCTGCTCGTTGCAGATTGGTGGAGGTGGGCACATGCTGTGGTCACCCTCCACTGCCTGTGGGTGGAGAGAGTGACAGTCCCTGGTCAGGTGTCAACTGACCCCACCCTGCCAACAGTGGGACTTTCTGGCTCCATTGACTTGCCTACAGCAGTGGTCAGCAACATGGTCTACCCCATGCTGCCCACAGGTTGTGTGTGAGGCTCAGGAAAGTCAGAGGGGCACGGATGACCACCACTGCTACTAACAGTCCTGAGGCACTGTCCTCAGCCTTAGTTTTCAGCCTGCGTTGGCCTAACCCCTATCGCATGTTCCTAAGATAATACTGGGGCTGGCTAACATGCAGTTGCTTCCCGGGCCCCAGGGCCAGAATCCTCGTTCCAGGGACACTGACATACATGGCTAGGCCACACTACATACTGGCCGCAGTCAACCCGGTCCCCAAGATGGAGAGCTCCCCATCTGTGGTAACCCTGACTCAGGTCTGGTTGCCTTTGGAACCCTGGTCCCAAGCCCCTTCCCTCACCATGTTGAGCAGCTCTTGCAACAGCCGACGGGTGGGGGGACCATGGCTCTGAAGAACTTCCTGCAGGTGAGGGTAGCCGATGCGCTCCTTAAACACCTCCTGTGTAAGGTAGTATGGGGAAGAAGTGAGCATACACATGGGCTCCAAGGCTAACTCAGACCCCCTGGAAACCCTGGAGGGGCATAATGTTTTGGGGTCCCCTTGTGTGGCTCTGTCTCTGGGTCACAGTGCTGGCAGGGGGTGGGCTGCAGAGGGATGAGGGGACATGAGTCGGTCTCAGAATGTTATAGATGGCAATGGGCCTACAAGTGTCCATTCCCATCCAGCCCGGCCTGATAGAGGATATGCACCTCCCAGTTAGCCTAGGGCAGGGCAGTCACCGCCCAGCTCACTTGCTTTGCTCCAGGGGAGCAGGATTCTTATAGCCATTGGCCAGGCCTGTTCTGGGGATGTGTCACTGGAACTCCGCCCCACACCCCTACTAAAGCTGCAGTGCAGCAGCCTCACCTTGGCCGAGGGGGAGCCACTCATGATGCAGGTCAGCACTCTGACTACATGGACTGCAATGGCGTCTGTGTCTTGGTCCAGGACCTTGGGGTGGGGGAGGGGCCGTCAGGAGAGGCAGGGGCCAGGGGTGTCACAGCTGGCAGCCCCCTGCAGTAAAAAAAGGTGCAGAGCCAGGTACCCCAAGGCATGTGGCATGTGCTGGATCAGCAACTCTGTCAGAGCACGAGGCCTTCAACTCCTTGCCCCAACTGCTGTGACCCTATCATGACCGGGGGCCCTCTGAGCAGCTCAGCAAGACCCACTCTGACAGAGGCCTGGAAAGAAGCCAAGGCTGGGAAGGGCCTCACTGGGACAGATCAACGGTGGACATTTTCACTGTACCCTCCAGTCCCCCTTTCTCTGGTGGAGTTAGGGCCCCAGCCCCGACCTGTCCCCCCGAAGCTAGACACATGAGTACAGACATGCCAGCAAGTGCCCCATCACCCACAGTGATTGACAGGGGTCAGGGATTTAGGGACAATCAATCACAGGATGTTAGAACCAGAAGAACCTTCGAGACCTTTAAGTCCCACCTTGCCTCTTCCCCCTAGATCCAGGTGGGGACACTGAGGCTCAGCCTGACTGAACCTGATAGCCAGAGGTATGCTGCTCTCTCCCCTGCCCCACCGTGAGGGGGTCAGGGGTTGGGAGGGCTTGGAGAGTTTGTCAGCAGGGACTAGGCCGTATTTGGCTCCATGGGGGACTTTGGTCCCGGCTCTGCCTGACTCCCTGAGTGATCTCAGGCATTGATCTTCCCCCTCCAGGCCTCAGTGTCCTCATCTGTGAAAACAGAGAGGAGTCACTTTGCCCTGCCTGCTTTGCAGAAGACAGACATGCAAGCGCTCAGAAAATGACCACGTGCAGTGAACACATAGGGTGACCTCGTGAAGACAGAGGCAGGGTAGGGGCTCTGGAGGTTGGGGCCCACAGGTTGAGCCTCCAGAAAGGGTGCCCACTATGAAGCTGCCAACTGACACCCTATAGCCTCCTACAGCCCACATGCAAGGTGAGCCAGGGAGGGCATCATCAGGGGCTGGGGGACACCTGACCTGCTGAGGGTGGGTGCAAGGATCTATGGAAAGAAGTGGCCCCATGAGGGAGACCCCCATCTCTGTGAGTGGCTACAGCCAAATCCTTGAGTGTCTGGGCTTCTGTCTCCCCCTCTGAGAAATGAGGTGGGTGGTTGAGTTTCGAAGGTTCCTTCCAGCTTGGCGCAGCCAGACCCCAACACCCAATCAAACACCAGGAAGGGGATAGACCACTTCTGTCCTGTTTCCTAGGGTGGGGACTTGGAAGGCAGGCAAGACAGCATGGAGGACGCACACCCATTGCTAGGCCACACCAGGCCTTACATACATCTGCTCATTCCCCCAGCTACAGTGCAGGAAAAGCTCAAAGAGGGAGTACCAGGGGGTGTCTGAGCTGGTCAGCCCCAGGGTGGTACCTTCTGGACATCGGGCTCAGTCAGTAACCGGGTAGCCAGGTCACTGTCCCCCCTCAGGGGGCGCCCGGGCCTGCAGGTACAGCTGTGGGGGAAGGGGGAGGCACAGGGTAGAGGAGGCAAAGAAGAGAGAGGAGGAAGATGGGAGAGGGTGGGGTTAGAGCAGGACCAGGGGCAGCTGCCAGGTGCCCTGCCTGGCTCTAGGGAAGAGAGGGTGCTGAGCCCCCCCTGTTGCTCAGATGGGCAGTCAGGGGGATGAGTGGCAGGGGAGCAGGCACTGCATCTGAAAGCAGCGGCGCCCTCCTCTAGCCCCTCTGCTTGGGGCCAGGGAGAGGAAAACAAGGCACCAGAGCAGCTCCCTCCCTTCCATAACAAGCCCCTGCTTCCATGGGGCACAGAGCTGTGCTGAGCCTCAAGCTCAGTCCTACAGAGGCCCCAAGGGACAGGCCCTCGTCCATGCCCCAGACCCTCCCACTCAACTACAGGCCATCCCCACCAGCTGCAACAGCCGGCCCCGTTCAGTCCATGTTTGCTCAGCAGCAGCCTGGCACCTATGTGTGGCTCCCCTAGCCTCTGGGTTCCAGACCCTCACCCCCAGGCTGGGCCCCACCCACCTTGCTGTTCTGGATGAGGCGAGTGAGATGTTCAAAGCAATTGTTGCTGAGGAAGGTGGCTTGCAGCACTGGCCGGTCTTCACATGCCAGCATCGTGGGGATGGCGTCTGTGAAGGGTCAAGGGTCAGGCGCTGTCCAGACCCCTCCAGACAGCCTTAAGCCTTCCTTCCCATACGCCCAGTCTGGCCTTTCCATCATCACTTGGGCTTTCCCCTCATGGTACCCCATCCCCGAGTGCCTGGGAGCCCATACCCACCAAGCATGCTGACCCGGAGGGTGACAAGGGCCTCTTCCGGGCCTGAGCTCACACCAGCTGGCCAGTCTGGCATTAAGGACATGGAAGTAGCTCTCAAGCAGGGCACGAAGCTCGGGGCCACGGGGAGGGGCGCGGCTGGCATGCAGGACATGGACTGCACCCACCAGCGCCTCCAGCGCCAGCGGCACTAGGTGGGAATCCTGGGCTGGCCCACGGCCCCAGCCCCGCACCACACTCAGCAGGCCCTGCACAGAGCCGTCACTCACAGCCATCTGCCCGTTCTCCTGCAGGTGTGGGCAGAGATGGGCAGTGGGCAAGGGGCTCACCCAGCAGAGAGATACAGAAGGAGCCGCTCTCTGGCCCACAGGCTTACTTCCCAGCCTACCTTTCCTCCCGCGAGGACGGCGCAGAAGAGGTGGATGAGGCGCAGCAGCAGTACGGGAGGCAAGCGGTCTGCGTTCTGTAGGCTCTCTGGGTAGGGGGTGTGGGCAGGGAAGGGCAATGTCACCAAGGTTGCAGGGCTACAGGCCCAGGGGGCTGCATAAGAGGTGGGTGCCCTGGGGTGGAGGGGGAGAGGGAGCGGGGCCACATAAAAGACCCAGTCTGAGGTAGAAGAGCTGGCTCTGCCCTGGACGGTCTAAGAAGTCACGGCTGTATAGTAGAGGGTCTGAAAGGGACACAACCCTTCTTTGGGGGACCAAAGGGGAACACAGCCCAGCCCTGAGAGTCTAGCCAGCTCCCTAGATCCTTAAGCCCCAAAGTGAGGCCCCAGCGGGAGTACATCCTCCTTCCACTTCCCCGGGGCGACCAGGGCTCAGTTTCTCAGATGCAAATCTCTCGCTCTCTCTGCCCCTGTGACAGTTGGCACTTCCCAGGCCATGCTCTGGGGACTCTGCTGTATCTACTATACTGATGCCACCTCCCCCTGGCCCATGCCTGTGCTGGGGACTTCTAGGGGCTTTCACAGCCCAATACATAGGAGGCCCATCTGGCCCTGCGCCAGCAAAGCTGGACAGGATGCCAGGCCACAGACTGAAACCCAGAGGGCAGAGGGACCAGCCCTGGGTCACATGCATGGTGGAGGGGAGAGGAGCAGGGCTGGGGCTTGATTCTGGTTGGATGAGTGGAGGGAGGACTCCCTGGGGAATGGGCTCTTGATGGGAGGCCTGAGAATGCAGTTGGAGGGGAGAAGGCACAGCATGGGCTAAGACCCTGAGGCGGGGTAACTGGTAGCAGTCTGGGAATGAGAGGACAGAAGCCAGGCTAGGCAGCAGGGCAAGTGGACACAAAGGCTATGGGAGAAGTAGGATTTCATCTTGAGGGTGTCAGGTTGACATCAAGGGATATGATGAGAGGAATAAAATCTAGTTTGTTTTAATAAGAGCATCCATGCCATGGGAAAATAAAGGTGGAGAGCTCCCCAGGGGTGCCTTCCCACCTGGGGCTGCTGCCTCCTCTCTAGACCCAGGCCTACAGCTCCATGGGGTATCACTCAGACACTTAATATCCCAATAGGCCACCACCTTCTCACAGCCCTGCCCACCTTCATCCAGGCCATCTCCCACCTTGAGCCCATCTAAAGTCCTGGCCAGTCTGCCTCCAATGAGAGGAGAGAGGGGACAGGGGAGGAGGGTCACCATGGAGAACAGGTTCACAGGACCACCTGTGAACAGGTGGCCATAGCTGTTCTGGGCATCAGATTCTCCAGCAGCCAGGGAGCAGCGGGTGGAGACACCTCTTGTGTCTCCAGGATGGGTGAGACTGGGTGGAGGTTATGGGGACAAAGGGACTGGACCAGAGAGCTTTAAGGTGGTCCAGATCAGAGGAGGGTACAAGTGGCTAGAAGGATCCAGGAGATGGGAGGGAAGAGGGTGAGAAATTTGGGTGGGCAGGTTGACTCCACCCCTCCACCTAATGGGAGGACCTCGCGCCAGCCCAAGATGTCCTTTCTCTTCTCTCTGTCCCTAAACCCTGGCTCCACCTTTGGCTCTCCCAGGCCTGCATGCAGCCACCACCAAGTGGTCCCTGTGTATGCCAGGATCAAGGAACTGCAGGAAGGGGCCTAGGTTTGGGGGTGGGGGCCAGGTGGGGCCAAAGGGGGCAGGGGCGGGGCTTGACCTTGGAAGAAGGCTCTGAATTCCCGGGGGAAGAGCAGCAGGAGGGGAACTTGTATTTGCTCTTCTCCTTGGAGCTGATGACTTCCCTGGGGGAGGGGGAGAGGAGGTATGAGTGAGGTCAAGTACATCAGCCCAGATGTCACCCCTTCTTGGGCCCAGCATGGCCATCCTCTCCCCCTGCCTCCTCTGAGTTCCCTGCCTGTGGGCTGGGTCTCACCCACTGCGCTGGCGCCGCCAGGTCTGGTAAGGGTCAAAGAGGCCCTCGCAGAGAAGCAGAGCATGTAGGGCCACGTTCTCCAGCTGGGCCCCTCGGCCCTGGGGTGGCAGGCATCCTTTCAGCTGTAGGTGTGGGGAGAGAGGGTTAGCCCTGCCATAGCTACTGCCTGCCTCCCCATATCCACCCCCTGCCCACCCCAGGTGGAGGCCACTTCACCTCTGCCACCAACTTGGTCAACAGTGCCAGCACCCGGGGTGCTAGCACCTGGCCCCGGTCTGCCTCTATGTTCTCCAGGTTTCTGGGGGAGTCAAGGATGAGAGAGCAATAATACACCATGCCCTTCCCCACCCCCCCCAGCCCACAGTTCTAGGCCCCTGCTCATAGAGGGGGACAGAGGGACACCTGCAGAGAATGATGAAGAGCTTGAGCAGCAGCAGGGCTTGCTCCAGGTCCTCCTGGTGCAGCTGCTCGGCCAGCACATGCAGCGCATCCAGGGGCAGCAGCGGGACCTCTGCACCTGCCTCCTCCAGCCTGCAAGGAGCGGGGGAGACACCAGTGCTGAGGACCCCTCAATCTCCCTGCATGGTCCCTGCACACCCTCTGTGCAGATCCAGCCTCACCTTCTTGGCTCCAGAGAGGACAGTGAGATGCTCTTCTTGAAGGTACCTACGAAGGCCTTCAGCCACTGCTGCAGGTAACCCAGGTCCTTCTGTAGACAGAGCAGGGGAATGGTTGGGGGGCAGAAGGGTGTAGTAAGCAGGGCAGGGACAGCGGATGCAGACAGAGGTGGAGAATGCATGGAGGTGGATGCAGGGCATGGACAAGGGGTTAAAGGCGGACGGTGGGTGTGGAGGAGGGGGAGGGGGGGGGGGATGGGTGAGGGAGGGGGGAGGGCAGGACACTGGAAGGTCAGCATCAGAGAGTTAGGTACATACTGACTGCTCTTCCAGGCACCCCCACTGCTTCTCTCAGCCTCCACTCTCTGCTCCCCACCTCCCTAACACTTGCAGTCCTAGGCAGGTCTGACACAGCCAGGGGAGGGGCGTGAGTGGGATGTGGCTGTGGCCCTCCCCCTGGCTGTCTCAGACCCGTGTAGGACTGCAAGCGTTGGTGCTAGGGCTGAGAGAAGGTGTCCCACACAGCAGCCACTGCCTACCCAGAGCCTTGGGCAGGGTTCTCACCTGCCATCTTCCCCCTTCCTTCCTTAACTGTGGATCCCATGTGTACCGTTAGACAGGCAGACCCAGATGTGTGCACATCCTCATGCGCAGGCCCTGCCTTGCCCCAGGAACCTTCACCCACCCTTGCTGGTTACCTGGACCCCAGGCCCCAGAGCTGGTTCCATGGGCAAGAGGGGCAGTGGCTAAGCCCAGGTCTAGGCGCCGCCAGGAAAACTTTGGTGTGAACGGGAAATGTCTCCTCCGCCCCGGGTTGGGGCAGGAAGCGCAGAGTCACGGTGGGGGAGGGGGCCGCTCCTCCCGGCAGACCGCAGGGATGTGGGGGGGCCGGGGCACCCTGGGCCCCAGTGAGAGAGGCTGCAAGTGACCTGGCCTCCGCTGAGGGCGGGGCCTGGTACAGAGGGGCGGGGTCACCTGTCCTGGGTGGGGCTTGTGGACCAGAGACTAGTTTACAAGCACGAGGTGTGGACCTGGAAGATCTCTTATCCAGGTGAGGGTTCTGATCCTGCTGCTGCAGTACCCTTCACTCAAGGCACCCCCAGCTCTCTGACCTACGCCCAAGGCCTCAGGCCACAGGGGTTGTTGTGGAAGACTCAACCATACCTTTGCCCCACTCCCCTCCCCCACCACGTCCTGGCTACCTCACCTGGATTCTGCAGTTCTCTTTGCTCAGAAACACAGAGGATAAATCCTAGCCTCGCCCGAATCTGCTCTAACCTCTAAGCCCCTCCCAGGGGATAAGGGTAGGTTGTGGCTTATACAGGAGCTCCTCCAGGCTGGCCCCATGTGGAGCTCCCAACCAACTGAGTCCAGAAGGCACCCTTCTTCCTAGAGTCAGAGAGGTGGACACAGGGAGCTAGAGTGGAGAAGGATGAAGAGGCAAGGGACACACCATGGTTAGCACTCAGCAGGCCTGAGGCCATGGACCTCACACCCAAGGACCTCCAGAACTGTCTTTGGATGGATGGCTAATTTTTGCAGCCTGTAGGCCAGGCTTGAATGGCCCAGGGTAAGGGGCCTGACCACAGCAGACCCAAGCCAGACCCACAAAAAACCTAGGCAGAGCAGCCCTGGGGCATTGAAGTGCAGATCTGAAGCCCAGGCAACTCAGAGAGGTGCCAGGGCCACCAAGGTGCAGACCCCAAAGCCATCACATTTTGTCTGTCAGTTACATTTACTGACCTCTCCTGCTGGTCAGCCTCCTCCTGACCAAGCAGCAGGGGAGCCCCAAATAACCAGATCCTGAGACAGCAGAGGTGGCCAGGGGTCCTGGACCGTTTCCTCTGAACCTCTCCCATTACAGATGGGGAAACAGCACGCCCCACAGGGGGATGCCTTATTTACTACCTTGTTTTCAGTGTACCTTTGAGGATGCTGAAAGCCAGACCTTAGTTCTAGGCCAGGGTCACTCATGATCGCTAGCCAGCCAGCCCATGCTGACCATGTGACCCCTGACCCCTGCCTCAGCGGCCCCACAGACTGCTGGCTGCTTTCAAAAATGTCCAAATGCTGTCTTCCCCTCTTCTGCCCCCAGTCAAGCCAGTCGCTCAAAATGTGAGTGTTCCTGCCAGCTGCAGCTCTACTGAGTGCCTGAAAGCCCAAATTTGACCGTGTCTAACCCCTCCCCATAAAGGCTCAACTGCTGAGCCTGGCATTCCAGGCTGCTGGTCCAACCAGGACCTGCTTCTCCAGCTTCCGCCTCTCCCTCTCTGTGGTTCACATCCTCCGTCCAGGCCTCTGCACAAGCTATGCCCCACTGCCTCATGTGAGTCGGGCTTTGGCCACATGATGGCCTCCTGGTGGCCATCACCTTGATCAGCCCTCCCAGGACAGGGATGGGTCCTTCACTCTCTACACACTCCTGCTTTCTGTCCCTAGAACCACACCCTTGGCCTGTCCAGTCCTGTAAACTTTCAGCAGGTTGGGCTGAGCTGGGTTCAGGGCTGGGGCAATCAAGACAGCCTTCATGGGCTCTGAGAGGGGATGAGGAGGTCTCCAAAGCACAGTGTTAGGCAGGGGTGGGGTAGCTGCCTGTCCTCCTCCCTGGGTCTCACCTTTCTCTCTGGAAGGCCTCAGGCCAGCTCTGACTGTGGCTTGAGACTGCAGTGTGTTGGGGCATGGGACTCCCTCAGGGAGCCAGGGTCAGAAGGCAGAGAATGGCAGGGGACGAGAGCATGGTGGCAGTGCTGCATGTAAGGGTCCAGGGCCTGGGAAGGGTGGTCATGACATTCAGCCTTCCCATGCCCCTTTCAGAGATGCTGCCTTGGTCAGTCATGGGCCCTTTCTCCCTTGTCAGCTCTGAGCAGGAACACGGGTCAGGGACAGTCCAGGCCCTTGCCCAACCTAACTGGGTCAAGACCCCAATCCTGCCCCCAACTAAGGGTGGGTTGGGAGCAGCCACACCTGGCAAGTCCTCTCCAGGGCACAGGTGATGCTCAGGTCCTGTGGCAGGGAGCAGGTTGTGGGGAACGAGGAAGGCCAGTGTCCCTGAGAAGAGGGGGTCTCATGGTTACCTCCACAGTGACCCCAACTTATGGCCAACTAGCTGTGAGGGCACTTGAGAGTGCTGGGGATGAGGGGCTCCTGAGGGCTACTTAGGCTCAAACTGTCCCTGGGTGGGCATGAAACTACTACTCCTCTGGAATTCTGAAGTAACCCAGAGAGCTGAGGGCTGGTGGTTGTAACACTGGTACAACCAATGTACAGGGGGGCTGTCTGCCAAGGTGACAGGGATCATTGAGCTGCCTGACACCATGCTGCTCCAGACCCTGCCTGACATACCCCAAGTCCAGCGCACAGTGGGCCTCACGTAGGCATCCTTCACCATCACGGCCAGATCCTCCTGGACCATCCGGCCGAGCAGCTGCACCAGGAGGACCTGGAGCACGTGATCAGCTAGTCACATGCTCTATCACAAGCTCACATCTTTGGAGCAAATCCACAGTCTTCCCCGACATCTGAGGCCCTGCGTGGGTGGCGCCCACCTCACCTCCAGCCTTCACACCCCAAATCCATTGGATGCCCAGGCCCAAGGGCGTTACTCACTGTCTCTACCCCCACCGGTCTGCCTGTGCTTAGCTCTCGTTTGCTGTGCTGGAATGCCCCATCAGGGGCATTAACGCCCTTTGTAAGACCCGTTCCTGTCTGATGCCTCTCACCAACCGAATCAGTGGTGAGGGCATGGGTTCAGAGTCCAGTCCTCATTCTAACCCTCAGTAGCTTGTTACTTAACATAAACTTCTTTAAAACCATCCCTTTGCTTCATGGGTAACAGTTCTCCAGCCATACCTACCCAACTAGAGGTCAGGGTAAGGTGAGTGGAGCTCCAGATCCAGGGGCTCTGGCCTGCCCGAGCTCCCTGAATTTCAGGCAACAACCCCCAGCCCCCTCTGTGAGTGACAGTAAGAGGTGTTAATGGACCCCAGGGAAGAGCTTGGAGCAGGAAGGGGAGAGAAGAGCACAGCTCAAGAGTGGGTGACTCCTCTCAGTTAGAGCTGCCTGGGCGGTAGTGAGCACTCCATCTTCAGGGACAGACAAGCAGAAGAGGGACAGGGTGGGGTCTATGCGGAATAGCCTATCTCAGGCCTGGGGGGGGCCCCCCGATTCAGTATCAGGATGGGGAAGATAATGTCAAGATAAAGTGACTTCTGACTACATCACCAGGACTGGAGGTCAGGCTTGGAGGACCTTAGGCCATGGGATGAAGCAGGGAGATGGGGCTTTGCTGGGGCAGGGACAACTGAGGATAGTGGTCTGAGTGCCTGGGTCGCTGGGCCAGTCTCTCCCCTTTATCTGGAGGAGGGGTTGCTGAAAGGGTGAACCTTCGATCTCCATGTCACCCACCCTGCCCCGGGGCCTGATCAGCCCTTTGCACTTTTATTTTTAAGCAAGGAAAGCATTGATTTATTGAAATGAAAGCACACTCCACAGAATGGCAGCGGGCTTGAGCAATCGGCTCAAAAGCCGACAATCCCCTTGTACTATCACTATGGAAAATGGAATTTCCTTCCAGGGTCCCCATAGTCCCCATAGCAACTGACCCTGTTTCTATGGGGACCCCACACTTCCCTATCAGCTCTCCAGTTGTCATAAAAGCTCCAGGAATTACCAGTGCCTACCCCAATCCTGGGCTGTGTGCTCATCTCCCCATCACTGCGGGTCCTCCTCCTTCAGGTTCCTGGGTAACAGCACCAAGGAAGTGATTCCACCTTCCCTTTACGCATTTCTGTCAGGTAAACTGAGGCCCAGGAAGGAATATGACCAGATAAGGTCCCAGTTGCCCAGGCTGGAGTATAGTGACATGATCTCCGGTCATTGCAACCTCTGCTTCCTGGGTTCAAGTGATTCTCCTGCCTCAGCTTCCCAGTAGCTGGGACTACAGGTGCATACCACCACGTCTGGCTAACTTTTTGTATTTTTAGTCGAGACGGGGTTTCACCATGTTGGCCAGGATGGTCTTGATCTGACCTCGTGATCTCCCCACCTCTGCCTCCCAAAAGTGCTGGGATTACAGATGTGAGCCACTGCACCCGGTCAAGGCCTGGCCAGGCTTCTAAGAGGCAGTAGAGATCATCAGTTAGGGAGAGGGTGCTGGGGGAAGTGTAGGCAAGACAAGGTTGCCTCCAGCCTGACCTAACCTCCCTGGACCCCTGTGAGGCCTCAGTGGCATAGCTGGATAGTTCAGCTTCTGTTCCCTCCTGTCACCTGAGGGCTTGTTCTGCCCTGACCTTTGTGACCCTGAGTGCCCTTCCACATTCAGTGCCCCCCCTCACTCTGTGACCCCATTCACTGGGGGGGTTGCTGAACATCACTGCTGCTCCGGTCTGAACAGGAGTCACTCATCTGCATGCTATATGGCATCAACTGTCCAAACACCAGCCCATCAGGTGCTGTCCCCAGTCCCCCAATACTCTCCTGCCCTTCCTATGCCTTCCCTGGGGGAAACTCTGGTGGGCTCGGATCATGAGTCCTCTGGACGAGCCCACCTGTCCACCAGGCCTGCTTGAGCAGCTCTGCCCTGCCCCCACTCCTGAAAATTTTCTTCCTGTCCCACTGCTCCTGCTGTTCCTTCCTCAGCCCTCAAAGCCCAAACTCAGCCTCCTCTGGGGTGACTTCCTGACTGGTCACTGCCATGGGACCCACCTCCTCTATCCAGTCATTCAGCTAATATCCAAGGAGCGCCTACTACATGTGAGGTCTGACAACTGTGGTAGGACCCTGCCTCGATTTCCCCACCAGGGCCCTAAGGAGCTCAAATTGAGTGAGGTCCTGGGGGTGCTCTGCCCCTTCCCCTTTCCCTCAGCAGCCACCCACAGCCCCCTCCCTCACCATGAGGCCCCCAGTTGAGCTGGGCCTACAGCGGGAGGGGGTGGGTGGGTCTAAACCTGGGGTCTTTAAGGAAGAGAAAGGGCAGGAAGGGGTTACTCCCCCCCTCTCCATCCCCACCCAGACCCACAACTGGGGAAACAGGTTTACCAGCTGATGTCAGCTCTCACAGCTGAAGGGAGGGTGCAGGTGTTGCTGACTGGGTTGCTGGCCAACTCAAGGGTCTCTAAACACCCTCTTTCAGCTCCGCCCCTTACCTTACACTCCCCCCTCCCCAAGTACACACACAACAGGTCCCTAACAGGATTTAAAGTCGAAAGCACTACTCCTCCCTGGGTTGGGGGTTCCGGGAGCAGGAGCGGGCAGGCAGGAAGGCGAGCTGGGAGGCTGGCGCTAGCTTCCTCTTCCCAGGCAGCCTGGCCCCGCCTGGCTCCTGGGTTTGCTCTCACATCCTGGATTTGTTTGCCTGGCCCCAGGCTGCCCCTGCCTGCTCAGGCTTCCAAAGCTACAACCTGCCAGCCTATGCTCTATACGTACCCTGTGAGGTGAAGAGCTCTGGGAGGGGGGAGGCTCGGCACAGATATGACCCATAAATACCACCTGAGAGGACAGTGGGTGGGGGGGGGGGGGGGGTGGCCATGTGCAGAGCTCAGTAAGATGGGACAGCAGGAGGCAACCATGCTGGAGTTACAGTCCTGGGAGATACCAAGACACCCTCAGCAGCCTGCCACCCAGCCTGAAGACCTATCATTAACATCCCTCACACTCATCACCTGGTTTAAGTCCCCTTTACCTGCTCACACACCTAGAACCTGCCCATAGCTGTGGGGCAGTAAGAGGAAGAGGGACTAGGGGTAGGCTTCTCTTCACACCCTCTGCTCCTTCACAGCCACTAGAGATGGAGGCAGAGAGGCTGGGGTGAGAGAACCCAATGGGGCCAGGGAAACAGCCAGGTCTATGTCAGTTTTACAGGCAGGAAGCAGAGGCTGAGAAGTCGAGTTTGGTCTGGGTTATACCAAAGAAGGACTCTACTCTATGCCTGGACTCCTGCCAGGGGCCTCGACCTCTCACAACCTGAGCAGACTAAAGAGGCTGTGGTCCTTCTGGCCTGGACTCCAGGTCTTCGGGAGACGGTGGGCTGGCCTCCTGCGCGTCTGAGCATGAATTCCCCCTCAGTGACAAACTGTGCAGGGCACACAATGGTCCATTGTGCCCAGGGCACACCTGAGCCAGGAGCATGATGCCAGGCTGGTGCAGGGAGGGGAGGTGCTGGGTGAAGGGGAAGGAGGTGTTACCTTGGGATCCCTCCCTGCTGTGGGTGCAGAAGGAAAATGGGGGGACTATGTGTGAGAGACGGTTTCAGTGACACCAGGTTCTCAGCTGACGGGACACCTGAAGTGTTCTCTGAGATGGGTGGGGGAGCTCAGGATGAAAGGGCCTCCCTCCATCCTTTTCAGACATTCCCCAGGGCCTCAACGCCCCACCCTCACCCTGGGCATTCAGAGCAAAACCTTTTCTTCTGCTTCTAGAGAGGTCCTGGGTCCACCTCCCAGAATAGGGGTGGGGTGGGGTCGTCTCAAGTCAGGGAGGAGCTTATCACAGCCTGTTTGTAGGGGTAGCGGGGGAGGAATGCAACTCAAGAAGAACCTGCAGTGGGAGCATTCCCCCTTCCACACACCCTCCCTAGTCAGCCCACACACACCCCTACCTCGGCCCACACTCCCAGAGCCATTGGCCACGACCACCCAATCGGGCCGCGCCCACGGGAGAGGCAGCCGACATGCAAATTGAGACCCCCTCCTCCTAGCCTCCTGTCCAGTCTCCAAGTCTCTCCAGGCCTCAGTTTCCCCATTTGTAAAAAGGCGAAGCGTACGGCCGCCTCTGCCCAGGCCACTTTGCTCCAGCAAGAAAGACTGAGGGTTCACGGTCCTGCTGTGGGGGTTGCTGTGAAGTGCACGACCGCGAGCTCTGTACCCAAGGCATAAGTGCCAGAGGCACCCGGCGGGCTGGGGGCACACACGTGGGTGCGGAGCCGGAACATTCCCTGTGCGCGCGCGTCTACGCGGCCCCAGCGGCGCGGGGCACAGGTGCAGCAGGCGCGGGGCGCGCGAAGCTGGGGGCACCGCGGGTGCGGGCACGGGGCGGGGCGGGCTCACCTGCGCGTAGTAGAGCAGCCACAACTCGTAGAGCCGCTCTGAGGCGGCCATGGCCGGGCCCGGCTCCGGCCCTGCTGCGCGCCACCTGTCGCCTCCTCCTCCGCGCCGCCCGCCGGCTGCCCTCGGCCAGGCCCATGGGCGGAGGGCGTCACTCCGGGGCGGAGCGGCGCGGTACTACTGGGGGAAGTCTGCGGCTCTGGCCTCCGCGGCGCTGAGCCACCCAAGTCTGCTCGCTCCTCCTCCTCCTCACTGGCGGCCGCCGCCCCGGCTTCCTGCACTTCGCTGCAGTCACCGCCGCCCCGCCTCTCCCGGGACCGTGCAAAGGACAGCGAGTCTGGCAGGAGGAGGGGCCTGTGGGCAGGGTGGCCCAGGAGGGTGCCCCGCCGCCCCGCCTTACCAGTCCCATTGGCAGGGCCAGCCTGAGCCTCCGGAACGAGGGTCGGGGTGAGGATTCCAGACTTCCCCAGGGTCTGCATCCGCCTAGGACGCAGCCCGCCTGACTGGAGTTGCCGCCATTCAGGGAAAGGTCGGGGGTCGCGTGTGAGTGGCGAGGGTCCTTCAGCAAGTAATAATGACTACCACCACCATGCAAACCCTGTAGCGCTTATCAAGTGTCACGTGCTCCTCTGTCGCTTTATGGGAAGACTGAAACGCAACTTTTGAGCCTAGTTGTTTGTTGAGTGCGATGGCGCGAAGTCAGAGAGCAGCAGGACTAGCCTGAAATACCTTCAGGGTAGCGGTGTCCTCCCAGATCCCCGAGAAGCTTAGACCGTTCCCACGGGTCCTCCTCCCTCCTCCAGGAAGCCTTCCCAAACGCTCCAATGGAGGGGCTCTCAACTCCAGGGTCCAGAACTTGCTTCACATATTTTCCTTCTTTAACCTCAGGAGATGGGTGCCTCATGGTTCTGTTTTACAGATGGAGAAACTGAGGCTTGGGCCAAATGAGGACCACGTGGGCAGCCAACGGCAGCAGGGACAGGGACCCAGGCTTGACTGACTCTTTGCTGGGTCCCTGCCACCATCACCCCATGCCCCTTTCCCTATGTCCAGATTATGAGGTGAGGGATCCCCTGGTGTTGGGCAGGGATCAGGCCCTTTGTTGGGACTGGGAAGAAGTTTGCTGGGCCCAGAGAGGTGCTACTGGTTCCAGGAGCTGACCAGTCTGGAGACTCCTAGACCTTGGGTGGTCAAGAGAATACAGACCCTGTCCCATTTTGCTCTCCTAGTTTCTTGGGCCACAACTGCAGTCTGGCCTTTTCTCCTGCTCTGTCCAATCATAGCTCTGAGCTGAGGTTTCCTGAGCACCTCCAACCTGCATGCCAGGCCTTGGCAGAGCAACCCATCCATTACGGGGGAAGAAAGCTTAGACAGACCCAGGTTAGTGAGGACAAGAGGGTCAGTGAAGGGAGGGCTAGACCTGTGGCCTGTGGCCCATGAGCCTCTGAAGAGAGTTGGAAGGGGAAGAGTGGATGCCCACCTGCAGCCAACCTGGGAAGGGAGGCCTCAGGGAGGGGACAGCTTTACTCAGAAGCTTGTTATCCCCTGGCAGTGGAGGGGGGCAGGTGGAAGCATGGTCTCCTATTCCCAAGTGAGGGGGGTGTGGCTTTGGGGACTCTCACATACTGAAAGAATATCTTGAATTCAGCCTAAGTGGTCTCTCTGTTATCAGGATACTCTGCTTAATGCAGGAAAGAAGACTCTGGCAGCTTCTGCCAGAGAGCCATGAATCTTGTGGTGACTTGCAATCGAGGCCAAACAAACTCTTTCTAAGCTGGGGGATGGGGTCAGTCCTTGAGGCCCACTGGACCCAGGTTGGGGTTTGCTCTTCGCTGGGGAAAGTAACTTGACCCTGAGGACTTTGCTGCTCCAGGAGGGGGATGGGAGTGAGAGGGGGATCTATCTGAGACCAGAGGAAAACAGCCATCCAACCAGGTCCCTCACTATACAGGCTTTGTCTGAGCTGAGGGTGGTCACAGAGGGGCTTAGGGGCATTTGTCAGGGGAGTCCGGGGAGCCACGGACAGCTGTAGAGGTGTGAGGCATACCTCATATTAGGGTGGGATTGGAGTGGAGGGTCAGGGGAAGGCTTCTTGAAGGCATTCGAGCCTTGAAGAATCAGGTCAAGTGGACAAGGATGGATGGGTCAGGGCATTCCAAGAGGCCAGCATGGAGTCAGCTGTGGTTGGTGCATAGGCAAAACCGGAGCGATCGACGCACTCTTTTCTCCTTCTTTCAGGTCTGATTCCACCTGCTGCTCTTTCACTGATCAGTGTTGGATAAATCGAGCCTTAGCACTTTTTTTTTTTTTTTGCTGGCTCCCTACCCACTAGGCAAGTTGCCCGGAAGGGTAAGAGCGGGGCAGGGCGGGAAGGGGCGGGGCAGGGCGGGAAGGGGCGGGGCGGGGAGGGCCCGCCCATAACAACCCAGCATTGATTGGCTTCCAGGACCTCTCATTCTTTCATTCTCGTCCTTGGATTGGCCGCGAGACATTTATCCACTCTCTTTAGGCCTGCGCGTTGCAAGACGGGAGAAAAGGAGGGGCGTCGGCAGGCAAGATGGAGCCGACTGTGGCCGGTGTAGGCCGGCTAGAGGAAGAGGCACTGCGGCGAAAGGAACGGCTGAAGGCCCTAAGGGAGAAAACCGGGCGCAAGGTGAGAAATGCGGAGTGAAGGTCGTAGTTGAGGCGGCCAGCGTTCGGGGTCCGGGACGGGTTTGAGAAGAGCAGGGGGCCAGATAGGGAAAGCCAGCTGCCGGAAGGCGCGCATGCGCAGGCGCGTGCGCGAGAAGACGGCGTCCGCCCACGAAGTCAGGGACTGCTTGGCGTGGGACTCCTCTGGCTCTGGTGCGGTAGTCGCGCATGCGCTGGGGTGGGTAAGGCAGTGGTCAGCGACCCGCAGTCCACTGACTCCTGCTTCCCGGGTGTTGCTTGTGTAGGTGTCCAGGGCCGCTTGTACATTCAGAGGCTTGTTGGGTTAGGCGTGATTTGTTCCGTTTATGGCCAACTTGGCCTTTAACCCCCACGTTCGAATCCGAGTCTGACAGACTCCTCTGTCCGGCAGCACGCCTTGGACAGGACAGCAAGTGACAGCAGTGGGTACACAGCAGGAAAAGTTGCGAGCAAAAATCGAAAAGAGGCCGGGCGCGGTGGCTCATGCCTGTAATCCCAGTACTTTGGGAGGCCGAGGCAGGCGGATCACTTGAGGTTAGTAGTTCCAGACCAGCCTGGGCAACATGGCGAAACCCCGCCTCTACTAAAAATACAAAAATTAGCTGGGTGTGGTGGTGCACGCCTGTAATCCCAGCTTCTGGGGAGGCTATGGCAGGAGAATCGCTTCAGCCTGGGAGGCAGAGGTGTAGTGAGTCGAGATCACGTCACTTCACTCCAGCCTGGGCGACAGAGCAAGACTCCGTCTCAGAACAAAAAACAAACAAACAAAAAACTTAAAGAAAGGTCTATTTCTAAGTAGGGAGGGCCTTAGAAATTGGGAACGAGAGCTGGGCAAGGGGGCTGACGCCTGTAATCCCAGAACTTTGGGAGGCCGAGGCGAGTGGATCATTTGAGGTGAGGAGTTCCAGACCAGCCTGGTCAACATGGTGAAACCCCGTCCCTACTGCAGATACAAAAATTAGCCAGGTGTGGTGGCAGGTACCTGTAATCCCAGTTACTCGAGAGGTTGAGGCAGGAGAATGGCTCGAACCGGAGGCAGAGGTTACAGTGAGCCAAGATCGCGCCACTGCACTCCAGCCTAGGTGACAGGGTGAAACTTGGTCTCAAAAAAAAAAAAAAAAAGGCGGGGTTGGGGGTGGGGAAGAGGAGGGCCTTAGTTCTTTCTTTGGGGGGTGGGCCTACTAGCCTATTAGTCGCCATATTCGGAAGCATTTTTCCATGCTCTTGGTTTAACACCAAGTGCAAAGTTCCGTTTCTCCTTTGTTCATCTTTCCAATGTAATGGAGAGGAAGAAGAATTCTGAAGATCACTTACCTGTGTGCAAACTGTAGATTGCTTTTTTACTTGGACTTGGGACACATTGCTTCATCTCTCTGAGCCTGGGTTTCTTCATGTCTGCAGTGGGGAATGACAGTCGCTACACATTCATTCTCACTGTATTATTGTGAGATCTAATGGGATAATCTGTGTGAAAGGGCTCTAGAGACCGCAGAGGGCTGAAGTTGTTGGTTCTGTTGTTGGATGGGTGAAAACCATGTCCTTCAGTGTATGAAGTACAAAGAATGTTAAATTTATAGACCTGTCGAAGATGGGGGAGGCACGTCCCACTTTCCAACTTAAAACAGGCTGGGCAGCCTGACCCCTATTTTCCTTACTGCATGGCAGTCTGGTATCCTGTATGAAAGTGAAAAGGGAAGTAATAGAGAGTGAAAGCTGGCTAGAGTGGCTTCTGTTTTGTTGGCTGCCTGTTGAACATATCAGACAGTTATCCCCTAAATTGCCTGTCCCAGAGAGCTCAAGCCTCAGCCTTTCAAACAATGGCTAGTCCGTCTGAGTTGTTTGCTTGGATTTAGGGCTCAGGTTATTGGGGCTAGGTTTGAGGTCGCAATGCAAAGGACAAAATAGCATCCACGGAGCCCATTGCCATGGGAAGAATGTGCCAGATCATCAGGAGAACAGACCTTTAAAAAGGGATTCTCTCGGTGGACTGGAAATATGGCCTGATTGTTATTTTTTTCTGTGTTTTAAAATTGTGGGAAAATACACATACAATTTACTATTTTAACCATTTTAAATGTATAATTTAGTGGCATTAAGTATATTCTCTGTGTCTGTAACCATCACCACAATCTATTTCCAGAACATTTTCATCATCCCAAACTCTGTACCCATTAAACAATAACTCTCCGTTCCCCCTTTCCCCAGCCCCTGGCCATCACTGTTTTACTGCCTGTCTCTGAATTTGACTACTCTAGATACCTCATATAATCAGATCATACAGTATTTGTCCTTCTGTGACTGGCTTATTTCACTTAGCATGTCTTCACACACTTCATCCATGTTGTATCATGTGTCAGAATCTCAGTCCTTTTTAAGGGTTAATATTCCATTGTATATACCATGTTTTGTTTAGTTGGGTTGCTTCTACATTTTGCCTGTTGTGAATAATGCTGCTATAAACATGGGTGTACAGATACCTGTTTGAGTGTCTGCTTTTGAATTCTTTTGGGTATATAGTCAGAAGTGGAATTACTGGATCATATGGTAATTCTTTTTTTTGTTTTGAGACAGTCTTGCTATGTTGCCCAGGCTGGAGTGCAATGACACAATCTTGGCTCACTGCAACCTCCGTCTCCGAGTAGCTGGGATTACAGGAGCCTGTGCACCCACCCAGCTAGTTTTTTGTATTTTTAGTAGAGACGGGGTTTCACCAGGTTAGCCAGGCTGGTCTTGAACTCCTGACCTCAGGTGATCCACCTGCCTCGACCTCCCATGCCCAACTTTTTTTGTTTTTTTTTTTTTTGTGACAGAGTTTTGCTCTTGTTGCTCAGGCTGGAGTGCAGTGGCACAATCTTGGCTCACTGCAACCTCCACCTCCTGGGTTCAAGCGATTCTCCTGCCTCAGCCTCCTCAGTAGCTGGGATTACAGGTGCGTACCACCATGCTCAGCTAATTTTTGCATTGTTAGTAGAGACGAGGTTTTACCATGTTGGCCAGGCTAGTCTTGAACTCCTGACCTCAGGTGATCCACTCACCTTGGCCTCCCAAAGTGCTGGGATTACAGGCGTGAGCCACTGCGCCCAGCTGCTAAATTTTGTATTTTAGTAGAGATGGGGTTTCACCACATTGGTCGGGCTGGTCTCCCAACTCCTGACCTCAGGTGATCCACCCACCTCGGCCTCCCAAAGTGCTGGGAATACAGGTGTGAACCACCACCCCTGGCCCCTTTTTTTAAAAATTACGTTTGTGTGATGTCAGGTGAGGAGAAGGGAGATCAGTCTCAAATCTGTCTTTCTGTCAAACTAAAACCGGGGAGTTTATATAGTGGGGGAGAGGAATGTAACTATGTGTAGGGAAAACAGCTGGATGATATGATAATTCTATGTTTAGCTATTTGAGGAAACACCATACTGTTTTCAGTAGTGGCTTTACCCAGCAGCAGTGTGCAAGGCTTCCGGTTTTCACATTCCCAGCAGCAGTGTGCAAGGCTTCCGGTTTTTCACATTCCCAGCAGCAGTGTGCAAGGCTTCCGGTTTTCACATTCCCAGCAGCAGTGTGCAAGGCTTCCGGTTTTCACATTCCCAGCAGCAGTGTGCAAGGCTTCCGGTTTTTTCACATTCCCAGCAGCAGTGTGCAAGGCTTCCGGTTTTCACATTCCCAGCAGCAGTGCAAGGCTTCCGGTTTTCACATTCCCAGCAGCAGTGTGCAAGGCTTCCGGTTTTCACATTCCCAGCAGCAGTGTGCAAGGCTTCCGGTTTTCACATTCCCAGCAGCAGTGTGCAAGGCTTCCGGTTTTCACATTCCCAGCAGCAGTGTGCAAGGCTTCTGGTTTTCACATTCCCAGCAGCAGTGTGCAAGGCTTCCAAGTTTTTCCACATCCTCCCCAACACTTGTTATTTTCTTTAAAAAAAAAATGAGTCAGGGTTCTCACTGTTGCTCCAGGCTGGTCTTGAACCCCTGGGTTCAAGCGATCCTCCTGCCATGGACTCCCAAAGTGCTAGGATTACAGGTGTGAGCCACCAAAGTGCAGCCATCTTCTTTTTTGGTTTTTGTTTTTAATTATAGCCATTCTAGTGGATGTGAAGTGGTATCCATGGTGGTTTTGATATGCATTTCCCTAACGATGAGTGATGTTGAACATCCTTTCCTATGCCTGTTTGCCATTTGTATATATATCTTCTTTGAATAAGTATCCAGGTTCCCTTTGCCCGTATTTTTATTGGGTTATTTTTATTGTTATTGAGTTGTCATTGCATTGTTCATATATTCTGGATATTAAATCATTATTGGAGATGAGATTAGTGCTATTTTTTCCCATTTTCTGGATTATCTTTTCACTCTCTTAGTAGTGTCTTTTGTTTTTTAATTAATTTTTTGTAGAGATGGGGTCTCACTGTGTTTCCCAGGCTGGTCTCAAACTCCTGGCCTCAAGCAGTTCTCCCTCTTGGCCTCCCAAAGTGTTAGGATTACAGGCGTGAACTACCGCACCTGGTGGGTAGTGTCATTTGATGCACAAAAATTTTAAAGTTTTCATGAAGTTCAATTTATCTGTTTTTGAGTTTGTTGCATATACTTTTGGTGTCATATTTAATCCCTACAGTTCTTGAGTGATTTGTTTAATAAGGTAAGTGCCTGGGGACAAGATAGTTAGGAGCCTAAACTTTGAGTTGATTTTCTAGCCTTTGAAGTGGAGAGTCTGGGGGAGGAAGTGTGACTGCCTGCTGTGGCCAGATAAGACCTCATGAGTCTCCTCCCTCAGAGAGGAAGTGGCTCCACATTTTTAGTTCAGACTTCTGATGTGACAACAGACTCCCGGATTGAGCACCTTCTCTGCCTGCACCTGCCAGTGGAGAGCACCTGTTTGCCCCGGTGGGGATGGCAATTTGCTGGTTCCCTAGCACTCAGTGGCAGGCACTTCATTGAGTGCTTACTGTGTGCATGGTTTTGCTGGAGGCCTTAGGAATTTCAGGCCTGGAGTTGGTTTTCCTCACAGTTTTATCTTTCTTCCTCACTCTCACCAGACTATAAACTCATAATTTAGTGATGCTATTACAAATCAGAGCCCTGAGATTGTGGCAGATGGAGAAAGGCAAGATTAGGGGTTGCAGTGTTTCCATATATTATTCTGTATAAAGCTCTCTTGTAGTCATGCAGCTGTAGTTTTACAAAGACTTCCTGGTCAGCCCAACTGATGCCACTTATTAGTGAGGGGAGGTAGGCAAGAGGCTAGAGAGGAGCTGGGATGTTGAAGGCGGAGGAAGAGAAGTAATGTCTCCTGGATTCCAGCCCATGCAAGACCGCCTGGGGGAAGGGGATTCTATAGAGGAACAGCACCGCCTGAAGCAGTATCTTGTAGATCAGCCACTTCCAGTTGACAGGTGGAAAGACAGTACTGCTGGGATTCATTTTCTGGGAAAGCCAGGCAGAGCCTGGGGAAGCTTCATGGGAAGGCAGCATGGAACTTGAGCTGAGCCATGGAGGGTGGGGGAAGGGGGAGAAGGGCATCAAGGTAGCTGGTAAGGAGAGTGTTTCTGGGGGAGCATTTCAGAGGTGAGAACATTCAGGCGCATAGAGGTGAGAGTGGAGATGCTCCAGGGAGTTTCACAGCAAGCACTTGGCAGTGACTGGGGCAGGGGCACAGTCTAAAAGTGCTGGACTGGGGTACTCTGGTAGCCAAGTTTTGCAAGAGCCAGGATTTCCAGCTGGGATGGTAGCCAGCCTGGGCACACTTTTCTGTATTGTATTTGCACCTCATTTCCTGATGCTCATCCAGAAGTTCCGGGCTGGGTGAGTAGGTGAACAGTTCAAGGCTGTGTGGATGAAGTGCTATGGCATCTCTTCACAGTGCTGTTCAGCAGGGCAGTGTGAGGCCACAGTCCTCTTTTGACCTTTTTCCTCCTCAGCAGCCAAATGGAGGCTCTCTAAAGGTGATTAACTTGGCACAAACATCTGCCCCTTGGCTGTAGCTTTCCTGAGCATTTGCCCTGAATTGGGTTGTCTCTTGCTGTTCTGAGACAGGGAGACTGGCTGGCTGGTTGGCTGGCTGACCAGCCCTTGGTGCTGAGGTCTGACTGTCAGGTTGCAGGTTCCAGGCAACCAGCAATTCCTGGTCATCACCTGGCTCTAGAGGTGAGAGCAGCATTGCGCAGTAGGACTTTGTGCAGTGATAAGTGTTCCCTAATCTGCGCTGTCTAGTACTGCAGCCATGGGCCACCTGTGGCTTTTCAAACCCTTCAAATGTGGCTGCTGGCCAGGCACGGTGGCTCATGCCTGTTATCCAGTGTCCAATCTTTTGGCTTCCGTGGGCCACATTGGAAGAAGAATTGTCTTGGGCCACACATAATATATACTAACACTAATGCTAGCTGATGAGCTAAAAAAAAAAAATCTCATAATGTTTTAAGAAAGTGTACGAATTTGTGTTGGGCTGCATTTGAAGTGATATTGGGCTGTGGGTTGGACAAACTTGCTGTAATCCCAGCATTTTGGGAGGTGGAAGCAAGGGGAATCACTTGAGTCCAGGAGTTTGAGGCCAGCCTGGGCAACATGACAAATCCCCATCTCCACAAAAAATACAAAAAATTAACCTGGAGTGGTGTTGCATGCCTGTAGTTCCAGCTACTCGGGAGACTGAGGTGGGAGGGTCGCTTCAGCCTGATCGGGGTGGAGGTTGCAGTGAGCTGAGATCACATCGCTGCACTCCACCTGGGTGACAGTGTGAGACTCTGTCTCAGAAAAAAAGAAATGTGGCTCCTGTGACATTTAATTTTAGTTTACATTTAAATTCAGTTTACGTTTAAACAGCCACACGTGACTCCTAATTACCTAATGGACAGTGCATCTCTGGAGGACTTGCTCCCTTCAGCCTGACTTACAAGAAACCGTGTCTCGGTGGGGCGCAGTGGTTCACGCCTGTAATCCTAGCACTTTGGGAGGCCGAGGTGGGTGGATCACTTGAGGTCAGGAGTTCGATATCAGCCTGGCCAACTTGTCGAAACCCCATCTCTACTAAAAATACAAACAATTAGCTGGGCGTGGTGGCGGGCACCTGCAGTCCCACCTACTAGGGAGGCTGAGGCAGAAGATTTGCTTGAACCCAGGAGATGGAGGTTGCAGTGAGCTGAGATTGCGCCACTGCACTCCAGCCTGGGTGATGAGAGCAAAACTCCATCTCAAAAAAAAAAAAAAAGAAAGAAACCATGTCTCTACCTGAGCTCCAGTTGTTGAGAGCTAAGGGGCAGAAGGAAACCCAGATGACCATCAGATCAGCCTTGGGAGCCCAAAGCTGGGCAGAGGGCTTGGAAGTTGGCCATCTTCATGGCTGGTATCTCCAGCAGATGCTGATTTGGGGCCTTCTGTTATATGTACCCTGTGGAGTTAAGTGCTGGTGATTCGGAGTGGTATAGTTGTGATTTACATACTCAAGAAATGGGCAGTGCAGGCCAGGCATGGTGGTGACTTATTCTTGTAATCCCAGCACTTTGGGAGGCCAAGGTGGGCAGATTGCTTGAGCTCAGGAGTTCAGCACCAGCCTGGGCAACATAACGAGACCTTGTCTCTATTAAAAATAAGTAAAAGTAGCTGGGCGTGGTGGCCTGCACCTGCAGTCCCAGCTATTCGGGAGGCTGAGGTGGGAGGATTAAAAAACAGAAATAAAGAAATGCACAGTGCAGAGATTGGGAGCAATGCCAAGGTAGGTGTCATGCACTAGTACTCTCTGACTTAGGCCTACTAGGGAGGGTCCCTGGCCAGATTGGGGGGAGGGTAAAGAGGGAACCAGAGGGAGGGGCTGGCAAGTCTTGCTGGAGGAACAGAGGGAGTGGATGAGAGCCTAGTGTGCTGGGTGAGGAGTCAGACTTGTCCATGTCCTGATCATGCCTCAGGAAGTTGCCTCTATCCCTATCCCACGTGGCCACATCACCAGGCCCACAGCCTGGTTGCAAAGTCAGCCAAGGCGATCGATCACTGTCTCCTGTGTTGACAGCCTTTGGCAGGTTGGCAGTTATAACATTTGTGTGGCAGTTGTGGCAGAATCATGTTCCTTCCCTGAAGCAGGACTTTGAAGCAGGGTATTGGTTCATCCCTGTCTGATAGACCAGGAAACCCTGGGCTGAAAGAATGTCTCTCGATCATGCTTTGAGTTGTTGCAGACCCTAGATTGTCCCTTAGGCTCTGGCTTTCTATACCTTGACACCTCTCACCCCCAGGTGCTTGAGAATATGTATCCTTGGGAAGGAGCCTCCACCCATCACACATGTAAACTGCAACCAGGCTGCCAGGTGGAGGCCGAGTGGTGGAGTGGAGAGAATAGGCTTTGGAGACAGATCTGATTTAAACCTCTGCTCCATTAATCACATCTATGGAACTCGAGTCTGGAAAAATCAGCCTCTCTCGAGATGAGCCTCTCTCTCTCTCTCTCAGAAGCTCGAGCGAGATACAGTTTCTGAACTCATCAGTAGCTAGAACAGAGAAAGATGCTATGAACTGTGTAGCTCAAGATCTTGTACACAGACTTTTTATAAACATGGTTGGCTGTCCTTTCTTCCTTACCCTGTTGTAAGTGGGGGACATCCAGGTGGTCCTCCAGTCCTCTCTACTGGGTGACAGTGGGTGGAACTGGCCCTGGTTCCAGTGGAAGCAAAGAGGTCCTTCTCCTGCACCCTGGCTTTACTCATCCTAGCCCTAATGTTTTGAAGGTAGAGTTTTAGCGCAAAGTGTTAGATTAAGAAGGAAATGGATTTGCAGAGCCACAGCCAAGGTGGAGTGTGAGTGCCTGTTCTTCCTAAGGACCAACCTTTTCTGCCTAAGCTCTCAGACTCCAAGGTTGTGGAGGCAGTGAGAGGGGAGAATCTTCTGTGTGGGGAGAGTTGGGGTTCCCAACACACACCTATGATGAGCCAGCGTTTCCTTCTGAGGGCCTCAACATGTTCATGTATGAAATGATGGTGTTGGATGAATCAGAGTTTCTCAGACCTACCTGTTCGTCAGGTTGTCTTGAGAGACAATTTTTGATCCTTTTCTGTGGCCCTACCTTAGACCTATTGTGGTCCTGGTATATAGCCTAGAAATTCATGCATTCTTAAAGTTCCCCAGGTGATTCTGATGCATTTTTCTGGACATCTCTGATAGATTGAAAGGGTGAGGGGGAACCATTGGAGGCCTGAGCAAAGCAGACGGTGCCCTGCCCTGCCCTTGGCTGACTGTGTGGAGGTAGGAGGCAGCTGTAGGAGCCCAGGTGTGAGGCAGTGCACACAGACAGGTTTCCGGAGATGGTGAAGTACAGGGAGAGTGGCTTTGGCCACTTTAAGCCAGAGATGACTGTTAGACATGGAAGTGAAGAGAGACATAAGCAGGTGTCTGGACTGGAAACAGATACAGGAGGTCAAGCCCTGGGGCTAGACAAGGCCCTCTGGTGACAGAGCTTAGACAGCTAAGAGGGAGGATTGGGAGATCAGTCTGTGCCCTGAGGCTTGCCCTGCAGGTATTTAGCTGGAGTTGGGAGAATCCAAGGAAACTTGGTTGGGTGGAGTGGGGTGGAAACAGCGGGGCTGAGAGAAGCCAGGTGAAGACGGGATGGGTTTTGGCAAGACAAGATCATAGGCAAGCTTGGTCCAGCTGTGTCAGGGGAGTGTGTGGGAGGGGGAAGGTGCCAGTGGAGTCCAGGCCAGCTGGGTTGAGGTACAGCATGCTAGCCACAGTCTCCCTGTGATTTGAGCCTCCTTTCCACTGCTTGAAAGCCTCACTGGACTGCAACCAGGTCACCCACCCCGCCTTTCAGGAGGGTAACGCCAGGCTGAGGCAGTGCCCTTGTAGCCTTGCTCTCTGAACTCACCTGGAGTTTGGATGCTGACAGCTTTCTTGCTAGTGCCCAGGTCTTTAGATTGCTGTTCTAGCCCCTTTTTTTTCTCTCTCTGCCCCCCACCCCCCACCCTGTTCAGGCTAGGGTACAGTGCTCAAGTGATTCTCCTGCCTCAGCCACCTGAGTAGCTGGGATTATAGGTGCCTGCCACCATGCCTGACTAATTTTTTTATTTTTAGTAGAGATGGGGTTTTACCATGTTGTTCAGGCTGGTCTCAAACTCCTGGCCTCAAGTGGTCTCCCTGCTTTGGCCTCCCAAAGTGTTGGGATTACAGGCATGAGCCACAGCTCCCGGCCTTCCCCCGCCTCTTTTTTTTTTCAACCTGGGAGCATAGGTTCAAGTTGCTCTAAATGTATACTCCCCCCTGGCACCATTCCTTTCTGTCCCTGAACATAGGCACTGAGGGCTGCAGTGCAGCTCCTGCAATATGACCACTACTTCTGAGTCTCCTGATTTCCCTGCTCTCTGGACAGGTTGCTTTGTCCACCTGGCTCTGCCACCCTGCACACTTTGAGATGTGTAGATAGGTAAGTCTCTTCACATCCTCCTTCAGCTGGAAGATGGCCACAGTAACTCCTGCCTCCCAGGATAAGGGTTAAGTGAGAGGGTGTGTGCAGAAGGGAGCTGAGAGGTGGGAAGTGTGGAAGGGAGCTGAGAGGTGGGAAGTGTGATGTGTGGATTTATTCTTTCTCTTACACTCTTATTTTACCCCCTGGTGAGGGCCCCTTAACTTGCACCTGAGACAGCACAAATGTGGAGAGGTAAGAGACCTTACATAGTCACACAGGGCCAATCCCTGGTCCTCTGAAGATGGGCCCCAGGGAGCCCACTGCCTCCTGGCTGAGTTTGGGGGTGCTCTTCCTCTGGGGTGGAGTTGGTGCTGCCCCTACCCCTTGGAGCTGTACAGGGAGGCGCTCTGCAGTGAGCTAGGGGGAAGAGAATGGGACCTCTGTTCAGCTTGGTCTGAGATGCTGGGGAGAAGCACCTGGCCTGGGCGAAGGGCGAGCCTCTCTGAATTTCCCTTGGAGGGGCAGGGTTTCCATCGAGGCAGATGGGTGGCTATTGGGATCCTTCACGGTGTAGCTCACCTGTGGTGGCAGAAGCATCCTCCATGTAGCAGAAGAGGCACTAGACAGCCACAAGACAAGGTTCCTCTTTCTTGCTCTGTGGCACACTTGTTCCGCCACAGTCTCCTGTTTGGTTGACTTCTGTGGTATTACAAGGTGTAGCTGGTGCTCCCCAGGCTTCACTGATAGGGGGCAGGGAATTGGAAAGCAAAGGAATCTTGAAATTCAGACTGGTTTTTAATCTTTCTGTTAGCTTTTGCAACAAAAGAATTTGTATGGCCTTGATGGTGAATTCCTGTTTTTTCTTCTGTCTCCAGGAGCCAGCAGGGTGTGAATGGGGTGTTCCCTCTCATTGTCCAAGTAGCTGTCTTTTGGGTATGCTTGGGAGTCCTTAGTCTTCTCTTTGGAGGGCTTTTTCCTTATGGTCCTCTTGACTGAGTTAGTTCCCTCTAGATTTTAATGATTTTATTTTTGGTTTCTAGGGCTTAAATTTTTAATGATTCCATAGTGGCATAAAAAATCCTTTTAATTAAGCATACAAACTATACAGAGAGAAAAGTACACAGATCAGCTCAGTGATTTTCTTAAGGCGAACAGGCCCATGTCATTAGTCACTCAGATCAAAAACGTGATAACAGGGCCGGGTATGGTGCCTCACGCCTGTAATCCCAGCACTTTGGGAGGTCCAGATGGATGGATTGCAAGGTCAGGAGTTGGAGACCAGCCTTGCCAATACGGTGAAACCCCGTCTCTACTAAAAAAAAACAAAAACAAAAAACTACAGCTGGATGTGGTGGCAGGTGCCTATAGTCCTAGCTACTTGAGAGGCTGAGGCAGGAGTATTACTTGAACCCGGGAGGTGGAGGTTGCAGTGAGCTGAGATTGTGCCATTGCACTCCAGCCTGGGCGACAGAGCAAGACTCTCCGTCTCAAACAACAACAAAAAAAGTGATAACATCCCAGAATCCCCTCCCAGGTGCTCATTCTCCAAGGGGAACCACTCTGGACTTCTAACACAAGAAGGTGCCTCCCTTCCTTTTGAACCTTATGTAAATGGAATTAAACAGTACGTAGTTTTCTGTATCTAGCCTCTTTCATTCATCATGTTTGTCAGCTGTTAGGTGTGGAATGAGTGCATTCTAATTTCTGTATAGTATTCCATTGTTTGAATAGACCATATTTCATCCATTCTCTGGATTTTCAGGCTGGAACGATTATGGATTGTGCTGCAATTCCCAGTCTTGTACATGTCTTGGTGAACATATGTACATGTCTGTTGGCTCTATGCCTAAGAGTGGAATTGCTAGGCCATAGGCTATATATAGGACAGATACTGTCAAACACTTTTACAAAATGGCTCTACCATTTTGTTTTTGTTTTTGTTTTTGAGACGGAGTTTCGCTCTTGTTACCCAGGCTGGAGTGCAATGGCACGATCTTGGCTCACTGCAACCTCCGCCTCCTGGGTTCAAGCAATTCTCCTGCCTCAGCCTCCCGAGTAGCTGGGACTACAGGTGCGCGCCACCATGCCCAGCTAATTTTTGTATTTTTAGTAGAGACGGGGTTTCACCATGTTGACCAGGATGGTCTCAATCTCTTGACCTCGTGATCCACCCGACTCGGCCTCCCAAAGTGCTGGGATTACAGGCGTGAGCCACCGCGCCCGGCCTGGCTCTGCCATTTTGTACTCTGACCGGCACTGTATGGAGGTTCCTCTCTAGTACTTGGTGTGGTTAGTCTTTTCTCATGTTAGCCATGCTGGTGAAGGTATAATGGTATCTTTTTGTGGTTTAAATTTGTATTTCCTACCTAATGATGTTTCATATCTTTTCATATGTTTATGTGAAGTGTCTGTTCATGACTTTTGCCTTTTTGCCTCTTCTTTTTATTCAGTTGCCTGTTTTTCCTATTGATTTCTAGGAATTCCTTATGTGTCCTTTGTTCTGTGTATGTGTTGTGACTGTTTATTCTCCCTGACTTGGCTTTGACTTTTCAGGCTTTTACAATTTAATTTTTTTTTTTTTTTTGAGATGGAGTTTCGCTCTTGTCGCCCAGGCTGGAGTGCAATGGCACAATCTCAGCTCACTGCAACCTCCACCTCCCATGTTCAGGTGATTCTTTTGCCTCAGCCTCCCGAGTAGCTGGGATTACAGTTGCCCGCCACCATGGCTGGCTAATTTTTGTATTTTTAGTAGAGATGGGGTTTCACCATGTTGGCCAGGCTGGTCTTGAACTTCTGACCTCAGGTGATCCACCCACCTCGGCCTCCCAAAGTGCTGGGATTACAGGCGTGAGCCGCCACGCCTGGCCCAAAATTGAATTCTTTGGTGAACAGAAGTTCTTAATTTTAATGTAGTTTAATTTATCACTTTTTTTCCTAATACTTTTTGTGGCCTGTTTAAGGACATAGTTGCCTACATCTAGGTCTAGATGATATTCTTTTATGTTATAATCTAGAAGTTTTCTTGTTTTCCTTTAACCTTTAGACCTCTGACCCATCTGTAATTTACTTTTGTATGGTGTGACTGGGAATCAAGATTCTTTCTCCCCATATGGATATCAGTGACTTGGTACTATTTGATACTTGACATTTGTGTTTTAGAAGACTTTCCTGTGACTTAATTGGTATGCATTGTTCATGATAATGCTGTTAACCTTCCGTAACATCTTGATAATAATTGTAGTTGTAGATATAGTAGTAGTAGCTGTTCAAATATATATATTTTTCCATGCTTCTAAGTCCCAGTTCATGCCACCTCTTCAGTAGACAGGCAGCTCCTTGTGGCCAGAGACTACTCTTAAGCTTGTTTTTTTTGTTTTTTTTGGAGACTGGGTTTCACCATGTTGGCCAGGATGGTCTCGATCTCTTGACCTCGTGATCTGCCCGCCTCGGCCTCCCAAAGTGCTGGGATTACAGGCGTGAGCCAACGCGCCTGGCTTAAGCTTGTTTTAACAAGACATTCAGACGTTTCCTGGGTGCCCCATGGCACTGTACTGGGTATGCTGCGTCCTGTGACTCTGAGCCCCTTAGGCTTTGTGCCCTAGAGAAAAGACTTAACACGGACTCCCAGGGAAGACAAGGACCTGCTGAGCCAGGCCCTCCAGTGCTGCCCTCCTGACCTGCCAACCACACACTGTCCATACTCTGGACCTACTGACCCAAGGGTGTTCTGACTAGAAGTATGTGTTACCTCAGAGAGTTGCTTCAGGGTCAGTTGTTTCAAACTTGGGCTGTATGTTTTAAATGGTTTTTGGCTCTTTCATTGACCCTGCAGACATTGGGACCAGCATGTGATTCTGTAGTACTAAGGATTGTAATAGAGAAATGAAATGCAATTCGTGTTCTTGTTTCTAGAGACGATGTCTCATGTTTCATCTTGGGATACTGAGGGAGATTTTCCTAACCCATCCCACATACCTCCCCGCATACCTCCAGCCCACGTCCAGCACCTATTCACATGCATATACAGCGGTGTACCCTCCACACCCCGCCCTCTGCCTACAATGCATCCCACCTCCTCACACTCCCTTAACATCACAGCACCACTACACAGCCCAGGCCCTGCCCCACACGCTTCCCCCCACAATAGGACCTCCTATCCCCACACCCACCCGTTCCTGTACACCTCCAACCCCCAACAACACCACTCCACGTGCCCCCAACGCACACCTACATACCCCAGCCCCCTTACACCAATACATATCTCATACATACCCCAAAACACACATAAGGACTACCTTCATACCTCCATACCCCCACTTTGCCTTCCCCTACACGTACACCCTAAGCAGCTGAGAGGGACTTGGTGTTTTTAAGCCAGGTGTTCAGAGATCTGGGGGATTCCATGGTGAGCTTGATATGGCCCAGTCATGCCTGGTCCTCCTCCTTCCTTTGGAGCTTCCCCTTAATCCTGAGGCCCTGGCTTCTCCCCTGGTTTTGTTTTGGAGGGAAGCAACAGCTTGTACTCTTGAAAGAATTCCAAGAGGAAAAACAGTTGCTGTGGTAACGGTGCCCTGTGGCAGTGACATCCACACTCCTGGGCTGTTTTGATTCAGGGCTCTAAAGAGCTGCTCTGTCTAGAGAAAATGTGAGTGGTTGGAGCAGAAAACATTTGTCCTTTCAAGGACAGCCCCCCTCCTATTGTTTTTAGGGCAGGACACCACTAGATTTCTTGCAGGGTAATTTGAATCCTGAGGAAAAAGCACCTGTGTTTGACATCTTTGACATCGACTAGTGAAAGCAGGACTTTCCTGCCCTGGGCCCAGGAGTCCGTGACTCAGGCAGCTTCTTCCTTCTGTGTAGGAAGTGAGATTGAATGCTGGGCTGTTTCTGGGGTGAGGAGTCAGTTTCCACACCTGGCTGTTATAACTGTTACTGTTGAGGCCTCTCTGTGCACAGAGCCTGGGTGGGGAAATGAGGTCAGTGAGGCTGGCCTTTCCCTCAAACACAGTCAGGCTGGGGCCCCTTACGGAAGCTGACTCATGTACCCCCCATTTGTAACACTGTACACTTCCATCCATGGACGAGGGGCATAGGAGAGCTGTCAGTGTCTTGGACAGAGGGCTTGGGCGGGGTGGGGGATGGCACTTGTATGCCTGTTGCATGGAGAAGAGAGCTGAACCCAGTGTCCATATACATACCCTGCTTTATCTCATCGGTTGGCTCATGAGTAGTGTCCCCCACTTGGGCTTTGTGGCCCAGGCTGCATAACTCACAAGACAGAGCCGGACCTGGTAGAGGTGCTGAGTAAACACTTGAGGGATTGAGTGGAGGGCATGGAGAAGCTATAGCTGTTTCCAGGTGGGAAGGAGGAGGAGGGATTGATTGATTGATTGATTGATTGATTGATTGATGGAGTCCTGCTCTGTTGCCAGGCTGGAGGTAGCTCACTGCAACCTGATGGGCAGGAACAGAGCAGGCAGGCATGGAGGTGGTCTGGATTTAGGAAGACCGTCTGTAGAAGGTCCTTCCTCCTTGCCATCTCCCTGTTCCCCAGCACTGGCTAACTTTTCCCGACTTGGACTCATATTCTTTGCATGCACGTAGGATCTGCCCTTCTCACCTGTGGGCTTGAGGACAAGGGCTGGGCTTTCCTCTGGGTGACACTGATGGCCACTCTGGGTGAACTGAGGGAAGGAGCAAGGCATGAATGTGGGGGATCTATTGTGTGACCCCTATGTCAGGGGATGAGAGGGCCTCACCCCAAAGACACAGGTAAGAGCTCAGGCGTCACCATCATCATCACTGTGGTTGGCATCTACTGACTAAGGACGGACTCTTTGTCAGCCACAGTGTAGGACTGTCACATCTCATGCGTACCCTCACATAATGCCATTTTGCAGTTGAAGTAACTGTAGCTTGAGAAGCTAAACTGGTCCAGGGTACCACAGCACACAGTTGTCAGAGCTGGGTATCAACTCCTCTTGTGGTTCTGCTTTCTCAACCTTTCCATCTGCTGAGCATGTGGCTTTTTAAAAACACTTTGAAGCCAAAGGAAGTGTGTGTAGGTGAGGATGATAAGACCTTGTGAAGCAGTATTTCCTCCCACAAATAAATGTGCCAGTTCTGACTTGTTTAAATTTGGTTTTAATTAGGATTTTTATCATTTGTAGATCACACCAGAGAAGAGACAGCTGTTTTAACTTTACTTCTCAGATGGTGACACTCCGAGAAGCAGCTGATGAGAGGTTAAAATAGCTTCTAGTCTCCTAGGAGCTTCAGCACATTTTGTTGCTGTGTAAACCTCTGACTTGCCCGGGAAATTGACTTGTAAAGCATTTTGCTTTTCATACTGGGGTGCCTGATGCTGGTGTCTGGTATATTTCATACTCAGCTGTGTGTTGGGATGGAGGGAATGGAGAGATGGCCCAAGGGCCTTGGCTTACATCAGTGACTGGCCTTTGTGGTGGTCAGGAGAGTTGGGGGAGGATGCTGGGACCAAGCTCATAGAACACTTAACGTCGAGTCTCAGCTCCTCCATTTGCAGAGTGGGCATTAGGACCTTTGCCATGCCTATATCTCGGGTTCTCCCTGGGGATTGGATGAACAATAGAATGTAACACAACTTTGAGTCTTATAAAGTGCTTGTGCGCTTGTTTCAGGACCAAATCGAGGGTTGGGCTGCCTATTCCTTTGTCCCAATATCAAGATGCAGATGAACTGGGAGAGAAGGGAGTTTTTTTATTTCTGCAACTGGTTACAGGGAGAAGGCCTGGAAATTATCACCAGGCCAACTCAAAATTGCGGTTTTCCAGAGCTTATATATCTTCTGAGCTGTATGTCTATGTGTAAGTGCACATTCATCTAAAGACATAAATGATTAACTTCATCTAATCTATAACTAAGATCTAAGTCCTGAAGACCTTCTTCTGGAGCCTCAGTAAGTTTACTTAATATAACTGGGTCCAGGTGCTGGGGTGATTACCCTTATTTTGTCTCCTGCTAAGTCATGGAGATTTGGGGGAGTTCCTTCAGACCTCCAGTAAACTTGTTTGTGGGAGGCCTGGGGAGTTTCTTCAGACCTCCAATGAAACTTACTTAATTCTAAACAGGTCCTGTTAAGCATTCCTTCCTTATCTTGTCATGCTTCAGGGCTCAGGAAAGGCCTAGGCAAAACTCTTGGTGGGCTTTTGTATAAGGGCACTGGTTCAGTCAGCTTTTTTTTTTTTTTTAAGACATAGTCTCGCTCTGCTGCCCAGGCTGGGGTACACTGGCGCAATGTCAGCTCACTGCAACCTCCGCCACCTGGGTTTAAGTGATTCTCCTGCCTCAGCCTCCTGAGAAGGTGGGATTATAGGCGCCCGCCACCACACCCGGCTAATTTTTTGTATTTTTAGTAGAGACAAGGTTTCACCATGTTGGCCAGGCTGGTCTCAAACCCCTGACGTCAGGTGATTCACCTGCCTCAGCCTCCCAAAGTGCTGGGATTACAGGTGTGAGCCACCGCACCCAGCCAGCTTTTAATATTTAACCTAGCTACTCAGTCAGTACTGAAACAGTTGTAATGGAGGCCTGCTAGCAAGACCTGGCCTGCCACACACTTCATTTTTAGGTTATTGCTGTAAATGGCCAGATGTAGCCAAGGCACCTATTTGCAAACAACAGAAATCTGTTCTGGTTTTAGAAAAAGAAAACAAAGTGCTTGTTGTTTTAAAAATCGAGCCATTCACAGCTTACCAGGAGTAAAAGAAAAAAATAATTAAAAAGAAAAGAGAGTCAGCCTTAGAGGTACATAGCCTGAAAGAAGCCCAATATTTCATAAGAAAATGGAAAATGGCTTGATGAGGAAATTACTACTGCCTTCCATTACGACACTACAGTTTGCTCTGTTGCCCCTGCACCCTGAAATCAATCTTGAATCAATCTTATTGCAGCTCCCGCAGAGAGAAGTCTGTGTGCCACCCGACCCCCACCTCCCTGCGGGTCATAGCTCACCATTTGGAGTCTCTTGTGGGTATATTGGATCAGCAGGGCCAGAGGATCTTCCTGCTGCAAGGCAGACTGGGGAAAGTGAGTGGGGCACTTTTGGTTTCTTTAGTGAGGGGGAGGCTCTTCCTCTCCAAGACTCAAGGTGGAGCTTTCCTAAGTGAAGGGAGGAGCTCGGGCTCTGGGCAGCCCATAGAATAACTTGGGAACATGGTGCAGTGGACACACCAGTCTACTTGAGGTTCAGAGACCCAAGGTCTGGTCCTGGCTTCTGCCCTTCTCTTGCTTTACACTTCACCTGGATCTCTTGTGGCCTTCTGGATATTTACGTTGTATGAATGATTTTTATTTTGGATCGGGGAGGGAGTCGGTGACAGCCACTCTTTAGCCCAGGCTGGAGTGCAGTGGTGGAATCTCGGCTCACTACAGCCTTGACCTCCTGGGCTCAGGTGATTCTCCCACCTCAGCCCCCCAAGTAGCTGGGACTGCAGGTGCACACTACCGCTCCCGGCTTTGTGTTTTTTGTGGTAGAGACAGGGTTTCACCATGTTTCCCGGGCTGGTCTCCAACTCCTGGGCTCAAGGGATCTCCTGCCTCAACCTCCAAAAGTGTTGGGATTACAGGCTTGAGCCACTGAGCCAGCACCTCACCGGCCCAACCATTAATGATTTTGTGTCCAGAGCCTACCTTGGTGACTACAGTAGCTCTCCGGCAGCTGGGTGTGGTCTCATGCAAGCCACTTTCTCTCCTGGGTCAGCCTCTTGAAGAGGAGGCGGCATGTGGTCTCACTCAGAGGCTCCTCAACTCAGCCATGTATTAGAGATGTGACCCAGGAGTAGGTGGGCTCTTTGAACATTCAGATTCCCAGGTCTTACCATGGAAGATTCTGATTTGATGGGTGCTATTTATAACTGTTCCCTGGGCTGCTGCTAGTTTCTCCTCTGTCAGCTCATATCTGAGGCCTCTGAACCCCCACCAGTTTGTAGTTTTCTTACTTTTCTCATTTGGTTTAAGAATGGATGTGATCACACTTCTCTGGCTATTAGGCAGAAAGCACACCTAAGCCTTGGGGCTGTTTATTTGAAAGAATTTTGAAAGCCTGATGCAATCAGAAAGCCCCCTGTTTAAATGTGGACCTATCTTTTATTAGCCATGAGCCGTTGGTTAAGTTTCTTAGTTGTCCTGAGCCTGGTTATTTGTATGCAGTGATAATACCTGATCCCAGGGTAGTTGTGGGGGCCAGAGGCCCTGGTGTGCACAAGTGTGAAGTGTGAGTAGATGAGCAAGCAACACATGGCACCGTGCAGCTGGAAGGGACTGTCCCTCCAGACAGACTCCGAGACAGCTGCTCTTCTACTGTCCTTGAGGTGAGAAGGTGACTTTCCTAACCCATATCCAGCTTGTTTTTTCTGGGGCCCTTTGCTTTCTGGCCTTGGCTAAATGCTCTTTATAAATAATACTGTAATCATATTGCTGCCACCTCTCTACCTGTCCTCCAGCTTTTCATTACTTGTGAGATAAAGTCTGTAGCCCATCAGGCAGGTCCATCCCACTTCCCCAGTGTCCTTGGATATCACCACTCTTTCTGCTTGGACACAGGGCTCAGCCTCTCCACACCCGCTCCTTCTAGTGACCCCAGCACTCCCCTGCCTGCCCGTTCAACCTGCATTTTCCCTCTTCTCTCCCTGGACAGCTTGCTCACCTGGCCTTCCAGGTGTTCTCAGGTCCCACCTTCTCTCATTCCCAGCAGGACTTAGGCTTTGTATGCACTGTAGGGTGGTTATCCGTTCACTGCCTGCTTCCCCCTTCCCTGCCCCTGATCTCCCTGAGGGCAGCCATCTTGCTGTAGTCACCTTTTTGTTTGCCGGATGACAAGACTGGGAGACACTCTGTAAATATTCAAATGAAGAAGCAGCTAGGCAGGCACATGGATTTGGGGAGTTGGGTAGGCTGAGATTTTCCTCAGAGGAAAACAGACTTGCCCATGAGGACAAATCCAAGAGTTTATTTAAAAGTGTGCAGACTGTGGTGATGATATCAGATAGAAGAACTTCACTGGGTGACTGTGAAGTTAGTTAAGTTTCTACAATCTGCAGTTTAGGCATGGACTTGGGGGATGCTCTGATAGCCGTCAACATTGGAAAAAACTGGGCATTTTAGTTGGTCACAGGCTTTGAATAAGCCAGTGGTGTGACGTGGATACCAGGAACCCTGATGTCCCAGCTGTGGTGTTGGCTGTTGGTTGGTTGGGAAATACCTATTCTTTTTTTTTTTTTTTGAGATGGAGTTTTGCTCTTTTTGCCCAGGCTGGAGTGCAGGCGTGATCTCGGCTCACTGCAAGCTCTGCCTTGCGTTTTCAAGGGATTCTCCTGCCTCAGCCTCCCGAGTAGCTGGGATTTCAGGTGTCCGCCATCACACCTGGCTAATTTTCATATTTTTATTAGAGATGGGGTTTCACCATTTTGGGTAGGCTGGTATTGAACTCCTGACTTTGTGTTCCACCTGCCTCTGCCTCCCAAAGTGCTGGGATTACAGATGTGAGCCACTGTACCAGGTGGAAATACCTATTCTTTTAATAAATTGTAGCTCTTATTTCCTTGACCCACGCCACTTCAAGAACAAATCTACCCACTTGAAAGGTCCCATAGATGCTATTGGGGTTGGTGCATCTGGTGCCAGGCAAGAGTGAAGGCCATTGGCAGCTATCAGGAAAACTGTTTCAGGGGGACCCAGAATTGACATAAACAGGAGCATGGGACTAGGGTGTGTAAAGGGGGTCATTTACAGGGGCCACCCACTGAGGTTTTCAGGCCCTTGCTTGCTGTCTCTGTTGGATCCAGCGAAAGTGAACACAACAGTGGTTGAGGTTGCTCCTCCTCCCTCCTGGGCTCAGCCTCAAGATCCTATCTACCAGCCAGAGTTGGTGGAGAAAGGTCACCTTCTTTTGCTCTACAGTCCTGGCAGATCTGGAGACGGTCAGGTAGCAGCCACATGTCTTCGGGACCAGCGAGTCTGGGTGGTGGTTCCAGTCCCCAGAGCTGACCAGGTGGACCTCCTGTGCCTGACTCCTCTGGTTGTCTACTGTGAGGCAATGGGGAAGGGGTTTCTGGGTGCCACACAAAGCTGTCTCCCACCAGGGCAGGGGTCTTCTAAGCTGCATGGACCTTATCATTTGCCTTTGTGATTTGCTCACTGCTGCTCCCATTGTGAGCTTAGCATGGTGAGGAAGTCCTAGTTGTTGTGAGTTCTGCTTTGTGGTGGAAGAGGCTTTTTTACCCTCCAAGAAAGGGAAGTGATGGGGTAGGGTGAGAGGGTGGGGAGGGGGACTGCATTGCTCACCATCGGTTAGGTTTTTAACTGACATTTTTAGCCCCCGATAATGGAGATGTCTGTACTGATTTAAGAGGGCTTGGTCGCAGTTGTCTGCTACGTTTGCTACTGTGGTTAGAGTCCCAGGCTGCAGAGAGACGCTGGTGTGTGCGGGCTCAGTCTGCCCTCTTCTGCACCAGCAGAGCTGGACTTTTTTGTTTTTTTCAAGCTTGAGAAAGGTCTTTAGGCATTGGCAAGGCTGTGTCAGGCCTGAGTGGCAGCCATGGTTTCCTGCTTTCCCACTGAGCCAGGTGAGGGTCAAGAGAATCTGTTTAGGGTATGAATCAAGACAGTGAGCCACAGCCAGCTAGGTTCCTCTGGTTACTTTTATTATTAAAGCATTTTGACAGCCGAATTAAGCAAGATAGAAAAAAGTACTACCCACAGTTGAGTGTGAATCCGTGAAGTCTTTGGCCATTTGCATGTATGATATTGCCATGGTTGCGATCATGAGTATGTAGTATAGGACTCTTCCCCCGGCGTTCCTGTGTGTATATGTTGCATGGTGCTGCCCGCACTATTTTAATGCCTCCTCTGGCCCATCTCATGAATGGCTGGCCTGCATCACTGCACCCTGCAGGTGCTGGGCTCACTGCATAGTTCCAGTTCTCCCTATTACGAGAAACACAGCTCTAAACACCTCTACATGCATTGCTCTTTTATTTCCTTGTTCTTGGTCAAGAAATGACCATATCTGGGGCTCTTGATAGGTTTGATCATGTCTCTCTGATATGACACCAGGAAGAACTGTCAACTCTGTAATGTGATGTGGAGGAGCCCTAGACACCCTTGAAACCATTTGCATGTGAAAGGTAGGGACAGGAGTGGGACAAGAGCAAAGGGCAGAGGTTCTAGTGGGAATCAGCCTACACTTGAAGCCTGCCCTGCCATTTGGGCAACCTCTAGCTGTGTGACTCTGGATGGATTACTTAATTGCACTAGGCTTCCATTTTTCTCATCTGTGGAAGGAGAAAGGAGTGCTGACTTTATTAGATTTTTATAGTGATTAATTATTGATTATATTCAATAGTATCAGTACTACTGTTTAATTAATGGAAGAATCAGTTGCCTGGCATACTGTTACTATCAAAGAAATGACAGTGCTGTTGTGAGACGTGCAGAACAGAGACGAATGGCATTTGGGTTCAACCCTGCCCAGAGCTCACCTTCTAATGGAAAATCTTTCAATTTTATGGAACCTAGTTAAAACCACATTCCCAAGAAGTGGGCAGGGTTGGGATTTTTGTCCTCATTTTGCAGGAGAGAAGCAGAGGTGCAGATAATTGTTGGAAAGGAGGATAGAACAGACAGCTAAGGCATAAGCATGCAGTGTGTGTGGTGGAAAGAACGGAGCACGTGGCAGCAAGGAGCCGAGGTGGGCTTCTGTTTATGTCCCAAAACTTGGGCTCTACCTACGGAAAGAGTATTAGGTATGACATGCACAGACCTGGTCCAGCCTCAGTTCTTGCATCTGTGCAACAAGGCTAGTGATAACCTAACATGGGTGCTGTTGGAAGGCTCAGACAACAGAAGTCCTGTAACATGGGAAGTTAGCATGTGCCTTCTGCCTCCCGGGGTGGTTCCTTTAGTATTGGTCCAGCTGCTGTTAGTGCCAGGTGCTGCGAGCAGTGATGGACAGGCCTCTGAGAGGTTCCAGTCTAGGAAGGAAGACAGATGTCAAACAAAATCTCATGCAGGGAAATTTAGGTAAAATCATATGTCTGGGATGGTTATCATTAGAAGGCATGGGAAGAACACCTTTCTGCTAAAAGTGGTCCACACAGGGGAATGTGCTGAAACCACCCACTGAGTTTTGTGGTGGGGTCAGAATTAAGGATTCTGTGGGGAAACTTCACAGATGTGCAATGCCTGTTCTTGTAGCTGGGGGGCCTCTTGACACCCCTGAGGGAATCAGATAGGTCACTCTTAATTTGATCCTCATTAAAAAAATTGTTTTTTAAATTGTTAATTGATAAATAATATTTATATATTTATGGTGTACAATGTGATGTTTCAATATACGTATACATTGCAGAAAGATTAAACCAAGCTAATTTAACATTTTTGTAGTGAGAATGTTTCAAATCTAGGTTCAGCAATTTTGAAATATATGTTGTTATTAACTGACCACCCTGCTGGGTAGTAGCCACCTTAAAGGCACTCCTGCTGTCCATCTGGAACTTTGTATCCTTTGACCAAAGTCTTCCCCTTTCTTCACCTCCCCCAACCCTAGCCTCTGTAACCTCCTTTCTATTCTCTGCTTCGGTGAGTTCTACTTTTTATTTTTTTATTTTAACTTTTTATGTTTTTGACATGGGGTCTCTGTTGCCAAGGTGGGAGTGTGGTAGTTCAGTTACAGCTCACCGCAGCCTTGACCTCCTGAGCTTGGTTGGTCCTTCCACCTCAGCCTCCTGGGTAGCTGGGACCACAGGTGTGTGCCACCACACCTAGCTAATTTTTTATATTTTTTGTAGGGATGCGCTTTTGCTGTGTTGCCCAGGCTGGTCTCAAACTCCTGACCACAAGCAGTCCACCCGCCTCAGCCTCCCAAAGTGCTGGGATTACAGGTGCGAGCCGCTGGCCGGCCAGTTCTACTGTTTTAGATTCCTCACGTAAGTGAGATAATGAAGTATTTGTCTTTCTGAGCCTGGCTTGTTTCGCTTAGCATAATGTTCCCCAGATTCATCCATGTTGCAAATGACAGGATTTCCTCTTTTTTTTTTAAAGCCTGAATAGTATTCCATTGTGTGTATGTACTAAATTTTTTTTACTCATTCATCCATTTATAGACACAGGTTATTTCCATTTGTGTCTCACTTTCAAAAATTAAAAGTTTGTCATCTACGGAGACTTGGCCAAAAAAACGTAGCACTATCAGAAAAGGATAATGTGCTCCATTCACATGCTGCATTTAAATGTTGTTCCATTTGAAAAATGGACTGGGCATATGGCTCATGCCTGTAATCCAGCACTTTGGGCCAAGGCAGGAGGATTACTTGAGCCCGGGAGCTCGAAACCAACCTGGGCAATACAGTTAGACCTGGTCTCTACAAAAAAGAAAAAAAAAAAAAAATGCTGTGCATGGTGGCATGCACCTGTAGTCCTAGCTACTCCCATGCCGGAGGCTGAGGTGGGAGGATCACTTGAGCCCAGGAATTTCAGGCTGCAGTAAGCTATGATTGTGCCACTGCATTCCAGCCTGGACAGCTAGACAACAGAGCTAGACTCTGTCTTAAAAAAACTGCAAACGTAGATCAGTTTCTCTTCTGGTAGGCCTTCTGTTACCCAGCGTGGATCTGGGCCCTGGGTCCTGGGTTCTTGTTAAGTGCTTTCTTGGTTTTCGTGTCAGGGCAAGGAGTGGGTGAGAACAGAGGGAATATCTGATTCCTTAAAAGGGATGCAGCAAGAGCCAGGGTTCAAGTTAGGCCCATTGCTGATGGACAGCAGGACTTGGAACACTGCAAGATGTCAGCAGGCAGTTTTTCGTGGTGCAGGGTCATGCGGGGCCCTGTACCACATGCTGGACCCAAGTTGCCTTGTGTAATCCTTACGTGCCCCTACTGAAGTATCGCCAGCCCCACTTTCACAGCAGAGGAGACGGAGCCTCAGGGAGGTCCCACCGCTGGTAAGCAATGTGTCCTGATTTCCCTCGCCTGCCCAGTCAGGGCTGCAGCCTGGGGCTTCTTGCATAACACAGCGCCTCCTATAGGGAGGTCTCTGGAGGGAGTTTGGAGCCAGGCTTGTCTTCCCAGAGGAACTGGTCCAGTCCTGCTGCATGTGAAGGAAGGGGAAGGGACTGGTCTTTGCCCTGCCCTCTGTGTGACCTTCCAAGAGGTTATTTCCTGCTGGGCCAGTGTGAGGGAAGTCTTAGGGCAGTGGGAGGGGCCCTTTGCACACTCATGGTTCTGCTTGTTGCCTCTGCTGTCTTCCCCCGCTGTCTCCCTGTCCCCATTCCTACTCATCTTTTAAGGTGACACTTCCTTTGGAAAGCCTCCCTAGACACCTCTTATGACACCCACAAAAATACTACCTTCCCTGGCTGTTGACACCTTCCCTTTTCCCCTGTGGGTCACCACCCACTTGAGAATCTGAAGAGCTCCGGATTCCTCGTCCACCAAGATTCACCTTCTCATACCCGCCTGTGTTTCTGTCTGGTCATTGACCTCTGGAATCTGTGCACCCAGGGTAAGATTCCCCACCCTGCTCTGTGGGTACTAGGTGCCTACTTGTTCTTCTTTCTCCTCAGTGCCCACTGTGGAGTATCTGGCACAGGGGGAGCCAGTCAGTATTTGTCGACTAATAAAGTTTGCTGGAGGAGCTCTCTGATGACTCCCTTGAGCGCTTGCAGCATGAATAGGATCAGACTTGACTTGGACTGGCGCCCCACAGTCCTGACATACGCAGGACGTCTGGGCAGGGCTGTGTGACGGGCCTGGCGAGTAGCTGCGCTGGCTCAGCATGCTGTGGCCTGGGCCTTGAGGTGCCGTGTGGATGGTGGGGCCCAGCCTGCCTTTTCTGAGAGGAGCAGGCCCTCCTTTCCACCGCTAAGGGCACCTTGACAGGCACTATCCCTCGGCCTTTGTCTGCGCCTGTGATATCAAGCCTCATCGCTTTCTCTTTGTCCCCTAAGCACCACCACCTTTTTGTCAAAGGCGCCTTCCTTCCCCCAGTGAGTTACCAGCAGAACCTCAGTTGTTTCTGCTCCTCCCTGTCTCCCCCACAGCACTCAGGCACCTCCTTGTTCTAGTCCGCCGCCACTGACCTGGTTCTGGTCCTTATCTCCAATCCTTATCTCTAGCCTCCTTGCTGTTCTCCCAGCCTGCAGCCGGTGCTTTGTTCTTGCTCTGCTCAGAAGCCTTTAGAGAATGCCTGAACCCACTGGAGAGCAGTGGCTCTTAGCTAACCCCAGCCTCTTGGATGGTAGTCCCCACCTGCTCCTGCTGACTCCTGGTGAAGCACTGACTGGGGAATCAGATCTGTCTCCACTGCACAGATCATCTGGCATCATCTTCTGATGTCTTGGTAAGCAGGTGTTACAACACTGCCCTGTCTGCTCACAGGATTGCTGAGAGCATCTGATGAGGATGATGGGCGTGGAAGCTTATCGTGACCTCTGCAGAGGCACACTGTTCTGGGCCTGTGCCCTGCTGGCTTTTCTGCAGCCCTTTCCTTCCTGCCCTGGCCTGATTCTCCCTGCTCTTCAGGCTCTACTGCCTCATCACCCAGAGCTGCAGGCTTTTCTCCTTCATCATTTCCTTCTTGTAATAGTGATGTGATGTCAGTATGATTATCCTCATTCTTATGGCTGAGGAAACTGAAGCCAGACAGTTTGTATAACTTGCCTAAGGTCACACAGCCAAGATGAAATAGAGCTGGGATTTCCCCGCTCCTTCACATGTGCTCTACCACTGTGCTGTGCCTGCTGTAGTTGGTGTCAGGCCTGTGGGTACAGACTGGTACAACAAGTGTCTACCCTCGAGGAACTCTTGGGCTGGTCGGCAGATAGAGTAGATGCCTGGACCAAGTCATCCTAGCAGCAGATTGAGTGTGGGGGACCCAGAGTGAGGAGCTCTGCAGCCTAACGAGATCTCAGCCTGCCCAGGAGAAGCAGAGCCTCTGCCCCCTGCCCCCTCCAAGTCTCTGGGCAGTAGATATCTGTGCAGTTTCTGGTCCCAGGCGTAGTGGCATTCAGCCCACTTCTTATCACTCCATCTTCAGGGTGAGTCAGACTCCGGGTGACTGCCCTACCCCCCTAAGTGCCCTTGGAACACAGTTTCCACTGCAGCCGCACCCGACAGGAAGTCCCTCCGCCCCAGCATGGGGCTGCACTGGCCCTGAGACGGGCACAAGGTGACACTGGGGAGCCTGCCAAGTTTGCCCCAGCATTGTCTGTCTCTTCCTGTTGCCTTCAGGCACTATCCGAAGTGCCATCTCTTTTTTTAAATTTTTTCCTAACCCTGGGCCCTAATCTGAACTGGAAAGGCTCAAAGTGGGGCCAGTTTGGCCTCTTCTTAGGTGGCTACGATTTTGAGGCCTTAGTTTTGACTGTTAAACAGAGGGCAGTGTCCCATGGACATTATAGCAGGCATATTCAGAGCTAATGAGGCATGTCACCTGGAGTTGGAAAGTGTTTCTGTACCCATGATTTCCTGTTGAGTCTCTAGCTCCTCCGGGAAGCTAAAGAAGGGTGGGAAGACCCTAGATGAGAAGTTGAATGTCTCTCTCTTAACCCTTTCCTGCTTCCCTTATTTCCTTCTGGAAGGGAGAGTGCTAGGCAGCAGCTCCTAAAAGTTTGAGTCCCTGGGAAGTCTTAGAAGAGGGAGGGGCTTATTCCTTATCCCCTAACTCCAGCCTTCCTGCTTAGGCACACCTGCCCCCGGTGATAGTTCCCAGTCCTCATTTTACCTTAACTTCCCTCCCAAACTCAGACACACAAACAGCAGCAGGCTGGGGCAGGTCCAGGCTGGGAGTGGAGTATATCACCTGACTTCTGGTCTTCCCCTTCCTCCCATGACACATCTTGTAGGCTACCATGGTGCCCTTTCAGGGTTTTGGCCCTCATGCTGGGCTCAGCCCTTCACTGGAGGAATTGCCCTGTGAGCCCTGCCCCTGACACCATTAGGTAAGGCTGGGCTTGCCATGTGGGCCTGCTCTGCAGGCTGTGACAGTCAGTGCTCTTCTCTGCTCTCATGTCTTTGTAGGTCATTACCACTCCCAGGAATGCTCTGCCTTCTTTAGCTGCCTTGTAATCCCCAGTGGACATTTAGAATTGAGTTTAAGGGTTACTTCCTTCCCTGACAACACCTATCCTTTGCTAATTTCCTAAGTGTGCAAGATATTTAGTAAAACTTTCCTCACTGCTTATGGCACAGAGTTAAATTTTCTAAGCCTGCTCCTTTGAGTAGACTTGAGATTCTTGAGGACAGAGTTCTTATTTTCTTTATCTTTGTGCCCAAGGTAGACCTGGCCCACAAAGGAGACTGGGGGGTGGGGTGGGGATGTGGTGCAAGGGAAGAGAGAACTTCATCTTAATCTGAGTGGGACGGGGCAACAGGAGGACACAGAGCAACCTCTCTTCTTCTTCCCTCTCTTCTGTAGGCCTGGTTGTTGATTGATCTGCTTTTAGCAATAGTCCTACATTCAGGCAGCAATGTGGATTGATGCTGCCCCCACACTTCATGTGCCATCCAGAGGCAGGTGTACTCATCCAATGAGGGCTCCTTCCAGAGAGGAGATTGAGGAGCAAACCCATTGTTGAAACACTGAGTCTGAGGAGATGAGATGGAGGTATGTCCCAAAATCGATAAACGTCTAGCTGGTCTGATAAAAAAAAAAAAGACACAAATTATCAATGTCAGTGAACGTCACTACAGATCCTACAGACATTGAAAGGATATTAAGAGAACAATGTAAGTCACTTTGTGCCAGTAAATTCAGTAACTCAGTTGAAACATACATCTTGAAAGACATAAATTAACTACACTGACTGGAGAAGAAATAGAAAATCTGTATAGTTTATAACTAAAATCTTTTCCCAAAGAAAACTTCAGGCCAAGATTGCTTCACTGAAGTCTTGTTGAATATTTAAGGAAGAAATAATACCAATTCTACACAGCTCTAATTTTATTTGTAACAGTTTTGTCCCTAATAAAAAGGATTTCAAACATTAGGAAACAGGTCAGTCAAACTCTGTCCTGAGCAGGGCTTTATTTGAGAACCCCTGAAATCCTGCCTCAAAGGCTTCTTCCTCTTGAAGGTTCTGGGGGGAGGTGAGGGCAGGGGTGCAAGACGTGGAGATGTGGGCAGGGGTCAAAAATGTGGGAGTGCCTCCATTAATAGGCAAGTAGGTTGTGGGGAGGGCCCCAGCCCAGGCCATGACTCTACTGCCCTGCAGCCACCAGCGTTCCTGAGTTTTACTCTTCTGGAGTTGGTGGAGAGGGTAGCAGTTAAATTGGTAGAGTTTCTGAAGGTTGTCTAGCCCAGGCTCTGGGCTAGGCCTTGAGAAGCTCTAGGAGATGCTCCCTGCTGAGAGGTTCTTGAAGGGCTAGTGAAGCCTACATGTGAATAGGAGTGGCCACAGACTTGTGCCCTGGGCCTATAGTCAGACCCTGATATGCACTGGGGAAGCCCAGAGGATTCCTTTGCCTGGGAATCTTAGAAGGCTGCCTGAGGGAGGTGGCCTTTGAGCTGGCCTCTAGGACTGGCCAGATGGTGTGTTTTCTTGGGGGTTATCAGAGTAGGTATTTCAGAATTTGAGACAAACTGTGGGGTGTAAGAGTGTTCTGGACAGAGGCCAGTGTGAAAGGAGCGTGGGATGGTGATGGGGCGTTGGGAGATGACCTCCTCTGGTGAGGCAGGTGTGAGGTTAAGGTGAATGGCTGTTGTCCTGGGGGTGTGGAAAGCTTTGAGCAGAAGCGCAGTGTGGTCTGACCAGTGTCTTCAAAGAGGAGGCCAGGAATGTGGATTGATAAGATGGAGAGAGACTTAGGGGAGATAGGTTGGAAAAGAGAGGGAAAATGCAGGAGGCAGCTGTATTCTCAAGAGTAGAGGGGGAAGGCCGGCTGGCAGGCAAGATTGGAGGGGGAATGGCTGGGGGCTTGGTTGTGGTGGGGCCCTAAGGAGGTGGTAGAGGAGACTAGGGATTGGGAAGGAGGGGAGAGATGGCGAGATTTGGGAAGGATGGGGAGTGGGGGGAGTAGGGGTGGCGAGGCATTGAGTCTGATTTGAGGGTCTCAGGGTGAGCGAAGTCTCTAGATTCCTGGGGAGGCTGTGCACCTAGGACCCTGCCTGCTGTTCTACTGAGTGTCCAGCAGGGCCTAGGCTTGGACTTGGGCTGGCTGTGGCTGCATGTGAGCACACGGGGCCAGGTCTGAACTGTGTAGGGGGCACAGGAGAGGCGGGTGGAATCAGAGCTCTTTAGAAGCTCAGTGCCGCTCTTCCATTCTTGAGAGCCTCTCTCTCTCATCTTGGCAAGAACAGAGGGCCGGGCATCAGGACGACCTGGATCCAGACTTGCAGCTACCATTGATGGGTTCTGTGACTTTGGATAAATCTCTTCCTTTTCCCTGACTCCCATTTCCCAGGTTTTACCATGGGTTAAATTGAGGACCTAGAATGGGTGATCCTGCGAGCCCTCCAGGGCTGAGGCTCTTTGAGTCTCTCAGGTAGGGTTGAGCTTCAAGACTGGTCTGCACTTCCCTCCCCTATCCCAGGCAGCAAGGGGCCACACCTTGTGATTCAGGCCAGCATCACCAAAAGCAGTTTTCCTTCCCGTGAATGCCCATTGTCCTATCTGAGAGTCACTCTTTGTGAGGAAGACTGGAGTCCACCTCATCTCCCCCCACTTACATGGCCTGTACATTTGTTCACTGCTCCTGCCACAGATGTGGATCTTGATCTTTTCTGAGCCCCTGCTCCTTGCACCCAGGCTGGGTCATTGTTAACCTCATGCTGTCTGCGGAGCTACTGCTGCACCCCACCCACCAGATTGCTGGGCATTTTTTTAAAAAGCCGTTTAGATCGTTGGGTGTTTTCTCATTTATTAATGAATAACTTGGCTTTTACTGAGGCACTTGAATGTCTCTGGGACTCCAGGAGGGTGGTGGCAGCTGTTTGACCTTGCCTGAGAGCTGAGAAAGGGCATGGTATTTGCAAAGCACTCCTCCCAAAGGCTGGACACTTCCTTGTAATTCCCACCTGCTTCTGCCAGGTGGTTCAGGTTAACAGAACCCCTGTGAAATGGAGTCTTCCTGTGTGGCTGGGGGTCTTGCCCCACCAGCCCACGGTGGGGGAAAGCAGAGCCCTTTCTGCTTTTCCTTCTCTGCCCTTACCCAGTGGGCAGGTATCTGCCACTCCTTCCCCTGAGGCAGGCACTTCAGGGAGTGGCCAAGGAATGGCGGCGTCTGGTCGTCTGGTCAATGCTTGCAGTCTCCATATAAAGCAGATGCCGCTCTTAGTAACACAGTTGTCAATGGCATAAATAAACATCTAGGAAAGGCAGTTTGAGCAGCTGTTTTACTTAGCATTTCTATGCAAGCTCCATCTCATTCTGTGTCCATCCGAGCAGGCTCCCTATGGAAGGAGCTCACAAATCTCTCTCAGAACAGTGCTCTGTGAGAGTCGAAGGCAGGGTGCTGCCATAGTGAAGTGAGCCTTGTCACCTTCTGGAGGGCCAACCCTGGCATGCAGTGAGACCCCACAACGGCTCTGTCCTGGGGCCTCTCAGTCCATGCCCTGGGTCTGAGGTGTGGTCACATGAATTGAGCATGTACACACACACCCTGTGTCGGTTTGACCACGGCAGGCTGACCTAACAGTGATAATCACATAATAAGGGAGGAAGTCTAGGAAGACATTTTCTGCTGCAGGTGAAAGCAGTATGGTAATTTCCTTCTATTGTGGCCCTCAGGGCACCTGAGAACAAGAATGACAGATCAAGGTTGAGATGAACATGATTCTCTAGACTTAAGAAGTGCAGTTGGTAGGAAGTTAAAAGAACTTGATTAAGAAAATTTACATGGAAACTTCACACTAATTCCCCTTGCCTCTGTCTCCCTGAATATAGCACAGGCCTGGGCAGTGAGTCTTGTTACAAGCCTGGTCCTAGTTCATGTTACTTCTAAAGCAAACCAAACAGGTATTTCTGGAGAGGCCTCTGGCCTGAAGGGTGTCTCAGGAGGCCTGAGCTCTCATCTTGCCCTGGTTACTGGTGGCTTCTTTTCCCTGTCTTTCCAAGTTTTAGCAGGTGGTTCCATCCAGACCCATGAAGGTGACTGGTGGCCTGCCAGCATGGCCCCTCCATGGCACCAAGTGGCTGCATTTCTCACCACCTAAAGCCATCCAGCTCTTTCTGCTAGTGTTCTCTAGGGGCCACCATGTACCTGGGACGGGGCTGGAGTCATGGATTTTTAAATTCTGCACAGGCAGTGAGGCTCCAGTTATGCTATGAGATGCAGCAGGCACGTACCTGCATGGAGTCTGGGACACCAAGCTGGGCCGTGCCAGGTGCCTGGCTTCTGAGATGTCCTGTTTGTTAGCTCCCTAGGCTGCGTGGACTGGAAGTAGGAGCTTTCAGCTGAGCTGGTGGTTTTCTCCCTTTGCAGGACAAGGAAGATGGGGAGCCAAAGACCAAGCAACTTAGAGAAGAGGAGGAAGAAGGCGAGAAGCACAGGTAATGCCCATGTGCAGCTCCAGGCTCTGCCCTCTACTCCAGCACTCATCAGTCTCCCAGTCTCTGGATCCTCTCAACTCTGTTCAGTCTCTGCCCTGTTCCCTCCCCTCTTCTCCCTGCCTATGGCTGCCTTATTCAGACCTTAAAATCTCAACTCTCTCCTTCTGAGACCTTCTCTCCCTCCCTCATTTTCCATCTGGCTGTTACTCAGCCCCCAGCATTTTCTTTTTAGTCCTTACATTATGCCTTTTTACCATTCTCACACACCTTTCATGACATGGTTCTCCATTGCTTGCTAAGTTTGTGCCCCTTCTGTACCTGGCATGTGAAGCTCTGCCTGGGCCATCTAGCCTCATCCATCCTCTTCTAGAAGTTTCCCTCTAGCCAGAGCCCTCTGTGGTCGGCCCTTGCCACCCCCTGGCCACTCAGCATTTCCTGACCAGCCTTTTGTCTGTCCTCTCAGCCCGGAGGTCCTTCTCCTCTCCTTTACCTTTGACATCTGGGTCTTCATATAGAGTTTGGCTCAGAGGGGCGCCTTTCTCATTGTCTATGCCCTGCCCTCTGGCTTCACTTCCCTCTGTAGTATTTATCTTATTTTGCCAAATACCATCATCTGGTTGAGTCCACTTAAGTTGCCTACACACAGCACACATGAGGGTCTTGGGTACCCTTCCCTCATGTTTGCAAGCACACGGTCTTCTCCCTCAGTCTGAGGGCTGCACCCTCCACAGAGCTTCAGATGCTGCTTTGCCTCCCAAACACCTGGAGCCTGGGAACTGTTGCAGGAACCAGTGTGTGGGGCGGGGCGGGGCGGGGCAGAGCTGTGCCGCTGATCTTTGTGAGCAGAGTGTCTGACTGCCAATTCCATGTCAGCATCCAGAGGTCTCATGTGCTTCCTCCCATGCCCAGCCCTGAGCTGGGGCTCTCTTCCTGGGCTCAGACTGTGTGTCTTTCTGGACAGGTTGCCTTGATTTCCTTTGCTCTGAGCAGCTTCCTTCAGGCACAGGGGTGTAGATCTTGATGCGCCAGGGCTCTGCTTTGCAGAGGGGCAGCAGTAGGGGAGGAGTGCTCTTTAGAGGAAGCTGGGCGGTCACACCAGAGCAGGCTTTCTTAATGCCACAGCCTTTTTTCACCTTCACCAGTATGAGTAGAACTTTACATGCGGGCTTCATCTCTGCCTTTGTAATCAGGGGCAGACTGCAGACACCATTTACAAAGTGCTTTCACACCATCCCAAGAGCCCTGCAGAGTTCATGGCCCGTGCTTGGGCTCAGACATGCTACCAGCTCTATGCTGAGAGGCTGGTGGTGCTAAACAGTGAGTGGGTCTGCTGGTGCTGGGCCTGGGGTTTTTTTATTGGGCCCTAGTCCTCAGCTCTTGAAGGTCCCTGGCTGGTGATGGGAAGACGAAGGCCAGTTAGTTCCTCCTTTGCCATGTGACCCCAACATGTGTGGCTTTTTGGGTGGGTGCTGGCACAGTTTCCCCCCAATCTGTGGTAACTACGTATTAGAGGCCCTTTGGTCTTCTGGTGTGTTCTTAGGTTCCTAAAGTCTAGAACTCTGGTTGGATCCTGAGTTCCAGTTTCTGGGCTTTGATGTGTTAGTGTTTTTTTTTCTCTGATCTCCCTCCTCCTCCTCCCTGAGAAAGAGGGGTCACTGGTTAGCAGGGGGGTGGGTCATACAGCAGTAAGAGGCTTGAATGTTGAGCCATGTGGTTGTGAATCTCAAACGTGATGTTGAGTGATGGAAAAAGCAGGTTTCAGAATTGAGGCGTACAGGGCAGGAACACAAAATGATGTATGTGTGCTACTCAGTCAACAAGTACTGACTATTGGTTGTCTGCTCTGTGCAGGGCACCATTGTGGGCCCCTGGAAGGCAACAGCGGACAGAGTACAGCCCCTGCCCTCATGGAGCTGACATTTTCTGGAGGGAGACAGGCTGTTAACAGAGAAGCAGGTGTATGATAAGGTGTCAGGTGCTCCCAAGAACGCAAAAGCAGAAGTGTAAATACATGCATGAGGGTTGATGCCTCCGATTCATGCCTGGGGAAGCAGGGAGGACACAGGATTAGGGAAAGGCTCTGTGATGTGTGGTTGGTTTGTTTTTTTTCTTTTTTTGAGATGGGGTCTCACTCTGTCACCAAGGCTGGAGTGCATGGCGCTATCTCAGCTGACTGCAACCTTCACCTCTCAGGCTCAAGCGACCTTCCCACCTCAGCCTCCCAAGAAGCCGGTTCCATAGGTGTGCACTACCCTGCCCAGCTAACTTTTTAGTACCAAAACAACACAGTTTCACCAGATTGCCCAGGCTGGTCTCGAACTTCTGAGCTCAGACAATCCACCCATCTCGGCTTCCCAAAGTGTTGGAATTCCAGGCGTAAGCCACTGCGCCTGGCCAATGATGTGTGATTTTAACAAAAGAAAAAAAAAAGGAGTGGGTCAAACCTGTCTCGAATATGGCAAAATGTTGCTTTTCTTGACTCTTCAGGAAGTGAGTACATGTGTTAGGTTATTCTCTGAACTTTTCTGTGTGCCTAAGATACATCATAATGAAAACAGTCTGGAAAAAAACAAAGGGCTTGTGTAGTTCCAGGTTCCTGTCAGTGAGTTCTGGATACAAGAGGCCCTGGCTCAGGAGGACCTGCTCCCTGCTAGGTCTTACAGGTCAGTAGTAGTGGAGCACAAGACCTGCTCATAGGCCTTGTCCTGAGCCCGCTGAGCTGGGCAGGTGCCGGGCCCTGTTCCGTTTTTCTCACTGCAGCCCAGGGACCAATCATGCTAGACATTGAACTGGGTTCTGCTTCAGCTCATCATATTCTTCTGCTTTGCTCTAATCTGGCCTCTTCTGAGGCAATGGAATGTGGTGAAATCGGTTTGCCTCCCAGTAGTTGGAAGCTTGGCTTGTGGGGCTGAACTTCTAGAGACTTTGGGCAGGTGGACTTCTAGCATCCCTTTCCTGGCAGGGCCTGCTACTTGGGTCACTCCCTTGGTTGCTAGGAAGCCTAGTCTTAGCAAGGAGTTGTGCCCGTGTCTGTAGGCCCCAGAGAAAAACAGACTCTTCTGACTTTAACAGATGCAGAGCAGAGGGCTTGCTCAGGTTATTTAGGAAGGCAGATGAGAACACTGGTTTCCCTAACACAGGGCCAGACCCATGTGGACTCCACTTTAGACGGCAGGGTCCAGGGCTGGGCATGATGGGCTTCCCAGGAAGAGCAGGATGCAGCAGAGGCTGTGTCCATCCAGGGAGGAGGATGTTGCTTTTTGTTTGTACCCCAGGTCTGGAAAGGGGCTCTCCCATGCAGAATGCTTATGGATTGGGAGCTGATTCCAGAGAGCTCCCTAGGCCATAGCCCCTGCCACAGCCTCCTTTGCCACTGGAGAGAAAGAGGTGACCTTCCACTCCATTGGAAGGATGACCCCTGAGGCCATTCGCCAGCGAGCATCCCTCTTCCTTGGCTGCTGGGAGGTGAGAACAGCCCACTTCAGTCAGGGTCACTCTAGGTTGAGCCCAGGTGCCAGGGGGACACCGTGCCGACACCAGCCTTTCCAAAGTGTGCTGAGAGGAGCATGGTGCCCGCTCTGGGCTGCCTTCAGCTAACACCGCCCTGCCTTCAGTGGGAAAAGGCCTCATGGAGAACCTGCCTTTTAAGTCTGGAATCCAGAGGATAGGGTTTGGGCAGCAAAGGTCCAGAGGCATGAATCTGTAAAGGGTGGGTGGTATAGCTTTTGTTGGGGGAGGCATGAATGGACATCACCCCAACTCTTTCTTTATACAGTGTCCCTGGGAGCCCCTTCTAGTCTGACCCCCTCACCATCTCAGGAGTGACGCCAAAGAAGTTACACAGATCTGCATCTGAGACCCAGGGCCCAATCTGGATGGAAAAGGCTGAGTTGTCTCTGCTGCTCTCCTGACTCAGGCTCTACAAGGAGATGGGAGGGGGCACCCTCCTCTTCCCCTTCCTCCCTGGTTTCTCCTCTTATGCCCTGACCAAGATTCCTCCCTGAGTCATTCCATCCCACACTGCCACTCAGCTCTGAACTTGAATGACTGGATGACCCCAGGGCCTGCTGCCTGTGAGTGCCTCGGCTCCTTAGGTCCCATTAGCTGGCAGAGAGCAGGGTCCTTCTTCCTCAGTTACCCTCCTGGTCACACAGTGTCCCTTTCAGAGGCCTGGTGGTCAGTTCCATATATTGATGTAGCTAGTTCATCATGCTTAAAAAAAAAAATTTTTTTTTTAAATTTAGGAACTTAGGGAAAGAACACATGTTGAAAAGATTCTTGGTCCAGTAGCAGTCCCTGAAATGAAAGGACCGAGACAGATGGAGCAGGGTCAGTCTTTGGAAGTGGTTCCTGGGTTTGAGGCCAAGCCCTGCCAATTATTAATTCTCTAACCCTAGGCAAGTCACATTGCCTCAGTGAGCCTCAGTATCTTCACCAAAGACGGAAAAAATAAAAATAAAACTTGCTTCACTTGATGAACAGAGCAGATGCCATACCTGCTTCCCAGCTAGTGCTGAGGCTCTGGGCAGAAGGAAGGCACCGTGAGGCCCTCCTGAGAGAGTTAAAGGACTCTGGACACGCCTCAAAAAGACAGAATTAACTTTTAGATAAAGCACGTGCCAACTTTGCAAATAAGACAGTTGGGGGACATGTGAGGAAGTGGATGGGAGTAGAAATAAGCAGACGTGATCCAGAACTTTGTGATTAGGAACCGCTTTGCAGAGCCTCGTTTATTTGATATATTAGATAGTCCTTTGAAATAAGCTGAGTGGCCTCATTTTGCAGATTCATTCGTCTAACCAGATAACACTGTAGGGCCAGGGTTTGTGGCTAAGTAAATGAAAATCCAGCAGGATTGGCAGGAGCCATCCCAGGACCTTGCCCCTCACAAGCCACCTGCCTGCCTGCCTGTGTTCCTGCCCCGCTGCCCAATGAGACCTTTTCAGAATTATTTTAGCTGTTCTAACAGTTCCTTTGCCTTTCCTTATACATTTTATAGTCAGCTTGTTAATATCTATATAAAAAAAAAAAGCTTGCTGAGATTTTGGTCAGAATTGTATTGAATCTATAGATTCAGATTCCTTTTTAAAATTTGTATTACTCTCTTAGGATAAATCCTGTCCCATCCCCATACAGCCACATCCCCCAGTGGGTGGGAGTGAGCTCCAGCAGGTTGTCCAGCCTAGGCTCTGTGGGAAGAAAGGATGCATTCCTACCCCTAGATGGGCCCCTGCTTCTCTGGGCTGATGCTTCCCCTGTCCCTGCCAGCCTTTTTGTTGCTAAGTCTGTAGAGGCTTGGATGCCCAATCTCTAAGGCAGCTCCCTTCTCCCAGCCCCCTGTGTACTGCCCTGATAAGATGTGCCCTGGAAAGCTGGCCCATGGAAGAGGGCATTCAGGGGCGTTTATGTTAGCTGCTTTTGTTTTTGTTTTTTTAAAGTGCTCTGTCCCTTCTTCCTGATGGGAGGTTGACTGATATGTGCCATGGAGGTGTGTCTAGGGCAGGGTTTGTGGCTGACAACCATTGCCACCCTGGCTTGTAGGATGGACTGTTGGGTTGGGGCTGACAGGTGGGCGGAAAAGGGGGAGGCACTTAACCAGGAGCACTGACCTCCTCCTATGCCAGAGAGTGCCTGAACAAGCAAGTCCCGAACTCCCAGCCTCCACAGCCACCACCTACCATGGCTTTGTATGGAGGTCTGCACATAGCTGGAGCAGTCGGTCACCATCAGAGATAGTTGACTAGGGCTGGGTGTCACATATTGCAAAGAAATGGGGCCACTAGGCTTCCTTCTTCGGAGATGGAAAATCTGTTCCCCAACTCAATGTGTGCATGACCTTCTCATGGAGATTTCCCAACCCTGCTAAGGCCCAGCCCCGGCCCAGTGCCCAAACCCTTGAGTCCAGCCAATGCCAGATGTCTCTGCTCTGCATGCTGGGCCCCACTGATGGTTTCCACACACCAGGGTGGATCATAGATCATGGTTGTTTGATCCGTGACATCAGCTTGATTTGGCATATATTGCTCCACTCTAGTGGTACCAAGCAGGGCAGCTCCCATCCACACCTCCCGAGTTCTTTCAGTCCCGCTGTAGAGGATGTCTACATCCGGGGATATCCCAGTCATGGGCAGTAGAGATCTGCTGAAGCAGCAGGCAGAGACCTGCCACTGGCTCATTTTTCCTGACCCTGTTTCTCGGGAATAGGCCTGGGAATGTGGGAGAATGAATCAAGAGAGAACTGGTATAAGGAAGATGGTGAAGGCGACTCACCGTGTGCTGGCACTGGGCACCTCCCTTCTGGGTAGGGGTGCGATAGGAGCACAGCCCAATCCTTTCTGTGGGCCATGAGTCCTGATACTTGTGTGTTCTAATCTCAGCTTCCAAAGCTCCTCTTAGGAAATCTTCACCTCTCTTCTGGGACTCAGTGTGATCTGCCTTTATAGGTGAAGAAACCACAGTCCAGGCAGGTGAAGTGACTTGGCTACAATTTCCTTGGCTAAAGTCTCCCAGCTTTTGAAAGGGAGTGGAGCTGTCCCTGAGACCCTTCCCTGTGTGGGGAGAAAGGAGTCTTTCTTTGGCAGAGTGTAGCAGCGGCTGGCAGTTTGCTGCTCAGGGCAGCCTGATGGGGTTGAGCACCATCCACTTTGCCAGAGTGGTCTATGGGCTAAATTGGGCCCTGGGAGGGTGAGGGGCAGTGGGCTGGCTGTGCAGGCCCCGTACCCCAACATCTGGGCCCAGCATGCCAATGTGGCCAATCCAGTTCTCACCTTATGGGTCCTTTGGGGCTTAGCTCCTCTGCCGTAAACCTTTACTCCTCTCCTCTTTTACAATTTAAATGATATTTACATAAATGAGGGATTTTTTGTTTGTAGAAAACTTAGAAACTACAGATGAAGATGTATCTGTGTCTATCCTGCTGTTCTGTAACTTTTTTTTCATGTGCCATGTCAGGACTATCTTTTGGTAAATATACTTTCTTTTTGTTCTTTTTTTTTTTTTTCTTTTTTTCACATTGGACATTTGTACAATACTTTCATGAAATTATCTATGGCAGCTTAATACTTCTTTGAGAGTACCATGATTCCTTTTTTTAGTCCTGGGTTTTTTTGTTTTGTTTTGTTTTTGGCATATCAGTTTTTTTCTAATTCCTTAAGTAGCCACTAGCTATGGGGTTTTTGGGTGGGATGGGGTCAAAGTTCAGCTTGTCAATGTAGAGCACCGTGGTTAGGTTCTGCAGCGTCCAGAATGAGAGTGGGTGCAGACCACATGAGCAGATGTGATGGCAGCTCCGGCAGGGCAGCGGCCTCATTTAACTAACACTTGGACCTGCTCATTGCCTGGAGCACCTGTTAGCTGTTTATAAGCCATCCCTCAGGGGCCTTCGGGTAGGCCTTGGTGCCCACACATGGCCATAGCTGTTGATCTGTCGTGGTAGGGGTGCCCACACAGATCTCATCCCCAGCCAGCTCTGGCTCCTCCGGCCTCATTGTTTTTAAGGCAAGGGCTTGACTATACTACTTCTGAAGCTCCTTCTGCCTCTAAGACCTGTTGCCCATTGTAATTTTTAGGGCTGAGGAAGGCTTCTCCAGGCAATTGGGAGAGCTGAGAGGCTGGGCTCCTGTTGAGGGAGGGAGTTTCCAGGATGATGCTGTAGGCTGAACTCCACCGTGGGGCAGGCTGCGGGAGTTTTTCCTTTGAGGAATGCTGAGTGCCCAGAGCCCTGGCAGAGCCATCTGCAGCCTGACCAGACCCCAGTCACTGCATCAGATAGCTTTACTGCTCTACGGTGATTGCTGGTCCCTGAGGAGCCAGATGCAGGAAGCTGGTGTGGGGTCCACCCCAGGCCAGAGACTGGGGTTTGGATTCTGCCTCTGGCTCCTCCTTCAACTCAGGCACCTTGGAGAATCTTTCTGGACTGTTTTCCACATTGAGAAAATGTCAGTGACAACCTCTCTGTGGAAGGGAGGTCTCAAGAGGTGGCCTCTGAGAGGCCGTGTGTGGAGGCTGCCTCTGCTGGGGAGGACGCGTTATCCCATGCTTTATGGTCTGCGGTTTCAGGTCGGGGCACAAAGGAGCTCCCACCCCTTTTTCTGAAACTCTCCGAGGACGTGTTTGCCGGGGCTTGCTTGGAGGCCTGTCCACCCCCGGGGCTGTGATGTGGCCCTGTCCTGCCCATGGTCACTTCTTGTGTTATGTGCTCCAATAGACCTTGTCCTCTTTGTGTGGCCAGAAGGGCAGGAGGCCTGGGGTGGGCTGGATAAGAGAGGAGAAGAGAGCTTTTATCGCCCTACACTGTGCCCGATTTTCAGGGTGGGGCCACAGTTGCCTTGCTGGGTGACAGCCTGAAGGACACTCCTCTCCAAACAAAAACATCCCTCCAGAGCCGGTCTGTTTTCAGTATCTGCCTTCTCTCCTGATCTGTACCTTACCTGTAATAAATTGTTCTTGCCCTCACAGCCTGGCGGTGCTTTAGGCCACTCTAGGGCACTCTGCCAGAAGAGAGCCCAGAGGTGCCATAGCTATTATCAGTCATGCTGCCAGGATCGCGTGTATGTAGAACGCTTTGTTTTGCTTCCCCCTGTTCTGTTACTATTTCTATGGAATAATTTCCCCCAGAGCAAGGTTACTGGGTCAAGGGGTTTGAACATTTTACTGGCTCTTGAGAGAAAGACCAGATCAGCCTCTAGAGCAGTTGTGTACATCATTTGGGGTAGTTGCCTCTCCCCCTCATTTGCATGCTTCTCTCGGGTTTGGCCTCTGGCAGCAGCAAGCAAAGTCTTGTTATTTATATTGGGGACAAGGGGTAGGTCTCTATGTGCAGAGCCTAAAGCAAACAGAGGGTTATTAGGGGCGTGTTTGAGTGTTGTATGTTTTCCTGGCAGAGCTCCAGTGTCTCTGTACTCTGAATATTAAAAACAAAAGTGTTCTTTGATCAAAGTTGCCAGTCTCTCTGGCCACTGCTGGTCTCTGCAGGACCTGCAGGCCCATCCTGGGCGTGGCCTTCCCTGTGGTCTGTTACTAGGAGGAATGCCTCATGGCAGCTCTCTCTCTGACAACTAAGGGGGCCTGTATGGGCAGTAGGGACTGGGGTGGCCAGTTGGAGGACCTTGTTGTCAGAGAATAGGCCATGTGGGACTGCCCGCTTCTTGTCCTGTCTCTGCCTCCCTCCAGGGGCCCAGGGTAGGGGGTGAATGTGGAGTAGCCTCAAGATATAAGGGATGAGAAGAGAGGCTAGTGCCCCAAAGGGTAAGCTTGGTAGCATGAGTGAGTGAAGTGGACCAGGGGCCATGAAACCCCCATGAGCAGTGCAGACTTTCTCTCAGGTCAGTTTGCCAGTGATGGGGTTGGATCAGATTCATAATCTCAAAGCTTCCTTTCATTTCACCATTCTAGAACTCTACTCTGGTTCTGTACTTAGCAGAGAACATCATCTTTCTCCACCTGCTTCCTCTCAGTGGCACATATGGAAGGTATGAAAAAGCACCCTAGGGGTGATTTCCCCTGAACCTCCTTGGCCAGCGCATGTCGGAGGCTCCTGCAGCTGTCCTGAAGCAGAGTAAAGGAAATAGAAAAGGTCGGCTACCCATTTTAGGAGGAGACAGAAGGAAACTTAATAGAATGCGAACTTGGCATTGCCCCGTTGCTTTGCCACAAAGAAGTTGCTTAGGGGTTGGCTCCCCCAGCCCGGCCACATTTCCTGCCCTCTGTATCTGCTGGGCCCAACTTCTTTGCTTCCGAACGTCTTCCCAAGTCATTGAAAGGCTCAGAGAGCCCCAGGCCACCCATAAAGCTCTTTGCTGAGTGTCTTCTGAATTCCTTTTTTCAGCTGGAGGCAAATGTGTGCTGAGCCCCTCCTGGAGCTGCCTGGTACCTTTAGGGCAGGTTGTGAAGGACAGACATGCCCCTATCACAGGGCCACATGCGTGGAGTGGGCTGCTGCAGAGAGAGTAGAGAGGCAAGTGGGGCAAAGAAGGTGCGGGAGAAGGGCAGTCACTATGCCTCAGGGTGAGTAGGGACACTGGGAGGGGCCCACTGGGCCACCTCCTTGAGCTGGCTCTTGAAGCGTGATGGACAGGAAAGTGTGTAACTGACAGGGCTGGTCCCTGGAGTGGCCCCAGGGACATTTGCTGGGTGTGCAGGCTGTGGTCCAGGACCATGTGAAGAGGCTTAGACTCATCTTGGGGGCACTGGGGGCCCTGAGTCAGACGGGGTGCCAGTGGAGGCACTGAGGTGGGTGCTGTGGCTGCTCCTATGGAGGTATAGCAAAGCTCTACCCAGACACTGGCTGCCAGTATAGGGTGGATTGTGGGTGGCCTAGGGCATTTGGTGCAAAGGATAGTGTCTTAGAAGCCATTGGGCTTTCTGGGCTGCCTTCTTTCCATAGACTCTGGAGCAGAAAGCCCCAAAAGCATGGCCTGGTCTCTGCTTCCCTTTGGCTAGGGGACAGCCTGGCCCTCAGCCACAGAAGCTGGACACCACCAGAGCTGCAGTGCTGGTGCTGCCTGACTGGGAACCCTGCCACAGTCCTCTGCTGCCTTACGGTGCCTCTGCCTGTTTCTTCTTTAGGTTTCCTTTTGACTACTTGGTTGGTTGTTTCTGTGTAGAAAGAATACTGATTAGAAATTCTGGAAAGTACAGAAAATCAAAGCAAGTAAAAATTACTTAGAGCTGGGTGTGGTGGCTCACACCTGTAGTCTCAGCTATTCAGGAGGCTGAGACAGGATGATTGCTTGAGCCCAGGAGATTGAGTCCAGCCTGAGCAACATAGTGAAACCCCATCTCTGTCTCTCTCTTTTTTTTTTTTTTTTTTTTTTTGAGATGAAGTCTTGCTCTCTCGCCCAGGCTGGAATGCAATGGCATGATCTCAGCTCACTGCAACCTTCACCTCCCTGGTTCAAGTGATTCTTCTGCCTCAGCCTCCCGAGTAGCTGGGATTACAGGCACCCGCCACCACACCTGGCTAATTTTTTGTATTTTTAGTGGAGATGGGGTTTCACCATATTGGTTGGCCAGGCTGGTCTCAATCTCCTCACTTCAGGTGATCCACCTGCTTCAGCCTTCCACAGTGCTGGGATTACAGGCGTGAGCCACTGTGCCCGGCCAAGACCCCATCTCTTATAAGAGAAGTCACTCCTAAAGATAACCACTGTCAGCATTTTTGGTTTTCTTTCTTTTCTTCTAGCTAGAGCTAGTACCTTCTTCCCTTAGCAACCTCCTCATGCTTAAATTGGGGTGGCAGAACCAGTGTTTGGCTCCAGTGGTCCTCAGAAAGGTGGCTTCCAGATGCCAGTGACTGCTGGCGAGTGCAGGCTGCTTCAGCATTTCCTGGCCAGCTGACAAGATATCAGGTGTTAGCCTGCCCTACTGCTCTGGCTGGTACCGTGTCATTACACCCTGCCCAGTCTCCAAGAGCTGTGGCGGCCCCGGACACTGTAAGGCTGTGGGAGCCCCTAGAATGGCAGCCTGGGCCTGCTTTGTGTGTGAACTTGTCTTACTGTTTGCTTCTTGGCTTTCCTTTCTAATCTCCATTCTTGTCTCCTTTTGGATTTTTGTGTTTTTAATCATTCCACTTTCTTCCTCTGTTAACTTGTTAATTGTATGCTCTCTTCCCTTTCTTTTAGTAATTTCCACAGGGGTAACAACATACATCCTTAGCTTATCAAGGTCTAATAGAAAGTAGTAGCATTTTTACCATTTCCTATACAGTGCTAGGACCTTAAAACACTTTCAGGCTATTTGCCACTCTTTCTGCCTTTGTACTATTGTTGCTGCATTTTAAATCCTCTAAGTCATTATCACTATTTTATACAGTCAATATTCACTTAAATTTACCTATGTATTTACCCCTTTCCACCCTGCTTTTTTTTTGAGACAGGGTCTTGCTCTGTCACCCAGGCTGGAGTGCAGTAGTGTGATCATAGCCCTCTGCAGCCTGGCGCCAGCAATCCTCCTGCCTTAGCCTCCCAAGCTGGAATTATAGGTGCAAGCCACTGTATTTACCCTTTCTGAGGCATTTTATTTTCCCTGCAATTCCATATTTCTGTCTGAAATCAGTTTCCTCCAGCCTAAAGTATTCCTTTAGTATTTCTTGAATAATAGATCTGCTGATGACTAATTCTCCTAACTTCGCTTTGTCTGGAAAAGTCTTACTCTTGAAGGCTTCTTAACTAGATTTAGAATTTATTTTGTCCACACTTACGTGACATTTATTTTGTCCGCCCTTCTGAGATACCATTTCATTGTCTTACAGTTTCCATAGTTTCAGTTACAAGTGAAGCGGTCAGTTTTAGTTTCTGCCCTTAACACAACACACATTTTTTCCCCCCCCCTATTCTGGCCCATGAAATTGTATGAGGTTGGTGCAAAAGTAAGTGTGGCTTCTGCCACTATGTTTAATGACAAAATCCGCAGTTATTTTTGTACCAACCCAATAGGAAGCTCTGCTCACTCTCTGACCTTTTCAGTTGCTGCATGTAGATAGATACTTTCAGGAGAAAGAGGGGCGTGATGTCAGGCTCGATTTGTTGTACTTCCCTTATCTCCATGATTGCGGCCCCTGGACTCCCTGTTGTCTTGGTGTTTCTCCAAGGACAATTTTTAAAAAATTATATATATATAAATTATATGTATATATATATATAGTGTGTGCGTGCGTGTGTGTATTTTTTTTTTTTTTTTTTTTTTGAGACAGTCTGCAGCCTAGGCTGGAGTGCAGTGGTGCAATCTTGGCTAACTGCAACCTTTGCCTTTCAGGTTCAAGCAGTTCTCCTGCCTTAGCCTCCCAAATAGCCGAGATTACAGGTGTGTGCCACCACATCCTGCTAATTTTTGTAATTTTAGTCGAGACAGGGTTGTGCCATGTTGGCCAGGCCTGGCTCAAACTCCTGACCTGAAGTGATCCACCTGCCTTAGCCTCTCAAAGTGCTGGGATTACAGGCATGAACCACTGGGCCCAGCTGAAATAGATTTTTAAAAATATGTTTGCTGTCAGGTTTGTTAAGCTGCCCGTGATTTAACCTCCCTTTATAAGGGAGGTTAAATCTTGGGCCTGTGTTGGAAAGGCCAGGTCCCCAAGCCGAACCCCGTGCTCCTTGACCTCTCCCAGAGACTCCTGCCCTTTGGTAGTGGTGGAATTTCAGGAGTGGGCAGTTAAGGGGGCATTAGGGAGGGAAGGTCACTTAGCTCTCCAAGCTAAGGGAACTGGAGGTCAGAGAGACTGCGCCATTTTCATGCGATCACACAACAGTGGCTGCACATCAGATTAGCTCTCCAAGAGTGAGTCTGGGGAGGGCGTGATGGAGCTGGATAGCGCAGCCTTAGTGTTTCTAAATGTGGAAACTGAGGCGCAGAATGGGACCTTCCCACAGTGTTTGGGACCTTGGTGTTCTTGGCTGCTTGACCAGTGCTCTGGGGTGGCAGGGCACAGTGGGTGCAAGGCTCTGCTCCCGCCTCTTGTTTCTGGCTTCGTCCTCTAGCCGGCCTTCTGAAGCCCTGGGCAGTGGGTGGGGCTGGAGGCATGGGTGCCTGTTGCTGCTGTGAGCTCTGGGTACAGTTCCCTCTGGCCTCTCCTCTCTCCTACTGATTTCTCACAGAACTTTGGAGACGGTTTCTGAAAGTGACAGTTCTTTTTCTTACTAATCCCTGCAGTTTTCTTCCCACACCCAGTTTCTCTTCCTCATTTTTCCCCACCCTGTTGTGAACAAAAGCCTTTGCACCCAGTCATGCCCCACTTTGTCTCCCTGTACCTCCGTGACCTGACATTTACCCCCAGCCCAAGGCAAGCGTTCAAGGATGGGGGACAGGGGTGGGGGTGTCTCTGCTCCTTAGGGGAAGCAGGTTCTGGGAGTGCAGGTGGGCTTCCTTCACACGGATGATGCTGGTACTGCCCCACTCCCCTATCCCCTAGTGGTGCAGCCCAGCCCCGAGGCTTCAGGCCCAGGGGCCCTGGCAGGAGGGGAAGGAGATAGTAAGTGAGCTTGGGGCAGGAAGCAGGTGGAGCTCTTGAATAGGAGAATGAATGGCATCTGAAAACCCCTGAGTCCAAAGCACCACCGCTAGCTGTGTGGCCACAGACACCCGCCGCCTTGCCTCTGGGAAAGCTTGCTTTCACAGGGCCTTAGGAAGTCAGCAGCACTTTTACCTGGTCCAGACAGAGGGCTTGGGAGACGGAGACTGTGGGAGGCCTGCTGGGAAGTTGTTTCCTGCCTTAGAGGCCCAGGACTTTACTGAGGGACCAGCGGTCAAGAACCGAAAGAGGTACTAAGGAAAGAGGAGGACCCGTGGCCTAGTCGCACCTGGCCAGCATCTGAGGGGCCACTCCTGCATCCCCCAGGGTTAGAGGTCTGTACCACTGCCTCTGCCTTGCCTTTCTTAGACCCAGCAGCCCCCAGGACCTCTCGCCCTGCGGAGTTGCCGGGGCACCTCTTCCTGGGAGCCTGCTTCTGTGTGTGTGAGGCTGGGATTTGATGAGACCCTGAGTCAGAGAGGACCCCAGTGAGTTCTTGGCTCAGCCACCCCTGCCTGAAAAGACTGAGGCGGGAAGAAAATAAAAACATGGTAACTAGCTGCAGTTGCTGCTGGGCGATTCTGGCCCCTGTGGCTCCTCTCTCTTCACAGAGGCCTTGGGGGCTGTGCAGTTCTCAGTGCTGTCCAGGTGGACTGTGGCCTTCCCAGCCTTGCACATGGCCATGCCTGTTTCGCAGCCCTCATGGGCCACTCCCAGCAGTCCTCTTGTGTGCTTTGTGCCTTGACCCTGTCCACATCCTCTGCAGGCCCAGGTGCTACCTCCTCCTGGAGTCCCTCCCCTTCACATTCCCACGGCTGTAGGCAGCCGCACCCCTCTGGAGCTCCCCCAGCACTTGCTTGTCTGTCCACACGTCACTCCTCCTCACTCACTGCCACGTGCCCCTGGCGCAGCACACCCAGATGCTTTTCTTTAAGCAGTTGAGATGTACTCGGTGGCATGAGCCCCAGGGCAGGAAGGCTCTGAAGAGGACCAGACTTGGGGTACTCATGGGTGGCCACTGACCTTCTCTTTAGGAATCACTCAGCCCAGGAGCTTTAGCCCTGGCTGGGAGTCATACCTTGCCTTGAGCTCAGATGTGCAGCCACTGCTATGTGATCTTATGAAAAGGGTGTGGTCTGTCTGACCTCCAGTCCCCTTAGCTGTCAAATGGGATGATCCAGGAGAGACACCCTGTGGATGCTCCCTAGGCCTCCTTGGCCCAGCTCTGGAAGAGAACCATACTGCAACAGAGTAGACAGGGCCTCTGGAGGGCAGCCATTCCCACTAAGTGGCAGGGTACGGTGCCAAGGGGCCTGCCCAATGACAAGCGTTCTGTGCTTTTCCTCCTCACCAGGCCATCTCCAGAGAGCGCGGAGGAAAGTCGGGAAGTCATGGGCTATGCAAGTTGTATGAGTGAATGAATGAGACCATGTCACATACTGACTTCATCTTTGCTTGTTCTCTCTGTCCTTGCAGGGAACTTAGACTGCGGAACTATGTCCCAGAGGATGAGGACCTGAAGAAGAGGAGGGTGCCCCAGGCCAAACCGGTGGCAGGTAAGCAGGCTGTCTCTCTCCACCTCTGCTCCCTGGCACTGTCAGCTGCCCTCTGTCTCGGCAGGCTTTGCTCTCTCTTATTAGAGAATAACCAGCAGTACCAGGACAGGAGTTGGGCCTGCAGGCAGGACCCTTTGTCACCATCTCATGGCAGATGCACACATAGTCGGCCTTTGGTGGCAGCAGAGGCTGTCTGGGCACTGAAGAGGCCTCTTATGCCTTCTCAGTCCTGCTCACACCCTGAGGCCGAGGCCTCCTGGGGATCTGAGTGGAGTCTAAAAGAAGCCACATCCTCTCACAGGACTCCTGGGCTGAGAAGTGGATGTGGTCATGGGGCCATTGAGCAGCAGGGCAGGGTGATGGGTCCTGTGGGCCCTGGGTGGGTCAGAGACAGGGGCCAGTCATTTAGCCATGCACAGCAGTGGACAGGCATGTGGAGCACTGAGGCAGGGGGAGAGGGCCTGGGGCTTGCCTAGTCTCTTGCCATGGCGTGGGAGCAGCATAGCCACCAGGAGCTTCTGGGCATCCACACATGCCAGGAAGCTTCTTAGTCTTGCGGATCACTGGGCCCTTGCCCAGAGGGTACCCATTTTAATTCTTTACATTAGTGGGTTTTTTGTTTGTTTGTTTTTGAGACGGAGTCTCGCTCTGTCACCTAGGCTGGAGTTCAGTGGCATAATCTCAGCTCACTGTAACCTCAGCCTCCTGAGAAGCTGAGATTATAGGTGCGCGCCACCATGCCTGGCTAATTTTTGTGTTTTTAGTAGAGACAGAATTTCACTCTGTGGCCAGGCTGGTCTCAAACTCCTGATCTCAAGTGGTCCACCCACCTTGGCCTCCTGAAGTGCTGTGATTCCAGGTGTGAGCCACTGTGCCTGGCCTTGTTACCAACTTTCTTTTAATTGGACAAGTAATGAGTGAATAAATACATTTATCTTGGTAAAAAGTAAAGTGTTGCCTGTTCGGTCACATTCTGGTCTCCTTCCCCCACCTCTTTCATCCCTGAAATCCAGACACTTCCCTGTGATTTGCTTTGCGTTTTGGGCCCCAAATGGTAGGGTAATGGTGCAGTGGGGGGACAGTAGGCAGGACAGAGGAGGGTGAGGAACTGGCCCCGTGCCTCAGGTCAGTGGCAGCCCTCAACTCTCATCTGTGTCTGGAGGGAGGTGAGGCAGAGCAGGAAGGGCACTCATGGGTCCACTGGGTGCCAGGGGCTGGAGGAAGCCCACAGAGCCCAGAGTTGTTAGTGCTTCTGCACTTGTCCCCAAGGGGCAGGACCCTCCTGGTCAGACTGCTCAGAGGCCCACTGTGCTGGAGCAGCTTGGAGAAGCTGGGAGGTGCCTATGCCCTGGTCTTAGGAGCACACACCTGAGATGGGATGGAGGAAAAGCCACCTGTGGCTCTGACTAGGCCGGGACCCAGAGGACATCCTCAGAGCCCAGGAGCCCTGGGATGATGTGAGAAGCTGGTCCTCACTTTGTATGTATCCAGGCAGCACTTGTCAGTGTCCGTGCTTCCTGACTGACTGGGTGGCTGCCTCCTGCTGTCCCATTCTCGGCCATGGGGATTGCCTTCATCTTGGGAAACCCAGGCCCCTTATCCAGAGCTGCCTTTGCAGGGTCTTCACCTCTGGCTGGTTGGGGGCCATGGAGAGGTGGGGAGCAAGGAAGCCTGGGGTCCCATCTCTCCTCGGGGGCCGCAGCAGGCAGGGTCCCTGCAGAGTGGCAGCGCCTTTCTCACAGGCCTCCTCTGTTGTCTTGCACCCTCTAGTGGAAGAGAAGGTGAAAGAGCAGCTGGAGGCCGCCAAGCCCGAGCCTGTCATCGAGGAGGTGGTGAGTGCCTGGGCTGCCCTGGCCTCCTTGCTGCTTCTCTGTGTCCTGTTTCTCTTCCCCACCTGCTCTCCCTCTGACCCCTTCCTTCTCATCACTTCTTTATTCCCTTGCCACCTGCCTCTTTGTCCTTGTCCCTCTCCTTCCTCCTCCTCTTTCTCCCATTTGTCTCCCTCTCTAGCCTGCTTTCCCCTTCCCCTGGGGCAGCCTCTCCATCCTGATGTGTGTCTCCTCCCTCTCCAGGATCTGGCCAACCTCGCTCCTCGGAAGCCTGACTGGTGAGTGTTGCCTGTGTGGGACTGGTACAGGCCGACTTGGGGGCTCTTGGTGCCAGCGTGGGTCTGGGGCTTGGCTCTTCCCATCCACACAGTGCGGAGACTGGCAGTACTGACATAGAGTTACACGAGATGGCTACTGTTGGAAACCAGTGCTGAGGAGGACATACGTGGCGGAATGAGAGGGGAGTGATGGAGAGGGGCTCAGGTGCGGGGAGCAGCAGGCTTCTCACGAAGGCCCTTCTGAGAGGCTGAGAACCATCTGCTCCAGAGCGCCCATCTGAGCAAGGCCAACCACTGTCCTTGGGGGCCAGGGGTGAACGGAAGGGCAGACACAGTTTTCTCTTCCTGTTCTACAACCACAGTGTGTTCCCTCTGGCTCTGGTTCCCTCCTCTCTGAAACAGAGGTCGTCATCCTTGCTGTGCTGGAGAGAGCAGGAGAGGGTGCTGTGGGCTGGGAGACTTGTGTCTGTCTTCACCTTGAGCTGGAAGTAGGGCTGTATCCCTCTCGCCTGATTCTGGGTTGAGTTACCAGCTGAGGTTGTTTTAATTTGATGAAACAAAAGCACATGTCCTGGGAAACGCAGAGCCAGAGAGAACGGACTGACTGCTTGTGCACTTCTGGATACCACAGTGGAGGGGCTGGGCCTGTGGCTGGAGGAGGAGCAGGGGCCACAGTGGGCCAGAGCAAGTCACCCCCTGATAGTGACCAGAGGACCAGACCAAGAGAGGTCCCTGAGAAACCATCCATCTTTGCATGCCTTGGTTCAGCCCCTTGTGTTGGGTGGGTCTGTGGTGCTAATGCCCCTGCCTCAGTGGGACAGGGAAGGATGGTTGGTGCTAGGTTTCAGAGGGTATAGAAGGGGAATGTCCTGGCCTCTTCCCCCAGGGCAGCCCCCTCAAGCAAGCAAGCATGACTCCTAATGCCAGAGGGCTGCAAGAGGGGAGGGGGCCCAAGATCACATCAGGCCAGCCGTCAGCCTTCTGCTTCTCCTTGCCTCCCTGCTGCAGGGACCTCAAGAGAGATGTGGCCAAGAAGCTGGAGAAACTAAAAAAGCGGACTCAGAGGGCCATCGCCGAGCTGATCCGTAAGTGCAGGGCCCGGCAAGGTGGGGTCCTGCCCTCTGGGTGGTGGCCCAAGCACAGGGCCCCTCCCCACCACTTCTGTCTGCCATCCATCCCAGGTGAAAGACTGAAAGGCCAGGAAGACAGCCTAGCCTCTGCAGTGGACGCTGCCACCGAACAAAAGGCCTGTGATTCCGATTGAGGCGCGCCCTGTCCCGCCACTCGCCTGTCCTGCAGGGGGTGGTCTCGGGCAGGGGTCGGGGCGAGGCTTGCCATCGCCTCCAGTTTGGCTTCTGAGCAGAGACTCCCTTCCTGTCAAGTCTGAAACCCCCATGGGTGAGGTCAGCTCCTTGTCTCCTGAGTGGCCCCTGCCATTCCAAATGGAGGCAGAACAGCAGCAACTCTGGGTGTGCCTGTGTCTGTACATGTGTATGTATATATGTCTGTATATATGTATGTATTTTGAACTTTAAAAAAAAAAAATCTCTGGAAATAGACAAGAAAACCCCTGTGTGCGGCAGAAATCTGTCAAATATTTCCTAGGTCTGGGGGTACTGTGGATTTGGGCTCCATGACAGGGTGACTGCAGAGGTGGTACTTAGTATAAATAACCCCTGTGTTGGGCTGGGCTGGAGGGGTGGGGAACGCTCAGTGCTGCCTTCTGCTTCCAAGTCCTGGCCCAGTCCATGGTAAGTGGTGGTCATCTCAAGATCCTTGAGTGATAGAGACAGGGTCTGAGAGAGTTTCTTTAAGACCTCCCCCAGGCCTAGGTCTTGTAGTAGTCTGTGGAGTAGCTGGAGAGGCTCCCACCCTGGTTCTCTGGGATCTCTCACAGTGTGAGAGAGAGTGGGCCTTGGCAAACCCCAACTCAGGGCCACTCCAGATTTGAGGCCGCTGGCACTGTGTTCCCCACTCTGCCCAGCCCCAGGCAGCCCCTCTCCCTGCTCCACCAGTCAGAGCTAGACTATGGCTCCTCTGGGACAGAGCCCCTGCATGGGTGGGGTGGCCCATTCTGCTAGAGACGGGGGTGTTGTAGGCTGGGTTTCAGGTGTGGTCATGGACCCTAGATCCCCAAGGTTCTGGCTTTAGGACATGAGCCTCTTCTGTGGAGCTGACTCTCCAGGGTAACTGGCTGGCTGCATCGTCTCTGGCTGCAGGACTTGTGGCCAACTAGACTTGCATCTCCTCCAGGATGGTTATACCCTTGAGTTTCCTTCGGATTTCCCCCTGAGCCTCCTGCCTCTGCCCTAAGCCATCCAGTGTGTTCTTCCTCTCCTATTACAGAAACACAATGGCCCGTTTGTGGCAGACAGTGCCAAGCACTCTGGTCATAGAGGCAGAGTGGGTTTGTGCACACAGAGAAAAGCACACTCACACAACCAGTGAAAAACCCTTTAAGTTAAAATTAGCAACTATTCTTGGAAGGTAATTCCTGTGTGGAAAAGGAACAGAAACTTCAAGCTGTGGGTGAGGGCTAAAGTGGTGGGTGGCCAGCTTCTGCACTGAGTAGTAAGGCAAGACCAAGACTCTGATTCCCACGTGTGGCAGAAGCCTTTCCAGTATTTCCTAGGTCCAGGGGTACATGCAGGACTGGAGCCAGGCTCCCTCTATCCAGTTGGTAAAACTGAAGCCAGACTTCTTTTCCTATGAAAAAAGGGGTGAAAAGACACCCTGTATCTCCTGGGATTGCAGTTGGAAACACGGTGCTTGTCTGCAGCAGTGGAAAGACTTGGATACCCTGTGACTGGCAACTAGGCTGCCACTCAGCACCAGCTCTGGGACTAGAGTAGGGTTATCCAGCAGTACGACAGTCCCGAGAGCTAATGAAACATGTGCTTCTGATTTTATGACCCTGGATGTTGTCCTGTAAGGAAGAACAGAAAGTACCATGCATCATGAACACTCAAACAAAAATTACAAAATACACGAGAAAGTCCAGTGTCTTGAAGAACAACCAGTAACCCAAGTGGGAGGATTTATACCCAAGGAAACTGAAATAGTAACAGCCTAAAAGGCTTTTAAAATGAGCATTTGTTTTTGCATCAGAGAGATAAAAGAGGGTCTGGTACCCTTAAGAACAAAGGTTAGACATGAGAAAGAACCAATTAGAAATCTTGGAAAGAGAATATAGCTCTTAAAACAAGAAACTAAGTATTAAAACAAGAGAGCTAAGTATTAACTTAAAGTCCAAGAAAGGATTTGTAAATTGGAAGTTAAAGCTGAGACGGTCATATAGAAGGTGGCAGTGAGAGATAAAGAAGGCAGGATGGAGGGCAGCTTGAGAACCTTGCCATACTGATACATGTTCTATAGATGGCAGGAGTTCCAAGAAAAGGAAACCAGAGAAAGATGGTACTTGAAGAAAGAATGGCCAACCACTTTTTTTTTTCTTAAGCAATAAGATACTTTGAGAGACCGCATTCACATAACTTTAATTACTGTATATTGTTATAATTGTTTTCTCAGTTATTGTTTACTTGTTAACTATGCCTAATTTATAAATTAAATTTTATCATAGGTATTTATGTGTAAGAGAAAACACAGTATATATAGGATTCAGTACTCACCACCACCATTTCAGGCATCTACTGGGGGTCTTGGAACATGACCCCCATGGATAAGGAATGACTATATAGCACTATAATGTATTATGGCAATTAAAAACCTTGTATCTGTGAATTAGACAAAGGTGAAGAAACAATTAGTGAAGGGGAGACTAGATCTGAAGTTTTCCAAAATGCAGCCCAGCAAGATAAACAGATCAATAATGTAAAGCAAGAGATTGAGAGACATGGAGAATAGAATGAAAAGATCCAACATAAAGTGATGGAGTCCCAGGAGGAAAAAAAAGTGAAAATGAGGCAGAGGCAATATTTAACAACAGTCTCTGAGAACGTTCCAAAACTTTTGAAAATCACCAATTCATAGTTTGAAGAAGACCAGCAAGTCTCAAGCAGGTTAATAGGAAAAAATACACATCCAAATGTTCTGTTTCTTCATCTGGGTGATGATTAACTAGGTATTTTTATTTTATGAATATTCATTGAGCTGTATACATATGTTTTATGCACTTTCCGTATGTTTATTCTAACTCAGCAAATTTACTTAAAAAACCACACTTTTTATTAATCATCAATTGCTACACATAAATTACCCAAAACTCAGGGGCTTAAAGTAATAAACACTTATTACCTCAGTTTTTGTAGGCCAGGAATCAGGAGTGGCTTAGCTGGGTAGGTCTAGTGTGGGGTCAGTTGTGAAGCTGCATTCATCTGAAGGCTGGACTGGGACCGGAGGATCTGTTTGCAAGATGACTTGTGGGGCTATTGAATGGAAGCCCCTGTGCCTTGCCACATGGATTTCTTCATCGGCCCGAGTGTTCTCAAGACATGGCTGGTGGCTTTCCCAGAGTGGCAATACAAGAGAGAAAGCAGGAAGGAGTGTTGGGCTTCAGGTCTTATGATCTGGTCTTGGAAGTGATATTCTGCCACATTCTGTTTGTTAGAAGCAAGTCACTACACCCAGCTCACACTTAAAGGAGAAGAAATACGTTCCACTTCCTGAAGGGGGGACCATCTAAGAATCTGTGGACTTCTTTTAAAACTACCACATATGTAATCACATTGTAATAACATTAAAGAGCACAAAGACCAAGAAAATATCTTAAAATCGGGGGAGAAAAGACATACTACGTTTCAAGGAGCAACACAGCAGCAGATGTCTCAGCTATAACCAGTGTTAACAGGAATGAGAGAAAATTGTCATCCTAGAATTGCATACTCAGAGAAACGATGAAACGTGGTGTTTGTTCTTTATAGAGATGGGGTCTCACTATGTTGCCCAGGGTAATCTTGAACTCCTGAGCTCAAGTGATCTGCCTACCTCGGCCTCCCAAAGTGCTGGGATTACAGGCATGAGCCACTGTGCCGGACCTAAGATGTTTTTAGACCCACAAAGTCAGGGATTCTGTCACCAGCAGACTCGCACTAAACGAAAATCTATTTTGGGGTAATGAAAATGTTCTAAAAGTGATTGTGGCTGCACAAGTCTGTGAATATGATGAATATGCCAAGGGCCATTGAATCGTACCCTTTAGTAGGCGAACTGTATATGTATAAAGCTTTTTTTTTTTTTTTCAAAAGCATTCTCGGCCGGGCGTGGTGGCTCACGCCTGTAATCCAAGCACTTTGGAGGCCAAGGCGGGCGGATCACCTGAGGTCGAGAGTTCAAGACCAGCCTGACCAACATGGTGACACCCCATCTTTAAAAAAAAAAAAAAAAAAAAACATTGAAAAAAAATCATAAAGGATATTTTCAGACTGAAGGTCACAATCCCAGATGGAAAGTCCAGAGAAAAAAGTATAAATGTAAATGAGCACTGACCTTATGAAACAAAAATGTGTTGTGAGGCAAAGCAAGGGCTGTTTAGAATACATAACAGTGGTGTATAAGTTCACAGGTAGGAGGTGGTTAGGGTTACAGTCCTTGAACAAGCTCACTCAGGAAGAGGGATAAGACTGGGAAACAGGTTGATGTTTCTAGGGTAGCCTGAAAAGAGTAGAAACAGAGCGTACTACTTTTAGGGGAGGTGAGAAAAAAAGAACAGAATGAGAAAAAAGTAACTATCCAAAGGAAAGCAGAGAGAAAAGGTAGATTGAGTAGTTGAATCCAGATATATCAGTAATGGCAAGGTATTGGACTGCTTTTCTTTCTTTCTTTCTTTTTTTTCTTTAAACTCAAGTTGCTGGGTTTTTAAAAAACCTAAAGCCAACCGGGTGCAGTGGCTCATGCCTGTAATCCCAGCACTTAGGGAGGGTGAGTTTGCTTGAGTCTCAGGCAGATTGCTTGAGTCCAGGAGTTCAAGACCAGCCTGGGCAACATGGTGAAACCCTGTCTTCTACAAAAAAACGAATTAGTCAGGTGCGGTGGTGCGTGTCTGTAGTCCCAGCTACTTGGGAGGCTGGGGTGGGAAATGGGCCTGGGAGGTGGAGGTTGCAGTGAACCTTGCTCATACCACCGTGCTCCAGCCTGGGCAACAGAGTGAGACCCCACCTCAGAAGTTAATAGAAAGATGAATGGGGCTAGAAAAGCTCTGTCAAGCACAGGATCAGCCAAGAAAGTGGAGGTGGTGGGAGTGATGCCAGGCAGGGGAGAGTTTCAGAGGTGTCATTAGCAGATACATCGGCTTGCTGTGGAGCAGTGAGACCTCCCACCCACAGCAGTGGGAGTGTGAAATGTGTAACCACGTTGGAAAAGTTGAACTCGTGCACGCTGGGACCCATCAGTTCTACTCTTAGTCCCCTCGAGAACTGTTGCGCATGTACACTAGGAGGCAGGGAGAGAAATGCTTGTAGAAGCATTGTTTGTGATAGTATGGGCACGTGTCCACACACAAAGACAACACCAAATCAAAGCCAGAATGTGGTAATAGGTAAGTTGTCATTCTTACAGTGCAGTCTTCCATAGCTGTGAGAAGAGCTACAGCCATGTGCAACAAATGGATAGATGTTAAAAGAAGCGAGTCACGGAAGAAATAGAGTATGAGCCATTTGTGTGACATTCTGAACAGGCAGAGTGAGACAGTGTAAGGACACACAGGTGGTAGGGCCAGGGCAGAAGAGCAAGGTGGTGATCGTCAACTTCAGCCTTGTAGTTAGCTCTGGAGAGGGGCCCTTTGAGATAATGACTGTGTTTTCTTGGCTTGAGTGAAGGGAGTTTATTCTCTAGACATACTCATTTTCGTACACTTTGGTGTATATGCTGTATTTCAACACACAGGTTTATTTTTATTTATTTTTTCGAGTTGGATTCTCTGACACCCAGGCTGGAGTGCAGTGGTGCGATCTCAGCTCACTGCAACCTCTGCCTCCCAGGCTCAAGCAGTTCTCCAGTGTCAGCCTCTTGAGTAGCTGGGACTACAGGTGTGTTTCACCATGCCTGGCTAATTCTTTTGTATTTTTAGTTTTGCCATTTTGGCCAGGCTACTCTTGAACTGACTTCAAGCAATCCTCCTGCCTCAACCTCCCAAAGTACTGGGATTATAGGCATGAGCCACTGCACCAGCATATATAGATATTTTTAAGAGCAGTTTTACTACATCTGCAGTTTCACTACAGTGGTCTAGATGAGAACATTGAAGCTAAAGGGGAAAAAAAAAGTCACACAAGCTACATGTTAAAATGTTAAAAGGTTACCTGTAAAGAAATTAGTTTAACTTTTCATCAACAAAAGATACCAGAAGATAAAGTTTTCCTAAGTGCTGAGAAAACCAGTATCAAGTCTGCTCAGTTATCGTAAGTAGGGGCATGAAGACGTTTCCAAGCTTATATCAGTAAGTGTTTACCATGCACTGATCTTTGCTGAAAGAACTAAAGGATGGGATGCTGAGGAAGAACCAGTCTGGGAGTGGGGAGTGGATATGGTAATCAGGACTGTGTTTGGCAGCCACCCACCACCAGGCTTCAGCAAGGAGGGGTTTTATTCTTTTAAGTCCAAGGTGGTACCGTGGCTCCCTGAGGCCACCAGGGATGTGAATCCCTTCTCCCCAGTTGCCATCCTCACCTCCCCCATGAGGGCTTCTGCTCCATCACAGATTTGAGGTACTGGCAGGAGAAGGGCAAAGGGCAGGCCAGCCGAGGAAACCCTGGCTCCCACCCTGTCCACAGGCCTGCCTTCACTTTGCATTGGCCATGACTCTGTCCGCAGTCGGGGAAGGCATGGAGGGATATGGGTGTTTTAAGGTGGGCACTTTGCCAATGAGTTGAGACTGTCTGAGGAAGGTAAATGATCCTGGGAAGGCAGCCAGCAGTGAGCAGGGTGCAGGGAAGAGCGGTGTGCAGAGACTGGCAAACGTTGGAAAGATGGATACCATTGATGAGCCTCTAGGAAGACTTGACACAAAAGAGAAGACACAAATGATGAATATCAGAAATGAAATAAGGGGATCGTACTCCACAGACATCAGGACAGGAAGAGGGCACTGTAAATAACTATCCACGTAAATTCCACAGGTTGTTCAAAGGGACCAGTTTTTTGAAAAGCACATCTCAGCCAAGATGAAATAGATAATTTAAATAGCTCTGTAACTATTAAGGAAACTGAATTTATTATTTTAAAGCCCTGAAAAACCTCTAAGGCCAGGTGTTTCATTGGAGAATTGATAGGTTTAATATAACTCTTACCAAAAGCCCAACGAGATTTTTTTCTGGATATAGACAAGATTATTCTAAAATGTATTTGGAAAGGCAAAGGAACCAGAACAGCGAAACAATTTTTAACTAGAAGAAAAAAGCAGAAGGAATACTACTCATTTCACTACCCATTGTGGGTTTATTTTACAGTGATAGCAGTCAAGATTAACGTCAGCAGAAAAAGAGGCAGGATTAGCGAGACAGAATACACAGGCACAGCCAACTTTTTTTTTTTGGAGGCATGGTCTCACTCTATCCAGGCTGGAGTGCAGTGGGAAGATCTCAGCTCTCTGCAGCCTCAACCTCCCAGACTCAAGTGATCCTCCCACTTCAGCCTCCCGAGTAGCTGGGACTACAGGTGCACACCATCATGCCTGGCTAATTTTTATATTTTTTGTAGAGACGAGATTTCGCTTTGTTGCCCAGGCTAACTGATTTTTGACAAAGGTGCAAAATCAATTGAATGGAGAAAGGACAGTCTTCAACAAATGGTGCTGGAGCAATGGGAAATTCATATGCAAAACAAAACAAACCCAAACCTCAGCTCTTCCACAAAATTAACTCAAACTGTACCATGGATTTAAATGTAAAATAGAAAGCTATGACATTTTAGAAGTAATCAAGAAAACCTTCAGGACCCACAGCTCGGTCAAGAGTTCTTAGACCTGAGATCAAAAGCATAATCCATCAAGAAAAAAGTTGATACATTTAACTTAAAAGTTTTTGCTCCAACAAAGACCCTGTTAAGAAAATGAAAAGCTGCAAACAGAATATTTGCAAACCAAATATCTGATAAAGGACTCATAACTTGAATATATAAAGAACTCCCAAAACTCAACGGTAAGAAAAAAAAATAGAAAGTGGGCAAAAAACGTAAGTATTTCACTGAAGAGGATATACAGATGGCAAATGAGTACATGAAAGATACTCAACACCGTGAGCCGCTAAGGAAATGCAAAGATTACAGTGTCTTTACACATTTATTTGAACAAATAAAAATAGTGATAAACGCTGACAACAAAGTGGGAAAATTGAATCTCATACATGAGAATCAGTTGGGAATGTAAAATGGAACAGCCACTCTGGAAAAGAGTTCGGCCATTTCTTTAAAAACTTTACACACACTTATATAGCTCATCAGTCGTGTTCCCGGGCGTTTATCCCAGAGAAATAACAAATGTTTACACAAAAACGCATATACAGATGTTCGTAGCAGCTTTATTTGTAGGTTGCCAAAAGCTAGGGAAATGTCTTTTCAGTAGGGGACAGGTTAACCTGTGGTACATCCATACCGTGGAATACAACTCAGCTATAAAATAGGACTAAGTACTGATGATGCCTGCCACAGCTTGGATAGATCTCAACGGTGTTATGGTGAGTGAAAACAATAGGTATCAAATGGTCACATACTGTATGGTTCCACTTCTGTAACATTCTTACAGTGACACAGTTACAGAGATGGGGGAAAGATTAGTGGTTGCCAGGGGTTAGCGATGGTGGGGACAGGTGACTCTAAAGGGGGTGGCTCCAAGGAGCTCTCTGGAATGGTTGTGATGGAATAGTTCTGTGTATCTTGATTGTGGTGTTGGTTACCTGTATCTACGTACCTGATGAAATGGGATAGAACTGTACACTGCACCAATGTCCGATTCCTGGTTTCAATATTGTACTACAGCCATAGAAGCTATAACCAGGCGGAAGCTGGGTGAATCGTACACAAGACCTCTCTGTGCTTTTAAACTTCCTATTGGCCGGGTGTGGTGGCTCATGCCTGTAATCCTAGCACTTTGGGAGGCCGAGGTGGGTGGATCACCTGAGGTCAGGAGTTCAAGACTAGCCTGGCCAACATGGTGAAACCCCGTCTCTACTAAAAATACAAAAATTAGCTAGGCATGGTGGCGCACGCCTGTAATCTCAGCTTTTTGGGAGGCTGAGACAGGAGAATCACTTTACTCCAGAGGTAGAGGTTGCAGGGAGGTGAGATGGCGCCACTGCACTCCAGTCTGGGTGACAGAGTAAGACGCTATCAAACAAAACCAAACTTCTTATGAATCTGTATTTCAAAATAAAACGGTTTAAAAATACAGGTGGTGAGCAAAGAAACTGGTAAAACATGTTATAAAATGTGTGTTTTTTAAAAGTATGCTTTCTGCGTTTAAAAAACAAACATTCTGGGGTCTGGACCACAGTATTGGGGAAGACCGGGTAGTTCAGAATTAGTCTCAGTGATTCATAATCCCCTGAGAATTTGGTAAAGAAAAAAAGTCTCAGCCCTGGCCTTGGTTGGAGGGCTAGGTGGGGAGGGCACCCTGATGCCCTGGCAGCCCCTTTGTCTCAAGCCCTTCAGGTTTTAAGATGGGCCAGCGAGGGCCAGGGGCCAGTGAGGGCCAAGGGCCAGTGCCCATCACAGTGGATGGAGTCCCGGTGTACCTGCCACTGCCTTGCCCATCACTGCCCAGGCACTTCTCCAGGACAGCCCTAACCAATCTCGCAGTGTTCAGGTCCCTCCAGCTTGGGGTTCTCTAGGACATCTGGCCTCTTTATCTTGGGAGATGTGTCAGGCCTGGGGTGTTCCACAGCAGCATGATGCCCCTTCCCCAGAAGAGGACAGGAGAATAAGGCCTGCTGACCCAGAGACTCAGGTGGGGGGGCCTCTGAGTTCTCTCTTGCTGGGAGGAAGTCCCACCTGGGCTTGCAGAGCCAGGGGCCAGGCAGGCCACCAGCCAGGACAGGGCCTTGTAACCAGAGTGAGGAACTATGGGCTTGGGATCAGAGATAGGCACAACCCTGAAGTCAAAAGGGAAAACTACTTTCCAGCCTCAATCCCAAGCCCATCACTCACAGTCTTTGAGGCTTCAACATGTGAGATACGTGCTCACTTTCAGGCAGCCTCTCCATGGGTTTCTGAGCCAGGCCCAGGGCTTGCTACAGTACTGCCCACCCTCCAGGAGCCCAGGGAGTCGGCCATTAGTTCAGGGTGCTTCCCGGGGGACCCACATCACACTTGGGTACGGCACCTGGGGGATGCAGCTGTGACGATGGCTCTGCCTTTGAGGACTTGACCTTCCAGGTGGTCTCCATATCTGTGCTGGGAGCCAAGCCCCTTCCCTCAGAGCAGTCTGAAAGGCCTTGCTTCCCCAGAACCATCTGGCTGAGAACCACGTGGAGCCCTTGAGGGTCCACCCAGCCAAGAGGAGCGGATGAGCAGCTCCATGCGGTGATGACTTTAATTTCCCCAGTGTCCTCCCATGGCCACTGGGGGGGGCAGCAGGAGATACCCGATGGGGTCCCTGATGGGGCGCGTTGGTTGACACAGCCCCTGCCAGCAGCGGATCTTCTGTAAAGCAGGTCACCCCACCGCATGATGCATTCCTGTTCTTTCCTGTGAGGTCTATGTCATTTGTAAGTGACTGCTCATCAGAGACAATTCAGAGTGGTACCAGTCAGCCTGAGACCCAGAACAGTGGGGGCCGCGTCCTGAGAGAGAAGATTCCAGGCACTGCCGGGTGTGTGAGGTCTGGGTGGGTATCTCAAGTGTCTGCCCAGCCCTGCCAAGTCACCACAGCCTCTCCCCGTCTTGGACTGTGAGTGTGTCTGCATGTGCAGGGTGTGTGTATGGGCAGAATGCCTAGAGCCTGGCTGGGAAAGGGCACCCCTGGAGGGTCAGATCCCATTGGCCTCTGGGCCAGGCCTGAGCTGGCATCCCCTGAACCTCCTGAACTGCTGCTTGGAGCCAAGCAAGCTCTCAAGATGCCCAGTGTTGACCCAGGGACCATCCATCCAGGTGGTGGGGGCCTGCATGGGTAGCCGTGGGCACCCCACAGAGTGACGGGGTGCTGCTGCACGCAGGGGCTCCTTTCTTCCTGGGCTCTGGCCTCCGCTCTGGCAGCTGTGAGCTGGGCAGGGGTGTCTGGGCTGGGTTTCCCAGCCAGCCTGCCCCTTCTGTATGTATTTACTGGTTTTCTTTAAATGTTCCCATTACTCAGGCCTCCAGTGGGCACTGAGACAGAAATAAATCCCGCAAGGTGGCCCAGCCAGAAGCCGGGAATCCAATTCCCCCTCAAAGGCCGGAAGAGGCCCCTTGCAGAGCGTGCCAGCCCGCTGTGGCCCACACACTCCACACAGCCACAAATATGTCCACTCCTCTGCACACACACGTGCACACTCATACCTTTACACACTTATTCCCCCACGCAGACTCTTCACACATGCACGCACACACTCAGATCTGCCTCATACGCAGACTTGCTGTGCACATGCACACACACATGCACACACATGCGCCCATACCCCACTCATGCACACATTCCCTGACAGCCAGTCTCACAGTTGTGACCACACTGGGTTCGCACACTCAGCCATCCTCAAGACACTGGTGGGCGAGACAAGCGGGCGAGGCTGTGGAGGGGCGCAGAGGAGGCCAGCCCCGTGCAGCTCGGGAGGAGCGTGGCCTCATGGGAACGCAGGCCCAGGGCTGCCAGGGCTTCTGAATTTTTAAGAGAAGTTGGAAAGCTGAATTTTTATGTGAAATATCCTGATTTTTAAATGTTGGCTCAAGATGTTGAAAATACTGTGAGTGCCAAACCAAACATTCTGTGAGCCAAATTCCACCCACAGGCGGCGTTCTCAGACCACAAGTCCACACACACACACAAATAGACACACACACACACAAATACACAGACACACACAAATAGACACAAATACACAGACATACACACAAATTCCACCCACAGGCGGCGTCCTCAGACCACAAGTCCACACACACACACAGACACACACACACATACACAAATACACACATACAAATAGACACAAATATACACAGACATACATACAGACACACATACACATACTAATACACAGACGTACACACAAATTCCACCCACAGGCGGCATTCTCAGATCACAAGTCCACACACACACACAAATAGACACAAATACACATACACAGACATACGCACAAATTCCATCCACAGGCGGCGTTCTCAGACCACAAGTCCACACACACACACACATAGACACACACACACACATACACAAATACACACATACAAATAGACACAAATACACATACACAGACATACACACAAATTCCACCCACAGGTGGCATTCTAGACCACAAGTCCACACACACACACACAAATACACACACACATACACAAATACACACACACATACAAATAGACACAAATACACAGAGACATACACATAAATTCCACCCACAGGCAGCGTTCTCAGACCACAAGTCCACACACACACACACACACACACACACACACAAATACACAGACACAAATAGACATGAATACACATACACAGACATACACACAAATTCCACCCACAGGCGGCGTTCTCAGACCACAAGTCCACACACACACACACACACACACACACAAAAATACACAGACACATACAAATAGACACAAATACACATACACAGACATACACACAAATTCCACCCACAGGCAGCGTTCTCAGACCACAAGTCCACACACACACACAAATAGACACACACACATACACAAATGCACAGACACAAATAGAAACAAATACACAGAGACATACACACAGACACACACATACACATACTAATACACAGATGTACACAAATATACAGACAGATATACACAAATATACACACACATACACACAAATACACTCATTTAAATACACACAGACATACACCAACAGCGAAACATAGACGCACCCACATACACAGACATAACAGACACACATATACAAATAGACGTACACACACAAATAGACATGCATACACAGAAATACACAAATATACAAATAGACACATACAAAAATATACACAGACTGGTGCACACACATACAATCACACACAGACATGCCAGAAGAGACAGACACATACAAATGGACATACAGGCATATCCAGACACACACACATAGAAACACACATGGCCACACAAGCACACAAACAGAAGCACAGACACACAGATGGGCACATTGACAGACACTCTGTACACAAATATGAAGAAATACATAGCGCCCACATACGAACGCTCGCACATGGAGAATGACACCCAATGTGCCCCCCCTCTCTTGCTGATGTATGGACATGAGTTTGTTGAGGACAAGTAGTCTGACTGCAGCCTCAAGGCAAGGGCCAGTGTGTGGTCCATGCCAGGCTGCCCCTGCCTGTTAAAAATGCTGGAGCAAGAGAATCCACCCTCACCTGGCCTCCACTGCCTGCTTGCCCATGGCACTGAAGAGTGAGGGAACCAGTCAGGGGGGAGGTCCTGAGGGAAGGATAGGGGTCCTGTCCCTGCCGTTGTCCAGGCCTGGGAGCCTGTTGCGGAGCAAAGTGGGATCCTGAACCCATCCTGAACCAGTGAGGAGAAGCTGAGGCTCAGAGAGGGAAGGTGGCTTGCCCAGTGCCACACAGCACACACTTGGAGCCAGCCAGGGTTCAGGCCCCTGCCCAGCTTTGGAGTCCCTTCCTCCTCTATCCCTCCCAGCCAGGGGGACCAGTCCCTCAGGCAAGGTTTGTTTCAGTTGGCCATGGCGGCCTCGGGGGTGGGATCATTCTCTTGGCATTGGCTGAGGAGGCACCAGGGGCAGGGAGCTGCACCCCCCTCACCCCAGCCCCCCCACAACGGGCCCCCACAGCCAGACGGCTCTTCCAGCAATCCACACAGAGGCAGTGCACTCTCAGATCCCCAGGATAGGTCCACGTCCCGTCAGACCCCCAGAGCAGGGCTGGGTCCTCGCAGACCCCAGGGAGGGAGGGGCAGGGTCATGTCCCTCTTGAACCTCCAGAGAACTCAGCCCCCTTTCCTGTCTGTCCACCCTCCCTCTGGCCACCTCCTAGGGTGAAGGCTGAAGAATGTGGACCCTCACAGCCTGCCCACTCCAGGCACGTGGTGCCCAGCTCAGTCCTTGCTCTTGACAGGGGCTGGCAGATGGGGGGTGGCAGAGCTTGCCCCTATTCTAAGCTGGAAGCTTTGCACCCACTAGCTTCCCCTTGAGGCTGGGCCTGTGTTCCAGGGCTAGAACAGCGCCCCCAGGAGGTCCATTCCTTCCAAGGGGCTTCAGTGATCCTTCTGGCAGCCTGGGCTGAGGGGAGACAGGCCATCAAGGGGTGGGGCCGTACACGAGCTCAAGACAGGTGGAACAGGACCTGGCCACCGTACTGGCCTGCCCTCAAGAGTCTGGGGCAGCCTGAGAGGTGACGGATCCCATAGCCAAGGAGGCTGAGGAGTTGGGGTCTCTAGGTGCCCTCCTCCCTGCTGACCGCCTAGCCCAGCTCTGCTGATGTTTACGTATTCCCTGTGGCTTGGCTTTGCTGTGGGGCCTTGAAGGGAGAAGTGACCACCTGGATCCAGCCCCTGCTCAAGGCAAACAGGGTCCTGCCTGCCTGCCAGGCCTGCTGAGCGCTCCACTTCTGCTGCCAATACCTGGATGGCCCAGGTGGGGCTTGGAGGCCTCTGTGAATGGAGGCCAGCCCTGGCCCGGAGGCTCCTAGCCTAAGCGGGGGAGATCTGTTCTTGGCCTAGGGGACTTGGACTTGAGGTGAGAGGTCCAGTCCTGTCCTGGACATACGGACGGAGGGGAAAATGGTGTCCAGTCCAAAGATGGAGGCCTGGCACTGTCCTGGGTGCAGATATCCTCGGGGGGAGGGCAGTCCTCCTCTAGGAAGCAACCAGCTGGTGTGGGAGGCCTGGCCCTGGCCTGGGGACACCAAACCTGAGATGGGAGTACCCAGCACGTCCTGGGAGCATTAGTTCAAAAGGGAAGGACAGCTCTGTCTGGAGGGGGAGTTCCATCGAAAGGGAAGGTGGTGACCAGTCTAATGGGGGAGATAGCCCTGTCCTTCAGGTTACCCAGTAGGACAGAGGATAGGCGCACCTCTGCCCTGGGGGAGCACTCCATCTGAGACAGAGGCTTGGCCCTGACCTTGGGGTACTCAGGCTGAGTGGGGGAGACAGCCCTGTCCTGGGATGTGGGTGGGGGATCAGGGGTCCCTGGTTGTAGGAAGAGGCCAAACCCTGTCCTAGAGGGAATCCAGTCTGAGAGGAGAGCCCACCTCCACCTGGGGGGCACCCAGACTGAGAGGGGAAGCCACAGCCCTGTGGGGGGGGGTGCCCAGTCTGAATGCTTGCGGGTCAGTGGGGCATTGGCAGAAACCTCCTGTTCAGACCTTGGAGAGTGGTATGGGACATCCCTGGGGAGGAGGTTGGGGGTCCGCCCTGCTGAGGTCTCCTTCCCCCAGCCAGCACCTCATGCAGGGTCCTTCCTGACAACAGCCCCTCCCTCTCCCTGTCACCATCTCCCTGCCAAGCCACCTCTTCCCCAACCCCTGTGCAGCCTCCTCTGGTCTCCACATGGATGTGGGGACTTTTAAAAACATTCAGACTTTGTTGCTCTCCCTCTTGAACTTCCAGTGGCTCCCAGCCTGGCTCAGCAGCCCTTCCAGACTGGCCTATGCCCCCTTCAGCCGTTGCATGGAGCTCCACAGGTACACCAGGCCCTTGGACAGCTGCTGGCCCTGTCCGTCATCTGGAAGGGCAGGGAGGGCTGGGCCTGAGGCTGCTCGGCGTGTGCCCACGCCACCCAATGCCCACCTGCGTTTTTTGTCTTGGCTTCCTGACCCCTCCCCTATTCCCCATAGGGTGTGTGGGGGCTGCTGGAGATGGGGTGCACTGCTGGATGGTGAGTCCATGGAGAAGAGCAAGGTGGGCTGAGTGGGAAATGGGAAGGCAGGGCCGTCTTCAGGCTGGAGCAAGAGCAAGAAGCCTGGGGCGGGCACACCCTAGGGTCAGTCCTCAGGGGTTGGGCCAAGGGGCTCTGTGCCACTCTGGGGCCACGAATGGCCGAAGTGGGAGAGGGGGGGTAAGGTGGTAAGTGGGTATCAGATGAGGACACTTAGTGACTGTCCCAGATGAAGAGTAAGTGGGTGTGTCCAATTTTGTAGGTCCCTGCCCAGCCAGCCCTCTGGGCTCGGACGCCTGGCTCCCCACAAGTCCTGAGCCAGAGCGGGGACCCAGCCCACCCTTCACCTGCTGGCCCTGGTGCTGGCCCTGGTGCTCCTCCTGCAACCTCAGTCACTGAGGCACGTCAGGTCGAGAGTGGATGCTGAGGCTCCCGCATGGAGGGTTCCCTGAGCGGCCCCGGGACAGCCAGGAAGGGTCCACTCCGTGGCAGGGCAGCAGGCCTGGGGGTGTGGCCAGGAACCTGAGGGATCTGCCAACAGCCCTGGGTGGCCAGCAGGCAGAAGAGTTGGCCTAGGGGAGCCTGGGTCCCCATGGGGTCTAGGTTCGAGTATGGAGAGCAGCTCCACAGCTGGCAGCCATGATGGAGGGGGAGGCTGAGGTCGGATATTCCCACAGGAGTCCACTTGGCTGCTGTGTTTCCCCTGCAGATTTCAGCCTCTCTGGGCCCTTTCTGCTGGATGATGCCACAGGCCCCAGAGCCCTCCCCCTCCTGAAGTGAGACCTGAGGATTCCTCCATGACTCATGGCCCTCCCCCCTGCCCCCTCAGCTTCCCCTGGCTCCCAGCCCCACCCCCCTTGGAGTGAGTCCCCAGTTTGGGCCACAGGAAGCCACACACCGCTTCCTTTTCCTTTTTCTTTTTTTTTCTTCTGTTTTTTCTCTCGGCCCCAGCCCTGAGTGGGCAACCATCCAACCACCCATCTTTTGGTCCATCTGTCCATCCACCATGGCAGCAGGCCCCACCCCTGGGCCTGGTCACATGACTGTCTCCCACTCTTCTTGCAGCAGGGCAGGTGGCCGCTCAGGCCCAGAGGCGTCCTCGTCCAGGCCTGAGCAGGAGCCATTGAGGAACCCATCGTCCTTGGGAGCAGCCACAGCAGGTGGTGTGGTCTCGAGGGCCTCCAGAGCTGGGGCCCCTGGCTTGGCGTGGCCAGGCAGCTGAGTATGGCCATTGGTGGTGGCAGCGGGCAGCAGGCGGGGGCTGAGGGGCAGGCCGAGTCCCACACGGGGGCCGACGTTGGTCACACTTGTGTGGGACACCATGGGGCCGTAGCTGTAGCTGCTGCTCCCGCTGCGTGCCTTGCGCTTGAAGTCCAGTGCCAGTGTCCAGCGGCTCCAAGATTTCTTGATCTCAGCTTGTACCTTGGGGCGGTAGGGACGCAGCAGTCAGGTGTGTCTCCCAACCCCAGCGATGCCCCATCCGTGCCCCTGAGCACCCAGCACGGAATGAAAACGGGAATAGGGGACTCCTGGGAAACTCTAAGGCCAAGTGAAATCCCATCTTCAGAACAGGGTGCTTGGCTGCAAGCAACTGTCACATCCAGAAACTACGAGACTCAAATTGCCCCCAAAGGTGACTGAGTCCTCCAATCTGGGTCACAGAGATCTCAATCATGGGGCTGGGAAGACACTTGGCTATGCCAGTGACTGAAAAGTCCCCGAATCCTAGCACATCCTTAGCTGCACCATCTGGGAAGACTTCTCTGCTTTCAGCATGTCCTCAGGGGTGTTCTTGGAGGAAGGAAGAAATGGCAGGGTGGAAGAATGGAGGGGACGGGCCTTGAGGAGGCCTCTGGGACATCTGCCCCACCCTGCCCTGCGCCAACACTGTCTCCTGCTTACCTCGCCGTTGCAGAAACAGTATATGATGGCGACAAAAATCCCTGTGAAGAGAGGTGGCTGGAATCAGGGCCTGTCCCCAGCGCCCCTCCCACCCTCAGCCAGGCCCGGGCCAGCACTGCGCACCTGGAAGGAGTTGAAGAGCATCTCATAATGCATCTGGACTTGCCAGAGCGTCCCTGAGACCTCGGTGTACGGCGTGGCCATGAAGACGATGTAGTGGACGCCGAAGAGGGGCATGAGCACCAGCGTGGATTTGAGCAGCTTCCTGGGCCGGTGGGGCGGGTGGGTCAGGGCCAAGCCCCTTCCCCTTCAACGAGCACCGTGCCACCCCCTTCCCTGCCAGCCCCAGGCTCCGGAAGCACAACGAGCCCAGGACTCCGGTCACCATGGGAGGACAGCACAGTTCACCTGCTGGCTGCTGTTCCAGCCAAGTGCTAATAGGGCCCCTTGTCCTCAGCGGTGTCCCAGAGTGGACCTCAAATGACAGTCCCCCAGGTCCCGGGCCCTTCGCACCTGCCGAGCCCTCAGCTGGCACGCACTCCCCTCCATGGCTGTACCTCACTATCCCATGGCCCACTCCTCAGGTTTCAGCTGAGCTGCAACCTTCCTGGGCCACCCACCCTCTACCTGCTCCTGCTCCTCAGACTCCCCCACAACCAACTCTATGAGATGTTCAAGTTCGTCCCATCCTTGCAGACTCTAGTGCAGGGCCTGGTACCAAGTGGGAGACAGGCTGGCTTTGGGGTACCCCTAGGGCCTCCCATCACTGCTGGGCAGGCCAGGGCCAGCCAGGTGAGTGGGGACAGCCAGAGAGTCAGACACTGGGTCCTTCCCTTGCCCCAGGCTCGTTCCCTTGCCCCAGGCCTGTCCTTCCTGGGGTACATGGTACCGGGACTCAGTGACCCCTAAGGAGCCAGGGCATGGCAGGCAGGGGGGTGCTCACCGGTACTGCTGCCGCGTGTCACACCGGCCGGCGTTGGTCTCCCGCAGCTTGGTGGCAAGCACCCGGACGATATTGATGAAGAGGATGAAGTTGAGCTGTGGGAGTGAGGGGGCTGTGTCTGGAGGCTGCACCCCAGCAGGGCGGGGCAAGGCCTGGTGGCCATGGCCACAGGCTCTACTCTGTCACTGCATCTCTGGGCCCTTGGTTTTCCTTTCTGGGCTGGAGTGTGGATCGGCTGGTCCTCTGGCCTCTGTGGCTCTGACACTGGGGTCCAGGGAAGCCTCCTAGGTCACTGTCAGGGGCTGGTCCCTGGGGCCCAGGCCACATCCCCACCCACCCCTGTGGCCAGCAGCCTCCCCCTCACCCCACTCACCACAATGGAGGCAAGGATGGGCACCTGGATGATCCACTTTTTGTTCCCGGAGCTCAAGTCCCAGCACCTGGGGGAGGTTGAGGCGTTAGCTCCCATTCCGCCCGTTCCCATCCTAAGCCTGCCCACAAAGGCCCAGAGTTGATCTGGTCTGACATTAGCTGTTGAGGACACAGGGCAGGGGGGGTTGGGTGTGGCCAGGCCGGAGGCTGCCCTCACAGGCCTCTTTGGAATTAGCCTCCTGTGACCCTGAGGGGGGCCCTGGCTGGAGGCTGGACTGAGAACTCCTGAGGCTGGGCCATTTGAGGCCAGGGTACAGGAGGCCCTCTCACATGCTTCCTGGAAGAAAGGGACCCAGGGGGCTTCTTGCCTGGGCCCCTTCTCCACCTGGACCTACCCGGTGTTGGCCAGGGTAGCTCTGACACTGACCCACACAGCCACGAAGACAGCGGGCAGACCTGCGGGCACAGAGGGGGACAGTGTGCGGGGCTGTGGCTGCTGTCCACAAGGTCACCCTCCCTCATCCTTTATGACGCCCAGCTTACCCCACCATTGCCCTGACCCCCTCACCCTGGGCACCTGGGCCACTTGGGGGACAGAGCCACCCTCTGGAGTGTGCTGCCCTAACAGCCTCTCCTTGGGGCTCCAGCCTTGAAAACCCAGCTCAGCCTCTGTCCCCATTGGCTCCGTGTCATATGCACACAGGTGGGGTACACAGTGTAATATAATAATAAGGTATCACTAACTGACCCATGCCCTGTCCACTGCCCCTGCAGAGGGCGCTGCTTTGGACTTGCAGCTCCCACGGAGAGGGGCCTATTATCTGCATTATTTGTGCCCCAGCACAGCGCCCCACTACCTGGTTTGAAAGGTCCTAGCCCTCATGGATGAGACTGGATGGGGTGAGAGGTTTTGTCCCAAGCAGAGGCCACAGGGAGTCAGTGTGTCCTGGCCTGTGCCACCTCAAGGGGCACATGGTATCTCTGAGTGAGCTGTGCCTCTGGGAAGGGAGCCCCAGGTCCTCCCCACCACACACCACCAACTTGATTCTAGGCCTGGTGCACCCTTGGAGGGACAGGGTGTGACCTGGATTTATGGTAGGAAGAAGAGCTGTGACACTCCTGTGCCCCCAGGTTCTATGCACTCCCAATCTGCATGTCTCCAGCCCACTCAGACACCTCCTAGCCTCAGAGCCTGCATTAGTTTCTGGGACTGGGCCCAGGTCTCCCCAACTCTGGGGCTTGTCATGGTGAGGTCAGGGTCAGGATGTGTGCCAAGGGGCAGGGAGGCAGAGGCTGTGGCCTCTGGGTGCTGAGTGCGGAGAGGGCTCCAGCCACCCGGCCCACCCCTCTGCAGTCTGGCCAGTTGCCCCGGAGCCCAGCCAAGCTCTGCAGCTGCCAACAATAATGGACAATTATCGGTAACTGGATCCCAGAGCCAGTGGGGGGCTGGGAGGAGTGCTCGGCTCCAGCAACCCATTCTGCAGAGGTGCTGTGAAGCCCAGGTGATGCTGAGGGGCCGGGCCCACGGCTCTGGGTCATGGACCCCGCAGACCTGCTGAGGCTGGCAATGGTGTGGGCAGCCCCCACCCCATCCCATCAAGGCAACTGGTGGGGTAACAGATGCTGGCCTAGTCCATGAGGCTCAGGGTAGAGGAAGGGTCTCAGATCCCAATTCCAGCCCCAGGCTGACCTCTGACCCAATATCCTACTCTGATCCTGAGCTGAATCTTGGCCTGATGGTCCCTCCTCCCCCTCTCCTGGACTGAGCCTCAACTTCAGGTGAATCTGACTGACTCCAGGTGAACCTGACCGCCTGCAAGCCCTGTTCCCTGAGCCTGGAACGGGGTGAGAGTCACAGAAGGGCGGCAGGCCTCTCTCCTGCGGTTCCACCTGGGGTGGGATGTGCTGTGTGGCGCCTCCCCCCAGGGGCTGCCCTCTCCCTGCCGCCTACGGCCCACTCCTGCCGGTGCCTCACTGCCCGCTGTGCCCGCGTACCCCAGCCGAAGACCGTGAAGCCCCGCAGGTACTTCTTCTCCGAGAAGAAGGCCATGAAGATGAGGCTGTGCAGGTACAGCCCCTCCACCAGAAGCCAGTAGTAGTTGGTGGCCAGGAAGATAAAGGAAGAAGGTCACAGCCACCCTGCAGCCCGCCTAGGAGACCAGCTGGTGTTAGCCAGAGGGCAGGGCCTGCCTCCAGGAAGTCCAGGCTGGGCTGGGGGCTGGGGGCTGGGGCGGTGGGAGGGGGACAAGGGGTGCTGGCCCAGCAGGCCAGGAAGGGGCAGGCTCTGCTGGGGGAGCTCTCTCAGCGGGGTGAGGTTTCAGGGGGCAGGAGGCAAAGTGAAGAGGCAGAGTAGCTGGGGAGACTAGGTTGAGGCAGGAGTCTTGATGGCAGCGCGGGGCGTCTGGGAGATTCGGAGCTCTTGGCAGCAAGGCTGGCGGCAGAGCTGAGGGTCGTGAGGGACTCTGTGAGATGGGTTTGAGTGGCTGAAGCTAGTGGCGCAGGCAGGAGACTGGCAGGGCGAGGGCCCGGCTGGAGGGCAGGGGCGGGGCCCCACGAGGCCAGCGGCGGCACCGGGGGGCGGGCGGGCGGAGCGGGCACTCACGTAGCCGGCAGCGGCGGCGGCGGGCGGCGGGGGCGCCTGGGCGATGGCGCGCAGCTCCTCCTCGGTGAGGCGCTCAGCCTCATCGAGCGTGGCGCCAGTAGAGCACCGCGTCCTTGACGAAGATGCTCACGGCGCGCAGCATGAAGGACAGGAACAGGTGCATGTGGATGTAGTTGCGCGTGCAGTGCAGCCGCCTGCGGGGCGCGCGACATCACCGTGGGTGGGGGCACGGGCACGCGCGGCAGGTGGCCAGGAAGCTGGGCTGTGCGCAGCAGGTAGGGACGCCCGCCAGGGGTGATGGGTGCAGGGAGGGGGTCGCATCAGACCTCGGCCCCCCCGACCACGCCCCACCGCCTCTCGCCCCGCCCCGCCCCGCCCCGCCCACCTAAAGTAGGCCAGGATGAGCACAGCTACGGTGAGGGATGCCAGGGACACGGAGTAGCCCACGGTGTAGATCATGCCCAGACGGTCAAACACCTCCTGTGCGGGGGGGGGGACACAGTCAGATCCCCCAGAGCCAAGGCGAGCATCAGGGTAAGAGTAAGAGTAAGGGTAAGGTTGCTGGAGGGGCCAAGGTTAGGAGTCAGGGCTGGGTCAGGGGTCACCCGTGGGTTGGGGAGTGAATTTATCCCGGTCAGGTTGGTGAGGAGAAAGGCTCTCACCCGTTCACGAGTCTCATTGGTGAGAAATTTGACACACTCGCTGTAGTTGGCCCACGTCCTGTTGTGCCCAGGCACCAGCTCCCAGCTGCCATTGCGGTCACAGCGTCGGTAGGCATGGCCTGCAGGCCCATGGGAGGTCAGGGCAGGTAGGGAGCTCTGGAGCCACTGAAGCCCTGAGCTCCAAGTCTCAGCCTCCCTGTGACCCCCACCCCCTCCTGCAGACCTCACCTTTGTGATTGAAGTCATAAATGTAGTCGGGGCAGGGCACAGCCACCACCTCACCTGGTGCCCCCAGCGGCCAGCACAGGATATGGTCCCATTCAGGGAGGCAGGGGCGCCCTGGGCCCAGAGACAGACAGGGTAGGGGATACCAAGAGAGTGTCAGGGTCATGGTTAGTGACCCAGAGGGATGAACACATCTGCTGTTGTTGGTTCCTACAGGAACAGGTGTGCCCCAGGACAGGAAAATTGAGACTTTGGAGCATTCTGGAGAAAACATATTTCTGTGCCCTGCGTCCATCTGGCCTCATAGAATTTACCACGGACTGTGCAATGCAGGTGCTGGCACTGGCCCATTTTCCAGATGAGCTGACAGAGGCCAAGAGAGGTAGGCGACTTGCTGAGGTCATACAGCACAGGGCCCTGCCCTCTTCAGCTGCTCTTGGAAGCACCTTCCTGGTGTCCCTGAAGAAGGGCAAGTACCCAGACTAACACTCCCTCAGCTGGGAGGCTCCCTGTGTGCCTCTCCCCCTGGGGCCATGAACAGGAGGCAGGAGGCCTGGTTTCTAGTGCCAGCTGGACTCCAAAGAGCTGCTGACCTCACGCAGGTGTCCCAGTCTTTCTATTTCCATTTCCTTATTGGGAAGTTGGGATTAACCACATTGGCCCGTGCTTCTACCACCACCCAGTGCCCGCCCTGAGTACCTGCTGTGAGTCTCCCACGGCCACTGCTCGGGGGGAGATATGATTCCCCAAATCGAAGTGCTCATGGTGGCATTCAAAGCAGGGTGACAACCCACTTTGGAGCCCCAGCCTCACTGCAGGGAGGCTAAGTGATCTTGGAGGGTCCCCAGCCTCTGGATCTTCCACATTCCACTCCCAGCTTGCAGCCCCCTTCTCCCCCTCTGTAGGGCTCTAACCACAGGACTCTCCAGCCACCCTGGAAGGCTGCCTTGATGGCTGGACCCACCCTGGCTTGGTGAAAGGCTCTCTGTCCTGGGCGCCATCTCCCAGCCCCACCCAGCCAGGCCCACAATTCCCTCTGGTCCCCAGGGAGCCACAGGGTGACCACAGCCTCCCAGATGTGGCCCATCTGGAATCCACTGCCCACCCGGCCGGTTCAAACCGGCCCTGTGGCCAAAGCCTGGGCTCTGTGTCTGCCTCTCCTCATTGCCTTCCCTCCTTGTCCCACTGCCTCTGGCCCCACCCTCTGCCACTGCCCTCCTCTCCTGCTCTATTTCTGTGGCCCTCCCCACTATGTGTCCCCATGTGCCTCCTTGGACACAATGAGCCCCAGACTTCAGGGTGTGCCTCCTGGTCCCCTCTGTCTCTGTGACTGTCTCTCCCTGTCTCTCTCTATGTGCCACTATCTCTCTTTGTGTATCTCTCCCTGCCTCTCTGTCCCCCAGGGTTCTCCGTCATCTCTCTTCTCTCCATGGGTGGGGCTGTAGCCCTGGGTCCACTCTTGGTGTGGTTCTGGGTGAGTTCTCTGTTAGTCTCTCTTGAGGCCTGAGCCATCCACTCCCTTCCCACCAGACTTTCTTCTCCCAGTCCCTTGCCTGGGGGATGGGGCTGCAGCCTTTTACTTTCTACAAGAGCCAAGAAGCATGAGCTCACATGACGGGGACAGTGCAGTGGGGTGTGCAGGTCCAAGGCCATGCCAGCTGGATGCACGGGAATAGAGACGTACCTCGGTGCCTGCTGCCAGTGGGTGCCTCCTTGTCCTCCTCAGGTTCGGGGTAGAGCTTCCCAGATGCCTTATCTTTCCTGGGCTTCCCTGATGTGGACGCAGATGTCCATCCCTTGTCTGAGTCCGTTATATCGGCTGGAGAAACCAGGATAGGAATGATGGCTGTCAGCTGTGCTACAACAGGAGACCCAGGGTACTCAGACTCCCCCTTTGTACAATGTGGGGTTGTCTCCTGCCCTGCTGACACCCGGCCTGTTGGGAGATCTGAGATGATGGGTGAGAGGCATTTAACAAAGTGTAAAGTGCTTGCCAGGTAAAGTAATAAGAGGATGTGGAGATTGCCCCCCAGGTTGGAATGGGAGTGAACACCATAGGAGTGCAGTGTCAGCTAGTGGGGGTGGGCACTAAACGTGGGTAAGACGGCAGAGGTGGATCCTCCCACCGAGGACTCAGGGGTGGGGGCCAAGGCCACGCAGCAGTGAAGGCCCGACCAGGGGGCGCATGGTGAAAGCAGACAGAGGGGGTGGAGGTGTCAATGGGCAGATCACACAGCGAAAATGAAGTCTGGTCTGAGTGCTGTGTAGGTAAAGAAGCTGGTGGTGAGAAGACAAGAGCAAGGTGGTACAGTCAAGAGTGGACAGAGAAGTCCACCCATCCCCTGCCCTGGACCTTGAATACGCAGTTCACAGCTTCCACAGCGGCCCTGCCTGGAGTGCAGTGATGTGATCATGAATCACTGCAGCCTCGAACTGCTGTGCTCAATCGATCCTCCCACCTCAGCCTCCCCTGTAGCCAGGACTACAGGTGTGCACCACCACACCTGGCTAATTTTTAAATTTTTTTGTAGAGATGGGGTCTCACTATGTTGCCCAGGCTGAAGAAGTCTTTCTTCTTAGTCACAAAGTCTTCCTTATTTCTGACTTGTATTCCTTCAGCCACAGCCCAAGCTAGGGCCCCCTGGCCCTCCCATGTCGGGTCTGTGGCAACGATGGGAAGCTGAGTCCAGGCAGCCTGGACTGGGACGAGAATGACTGTGTTTATTTTCCTGCCTCCACCCTCGGCCATCAGTGTGGGGGATGTGGGCAGCAAGATGGGATAGAGTAGGAAGACAGAGGCTCCATGGTGGATGGGGAGGGGCAAACAGAGACACCCTCCAGGCTTTCACAACTAAGAAGAGGGGCTGGGTTCAGGACCCGAGTGAGGGGGCCCACCTGACCCCCCCAGATCTCGATGCAACTGGGAGCCACTGCTGGGGCCAGCATGGGTGGGGCTGTGACTGCAGAGACCATGTGAGTCTCTGTGAGTGTGAGCAAAACCCATGTGCCACAGACTGTGTGTGTCATTGTGTGCTTGTGTTCTGGGCATGCACCAGACTTGACCCATGCAGAGCCCTAAGGGTTCGTCAGGGGAGGAGAGCTGCCCCGCCATCAGTCAGCTGGAGTCTGGGCCTCTTGGGTTGATGAGATTAACCTGACAGCCGTCAGTCTGAGCGCTAGTGGTAGACAACACAGGGACCTGAGCTTAAGATTTAGGACAAGCCAGGCTGGGTGAGGTGCCTCACACCTGTAATCCCAGCACTTTGGGAGGCCAAGGTGGGGTGATCACGAGGTCAGGAGTTTAGACCAGCCTAGCCAACATAGTGAAACCTCGTCTCTACTAAAAATACAAAAAAAAAAAAAAAAAAAAAAAATTAGCTGGGCATGGTGATGGGTGCCTGTAATCGAAGCTACTCAGGAGGCTGAGGCAGGAGAATCGCTTGAACCGGGGAGGCGGAGGTTGCAGTGAGCCGGGATCGCACCATGGCACTCCAGCCTGGGCAACACTTTGAGACTCCAACTCAAAAAAAAAAAAAAAAGAAAGAAAGAAAGAAAAGAAAAGACTTAGGACAAGCCAAGGACGCCCAAGCCTGCTGACTCCACTCCTGCACCACCCACCCCCACTTCGGTCCTCACTTTGGCCTGGGCCCCTTTATGTGAGTCCACTCCCATGGAGAGCCTTCACCTGGGTCTGCATCCTGGGTCCCACCCTCAACTGGCCCCTCCCTCACCTGGCCTCATCCCCAGACCCCCACCTTTGACCCCCACCTGGCCTCTGCAGGACTTCCTTGAGCCGTTTCTCGCACTGGGCCTGAGCACGGTGCAGCAGGAAGATCTGTTCCTCTTTAGTCATGACGTCATCTGCATCCACCTGCCAAGCCGAAGGTCAGACCACAGGCAGGACTTTCCAGTGCAGCAGGTCTCAGAGCCATCTCAATTTCCCAGAGTGATTACCCTCTTTCCAAAGGCCCTGACTCTAGAGGGAAGGTGGGATTTCCCCCGAATGTGGGAAATCTGCTCTATGGAGCTCCCACCTTACAGATGGGAAGCTGTGGCTCTGAGGGGTGGGGCCTGCCTGATCCAAGGGAAAAAGGAGGGAGCTGTCTCCTGCCTGCCCGCCAGTAACCCTGTAGACCGAAGTCACTGATACTCTCTGCCCAGTCCTTTCCCCCAGGGGTTCATGGGACTGGAATGGGATGTCCCAGGATGGATCCACACAGGATCCTGGCTGCTTGCTGGGGACATGAGTCGGGGGGCAGGGGTTGGATAAGGAGTCCTGAACTCTGGGGGAGACAAACCCAGCCTGGATTCCTTCAAGTCCTGGTACCCTGGGGGGCCTTGGGAATCACCAATTTCCATCTTGGCCCAGGTCCCCAGTCAGTGCTTTCCCCAGTGAATGGTGAGTGCCTCAGCGCCTCCCCCTCCTTACAATCCCGAGAGGGAGAGGGTGGAGGAACTGCTGGCACGTGGCCTGGGTTGGGCTGGGCACTCTGGTGCTGGCTGTGGGTGGGAGTCCCTCTCCACTGCTGATCTGGGAGCTCCCTCCATTCCAGCGGACTCTGAGTTCTGATGACACTCAAGCCCTCACTCCTTCTGTTCTCTGCCTGGAATGTCCTTTCCCTTCCCTCCAACCTGCACACCATGGGCCCTGGCTGCCACCCACCGGGACTCACTGGCCTCATTATAGGAAAGGACGTGAAACATCATGGGGGTGGAGGCTCACTCTGAGCAGGTGGCTGCTGAGGGGCGTAAGCCTCTGACTTGGGAGGAAAGGAGGCGGGGCGAAGGCAGCATCCCGCCCTGGGGAACAGCTTGGTGTGCCCGGCCCAGCCACTCCCATAAGTGTGACCCGCAGGGTTAAGGCGACCTCTGAAACCTCCCCAGGGTGGGGCTGTGAAGCCCTCAGCCCCATCCCCCTTAATTCAGGGCCGTGTTTCCTCAGACCCCTGGGCCTGTATCCCGAGATGACCCCCTCCACCGGTCCCCCAAAAGGCTACGTCTCCTCGGCCCCACGGGGCAGAGCCGAATCCTTCTGACGCGCCATGGCAGGGCTGGGGCTCTGCAGTCCAAGCGTGGCTGTGCAAGGCGGCAGGACTCGGAGAGGGCAGGGAAGGAAGGAGGCGGCCAGGGACGGGGTGGGCGGGCCGGGTCAGGGAGCCTGGCTGCAGGGAGAAGTTAATTGACCGCGTCTCTTGGCGGCAGCAGCTAGGGCTTCCAGGGCCAAGGAGTCTCTAATTGGCTCGGCCGGCCTCGGGTTCTGCTGGTTCCACTTAGCGGAGCCGCATGCGCGTCCCTGCGCGTCCGCGCGCGCGGCGGCGCAAGTGTGGCTGGCGCGTGCACTCATGTGTACCCATCTGTGTGCGTTCTCACGCGGGGACTGTCCGGCATGTCAGTGTGGGACGCCAGATGGACGTGTTTGTGAGCGTGCACGTGCACAGGTATTTTGGGGCATAGGGCAGCGTGTGCGCGTCTGTGAGGCGGCAGCTCCTCAGCGTTTGCGTCTGTGGGTGGCCAGTGGTTCTGTTGCCTCTGCGGGCTGAGGTGGACCCTGAGATATCGGCTGGACCCCAGGAAGGGCTGGAACAGATCCCCACGTGCCGGCAGCTGGCCCCAGCTCCTCTATCCTAGTCTCTTTGCCTCCACAGCTGTGGCTGAGCCGGCTGCGGCAGAGGTAGACATAGAATGATGGGGCTTAAGGGAGCACAACGTGGACTTGCCAGGATCCAGCGGCCTCCAACTAACCTGAAGCTCTCCCTTTGCCTCTGACATGGGGGATCCATGCTGCTGAGGGGCTGATCCCTGCCCCACTCCACTTACAGCATCCATTCACTACCATTTCCATCGCTGCTACTAGTACCTCCATCAGTAACCATCATTACCATCACTAACACCAATACCAGCATACGGGTCCCTCCCAGTACTACCACCACCACCACTGGCATCACCGTTACTACCATGAGCACTACTGTAACCATCAACATAACCACCATCACCACCATCTGCACCATCACAACTGGTACAGCACCAGCACCACTGCCACCACCACCAGCATCACCAAGGCAACATTAGCACCACCACCAATCTGCCACCTGCCCAGTGACTACCGTCTACACCACCTTTGCCACCTTATTGTCTAACCCCTCCTCCCCACTACCCTTCTTCTTCTGCCATCTCCACCTCTCTAAAGACAAACCTATTTTGCCGTATTTTCTCCAGCCGATGGAGAACTCTGGAGTGACTGACAGAGGCTCCCACCCATCCCTAGAGACTTGCTGACTCACTGGGCCTCCCAACAGACAGACCAGCCTACTGATGGGACTGGGGGGCTCCCCTGATGGCCTAGACTACAGGCAGGCAGTCATGGGTTGAAAACTGACTGGCTGTTTGGCAGACTGACCACCGAAAGCTGATCAACACTCCCCTTACCGGCTCAAGGAATGGGCCCAGCCTCTACATACTGCTGTTGGTTTCACCTTCTCCACGGCCAGGAGGAGGCACACTTCTTTCTGGAGTTGGGATGTTTAGGAGAGGGGAAAGGTATGTGCTTCCAGCACGCATGGCTCCCACACTCCTTCATTCATCCACAAGGGTGGTGGCCCCACCCCTGGCCTCCCTGAACTTTAGAATCTGTTTCTCTGTTAGCCTACAGCCATTGCAACACGAATAACTCAGGTCAGAGTTAAGGAAGCACTTTCCTAAGGAAAGGAGGACAACCCCACACCAAGTGCACTCCCGCCTCCAAACCTTAGCGCACAGCTCTGTGCCTGGAATGCCCTCACTCCTGTTCACTCTTCTCTCCAGCTGTACCCTCTTCTCCAAGGAGATTCTGCCACCAGACCCAGAGCATGAATCCACCTCCACCCTTGACTGGCTTCATGTCTGAGAAAGTTGCTTAACTCATGTGCCTCAGTTTTTCTGTAAAATCAGCGTAATCATAGGGCTGTTGTTGGCCAGGCACGGTGGCTCATGCCTATAATTCCAGCACTTTGGGTGGCCAAGGCGAGCGGATCACCTGAGGTTGGGAGTTTGAGACCAGCCTGATCAACATGGAGAAACCCTGTCTCTACTAAAAAATACAAAATTAGTGGGTGTGGTGGCACATGCCTGTAATCCCAGCTACTCGGGAGGCTGAGGTAGGAGAACCATTTGAACCCAGGGGGCAGAGGTTTCGGTGGGCTGAGATCATACCATTGCACTCCAACCTGGGCAACAAGAGTGAAATTCTGTCTCAAAAAAAAGGGCTGTAGTGAAGATTACATGAAGTACTGCAAAACAAGCCTGCACAGGGGTGAAGCTCAGGAAAAGTTGGTTGCTTTTGTTGACACTGTGAACAGCAGCAGCAGCAAGTCACACCCCTGCCATATACCCCCTGCTGCCTGGTGACATGGGTGCCCCAGGCCAGGGATCCAAGGTGGCAGGGGGAGATTGTCTGGGTCGATAGGACTGAGTCCAGAGGGTGACAGTGAGGGGCAGATGGGAGGTGGGACCCCAGGGAGGACTGGGGGGCAGGGACTACAGGAGGATCTGCCAGATAAGGTGTACCGGGCAAGCTTTTGGGATGGAAGGGTATCCCAATGACTCCTTGCATTTCTGGATCCACCCTGGACTTACATTAGGGTTCAAGGTTACTGCCAGAGCCCACACGTTTGAGCTTAGGTGGAAAATGGAGCCCATCCTCTGCCTCTGCCCTGGCTGAGGAGGCCTTATGTGCTGGGGGATGAAGGGGAAAATGCTGACAGCTATAAGTCATCTCAGCCTGGCATGCCCCCTGTCTGCTACTCCCTTCTCCCCGGCCCTCCAACTTCCACCCCCTTGATGAGTTCCTGTCTTCTTGGCCCAGCTCCAGGGTGCAGAGGACTCAGACCTGCATCCTCTTAGATCCAGCAGATCTGCAAATCTTGGGTCTCAGGGCTGAGGACTGAGGGACTGGAGCTGGGCTATGGCCAGGGGTCACTTAGTCCATACCCACCACTGATAGGAGCCACACAGCCCTGCACTAGGTGGGCACTCCTCCTTTGGTCCTGATTACGGCTGACTTGCCTCCCCGGCCCAGCCATCACAGTGCTTGGCTTCAGTCCCCGCCCACTGTAGCACATCCTCTCCATGGTCAACAAGGAGCTTTACCCACGCCTCCTGCACCTTCTACCACATCCCCATTTTACAGACAGGGTCACTGAGGCCAAGAGTCACAGTTAGAAAAAGGAGGGCAAGGGATGGAGCTAAGATCCGCTTGACACTGAAGCAGTGGCCCTGGAAGAAGGGAAATAAAAGAGGAACTGCCCACCACATGGACACCCTGGCACCAGACAGAACATCACCTTTCCACAGAGTCCTGGATTTTATCTGCTGCATTAAGCAAGTATCCCTTTGCAGACCCTCTAAGGCAGCCTCCCCAAAGCTGATTCAGTAGGGTAGGTGCGTAGACATAAAGGTGATGGTGGTGCTGGTGCTGGTGCTGGTGATGGCAGCTTGTCCTTGACTGTAACTGGGTAGAGGACAGCTGGGCCCTGGTGTTGGGAACAAGGCAGTTGATGCCTCCAGAACAGCCAGAAGGAGAAAACCTTCGCTAACAGGAGACCCCTTCGTGACCTCCTGGCCTTCCTTCAGCCCTCCTCCAGGTTCTACTACTGGGACCCATGCTGGCACCCCTGGATGTCTCCCGTGCCAGCTGGCTGGGACTGCTCCCCCAGCCCTGCTGCCCTCTGTCTGTCCGGCTGGCCTGAGCAGGCTCCTCGTCCTGCCCCCGCCACCGCTGACAAGTGCTGACTTCTCCTCCCCCCTCGCCAGGCCTTCCTGAACAGGCTGCCTGTGTTTGGGGCTGGGAGGGCCTGGGGGGGGGGGGGGGGAAGAGGCACTGCGACGCCTCTCATCCTGGCCAGCCAGCGTGGCCGCCTTCGGGCAGGCGGTGGGATGGAGCCTGGGATAGCGGAGTTGGCTGCTAGGACCTGTGGATCTTCACGAGCAGCCCCTACCTGGGCTGAGGAATCAAGGCCCAGATGAACGGCATGGCCTAATCTAGCCATCGCCTGCTCAACAGAATGAGATCCCACTAGGTCTCACCTCGGGCACAAGGCTCGCCCCAGAGTTGGGGCTTTTAACGGTTTGAAGGTCTCTGATGTTTCTGCAAACCTGAGCAAACGTTTGCACCCTTCTTCCAGTCACACCATATTTTGCAGAAAATTTCAGAGGGCTGCAAAACCCTCGCCCCACCTTTTCTTTTTCCTGAGAACTCTCCTTCTGAAATAGCTGCCTTCCTGATGTGGTGGCTGGACCGGGGAGTGTCCCCAGAAGGCCCACAAGAGGAATCTGGGGGGAGGCTACTTGATGCCTCATTAAAACATTCCGAAGAAAACCCAAGTTCCTGGGAGGGCTGGCCCCCCCTCCTACCACTCTGTCCATAGGCCATTTCAAGAGCTGGGGGGAACGTGTTTAAAGGCAGGTGACATAAAAAGCTTCAACAAATCAATATGAAAAAGACAAATAACCCGTAGAAGTATGGCTAATGGCTCAGAGCAAGCTCTCTAGAAGATGGATTGTAAACCACTGTAAAGCCCAAAAGTCATTGGTAATCAGCAAATTAAAATGACAAGACACACCATTTTTCACCTATCCACGCAAAGGTGAAGCACAAAGAATCCTCATAACATCCTATGAGATGGTGGGCATGGGAGAGAGGCCCTCCGGGTCGGTCTTTGTGTTGTGTAAGTATAAAACAGCACAAGCTTTTGAGAGGGCAATTTGGTCATGCTATTAAAATAAAAAATGTGTATCTCAAACCCAGCAATGACAAAATCTAGAAATATCCTACTAGGAAAACAGTCACATGGGGTCACCGCAGGGCATTTCAAGGAGCTTCCCTGCCACCATCCGGAATCATGCACACAGACACACATGCAAATTGTGCAGAAATGATCTAAATGTACATTCCTATGGACTACTTAATAAGTCCCAGGTTTTGGAATACTATGTAGCATTTAAAAAGATAGATTCACATTTACTGACATGAAGATCTCTAATACACACCTTTAAGTCAAAACATATATGTGGCAGAGCCCTATCTAGAAACTGATGCCATTTATTTAAAAACAATCAACCAAGCAAATAGAAAACGACAAAACTCAACGATCTCCTTGATACGTACACGAAGAGGCACCATTCAGAAACACACAGAAAGAGGAAGGAGAATGCTCCTCTACTCAAACCACTAAAAATGGTTTTCCCTGGAAGGGAATGGGGCTTAGGAGTGATCAAGGAGGGCTGCTGTTTAATTTTTTTTGATTGACTCTTTTTTTTTTTCAGAGACAGGGGCTGACTCTGTTGCCCAGGCTGGAGCGAAGTGGCATCATTATAGCTCACTGCAGCCTTGAACTTGGGCTCAAGCGATTCTCCCTTCTCAGCCTCTCAAGTAGCTGGGATTACAGACTTGCTTGACTCTTTTATAAGAACGTATTCATATATCAGTTATGAAGTTAAAAATAAGAAAATAACAGAAGGATTTAATTTTTTTTTCTTACAGAGTCTTACTCTGTCCTCCAGGCTGGAGTGCAGCGGCATGATCTCAGCTCATGGCAGCCTCCGCCTCCTGTGTTCAAGCGATTCTCCTGCCTCAGGCTTCCGAGAAGCTGGGATTACAGGCGCACATCACTGGGCCTGGCTAATTTTGTATTTTTAGTAGAGACGGGGTTTCATCATGTTGGCCAGGCCGGTCTCAAACTCCCGACCTCAGGTGATCTGCCTGCCTCAGCCTCCCAAAGTGTTGGGATTACAGGCGTGAGCCACTGCACCCGGCCAGGATTTAATTTTTTAAAAAGAAAGAAAAAGAAAGAGAGAAAACCCAGAGTGAGACATGACTATCTCCTGCCAGCAGCCAATCTCATGCTGCTTTCAGGAAGGAATTCAGTGCAAAGGTCTAAAGACCTGGGTTCAAATCCTGCTGTGCCACCGACTCACTGTGTGACTCTCAGGGCCCTTTCCCATAAAAATGGCTGGGCGAGGGTGCAGTGGCTCATGCCTGTAATCCCAGCACTTTGGGAGGCTGAGGTGGGCGGATCACAAGATCAGGAGATTAAGACCATCCTGGCCAACACGGTGAAACCCCGTCTCTACTAAAAACACAAAAAAATTAGCTGGGCGTGGTGGCGCATGCCTGTAGTCCCAGCTACTTGGGAGGCTGAGGCAGGAGAATCGCTTGAACCCAGGAGACGGAGATTGCAGTGAACCGAGATTGTGCCACTGCACTCCAGCCTGGGACACAGTGCAAGACTCAGTCTCAAAAACAAACAAAAACGGCTGGGTGAATGGATGAAATGAGAAAACAATTTGTGACAGTTTCTATCTCAGAATCTAGGGACACCCAGTGTTCTGTACACGTTGGTTTCTTTCTGTCTTTAAAAGCAAGCAACATGGCCGCGCTGCCCCCGGAGCAGGCTGGAAAAGGTCCTACACACTCCCAGCCTGTGCACCCTTACCACGGTCTCTTGTGAGTCTACTCAGCGGTCACATCTCCACACTCAAGACCTGCCCCACGCTGAGCTCCAGCTTCTCTCATTGCAGTTTCTCCCCTACCTGTGTACATGCTGGGGGTGTCCTTAGGAGGAGGCACCCCAAGGACAAGCACCCCTTTGCCTCCTACTCACAATCTGTGGGTCCATTTCTTCCTCCAACCCCCACCCGCTGCAAGACCCCCAGGTTCCTAGGTAACTCTTTCCTGTATGGCAGAAGATGGACCAGCTGAGTCTGGCCACCAGTGTCCTCCCCATGGGATGCTCTTTGGACCCCAAATGTGAGGTCACTGGAGATGTGAGCCTGGTCCTGGGACCAGCTGGGCAGGTAGCATGCAGGTTTGGTGACTGGCTGTGAGATAAGGTTGGTGGGCTTGAAGGGCATACGTGCAGATCTAAAGGGGTGGGGGGAGTAGCCCTCCGGCTCAGGAGAGGGAGCTGGCAGGCTGCCAGCTTCTTGTGGCCCCAGATGAGTCCAGGGGTCCCGTAGGATATTGGATGGGTGAGTAGCCTGCCGCTGTCCTTCAGTCCCAATCTTCCAGCTCTGAACCCAGGGAGTGTCCAGTGAACTCGCATGCCCCAACAAGGTCCTAGGCAGACCCAACACTGGCACCTCTCCCTTTACCCTCAGACATGGGCCAGGGTGAAGCCAGGAAGATTCTCTGCATATACCTCAGCTCCCCTGGAGAGCAGTGGGGCTCTGGGTACCCATACTCCCCCTACACAGGGGCAGCTCAGCCATGTGGCTTGCTTGTAAAGACAGGAAGAAACCAACATGTACAGAACAGCGGCTGTCCCCAGATTCTGAGATAGAAACTGTCACAAATTGTTTTCTCATCACATCCATTCGCCCAAAGAGGCACAGGGCTTGGCTCTGGGTTGGCATGAGATAAATAACGGTCACTGTGGTTGTGTGGTTCGGACCAGTTAAAAATGGGGACAATAACCTTCCTCCGAGGGTGGCTGGGAAGATTAGACTAGCTAATATATGTGAAGTGCTTAGAACAATGGCAAGTAGAAAGCCCTACAGAAGCATTTATGAAATACACATAAGAAAACAATAGGCCCGGTGCACAGGCGCTCACAAAGGCACACACAAACACAACTGTGCGCCTCCGAGTCACGCACCCACAGCTTCAGACACATGAACTCACACAGGGACTCAGACACTCAAAATCACATAGACCCAGATAAACACCATGCCCAGAGTCCCACAGAGCCCTGCTGTAGACATACAGATTTACTCTCAGGACACCCACACTGATCACCCTGTCTCCCCCTCACACCGTCACATGCACGCATATGTGTGCACATACTGAACTCCCAGGGAGGTGGGGGGGGGGGGCGGCTCTATCCCCCTGGCATTTGTCAGTGTTTGGAGTGTCTATGCAGAGGGTGTTGAGCTCCTCTGAACCTCAGTTTCCCCATCCACAAGGCCTTGTATGGGGCTGTCTTTGGTGGGAAGCCTTTGATGGGGCGAGAATTGTGGGGGCGTAGGCACAGGTAAGTGGGAAGTGCTGAGGACCACAGAGGAAGGGAGAGCCTCTGATGATGTGATTCTCAGGCAGATGTTTCTTCCAGGTCCTCTTTTAGAGATGGGGCAACTGAGGCAGGGAGAAGGACAGCCCAGGCTTACACAGGCATCATGCAGAGGCGGAGGAATCCTAGGCTCCTGCCTCCTGCCTGGAGCTCTGCGCTGTGTAGGGAGCTGCTGCTGGTCAGGAGGAGGAGGCTGCCTGCCTACTGTGCTCCCCAGCAGGCAGCTGCCCCCACTGGGGAGCTGGGAGAAGGGGCTTTGAAGTTAGGCACGCAGGCGGACAGCCTCCTCAGGAACCAGGAACGGGCTGGTCCCTTGGGATGGGGCTGCTATGGGATGGGACTGAGGGGCTGGGACAGCCCCCTTCCCAGAAAGTGGCCCCTAGACCCAGGCCCAGGAGGCAGAGGTGCTGCCTGCTCTGTGTCTCCAGCTCTCTGCCTCTGCCTGTCTCTGCCTATTTTTCTTTGCTGTTCTTGGTCTGTTCACCCCTCCAGCTCCTGGGATCTCTCCTCCCCCACCTTGCTTTGTCTCTGTCTCTCCTCTCCCTCTACCCTTCCCTACAATTCTGTCTTTAGGTCTCCACTCTCAGGGAGCAACAGTCTTCCCCAGGAGTCTCCTCACTTCCCCACAGGGTATGCTGTGCTTCTCCTACAGGGGTGCACTGTGAGGTCAGTCTCCTTCAGGGACCTCCATCCCTCCTCCATGCCACACCACACCCACCTCCTCGGGCAAACAGCTTCTACCCTGGCTGAAGCCAGACATGGGTGCAAGTGTGTGTGTATGCATGTGCGTGAGGGCTGGGAGGGGGGCCCCTAAATCCTACCCCCTGCCTGGATGATTCTGACCTCAAACTTACATTCTCTATGTCCGGGATTGCAACAAAACTTATAGAAAACAGAGGTCCTCAAAGCAAAGTCTGTGGGAGTACTAGCAGGGCCAAAGCCCAGCCTTCTGCTGGGTCACACTGTCATCTTCCAGGGAGAAACAGCCATGGTGCTCACAGAGGCAGAGGATGGGGAAACCTCAACCACAAAATTTCCAGATCTGGGACTCCAAACGAGGCTTCAGAAATAGGGAGGCTTCAGGCAGCTGGAACCCGAAGTTCAGACATCCCAGAGACAGCAGGCACCCAGGATCCTGGATCAGAGGGGGACTCTCACCCAATGTTCGAACTGCAGGGGGGAACTCAAGACTGCGTACCCTAGACCTATGCCGGGGGACCCCAGGGTAAGCCCGCATCCCGACCCGGAGTGTAGGCGGCGGGGGACTCACCAGCGCGTACGCGGAGCTGAGCACCGGGCAGCAGAGCAGGAGCGCCAGGCCGGGTGCGATCCGGGCGGCCCCCATCGCCACCGCCTAGGGCCGCGTCCCTCGGGGCAGCCGCCGCCGCCGGCCCTGGTGGTGGTAGGGGGTGCAGAGCTGCGTCAGGCCGGCCGCCCCGCCCACGCCCCGGCCTAGGGGACACCGGCGTCCGGGCGGCCCGAGGCCCCGGGGCCCGACGCGGGGCCCATGCGCTGAGGGCGATCGATCGAGCGAGCAGGGCAAAGGAGGGAGGGAGGGACGGGAGGAAGGGAGGGAGAGCCGGAGGCCCGGCGGGCGGCGGGCGGGCGCCGATCGCTGCGGAGCGGCCCGTCTGCCTCGGAGCGGAGAAATCACATCCATATGGCCGGGCCCCCCCCCCGGCCCGCCCCCCGCCCCCCTCCCGCGCCGCCTTTTCTTTCTTTCTTTTTTTTTTCTTTTGGGGAAGTGGGAGCTGTGGCTTCGCCCCACGCCCAGTGGGGGGGAGGGGTCGGGGTCGCGGTCTGCGGGGGGCGCACAGACTGTTATTTTTAGCTCCGCGGCTTTCGCCCGTGGCGAGTCCGGGCCGGGCAGGGGGCGCGTTCTGAGCCGCGCGGGGCGTGCAGCTAGGGGACGCGATCCCAACTTTGCAGCCACGCTGAACCCTTGGGTGTTCCGGCCGCCAGCCCCCGACCGCTCGGCCTCCAGAGACCCAGCCCCTCGGCAGCCGCCTCCTGCACCCCTTCCCCATCCTCGGCCGGAGCCCCGCTTGCGTCCGTGCGGCTCGGGCGCGCCAGCGGCCCCGACGCTCTGTCGGTCTGCCTGTCAGTCCGTCTCTAGCTCCCCCGGCCTTGGCCTCAGTTCTTCCAGCGGCCCCAAGCTCCCGTTTCGGTCACTCCCTCGCTCCTTCCCTCCCACTTCTCTCTCTACGAAAACATTTGCAAGTTTCCAAAAAAGCCACCGAGCCGAGCGGCGCGGGGCTGGCGGCTCCCCCTGGGTTCCGAGGAGGCGCCGCCGACTGACACCGAGACAGAGCAGCCTGGCTGCCCCGGCCAGGCCCGGAGTCGCCCCTCCTCGACTCCCGCCACTTCCCCTCGGCGCGGGTCCCCAGCCCCGACTTACTCCGAGCGCGCCGCCGCGGCCCCCGCCTTGCCATGGATGTCGGGGCCCCCCCGACAGCCTCCCCAAGCCAGCGCCCCGTCCGCGGCCCCGGGGGGGACTTCATGGAGCTCTCAGGATCCCCCCTCTGGCCGGCCTGGCCTCCAGCGCCCCCCGCCCGGCCGCCGCTCGGAGCCACCGCCCGCCGCGCGCGTCCCTCGCCTCGGCGTCTGCCTCTCCCCCTCCCCCCGGCCGGGCGCCTCTTCCCCTCCCCCGCGCCCTCCCGGGCCTCTCCCCGCCCCCACCCCCTCCGCCGCCGCCGACGCGGGAGTGTGGAGAGGCCAAGAGGAGCCCGCCGCCCCCAGCCCCGGGACATTGCGCTAGAGGCCGAGGCCCGGGGTCGTATGGGGGCGGGATGTGAGTGCTGGGGGAACGGGGCGGGGGCAGCGGTGACATCGAGACCCGAGCAAGGAACCGGGACGCCGCCGCCGCTATATTCTCTTCTGGAAAGCATGAGCTTTTCTTTTTCTTCTTTTTCTGATCATCCGGCCCCCGCTGGCGAATAGGGACCCTCAGCCGAGAAGCAAGCCCTCTTCTTCATGGGGGAATCCCCTAGGGAGGCCGCCCGGTACCCCGCGCGTCCCCCGCCGCGGAGCTGTCAGTCCGCTGGGCTCTCGTTCGGGCTGGGTCGGGGTCCCTGGGGAGGCCCCTCGGCTGCCAGCCCGGACCCGGGCTCGGTCGCCGCCGCCCTCCCCCACGTCCAGCCCCACCCTCGCCTCAGTCCCATCTCAGGCCGGCCTTTCTGCTCGGCCCTAGGCCGGCCCCGACCCCTGCCAAGGTCTGCAGCCACACATCCCGCTCCCTCCCTGCTCAGCGGCTCTTCGGGTCCGGGTCTTCGAGTCTCCGAGTCTCGACCCATTGGCTGCTGGCCGGGCCTCTCCAGCTCCCCCCGGCCCCAACCCTGGCGGCTCGAGGCTGCCAGACCTGGGGCTCAATCCGGACACCCACTCTCGTGTCTCCACCCCTATTCCCAAAACTCTTGGCGGGCTCGCATCTGCCTGGGACCCTCTACTTAGGGGAAGGCAGGGAGAAGTCCTGGGGGCTGGGGCTGAACGGGGCGGGGTTTCTGTGCTTGGCTGGGGGAGGGCACGTGGAGCCCTAAAAGGAGGGACACTTCGACCCTAAACCTACCCCCCTCCCCGGTACCAGGTGGGGAAACTGAGGCGGAAGGAGGGGCCGGGGGATGCCTGGAGTGGAGGGCTTTAAGGATGGCGGAGGAAGCGAATGCTTGAGGCCCTGGGAAATACCGTCTGGACTAAGCAGCAGCCTGTGCTTGCCCGCTCACCAATCGTGTGTCTCGGACACTATCACTCTTTGGCTGTCTGGACCTCAGTTTCCTCATCTGCAAAATGGAGTTTGGCCAGCTGATTCAAAGGCAATGTTAACTTTCCTGTTTAGTATACACGAGGGTGGGCATCCTGGCCCATGGGCTACATGGGCTCTCCAGACTCAGCCTGCTGATATTGAGCTCCTCAGAGCCTGCAGACCTGCCCTCCAACCCTCAGTGTGAATCTGCCAAGCCCAAGCCCTAAGGTTTAGGATCCAGATGTTGCCACCCTTCTCCTGGCTCAAGCCCATTCAGCTTCCAGACTGCACCCCTAGCTAGGTACTTTCCCCATGCATTTCTTCTCCTCCTTCCTCCTCCTCCTCCTCTTCTTCTTTTTCTTCTTCTTGTTCTTCGTCTTCAAGACAGGGTCTCCCTTTGTCACCCAGGCTGGAATGCAGTGGCATGATCTCTGCTCACTTCAACTTCCACTCACTGCTACCTCTGCTTTCCGGGATCAAGTGATTCTCCCACCTCAGCCTCCCAAGTAGCTGGGACTACAGGCACGCACCACCAACCTGGCTAATTTTTGTATTTCTTGGTAGAGACAGGGTTTCGCCATGTTGGCCAGGCTGGTCACAAACCCCTGATCTCAAGCGATCCACCTGCCTCAGCCTCCCAAAGTGCTGGGATTATAGGTGTGAGCCACTGGACCCAGCCCTCCCCCACACATTTCTATGGCTGCATCCCTTCTCTGTGCCCACTGCCCTCGTTTCTTGTCCTGGTGTTCAAGGGCTGTGCTATTTGAGAGTTTCCTCCAAAAATGACTCTTCCCAACAGGAACTGTCTGCTAGACTCCTGGCCTTCTCCAGACATCCACTCTCCTGCCTTTGCCCTTGCTGTTTCCTCTGCTAGGATCACACTCCTCTGCTTGGTGTAAAGGACATTACCCTCTCTCCTATGTGCCCACATCCTCCATTACTGGGAAGGGAGGTTGTGATTTCAGGCCTGCCTCTTATGGTATGTGGGCTCCTTGGGACAGAGGCCCAGGTGCCAGAATGGGGACCTAACGAACACTTGTGGTTCTTCAGTGTTATATTTTAATGGTCTCAGCTTTATTATGCCTCCGTTTCTTTTCTTTTTTTTTTTGAGACAGCGCTGTTGCCCTTGGCTCACTGCAACCTCTGCCTCCCAGGTTCAAGCGCTTTTCTGGCCTCAGCCTCCTGAGTAGCTGGGATTACAGGTGTGCACCACCACACCCGGCTAATTTTTGCATTTTTAGTAGAGACGGGGTTTCTCCATGTTGGCCAGGCTGGTTTCAAATTCTTGGCCTCAAGTGATCCACCTGCCTCAGCCTCCCAAAGTGTTGGGATTACAGGCATAAGCCACACCCAGCCTTTTTTTTTTTCCCCCCAGACAGGGTCTTGCTCTGTTGCCCAGGCTGGAGTGCAGTGGCACAATCATGGCTCACAGCAGCTTCGACCTCCTGGGCTCAAGCAATCCTCCCACCTCAGCCTCCCATGTAGCTGGGACCACAGGCATGAGCCACCACACCTAGGTAATTAAAAAAATTTTTTGTAGAGACGATGTCTCACGTTGTTGCCCAGGCTGGTCTCAGACTCTTGTGCTCAAGCAGTCCTCCTGCCTTGGCCTCACAAAGTGCTGGGATTACAGGCATGAGCCACCACACCTGGCCTATGCCTCTGTTTCTAGGTGTCTCTGAATTTTATGTTTCTATGACTGCTGACCTCCCACCGTGATTTCCCTCTTGGTGATGAGAAAAGAACATTAATGGAGGGATTAGAAGGACTGAGAGGTAAAACTAGGGGCCGATGGGGAGGAGTTCTTTTCAGATCTGACACCAGGGAAAACTTGAGATTTGGAAACATAATATTTGTACTTGGGAGGACCAGGGTGGGCTGTGGAGAGGGCTGCAGAGAGGAATCTGATGGGCGCTGGGCCTCTTAAGGGCATTCCCCTTGCTATAATTCATGTGCCTCACCCCAGAGTCCCCTGCTGGACATTCCACAGCTGTGGGTGGGGCCATAGATCCTCTCTCTCACCCTCAGGCCTCTGGTTAAAGTGCCACCATGAGGGTGAGGGTATTGGTGTCACACATTAACTGGTAGCACCTAAGCACCTGGCAGAATCAGCCTGCCCTTTTTGACAAGCAGGCCCCAGGGGCCCAGAGTCAGTTTCTGGTTAGTGTCAGGTCAGTTTCAATGGAATTTGAAAAGGCCTGGCTTGGGGTGGGGGAGTTGGAGTGAGTCCCTGTCTCTGATCCCCAGGTTGGAACCTATGAGGAAGAGCCACGGTGGTCACTGGGTCTCAGAACTGCAGTAAGGGCTGGACTCTGGCCCCACCCCTGCCGGTGTGGCAGCCCCAGGCTGACAGGCCTCTGCTGCAGCCATCCCACTGTGAGTAGGGCTTCGGCCAAGGTACACAGACCCTGGGGTCAGGGTGGGCATCAGACACCAATAGGAAAGGCAGAGGCTCAGCTCTCTGAGCAATGCAGCCTGGCCTCCCCCTCTTAGAAAACCCCTTGCTGACCCAGGGGTTCTCTGGGACTAATGGCTCACATCTATTTCTGAGTCTTTATATTCCCCCAAAGCTTCATCCCAGCACTAGCCCCAAAATAAGTCTGCATCCCACGCTTAGCCCTGATCCCAGACTGAGCTCTGTTTCCATGATGAACCTCAACCTAGGGCTGAATTCTTATCCTAAACCGATTTCTTACCCCTGGCTGAACTCTGACCCCAGGCTGTGCCTCCACCCAGACCTCAACCCCAGACCTCTCTTGGCTTCCAGACCCCTCTGGAAGCTTTTTGAGGCAGGAGGCCAGTAGGGGAGGGGATGGCCAGGCCATAAGTGAAGTGAGGTGCCACTTTTACAGCCATTTCGGTGCTCATAAACACCCCCCCGACACCCGGCTGAGTCGCTGGAGGCTCCCACGGCAGCTGGCTGGGCAGCCCCCTCCCCTCGAAGCAGAAGCATGGCTGCCTGGCTTTCTTGCCTCTCAGGAAGGTGAAGGGAGGACGATGGGGGCACCTGGGGCCGGCAGGCTCTGTTCCAGTCAGGGAGGACTCCCAAGGCTCCCAAGGAGCTAGAGGCATGTGTTTTCTGTCCCTGCTGGCCTCATGGTTACAAGCCCCTGCTGTTATAACACCAGGTCCACAGACATGTCTCCATGTGGGCATGTCTTGTCTGCCCCATAGCACGGCCCAGGTACTTACACGCACACCCCCGGGGAAACCAAAGAGTTGCTCCTCCCAGCTGTGCTCAGGCCCCCAGGGTCCCCTGGCCCCCACTCACCTGGAGCCCACGGGCCTTCCAAGTCGGGCCTGAAGCTGCAGAGCAGGCTCAAGTTGGCCACGGGGAGGCCATGGATAGTCTCTGGGCAGCTTCCGTGGCTCAGGCCTAAGCAAGGATAGTGCTGCTGGGGACAGGAAAAGGCCTGAGTCAGAGCTTCCACTTGAAAAGAAAAATTAATTATTTTTTACCAAGCCCTACACTGGTCCAGGACTTTGTCCCAGACCCCTAGTCCGGGGTAGGAGGCGACAGAGGCAGATCCAAGCGTGCCAGTGTTCAGATGCCTTAGGCTGGGCCCTCCCCTCAGCACCCATGGGTCTGCCTGCCAGGTACACGGGCCCACTCGGGCTGCCAGGCATGTGTGTGGCTCACTAGTCCTCTCCTTGCCCTGCCACGCCTCTCTCTTGGTCTCTGTGTTCCTGTCTGACTCTCTGGTCCTTTCCACATCTCGGGAATATCAGGCCACCACGAGGTGTGAACACAGCCCCTACTAGTGTCTTCACTCAAGTTTAAGGCACCCAGAGAAATCAGAGGAGGGCTGGAGGTGGTTCATTCCTGTGCCACAGGCAGGAAACTTGAGGCCCAAGAAGGCCTGACCTGCCAGCATTGGGTACCCAGTGGCTCCTAGATGGAAGAGATGTGGGGGCTGTGGTTCCACTCCAGCCCGTGTCCTGACCCCTGCAGCCCCACAGCCACCCCATATCTGACTCCTTGCCCACTGGAAAGTGGGCTCCTGGTGAGGAGCCAGCCAGGAAGCCCTCTCTATCTGCTCCCAGGCCCTCCCAGGCTCAGGGTCTGCTTAAGCTGTCACAGGTCACAAAGGCAGGGGCCCGTGGGACAGGATGACCTCTTTCTGTGGGTCTATAGAATGAGCTGTGTTCAGAACCAGGGCTGGTTGTTCAGGATGAAGATGTGGGCAGACAGGGAGGCAGAGACCCTGGCAAGATCCTGGAAAACTCACCCCCAGGCCCTGTGACCCGGTTGGAGGTTGCCCTTTTGCCTGAGCCCAGTCTGAGCTGGTTTGTGTCTGGAAGTCTTAGGCTAAGCCTGATGAGGTGTAATGATTCACGTGGCAGCTGCTACTCAGCACATTCCAGCTGTAGCCCCCAGCGCCCTGCATGTGAGGCAGCTGGCCCCAACCACCCCCAGCCACTGGGCACATTCCTAGGGCCGCCCTCCCTGGGTCTTCCAGGCTCCCGGGGAGGGTACCACTCATTAGAGTTTCCAAAGTACGTTTTGTTTCACAAGTTAGACAGGGAGGCAGGGAGCTCGGCGATACCTGGCCTCCAGGTGGGGGAAACGGGACCAAAGAGCAGAATAGACTGGCCAGGGGACATAGCAGAACTATGACAAACAGCACTTACAGGGCTCCTGCCCCAGCTACTGTGAAATGCACTGCTCCAAGGGGTATCCTGGGACACGTAGGCCATTCTGTGACCAGGCCAGCGGGGGACAGTGGACAGTTGTGCCCAAAGGAGGGGAGAGCTCCCCTGCGCTCTGTCAAGCCTCCCTGCTGCCCTGGCTCTCGAATGCCAGAGTCTCTCCCTCCCCTAAGTCCACATACACTGCCCTGCTCTGCCCACAGGCCCCGTCCTCACTGGCCAGGGAAGCAGGAGGCTGGGGCCTGTTCTGCTCTGACCTGTGGAGCCCTGAGCCAGACCCCTTCCTGCTCATGGCCTCAGTTTCCTGATCTGCTGTCCACAGATGGGCAGTTTCAGGCTCCAAGGGGATCTTTAAAGTGCCCAAGCACTCGGTGTTGGATGCAGGCAGACATGGGAATCTGAAAACCTGAAGTCCTTTCTCTCCTTGAGCTTTGGCGCTGCCAGTTTGTGTTTCTCCTGTGGGCCCCAGCCCAGGACTCTGGGGGGGCAAGTCTGGCCCTCAGCTCCGGGGGACAGGAAGTTGTATTTTGGTCCTGGGTCCTGGGGGAAGAGGCAGGGGGGAGAATGGCAGCTCAGACCCAGCCATGTTTACTCGGGCCCGGCCCCCTCCGAGCTCAACAGGCTCCCATTCATTGGGAGCCCCATAAACCCTTTGGGGCTCCCTGAGGTTCAGAATGCCTGGACGCCAAGGCTGGCTGCTGCCCCCAGACCTGCTGGGGGCCGTGCGCAGCAGGTGGGGCGTGAGTGAGGCATGAGTGGGGTGGTGGGTGGGAACCTGAGATGCGCCTGAGTCTCCAGTTATGTGCAGTGGAGTAACAGTACTGCCCCATGCACACTGTGGAGCAGTTGGGAAATCCAGGGAGGCAGTGGAGGCTGGAGGGTTCCTTCCATGGCCATGGGGCAGTCAATACTGATTTCTCTTAGATCAGGCCCCAGAAGGTGTCTCCTCCGACTGGGTTCCTGAGGGCATGTCCTCAAATCGAATGACCCTCAAGGCAAGGCTGAGACTGCTATGCCCGAACCAGAGCTGCTGTCCTTGCTGAGACCACATACCTGGCCTTGGGTTGTTGACAGTCCACTTGCTGGCAGGGTGGCACGGGCGTGCATCCCCACTGGAGCACTGGAGTAGGGGAGGTTGTCTGGTCTGTTCCTCTCTGTTCAACAGGAGATCTTCACTGGAAGGGGGAGGCACTGGGATGGGATGCTGCGGGCTGAGACCCTAGGGTCTGCTTCTCCTTGGTGTCGGGTGTTGTCATCTCTGTGCACATCTTTGTGGTTTCTTTGGGTGAGTGAGAGCACTGTCCCATGGTCCCTGGAAATGAAAGGGAGGCCACAGCAGTGTTCAGTGGGAAGAACTGTGGCCTGGGGGTCCGACCCTGTCCAGATTTCCCATGACCTTGAAACAATTCTGTTCCCATCCAGGTCTTCAGTGCCACAGACAGGGATTAGAGCGGACTCTCTCCAAATCCACCCCCAGCCCTGCTGTTCCCAAGGGCAGCTCTGAGGGTGATCCCTGGTGGCATGGTGGCGGGGAGTGGGGTAGGAGAAAGGCTTCCCCCGCCAGATCCCCTTTTAACAGTGCCCCTGCATGCCCGGGCAACCTGGCTAGCCACTGGAGACCCTGGTGGGGGGCCAAGGAGGTCCTGTTTCCCAGACACTCTCTGGGTGGAGTGTGACTTCCCGCTCCAGTGGTTGTAAAATCCCCAGAAGCCTGGTGCGTCCCTAGTGTGTGTGGGGGGGTCTGTGCCTCGGAATACCCCCTCCCAGGCGTGTTTGACACGTGTTTCCGCCTCTCCCGGCATGGGCTCCCGCTGCTGCTATTTATAACCTTTAAGAGCTCCTGCCGACTGCAAAGTTTTCTTAAACTCAAAATATCACCGAGGTCCCGGGCACGCGTTCCAGAGGCCGGCTAGGCCCTGCGGTTTGAAGGGAGGAGGGGGCCAGGAAGGAGGAGGAGGTGGTGGGGAGGGGGTTAGCTGTTAGCTCAGACACTGGGTCCTTGCCGGGGGCTGTGGCTGGGAGACTTCGGGTGGAGAACCCCTAGTCCTGACACTCCTGCCCTGTTAGGCCTGGAGGAACCCTCTATGTGGGTGGTCCTTGGTTGTGCCTGGCCACCTCTCTGGGCCTCAGTTTCCTTTCACTCTAAATGCCTAGGGGACATTGGCTGGGGCAAGGCAATGAGCTATCGGACACTGGGAACGTCTCTAGGGCTGGAATCAGGGCTGCATCTGCCCGATCATCCTGCATGCTGCACAGAGCCTGGCCCAGGGGCACCATGGACATTGGCTTAACTGGCCAGAGAAGGGAAGCACTGGGAAAGTTTATAAAACCGTGTGTGGGAAAGCGACATCCAGAGAGGGGCAATGGACTGCCAGACGTCACCCCACTCATCCAGAGCACGTCTCCAGGCTTCCCAACACCCGTGCTCTCTGAAGCGAGCCTCTTTGGAAGAGGCCGGAGGGCTCTCACTGGGCACAGATGGGTCGCCAGTGCGGAGGAGGTTCTGGGCATAACGGGAGGTGGCTACGCGTAACTCAGATGACTCCCTGAAGCTGGAGGGGACACTGGTAGCCGGTCTGGCCCAGCGAGGTCAGGCCTCTGCCCAAAGTCACACACCTGGATCTTGCCTGCCTTGACCTCTGCTCTATCTCTGGGCCTCTCTGCCTCCCGGACCCAGTCATGACTTTGGGGAGGCTTCCTCCAGTCCCGCCGCACTCCTTTCCTGAGCTGGTGTGGGGGCTATGGAGGCAGGGGACTGGAACACTGAGCTCAGGGCCATGCAGCACATCCTGTCCCCATGGCAGCACCCTGTCTCAGCACAGCTGGCTCTGGAAGCCACTCCTGGCCCAACGAGCAGAGCTGGGTTCAAGGTGGAAGGGTGACCACTCCGCCCCTCCAACTCAGTGGCTCCACATCAATTTTCCCACCCACGCATAACCACAGAGGGCTTCTTGGGGGCAGAGCAGGGCAAGGAAGTGATGACCTCGCAAATGGAGGAGGCAGAGGTGGAGGCAGCCGCGGTCAGTCTGCAAGCTCAGCCCCGCCTTCCATGGCCCCTGCCTGCACCTTACTATGTGTCGGGCTAGCTGGGAAATGCAGAGACTCGAGAGTCTGGGGGAGCCAACTGCCTGCCTGGCCCCACTGCCCTGTGTTCCCATTCCCTGAACCCTCCATGAGTGCTCGGCCTCTGCCCCTGTACTTCTTGCCCTCTGACTTGTTCCCTTCTCAGCCTGGGGTGGCTTTTGTGTGCCCTCCAAAGGCTCCCTCCTCTCTGAAGCCTTCTTGGATCTGCACCCTTCAAGTCCCAGCAGAGTGAGACCTCAGACCTCTTGGTTTGACTAGAAAATTTAGCGTGGCATGATATGCTGCTGCCTCCGTCCCAACAGACGGCGAGTCCTTGAGGACAGGGGCTGGGTTATCTCTGTGGCTCTGCTGAGAAACCTCCATCTCTGGGGGAGGGCACACCTACTGACCAGAGCTGTGGACTCCAAACACCCTGACCCCCTCACCTCTTCATCTCTCAGTTGCCGTGGGGAGGCTCAGTTTCCTCATGAGCAGATCCCAGGATCAGAGACAGATCCCTGTCATTCCTGGTCGGAACGCTTTCCTCCAAGGAACCTTAAGAGATGGAATCCACCTGATGGCAGCTTCTCAGAAGCCAGGGGAGCAGCCCCAGGGGTTGAGCTGGAGCCTAACCCTGAGACAGGAGCTGAACCTGGTGCTGGCAGTGAGGACCCGCCTTCAGCCCCCATCCCAGAGCAGCCTGGCTGTCCCTGCAGCTGCTACTGTGAGACCGTGGGAGTGGGAAGACTTGCATGTCCTCTCTCTGGACCCCAAGGTCAGGTGAGGAGGGGCCTGAGAGGTGGTCGCGGCTCCTGGCAGCCACAATGGATGATGGTTTTTCCTTGTGCTCCTGCCCCTGGGAGCTGCATCTACAATGATTCTAGGCGGGACAGGGGACGTGAGCATGCTGGTTGGGGGTAGGCTGTGGGAGGGGTCTCCTGCATCCCCTGCTAAATCCACCACAGAGGCTGTCCTGCTTATGTTCTTAGACCGGGACTCCCAAAGGCAGAGCCCCCCTTCAAATGTATGGGCTCGTTGTCAGGCAGGGCTCCCTGGGGGCCCAGGAACACCCCGGCCCCTCCCAGCTCATCTGCAGCCTTGGATGAGCCCCTGTGTTTATGCAGAATTCCAGCCAATTGTTCCCCTGTTGTCTTGGCTTCAAGCTCCAGCCCTCTGCCCCTCACTGAGACCTGGCCAGGGGCACAGGTTGAGGCAGTGGGGAAGGAGGAGACTCAGGTCCAGGGATGCCCCACCCTGACTGCACTGGGAGGACTGTGCACCTGCTGAGGCCACCAGCCCCACTGTGCAGGTTGAACACTGAGGTCTCCAGAAGGGGAGAGGTTCCAGCAGTCAGTGATGGGGCCAGCACCAGAACTGAATTCTCTGTCCCCAGCCACCCCAACCCCAATCCCAGCACCTGTACCCTCATCTGCTTTGGATGGGAGGATGACACTCCAGTGTCTCCTAACATTCTACCGTCCTCCCAGCTCCAGACCTCTCGGGCACAAAGGCCTCGCCCTCAGCCCTGGCTCTAAAACCTCATGAGGCTCCCTGGAGCAGAGGGCTCTAAGGCCAGATGCTGCAGAGAGCCGGCCTCCTGGCCTCACCCTTCCCTACCGTCTCTAGGCTCTGCATTTGGGGGTCCCTGCGCTAGTCTGAGGGGTTTACTCTATATTCTTGGATACCTGAGAGTCTCTGAACCTGCTCTGGTCTCCCCCGCAGCCCTCAAGGCTGGCCTGATTGGGGCTTGCCTGTCCCCCAACCATCCCTCCTTCCCCTTTGTCTTCCCTCTGCTTGCCCTGGGGTTCAAGATCTGGGAAAGGAATGGGTCGGGAGCCTTCCAGAGAGTCCTTTCCCACGAGAGCCAAGCTCTGACCCTGTCCTTATCTGGCCTGGATGTGCCAAGAACAACACAGATGCTGAGGCTCAAAAGCCCCAAACCAGGACGCTGACCTCCCCACTCAGCTGCTCCGTCTGGGGCTGTGCTCCCCCTTCTGTGAATGGAGCGGGGTGGGGTGGGGTCGGAGGAGACAGTGGAAAGGTCCCAAGCGTCTGGACACACACGTTCACACACAAGCAGGTGTGGACACTACTGTGCCAGGCAGGCCTGGTAGGCTTCCCTGATTTCACCTGCCTTCATCCCTGTTCCTCCTTCCCAGTGCTCATTTCTGCCTGGAAATTATACCTGGGTGTTCTTTCTATACCTGTGAGCTCAAAGGTGTGGTGCATTAGGTGTATGTGGGAGAGTCCATGGATGTGTTTGCAAAGGCATGTGACTGTGTGTGTACACGTGTGCAAATGTATGTGTGCAAAGGATTATGGATATGTGTGCACAGGCGTGTGAACATGCATGCAAAGGTATCTAGGAAGCATGAGGATATGTGTGTAAAGGTGTGTGGTACTGCGTGCCTGCTCTTGGCCGAAGCTCCCTCGGGCCAGGGTTCCTGAGTGCATATCTGCAGGCTCCAGGAGGCTACGTGTGAGCACACACATTTCAGTGTGATTCCTGCTGTCCTAGTACTGGTGGAAAGGGACTAGGCAAAGGTGAAGTAGGTGGAGTAGGGAGTGTCTAGGAGCCCGTGGGTATCTCCAGACAGACACACTTCAGGGGCGGGTTAGCCTGCCTGGGGGATAGTGTGCATGTGTTTCAGATACAGCCACACTGGGTGGGTGGATATTTAAATACTCACACAGGCAGGTACCACAGTTGACCCTAACTATTCCTGGCTGGGGGCTTGGGCCACTTTTAACGCAGCATTCACACCCTGGGCCACAGAGGATTTTTCTACGGCCACTGGAGGCAAGGCCACAGCTGGTGCTGGGTGGGGCAGAGTGGGGACAGCCCTGGGTGTGGGGTGCCACCATGGCTAGATGGGGTCTGCAAGGGGTCTGGGAGGCCCTCCCGGCCAGCACTTCTTCTTCACTGTCATCACCACTGTTGCCTCCTTGTTACCCTCCTGTCTTCACCTCCACCACTGTCGTTGCTGTCCTCGGCACTGCCGTCTTCATCTGTCATCCTGTCCCTCTGTCCACCTGCCCATGTCCACCCTCTCTCCCACATCCTGGTCTGGCGCCTACTCCTTGTCCACTTGGAGCTGCTTGAGGATGGGTGAGAGGTGGGAATGAATTGTGTTACGCTGGCTGGGAGCCGAGGTGAGGGATGACAGGAGGGCGTGCGTGTATGTCTGCAGGCGCCAGGAAGCTGCAGCCTTCCCCTGGGGCAACCTTGGTCCCTGACCCACCTACCGACCCTCTCTCCCCCGTTTCTGACTGCCCCGTCTCTGTCTTTCTCTATCTCTCTCCGTCCTCCCATCTCTGTCTTAGTCTCTGTGTCTCACCTCTGCCATAGCCAAGGGTCCCTGTCTCCAGTTTCTCCGTGATGGCCCCGGGGAGCCGGCTCCTCCTCCCAGCCAGCGTGAACTGTTTGCCTGAGACAGTCGGTCCATCCACTCAAACAACCACTCAATTCAGACTCCTCGTCTGACTGACGGGGTTTTTTTTTCCCCCTGCTAAATTTGCTTGCATTTTTGACTGAATTGGCCATTCAACAGAGGTTGTGTCCACATGCCCCTTCCCCGCCCATGCCAACAGATGAACAGGCTCATAGGCACGCACACAGAGCCAGGGGCATGCAGACATGCTCATGCCCATGCTCGTGCCCACGGAGAACACGGAAGCACGCAAGACAACACGCTCCCACACAATCACACTTGTGGCCCCATCCTCGTGTCCACGGTTACACATGCATAGACCATACACACCCGTCCAGTCACACGTTTACACCTTGTGTGGCAGTGTCTGCACATCTTCACACCTACTCTGGGGAAGGCTTGGGGAAATAGAGGCGAGGGGGAGGAGGGAGCGTGGCCCAGGGTGCAGTGCTGGGCAGAGCCCCAGCCCAGCACCCAGGGCAGCCTTGGCCCTCTCCTCCAAGGCCAGCTGGTGGTGCACCCTCCTTTCTTCCTCAGCCCGTTTAGGTGGGGTTTCTGGTCATTTCAGGCCGCTGCTGAGCCCCTGCAAACCTCAATAGCGGTTCCCAGACCCCGATCCTAAAAGGGGAGTCTTTTTTTTCTTCCAAGGACAATAAATATTTGCTCTTTGGGAAACTGCTGGTGGGAGAGTACAGGGTTTGGCCCAGTGGCAGGGAATGTCCAGGGCAGTTTAGGGAGGCCACAGGCCATGCTGGGGGGGAGGGGCTGGGCCCTGTCCGGAAGCTGGACCAGCAGGCAGAGCTGGGGAGCTGGGGCTCAGGGCTGCACCTCTCTCCATTCTTCCTGACCCAAGCCCCAGGCCTTTGTTTTCTCAGCTCCTTTGATTAGCACATCGGCACCCCATCCTCCCATCCCAGACCCCACTATCCCAAACCTCACCCCTCCAGAGCTCCCATGAACCCTTCACAGCCCGACTCCCATGTCATGCACCCCGAATGCACGGACCCAATGGGTGCTCACTTTTTGGACTAAACAGGGTTGCAGTATCTCCAGACACCTTTTCAATCTCCCTCCAGAGACTAGCTGCTGAGAGCGGGGCTCAGGTCCCCCAGTCCAGGCCCCTGAGAAGTCAGGGCTGTGCCTCCTTCCAGAACGGACCAAGCCTGGCCAATGCTGTCCCCATCCTGTCCCCTATGAGGCTTGGGTCCCTAGAGGCTCCTGCCTGTCCACCCCTCCCTCATGCTGAATTGGGCTCCCAAATATAGTGGCCGTGGCCACAGTCAGCCAGGACACCACAGCCCCAAGCGTCAGTCCTGGGCCGGGATCAGAGGGGCAGGAGCTGATTATAGGTCCCTGGGCCAAAACCAGGCTTTGCCTGCCAGCCCGCTGGGCCCGCCGCCCCACCCCAGAACCACAAGGTTGGAGCATCTGGTCCCCGTCAGCACAGTGGGCAGAGGGAGGGGGCTTGACGGTTGCGTTTGGCCTGCTCGAGGACAGAGTTGTCTGTGTGTGTGGTGTGGGGGTAGTGAGGATGGGCTGGGACTCAGGGGCAGAGGTTCTCCTCTGAACCTGGATCACATTGCCCTACCCATGGCCATGGTACAGGTGGGGAAACTGAGGCCAAGAGGAGCAGGGGAGCAGCCCGGGTCACAGGAGCATGGAGAGTCTACTGCCTCCCCCTTGGGTACTCTTTTCCATCTCTCAACACCAGGGCTTGTGCTTCTGGAAGGTGGGCCACATCCTGTTGGTGGCAGAGCGGCCTTGCTGGGAAGTCCTCCTAGGAGTCAGACTTTCATCTGAGGCTCCAGGGACCCGGGATGGTGCAGAAATTCATCTCTTTCTCCTGGTCCTTGTGCCTGCCTTGTGCCATCTTAAAGTTACTGGGCAGCCCCTGCCTCCTTGGGGCCATGGTCTCCCCATCTGCCCAGCTGGACAGGGACCTAGGGGCCCCACGTGGGGTCTGTGTTCATGGGTGCCCAGTGTGTGGTGGTGGGTTCAGGATATACAAATGGGTCCTGGTAAGTGACCTGCAGCCCATGGACCTGCCCATACCAGGACAGGGTCCCCAGGACCTGCTGCGAGGCAACATTTGACCTACTTCTAAGGCTCTGGGTCTGGCCCAGGCTGTGTTCTCGACTCCTCCGGGAAGTGTGGGCCTGCATCCCAGCCCAGAGGCTGTGGGCCAGGAGGGGCGGGCTCGGCGGGCCCGGGCGGGCCAGGGCTGCCTGCGGAGCCTGCGGCCCAGGGGACAAGGGCACGTGGGGGAGCCCGACCCTGTTACCCTGCTTCTGGCTCTTGGGCCCAGGGGACAGCTGGGCTTTATCTCCTTCTGCCCCCCTTCCACATGGCAACCATAGTCTGAGCTCCCCAAATTGGCTCTGACAGGATGATGGACATTCTTCATGCTCTTCTGAATGCTACCAGGGAGGTCTGCCAAGCAGCTACCCCCGCTGTTGCCAGGAGTGTGACTCCCCCGTGCCCCTCCCACTGGCCTTGTCCACACAGGCCCACGCTGATCTGGAAATCTGTCAGCCCCTGTCCTGGGTCCTGGGTCTGGGATTTGGGTTTGCAATCCTGGAAGTCTGGATTTACAGTCTTGGGACTTGAGTCCTGGATCTGGGTCTGGGTTTAGAATCCTGGGTCCTGTGTCTGGGGTCTGGGATCCAAGTCTGGGTTGAAGGTCCGGGTTTGCCATCCTGGGTCTTGGGATCTGAGGTCAGGTTTTGGATGCCAAGATCCGGGTCTAGGTCTCCACAGTGGGATCTAGTCCTGGAATCTGGGTTCTAGGTTCTGAGTTTGGGACTCATATTGTAAGACCTGAGTCTGGGGTCTGAGCTTGGGGTTCTGGGTTCCTGATCTGGGGTCTGGGTTGGGATCCTGGGTTCTGGGGTTTGAGTTCAGGATCCAAAGTTTGGTTCCCATCCCTTCTACGCCCCCTGCTGGCCGGTTGTGGTCCAGTCACTGCTTGTACCACCGGGGTCGCCCTCACCTCTTTAGGCTGTGAAGAGCACGCCTGATTTGGGGTGGGCATGGGGGAGGTGGTGGGTGGGCTTGGGGGCAGCTGCCGGCTACACTACCGTCCCACAGTGCCCTCTGCACTGTCAGTCAGTTGGCAAATCTCCCCATCTCTCTGGGCCCACTCCAGGGACAGGGTTTAGCAAGGGGTTCCAGTACCTCTGTGAGAGGAAGGTAAACTGAGATATTGGGACACTTGTTCATCCAGCGTTTATTGAGTGCCTGCAGTGTCCCAGGTCCTGGGAATATGCAGCTGTGGAAGAACAGAGCATTCCTCCCTCCTGTGATGGCTGACCTTTGTAGGAGGGCAGACCCACGGAAGCCGCCAGGTAACAGGAACCTGGAAGAAGGCCGGCGTGGCTCGGCTCTCCTGCCACAGTCCACAGGCCCCTCAGAAGTCAGGGCCCACATCTTCCCGCATTCCCCTTGGCTGAGGGAAGGGGGAGGTAAGGTGGCTGCCTGAGAAGGCTCTGGGACATGGTGTGTGCCAACCTACAGCACACTGGGGCGCAGTTCAGACATCAGAGCTTCGGGAGCTGAAGGGGTAGGACCTAGACCCCCAGCCCCAGCTTTCCAGGCCCCTGAGGCCTTGCCCAGATCCTGCCTGCTAGGCTGACTCCTGAAGGGCACAAAGCTCAGGTTGGGACATGGGAGAGAGGGGGAGTGCCAGGCGTGGTGTAGACCGCCTGTCCTGCTGCCCACTGCTGCCCACCCTCCCTCCCTCTACCCCCTACTCCCTGAGCACCTTCCTGCCCTCTGTTCACCCCCTGCCTTGCTCCCCCGCCTTGGTGTGCCCAGGAGGGCTCTGGCTGGTCCTGTAGAGTCCCTACTGGGCGCTGGGGGAGACGTTATAGATTTGAGGGTGGGCCTGGGGGTGAGCCCTGGCCACTGTTGCTCCCAAGCCAGCAGAGGCATGCTGCGGCAGGAGCACATCCGCCTTGAGGCCCGAGCCACTGCCCTGCCCCTTCCACGCAGGTGGAGGAAGGCGGCACCGTGTGGCTCTGGCTGGTGGCAGGAGGCTGCCCACCCTAGATCACAGACCCGGACACTGAGGCCCAGGGCGCTCTTGTCACTGGCTTATCCCCCATTTGGGCCAATGTTGGGTGGTTTCCAAGGGACGGGGAACTGTGTGAGGATGAAGGAAATGGATGGGAGAGAGGCCTGTATATGTCCTCTGCCCCGGGCCTCCGCTTCCCTCACGATGAATGCAAGGAAATTGGTCTTGTTGGTGGTGTCTGTGGGTGGCTGGGGCCCCCGTGTGACTTCCAGAGCCCGTTGTCCTGAGGGTCGGCGGGCCTGGGCAGTGGGGCCTCCTGGGGCGGTCTGCGTGGCCCTCTGGCTGTCTCCTCCTCCTGTGGTATTTCTGGCTCGTCTCTACTGACCCTCCCCCACCCCTTTCTTTCTCAATACTCTTGCCAAACATCTGGAAGAAAAGTGAAAAACTTGCCCCCCCTCCAGCCCCGGATGTTGTCAGATTTCCAGATGTGGGGTGTTCTGCCCTCCAGATGAGAGGCAGAGTGCGTTCCAGTCAGGAGCAGGCGGGCCCCAGCCCTGGACTGATGTCCCTCCCCAGGAGGTGGAGTGACAGAACGAGAGGGACCGTGCCTGGCAGGAAGAGGGCAGGGTGCGCCAAGTACAGGCCCTGGACCCCGCTGCACCCTCTCAGCCTCAGGCTCGGCCCCTCCCCCACACCAGGGAGGTCCCTGGGGGTTGGGGGCACTGCCTCTGAAGTTTCTATCAAAGGCTCCAGGCACTTAAAAATAACCAGGAGCACCTCCTTCCCCACCCCCCAGGCGCAGATACTAGGCAGGGGACAGAGCCCAATGTGTTTGCAAGATGCGCCCACTGTCGGCGTCCCCGTGCAGGAAGAGCCTTGTGCCACCTCAGCCTTCCCACCTCCCCAAATAGTGGTCCAGCCAGGCTGCACTCCGCCACTGCCATCTGCTGAGGGCTGGGCCTTGGGATGGGCCCTGAGGACTGGGCACTGCAGGATGGGCGCTGGGGGTGGGCACTGAGTGGTAGGAACTGGGGGATGAGCACCCTTGCCCTGGGGCAGACCCTGCTTGGCAGTTTGGGGTCCCTCAGAGAGGCAGACCGCAGACCGTCTCAGAGCCCCTGCCAAAAGGGTCGGCAGAGGGCAACATGGGGCAGCGGAACTGCATCGGAGAGAGCTTTCTGGAAGAGGGCCAGTAGAGCCGGGCCTTGAATGTGTCAGGCGGAGGGGGCGAGGGCACTCTGGACAGAGGGTGCAGTGGGGGAGCCAGGCCTGGGGTGTGTAGGGAAAGGTACGTCCCTGGGGGCCATAGAGAGAGGAAGTAGGAAGCCAGGGGTGTAAGCTGAGAGGCTGGTCCCCAGCTCTGCAGGGGCTGAAGAGAGAGGCTGCTGAATTGGCCTGCGGGGCTGCGGTAGAGGGAGCAGCATCTGTTCTCTTGGCCTTTGTGGGGTTCCTGGAGACCCTTGGACCCATAGTCAGGGCTACAGCTACCAGCCATGACCAAACACTCACACACAGACACGTATAAACACCCAGACATAAACATACAGAGGCAACACCTGCTCACACACTCACATAGATGGACACACACACGCATAAAGATCCAGACCCACAGAGGTAGCATGCAGACACATGGACCATCCCCCACACAGACACAGATATGGAGCACACATAGGCACACACAGCCCCACACCCAGACAGCACACACAGGTGTACACAGATCCCTCCACACAAACACAGACACACAGAGACCCACGAACCCACAGACACCCCAACACAGACACACAGAGACAACGCATACAGACACGTGCTGACCTCCCCCCTCCCCCACATAGACATGGTCATAGACACAGACACAGGGTACTTTGAGGCACGGATGGGAGCTCAGGTTCAGAGGTGCCCTTCGGTCATCTTAGTCCTTCTAGCCCCAACACAACACACAGCACATGCTTGGTCCAGCCTTCTTCACCTCTCCAACTTGTGGACCTTTGGAGGGCAGCAGGGCCCTGTGTGGGTATGTGTGGGTGTGTAGATGAGATGTGTGTGTGTGTGTGTGTGTGTGTGTTAATCTGTGGCCTTTGTCCTCCTCTCCCCCTCCCCCTTCCCAACAGGTGATTGAGAGGAATGGAGATCCCTCCTCCCCTACCCATTCCTGAGCCCTAACAGTGCCCTCCCCCAGGCCCCAAAATAGCCCCTGAGCCTAGCCGATGTCCTTTTATGGCCCTGTCCCTATTGTGCATTGCAGGGGTGGGGCTGGGGTCATGAGGTATCCAGGCAGGATAAAGGCCTAGGCGCTGTGGCTCACCTACCCTGCTTTCTGCATTCTTCTCTCCACATCCCTCTCTGTGCTTACAACCCCCATGGCCCCCAAAAAGCCAGAGCCCAAGAAGGATGACGCCAAGGCGGCCCCCAAGGCAGCTCCAGCTCCAGCTCCCGCACCTCCCCCCTGAGCCTGAGCGCCCCAAAGAGGTGGAGTTTGATGCTTCCAAGATCAAGGTGGGTATGGGAGCTGGGTTGTGGCAATGGGAGCAGGGCAAGTGAGTGGATCCCAGGGTGGACCCAGCAAGAGGCAGGCCAGGCTCTGGAAGTGAGCACTGAGCTGAGGCTGGAAGCTTCTGTGGAGAGGTCAGACAAGCCCTGCCTGCTTCAGGCATCAGAAGGGCTGCAGCAGGAGGGATGGTGGTCAGACATTAGGCAGGACTCCCGTGGTGCTGCTGAGAACTAAGGGTGGAGTCTGGACTGGAGTTTGAGACTGGACTGGCTTTTTGGTGGTTTTGGAAACGGACTCTCCCTTGCCTTTCTTCCTTGACTTCTCACCCTCGGGGAATCCTGGAGCCAGCTGGAGCCAGGCACGCATTTTCCTTGTTCAGCTGAGGGGTCCCCAGTCCATACACGCTCCTAGGGTGGATGAGATGAGGAGTAACAAGAAGCAGCGTCCCTGTCCAGGCTGGGTCTCGCTCAGGTCACTGAGCCCAGACCTGATAGAGCACTTCCGGCTTCAGCTTTTAGGTAGAGAACTGGAGGCACCAGCTGGGTGGGGACATCTGGAAGCTGTGCAGGAAGCTGGTCGTAGAGCTGTGATCAGTGGCCCCAGGAGCCCTTCCCCAGCTGGGAAGCCTTTCTGAGTCTAAAGTTGGAGGGGAGCCATGACTCGCACCTGCGGCATCTGCATAGCAGCACGTACCATGTCCTGCCTGCTCCCTGTTCTTGGCTGGGACCGCTGCTGCTCTGGCTGCCTCTGCAGGAGCCCTGTGGAGCCCTCCCTGTCCCTGCATGCCCAGCAAGACCCACACTCCATCTGTGCAGTCTTGCTTCCAATTCATGAGCCTTTCCCAGAGGCACCTACCCTGTCCTTCGAGGCACGGGTTCAAATCCCAGCTCGGCTCCATTTTACTTGGCAAGTCCTTCGCTGCTCTGAGGCGTGGTTTCCTCAGCTGTGAAACAGACCAGTAAGTCCCCCTCTTTCAGGGCGACTGGGAACCGTTCAGAGTATATGCACCTGGAGTTGGCCACCCCAGTTCCCAGGCTTGCATTCTGCAGGCCCCATGGTGAGGCTCTGATCACAGCCAGGGCCCATGGTGGCATTATCCTGTCTTGCCAGGCCTGCAGTTGGCACAGATGCCTCTCTGAGAGGTGGCGACAATGCAACCCCTCGTGCACCCCCCTTTCCCTGTCCCCAGCTGGCAGGTGAAGGGCAGGGAGTATTTGCCAGGAGCCCAGAGAACCTAATCTCCGCAGGCTTCCTGGTTGAGAGAGCTCTCAGAGAGCCAGGGATGACAGCCTGTTCTTTCCAACGCTGGGTGGAGCCAGAAGCCAGGAGGGACAGCCATGGCAGGGTGGCCCTGGAAAGGGTATCCTTCTGTGCCAGCATGCACTATGGAGGTTGGTGGGTCCCTGAGGCAGCAGCCATGGGAGAGGCTCCTGTCATGCCCCTCCCCCAACTCTTTTCCCTCCCATGACCTTGACCTTGGGGCAAGTGACTGCAGTGGTAAAAATAGACCTGGTATCCGGTGAGAAGGGGGGCATACTGGGTCCTGGGAGGCCTCTTGATTGACGTCAGTCAAGGTGGCCCCAGTGTGGCTTCAGCAAACACTCAGCAGCACTGCCCCGGCCCTGTGCTGTCCTGGGGTGTGGGGAGCTTCCCAGGGGCCCACAGACAGCATGAGCGAGAAATAGGTACAGTGAGGCCGGTGAGTGATTGCCTGGTCTTGAGGGCTTAAGGGGCTCTGTGAGGGCAGACACATGTGGACACCTGCTCACACACACACGGGTGCCTGTGCTCACCCCCGATGCTTCCATGTGCCCTTGGCCTGCACCACTGCCCTTACTCGTCCTGCCACCCTGGGCAGTCCTTTGCTGACAGTCCTGCCCACCAGGCCCCAAGCTAAGCCAGCCTGACTGGGGCTCACAGCTTAAGGTACATCTGCCCAGAACTAGGAGCATCAGGTAAGGCCCAGGCTGGCCTGAGTCCTCGGGCACCAGGCCTCCCTCCTCACTTCTACCCTCACCGGGGTCCACCGAGCATCGTGGCTGAGTGCACACAGACTCAAGGCCTTCTGGCTGGACAGGTGGAGGGGTGCAAGGAGGCAGGAGGGTGTCAAGGTGGACTGCAGGAGGTCCTGCGGATGCAGGCTGGGATGCTGGAATGGGACAGGCTGAGATAGCTGAGGGTCTGGGGCCTGGGCTGGCCATGGAGTGCCCAAGAGGAGGCATGGCTCCACCTTTTGAGACAGGTATCTGAGTCTTTGGGGTCTCTTTCAGATCGAGTTCACACCTCAGCAGATTGAAGGTGAGCAGGGGTTGCAGGATTGGGCTGGGGTTCCCTGGTCTGAGGGTCCTGCCAGGGGTGTGTGGAGTGGGGTAGGCTGACCCTGGGAGTGTCTGTGGCTCACTGCCCTCTCCTGGCAGAGTTCAAGGAAGCCTTCATGCTGTTTGACCGCACACCCAAGTGTGAGATGAAAATCACCTACGGGCAGTGTGGGGATGTCCTGCGGGCACTGGGCCAGAACCCCACACAGGCGGAGGTGCTCCGTGTCCTGGGGAAGCCAAGACAGGAAGGTTAGTGCTCCCGCCTGAGAGCCCCTATAGTGCCAGTCCCGGGGAGGCTGCCAGGGTGGGCTGCCATCCATCCTTTGGGGTAGCACGAGAATCTTTCCTGACATCCTCCCCTTGTCCCGGTGAGGACACCGAGGCCAGTCACAGGGTCGTGCTGACCAGGCGGCAAGCAGTGCTGGTTTGCTGATGCAGCTGGCTCTGTGCTGATTTGCCAGGCCTCCTGGTCATAGGCGCTGACACCTATGGAGAAGTGAGAAGACTGAGCAGTGGCTCATGCCTGTCATGTCAGTACTTTGCGAGGCTCACTTGAGGATAGGAGTTCAAGACCAGCCTGGGTAATATAGTGAGATTCCATCTCTACAAAAAATTAAAAATTTAGCTTGGCATGGTGGCAATGCCTGTGGTCCCAGCTACTCGGGAAGCTGAGCCAGGAGGATCCCTTGAGCCCAGGAGTTTGAGGCTGCAGTGAGCTACAATCACACCACTGTACTCCAGGCTGGGTGACAGAGCAAGAGACCCTGCGCCTAAAAATAAATAAATAAATACATAAATAAATACATACATAAATAATTTCAAAGCTTAAAAAAAAAAAAAGGAGCAGGGCCCAGGCTCTCACCAAGGGTTCAAAAGTCCCAGGGAAGGTCTCTGATTGGCCTACCTGCTCCTGACCAATTTTAGGTGGTGGGGAGTGCCATCTATAAGAAAATTATATGAGGGAGGACTGTTTCCCAAAAGTAGGGCAAGGGGTTTTGGACAGAGCCCGCCGCGGTGGCGCATGGCAGCAAACTCCCTCTGTGAACAGCAAGGGGCTGTGGAAACAGTGCATTGCTCAGAAGACTGTAAGTGCCTTGTGATGGTAGCTTGCTTTTAAATGGCAAACTGGTGTAGACTGCTTTGGGAACTGCGTGAGAGGTGGGGCTAGCTCCTCATTATCGGGCACAGGGAGGGGTGTGCCCACCCCACTTAGACCCTGGAACCTGGGACCATCTCTCTGCAGAGCTCAATACCAAGATGATGGACTTTGAAACTTTCCTGCCCATGCTCCAGCACATTTCCAAGAACAAGGACACGGGCACCTATGAGGACTTCGTGGAGGGGCTGCGGGTCTTCGACAAGGAGGGCAATGGCACTGTCATGGGCGCCGAGCTTCGTCACGTGCTGGCCACACTGGGTGAGGGCAGCCTCCTTCCCAACCTCCTTCTAGGAGCATCCTGGGAGAAACCACTCTGTCGCCCCCCAGGCCTGTGTCCCATCGGTGAAATAGAGAGTTACACAGTTAGGGAGCCTCAGTGGCAGAGGACAGAAATGTTATTTAGGAGGAGAATAAAGGAGGCATGCTGGTGTAGCTCAGAAGGGGGTGACATCAGCTCTGGGGACAGAGCAGGGCAGGAAGGTGCATCGGATCAGTTCCGTCCCGGTGGTCAAATTCTAGGGCCACAGCCCTAAGTAGTCAAGCAGGTCGAGTGCCTACCCCTGGGAGGACCCTGACCTCTATGGGGCCCTCTGTACCTCCCACTTATACTTCCACCATCAGCTGCCTGCAGCAGGGGGCCCCCTCTTCAAAGTGATTTTTTCCTGCAGCAAACATTTGAGTGCCTACTGTTTCAGCCCTGCTCTGGTCTCTCTCTCCTCTCTCCTCTCTCTCTCTCCCTCTCTCTCTCTCTCTCTCTCTGTATGTCTAGAGGTGGGGGTGGGAAGGGGGGAGCTGCGGCTGGGACTTCGATGGGGGGGCCAGCACACACACAGAAGTACGGAGGCAGGAGAATGCCAGACTTGGGGAGCAGTGGGTGGTCTGTTGGTCCCCTCTACCACCCTCTCCCAAGGTCCCAACTCCACCCCATGGGCCCTTCCTCTAGCCTCAAGGGGCTGCCCCAAGGAACTGCTTCCAGGGAGGCCTGGCTTCCTCCTGTTGGAGGGACCCCCGGCCAGCCTTGGGGGACAGAGGACAACACGTACTGCACCCCAGGCCCTGCCCTTCTTAACTTGGCACTGATTCTCCTGGACTCAGAAATGGGGTGATGGCAAGGTCATGTGAACGATGCTGGCTGTGGGAATACTGGAGAGGCTGAGCCACGGTCTAGAGGGATTCAGTGGGTGCCCCCACCCTGTCACGCCTCTGCACGCATGGTGCTGACTCAGCCTCCCACTCCTGCCAGGTGAGAGGCTGACGGAAGACGAAGTGGAGAAGTTGATGGCTGGGCAAGAGGACTCCAACGGCTGCATCAACTACGAAGGTGGGCTCAGCGGGGGCAGGGGTCTTCTGGGAGGGGAGTGCTGGGAGTGCTGGGAGGGGAGTGCTGGGAGTGCTCCCAGCTGTGGCTGCGCTGTGTTGCGCCCCCGCCACTCACTCTCCTCTTGATTCCAGCATTTGTGAAGCACATCATGGCCAGCTAAGCCTCCTGCCCAGGTAGGCGCCCACCCCTCCCCAACCGGCTGCTGCCCCTCCCCCACACTCCACCAGCGTGGTGCTCAGCTGACATCCTGCTGCCTCCATCTGCCTCCTCCTCTGTCACCTGCACTGCCTTTGCTCTCAGGGAGCCCAGGGAAGGCTGTGCTGGGGACGTCTCATCTCCCCACGTGTGATGCTGACACCAGCGGCCTGGAGTCATGGGAAGGAGGGGGAGCATATCGAGACTCCTGGACAAGCCCTCAGACCTCTCCGCGTGGCTGCCATCTCTGGCCCCTCTCAGACTGTGCTTACCTGTGACTGCAGCCCCGTCCCCACCCCATGGGCCTCATGAATAAATGGCTTCTTGCTGGCCTTCCTTTTCTGACTTCCTTCCCTCCCTCCCCTCCTCTTTTCTTCCTTCCTTTCTCCTCCCTCCCTTCCTACCCACATCCCTCCCTTTCTTCCTTCCTTCTTTCCTACCTTCCCTCCCATTTTCCTCCCCTTTCTCCCCTTCTTCCCTCCCTTCCTTTCTCCCTTTCCTCTTTTCCTTATTCCTTCCTTTTTCCTTTCTCCCTCCTTTCTTCCCTCCCTCCCCCCTCCCTCCTTTAGTCCTTCCTTCCTTCCTCCCTCTCTTCGTCCCTCATTTCCCCCTCCCCCCCCTTCCCTTTCCTCTTTCTCTCCCTTTCTCCTTCTTTCCTCTCTGTTGCTCTTGGCTTGCCTCTGTGAATTCTGTGGCCCATGGACGCTGGGCTGGAGGGGGCTGAGCTGGAGGAGGCCAAGTGCTTCTCCGCTGCGCTTGTCCCCACCCCGCCTTCTGCAGGAGGCAGCCATGCTGGGGCCGCTAAGACAGGGATACGGGCTGTTGGGGGCCTGAGAGCACTGTCTGAGCTGTCTCACTCCATGTCTACCAGTTGGGTGACCACAGGGCACTGGCCCAGAGGCCCCGCTGTCTAGGAGGGGAAGCTGAGGCCCAGCACAGGGAATGGCCTTGCCTGAGTCACGTTGGGAATGGGTGGCAGGACAGGAGCTAACTCTGTCCCCAGGCTGTCAGAGCTGAAGAGACCTTACCCCTTGCCCTGACTTGGATGGGGAAACTGAGGCACTCTGCCAGCAGTGTGGCTCTAGGTCAGAGGTAGAAACTTGGTAGGGACAGCCCTGGGCTTCGCAGCAGAAGACAGCATGAGCCCACTGCGTGGTGGAGGGAGGTGCACACACCTGCAAACCCCTGTCCTTCCAGCCCCTGCTCTGAGGCCAGGGCCCCTCCCCTGGGTCCTGGAGCCTGATGAAGCTAGAGAGGGGAGGCTTCCTGGAGGAGGTGATCCATGCAGGCTTGATGTGAAGGGTGAGAAAAGCCCTGCAGAGAGGCTGGGGGCCTCGGATATAGGGATGTGGGGGAGATCAAAGGCTTTGAGTGGGGAGCGGGCCACCCTGGATGGGAAGCACCTTGCAGGCCGGGAGGATGCAGGAGTCAGGGCAGCTCCATGGGGTGCCTTTCCATGGCCTCGTGTGGATGCTCGTGTCTGCATGGCAGGGGGATGTGGTGGGGTGAGAGCGACTTGGAAGGTTGCGTGTATGAGACTGCCCGAGGGGCTGTGTGGTGTGGGGGAGTCCTGAGCGAGTGTGAGAGCAGGTGTGTGTGTGTGGATGGGGGCTGCCGGCATGTGTGAGAGACAGCGCATGTGAGGGGTGAGTGTGTCTCAGGAGTCCCTTGCATTGTCCTTTCATTCTCTCAGCATTTGCTGAGTGCTGACTGCGTGGCAGGCTCTTCTAGGTGCTGGCAATGCTGCAGTGGAAAAGGCAGTGGAAACCTTTGCCCTTGTAGAACTCACACAAACCAGACAAATCTTAATGGTAGAGTGTCAAACAGTGCTAAAGGCAGAGAAAGACTGACAGCGGGGGAGGGCTGGTGTGTGTGTGTGTGTGTGTGTGTGTACGTGTGTGTGAGCTGGGAGGTGGGTGACATGTTAAAGAATGGAGTCAGAGATTATCTGAGCAGGAAATAGTTGGGCAAGGATTTAAAAGAGAGAAGGTAATATTTAGAATATATAAAGAACTTCTATAATTCAACAACCCCCACCGCCGGCCCAAACAACTCAATTAAAAAATAGGCCAAGGACTTGTATATATACATTTCTCTAAAGAGGATATACAGGCCAGGTGTGGTGGCTCATACCTGTAATCCCAGTACTTTGGGAGGCTGACGCAGGCAGATCACATAAGGTTAGGAGTTCAAGCCCAGCCTGGCCAACATGGTGAAGCTCCATCTCTACAAAAATTAGCCTGGCATGATGGCTTGTGTCTGTAATCCCAGCTACTTGGGAGGCTGAGGCAGAAGAATCGTTTGAACCCAGGAGATGGAGGTTGCAGTGAGCTGAGATCGTGCCATTGCACTCCAACCTGGGCGACAGAGCAAGACTCCATCTCAAAAAAAAAAAAAAAAGGAGGATATGCAGGTAACCAATGAGCGCATGAAAAGATGCTGAACGTCACCACTCATCGGAGAAATGCTAATCAAAACCTCACACCCGTTAGGATGGTGTTATAAAACAACAGAAAATAACAAGGGTTGCCGAAGATGCAGAGAAATTGAAACCCTTGTGCACTGTTGAAATTTGAAAGTAAAATGGTGCCGCCACTGTGGAAAACAGTATGGCAGTTTCCCACAGAATAGAATGACCAGAAGACCAGCAATTCTACTTCTGGGCGTATACCTAAAACACTTGCAAGCAGGGTTTGAACAGGTGTTTGCACACCCACGTTCACAGCAGCACTATTTGCAGGAGCGAAAAGGTGAAGTAACCCAAGTGTCCAAGGGGGGGGGGGGTAAGCAAATGTGGTCTGTCTACAGGGAGTACTACTCAGCCTTACAAAGGAAGGGCACGCCGACCCGCCACAATGTGGGTGAACCTTGAGGACCTTACGATAAGTGAAATAAGCCAGTCACACACACACACAATACTGTATGAGTCCACTTATCTAAGGGTCCTAGAGTAGCCAAATTCATACAGACAGAAAGTAAATGGTGGAGGTTGGGGGAAGGCAGATGGGGCTTTATTGCTAAAGGGAAAGAGGGGCAGATGTAGTGTCTTAGGCTCCGCTCCCACAGGGCAGTCCTAAGACAAGGATGAGCTTCTGAGTGCAAGGACTACCTGCAAGTAGTCTCCCTGGAAGGTGATCCCAAGATCGTGGAAGAGGGGTGGGGAAGGGGCCTGGGAAGGAAGAAAGCACCCCAAAGGGGGTGCACGCAGGGCAGATGACACTATGGGCAAAGGGGTCTCAGCCCCGCTGGGAACCTCCGGGAGATGGTGGCGTTGTCCCGCTGAGGAATGAGGAAGGCAGACTATCGACAGATTCCCCACCTGCCGCTGGCTGGGCAGGGCCCCTGAGTGGGCTGGAACATTCCTGTGTGGCACCTCAGCATCCACTTCAGAAGGCTGTGTGGGCATCTAGGGAAGACGTCCCGGCAGAGGGCACAGAGGCCTGACAATGGGAGCAGGGAGTGCCATGGAGAGGGACAGGTCCTGAGTCAGAGAGGTGAGGGAGGCTGCGGTATGTACCCTGGGGAGGTGTTTTCTCAGTGCCACCCTGGCTGCTGTGTGGAGAAGAGACTGTGGAGGCTGCAGGAGCAGCAGGGAGGCCAGTGAGGAGGGTCCAGGAGAGAGGAGATGTGGGCTTGGCCCAAGGTGCTGGTGGGGGTGATGGTCCTAAGTGGTCGGATTCTGAGGCCATTTTGAAAACACCCTCGGCAACATCTCGGGCAGATTTCAAGGCTTTCTGGTTCATTCCACTCCAGCCTCAGATCTGATTCAGGGGAGGGAGTCGTGATCTGCTCTGTCACAGTTTACTGCCACAGCACTGAGAGGTGCACAGTTTGTCCACAGGTGGGCGCAGATGAAGGCGCCTTGGGTCCCGTTGGAGTGCACTCAGCCAATGAAGGCATCTTCATGTGCATGTGTGATATTGGCAGACTCTGGCCAGCCATCCTGGCCCATGAGAGATTGAGGACCCCCACAGAGGGGAGCAGGTCTCAATCAGGTTCCGCCTCCATCCTCCTCCTGGGCAGGGCACCACCTGAGGTGGCTGACACCCTCCCGGGCAGCCCCCAGCGCCCTCCTGTCTGGTGCACCTTGCTCCTGAATACCAAGCCCAGAAGAGTCTGCCTAGGAAGGAGTGGCCTCAGCATTTTCTTTCTGGGTATGCCTGCCCTGGGCTGGAGTCCTCAGCACCTGCTGTCAGTCATCTCCAGCAAGGAGTGGCCTACATCCAAGTTTGCATGTGTCTCAGTCCTTAGGCATACACGTCCCACTCGCTCAAGAATGACCGCCCTTCCGGTTTCCAGGGTGTCCTGCAGTACTCCCAAGCCTTCCCCAGACATACCCTCCTTCTTGCAGGCTCCCCTACTTCCTGGGAGCTGCTGTCCCACTCGGTTTGGCTTGGTGGTAGAAGGGAGCGTCTTGCAATTCCCTCCTGACATCCGCAGCCCCCAGTCTTCTTGTGTGGCTGGAAGGGGAGGGGTTGGGGGCCCCTTAGTCCGCTAGTGAGGGCAGGGCTGGGGCTGCTGTCAGATGAGCCCTGGCAGGGGCAGTTTGGTTCCACTCGTTGCAGATCAGCTCCCCTTAGAATGTGCCTCTGGCCCAGCCGTGGCCATGTTGCTACCCTGGGGCCATTTACCTCCTATATGTGGCTCTTCTGACCGTGTGTTGTTGGGCTTGGGTCACTGGCTGTGGGTGCAGGCATCCGAGTGGATGGATGGAGGCACCTAAAGGTGAGACTCAGCCACGGAGGTGAGCCTTCTCCTTACTCTGATCCTCCCATCCTGGCTGGGTGAAATGTGCATGTGTATTTGTACACAGGGCCACAGTGTGCATGTATGCCTGTGTATCTGTGTCTGTGAGTGATGTGGGCTTGTGTTTTTACGTGTGTTGTGTATGTGTCCATGTCTGTGAGTGTGTAGGTGCCCATTTGTCTGTGCATATGTACATGTGTGTTTGCCGCTGTGTGTGCATGACTGTGCGTGTTTGAGTGCATATCTGCTGGGGGGGGCTCTGCTGAATCAGCACCAGTGCTGGGCATGCGGCACTGCCAGACAGGCTGTAGCCTCCCCCACAGTTGCATAAACACTGGTCCCAGTTCCCTCCTCAAGCAGGGTGGTTCAGCCTGTGGCCCTGAGGCTGGTGGAGAGGAGTGGGAGGGGGCAAGGGGTTTGCCCTGGGTCCACCTTGATACCCCCCATGCCTCAAGTGCTCTGCCATGTGCCCCATAGGTCTGGGGTCTGTTCTGGGGTCTCTCTGTGCCTCACTTTCCTCTTCTGGCCTGGGGCCTCATCTCTGAGGTCTCTTCAAGGTGGCAGGAGGAGCCACCTCTACAGTCCGGGTCTAGGCTGAATCATAGGGTCAGTGGGGTAGTCCGGGGGGCAGAGTTCAGCCTCAGCACCCCAGGCAGGGCCAGACAGTCCCCTTGAAACTGCAAAACCTAACTCAGAAGGTCCAGTGACATTGCGGGAACAAGGCTGTGATGGGCCCTTGGAACTCACTGCTTCAGGGCAGAGTTTGGGGATCTGGAACTTGAGCACAAAGGGCAGAGGATGATGGGAGCTGGGCCTGCGATGCGCTCGAAACAAACCGTCCCCTCCACTGCTCAGATGTTCCTGCCTGGACACCTGGGGTTCTTGTTAGCCTGCCGCACCCTGCGTCCTCTCTTCCCAGGATCCTGGGGTTACCACTGGGACATGAATGAGATGGCATGGGGTGAGGGTGACAGGAAGGCCAGAAACCCAGGCTGAGGTAGCAAGAGGTCAAGTGAGATCTTGAAGTCAGGCATTGGATGAAAATTTTGCCAGGCCACAAGAAGGAAGGAAATCAGTGCAGCTATGAGAAGCTGGACTGTAGGGCTCAAGGCACTGAGGGGCAGAGAGGCTTATGGAAAGCTGATGAAGGCCTTAAGGGAGGTCGGGGGTGATGGAATGTATGGAACAGGGGGAGGAGAGGCCAAAGAGGTCTGGCAGCAGTGTGACAGGAGCTCCTTGTGTTGTGTAAGGGGGTGTTTGGGGTGCTGGCTGGAGTCCTCCGTGGTTGGTCCTGAGGCCCTGGGTGGCTGTGAGTTGTGGGGTTGGGGGAGAGGGCAGGCCTGTCTGGGAGCAGGAGAAGTGCTGACCCGATTGCCTCAGAGCACAGCAGGAAAACCAGATCTTGAATCTGGTGACCCAGCACAGAAGTGATTCCCTGGGGTTCTCCCAAGTCCCTTCCAACCAGCCTCAGTCCCCCCCCTCGCCCATGTTTGGGGTTATTTGTTCCCCCGCCTTCCCAAAGCCACACAATCCTGATTTGCCCAAACGCTGACAGAGCACAACTGGAATGTGGCGTGTGTGTGTGAGTGTGTGCACACGACACTCCTGGCCCCATTGCCCAGCAGGCGTCTCCAGTCTCAGCAGCCGGGGCCCTGGGCCTCTTGGACAGAGAAGGCCCTCAAAGGTCAGGTCTGGGCAGGGTTCCTGCCTGCATCCTCCTCTCCAGCCTGCCTGAGGACTCCTGCAGTTCCACCATTTTCTTCCACTCTCCACCCCACCTCTGGTCTTGGGTGTCTCACACATCCACTGAGGCCGTGGCCGTGGTACACATCAGAACCTTTCTGGAGGGCTGGTCAGGATGGAATGGAGCAGCGGAGACTCAGACTCCAGACTCCGCACTTCCAGGTGCCCCTTGGGACAGTTCAGGTCTCGGCAGCTTCCTGATTTTTCTACTTTGGTCCAGCTGAACATGAGTGCGCCCTTTTCCCTACCACACCTGTGCCCTGGGGCTGGAAGCCTTGGTCTTCCCTCCTCTCAACACTGCTGCCATCATACCCTGCTCCTGCTTTCCTTTCTTCTCTCCTATGGTAGACTTGAAGCCATTTAAAGGTGCTCTAGAATGGCATTGTCAGCTCCTGAGCCAACTGGGAGAGGTGGTGAGCCCTCTGTCTTGAGGAGCATGCAAGCAGAGGAGAACCAATCCCAGCCAGAAAGGCTGCAGAAGGGGCTCTTGCCCTGGTGGAGATTGGAAACACTTGAGTATTTCCAAGCTCTAAGACCCAGCTTATCACAATACCTGAGGAAGTTTTGAAAAAATGTCCTATGTTGTGTGTTTTCCAGAAGCCCAATTTATGCATCTCTAATACCTGTCTTTCTTCCAAGATTGCATCCTGCCTACTTTCTTTTGCCTTGAGAATATCCTTCTGTTTACAAAAACAATGACGATGGTAGCTGTTGTTTTCCATATCTCTACTTGGCAAAATAAGACCTTACCTTACAAGTCAGTTTTTAAGTTTTGAGGAAATTTCACAGTTTGTTGCAATCAGCATTTCCCCAAACCCCTGGATAGAGACTCTTGAATGGAGCAGATCTTTGCCAGGACCAAGGCTCATTTGAATCAGCTCATTCATCCATCCTCCCTCCCTTCCTCCCTCCCTCCCTCCCTCCATCATGTCATTTTCAGGTGCTAACTATGTCCCACATGACTAACAGAGACCCAGCCCTGCCACTGGGATGGAGTGGGGGAATGGGAACTTGGCAGGGAGGTGCTGATGACCCTGTGGGACAAGCAGGTGCTGCGAGGTCAGGGCTGTGGGGTGTTGGGGCACAAGGGAGAAGACGCTTCAACTCTTTGTTGAAGTATCCAGGATCCTCAGATTCTGAGTGTCCCCAAATCTCTGGATGTCCATACCTGTTCCTACCTCTGGGGCCTGCAGTTGGAGGTGGGGAAGCTGGTGGCAGTGACCTCTCATCTCTAGCTGTAACAGAGGGCGTGGGATGCTGGCTGCCGTGGCAGGAGACAAATGTTCAATTGTTTCTAGCCCTGGGAAAGGTGGATGGATCTTGAGGCTGAGGGACAAGAAGGGAAGCAAGGTTTCCCTCTATATGGCCCAGGCTCAGTGGAGGGGCCCTAGGCTGGGAGCCCTCAAGAGGGTGACATGATCCCAAGCTCTAGGCTGGGACAGCTCCAGGGTCCTGCTCTGAGGGCTGACTCAGACTCTGTGCAGTCCCTCCCCAAGAGGGGGCCTTTCTCATAGTGATGGAGTTCTTGGGGTGTTTTGGAGAGTAGAGCTGGACATATGGGAAGGCTCTGGGCTCCCAGGCTTACAGTGGACTCCAAGAACCCTCCAAGGCCACATTACAGAGTCGCCTCTACCCTCCTGGGCACTTGAGAATGCTGTGGAGAAAGCCCCACACCTGAGAGCGCATGCCCAGTTATAGGGCGAATGTGGGCAGGATAGCCTGAGTGCTGAGAGTGACATCCAGACTCAGTCTCCAGGCCCCTGGGCTGCCTGCCCCATTTGGGCCCCTGCCTCGTTTTCTCCTGGGTTCAAAACCCTTCCTCCAGTCTCTTTTCCAGGGCAAGTCTGACCAAGCTGCTGCTTGCTTAAATGCAACAAGGATCTTAGCCCCTGTTGAGGATGCTCTGCAGGAGCAGCTCTCAGATGTAGGGGAGAAATCCATCTAGGGCCTCCCCATTTCTCTGAAACCGAATCTCCAGAACTGTTTCTCCCCTGGCTGGTCCCTTGGTGGTCCACTAGGCTGACCTTGGCCCTGCTATTTTCTAGGGATGGACCTTGCCCTCTGTAAGGCCACTGACTCAGTGAGGGCTCAGTTTGCCAGGCGCCTCAGCAGGGTAGGGACTTTGAGAATTGTTCTGGCACCTGCTCCAGAAGGGGAGGCAGGCGTTATCTTTGTTACGGAGGGACTACTGTGGCCACCTGTGTGCTGGGTGGAACAGAGTGGGTGCAGACAGGCAAGAAGACAATGTTATGGGTGGGTGACTGGGGGTACCTGGGGGAGGGTACGTTCAGGTGCAGACTGTTGGGGGAGAGCTCTGCAGGTCTCCTTGGGGTGCTACCCCATCCACCTCTGGCCTTCATTTCCCTCCTGTGCCGGGCTGGAGGTGCTGGAGACTCTGGTGTTCTGAGCCCTGGAGAGGCCCCTTCTGGACTCTGAGCTTTGGGCTGGGGGTGGTTGGGGGGAGGCAACAGCTGCTTTGAAATGTGGAGAATAATAAAGCAAGGAATGTCTGAGCTCAGGGGAAAAAAAACCCTCCTCGCCAGGCCTCCCACCCAGCCGAGCATAATGAATTAAGTATAGGCAGGCACGTTTCATGTGGGGGGTGTGGGTTGGGGGAAGCAAGAAGGCCCCAAATGAGAAACAGGGTCCTGGGCGGGCTGCCGGGAGCTGGGGGTTCTGGGCCATCTGACCTGATCCCTGGGAGTGCCCTCACTCCCCAGAGGCTTCTCCTCCATCTTCCCTCCGTCTGCATGGGTGAATGGGTGAAATGTGTCCCAACCCCATGTTGACATCTGACCCCAGGCCGCACACTGGTGCTAACCCTGACCCCAAAAGGCCAGAAATAGGAGAAGGTGGGGTGGTTGACTCAGAGGGAACATCTCTTCATTCTCCCCCTTCCACGTGCATTTATTGAGCACTGGGGGACAGGGCGCCTGCTCAGTGCTGGATAACGGAGTCAACGCTGCCCCCTGCTGGACTGACTGAACCCGAAGTCCTGCCCATCAGCCTCTGGGGGAGCAAGCCCTGAGGCTTTGGAACCCGTCCCGTTTCTGGTATTCCAGCCCTCTACTTCCCCTGGCCAGTTCTTCACATATCCCCTCTGCTCCATGTGGGGTCATCCTCCCTTCCACCCTTCTGTGCTTGGCGCCAGCTCAGCCTCCCTGCCCCAATCTCCCCGGGGCTTTGACATCAGTGGCTTCTAGGCCCACGCTCTCAGGTTGTTACTCACGCTGTTTCCTTTTGCTTATCTGCAAGGTCCATCTGTGGTGGACCTCATTCACTGACTGCCAAGACTGCTTTATAAAAGACCACATCGGCCACACGCGGCGGTGGCTCATGCCTATAATCCCAGCACTTTGGGAGGCCAAGGTGGGCGGATCACTTGAGGTCAGGAGTTCGAGACCAGTCTGGCCAACAATGAGAAACCCTGTCTCTACTAAAAATACAAAAATTAGCTGGGTGTGGTGGTGCATGCCTGTAATCCCAGCTACTTGGGAGGCTGAGGCATGAGAATCACTTGAACCCCAGAGGTGGATGTTGCAGTAAGCCAGGATTGAGACACTGCACTTCAGCCTGGGTGACAGAGTGAGTGAGACCCTGTCTCAAAAAAACAAAAACAAACAAACAAACAAAAAAACTTCCCTTCCCAGAGCAGCCCAGGAAATAGTGGGTAAGTAATTGAGCCATCAGCAAAAGGGCCGGTTCTCAGCCAGGGAGCTGGAGAGTGATGGAGGGAGGTAGTAGAGTTGTTCCTTGGGCTCTGCAGCAGGGATTCTTGCCTCCCAGCCTCTGCTGGCTTGGGGCAAGACTCCCACTTTATCTTTAAGAAGTCTGGCCTGCAACTTGGAGCTCCTTGAAATATTCTCCCCTACAGTCCCTTCTCTCCCCCACCCACTTTAATGAAGACCATTGTTTTTCAAGCACATGTTAATTAAAAAGCAAACATGTTTTGCTAAGTAATTTGGAAGCTCTGGTTCTGCAAACCATAGCCATTCCAGTTAAAAAACATCCCTCACCCAGCTTGGTCCAGTGTCTTGGGAGCTGAAGACCCCTGTGGCTACTGCGGATGCACTTCCCTTTACAGTGTATGCGTCTGTGGTGGCCTGGCCAGGACAGGGTGTCCTCTCCATCTCACAGGTGGGGACATACAGGACCTGAGCTCCTGGCAAGTTCAGCCCCACCAGCTCTCTGCATTTCTGTGCTTTGGGCCCTATGGGAAATAGCTGGTAAGGAGAGGTGAAAGACTCATGTGCCTCATCCTGTAGGCAAGGTCATTGTTTCAGAGCCACGGGTCGGGGAGGAGGATGCGACCATGACGACCCTGTGAACCCAGGTGGGAAGGCTGGCAGGTGCTGTGTGGCCCAGGTCACCGCCCATAGTCTTCAGTGCAGCTGAGTGGCATCTAGCTGAAGCTGGGATGGTAGGTCCCTGAGGCGAGTGCCCAAGGTGAGGACTGGGCTGATGGGTGGAGGGAACCTTGGATGCTCAGAAGCACCCACTCCAGCCCAGCTCCCCCACCCAGTATCTGGTGACCGATGTCACTACAGTGCCCATATCCCCCAGCTTGGCTCCTGGCCTTGAGAGTGCTGGGACTCTGAGGCCCTTCATACCGGGTGGTACCCTCAGGGTCCATCACGAGGTGCTGGGGTCCCTAAGGTGCAAGGTTCAGTGACCTCCAGCCTTCCTGTTCCCAGCCCCTGGCAGAGGGAAGGGGCATCTCACCAAGAGGTCTTTCCAAGCCTTGCTCCTGCCTCGCAGCCTGGCGGGCTCTCCCAACTAGGATTCCTAGAGCAGGAGTACTTCCCTTGGGTGTGACTCCAGGTGTGAGCCTGTGTCCAGGTGTGTGTTCCTGTTCCCATGAGGGCTGTCAGTGCCTCTGTTAGCAAGACCCTGGTGTGAAGGGTTCCTTCCTCCCTCCCGAAGGAGGAGATGCCGAGGCTCCTTGGGGGAGTGTGATGGGGGCAGTGACCAGAAGTATGTGTGTGTCCGGGGAGGTGGGCCCTGGGCTCTGCTGGACATCTGGGTTGGTTGGTCCAGAGCTTCTGCATCCACTCAGGGACACGTCCCCCCCACCCCCCACCCCCCACCCCGCGGGAGCCAAGCCCCAGCCTGTGCACGGGACAGCCCTCCTTGTCCTCTGCCCTTGGCTGCTGAGTTTTGTAAAACGAGGAGTGTGTGTTGGGAGGTGTGCGACTTATCACACGCACAGTGTTTTCCCCCCGGGACACACACACCCTCGAAAGCCACCCACACACGGTGACACCAGCGACGCATGCTGGCGGCAGGCTCCCAGGGCTCAGCCTCCCTGGGCGACGCGCCAGTGACACACACTCCCGCCTCTTCCACTCCCGCCCACATCCCGGGAGGAGCGGCCGCTCCACCGCGCTCCCCCGGCCGGGCCCTCGGCGCGGCGCTTCTGTGTTCTGTTCCCTTCACAGCGGCGTGGAAACCGCGGCGGGGCGGGCCGGGATGAGCTCACGCCGCCGCCCGCCAGGCCGCCAACCCTAACTCGCTCCAGATGCCGGGCGGCCTGTGCTGGCGCGGAGAGTGGCGGGGCGGGCCGGGGCCGGGGTCTGGGCGGGGGTTGGGGGAGGCACGGCCCGCTCGCGCCCCCTGCAGGGGCGGCCTCCGCAGGTCCCCTGGAGGCGGGGGCTGCAGGCTCTGGGCTCAGGGGCGCGGCTGGGGGCTGCCTACCCCGGAAGAGGAGGGCCTTATGCCATCTGCTCGCTTTTTCTCAGGCCTTGCCCACTGCCTGAGTTCTGTCCCGGCGGGGGCAGCAGTGGAGGTCACAGTCCACGACCCCTCCCTGGTCGGCGCAGCCTCGGGGTGCTGTGGGACCGTCCCCTCCCGGACTGGTGCCCGCCCCTCACACAGGCTGCCTTTGCTAGCTCCCACCCCAGACTCCGGGGGAGGGGTGTCCCTCACTTCCCCTCCCCGCTACTCCCGGGACACCCGGACCAGGTACTGCAGCTCAAGCCTCCCGCCTCAGGGCCCTGGCCAGGCCCTGCCCACTCTTGTTCCTCTTGGAACAAACACTCCAGTTTCTACTGGGAAAGCAGCGGGGGCCTGACCACCGCCTGTTTTTAATAAGGAGCTGGTATTTCCCCGAAATCGCCGGCCGTGGCTGACCTCATGAGGATGACGGCTGGCCCTGGGCCAGGGGGCAGGAGCCGGCTCCCGGCTCCCGTGTGAGCCCCTGGCCTGCAGACAGACGCGCAGGGAGGAGGCGCTGGTTTCTCATCCCAGCTCAGCCGCTGGCTCATCCAAAACTCTTATCTATTTGACTGCTGTGTTGTGTACCCTGGGTCGATACCCGCCAGCCCCCCTGCACCCCAGCCCTGCCCAGGGCCCTGGGTTCGAGTCCCGCTCTACTACTGCCTAGTGTAATCCTGGCAAATTGCTTAACCTCTCACCACTCATTTCCTCCACGGTAGGATTGGGACTCTGATGGGGATTCGAGAGGGAATACTGTGAGGAGGGTCGATGGATTCCAGGAGCGTTTCTAGACAGCAGGAGAGGGGGGTCTCAGGAGCTGGGCTTCCTGGGTGGGGCACTGAGGGGGAGGGGCTTGGGAAATTGTCAGCCTTAGGGGAGATAAGGACAGCACAGAGGGTCCAGCAGAATGAGAGTGCTCCGTGAGGGATCAGCACGGGGGGCTGTGGGCACCAAGAGGCTGGAGAGGGTGTCAGGAAAGGCTTTCTAGAGGATGGGCACCTAGGTGGAATGTGGCGTGGTGGGGGACATCAGGATGGGGGCAGAATCCTTAGGCAACGGCCTGGATGCTGGAACAAGTGAAGGGGTAGAATGGGGGGGAACAGAATAGAGGAGAGTGGAACCAGGCAATCAGGTTCAAGATATCTTGGGGGATATTCTGCCTGAGGCACTGTAGAGAGTCCAGAAGTCCCATCTGTAATTGAGGGACAAGGACTGAGAGAGCCGGAGGGGGACGCAGGCTCCAGTGGCAGAGATGGAGACCAGGAGCCACAGAAGGAGCAGGGAGACCAGAAGAGGAGATACAGCAGGCAGGGAGGCAGGTGGCTGGACACAGATGGTGGCTGGGAGATTTTGTTTGCTCTGGCGCCTCCATGTTTTAGATGCTTGGGGCTCCTCCTGAAAGTAACAACTATAACCGCAATAAGGAATAAGGGCAACTAATACTCACTGAGCACTTAGTGTGTGCTAGGCAGTGCTCTAAGCACTTACAGGTATCTATATGTTCTATCTCCACTTATTTATATCTATTTATTTCTTTATTTTTCCTAATTGCTAGACTATATGGGATCTACTTATTTATTCATTCACCCACCGATTCCTTCATTCATTTAACAGGTAATTATTGAGTGCCTACTATGTGCCAGACATGTTCCAGGTACTGGGAATACAGCAATAAGCAAGACAGACCAAAAAAAAAAAAAAAAAAAAAAAAAAAATCCCCACAGGAGGAAGAATTTGTGAAGGAGAAAGATCCGAATGTATTAGGTTGGTGCAAAAGTAACTGTGGTTTTCACCATTGAAAGTAGTGGCAAAAACCTTTGCACCAAAAAACCTAATATATGTGAGCAAAATACATAGTAGAGTAGCTTGTGAGAAGTATTACAGGAAAAATTAAAGGAGGATAAGGAGGATTTGGAAGCATGGGGGATACAGTTTCTGAGGATGTCCTAGGAAGGCCTCATTGAGAAAGTAACATTTGAATATAGACAACATCTGGCCCCCTCCTCTTAGCCCATGAGCTGAGAATGGTTGACACAGAACATTTGCAGCTGGGTGTGGTGGCTCATGCCTGTAATCTCAGCACTTTGGGAGGCTGAGGTAGGAAGATTGCTTGAGCCCAGGAGTTTGAGATAAGCCCGGGCAACATAGCAAAACCCCACCTCTAAATAAATAAATAAATAAATAAATAAAATTAGCCAGGTAGGGCCAGTTCCTCCTGGGGTGCCAAGAGGAGGATTTGTTTCCCTGATTTTTACAGGTTCTGGAGGTCATCAGTATTCCTTAACTTCTGGTCCCCTTCTTCCATTTTCAAAGCCAGCAATGTTGCATCTCTCTGACCCTTTGGTAATCCCATCTCCCTGTGACTATAGCTAAGAAAGGCTCTCCACTTTTGGGGACTCATGTGATTAGTTTGGGCTCTTCCAGATAATCCAGGATAATATCCCCATTTCAAGGTCCTGAACCTGAATCACATCTATAAAGTTCCTTTTACAATGTAAAGTAGCATATTACACATTTTGGGTATACGAACACGTATCTGTTTGAATCCCTGCTTTCACTTCTTTTGGATACCTAGAAGTGGAATTACTGGATGGTGCAGTAGTTCTATCTTTAACTTTTTGAGGAATTGTCATACTGTTTTCCACACTTACTGCACCTTTTGCCATTCCTACCAGCAAGGCACGGCATTCCAATTTCTTCATGTCCTCTCCAATACATGTTATTTTCTGTTCTGTTCTTTTCTTTTTAATTAACCATCTTAGTGGGTGTGAAGTGGTATCTCACTTTGGTTTTGATTTACATGACCCTAATGATTGAGTATCTCAATGTTGAGCATCTTTTCATGTGCTTTCTGGCCATTATGTATATTCTTTGAAGAACTTTATTTACAAATTTCTTTGCCCATTTTAAAAAGAATTGTCCTTTTGTTTTTGAGTTGTAGGAGTTCTTTATATATTCTGGATTTTATTCCCTTATCCGGTATATGATTTGCAAATATTTTCTCCCATTCTGTGGGTTATTGTTTTACTCTCTTGATAGTGTCCTTCAGAAGCACAAAGGCTACCAATTTTTATTAAGTCTAGTTTATTTATTTTTTTCTTTTGTGTCGGTGCTGTTGGTATCATATCCAAGAAATCATTTCCAAATCCAATATCATGAAGATATTCCCCTATTTTTTTCTAAGAGTTTTATAATTTAACTCATACATGGAGTTTTTGATATATTTTGAGTTAATTTTTGTATATGGCATACGGCAAAGGTCCACCTTTATTCTTTTGATTGTGGATACCCAGTTTTCCCAGCACTATTTTTTGAAAAGACTGTCCTTTCTCCATTGAATGCTCTTGGCATCCTTGTTGAAAATCATTTGACCATATATGAGAGGGTTTATTTCTGGGTTCTCTATTCCATTGCTCTGTATGTCTGTCATTATGCCAATACCATATTGTTTTAATTAGTGTAGCTTTGTAGTAAATTTTCAAATCAGAAAGTGTGAGTCTTCCAATTTTGTTCTATTTTTCAAGATTGTTTTAGCTATTTGGGGTTCTTGAGATTCCATATGAATTTTAGAACGATTTTCCTATATCTTCCGAAAAAAGTCATTGGGGATTTGATAGGAATTGCACTGAGTCACTTTGGATAATATCATCACCTTAATAATATTGTCTTCCAATCCATGAATATGGAATGTCTTTCCATTTATTTAAGTCTTCTTTAATTTCATTAAGCAGTGTTGTACAGTTTTCTTTTCTTTTCTTTCTTTCTTTTTTTTTTTTGAGATTGAGTCTCACTTTGAGATGAGTCTCGGCTCACTGCAAACTTCGCCTCCTGGGTTCAAGTGATTCTCCTGCCTCAGCCTCCTGAGTAGCTGGGATTACAGATGCCCACCACCACCCCTGGCTAATTTTTGTATTTTTAGTAGAGATGGGGTTTCACCATGTTGTTGGTCAGGCTGGTCTTGAACTTCTGACCTTGTGCTCTGACCGCCTTGTCCTCCCAGGGTGCTGGGATTACAGGCATGAGCCACCACACCCAGCCTCTGTATAGTTTTCATTATATTTCACATCTTTGGTTAAATTTATTCCAAAGTATTTTATTCTTTTTGATGCTATTGTAAATGGAATTTTTAAAAAATTTCCTTTTTGATAGTTCACAGTTATAGAAATGTAACTAATTTTTATATGTTGATTTTGTATCCTGCAACTTTTCTGAATTTGTTTATTATCTCTAACAGGCTTTCGTGGGAGTTTTTGGGTGGAGTATTCGGGGTTTTCCTGCATATAGGATCATGTCATCTGCAAACAGAGATAATTTTACTTCTTCTTTTCCAATTTGGATTCTTTTTATTTCTTTTTTCTTGTCTAATTGCTCTGGCCAGAACTTTCAATACAATGTTGACTAGAAGTGGTGAAAGTAAGCATCCTTGTCTTGTTCTTGATCTTGGGAGAAAAGCTTTCAGTCTTTCATCATTGAGCATGATGTTAGATGTTGGTTTTTCATATGTGGCCTTTATTATGTTGGAGAAGTTTTCCTTCTATTCTTAGTTTATTGAGTATTTTTATCATGAGAGGGGTGTTGAATTTTGTCAAATGCTTTTCTGTATCAATTGAGATTATCAAGTGATGTCTTTCCCCTTCATTATATTAATGTGGCATATTACATTGATTCATTTTCATATATTGAATAATTCTTGCTTTTGGGGGAATAAATTCCACTTGATTAGCTGGGCATGGTGGCTCATGCCTGTAACCCCAGCACTTTGGGAGGCAAAGGCAGGAGGATCACTTGCATCCAGGAGTTCAAGACCAGCCTGCACAAAACAGTGAGAACCCATCTCTATTTTTACTAAAAGAAAAATTCCACTTGGCCATTGGATATAACCCTTTTAATATGCTGCTGAATTCAGTTTGCTAGTATGTGACTGAGGAGTTTTGCATCAATGTTCATAAGGAATATGCACCTGTAGTTTTTTTTCTCATAGTGTATTTGTCTAGCTTTAGTAATAGACTAGTACTGACCTTATGGAATGAGTTAGGAAGTGTTTCCTCCTCTTAGATTGTTTGAAAGAGTTTGAGAAGGGTCGGCATTAATTCTTTAAATGTTTGATAGAATTCACCAGTGAAGCCATCTGATCTAGAGTTTTTCTTTGTTGGGATATTTTTTTGTTACTAATTCAGTCTCCTTACTCATTATAGTTCTACTCAGATTTTCTATTTTTTCAAGCTTCAGTCTTGGTAGATTGTGTATTTCTAGGAATTCGTCTAATTCTGTTAGGTTATCCAGTTTATTGGTGTACAGTGTTCATGGTATTCTCTTTTAATTCTTTTATTTCTGTAAAATCAGTAGTAATGGCTTACTTTCATCATCTTCATTTAAAAAAATAGCTTTGCTGGATATAACATTCTGGATTGAACATTTTTCTTTCAGCACTTCAAGTAAGTTGTCACACTATCTTCTGCCCTCTATTTTATTCTGGTAAAAAACTCAGGTATAATCTTACTATGGTTCCCTTGTATGTGATGAGTAATTTTTCTCTTACTGCTGTCAACATTTTCTCTTTATCTTTGGCTTCCAACATTTTGACTCTGATGTGTGAGTATAGGTCTCTTCAAGTCTATTCTACTTGGAGTTCATTAAGCTTGTTGAATGGGTAGCTTGATGTTTTTCATCAAATCTGGGGAAGTTTACAGCTATTATTTCTTCAAATATTTTTTCTGTTCCTTCCTCTTTTTCCTCTCCTTCTGGTACTGCCATTATGTGTATGTTTGTGTGCTTAACAGTGTTCCACATTTCTCTGAGTCTCCCTTACCTACCTACCTACTTCCTTCCTTCCTCCCTCCCTCCTTCCTTCCTTTCTTCCCTCCCTCTCTCCCTTCCTTCCTCCTTCCTTTCTTTCTTCCTTCCTTTCCTTCTCTCTTTCTTCTTTCCTTCTTCCTTCCCTCCTTTCTTCCTTCCTTCTTCCTTTCTTCTTTCCTTTCCTCTCTCTCTTTCTTTCCTTCTCCTTCCTTTTTTCCTTCTTCCTTCCTTCCCTCCCTCCCTTCCTTCCTCCCTTCCCTTTCTTCCCTACCCTTTCTCTCCCTCTCTTCCCTTTCCCTCCCTCCCTCCTTCACTCTCTTTCTTTTCTTTCTCTCTTTCTCTTTGTTCTTTCTTTCCTCCTTCCCTCCTTCCTTCCTCCCTCCTTTCTCCCTTCCTCTTTCCTTTCTTTCTTCCTTTCCTTCTCTCCTCCTTCTTTCCTTCTCCTTCCTTTTTCCTTCTTCCTTCCTTCCTCCCTTCCCTTTCCCCATTCCCTCCCTTCTCTTCCCCTTCCCTCCCTTCTCTTCCCTTTCTCTCCCTTCCCTTTCCCTCCTTACCTCTCTCTCCTTCCCTCCTTCCTTTCCTTCTTTCTTTTTTCTTTTCTTTCTTTCTTTCTTCTCTCCTTTCTTCTCTCCTTCCTTCCCTCCCTCCCTCCTTCCCTCCCTCCTTCCTTCCTTTCCTTCTCTCTCTCTTTTCTCCTTCCTTTTCTCCTTCCTTCCTTCTTCCTTCCATTCCTTTTCTTTCTTTCTTTTCTTTTCTTTCATAGTGACAGGGTCTTTCTCTGTCACCCAGGCTGGAGTGTAGTGGCATGATCATAGCTCACTGTAACCTTGAACTCCTAGGCTCAAGTGATCCTCCCTCCTCAGCTGCCAGAGTAGCTAGGACTACAGGCATGTGCCTCCATACTTGGCTAATTAAAAAAAAATTTTTTTTTTTGTAGAGATAAGGTATTGCTGTATTGCCCAGGCTTGTCTCAAATTCCTGGTCTCAAGCAATCCTCCTGCCTCAGCCTCCCACAGTGTTTGGATTGCAGGCATGAGCCACCATGCTAAGCTTCTGTTCATTTTTCTGCATTGAATTTTTGTTTTTGTTTCTTCATATTGTAAAATCCCTAATGATTTATCTTCAAGTTTACTGATCCAAATCAAATCTACTGTTGAGGCCATCTCATGAATTTTTCATTTTAGTTATTGTACTTCTTCACTTGGTTCCATCTGGTTCTTTTAAATATTCTCTAATTGATAAGTCACCATTATTATACCTCCCTTTAATTTTTAAACATGCTTTTCTTTAGTCCTTTGAAGATACTTAAAACAGTCATTTTGAAGTCTTTGTAAACTATGCCTAACATAGGGGGCCCTTAAAAGATAATTTCTATTACTTTCTTTTTTCTCCTGTGAAGTGACCAAACTTTCCTGTTTCTTTGTGTGTCCTGTAATTTTTCTGTTTCAAAGAAGACATCTTAGATAATATATTGTAGCAAATCCAGACACTGATTCTTGCCCTTTCCTGACTCCCCAGCCTGTCTTGTTATTTGTTTGGTCATTTGTTTAGTAACTTGGGTGAGATAATTATGTGAAGTCATTTTCCCTCTCAATTTTCATGCATCACTTATTTGTTGGTGGTTGAAGGTAAGCTCCCTTAGTCAGTTTTACTTCCACTATTTACCACTGGATGTGTGTGTGGCTGGGAGACTGCCTTCACAGTTTAGATAATTTGCTATTTCCCTCATGGTCAGCCAGAGAGGCAGAGGTTGCAGTGAGCCAAGATTGCACAACTGCACTCCAGCCTAGGCAACAGACAGAGACCCTGTCTTAAAAAAAAAAAAAAAAAAAAAAAAAAGATGAAGTGCATAAAATATCACTCCAGCTCACCATTAACAAAAGATTTGCAATTGATTTTGGTGATAGAGAACACTAATTTGAATCTCAATAAGTAAAATGTTATACTCCCCTCAAAACAATTTTATTCTTCTCATTGGTAGATCTGAAGTACCAAATATTGTATGCAATTACTATTATGACTATAATTTTGTGGGAAAATTGTCTTGTTGCTATATAAAAACTTACATAATATCCTCAGTTTTGCCTCAGTCTGCAAATCCTAAAATGTTTGCTATCTGGCCCTTTGCAGAAAACTTTTGTTGACCTGTGAACCAGAGTCTACAGATACATCCATCATAATGTTTTCAACCCCCTGTGTGATAGTTCCAAAATCCATGTCATAGCTGAGTCTGGTTTTGTTGATTGATTTGTCTCTTGATAGTATGTTATTTTTTGTTTCATTATGTGTCTCATAATTTTTGGCTGAAAGCTAAAGCTTTCTTGTGAAGGCTAGTGGAGACTTAGGTAAACACAATTTATGTCCACAAGTGGAGATGCATTTTCTTTAGGGAGGAGCATTGAGACAACTGTGTCAAGTTTTGTTGTTAGTATGGCTACTCTCAAAAAGCACATAATTCAAATTTTTCTAGTATTATTTTTTTGCTTACAGTGGTGGCTGGTTTGTTGCAGAGTTTTTCTCAGTAGCTGTTCAAATTGCAGCTAGTGGTCTTCTCTTTGTGCCTATGCCTAAGACAGGATATCTCTCTGTGCTTTTACCCTCACTCTTCCAGCAGTAGACTGCTGTTACTTGTTACTGGACACTTGCTATCCTGGTAGTGAGGGGCTTTCTTTATTGTTCTGGCTCAGCCTCACTCTTAGGCAGGTGCTATGTTCCTGGCTCTTAGTCATGGGGCCTTCTAAGTGAGCTTGCCCATCTCCCAGAATAGATAATCTTTAAAGATTTGGAGCAGGACAGTTTCCTGCTCCTCCCCCAGAAATAGAGGGTATTTTATGTTATCTTCACCCAGCTATAATAGGCTTTTACCTGTGCCCTGGAAGTGACATTTTTACGCCCCCTTTCTACCCCTGGTGGCATAGGGCTGGTGTATTTTGTGTGTGTATGTGTGTGTGTGTGTGTGTGTTAGTGGTAGTGGTGGTAGTGGTGGTAGTGGTGGTGTTGGGGTTGCTGGGAAACAGAGTAGAGGATCCAGGCCAGACTTCATGTCTTTCCCACAATGACTTTTGCTCACCTCCCCAAAGACTGCACTGTGAGCAAGGCTTTCTTTGGTCTCTTGCCCTTCCTCTAATCTTTCTCTTGAAGACCTGATGGAAGCTTGTGGAGAATGGCCTGTGAGTAGATGCGAATTTGCTTTGTGTTTGCAGCTCCCAGAAATTCCGAAGTATTACTCTAGGCCACACTCTGCCTTTCACAGTTCATTAAAAGATAACAGGCTGCCACAACAGATGTTATTGTGGAAATGAAAAATTTAAGGACTGTGGAGAGAACTGGTTACTTATTACTGCATTGAAAATTTTAAAGAAGGCAAATGGTAATCTTGAGTTTTAGTTTCTTAGTTTGAAAGCTTCTATGATTTCCTGAAATAATTTTATATTCCTTGTCACTGTAGGATTGATGTAGTTGAAAATAAAATGTAGTATCTCATCTTTTGGGATGCCTAATTTCAACATAAATGGAATTAACAGCTTCCTTATAATTCTTACATAAACATCAGGGCATTGATTGGGAAAGAGTGAGACCATGAAAATTTAAATGAGGCATATTTGGATAGATTTAGGACACCTGACCCCCAGCCACATTGACTCTCCCTTGCTAACAGAAGCAGTGTCTCTTCTGATTTGACAAGGATGGTCCTCTCTAGAGCTCCTGTATTGACTTCAACTGAGATAAGGGCATGCCAGTTCTATACCTACCTCTAGTAGGTCTAGAAGTCTACTGCCTCTAGACCTGTACCACCCCAACAAATATTCACTGCCTCTAGACCTAATAAGTACAGTCAGATCCTAGCATACTCTAGGACAGATACAAAATATAACCCAGTGGGAGAAGCCTTCCTTACAAAAAGAAATGCAAGATTTTGCTAACTTTCATGGGAAAGAACCTGGGAGATATATATATAGGATTGGATTCCTCAGACTCTTGATTAGAGAGGATTGGGTCCAAATTTACCAGGAGTACATTTGCCAGAAATTCTGAATTCAGTTTGCTGGTGTCTGTCTGTAGATACCAAACAGGCAGGTGAAAGTGACTCTACATCACGCTTTTCCAACCTGTAGCCCGTGGGCCACATATAGCCCAGGATGGCTTCGAATGTGGCCCAGCAAAAATTCATAAACTTTCTTAAAACATCACAAAATTTTTTTGTGATTTTTTTTTTTTTTAAAGCTCATCAGCTGTCATAAGTGTTAATGTATTTTGTGTGTGGCCCAAGACAATTCTTCTTCCAGCGTGGTTCAGGGAAGCCAAAAGATTGGACACCCCCTGCTTTACATGTTTGTTTATTTTTATTTTTGGAACAGAATCCTGCTCTGTAACCAAGGCTGCAGTGCAGTGGTGTGATCATGGCTCACTGCAGACTGGAACCCCTGGGCTTAAGGGGTCCTCCTACCTCAGCCTCCCGTGTAGCTAGGACTACAGACATAGGCCACCAGGTCAACTGATCTTTTTATTTTTTGTAGGGACAGGATTTCTCCATGTTGCCCAGGCTGGACATGAATTCATGACTCATGAGCTCAAGCAATTTTCCCACCTTGGCCTCTCAAAGTGCTGGGATTGGATTACAGGTGTGAGCCACTGCCCCTGGCTGCTACTTGGTTGTTTTAAACCTGAACTCAGTGGTGGCCCACACTTGGCTACCAAGTGTGATATGTCAGAAATTCCTTGTTCAATGTAGAGAGACAGGGAGAGGGGAATATTGGGATGGATTCATGATGTATGACCTGCTTGGCCACTCCTCTGATCTCCAAAAGGGCCTTAGAGAATGCCCCCTTCACCAAGACTTAGAACAATAAATTGGTGAGGAGAGCACTGGCATCCTTGCAAAACACTGTCATGGTTGTCCATTTTCAGCCAGGAAAAAGTGGAACATATAGCAATTCCACAGTTGTAATTGTTGTTTTTCCTCCAACTTCAACAAAGATGAAGCCAGGAGAGGCAGAGGCTTGGTGGTAGCTCTTGGGCAGCAGACAAAAGGATGAGCTACCAGAATAGACACAACAGACATCAGGGACACATAGCTAATAAGAGTGGATTGACCTGCCGTTGTCTGGTGGTGGCCATTTAAAAGATGTCCCTGCGACTGAAACAGAAGAGCACCCCACTCCTCTGTCTAGCCTGCTTAGAGCCTTCCTACCTTGTAAAGTCCTCCTACCCTAGTATCTAGGTCTGGTGAATGAAGCCCTGATTTGAGGACGTGTTATGGAGAATGAGGGCTCCTCGATGAATTCCCACAAGGCCCATCCTGACCAGCTCCAGGCCAGGTACCAAGCGTGGAAGGGCAGGGGCAGCATCGCACCAGCCTCCTAAGTGCCGACCCTAAAGCGGGAGGTCTCCATCAAGGGCAGTTTCCTCAGAAGCACCCTAACCCCTTGGTCCTAGGCAGGGTTTTGGCTGGACAAAGTCTGGAATAAGGATCTGAGTGAAACTGCAAGGGCGACATTTCCCACTCAGACAAGGAATCTGGCAGGGCCAGGGTCGGCCATGTCGGCTCCTGCATTTCTGCCCCTCCGACGCCCTGGCCCCGCCCCCTCGTTCCTCGCGGGAGCCCCTGGTTCCCGCCAAACACCCCGGGCAGGGACAGGAGCCGTTGGGAGAGGGGCAGCAGGTATCCATGACATGTGCTCTGGCGGCGGCTCCCTGGGCCTCCTGGCCTGGCTCCTGCTTCTTCAGCCCCGGCCCGGGGGAGGACTGGGCGGGCAGCGCGGCGCCACTCCTCTCCTCCCCTCTCCTCTCAGAGGAGGGCCGCCAGAACCCGGAAGCGACCCAGACCCCAAGATCGCCGGCGGGTCCCCCACCCAATCTGTTTGCGTCCCTCCCAGGTGACTCACGGCGTGGGAGGCCTGGAGGCGGGGGTTGGGGCGCCAGGGGTCCGGCGCCACCTGGGAGCCTGCTGTCGGTGGCTCGTGGCTCGGGGAATCTGAAGCACGGCTCCGGAGCCCCAGGGGACACGGCCTCCTTCCTGGGTGTCATCGGGGCACGCGGGGGTCAAGGCCTGTGTCTTTGAGGGAGTTCTTTCATCCTACACTGTCTTCACCCCAGTGTGTGGCCGAAACCTCCTGAGAATCATGGGAGGAGTGAACGCGGAGGAAGGGAAGTGGCCCTGGCAGGTGAGCGTGAGGATCGGCCGCAGGCACATCTGCGGCGGCACCCTGGTCACCGACACGTGGGTGCTGACGGCAGCCCACTGCATTTTAAGGTGAGGTGCGGCACGTGGGGCTAGAGGCATTCTGGGGCCAGGCCGGCCCCCTCAAGCACCCACTGAGTTCCATTGCCCTGGCAGTTTGGCGACAATGAAACAAAACTCACAGTGAAGCCAGAGTGGGGGCTCTGCATTGGTAGTCTTGCTGCTAGGCATGTCTAAGAGGGGCAGGCAAACCAAGTTTGAGAGTGATCAAGGAAGAGTTTTTGGTGATGGAGACGGGGTGGTAGGGAGAGTGGCCAGGGAGGTTGGGGCTAGTTTGAGAAACATTCGAAATGTATGGAACAGGCACAAAGGATGCTTCCCAGGGCCTCTCTTAGAGGCATGTCCTCTCTCCCACAGCCACATACGTTTCCAGTACAGTGTCAAGATGGGAGATCGGAGTATCTATAATGAAAACACAAGTGTGGTGGTCCCTGTGCAAAGAACTTTTGTCCACCCTAAGTACTCAACAGCTCCAACCGTTCGAAATGACGTTGCCCTTCTCCGGCTCCAACATCGTGTGAATTTTACAGTGAACATCCAGCCTATCTGCATCCCTCGGGAGAATTTCCATGTGGAAGCTAGGACCAGGTGCTGGGTGACTGGATGGGGCAAAACACAAGCAGGCGGTGAGACTTCGAGGCAGGAAGCAAACTTGGGGCAGAGAGGAGGCACCCTTATCCCTGGAGTAGACATGAAGGCTGCAGAGAGGGGCAGGGAGGCAGACTGCCTGGTGGGTGGCAGGTGTCGAGGGGCAAGCAGTTTAGCAGCAGTCAGGATCCTTGGGTGACACCGGAAACTGGGTTCTTTTGTTGCAACACAAGCATTTGATGGCAGCCATTTAGGAAGTCTTCTGTCCTGGGAACTGGAGTTGCTCAGCCAGGAGAACAAGAAACACATGGGTAAAGTCTCCTGTGGATTTGTGGAGCACTGTGCTCGACTGATTAGGGGGGATTTTTAGGTTCCATGGAAGAGCCAGATGCTATAAAGTTCTCCCCAGGAACAGCTCAGGGGGTGATGAGCTGTTTGCCAGTCAGAGTTGCTCCTCATTGGAAGCACCTGCCTTGGTAGGTAGGGCATTTCCTGTTCCTGGGGATGTAGAGAGAGCCAGGAGACTCCTGCTGTTGGGGTTTGGCCCTCCTATCCCGGAGGAGAGGCTGGATTTGGTACTTCTGGGGCATTTTTTGCTTGAGAGTCTGTGATCCTGCTCTAGACAGTAAAGATGCTTTATTGATGCACAGGACACACTCACTGTTACTACTGATACTTGGGGTGACAGATACTTGGTTGTCATTTCTCAGGCTGGCAATGCATTGCCTTTCCTTCTCCTGAAATATTCTTCCTGTTCCTGTCTTGGTTTTATTTCTTACATCTGCCTCTCCCCATGTCAGCTTTGGGCCTCCTATGTCAAATGAGGATAATACTTACTGCCCTGCCTTTTTCCAGAGGGATGCTGGGTGCTTGGGGGCCTGTTGCCCACTTGTGCAGGTCCATACACTGATGATCTTTGTTAGGAGAGAAATCTCCGACAGAAATTCTCCAAGAGGTAGACCAATACATCCTGCGCCATGAGGAATGTAATAAGAAAATGCAGAAGATCATGTCATCTACTAAAGATGTAATAATAAAAGGGATGGTCTGTGGCTATAAAGGACAAGGAAAGGATTCTTGTCAGGTAAGTTCATGGGCCCTTTCCCTAGCCCCAGATGGCAGAGCCTGGGTTATTTGCTGCTTCCTCTATTCATGTCTAGTTGAGTTAAGGATATTCGTAGAGGGAAACCTGCCATGGCTGCCCTAACTTGGCCTGGCCTGTTCTTTCAAAAGGGACCAGCACTGCCTGGGGGCATTGTTGGCGTGTGGGAAAGTTGGGGTGGGTAATGCTAATAACATATGCTGTACTAATTGAGGTGCTCCTATGTGGCGCTCACCATGCCAATGGGGACATTAACCCTCATTATCTCAGTTAACCCACATCACAACCCTGCAACATAAACATCACACCCCTTGTACCAACGTGGAAGGTGAGATCCAAGGACATTATTTCAGGATCCTCCTATGAGTACCAACGCCCAGACCCATGCTCTTCCCCTCTTCACCAAGCCGCCTTCCTGAGGAGGGGGCATTTGTGTTGGGTCTTAGAGGCTGAGTATTTGGATTTCTTAGAAAGAGGAAAACAGCATTGTAGGGAGAGGGAATAGCATGTACAGTGGCTCAGAGGTCTGAGGGAACTTCTCATGTTAAGGGACACTTTACACATTTGGAGCAATGAGGTAGCAAATGTGGCTGAGAAGTGGGTTGGAGTCAGAATACGTGTGGCTTGGAGTGCTATGCCAAGTTTATAGATTTTGCTCTGGCAGGACTTGGGAGGGAGTCTTGATGAGCATAATTAGATTTACCTTTTAGATATGTGACTCCCTGAGCTGTGTGGTGCATAGACTGAAGTCTAGTCTTTTTTTTTTTTTTTTTTTTAATTTGAGACATGGTCTCGCTCTGTCACCCAGGCTAGAGTACAGTGGTGTGATCTCAGCTCACCGCAACCTCTGCCTCCCAGGTTCAAGCAATTCTCCTGCCTCAGCCTCCCGATTAGCTGGGACTATAGGTGCCCGCCACCAGGCTAATTTTTTGGATTTGTTAGTAGAGATGGGGTTTCACTATGTTCGCCAGGATGGTCTCGATCTTCTGACCTCATGATCTGCCCTCCTTGGCCTCCTCTAGTCTTGTTTTCATCAGCTAGGCCATGATAAATTGAATCCTGAGTGGTGCTGGGGCAGGGAGGCAGGTGGAGGTGTTTTTGAGGTTAACCCGTCAGTTCTTCTTGACTGACTGCATGTGGGGCCAGGGGTGAGGGAGAGGCTCAGGAGGACCCTGTTTTTCTGATTGAGGCAGTTGGTCAGCAGAGGCGGTCTGGGAAAGGACATGCAGAGTTCTGCTTGAGTTGGAGGGTGTGGGGCTGTCTGAGTGGAACTGAAAGTGTGGAGTGAGCTAGCTATGTAGGTTAGGAGTTGTAGAGAAACTTCAGCCTAAATATAAGGATTTAGGGGACCGCCATGCAGAGGTGATATTCAAGACATTTAACAACCGCTATGGTTTGGAAAATGAGCAGTCATTTTCTCAGAGCATATTAAAATTTTTCCCTTAACTTTTTAGTTCCCGTGTTCACATGTTCAGTTGTCCTAGTCACAAAAACCTGGGCGGTGGGGCCTTTGAGGTGCCAGAGGATGCCCTATGTGTGCCTGTCTCCCCCTGCACCTTGTAGTACAGTCTGCTCTGACATAGATCCTATTCAATTTCTGAAGTTTGTTTCTTTCTCTTTCTCCAGGGAGATTCTGGGGGCCCCTTGGCCTGTGAATATAATGACACATGGGTCCAGGTAGGGATTGTGAGCTGGGGCATTGGCTGTGGTCGCCGAGGGGTGCCTGGAGTTTATACAGAAATTGGCGTTTACAGTAAGTGGCTGATTGCAGTGGTGAATCAGGCTACTCGTTTGTATCCAGCAGTGTTCCTCAGCTTACTTCTGCATCTGGTGCTGCCCCTGGGCATCCTGGTGGCCCTGTGATCACCGCAGCCCACTCCCCCTTTTGTTTCTGAGTCTCATACTAGGCCTCTCTTCCAACCTCCCACTCCTTCTCAATGCCCTTTCTGCAAATCCCAGTTGGTATCCACGGGCCCTCTGGAGATCCACACAATAGAGCATGGTGGGGAGACTGGGGCCTGGAAAGTGTCCCTGTCTGGTGCTCTGGTCCCTTGCCTCAGCTGTGCCTGCACCAGGGCTGTGCTCTGCCTGGTGGGAAGGAAGGAGTGAACCAATTCCAGCTAGAGGACCAGCCACCCTGCCAGGGGGCCATGGTGACTCATTGATATCTGGGGGGAACATCTATCAAGGAAGAGACATCATCAACCATGAAGCAAGCATTAGACGTGGTTCGACGTGGTTCTGGTTTCAGGACTCCCACCTGAGACTTTGTGAAACCAGCCAGCTGAGTGATTGCTCAGAGAGAGTGAAGGAGGCATTACCAGGTACCTGCAGAGGTGTGAGGCCTGGGACTTCCACTCTGGCTCAGTCGTCTGGGGCTGGGAAAAGTTCCCCTGTAGCCCAGTGTGGTTCCATCTGTGAGTGGACAGCCTCTGCCACACCAGCTCTTTTGGGGCAACCCATTCTTGGCACCCCCCTTCCTCAGTGCCCTAGCGGCCACTTTCAGGGACACCACAAGTTGTGTTGAGGCAGTTATGGAGTGTGGAGTTTTCAGAAGTCAACTGAATAAATGTTTGGAGAGTCCTGTGTTCTGCATGTCTACTGGCCTGGGTGTTGGGGACACTGAAGAGAGCTTACCTCACATTAAGCTTAGGAAGATGTTGATGATTCTTTTATAAAGAGTGAGAGAGGAAGTCTCTGACTACCCAGTTGTGAGTTGAATGGATGGTTTTAGACAGTTGGGTTTTGCTGCCTCTGCCCTCCATGGCCATCAGCATTTCCACATGGAGCTTTGTAGCCGAGTTTGCTGGTTGTTGCATCTGGGCAGGAGGAAGCGAGAGAGACTGGAAACAAGAGAGGGGTCAGGGCACTACATTTCAAACTGTAACCTCCATTTTCTGCCTATTTCTGTCCCTCCTTCTCCAAGCCTTGAGCACCAGATCGCTTTAATCAGGCTCTATGGAAAGCAGAGGGCTGAGGGTTAGGGAGATGATGGGTTGGGGTGCTTACTACCTCTGGTTCATTTCCCTCATTACCCTATGGTCCCAGGGTGTTTCTCTGGTATGATGCAGAGCACACTATTGCTTCCAGTTTCCCTTTTTGTTTATGAAACTTTGAAGTTGCCTCCTCTTTTAGGAGAGGTACCAAGACCAGCTTGGCCTTAGAGACCCCAACCCAGACGGCACCCAAGGTATTAAGAAGCAGACACCTAGATAGAACAGCAAAGTGGGACTATCCGGGAGACAACAGCCTTCTGAGCTGAGAGCCTCAGGGGGCTGACAGCATTCTGGTCTGAGGGCCTTGAGCAGAATCTGACCCATGTATTTATTCTCTCTGAACAGGTGATTATTATGAACAAACAGGTATTCTGTGTTTTCTCATAGAACCAAGGTAAACTAGGTAGGCAGCTGGTGTCTGCTTACCACTGATCAAGGACAAACTAGAAAGTATTCTTCACGAGGGAGCCACAGGGGCAGGGTCACATATTCAGTGCTTAAAGAATTGTTTTAACTGGTGTATGATATACGTATACTGTTTTGCTACTCTAGAATGCCCCAAGTAGTTTTCCACTTGAGGTGGGGGTGGGCTAGGTTTTCCTTGCCACTGTTCTTAGCAAACAATATAGTCCGTCGTACACTCAGCATTTCTCAACAATCATACACTCAGCATTTCTCAACAGAGAGGATTAGTGTGTTTTGCATTTGGAAAGAAGGTTCATGTGAATATTTACATGAATAAAGATTGGTAGAGGCTGGGCAGTGGCTCACACCTGCAATCCCAGCACTTTGGGAGGCTGAGGAAGGCAGATTGCTTGAGCCCAGGAGTTCGCTGCCTCCAGATTTTTTCTGCAGCCTCCTGGATATGGTGCCATCCCTGTTAGAATCAAGAGAGGTCCAGCATGACATCTTATGCCAATACAACCCTGTCTTAATTACCATACCTTTACAGAAAGTCTTGAAATCCAATAGCTATCTGCGTTGGTTAATTCTAGGTCCTATATGGATGAATCTCAAAAACGATGTTTGGAAAAAATATGTGGAGGGTAAGAAGCCAGACACAAAAGAGCATTTGCTGTATGGCTCCATTTATATGAGGTTCAATAACATGCAAATCTAATATGATAGTAATCAGAACAGTGGTTATCCACCAATCTCTACCCTTTTTTTTTTGAAACAGAGTCTGACTCTGTTGCCCAGACTGGAGTACAGCAGTATGATCTCAACTCACTGCAGCCTTGACCACACAGGCTCAAGCAATCCTCCCACCTCAGCCTCCCGAGTAGCTGGGACTACAGGGATGCACCAACATGCCCAGCTAATTTTTGTATTTTTAGCGGAGATGGGGTTTCACCATGTTGTCTGGGCTGGTCTCGAACTCCTGAATACAGATGTGATAAACACTTCATTAATTCTTTTATAAAATTTGGTTATAGTGTATTAATTGGTGGAGTCCTCATGACCTAAACACTTCCCATTAGGCCCATCTCCAAACACTTTTGCTTTGGGGATAATGTTTCCAACACATGAACTTTGGGGAACACAGTGAAACCATAGTAAGGGGTAAGGTGGATCCTGGCTAATCTGACCTAACAGGATTCTTGCTTAAGATAGGCCAGAGTGATCAGACATCACCTGGGGGGATGGGAGAGCATGAGGAATCTGATCAGATAATGAGGATAATCAGATATCAAGAAGGGGAATTCTGGCTAAATGGACTTAGCAGAGTTCTTTTGCTAAAAGTAGATTTTACAAGGAAGTACACAGACAGACCTAGGAGAAAGTTTAGAAGACTGACTCAAGTTTGGCCAGGCAAATAACTTTTGTCACCACTCAAAGTCTTATATATGAATGTTTATTGCATCTGTATTCATAATAGCCAGGATCTGGAAACAATCCAAATGTCAACAGTTGAGTGGTAAACAGTGAAATAGTACTCAGCAATAAAAAAAAGAAACTTTTGTCAATTTAAAAATAAATAAAAAGAAAAAGTAAATAACATTTAAAAAATAAGAAAAATGATAAAAATAAACTATGAATATACACAATAACATGGATGAAATTTTAAAAAACATTATGTTGAGTGAAAGAAATCAGAATCCATCAATTTAGATTGCAAGCAGTCTTCCAAGTTAGCCAAACAATTGAGGACTTTCTTATTGCTGGTTAGGGACTGTCCCTCATCACACATTTGTCCTTTATGACTTCTTTGGTGCTATGTCTTCACTCAATGACCTTTAAGGTTCCTCCTATAGGTCAACAGCATGAGCTTTAAAAGCTAGCTTTACTGGCCGGGTGTGGTGGCTCATGCCTGTAACCCCAGCACTTTGGGAGGCCGAGGTGGGCAGATCACCAGGTCAGGAGATCAAGACCATCCTGGCTTACATGGTGAAACCCCATCTCTACTAAAAATGCAAAAAATTTAGCTGGGCGTGGTGGTGGGTGCCTGTAGTCCCAGCTACTCGAGAGGGTGAGGCAGGAGTATTGCTTGAACCCAGGAGGCAGAGGTTGCAGTGAGCCTAGATTGTGCCACTACACTCCAGCCTGGCCGACAGAGCAAGACTCCGTCTCAAAAAAAAAAAAAAAAAAAAGCTAGCTTTACCTTTCACACATATTACTTTCCTGCAGGTCACCAGTTGCAAAACAGAAATTTCAGACGACTGAGGACTTGGGTCTTGAGTACCCAGAGGAGTAATGAAAAGGAAAGAACAAAGATTCCCGAGTCCCCCAACTTCTTTTTTACCCTACATTTCTATGTGATTGCCTAATCTAAGAAAGTCAGGTGTCTCACAGCAAGGGGTATGGGAAGAGAAGGGAGTACCCAGAGAGATTCTGAGATCAGCTTCACCAGATATATTAGAAATTTATCAAAATCTGGGCTAACTCCTATCTTTGCTTAGGCATTTTGTTTTAAACAAAAAGAGTGATGTGGAAATTTCAGATCAAGAGATCTAGAAATCTCTAGATAATATTCTATTATCTGTTTTTTAAAAGACACAAAATGATATTGTAGGGTCATTAAGGAATATCCAGTAAAGAACTTGCTTTCCCACCATAAACAATTAGAAAACTGGACAGAATAAAATAAATAACTTCAGATATCAGGACAATAGGCAGTATAGGACTGTGATCCTAGAGAGAAGGAAAACAAGTGAAGTGAGTTCTATAATTATATTGACCTCCTTTGTGGAGGCAATTTTCAGATGGCACAGAGGGAAACCAAAACAGAACACTGATGTCACTAAGTGAAGGAGACAGAGATTGGAGTTCAGGAAGGCTAGATATCTGTAGTTTGCAGATCAGAATACTGTACAGCAGAGGTTGGCAAACTATGATTGTGGACCAGTTCAAGACATAGTCTTTTTTTTGTACAGGCCTAAGATAAGAATGATTTATACATTTTTAAAATATTTGTTTTAAAAAAAGAATATAGCAGAGACTATGTGTGGTCTAGAAAGCCTCAAGTATTTACTATCTAGCTATATATAGAGAAAGTTTGCCAAACCCTGCTATATAGGATGAAGATATGCAGAGAAAGTTCCAGAAATCCGCAGAGCACTCCCTTTTAGTCTTTGGCTGAATGTTAATTTGCACATGAATAGGGTAAATTTCGAGGCGACTATGCAAAGAACAAATGCCAGGGAGCCATGAGCCGAGCAATTCTCAGAACTCACATAGTACTGGGAGACATTCAAGTTTCATCCAACCAGAGAGGAGGGATCTCACTGAATACTTGGGTGGTCAGTAGAGATCCTACAAGATGCATACCTTAATATCAAGGGTAAGGTAGCTGATATGGTTTGGCTCTGTGTCCTCACCGAAATCTCATCTTGAATTGTAATCCCATGTGTCTATGGAGGAACCTGGTAGGGGGGTGGTTTCCCCCGTGCTGTTCTCATGATGGTGAGTGAGTTCTTATGAGATCTGATGGTTTAAAAGTATTTGGCAGTTCCCCACTTGCTTGCTGTCTCTCCTGCCACCATGTAAGCCATGCCTTTCTTCCCCTTTGCCTCCCACCATAATTATAAGTTTCCTGAGGCCTCCCCAGCAATGTGAAACTGTGAGTCAATTAAACCTCTTTTGTTTGTAAATTACCCAGTCTCAGGTAGTTATTTTTTGCAGTTTGAAAATTGCCTAATACAGAAAATTGGTACTGGAAGAGTAGAATACTGCTATAAAGATAATCTGAAAATGATGTGGAAGCAACTTTGAAACTGGATAATGCATAGAGGTTGGAAAAGTTTGGAGGCCTCAGAAGAAGACAGGAAAATGTGGGAAAGTTTGGAACTTTCAACTTCAGAGACTTGTTGAATACTTTGACCAAAATGTTGATAGTGATATGGACAGTGAAGTCCAGGCTGAAGTAGTCTCAGATGGAGATGAGGAACTTCTTGGGAACTGGAGCAAAGGTCACTCTTGCTATGCTTTAGGAAAGAGACTGGTGGCATTTTATCCCAGCCCTAAAGATCTCTGGAACTTTGAACCTGAGAGAGATGATTTAGGGTATCTGGTGGAAGAAATATATAAGCAGGAAAGCATTCAAGAGGTGACCTGGCTTTTTCTAAAAGTGTAGAGTCAGTCATATGCATTCATAGAGAGATGATCTGAAGTGGGACTTATGTTTAAAAGGGAAGCAGAACATAAAAGTTCAGAAAACTTGCAGCCTGATCATGCAGTAGAAAAGAAAAATCCATTTTTTGGGGGAAAAGTTCAAGCCAGCTGCAGAAATTCATGTAAGTAATGAGGAGCCAGATGGTAACAGCCAAGGTAATGGGGAAAATGTCTCCAGGGCATGTCAGAGATCTTCATGGTAGCCCCTCCCATCACAGGCCCAGAGGCCTAGGAGGGAAAAATGGTTTTGTGGGCCAGGCCCAGGACCCTGCCACTCTGTGCAGCCTTGAGACATGGTGTCCCATGTCCCAGCTGCTGAAGCTCCAGCCATGGCTAAAATGGGCCAAGGTACAGCTCAGGCCATTGCTTTGGAGGGTGCATGTCCCAAGCCTTTGCAGCTTTCACGTGTGTTGGGCCTGTGGGTGTGCAAAAACAAGAGTTGAGGTTTGAGAACCTCCACTTAGATTTCAGAATATGTATGGAAATGCTTGGATGTCTAGGCAGAAGTCTGCTGCAGTGGCAGAGCCCTCATGGAGAATCTCTTCTATGGCAGTGCAAAAGGGAAATGTGGGGTTGGAGCCCCCACACAGAGTCCCCACTGGGGCATTGCCTGGTGGAGCTGTGAGAAAAGGGCCACTGTCCTCCAGACCCCAGAATGGTAGATCCACTGACAGTTTGTACCGTGTGCCTGGAAAAGCACAGGCACTTAATGCCAGTCCATGAAAACAGCCATGGGGGGTTGTGCCCTGCAGGTCCACATGGGTGGAGCTGCCCAAGGCCTTGGGAGCCCATCATTTGCATCAGTGTGCCCTGGATGTGAGACATGAGTCAAAAGATACTATTTTGGAGCTTTAAAATTTAAAGACTGCCCTGTTGGGTTTCAAAATTTCATGGGGTTTGTAGGCCTTTTGTTTTGGCCAATTTATCCCATTTGGAATGGGAACATTTACTCAATGCCTGTACTCACATTTTATCTAGAAAGCAACTAACTTGTTTTTGACTTTACAGGCTCATAGATGAAAGGTACTTGCCTTGTCTCAGATGAAACTTTGGACTTGGACTTTTTCAATTAATGCTGGAACGAGTTCAGACTTTGGGGAACTGTTGGGAAGGCATGATTTTTAAAAATTATTTTAATTTTTTTTTTTTTTTGAGAGACAGTTTCACTCTTTTGCCTAGGCTGGAGTGCAGAGTCATGATCTCAACTCACTGAAAGCTCTGCCTCCTGCATTCAAGTGATTCTCATGTCTCAGCCTCTCAGGTAGCTGGGATTACAGGTGTGTGCCACAATGCCCAGCTAAGTTTTGTATTTTCAGTAGAGATGGGGTTTTGCCATGTTGGATAGGCTGGTCTCAAACTCCTGGTCTCAAGTACTCCATCCACTTCCGCCTCCCAAAGTGCTGGGATTAGAGGTGTGAGCCACTGCACCTGGCCCGTGACTGGTTTTTAAATGTTGAACAGAAATGATACCAGATGGAAATTTGTATCTGTACAAAGAAATGAAGTGGGCCAAAAATGATAGTTTTGTTAGTAAATATTAAAGACTTAAAATTCAAAAATTTCTTTCTTTTTTATTTGTTTTTGAGATAGTTTTGCTCTGTTGCTTAGGCTGGAGTGCAGTAGCATGATTATGGCTCACTGCAGCCTCGACCTCCCCAGGCTCAGGTGATCCTCCCCCTCAGCCTCCCACATAGCTGGAACTACAGGCACACACCACCATGCCCATCTAATTTGTTTTAAAATTTCTTTAAAAAATTACACCAAATGTGAAGTGGTATACTATGTATTAGTCCGTTTTCATGCTGCTGATAAAGACATACTTGAGACTGGGCAATTTACAAAAGAAAGAGGTTTAATTAGACTTACAGTTTCACGTGGCTGGTGGAGGCTCACAATCATGGCAGAAGGCAAGGAGGAACAATTCACATCTTATGTGGATGGCAGCAGACAAAGAGAGAGCTTGTGTAAAGAAACTCATTTTTTTAAACCATCAGATCTCGTGAGACCCATTCACTATCATGAGAACAGCACAGGAAAGACCCACCCCATGATTCAGTTATCTCTCCCTGGGTCTCTCTCACAACATGTGGGAATTATGGAAGCTACAAGATGAGATTTGGGTGGGGACATAGAGCCAAACCATATCAATATTTGAAGGTAAGTTGTAATAATTTAAAGACATATTGAAAACACTCAAGCAACCACTAAAAAATAATATATGTGTATTATTTTATGTATTCCATTTAATCTATGTGTATTCCATTTAATCTGTATGTATTCCATTTTGAAGGTAAGTTGTAATAATTTAAAGACATATTGAAAACACTCAAGCAACCACTAAAAAATATGTGTATTATTTTATGTATTCCATTTAATTTATGTATTCCATTTAATATATGTGTATTATTTTTTGTATTCCATTTAATCTCCTAAACTGCATATATATATATATATAAACAAACAAACAGTTAATCCAAGATTTGGCAGGAAAAGAGAAAAGAGGGGTTAGAGAACAAATGGAATAGAGAAGAAATAGCAAGGTGGTAGACTTAAACTCAGCCATATAAATAATCACATTAAGTGTAAAGAATCTGAATAAAATCCAATTAAAAGACACACATTTTTAGATTGAAAAAGAAAGACCCAGCTATATGCTGTCTACAGGAAATTCCCTTTCTTTTTATTTTTTTGAGACAGAATCTCTCTCTGTTGCCCAGGCTGGAATGCAGTGGTGCAGTCATGGCTCAATGCAGCCTCAACCTCTTACACTCAAGTGATCCTCTCACCTCAGCCTCCTGAGTACCTGAGATGACAGGCAAGCACCACCACACCTGGCTAATTTTTAAATTTTTTGTAGTAATGAGGTTGTACCATGTTTCCAGGATGGTCTTGAACTTCTGGGCTCAAGTGATCCTCCTGCCTCGGCCTCCCCAAGTTGGATTTACAGGTGTGAGCCACTGTGCCTGGCAGGAAATGTGCTTTAAACATAAGGCACAATTAGATTAAAAGTAAGAGGAAGAAAAATGGTATACTGTGCAAATACTAACAATAAGAAAGATGTAAGGCTATATTAATATTAGAAAAGAAGACTTCAGGAAAAGGAAGATAGCCACACACAAAGAGGGACATTTCATAATGATAAAATGTGTAATTCATCAAGAACACATAACAATCCTACCTAATTACAGAATTTCAACAAAAGCAATAAAGCAGGAATGAACAGAACAGCAAGGAAAAATAGACAAATCCATAATTATAATGAGAGATTTCAATACTCCTCTCTTAATAATTGATAGAACAAGTAGATCAAAAAAATCAGTAAGGATATTGAAGACTTTAGCAGCGCTATTAAACGATTTGACTTTGTTGACATGTATAGAATACTTCATCTAACAACCACAGAACACATTTTTTTCAAGTGTACATGTAATATTTCTCAAGAAAGATCATGTCCTGAGCCATAAAACATGTCTTAATAAATGTAAAATGACTGAAATCATTAATAGTGTGGTTTCTGATGAGAATGGAATAAAAAAGTAACAAAGAGATATCTCGAAAAATCCCCAAATATGTGAAAATTAAAGAATACACTTCAAAATAACATATGTATCAAACATAAATCGCAAGGGAAATTAGAAAATATTTTGACTCCAGATGGATTAAAGACTTAAACATAAGACCTAACACCATAAAAACCCTAGAAGAAAATCTAGGCAAAACCATTCAGGACATAGGTGTAGGCAAGGACTTCATGACCAAAACACCAAAAGCAGTGGCAACAAAAGCCAAAATAGACAAATGGGACCTAATCAAACTCCATAGCTTCTGCACAGCAAAAGAAACAGTCATTAGAGTGAATCGCCAACCAACAGAATGGGAAAAAATTTTTGCAGTCTACCCATCTGACAAAGGGCTGATAACCAGAATCTACAAAGAACTGAAACACATTTACAAGAAAAAAACAAACAAGCCCATTCAAAAGTGGGCGAAGGATATGAACAGACACTTTACAAAAGAAGACATACATGAAGCCAACAAACATATGAAAAAATGCTCATCATCACTGGTCATTAGAGAAATGCAAATCAAAACTACATTGAGATACCATCTCACGCCAGTTAGAATGGCGATCATTAAAAAATCTGGAGACGACAGATACTGGAGAGGATGTGGAGAAATAGGAATGCTTTTACACTGTTGGTGGGAGTGTAAATTAGTTCAACCATTGTGGAAGACGGTGTGGTGATTCCTCAAGGACCTAGAAATAGAAATTCCATTTGATCCAGCAATCCCATTACTGGGTATATATCCAAAAGACTATAAATCGTTCTACTATAAGGACACATGCACACGAATGTTCATTGCAGCACAGTTTACAATAGCAAAGACCTGGAACCAACCCAAATGCCCATCGATGATAGACTGGACAGGGAAAATGTGGCACATATACACCATGGAATATTATGCAGCCATCAAAAACGATGAGTTCATGTCCTTTGTAGGGACATGGATGAACCTGGAAACCATCATTCTCAGCAAACTGACACAAGAACAGAAAATCAAACACCGCATGTTCTCACTCATAGGCGGGTGTTGAACAATGGGAACACATGGACACAGGGAGGGGGAGTATCACACACTGGGGTCTGTCGGGGGAAAAAGGGGAGGGATAGTGGGGGGGTGGGGGAGTTGGGGAGGGATAGCATGGGGAGAAATGCCAGATATAGGTGATGGGGGAGGAAGGCAGCAAATCACACTGCCATGTGTGTACCTATGCAACAATCTTCCATGTTCTTCACATGTACCCCCAAACCTAAAATGCAATAAAAAATATATATATATAAAAAAAAAAATAGAGAAGAAACTCTCAAACATTTTGGTCTTATGATCACCTTACACCCTCAAAAATTATTGAGAATCCTAGAATCTGGTTGATGTGTTGTATATCTACCAATGTTTACTGCTTTAGAAATGAAAACAAATTAAAAATGTACTTTATTATTTATTTAAGAATAAAAATAAACTCATGCATGTAAACATGAATGACAGACTTTTATGAGAAAAACTATATTTCCCACAAGAAAAAATTAGCGAAAAAATGGTATTATTTTTCAATTTTTCAAGTTTCTTTAATGTTAGGCTTAATGTTTCTTCTGTATTATTGTTTTGATTGAAGTATATGAAGAAAACCTACCTCATACAGATATATAGTTAGAAGTGGAGGGGTAGTTTAAAAGCCTTTTCAAGTAATTGTACTTTTTTAAATTACTACTTATACTCTGCCAGAACTTGATAAGTGGTAGATTTTTGTAATGTAGAATATAAAACTGTTTGAAATTTTGTACTCATTACATTAAAATCAGTTGGCCCTTCACTTCAATGCACCTTTTAGTCATGCGTAACTTTGTAAAATCATTGGAAAATATTGGTTCACTTAGTTATGTAGATTTTCCAAAAGTTGGCACATTTCATTTTACAGTATTGTACAATATCAAAAAAGAATTGCCTTTACTCATATTACCACCACCGTCATCAGAAAAGTCTTTAATTACTGAAAAGCTGTTGTGTTCATGCTACCACATACAAATTTTCTAAAATTCAAATTTTCACTTGAAAGCTCAAATTTTATCACTGGCAAGAAATACTGTCAGTCATTTTTCTTAAAGTCGCAGATTCTAACTTAGTTTATTTTTGAGAAAATGCCTGCCAAATACTTAGGTCAAAATAACGATAGTTCTATTATTCATTCTTTTAAAGTAAAAATGATGTCCCATGATAAACCAGCTAGTTCAGTTCACAACTCAAACGACTGCACATGTATTGTCTTGAGTCAGCACCATACTTCCGTGTACAGCAGTAGTGCTCTATGCATACTCACCATTTCATCACACAGAATGATTAAATGCATGTGCATTAAAAGATCAATACTTAATAAAGTAATAATTTTTACAAAGATTATTTATAAGAAATATATATATGTTATGTATGAATCCCAGTAAGAATGAGTTGTTGGCCCCCAGAGTAGAATATAATCATCTTCCTACCGAATAGCTAGTTGGTTTCCTTCAGGAATGTAGCACATCAAGGGCTTGGCATTGCTCTCTGATGCTGACAGACTGGACATTAAGAGCAGTAGTAGTTAGATCACCTTCGGTGAGAGGAAACCCGTGCTGTTTTATTGGGTGAATGAATAGCCTCCAATCCTGCCCACACAACCATACTCTTTTCCTGAGCACAATGTGCAAATGCAGAGGTTGACATGGAGAGGAGCTAGCTGACCTCTACTGGAGGAGTCATCCCATCCACTTGGCTGCCGAGTGCTTCCTCTGCAGCAGATGCCCATTGGTGGGCATTGGTATGAGATTTAAAAAAGCCACACATTTTGTTCCCACTCCCTTAGGTCTAGCCATGTGCTGCTTCCCCAGATGTTTGAATTTTGCTCTTTCTAAGGCCCAACCAACCAGACAAGCCATTCATCGCTGCTTGAGGGTCCATATATATTCTTACTCAGGCCACTTCTCCCTTTACAACATGTTGAGAACCAGGTGTACTGTTTGAAGCTCTACTTACAGGATTTCCCCTCCACACTGTCCTTTAGGGCCACTGGTGAATGGAGGATTGTGATGGTTGATACTGAGTGTCAATTTTATTGGATTGAAGGATGTAAAGTATTGATCCTGGGTGTGTCTGTGAGGGTGTTGCCAAAGGAGATTAACATTTGAATCAGTGGGCTGGGAAAGGCAGACCCACCCTTAATCTGGGTGGGCACCATCTAATCATCTGCCAGCATAGCTAAAATATAAAGCAGACAGAAAAACATGAAAAGATTAGACTGGCCTAGCCTCCCAGCCTACATCTTTCTCTTGTGCTGGATGCTCCTGCCTTTGAACATTGGACTCCATGTTCTTCAGTTTTAGGACTTGGACTGGCTTTCCTTGCTCCTCAGCTTACAGATGGCCTATTGTGGGACCTTGTGATCATGTGAGTTAATACTTAACAAACTCATACATATATGTCTCCTATTTGTTCCGTCCCTCTAGAGAACCCTGACTAATATAGATTTTGGTACCAAGAGTGATTCTAAAGCAAGATAATGTTAAGGATGGAGTTCTTTCATTGGTTTTGGGGTTTCTGGAGTTGGCTGCTTAATATTAGACCCAAAAATGGGGAGGACTCACTCATAGGCAGGTGTTGAACAATGAGAACACATGGGCACAGGGAGGGGGAGCATCACACACTGGGGTCTGTTGCGGGGGACTAGGAGAGGGACAGTGGAGGGTAGGGAGTTTGGGAGGGGATAACATGGGGGAGAAATGCCAGGTATAGGTGATGGGGAGGAAGGCAGCAAACCACATTGCCATGTATTTACCTATGCAGCAATCCTGCATGTTCTGCACATACACCCCAGAACCTAAGGTGCAATAAAATATATTTAAAAAAAAAAAGATGGCCCACTGTGAGTGAGGTGGAAATGCCTAATTTCTCTTTGTTTAATGTAGAGGAAGTGATCCAAAGGCTTAGGGAGATTGGGATGGTGGAGTGGATTAGTCACTTTAGATCTACTCATTCCAGCTGGGAGTATCCAGAAGATAAACCCTTGACCAATACCTTGTGAAATAGATTTGTGAGTGCCCACCAATGGGTGACCTCAGCAGAGGAGGATTTTAATAATCAAGTGGATAGGATGACCCATTCTGTGGACACTACTCAGCCTCTTTCTCCAGCCACCCCCTGTTATTGCCCAATGGGCCCATGAACAATGTGGCCTTGGTGGCAGAGATGGAGGTTACACATGGGCTCAGCAATATGGACTTCCATTCACAAAGACTGACCTGGCTATGGTCACTGCTGAGTGCCCAATTTGCGAGCAGCAGAGACCACTGCTGAGCCCTCAATATGGCACCATTCCTCAGAGTGATCAGCCAGGTACCTGGTGGCAGGGTGATTATATTGGACCTCTTTCTTCATGGAAAGGGCAGAGGTTTATTCACACTGTAATAGACGCTTACTCTAGATATGGGTTTGTCTCTCCTGCATGCAATGCTTCTGCCAAGGCTACCATCCATGGACTCATGGAATGCCTTATCCACCATCCTGGTATTCCACACAGCATTGCCTCTGACCAAGGTACTCATTTAACGGCTAAAGAAGTGTGACAGTGAGATCATGTTCATGGAATTCACTAGTCTTACCATGTTCCCCATCATCCTAAAGCAGCTGGATTGATAGAATGGTAGAATGGCCCTTTGAAGTCACAATTGCAACACCAACTAGGTGACAATACTTTGTAGGGTTGGGGCAAAATTCTCCAGAAGGCTGTGTATGCTCTGATTCAGCGTCCAATATATGATACTCTTTCTACCGTAGCCAGGATTTATGGGTCCAGGAATCAAGGGTGGAAGTGACTGTGGCACCACTCATCATCACCCCTAATGATCCACTAGCAAAATTTTTGCTTCCTGTTCCCGCAACATTATGTCCTGCTGGCCTAGAGGTCTTGGTTCCAGAGGGAGGAATGCTGCCACTAGGAGACACAACGATTCCATTAAACTGGAAGTTAAGATTGCCACCTGGACACTTTGGGCTCCTCCTACCTTTAAGTCAACAGGCTAAGAAGGGAGTTACAGTGTTGGCTGTGGTGATTGACCTGGACTATCATGATGAAATCAGTATACTACTCCAAAACACAGGTGAGGAAGAGTATGTATGGAATACAGGAAATCCATTAGGGTATCTCTTAGTATTACCATGCTCTGTGAGTAAGGTCAATGGGAAACTGCAATAGCCCAATCCAGGAAGGACTGCAAATGACCCAGACCCTTCAGGAATGAAGGTTTGGGTCACTCTGCCAGGAAAAAAGCCACGACCTGCTGAGATGCTTGCTGAAAGCAAAGGGAATACAGAATGGGTGGTAGAAGAAGGTAGTCATCAATACCAGTTACGATCACATGGCCAGCTGCAGAAATGAGGACTATAACTGTCATGAGTATTTCCTCCTTTTGTTAAAAACATGTTTGTGTATGTGTACACTTGTACTAAGAAAAATCTTCATTTTATTTCCTTTTTCCTTTATCATGTGACATAAGATTTATTCACTTCATAACAGCATTTAAGTATTGTTAACTTTATGCAATAGTATTTCGATTGGGGGATTGGTGTGTTTCCAGTTGTATAAAAGATAGTTGTATTATGTTAGGTGTAATTATGACCTTACTATTATCTTTATTTGAAAATTATGTATGATCTCAGGAGATGGGTTCAAGCTGTTGAGGGGTGGACTTGTGATGATTAATTCTGAGTGTCAACTTGATTGGAATGAAGGATGCAGAGTATTGATCCTGGGTGTGTGTATGTGAGGGTGTTGCCAAAGGAGATTAACATTTGAGTCAGTGGGCTGGGAAAGGCAGACCCACCCTTAATCTGGGTGGGCACCATCTAATCAGCTGCCAGTAGGGCTAGAATATAAAGTAGGCAGAAAAACGTGAAAAGACTAGACTGGCCTAGCTTCCCAGCCTACATCTTTCTCTTGTGCTGGATGCTTCCCGCCCTTGAACACTGGACTCCATGTTCTTCAGTTTTAGGACTTGGACTGGCTTTCCTTGCTCCTTGGCTTACAGATGGTCTATTGTGGGACCTTGTGATTGGGTGAGTTAATATTCCTTAATAAACTTCCCTTTTTATATATATCTATCCTATTAGTTCTGTCCCTCTAGAGGACCCTGACTAATACAGGGATATAATGCAATAGCTGCCAATTTTCAGCTGTCACAGGATTTTAAATTCATTTTTAAAGCAGGCACAGGTTCTTCCTCCTTTAGCTAGGATGCTCCCTATGAGGCTATGAGTGTAAACTGAGGGAGAGGTTTCAATGCATCGTAAATAGGTGACTTGGGGGTCTAGTTCATCTCTTTGTGTAACTTACTTGTGACTTCAAGACCTGCCCTAATCCAGTTCCAAAGTATCACTTCCATTGAATGATGGATTGCTGTTTAGTCCAGTTGAGTTTATGACTTGGTGAGTCTAAATATCTACCTTATAATAGGAAGCTCCAGTCTCTTGATCACATAATGTTTCATGGTCTGGCACTTTGTTGCCTTCAGGGTTTAGTCATGTATCCAGAGTTGCTTTTCAAATAACATACAGTTTCTTTGCTATAGACGATATGATCTTGCTTCAGAACTGAAAGATCTACACTGTGACTCTCTAGGTATGACATATGAGAGACTCTTTACAGCATTTTAATTCACAACAGCAAACTCTAGCACCATAGTATTTACCAGGACACATACCCCAAGTGACAGGTCTGCTTATACCACAGCCTGACTCCATCTTTTGACAGGAGGAACTGCAAAGCATTGTGGTCATTTTTTCAGTCTGTCACAGAGGTCTTTATGTATTAAACAACACCTCTTGTTATTCCCATGTAAATAAACTGGTTGAATAATACAAAATATTGAATTAATGGCATGGAATCAGAAAATTGCTGAGCAACTCATTTGGTCAAATTTGCCCTAATGGAAAGAACTTTACCACAACGAGTGTCTGTAAAAGCAAAAACCAACACTCTACCTTGCTTCTAATGCCCCAGTATTTTCCCATGGCATAGTCAGGGGGGGAAAATTGATTCCAGAAATAAACCAAAAGGTAACAGGAGCATCCTATCTAGTTGTGATACTAAAGTCATAAAACTGTCAATATTCCTATAAACCTACACTTCATAACAAAAATGATTTTATCTCCTAATTTTACTCTGCTGATGTCTCAATGTATGTCATAACCTTTGTGAATATGATGGTCATGTGAGAAAGTTGATGTGTTATCAGTTTGAACAGACTCATGCAAGCCTGGTGATCTTGGTAATTTTGTGGGATTTTTCCTTTAAATGCTCACTCTGTAAGTTTGATGAATCAATTCTTCTGAGGTCTGACTTTCTTGCACCCTACGAAGAAACTTCTTTATTTTTCTAAATGCATTTATTTCTGAGTCTTCCTTCATCACATTTATTGGCCATTTGGATTGCCTCTTTTGTGCAGTGCCTTCAAGGTGTCTGCCATATTGCGAGTGATTTTCAGTTCTTTTGATATTCTGGATACTGGTTCTTCGTTGGTTATGTGTGTTGCAAGTATCTCCCCCACCATGTGGCTTTTTATTCTTTCCACAAATTTTTATGGTGCCTTTTGATGAACTGGTTGTTAATTTAAAGGTGTCACATTTATTAATCTTTCTTCATGGTCAGTGTTTTTTGTATCTTGTATAAGAAATAATTCTCTACTCCATGCTCATGAAGATATTTCCTTATAACCAGCATCTTATTGATGAGAATTTATGTTTTTTATTGTGTTTTGCTATTACAAACAGTTGCTGCAGGGCCTTGTTATATATATTTTGGCATACTTGGCATGTTTTCTTAAAGGATACCTATATAGAATAAACTGCCAGCAGAGAAATTACTAGGCAGGATGATATTTTAAATGTTGATAATCACTGGAAAATTGAATTCCAAAAGGTATCAAACATACCTTTCATTCAAGATACTTGTCACACTGTATTACAACTATTGGTCAATCTGTTCATCCACCTGTGAGGAGATACCCATAGCTTACCATATGGTTCTGGATGTTGAAAAAAACAAAGCAAGTCTGTTCTTTAACATGGTTGTAGTTGGGTTGAATTCATCAACTGCAAAGGAGAAAAACAGCAGAGATTGTGAAAAATGTTGCCTGGACATGGCTTAAGATCTAGAACTTGGATGTTGAGATCAGACTACAGCAAAGGATGCTTCTCCTTCAAGGAGATAATTAACAAGGACTTAAAAAGAAGTATTCTAATACGTTCTGAGATAAATAAAGGTTTGATCAGTACTCCTAAAGGTGACTAGATGGCAAATTGGACTCTGATGTTGATTTTTTAGCTTGTAATTTTAAAAATAATTATATTTGCTAACAGAATATATTGTTATATAAAACAGTGGGCTCCAAAAAATGTGCCCAGTTATGAAGATAATGAGATCTCCCCTCTTCTTTTTGCTTATTCTTTTTCTTATTTTTCTACAGTGAAAATAACTTGCCGTCATAATAATAATATATTACTGATACTTAGGGTAACTGGCTTTAAAAGTAAAAATTCTGCGGTCAAGATTAGACAATAACAATACTGTATACAAACTTTTGTCTTCTTCTCTCTTGTTTTATTTTGAGACAGGGTCTCGCTTTGTCGCCCAGGCTAGAGTGCAGTGGTGAAATCATGGCTCACTGCAATCTCGACATGCTGGATTCAGGTGATCCTCCCACCTCAGCCTCCTGAGAAGGTGGGACCACAGGTGTGCGGCACCATGCCTGGCTAATTTTAATTTTTTTGTAAAGATGGGGGTCTCACTATGTTGCCCAGATTGGTCTTGAACTCCTGGCTCAAGCCATCTACCCACATCAGCCTCCCAAAGTGTTGAGATTACAGGTGTGAGCCACTGTGCCTAGCCAAACTTTTATCTTATTAAAGCTTTATAATTGAGTGTGTTATTTTTTGAATTAAATCAAAAAAAAATTTTTGAGATAACTTATAAAATTGAATAGATTCACATGCAGTTGTAAGAAATAATAATAGAGTTCCTCTATACCATTTACCCAGTTCCTGCAGTGGTAATATCCTGAAAAACAATACTACCACATCACAACCAGGATATTGACATTGATACAATCCATCTGTCTTACTCAGATTTCTCCAGTTTTACTTGTGCTAATTTGTGAGGGTGTACAAGTCAAGATGTATGTATAATTCTATACAATTTAGTCATATGTGCTAGTACCTACCACCGTAGTCAAGAACAGAAAACAATTTCATTACCAGAGTATTCCTTGTGTTGCCTTTTCAAAACCATACTTACCTCCCTAATTCTGGACAATCACTAATCTGCTTTTCATTTCTCAAATTTTATATTTTCAAAACTGTTATATAAATGGAACTATACAGCATGTGACATTTTGGGATTGGTTTTTTGGTTCAGCATTATTCCCGGAAATTCATTCAAGTTGTTGCCTCTACTGATATTTTACTCTGTCTTTTGCTGAGTAGTATTCTGTGATATGAATATATCACAATTTGTTTAACTATTCACCCATTGAAGGACATTTGGGTTTGTATTCATTTCCTATTACAGCTGTAACAATTTGCCACAAATGCAGTGGCTTGAAACAACCCAAATGTAGTATCCTGTAGTTTAGAGGTTAGAAGTCCTAAAACCAAGGTGTTGGCCAGCTGTGTTTTTTTCTGGAGGCTCTAGGGGACAATCTGTTTCTTTGCCATTTTCAGTTTCTAAAGGCTGCCTGCATTTCTAGGCTTGTGCCCCTTTCTTTAATCTTTAAAGTCAGTAGTATAGCATCTTCAAAACTCTCTCTCTCTGACCTCTGCTTCTGACATCACATCTTTTTCTTGGACTTTCTTTCCTGCCTCTAGGATACTTGGTATTACATTGGGCCCACCAGGATAGTCCAGAATAATCTCCTGTCTCAATATGCTTAATTTAATCACATTCTGTTCACCATGTACGGTAAAATATTCACAGCTTCTAGGGGTTAGAATGTGCCCATCTTTGGGCGGTCATTATTCTGTTCATTACAGGATTGTTTCCAGATGTGTGCTGTACGAGTATAGATACTACAAACATTTATACAGGTTTGTATGTGTGAACATCTTTATTTCTCTGGGATAAATACCCAGAAGTATAATTATTGGGTTGTATAGTAATTGCTTATTTTGTTGTACAAGAAACTGCCAATCTGTTTTCCAGAGTGGCTGTAATAGTTTACATTCCCACCACAATGTATGAGTGATCCAATATCTCTGTGTACATGTCAGCATTTGATATTGTCACTATTATTTATTTTAGCCAGTCTGATAGGTGTGTAGTGATATCTCATTGTGGTTTTAATTTCCATTTTGTTATTGACTTATGATGTTATTGACATCTGTCGTGATACCTTGGTTCTTTTTAGAGAGACTCAGCAAAGGAGATGCAGCAGAGTAATTGATTGGAAAGGAAAAGAGTATTTTGAAAGTTAAGTGCAGAAGAGATAGTACACCCTGAGAGAGAGAGGATTCAGAGTGGTCAGCTTATAAGGATGAGACAGTGAAGACTGGCACTAGGGAGACTCTTTTCACGAGAGTCTGACATGGTTATTCATAAAGAGGTGGTCCCGAGGCCATGGTCTACCCATCATGCCTCATTGTTGAACATCTTTTCATGTGGATGCTGATTTTCAAAAAGGTAGCAATATCATCTCTAACGCAGTGGTTGGTAATGTTAAGTGCAACATGTATGTTAAAGAGTTTTAATTTAATTGCAAACAAGTAAAGGAGGGAGATTCTGGTAAGGCCCTGGCCTGGAGGAAGCCCTGTGGTATCGCAGAGTAATGGACGCATCTTTGTGTGAACAAAGGGCTAGGCAGCTGCCACTCTGTGGCCAGGGACCTAGCCCAGGAGACGTGGAGTGCCCGGGAGGCGTCCGATGAGGTGGAGGGCCCTGAGTCCACGCAGAGCTGCGAAGAGAGGGAGGACTCATCTGAGTCACTACTGCCCGGCACAGCCCCGCCCCGCCCCGCCCAGGCCCCGCCCCGCCCCGCCCAGGCCCCGCCCCTCAGATGGTCGGGCGGCCCGGCCCCGCCCCCTCGTCCCTCGCGGGCGCTCCAGGTTCCCGCCAGAATCTATGTGGCAGGCGTGGAAACCGCTGCGAGGGGGCGCCATGACAGAGGCTGAGGTCATCGGCAGTACCCATGGCGTCCCGGGGCGGCAGCTCCCTGGGGCTCCTGGCCTGGCTCTTGCTCCTTCAGCCCTGGCTCCACGAGGCCGGAGCAGGCAGGGCGGGGGCTCAGGCAGGCGCAGCACTGCTCTCCCCCTCCACTCTCCCCTCAGGGCCGGGCAGCCAGGACCCAGGAGCCAGCGGGTGGGAGCCGCCACCCATAGGGGCTCCAGGATCCCCAGCGGCCCGCCAGTCCAGGGGCAACGCAGTGCCCCGTGCTTCGGTGATATTTCCCTCAGGTGAGTCTGATTCTTACCAGGCTCTGGCAATCCCACACACACGATCATCCGTACGGACCAAAGGGACAGCGGCATTAACGTCAGTCGAGGCTTCTGAGCCATGCCCGGCTGCAGAGAACTGGCCTGGTCTGAAGGGGAGGGGACCTGCCCTAGAGGAGGAGGGGCTCGGGGACAGATCTGTCCAGCGGCGGGGCGGCTCCCTGAGACCTGGGAGGATCCAGCCATTTTCCGAAGATGCAGGGGGATGCAGGCCTTGGTCTGAGGGTTCTGAGCTCATTTGGCTCTGGTGAAGGTGCTGCAGCGGCGTTACTCTCAGTCCCTTTCATTGACCTGCCCCACCCAGCCTGTGGCCAGCGGATTTCCAGGATAATTGGAGGATTACCAGCCCCAGAAAAGAAGTGGCCCTGGTAGGTGAGCCTGCAGACCAGCAACAGACACGTCTGCGGAGGCTCCCTCATCGCCAGGCGCTGGGTGCTCACTGCCGCCCACTGCATCTATGGGTGAGTGTTTGGGGCTCAGAGCTTGGGCCCTGATCAGGCTGTGGGACCTGGAGCCAGTCTGTCCCCCCCCTCGCTGAGCTTCCTCTTCCTCATCTGTAAAGGGGGGTGACAGCCCCATAGTTTTTATCCTGTCTGGGTGAGACCTGAGGATTTGCATTTCTAACAAATGTCCGGGTGTTGCTGCTGCCACCGCCACCACTGGTCTGGGGGACCACAGACCAAAGTGGTCAGGGGTCCTGAGAGGATGTGGCTTGAGGGAGGGAGGTGGCTGCTGGCTGTCATAGGAAGATGGGACCAGGCTGGGAAGCACCTGGAAAGTGTGGAAGCAGACTGCAGACCCTGGAGGATCTTCCAGCAGCCATCTGGAATACACACTGAAGCTGGGAGACACGAACGTGCACCATCTCTCCAAAAGGGCACTTGTGGTCCCAGTTCGTGACATCGTTATCCACCGATATTTTACTACTCTTGGAATAATTCAAAATGACATTGCCCTTGCTCTGCTTGACTTCCCTGTGAATTACTCCACGCACATCCAGCCTGTGTGCCTTCCTGAACAGGCTTTCATGGTGCAAGCTGGTACAAAGTGCTGGGTGACTGGATGGGGCAAAGTAAATGAAACAGGTGAGACTCTGAAGCAAGACTACAGCAGCCCCAGACCAGGGAAAGGGCTGCTTGGTACCCTGGGGTTGGCCTACAAGCTAAAGGGAGGGGACAGGGAGGTAGATTTTTTTTTTTTTAAGTAAGTCAGGGAGGAGGATGCAGTAGATGCTGCCAGGGAGTAATTTTAACAACTGGTTTATGGAATTCTGTTGGTTTGTCAGGGCCTGGGGGTTTGGGTGCCAGGCATGGTGGGTTCTCTCTAGGGTGGATTTTACCTCTGGGGGTGATGAGCTAGCTGTCTGCCTTTTTAAGCTGTCCCTCCCTGGAAGTACCTGCCTTGGTAGATAGGGAGCTTCCTGTGTGTAAAGAGGCCGGAGACCTTTCACTGAGGTGTAGGGCCTCTTATTCATGGGGAGAGGCTGGATTTGGTACCTTTGGGGCATTACCTGTCTGAGAGTCTGTGATCCTGCTCTAGAAAGTATAGATGCTTTACTGATGTACAGGACACGGTGTCGCTATTAGTACTGCTACTCAGAGTGACAGATGCTTGGTTTTGGTTTCTCAGGGTGGTAACACCTTTCCTGTGTGTTCTTATTTCTCCTGTTTTGGTTTGGATCTTATGTCCTCCTCTCCCCATGTCAACACTGGGCCTCATATCTTCCTTTGTCAAATGGGACAATATCCAATGCCCAAGAGCTTGTCTGTGTGTGAACACACTGTATTGAGACCCAGGGTGGGTATGGGGTTCTCTTGTCCTGTCCCACTTATGTAGGTCTACTCAGTCATAAATGGTATCTCTGTAGATCCATCAGATAAAGCAGTAACTGAGCTTCAGGAGGCTGAGCTAAGCATTATGCTTCATGAAAAATGTAATGAGATACTCAAGGAAAACACGGGAAGGTGGAATGCAGTGATCAAGAAAGGGACTGTCTGTGGCTACAGCGACCAAGGGAAGGATTCCTGTCAGGTGAGTTCATGGGCCTCTTGCTGCCTCAGCACTGCAGTTGTCTCCTCAAAGCTTCCTCATCCGCAGCCAGTCGGGCCTGGGTTATCTCCTAGCCCCTCGGTTTACCCTTATTCATGGTAATGGGACATGAGGACAAGCCACCAAGGCTCTCCTGGGCAGCCTACCTGATCCTTTCAGGAGAGAGCAGCTGACACAGCCTGGAGTGGGAGGAGGGGTGAATCAGGCAGGTCCCACCAACAATGCATGCTCCATGTTTTGAGCTCCTTCTGTGTGACAGGCAGTATTATTACTCAGGTAAGCACTAGACTCACTATTGTCTCAGAGTAGGCACGATTTCATCATGCGTATTAAGTTTTTTAGAACACGCCTTTTCAGTAGGTGCATGATTTTGCTTTATTGGAAATTGTCCATTCTCAGCTCTCATATTGACAGATACCTAAGGCTAGGAGGGTCTTAGGGGTTCCCGGGGAAGCCCCCTGAGTGCCTAGCTCTGCAGCGCATTGCAGTGCAATCAGCCTGCTCTGACGTGGAGCCTATTTGTTTCCTACAGTGATTGTCTTTCTTTTTCCAGGGAGATTCTGGGGGGCCCCTGGCCTGTGAATTAAAAGGCATATGGGTCCAGGTGGGGATTGTGAGCTGGGGCATTGGCTGTGGTCACAAAGGATATCCTGGAGTTTACACGGAAGTTAGTTTCTACAAGCAATGGATTGTTGATCATCTGAAACAAGCTTCCTGTCTCGATTCAGCAAACTTTCTCACTCTATTCCTGTGTCTGGTGATGACCCTGGGCATTCTGGTGACCCCGTGATCAGACCCCATTCCAGTCTCCTGCTGTTTCTGAGTCTCATACTAGGCCTCTCCTCTAACCTCCCACTCCTTCTCAATGCCCTTTCTGCAAATCCCAGTTGGAATCCACGGGCCCTCTGGAGATCCAAACAATAGAGCATGGTGGAGAGACTGGGGCCTGGAAAGTATCCCTGCCTGGTACTCTGGTCACCTGCCTCGGCCATGCCTACACCAGGGCTATGCTCTGCCTGATGGGAAGGAGGGAGTGAACCAATTCCAGCTAGAGGACCAGATGCCTTGTCAGCAGGGTCACGGTGACTCTTCAATACCTGGGGGAACATCTGTCAAAGAAGAGACATCATCAAGAGTGAATCAAGTGTTAGACGTGGTTCTGGTTTCAGGGCTCTCACCTGAGACTTTGTCAGCTGGGTGATTGCTCAGAGACCGTGAAGGGGACATTACCAGGTCCCTGCAGAGGTGTGAGGCCTGGGACTTCCACTCTGGCTCAGTTGTCTGGGGCTGGGAGAAGTTCCTCTGTAGCCCAGTGTGTGTCCATCTGTGAGTGGACAGCCTCTGCCACACCAGCTCTCTTAGGACAACCCATTCTTGTCACCCACTTCCTCAGTGCCCTAGTGGCCACTTTCAGGGACACCATAAGTTGTGTTGAGGCTGTTATGGAGTGTGGAGTTTTTAGAAATCAACTGAATAAATGTTTGGAGAGTCTTCTGTGTTTCTGAAGCTCTGCTCAATGGGATGTGAGGTTGTACATAACATACTGTGTGGAGAACTGGCTTTCCATTTATTAGAAAGGTATTCATGGTTTTTATAAAACTTTGGCAGAGCCAGAGATGAGGAGTTTGTCTGCCCTCATTTAAGTCCAAGAGGTGGCTTTACCCAGTGGGTCCTGCTGCCTGTCTTTTTTTTTTTTTTTTTTGGTCATCAGCATCTCTATAGCTGGGAGTGTGGTACTTGAGTTTAACAAACCCTGCATCAGGAATGGGGGATCAAGAGGGACAGAGGCTGGGGCGTGGCACACTCAGATACCTTCCTCCCTCTCCTTGCTGCCTTGTAACAAATGGGCCTTGAGGAGACAAAATGGACTATGGGCTGGTCCTTGAGCCCAAAGAGCTGAGTACCCACAGGTAGGAGGGTGGGGAAGGAAGAGTGCACTCATGTGTGTAGGTGCATGCAGCGGGGAGAGAGAGAGAGAGAGAGAGAGAGAGAGAGAGAGAGAGAGAGAGAGAATGCTGCCTGCTGCCTGCTGCCTGAGGGAGGCTGGGGCTGGTACACTCTGCTTCTCAAACTCTACCTGGTTACAGTTAAACCCAGGAAGTCCTAGGTCATGTGCTACAGAAATGCCCAGGAAGAAGAGCTGGAGGCCCAAGACTTGCCACATACTTCTGCTACTTGCAGCTTTCTTTCAGAACAGGCTGACTGATCCTTTTCTGTGTTCCATCTGCTGAGAATGGCAGAATAGCTTCTCATTTCCGTCTTTCTTCTTCCACATCAGTTCAGCTCCAGTATAAGCATTCCCTCTTTCCACAAAACACTCCTGTGGACTCTCCTGCACTGTGTAATGTCATGTGCCTTCTTCTGGGCTCCCTGGACTCTGCAGTCTCTACACCTGTTATGTTTCCACTTGTTGACATTTTGCCATCGGACTCTGTCTAATCTTTCCTTATCTTCTATCCTCCAGCCCCAGGTGTAGAACAGAGAAGAAGTTTAGGAACTATTTGATGAGTGAGTGAGTGAATGAATAGATACTTAGATGCTATATATCCTCTATTGCCTTACCCCTTTCTCTCACTGTCCTTTCATCTCATTGCTCTGTCCCCTTTTTGCTTTCCAGGTTGCCTTTGTGAAGGAGAAAAAACAACTGGGTAGGCAAGGGTTACAGCCCCTGCGGTGGGGTAAGTCCCAGGCTCCAGAAAGTTTATGGTTCCAGATGGGGTGCCCTTTGGTCTTCCAATGTTAGAGCATGCTTCTTGTTACAGGAGAATAGAAATTCCATTCAACATCTTGGTTACTGAGGAACAGCCTCAGGCTACCAGAAAAGATGGGTATGGCCTCCCAGGGAACAAAACATCAAGTTCCAAGTACACATTAGTCAATTTTACTCTTTCCAATAAATACTTGTGAATTATCTTGTATGAATCAGGCACTGGCCTTCATCCACAGATAAGATGTAGATGGCAGGTCATGAGTAGAGGTCGTAATTAGGAGGACTCCTAGGTAAGGAGCTTCGTGGCTGGGTAGAACCTGAAAGAGACAGAAGACACAGGGATAGGAGCTGTTGAGTGTCAGGCAATCAGTTTTAGTAAAAATACCAGACTTGAATAAAAAGGAAAGAAAAACAAACAACCAAAATCCCTACGGGTTTCTAGTCATAAGGGGCAAGTGACATAGAGAGCAATAAGCATTTCTAGTGGTCTTGAAATACCATTTGCCACCAAAAGAAACCAGGGCTTCTTGGAGATATGGCTTGAAAAATTTACAGGTACAAAACAGGCAATGTATAAAATGAGCCTGAAATTTCTTGTCATACCAGATAGCAAGGAAGCTATCGTGTCAACAGGACTCAAGAAACAATCGGAAGAGGCACCCTGTATTCTGACATGTGTTCCTGCTAGATCCCATTGCAGAGAAATCACAGCCATCCTTCAGCTTCTGAAGATACTAATTCACAACTGCACCCCTTACAAAACATGCACTCAGCTACAGGGAACTGATTCCCTCAAGATTAAGTCCCTTCACAGGGGTAGCCCATAGCAAATAATTGCTATGCAGTGATATAAAGGTCCAGCCTCCTTCCCTCAATCTGGGACAAATTGGAAAGGCCTCTTGTAGGATCAGCTGAGATGTCAGTTGCCCCTGGCTTCTATGAGCAGCTTCTCCTAAGAGCACTCTTCAACAAACCATCGGACAGCATTCTCTGTCAGAGTTCATGTTCAGGGAACCCAATCTAAGCCACTCTTCCTGGCAAAAGATGCCTTTGGTGTGTTTCAGGATTCTATTGCTGTATAACAATCACCCCAAACTCAGTGGCCTAAAACAACACATTGTATTATGGTCAATTCTCATTATTCAAGCATTCGTACTTGCAAATTCACCTACTTGCTGAGATTTATTTTAACCCCAAATTCAGTACTGGTAGTGATTTGTGGTCACTTGTGGATGTGCACAGTGCAGTGGAAAAATGTGAATTGTCTGACATATATGTTCCTAGCTGGGGCTGTGCAATGTGCTATTTGTCTGCTTTCATCTTTCTTACTGTAAACAAGTGTCTTTTTTTTGGGTAATCAGGGATGATTTATTTTTAAATTTTACTTTAAGTCTTGGTACATGTGCAGATCTTGCAGGATTGTTACATAGGTATACACATGCCATGGTGGTTTGCTGCCTCCATCCCCCCCATTACCTACATTAGGTATTTCTCCTAATGTTATCCATCCCCAATCTCCCCCACCCCCTGCTATCCCTTCCCTAGCCCTGCACCCCCCAACAGACCCCATTGTGTGATGTTCCCCTCCCTGTGTCCATGTGTTCTCATTGTTCAACACCCACTTATGAATGAGAACATGCAGTGTTTTGTTTTCTGTTCTTGTGTCAGTTTGCTGAGAATGATGGTTACCAGATTCACCCATGTCCCTGCAAAGGACATGAACTTATCCTTTTTTATGGCTGCATAGTATTCCATAGTGTATATGTGCCACATTTTCTTTATCCAGTCTATCTTTGATGGGCATTTGGGTTGGTTCCAAGTCTTTGCTATTATAAACAGTGCCACAATGAACATACATGTGCATGTGACTTTATAATAGAAAGATTTATAATCCTTTGGGTTTATATCCAGTAATGGGATTGCTGGGTCAAATGGTATTTCTATTTCTAGATCCTTGAGGAATTGCCACACTGTCTTCCACAATGGTTGAACTCATTTACACTCCCACCAACAGTGTAAAAGCATTCTATTTCTCCATATCCTCTCCTGCATCTGTTGTCTCCAGATTTTTTAATGATCGACATTCTAACTGGTGTGAGATGTCTTAACTGTCACTTTTTAAAAAACATTTTTGTGCTTTTTGTTGGTAATTTTGCTGTTTAAAAGGGCCCCAAGGCCAGGCGTGGTGGCTCATGCCTGTAATCCCAGAACTTTGGGAGGCCAAGGTGTGTGGATCACAAGATCAGGAGTTCAAGATCAGTCTGGCCAACATGGTGAAACCCCATCATTACTAAAAATAAAACAATTAGCTGGGAATGGTGGTGCACGCCTGTAATCCTAACTACTCAGGAGGATGAGGTAGGAGAGTCGCTTGAACCCAGGAGGTGGAGGTTGCAGTGAGCCAAGATCGCACCACTGTATTCCAGCCTGGGCAACAGAGTGAGACTCTGTCTCAAAAAAAGAAAGGACCTCAAGAGTACTGCGGAAATGCTGGCTAGTGCTCCTAAGTGCAATAAGGCTGTGATGTGCCTTATGGAGAAAAAAATAGGTGTGCTAGATTAGCTTTGCTTAGGCACGCATAGTTCTGTTGCCTGGGAGTTCAACCAGTGAAGAATATACTAAAGGAGGTGTAAACTGGAGCACACATAAAACAAGGTTATGTGTTGACTAGTTGATGAGTCTATTTTGACCAGAGGCTCACAGGAATCTAACCCTATATTTCCTCTAGGAGCAATGGTTCAGTATTCATGAATTCAGTCCTTGTGATGACTTTATAAAATATAACTTCTGTGAATAATGAGATTCAATTGGATTTCTCATAATTTTGTAGAATAGTTGGGCAGTTCTGCTGGGCTAGTCTGAGCAAATTCCTGTGGTTACACTTCAAGCAGGGCCAGGATGTCCCAAGATGCTCTTGCTCAAATGGTGAGTGGTTATCTGGGTATATAGGTAGGGGTCCCCTACTTTTTCTCCAAAGGCCTTTCATCCCCCTGTATTGAGATCAGGTGGACTCAGGACAGTGCTTCAAGTGAGTGAAAGCAGAAATTGCAAGGCCTCTTTGTGCCTAGATTCAGAAGTTTTAAAACTTAACTTCTACCATATTCTGTTGGTCAGAGCATGTCACAAGGCCAGCTCAGGTTAAATGAGGATGTAGAACTAAATTTCATTTCTTGATGGGAGACTATGCAAAATATTGTGGCCATATTTTCTAATCTACCACGGTAAGCATAACAATTGCAATGCATAAAAACCAATAAAATATGTTAAAGTCCAAAATCTTCATAAAACTTTACCACCTCAAAAAGAGAAATGATATCTTTAGAAGATTACTATTTTTTAACCCTCAGTAGATCCAGGCAAAAATCATCAACAGCTGATAACATCAGAAAATGAGGCCATCTAGACATTATATGTCTCCAAGTGAAAGAATGCAACACCTACTATGTTGATGAAGAGATTAAACTTGAGTTCAGCTGCTGATTTGCAGGAAATACAGAAGACAGAAGAACACGTTGAACCACACCATGAAGACAATTAACAAAGTCCAGGTTGTGGGAGACTCTACAGGTCAGGCAGCCCAGATTCTTCAACAGATGAACTGTAAAGCAACTGAAGGGGAAAACTATAAGTGAAGAGTGTCTCTAAAGACACATCAAATATGAAACAGTCACAGCAAGACAAAAGTGTAGTGTTCAGGGGAAACACATTTGGGTGATAAAATTATAAAGAAACACAAGGAAAAAGTTACATAAAAGTCAGATTAATGGGTTGTATTTGAGAGACAGAAGGCAATTGTGTTATGGAAGGCACAAGGAAGGACCAGAATTGCAGTTACAAGTATGGCCCCCTTATAATGATTTCTTAAACTATATGGTTTTTGTATATCAAGGTTTTTTTTTTTTCAAACAACCAGACACACGAAAGTTTTTAGTTTATTAAGCTTCTGATGAAAAATCCACAACGGCCATAGATAACATCATTGCAGCACCTTTACTCCTTCGCTTTTTGCCAGCACCAACATTGACATTTGCAGTCCCACTGACTTTCTTCATTCTGTTCTTGCGCTCCTTTCGTTGCTTTCGTGAGGTCTTTTTCTTCTCATACAGGCCATGTCTTGCAAGTCTATGTTTGGGTTCATTTCTCTTTGCATAATACAGGGAATCATAAATCATGCCAAAGCCAGTTGTCTTGCCACCACCGAAATGAGTTCGGAATCGAAATACAAAGATGACATCTGGTGTGGTCTTGTACATTTTGGCTAGTTTTTCCCGAATTTCTGTCCTAGGCACTGTTGCCTTCCCGGGGTGAAGGACATCAATGACCATTCGTTTCCTCTGAAGTAGTCGGTTGGTCATGAACTTTCTAGTGCGGATAGTTACTGTGTCATTCATGATGGCTTCCTATCCTTAGACAGCCGGGAGGAAAAAAAGCAGGTTTTTTTTTTTTAACCATGTAAAAGGCAAAAAGAAAATGGTGAAACTCATCTTTAATATTGCTATTGTGTGAGGCTTTGTGGGGATGGATAGGGAGAGCCCTTTATTATTTTTTTATTTCATGGTTATTGGTCTTCAGGTCATCAATCTCTTCTTGTGTTATTGATATTTTAGTATTTTTCTAGAAATATATTTAATCTAGATTTTCAAATTTTTGGCATGCAGTTTTTAAAAAAAAGAAAACAGCTTTATTGAAGTATGATTGACATGCAATAAACTGCATTAGTTTAAAATGTACAATTTGATAAGTTGTGATATATGTATACACATGTGTAGCTACTACCATAATCATGAAAATGAACATTTCTCCCAAAAGTTTCTTTGTGTACCTTGGTAATCTTTCTTTCCCAGCCCTTCTGGTTGCTCCTCTGTTCTCAACTAATGATCTGCTTTCAGTCACTATTCATTAGTTCATAATTCCTAGGATTTTATATAAAGAGGAAACATGGAGTATTCTTTTTCAGGGGAGTCTGGCCTCTTTCACACAGCATAATTATTTTGAAATTCATCCACAATCGCAGTGTGTATCAATATGTTATTTTTATTGATGAGTGGTATTTCATTGTATGGATATATCACAACTTGTTTACCCATTCATCTACTGATGGACATTTGGGTTGTTTCCAGGTTTATACTATTACAAATTAAGCTACTATGATCATTTGTGTTTAAGTATTTGTTTTTAAATTATTTCATATTACTCTAGTTTATTAAATAAATGAAACAAACATTTATGCCACATATTTCAACAATGTTTAAATAAAGAGCTTGAAATAAGCTAGGTGCGGTGGCTCATGCCTGTAATCCCAGCACTTCGGGAGGCTGAGGCGGATGGATCACCTGAGGTCAGGAGTTTGAGACCAGACTGACCAATACGGTGAAACCCTGTCCTGGAAAAAAAAAAAAAAGAAAAATTAAAAAAAAAGAGCTTGAAATATAAATGCTTATGAAAACTTCATACTCTATATAATGTATACTTTTTCTGGCACATGAATAAACATGGAGAAGAGGAGTCATTTTTTATATTACTAATCAGCAACAGTAAGCATCAATGATTATGCAAATCCACAAGCAAACAAATGAACAAACAAAAACGATCAGTTATAAAAAGTAGAAATCCTTTTGCCCTATTTAAGCAATATCCATAGGTGGGGGAGGAAGTTATAGTCACAACCCTGAAAACAAGTGACCAAGTCTCCCAATTCCTTAAGTTCTGTCTTGGTTAGAAGCTTCAACAACTGCATTAACTCTTTCAAGGAACAGGAAAAGCAAGTCAAGACCCTGTTCTATAAGGCATTTAATAAATCTACACTGAAGAAGTACTATACTTTTGTCTTAAGTTGTGCTGAAGTTTGAATTCATTTTCCTCTTGGTATGAACATATTGTGTACAAGTCTTTGCATGTACATTTGCTCTCATTTCTCTTAGGTAAATATGTGGGAGTGGAATGGATGGATCATAGGATGAGTGTATGTTTACATTTTTAAATAACTGCCAAACTTTTTTTCAAAGTGGTTGTGCTATTTTAGGTTCACAGCAGTGAACAAGTGTTCCAGTTCCCAGTGGTTGGTATGGTCAGCCTTTCCCGTTTGTAGCCATTTGAGTAAATTTATAACGGTCTCATTGTGGTTCCAGTTAGCGTTTTCCTAATGACTAATGATATGCCCCTTTTCTTGTGGTTATTTGCCTCCATATCTTCTTTGGTGTGTTTGTTCAGATCTTTTGCCTATTTTTAAAAATTCAGGTTTAAATCTTTTTTAAATTGAGCTTTGAGAATTTATGTATTCTGGATACAACTCCTTTATCAAATTCATGGTTTGTAATTATTTTTTCCCAATCTGTGACTTGACATTTCATTACCACAGGAACATTTTAAGAAGGGTAGCTGTTTGTAATTTTGACGAAGTCCAGTTTATCAATGTGATCTTTTATGGATCATGCTTTTGGTGTCTTATCTAAGAAAGTCTTGCCCAACCCAAGGTAAAAGATTTCATTTATGCTTTCTTCTATATGTTTTATAGTTTTCGGTTTTACATTTAGATTTATGATGCATATTAAGTTAAAAATTCTATATATCGTGAGGAATGGATTAAAGTTTGTTTATTTATTTGCACATGAATATCCAAATGTCCCAGCACCATTTGTTTAAAATATTATCCTTTTGCCATCGAATTGTCTTTACACTTTTGTCAAAAAGCAGCTGTCCATATATGTGTTGGTCTATATCTGGACTCTTTCTCGACTCTGTTCTATTTATCTATTTGCCAGTTTTTATGAAAATACCACAATAATTTGATTACTGTAGCTTTATAATATGTTTTGAAGCAAGGTAGTATTAGTCCTCCAACTTTGTTCTTTTCCAAAATTGCTTAAGCATTCTAGGTTCTTTGAATTTTCATATGAATCTCAGAATAAATTTGCTGATTTCTACAAAAAAAAAAGTACGCTGTGATTTTTACTGGGATTGCATTGGATCTGTAGTACCGATTTTTTTTCAACCCACGAACTTGGTCTATCTCTTCATTTATTTAGATCTCCTTTAATTTTTTTTTTTTTTTTTTTAGCAGTGGTTTGTAATTGTCTCTGCACTACTTTAGAGGCATCCCACAAATTTTGATATGTTGTGGTTCCATTTTTATTCACTTAAAAATACTTTGTAATTTTCCTTTTGATTCTTTGACCCATGAGTTATTTCAAGTTGTGTTATATAGTTTCCAAATACTGGAGATTTTCCAAATATTATTTTGTTATTTATTTCAAATTTAATTCCACTGTGATGAGATGACAGATTTTCTATCAATTAACACCAAATATGATCCTTCTTTGTAAAAGTTCTATGAAAACTTGATGTTTGAGTGGTATATTCTGTAAATGTCACTTGTTGATAATATTGTTCAAATCTTCCCCTTCTCTGCTGGCTTTTGTTTACCTGTTATATCAATTATTGAGAGAGGAATATTGATATATCTGACTATAATTATAGATTGGCTATTTCTCCTTCATCTTCTATCAGTTTTTGCTTCATGCATATTTAAAATAAAAGCTTTATTTTGGAATAATTTTAGATTTATAGAAATGTTGCAAATATAATACAGGGAGGTTCTTGTATACTTCTCATCACGTTTCCCTAATTGACAACTTACATTACCATGGTATGTTTGTGAAAACTAAGAAATCAACACTGGTATATTAATATTAATTAAACTTCAGACGGTGTTCAGATTTTACTAGTTTTTCTCACAATGTTCTTTTTCTGTTCTAAGAGCCAGTTCAGGATACACATGGTATTTAGTCACAATTCTTCCTTAGTCTCCTCTGGTCTTCTCAGACCTACCTTATTTTGATGACCTTGATAGTTTTGAGGACTTCTGGTCAAGTATTTTGTAGAATGTCCTTCAATTTGGGTTTGTCTGATTAAAAAAATACATATGGGTTATCTTTTGTTGGGCATTGTATTAGTCAGGGTTCTCCAGAGAAACAGAACCAGTAGGATATATTAAGTATATATAAGAGGATACTTCTTATGGGAATTGGCTTGTGCAATTATCGAGGTCAAGAAGTCCCGTGAAATGCTATCTATAAACTGGAGAACAGGAAAACTGACAGTGTAATTCATTCAGAGTTCAAATGCCTGAGAACCTGGGAGTGAGAAGTAAGTTCTTATTCCAGTGGTGCATTGGAATAAGTCCTGGAGTCTGAAGGCCAGAGACCCAGCATGTCTGATGTCCAAAAGCAAGAGAAAATGGATGTCCCAGCTCAAGGAGACAGAGAATTTGCCGTTTCTCCACTTTTTTTGTTCTGTCTGAGGCATAATTGGATTGGATGATGCCCACTCACATTGGTGAGGGCAGATCTTCCCTACTCAGTCTACTGATTGAAATGCTGATCTCTTCCAGAAACACTGTCACAGAAATGTTTCACCAGCTATCTGGATATTCCTTAATCCAGTCAAGCTGACACATAGAATTCATCATCATGGGCATAAATTCTCAATTAGGATAGGAAAAGTTTCAGTAACAACTGTGTTCCTCAAGGAATGATGCCAGGGCAAAGAAGGTCACAGTAAGAAATGCAGAGTGTATATATCCTTTGCACTGGCTTCCACTTCAGTAGTACTTGTGTAACCTTTCTAGTTTGAGCTCCTTGTGAGAAAGGCAGTAGTTGAAAAACATGTAAGCTGCCAACAGCATGGAAACCCTGACAGAGCTCCCTTTCTTCACGTTGACATACTTGTAATACCAGTAGTAGCTGTATTGAAACACCCCAACAGTGCCTTTGGGGGATGAAATCACATATCAGTATCCAGCGTGTTAGCCCTCTATTTTGACATCCATGAGTACAATTCTTTTCCTAAACTGGTATAGCTGACACTATCTTGGAGTCTTGGATGTCTACAGCTCTAATGTTTTCGTTATGATTAGCCTGTAGTTATGGGTTTTGGGGGAGAATACCACAGAGATGAAGTACCTTTCTTGTCACATTTTATCAGGGGTTACATGCTATCAACATGGCACCACTGGTGACCTTAACTTTCATCATTTAGTTAAGATTACATTTGCCAGGTTTCCATACTTTAAAGTTACATTTATTTAAAAACAAACAAACAACAACAAAAAACCCTTTCTATAGCCAGTTCTTTGGAAGCAAGTTACTAAGTCTTGCCAACACTGAAGGAAGGGGTCCAATTTCAGTTTTCTGCATATGGCTAGCCAGTTTTCCCAACACCATTCGTTAAATAGGGAATCCTTTCCCCATTGCTTATTTTTGTCAGGTTTGTCAAATATCAGATGGTTGTAGATGTGTGGTGTTATTTCTGAGGCCTCTATTCTGTTCCATTGGTCTATATATCTGTGTTGGTACCAGTACAATGCTGTTTTTGTTACTGTAGCCTTATAGTATAGTTTGAAGTCAAGTAGCTTGATGCCTCCAGCTTTGTTCTTTTTTGCTTAGAGTTGTCTTGGCTATACAGCCTCCTTTTTGGTTCTATATGAAATTTAAAGTAGTTTTTTCTAATTCTATGAAGAAAATCAATGCTAGCTTGATGGGAATAGCATTAAATCTATAAATTACTTTGGACATGATGGCCATTTTCATGATATTTATTCTTCTATTCATGAGCATGGAATGTTTTTCCATTTGTTTGTGTCCTCTCTGATTTCCTTGAGAAGTGGTTTATAGTTCTCCTTGAAGAGGTTCTTCACATCCCTTGCAAGTTGTATTCCCAGGTATTTTATTTTCTTTGTAGCAATTGTGAATGGGAGTTCACTCATGATTTGGCTTTTTGTTTGTCTATTATTGGTGTATAGGAATGCTTGTGATTTTTGCACGTTGATTTTGTATCCTGAGACTTTGCTGAAGTTGCTTATCAGCTTAAGGAGTTTTTGGGCTGAGACAATGGGGTTTTCTAAATATACAATCATGTCATCTGCAAACAGACAACTTGAGTTACTCTTTTCCTATTTGAATATCCTTTATTTCTTTCTCTTGCCTGATTTTTGCACATACATTTTGTATCCTGAGACTTTGCTGAAGTTGTTTATCAGCTTAAGGAGTTTTTGGACTGAGACTATGGGGTTTTCTAAATATGCAATCATGTTATCTGCAAACAGAGACAATTTGACTTCCTCTTTTCCTATTCGAATATCCTTAGTTTCTTTTTCTTGCCTGATTGCCCTGGCCAGAACTTCCAATACTATGTTGAATAGGAGTGGAGAGAGAGGGCATCCTTGTCTCATGCCAGTTTTCAAAGGGAATGCTTCCAGCTTTTGCCCATTCAGTATGATATTGGCTGTAGGTTTGTTATAAATAGCTCCTATTTTTTTGAGATATGTTCTATCAATACCTAGTTTATGGAATGTTTTTAGCATGAAGTGGTGTTGAATTTTATCGAAGGCCGTTTCTGCATCTATTGAGATAATCATGTGGTTTTTGTCATTGGTTTTGTTTATGTGATGGATTATGTTTATTATTTGCGCATGTTGAACCAGCCTTGCATCCCAGGGATGAAGCCGACTTAATCGTGGTGGATAAGCTTTTTAATGTGCTGCTGGATTCGGTTTGCCAGTTTTCTATTCAGAATTTTCACATTGATGTTCATCAGTGATATTGGCCTGAAATTTTCTTTTTTTGTTGTGTCTCTGCCAGGTTTTGGTATCAGGATGATGCTGACCTCATAAAATGAGTTAGGGAGGAATCCCTCTTTTTCTATTGTTTGGAATGGTTTCAGAAGGAATGGTAGCAGCTCCTCTTTGTATCTCTGGTAGAATTCAGCTGTAAATCCATCTGGTCCTGGGCTTTTTTTGGTTGGTAGGCTATTGATTACTGCCTCAATTTCAGAACTTGTTATTGGTCTGTTCAGGGATTTGACTTCTTCCTGGTTTAGTCTTGGGAGGGTGTACATGCCAGAAATTTACTCATTTCTTCTAGATTTTCTAGTTTATTTGAGTAGAGGTGTATATAGTATTCTCTGATGATAGTTTGTATTTCTGTGGGATCAGTGGTGATATTCCCTTTATCATTTTTTATTGTGTCTATCTGATTCTTCTTTCTTTTCTTATTAGTCTGGCTAGTGGTCTATCTATTTTGTTAATCTCTTCAAAAAAACAGCTCCTGGATTCATTGATTTTTTTGAAGGGCTTTTCATGTCTCTATCTCCTTCAGTTCTGCTCTGATCTTAGTTATTTCTTCTCTTTGACTAGCTTTTGAATTTGTTTGCTCTTGCTTATCTAGTTCTTTTCATTGTGATGTTAGGGTGTCAATTTTATATCTTTCCCCGCTTTCTCACATGGGCATTTTAGTGCTAAAAATTTCCCTCTAAAAACTGCTTTAGCTGTGTCCCAGAGATTCTGGTACATTGTGTCTTTGTTCTCATTGGTTTCAAAGAACTTGTTTATTTCTGCCTTAATTTCATTATTTACCTAATAGTCATTCAGGAGCAGGTTGTTCAGTTTCCATTTAGTTGTGCAGTTTTGAGTGAGTTTCTTAATCCTGAGTTCTAATTTGATTGCACTGTGGGCTAAGAGACTGTTAAGATTTCCATTCTTTTGCATTTGCCGAGGAGTGTTTTACTTTCAAGTATGTGGTCAATTTTAGCGTAAGTGCTATGTGGTGATAAGAAGAATGTATATTCTGTTGATTTGGGGTGGAGAGTTCTATAGATGTCTATTAGGTCTGCTTGGTTCAGAGCTGAGTTCAAGTCCTGAATATCCTTGTTAATTTTCTCTCTCATTGATCTGTCTAATACTGACAGTGGGGGTGTTAGAATCTCCCACCATTATTGTGTGGGAGTCCAGGTCTCTTTGTAAGTCTCTAAGAACTTGCTTTATGAATCTGGGTGCTCCTGTATTGGGTGCATATAAATTTAGGATAGTTAGCTCTTCTTGTTGCATTGATTCCTTTACCATTATGTAATGCCCTTCTTTGTCTTTTTTGATCTTTGTTGGTTTAAAGTCTGCTTTATCAGAGACTAGGATTGCAATCCCTGATTTTTTTTTCTATTTACTTGGTAAATATTCTTCCATCCCTTTATTTTAAGCGTATGTGTGTCTTTGCACATGAGATGGGTCTCCTGAATACACCACATTGATGGGTCTTGACTCTTTGTCTAATTTGCCAGTCTGTGTCTTTTAATTGGGGTATTTAGCCCGTTTACATTTAAGGTTAATATTGTTATGTGTGAATTTGATCCTGTCATTATGATGCTAGCTGGTTATTTTGCCCATTTGTTGATGCAGTTTATTCATAGTGTCGATGGTGTTTACATTTTGGTATGTTTTTGCAGTGGCTGGTACCAGTTTTTCCTTTCCATATTTAGTACTTACTTCAGCAGCTCTTGCAAGGCAGGGCTGGTGGTGACAAAATCCCTTAGCATTTGCTTGTCTGTAAAGGATTTTTATTTCTTCTTTGCTTATGAAGCTTAGTTTGTCTGGCTATGAAATTCTGGGTTGAAAATTCTTTTCTTTAAGAATGTTGAATATTGGCCCCCACTTTCTTCTGGCTTGTAGGGTGTCTTAGAAAGATCCACTGTTAGTCTAATGGGTTTCCCTTTGTGGGTAACCCAACCTTAATCTCTAGATGCCCTTAAAATTTTTTCCTTCATTTCAACCTTGGTGAATCTGACAATTATGTGTCTTGGGGTTGCTCTTCTAGAGGAGTATCTTTGCAGTATTCTCTATGTTCCCTGAATTTGAATGTTGGCCTGTCTTGCTAGGTTGGGGGAAGTTCTCCTGGATAATATCCTGAAATGTGTTTTCCAACTTGGATCCATTCTCCCCATCACTTTCAGGTACACCAGCATTAACATGAACTGGTGAGTTATACATTGTATTATAAGGTTATGATGGTGATGACATCACTAGGCAATAGGAATTTTTCAGCTCTATTATAATTTTATGGGATCACTGTCATATATATGGTCCATCCTTGACCAAATGGTTACTCTGTGGTACATGACTATTTGTTCTACTCCACTCTACATGTAAAGCAGTTTCAGAATTGTAACCTGTACTTCTGTGAGAAAAGCTTTACAAACTAGTGTTAACTCCTGGGATTCTAGTCAAATACCATTTTCCAAAGTCAGTTACCTTTTTTCACATCCCCTTCAGTAAGACGATGTCAACATTTGTAATACAGTTAGATTCTTTCATCACAGTCTGTATTTCAGAGCAGGACCTCCTGACTTCTTGGTTGAATTTAAAAATGTTCCCAATTTCAGATTGGCTCTTTGTAATGTACAGTTCTATGGTTAGAGGCTGTGTATCAACCACCCTGAACCATGCAGCACAGTGTTATCACTCTGAACATTTCCCTGTGCCATCCTTTTTTATAGTCAACTACACATAGCCATCAACCCCTGGAAACTACTGACATATTTTTCATTTCTCTTTTTAAAAAATTAGCAGACTTTGTATTCAAGCAGTTTAGTTTTTCAGAAAAAATGAGTGAAAGTACAGAGTTCACATATATTCTTTTAACCTCCCCCATCCACTTTCCCCTTTTATTAACACTTGCATTTTTGTACATTTGTTATAATTGGTAAGTGAATATTGACACATTCTTGATTAAAGCTCATAGATTAGAGTTCCCTCTTCGTGTGGTATATTCTATAACTTTAGACACACGTATAAAGAAATGTATCCACAATTAGAGTATCATGTTGTATAGTTTCACTACCTCAAAAATACCCTGCGTTCCCCTATCCATCTCACCTTTCCTCTTCTCTACTCCCCAAATCCTGACAATCCCTGATCTTTTTTACTGTCTTCATAGTTTTGCCCTTTCCAGAATGTCAGATAGTAGGAATCATGCAGCATGTAGCCTTTTCAGATTAGTGTCTTTAACTTAGCAATGTGCACTTAAAGTTCCTCCATGTCTTTTCATGGCTTGATATCTCTTTTTAAAATTGCTGAATAATATTCCATTGTATGGCTATTCCACAGTTTACTTATTCATTTACCTATTGAAGGATGTTTTGGTTGCTTCCAAGTTTTGTCAATTATTAACAAAAATGCTATAAACACTTGTGTGTAGGTTTTTGTTTGGACATAAGTTTCCAACTCACTTGATTAAAAAGACTGAGTTTAATTGCCAGATCACATGGTAAAGTATATTTAGTGTTATAAGAAACTGCCAAACTGTCTTCCAAAGTGGTTGCACCAGTTTGTGTTCACACCATCAATAAATGAAGCTTCCTGCTGTTCTACATCTTTGACAGTATTTGGTGTTGTATTTTGGATTTCAGCCATTCTAGTGGGTGTATAGTGGTATCTCATTATTGTTTTAATTTGCATTTCTCTGATGACATATGATATGGAGCATCTTTTCATATATTTATTTTATATTTGCACATTTTCCTTGGTGAGGTGCGTGTTCAGATCTTTTGCCTGTTTTAAAATCTATTTTAAAAAGTTAAATCTAATTGTTTTCTTATTGTGGAATTTTAAGAGCTCTTTGTGTATTTTGGATACCAATTCTTTATCAGATATGTGTTTTGCAAATATTTTCTTCAAGTCTGTGGCTTCTTGTCTTTTCATTATCTCAACAATGTCTTTTGCAGAGCAAACATTTTTCATTTTAATAAGATCCCACTTACCATATTTCTTTCTTTCATGGGGTCATGCTTTTGGTATTTCTAAAAAGTCATTGTCAAACCCAAGGTCCCTAGATTTTTTTCCTATGTTATCTTCTAGGAGTTTTATAATTTTGCATCTATGATAACTTTTGGGTTAATTTTTGTGAAAGATGCAAGGTGTGTGTCTGGATATCTCCTTCTCCTCTGCCCTCCCCCATGTTCTCCTTTTGTTGGCATGTGGAAGTTTATTTGTTCCAGCACTGTTTATTGAAAAGACTATCCTTTCATAATTGAATTGCCTTTGTTTCTTTGTTAAAAATCTGTTGATTATACTATTTGCATGGGTCTATTTCTGAGCGTACTATTCTGCTCTATTGATCTATTTGTCTATTCATTTACCAGCATCACGCTGTCTTGATTAATGTAGCTTTGTAGTAAGTTTTGAAGTTGGTGGTATTGAATCTGACTTCGATCTTCAATATCGTATTGGACACTCTGGGTCTTGTGACTCTCCATATAAATTTTAGAATCAGTTCACCAACATCTACAAAATACTTGTTAGGATTTTGGCTGGAATTGCATCAAATCTATAGGTCAAGTTGGGAAGAACTGATTTCTTGACAATGTACAAGTCATATACGTACATGGAGCATCTCTCTATGTTTTTAGATCTTATTTTGAATACATATTTCTTTCAAGACGCAGTTTTCCTTATCTGCGTCTTGTAGATAGTGTGTTGGATTTATGCTTAAGTATTTGATTTTGTTGGGGGGGGGCTACTAATATAAATGATATTACATTTTAAATTTCAAATTCCAGCTGGGCAGGGTGGCTCACACCTGTAATCCCAGCTCTTTGGGAGGCTGAGGTGGGTAGATTGCCTGAGGTCAGGAGTTTGAGACCAGCTGGGCCAACACGGTGAAATCCCATCTCTACTAAAAGTACAAAAATTAACTGGGCGTGGTGGCAGGTGCCTGTAATCCCAGCTGCTTGGGAGGTTGAGGCAGGAGAATCACTTGAACTTGGGAGGCGGAGGTTGCAGTGAGCTGAGATCACACCATTGCACTCCAGCCTGGGCACAAGAGCGAGACTCCATCTCTAAATAAATAAATAAATAAAATTCAAATTCCAATTGTTCATTTCATGGCTGGGGTAAGAGAAAGAAATTGACTTTTAAAAACTTTCTTTTTTCATTTTTTTGGTCTTTTTCTCAAGCCCAAGGAGACACGAGTATGACTTTTGTTTATTAGCCTTGTACCCTGCAACCTTGCTATAATCCCTTACTACTTTCAGGAGCTTTTTTGTTGATATTTTGGGATTTCTGTTACAGACATCCATGCATTTCCATTATAGAAACAAAAAGACAGTTTTATTTCTTCCTTCCCAATTTGCATATTTTTCATGTCATTTCTTTTCTTATTGCATTTACTGGGACTCCCCAAGGGATGTTTAATAGGAATGGTGAGAGTGGACCTCTTTGACTTATTTCTGATCTTAGTGGGAAAGCTTCTAGTTTGTCACCATTAAGTATGATGTTTGCTGTAGGTCTTTTAAAAAAAATAGATGTTCCTTATCAAGTCAAGTAAGATCTCTTCTATTCCCAGCTTTCTGAGAGATTTTTAAAATCATGAATGAATATTGGATTTTGTCACATGACTTTCCTACATCTAGTGAAACAACCATAAGATTTTTCTTCTTTAGCCTGTCGATATGATGGATTACATTAATTGATTTTCTCATTTTTCATACGTGGGGTAAATCTGACTTAGTCATGGTATATAATCTTTGTCCACATTATTATATCAGTTTTGCTAATATCTGTTGATTATTTTTGCATCTATGCTCATGAGAGATATTGGTGTGTAGTTTTCCTTTCTTATAATGTCTTCAATTTGGATATTAGGGTAATGCTGGCCTCATAGAATGAGTTAGGGGGTATTCCGTCTGTTTTTATTTTCTGGGAGACATTACACCAATTATAGTTGGTATAATTTCTTCCTTAAATATTTGGTAAAATTCTCTTATTAACCCATCTGGGCCTGATGGTATTTTGGAAGTTTGTTACTTTTAAAAATTTTTATTTAATAGAGCTATGGTTAAAATATGATTTGTTCTCACCAAAACTCATGTTGAAGCTTGGTTGAAGCTGCCCAATGTGGCAGTGTTGGGAGGGTTTACCACCATGTCTGGCTACCCTAATTTGTTGGGAGGGCGCTTTTTCAAATCATGAAAAGATGTTCAATTTTGTCAAATACTTTTGCTGCATCTATTGAAATGATCATATGATTTTTATCCTTAATTCTGTTAATATGGTGGATCACATTTATTAATGTGCATATGTTAGACCATCCTTGTATCCTAGGACTGAATCTTATTTGATCATGGTATCTGATTCTTTTTAATGTGCTGTTGAATTTGGCTTGCTGGTATTTTGCAGAGGGTTTTTTGCAACTATGGTCAGCAAAGATATTGACCTGTAATTTTTTTTTCTGTAGTGTCTTTATCTGGTTTTGGTCTGAGGTAATTCTGGTCTCATAAAATGAGTTTGGGAATATTCCCTCCTCTTCAGGTTTTTTTTGTTTTTGTTTTTGTTTTTGGAGAGTTTGAGAAATATTGGCATTAACTCATCTTTAAATACTTGGTAGAATTCACCTGTGAAGCCATCTGGTCCTAGGCTGTTTCTTTTTGCGGACTTTTCCTGATGGATTCAACTTCTGTACTCTGTCCGTTCAGATTTCTATTTCTTCATAATTCAGTCTTGTTTGGTTGCATGTTTCTAGGAATTTATCCATCTTTTCTAGGTTATCCAATTCATTGGCATATAATTGTTCATAGTTTCTTATAGTCTTTAGTATTTCTGTGGTATCAGTTGTAGTGTCTCTTCTTTTATTTATAGTATTATGTATTTGAGTCCTTTCAGTTTTTCTTGGTTATTCTATTAATAGCTAAAGGTTGTCAATTTTGTTTATCTTTACAAAGAATCAACTCTTAGTTTTGTTGACCTTTTCTATTATCTTTCTAGTCTCTGTTTCATTCATTTCTGCTCTCCAATCTTATTGTTTCCTTCTTTCTGCTGATTTGGGGCATAGTTCGTTTTTTTTCTAGTTTTTTAAAGTGTAAAGTTAGATTGTTTATTTGAGTTTTTTCTCCTAATGTAGACATTTATTGCTGCAAACTTCCCTCTTGGAACTACTTTTGCTGCACTCCACACATTTTTGTATGTGGTGTTTGCATTTTCATTTTGTCTCACTTTTTGATTTCCCTTTTGATTTATTCTTTTACCTACTGGCTATGTTCAATCCACATATTTCTGAATTTTCTAAAATTTCTCTTGTTAATGATATTTATTTGCTTATTTTGAGATGGGGTCTTGCTTTGTCACCCAGGCTGAAGTGCAGTAGCCTGATCTTGGCTCACTGCAACATCTGCCCCACCAAGTTCAAGCAATTCTCCTGCCTCAGCCTCCTTAGTAGCTGGAATTGCAGGCATGTGCTGCCATGCCTGACCAATTTTTATATTTTTAGTAGAGATGGGGTTTCACCCTGTTGGCCAGGCTGGACTTGAACTCCTGACCTCAAGTGATCCACCCACCTCAGCCTCCCAATGTGTTGGGATTATAGGCATGAGCCACTGTACCTGGCCTTGATACTTAGTTTCATATCTTTGTGGTCAGAAAGGACATTTGATATAATTTTAATCTTCTTCTGAAATTTGTTAACCATTGTTTTGTGATCCAATATATAATCTATCTTGGGTAATGTTCTGTGTGTGCTTCAGAATAATGTGTATTCTGCTGCTGTTGAATGGAATATTTTGTATTTGTCTGTTAGATCTATTTGGTCTGTAGTGTTATTCAAGACTACAGTTTCTTTATTGTTTTTCTGTGTGTATAATCTATCTACTATTGGCAGTGGGGTACTGAAATTCCCTATTATCGTGTTGCTGTCTATTTTTTCCTCTATTTTGTTAATATTGCTTTATACAATTAATTGATCTAAATATTGGGGCATACACATACATAGATATAAATAAAATATACATAATGTATATATTTTTCAATTGTTATACCCTCTTGATGAATTGGCCCCTTTATCATTACATAATTACCTTTGTCCTTTGAGGCAGTTTTTGACTGAAATTCTATTTTGTCTGATGTAAGTATAGCTACTCGTACTCTCTTTTGTTACTATTTGCATGGAATATATGTTTCCATTTCTTCACTTTTCAGCTTGTGTATGTCCCTAAGGCAGAAGTGAGTAATTGGTAGGTAGCATGTTGTTGGATCTTGTTTTTAAATTTGTTCAGCTACTCTGTTTGTTGATTGGAGAATTTAATTCATTTACATTTAAGGTAATTGTTGATAGATAAGGACTTACTATTGCCATTTTGTTAACTGTTTTCTATTTTTTTAGTTTCTTTTTTCCTCTCTTGCTGTCTTCCTTTGTGGTTTGTTAAATTTTTGTAATTATATGCTTTCATTCCTATTTATTTTTTGCATGTCTAATAGAGGTTTTTCTTTGTGGTTACCATGAAGTTTATATAAAATATTTTAAAGTTGTAACATTCTATCTTAAGCTAATAACAATTTAATTTCAATTTCATACAAAAATGTACACTTTTGCTTCTCCCCCGTTTCCACATTTTATGCTATGTCACACTTTATATCTTTTAATGATATATATCCATTAACAAATTATTGTAACTATAGTTATTTTTAATCTTTTTGTCTTTTACTTTATATTCCAGATTTCAAAGTGATTTATACACTATCATTGCAATATTTAGATTTGACTTTATACTTACCTTTACCAGTTTTATATTTTCGTATGGTTTCACATTGATACTTAACATCCTTCTAGTTCAACTTGAAGAACTTCTGTTCCTTTTTCTTTCTTTTTTGTTTGTTTTTTAAAGTGCAGTGATACAATTATGGCTCATTGCAGCTTCAACCTTCCAGCTCAAGCAATCCTTCCACCTCAGCCTCCTGAGTAGCTGGGATCACAGATGTGTACCACCACACCTGATTAATTTTTATTTTTATTTTTTTGTAGAGATGGAGTCTCCCTATGTTGCCAGACTGGTCTTGAACTCCTGGGCTCAAGCAATCCTCCTGCCTCAGCCTCCCAAAGTGCTGTGGTTACAGGTGTGAGCCACTGGACCCAGCCTTTAGCATTTTTTGTAAGGCAGGTTTGTGGTGATTAACTTCCTCAGCTTTTGTTTGTCTGTGAATGTCTTTATCTCACCTTCATTTCTGAATTACAGCTTTGCTGGCAATAGTATTCTTGGTTGGCAGGTTTTTTTTTCTTTTAGCACTTTAAATCTTTCATACACCACCCCCTAGCCTGCAGGTTTTGACTGAAAAGTCTACTGATATCCTTATGAGGGTTCTCTCATGCTATGGTTTGAATGTGTCCCTACTAAAGCATGTGTTAGAAACTTAATCCCCTGTGCAACAGTGTTAAGAAGTGGGACCTTTCAGAAGTCATTAGGCTATGATGACTTCACTTTCATGAATGGATTAATGCCGATTATGAACGGGTTTGAGGCTTCTAGTTTGATCTCTTGTGCTCTCTTCCCATGTGATGCCTTCTGCCATGTTAGGATGTAGCAGAAAGATCTTCCCAACCGCCAAAGCACCTTGATATTGAACTTCGCAGCCTCTAGAACTGTGGGAAATAAATTTCTTTTCTTTATAAATTACCCAGTCTGTGGTATTCTGTTACAGCAACACAAATGGACTAAGACACTTTGTGATAAATCTCTTTTCTCTTATGCTTTCATGATTTTTGTCTTAGGCTTTTGATAATCTGACTATACAACCAAACCTTCAAATTTGTGATTTCTGCATCCATGGATTCAACCAACCACAGATTGAAAATATTTAAAAAAAATAATAATGCAACAATAAAAGTTAATACAAAATATAACAACTATTTACATAGCATTTACATTGTATTAGGCATCATAAGTAATCTTGAGATAATTTAAAGTATATGGAAAGTTGTGCATAGGTTACATGTAACTACTATGCATTTTATATAAGGGACTTGAGCATCCATGGATTCTGGTATCTGTGGATGGTTTGTAACCAATCTTCCATGGAGACAGAGGGACCACTGTAATGTGTCTCAGGATACTCTTCTTTTGGTTGATCTGGCTTGGGATCCTTTAGGCATCAGGAATTATTAATTAAACATTCTGCCCCTTTCTTCTTTTCTTCTTCTTTTGGAACTCCCATAATTCATAAATACATTACCTTGATGGTGCCCCATAGATATCTTATTTTTTATTATTTTATTTTTTGAGATAGAGTCTCACTCTGTCACCCAGGTTGGAGTGCAGTGGTGCAATCTTGGCTCACTGCAACCTCCACCTCCTAGGTTCAAGTGATTCTCCGACCTCAACCTCCTGAGTAGCTGGGACCACAGGTGTGTGCCACCATGCCCAGCTAATATTTATAATTTTAGTAGAGACTGGGTTTCACTATGTTGGTCGGGCTGGTCTCAAACTCCTGACCTCAAGTGATCTACCTCCCAAAGTACTGGAATTACAGACATGAGCCACTGCACCCAGCCCCTTCATTCTTTTTTATTCTCTCTTGTTTTTATTTCTCTAGCGGCCAATTTCAAATGACCTATCATTGAGTTCACTCATTCTTTCTTCTGCACAATCTCATCTGCTGTTGAAACTTTCTATTGACTTTTCAGCTCTGTCATTGTGTTCTTCAGCTCCAGGACTTTTTATTGTTTTAATTTCTCATTAAATGTCTAATTTTATTTATGTATTGTTTCCATGATTTTGTTCAGTTGTCTGTCTGTACTCTTTTGCATCTCATTGAGCAACTTTAAGATGATTATTTTAAATTACTTGTCAGGCAATTCATAGATCTCCATTTTTGTGGGGTCAGCTACTAGAGCTTTAGTAGTTTCCTTTGCTTATGTCATGTTAGCCTGACACTTTGTTATCCATGTAGAATTTTCTGTAGAATCCTGTAAAAATTTCTGTAAAATTCTGTAGAATTTTCTGCATACAAGCTTCACCTTTGAATAGAAATAGTTTTGTTTCTTCCTTTTTAATCTGGATGCTTTTCATTTATTTTTCTTGTCTGTTGACCTTGCTAGACCTGCCAGTACAGTGTTGAATGGAAGTGGTGAAAGCAGACATCCTTGACTTTTTCCTGATCTTAGGGTGAAAGCATTCACTCTTTCACTATTAAGTATGATTCTACCTGTGGCGATTTCATACATGCCTTTTTATCAAGTTCAGGAAATTTCCTTCTATTCCTATTTTGTTGAATGTTTTATCATGAAGGGCATTAGATTTTTTTCACATGCTTTTTCTTCAACTATTGAAATAATTATATCTTTTAAAATCCTGTGAATGTGGTATATTACATTCATTGATTCTTGGATATTATACTAAACTTGCATTCCTAGGATAAAGTCCACTGGTCATGGTGTTGATAGTGTATAACCTTTTATATTTATTGTTGGATTCAGTTTGCTATTATTTTATTGAGAATTTCTACATCTAAATTCATTCTTAAGAAATGTTGGTTTTTGTTTTATTTTATTTTAAGATGGAGTTTTACTCTTGTCTCCCAGGCTGGAGTACAATTGCATGATCTTGGCTCACTGCAACCTCTGCCTCCTGGGTTCAAGTGATTCTCCTGCCTCAGCCTCCCGAGTAGCTGGGATTACAGGCACGCGCCATTATGCCCAGAAAATTTTTGTATTTTTACCAGAGATGGGGTTTCACCATATTGGCCAGGCTGGTTTTAAACTCCTGACCTTGTGATCTGCCCTCCTTGGCCTCCCAAAGTGCTGGGATTATAGGTGTGAGTCACCACACCTGGCCTGGTCTATATTTTATCTGCTTTCTCTTTTATTTTTTCCTTTCTGTTACTCAGACTCAATAATTTTTTTTTCTTGAGACAGGATCTGGCTCCATTACCCAGTCTGGAGTGCAGTGGCACAATCTCAGCACACTGCAACCTCTACCTCTTGGGCTCAAGTCATCCTCCCACCTCAGTCTCCTAAGTAACTGGGACTACAGGTACATGCCACCACACCTGGCTAATGTTTGTATTTTTTGTAGAGTAAGGGTTTCATCATGTTGCCCAGGCTGGTCTCAAACTCCTAGGCTCAAGTGATCCTCCTGCCTTGGCCTCCCAAAGTGGTGGGATTACAGGTGTGAGCCACCATGTCCAGCCCACAGTTGCTTTGAAATGTCTGGATCCTTAAACATCTGGCTCCCCAGTGTGGGTGTGGGGAGGGGGGAGGGGAAAAAGGAAATACAAACAAATAAACAGGTGCTGTTCCTTTAAAGCCCCTGGAAGCTGTGTCAGTCAGTGGCAGTTGAATCAATGGTGGCTAGCCTGTGTGCCTACACCTCAGTGATCAAAAGCAGCAATAAGCTACAGAAGACTGACTCCTGTTAGTTGGAGGAAAAGGTTGTTATTGCCCATTCTGGCTCTAGTAAGCTGTACCAGGAACATGGCCATAGTTGCCTGCTGTGAGGCTAGGAGTAAGGGGTGTTTAGCTGTTATCATATTTAAAGCTTAAATTGGTAGAAATTAACTAATTTACTAGTGAAGTTTTCTCCTGGCAGCTGTAAGGGTTCAAACAGACTCCAGACTCTAGTTACTTCAAACAGTTCCTGCCAATACAATTGTCATCTAGGTAAGGAATTATATTCTTGGAATTTCCTACTCTGCCATCTTTCCTAACATAACTCCCATATTTTTTTATTTGTGAAGGATACTTGAGTTGCTTATAGAAGTCTTGGTTGACAATCTTTTTCTTTCAGTACTTTAAATATGTCACCCAACTGCCTTCAGACTCCATATTTTTTAGCTTATAATCTTATTGGGGATTCCTTGTATGTGATGAATTGCTTCCCTGTTGCTGCTTTGAAGAGTCTCTCTTTGTCATTGCCTTGCAACTCTTTGCTTATAAAGTTTCTAAATGTGTATATCTTCAAGTTTATCTTATTTGGAATTCATTAATGTACAGATTAATGTTTTTCATCAAATTTGAGACATTTTTAGGCGATTATTTCTTTAGATATATTTTCTTCCCCTTTCTCTCCTCTTCTTATAGAACTTCCATTATATATATGTTGACATACTTAATGGTGTCCCACAGGTATCTGAGGCTCTGTTTATTTTTCATCATTATTTTACTTTTCTGCTCTGCAGAGTAGATACTCTGAAGTGACCTATCTTTAAGTTCACTGATTCTTCTGCCAGCTCATGTTTGCTTTTGAGCTCCTGCTGTGAATTTTCATTTCATTGTTTGTAATTTCTAACTCTAGATTTTCTATTTTAAAAAAATCGTTTCTCTTTGGTAATATTTTTATTTTGTGAGAGAGAATTTTCATACTTTTCTTACTTCTGTAGGCGTAGCATACTTTGGTTCTCTGAACACATTTAAAATAGCTTACTTAAATTGTTTGTCTAGTAAGTTCAACTTCTGGGCTTCCTAGCGGAAGTTTCTTTTGACTTCTTTCCCTATTCTTCTACCCTCAGTACAGACCATACTTTTTTGTTTCTTTGCATGTCACATAATTTTTTTAACTGAAAATTTTAGATATTATATGTTGTAACTATGGAAATCACATTCTCACCTTCCTCAGGTTTTGTTATTGTTGCTGCTGCTGTTTGTTCAGTTAGTGACTTTTCTAAACTAACTCTGTAAGCCTTTTCTTTGTCATATGTGGCCATGAAATCTCTGCTTGTTAGCTTTAGTGCTTAGCTAATAATTAGAGAGAGATTTTCTTAAATGCCTTGAATCAACAAATTTTCCAGCCTGTGCTGAGTAGCTCTGTTTGTTGGGGCATGTCCACAACACTTCAGTTTGCCCTAGCATTCTTAGCTTTCATTTCTGACTTGCTAAGACTCTCAAGGCTGGCTGGAGGTGAGAGATTATAGAGTCTTCTCAGGTCTTTCTTAGATATACACACGTTTCCAACATCTGTGTTGTATCTGAGTCTAGTACTGATTATTGCTTTTTCTTATACTGTGGGGTTTTATTTGCCTTCTGATTTGCCTTGTAATTTTTGGTGAAAGTTAGACATTCTTCATTTCTGTTACTATATCAGGAGATAACTAATATAAATATTTTCTATACTTGGAGAAGACACAGACTTCCTTCTGCTTGGTGGTTATTATGGAGATTTGTGATACTCTAATCAGGAGTGGGCTGTGCTTTAATTTGTTGTTGTGGTTACCAGAGTTGAATTTTTTTGTGGCTATGGGCACCAGAGATTTACAGTTCTGTCAGTGACACCTTCTTTTTGCCTTCTCCGCTTGGCTTTTGGTATTCTCTTTGTGCTGTTATCCTGGAGAGCTTTGCTGTTCTCGCAGCTGCATGTGATATTGTACCAGTTCACACTCAGGATAAAAAACTTATAACAACATATTTCTTTTTTCCTTTATTTTTCGTCTCCTTTTTTTTTTCAATTGGGTTTCTCAGGTTGAAAACAACATATTTGCTGGGTGCAGTGGCTCACACCTGTAATCCCAGCACATTGGGAGACCGAGGCAGTGGATCGCCTGAGGTCAGGAGTTTGAGACCAGCCTGGCCAACATGGTGAAACCCTGTCTCTACTAAAATACAAATATTAGCCGGGTTTAATGGCGGGCACCAGTAATCACAGCTACTCGGGAGCCTGAGGCAGGAGAATCGCTTGAACCCGGGAGGTAGAGGTTGCAGTGTGCCGAGATAACATCATTGCACTCCAGCCTGGGCAACGAGAGTGAAACTCGGTCTCAAAAAAAAAAAAAAAAACAATGTATTTATATTTCTCTCTCTCCTTCTTTGTGCTACTGTCATACATCTTCTTGCATACATGTTACAAACCTCACTGTGCATTGTTATTTTTGTTTAAATAGTCAAGTCAATTATCTTTTAAAGAGATTTACATAAAAGAAAAATATCTTACATATTTGACCATGTAGTTATCTTTCCCAGCACTCTTCATTTCTTTATGTAAATCCAGATTTGTGTCTGGTATAGTGTTCCTTCTGTCTGAATGACTTTAACTTTTTATAGTGCAGGTCTGATGGTGATACAGTCTTTCATCTTACGCATACCTGAAAAAAAATCTGTATTTTGTCTTCATTTTTGAAATAAAATTCTAGAAGTTCTTTTCTTCCAGCACTTAAAAAATGGTGCTCAACTGTCTTCTTGCTTGTATAGCTTCTGATGAGAAATCTACAGTCATCTTTATCTTTGTTCTTCTGTACTTTATCACTGGTTTTAAGCAAGTTGATTAAGTTGTGCTTTGGTTTAGTTTTATATTTTATATATATAAAGTTTATATACATATATAAATTTTTTTTTCTTTGTGATGGAGTCCTTCTCTGTCGTCCAAGCTGGAGTGCAGTGGCATGATTTTGGCTCACTGCAACCTCCACCCCCTGGGTTTAAGCAATTCTCCTGCCTCAGCCTCCCAAGTAGCTGGAACTACAGGTGCTAACCACATCCAGCTAGTTTTCATATTTTTAATAGAGACAGGCTTTCACTATGTTGGCCAGGATGGTCTGAAACTCCTGACCTTGGGTGATCTACTGCCTAGGCCTCCCAAAGTGCTGGGATTACAGGCGTGAGCCATGGCACCCGGCCTTGTTTAGTTTTCTTCATGTTTCTTTCTTTGGTATTTATTGAGCTTACTAGATTTGTGGGATTATAGTTTTTATTAAATTTAAAAAAGTTTGACCATTATTTCTTTAAATATTTTTGTCCTCCCACCCTGCAAGTCTCCTTTGAAGACTCTGGTTGCTCATACATTAGGACACAGCTCACTGATGATCTCTGTTTTTTGTTTTTTTTCACACTCTCTTTTCTTTCTGTTTCATTCTGAATTTTTTTTTTAATTGTTAGGTTTTCAAGTTTACTAATCTTTTCTTCCACAAGTTTAATATGTTACTAATCCCATTGGTGTATTTCTAACATACATGGCAGTTTTGCTTTTAGAAGTTTGATTTGGGTCTTTTTTCATCTTAAATATCTCTCCTGAACTTCTTGAATATATATGTGTATGTATAACTTAAAGTTATAACGACTGTTTTAATGCCCTTGCCTGTGGATTTAACATCTGTGTCAGTTCCGAGAGGATAAGATTAATTGATTATTCCCCCTCTTTATCAGTTGTATTTTCATGCTTCTTTCATGTTGGGTATTCTTTGATTGGATACTGGACATTGTGACTTTTACCTTGTTGGCTGTTTGATATTTTCATATTCTTATAAATATTCTAGAGCTTTGCTTTGGGGATGCATTTAAATTACTTGGAAACTGTTCTTTTCAGATCTTGCTTTTAAGACTTTTTAAGCAGGACAATTCTCAGTCTAGGCCTAATTGTTCTGTATTGCTGAGGCAAGACCTTCCTAAATACTCTATCCGGTGCTCTGTGAATCCTGAGGTTTTTTTGTTTTTTGTTTTTTTTTGTCTGACTAATGGAAGCAGGCTCTATTCTTGGCCCTGTATGAGCAGCAGGCATTGTTATTTCTGATTCTTTGCAGTGGTTATTTCTCTAGCTTCAGGTTAGTTACCTCACAGACATGCACTGATCAATATTCAGTTTAATACTCAAGGGAGAGTATTTGTGTTGCTATAAAGGAATACATGAGGCTGGGTAATTTGTAAAGAAAAGAGGTTTATTTGGCTCATGGTTCTCTAGGCTATAAAGAAGCATGGTGCCAGCATCTGCTTCTGATGACAGCCTCAGGCATCTTCCTCTCATGGCAGAAGGCAAGGTGGAGCTGGTATGTAGAGATCACATGGCAAGAGAGGAAGCAAGAGAGGGAACGTGAGTGTGCCAGGCTCTTTTTATCAACCGGCTCTCTTGGCAGCTAATATAGTGAGAACTCACTCACTCCTCTTCTTCCAGGAAGAGCATTAATTATTTATGAGAGATCCACCCCTATGACCCTGACACATCCCATTAGGCCCAGCTTCCCCAACACTGGGGATCAAATTTCAACATGAGATATGGAGGGGACAAACATCCAAACCACAGCAGGGAGCCTCTGCAGATTTTTACCTTCTTTCTTTGTGCAACTCTCTCCTCCGCAGTAGTCTATCAACATAGCTGCCTCTGTGTTCCTGGCCTCGCAGTGATACCTGCTCACCCCCTGGGGGCCTGCTGGATTCCACCTAGGTTCTCCTTCTCTGTACTGTGGCCTGGAAATTCTCTCAAGTCATAAACCTGAGGCAATCATAGGGCTTACTCCATTTGTTCCCCATCTATAGGGATTCTATTTTTTTTTTTTTTTTTGGTTAATGTTCAATATTTTAAAAACTATTGTTTTAGATTTTTGTCCATTTTTGGTTGTTTCAGGTGGGAAGGTCAATCTTGTTATATTCCACGGCCAGAAGGAGAAGTCAGCATTTAATAACATTCTTTCTTTATTATTATTATTTGAAACAAGGTCTTGTTCTGTCACCAGGCTGGAGGGCAGTGGTGCAATCGTAGCTTACTGTAACCTCAAATTCTTAGGCTCAAGTGATCCTCTTGCCTCAGCTTCCTGAGTAGCTAGGACTACAGGCATGCACTACCATGCTCAGCTAATTTATTTGATTTGATTTGATTCAGAGACAGGGTCTCACCATGTTGCCTAGGCTGGTCTCAAACTCCTGGACTCAAGCAGTCCTCCTGCCTTAGCCTCCCAAAGTGTTGGGATTACAGGCATAAGCCATAGTGCTCAGCCAATATTCTTTTATAGTGAAAAATATCTATCATAGATAATTTTAAAATATCTCTTTAAGTTGCTTTCCCTTTTTCATTCTGTATTTTGCTTTTTTTCTTTATATTAGTCTTACTAGAATGTTGTCTATTTTATTAGGCTTTTCGAAGAACAAAATTCTGATTGTGCTAATCCTCTCCATAATTTTTTCTCTATTTTATTGATTTCCTTTTCTTTCTTTTTTTTTTTTTTTAGAGAGAGGGTGTCACTCTATCACCCAGGCTGAAGTGCAGTGGCCTGATCATGGCTCACTGTACCCTTGAACTGCTGGGCACAAACGATTCTCCTGCCTCATCCTCTCAAGTAGCTGGGACTATGGGTGCACGCACCCCGCCTGCTAGTTTTTTTTATTTTTAGCAGACACAGGGTCTCACTATGTTGCCAGGCTAGTCTTGAAGTCCTGGACTCAAGCGATTCTCCCACCTCAGCCTCCCAAAGTGTTAGGATTATAGGCCTGAGACGCTGTGCCTGGCTACTTTATTGGCGTCTGTCTCCTTTTTCCATTGTTTTCTCCCTTGTCACAGATTCTTTCTTTGAGTTTACTCCATTGATCCTTTTCACTTTCTGAGTTGAACGTTTAGCTCATTTGGTATCAGTCTTTGTTTTCTGATCTTGTCAGAGCTGTAAATTACTTTCGGGGGACTGGATGCTTTGATATGTAGTGCTTTCATTGGCAGTCACCTCTAAATGTTAGTTATTTCCTGCATGATTTTCTTTTTATAGGAGAACCACTTAGAAAGGTTTTGTTTTTGTTTCAGAAAGAGGGGATTTTTTTGATATGTTAAAAATTGATTTTAATATTATTGACTTGTGACTCAAGAACAGAGTCCATATACCAATGATTCCCTGGAGTTTATTGTTCTCTGTGGCATTGTTTCTGAATGTTCCCTTTGTGGTCATTGAGCAAGTGTTCTCTGTTGGGAGTTGTAAAATTTATATAGCTAAGGTGGATATTATTAATTGTGATAGTTAAATCTTCTATATCTTTGCTTAATTTTGTCTGTGTAATCCAGCAGTTTCTTAAGGGGGAACATATCAAAAACTCCAGTCTCCCATTAATTGATCACCTGTTTCTTTGTGTATTACAGGCTTTTCGCTGCATCTTCTTGATCATTTCTTATTTTTACTTTATATAATGAGATTCTTCTTTGTCCCTTTATCATGATCTTGCCTTAAATACTATGATCTAAAAATTGCTATACCACTTACTTTGTGTTTCAGATTTGCTTGATATTTCTATCCCCCCCTTTCTATTCCCCCTTTCCAATCCCCTCTTTCCAATTTATCTCTATCTTTTTTCTATCTCCCCTTTCCAATTTATCTGTATCTTTTTTGTTTTAAATTTGTCTCTTCACATAGTATTTCTGGCTATCTTTTTTTCTCTAATTATAAATTCTTCGCCCGGTGCGGTGGCTCACGCCTGTAACCCCAGCACTTTGGGAGGCCGAGGTGGGTGGATCATCTGAGGTCAGGAGTTCAAGACCAGCCTGGCCAACATGGTGAAACCCCATATTTATTAAAAAAAAAGAAAAAGAAAAAAAAAAGATAAATTCTTTCGTTTTTTTCAACCCATTTGCTATCGTATTAGGACTGATTATAGCCATCTTGTTTTTTTTCTATTATCACACTTTTTTGTTTTGTTTTAAAGAGACGGCATTTCAACATATTGTCCAGGCTGGACGATCCTCCGCCGCAGGCTTCGGAGTAGCTGGGACCCCTACAGGCCAGCAGGCTCTTTCTGTTTCCACTGGGTAGACTGTATTTCCTGCTGCTTTGAAGAGTATGCAGTGATTAGATTTCACTCAACTTGGGCCAGGCGCAGTGGCTCACACCTAAACTACTAGCACTTTGGGAGGCTGAGGCGGGAGGATCACGTGAGGTCAGGAGTTTGAGACCAGCCTGGCCAACATGGTGAAACCCCACCTCTACTAAAAATACAAAAATTAGCCGGGCCTAGTGGTGCATGCCTGTGATCCTAGCTACTCGGGGGGCTGAGGCAGGAGAATCGCCTGAACCCAGGAGGTGGAGGTTGCAGTGAGCAGAGATCGTGCCACTGCACTCCAGCCTGTGTGACAAGAGCGAGACTAAATCTCAAAAAAAAAAAAAAGATTACACTCACCTAGATAATCCAGGAAAATCTCTATCTTAAGGTCCACAGGACGAATTACACATTGAAAGCCGCTTCCTTCACAGCACTACCCGGATTCGTTTTTGCTGAGTGACCAAGGCTCGCGAGAGCCGCCTGAGATCTCCGCCGGCACACCGGGTTCCCGCCAACACCAGGACCAGGGCGGGAGCCGCCGCGAGGGGGCGCCACGAGGCGTGCTGACTGCTCATGGCGTCCCAAGGCGGCCTCCGCAGGGGCCGTGGAGGCACACGCCTGAGCCTCCACCTCCTGGTCTGGCTTCAGCTCCTGCAGCCCCTGCTCAGTGAGGCCGGGAGTGGGCACTCCGCTGCGCCCACGCTGGGTGTGGGGTGGCAGTGGGGGTGCTGTGGGAACAGGCAGATGAGGAGGAGGGCACCGCCAGGCCAGCTCCTGCTGTCGTGGGTCCCCTTCTTCACCAGGTGAGCCATACCGACCCGACGAGGCTTCCAGAGTGACCCCGGCAAGCCCAGAGGCCCGGACGTCTCCCATGCACCTGAAATTCCCGAAGATTCCAGAAACCTCTGTAGCTCCAGGGTCTCCAGCGCCCGCAGGGCCTCCAGGATCCCGGGTGACTTCAGCCTCTGCAGTGGGAGACGCCTCGGAATCCGACGGAATCTCTGACCTTGGAAGGCGGCTTCCTCAGGATATTGTTTCTGGTGCGAGATCTGTCCTGGCCTGCTGGGGCGGGGTGGGGGGGGGGGTGTCAAACAGGGACGCAGCCTGGCTCGGAGTGAGGGGGCGCGGTGAGAGTCAGACCATGACCTAGAGGATTTGAGAGACACGGATAACCCGTCTCCGCCCTGGGCCGCGGGGTGGGGGTGGTGGGGGAGGCAGTGGCTTCACTTCCAGTCCCCTCTCTTACTGAGCCCACCAGCCTGCGGACGTCGGATTTCAAGGATAGTTGGAGGATTACCGGCCCCAGACCAGAAGTGGCCCTGGCAGGTGAGCCTGCAGACCAGCGACGGACACGGACAGGGACACGTCTGCGGAGGCTCCCTGATCGGCAGGCGCTGGGTGCTCACTGCCGCCCACTGCATCCATGGGTGAGTATTTGGGGCTCAGAGCTTGGGCCCTGATCAGGCTGTGGGACCTGGAGCCAGTCTGTCCCCCCTTCCTGAGCTTCTGTAAAAGGGGGTGACAGCCCCATAGTTTTTATCCAGTCTGGGTGAGACCTGAGGATTTGCATTTCTAACAAGTGTCTGGGTGCTGCCACTGCAGCCGCTGGTCTGGGGGACCACAGGCCAAAGTGGTCAGGGGTCCTGAGGGAGGGAGGTGGCTGCTGGCTGTCCTAGGAAGATGGGACCAGGCTGGGAAGCACCTGGAAGGCATGGAAGGAGAGAGCATAGACCCCCCAGGATCTCTGTGAAGTCCATCTTTTCTCTCAGCACTGACGTGGAGTACCAGGTGAAGCTGGGAGACACTCATTTGCTTGCTGATTCCAAAACGGCACCGGTGATCCCGGTTCAAGACATCACTTTTCCCAGCAATTTTGATGCTAACACTTTGATAAACGACATTGCCATTGTTCTGCTTGCCTACTCTGTGAATTATTCCTCACACATCCAGCCTGTGTGCCTCCCCAAAAAGCTTTTCAAAGTGGAAGCTGGGACAGAGTGCTGGGTGACCGGATGGGGGCGGACGGCAGAGAATGGTGAGACCGTCAAGCAGGATGCTGGGGTGGGGACCGCCTGGTGGGCTGGGGTTGGCCTGCAAGCTACTGGGAGAGGCAGGGAGGCCACTTCTTGCAGGTGGGTAAGGGAGGAGGGTGAAGATGCTGCCAGGAAGTAATTTAACAACTGTGTTATCAATTTCTCTTGTTATTTCGGGAGCTGGGGGCTTGGAGGCCAGGTGTAGTGGGTTCTCTTCAGGGTGAATTTCAGCTCAGGGTGATGAGCTGTCTGCCAATAGGAGCTGTCCCCTCACTAGAAGTACCTGCCTTGATGGGTTGAACTTCCTCACCCCAGCAGAATAGGCCAAGCCAGAGCAACCCTACCAGTGAGGCTGTGGGGGCTCCTGTCCTTAGGGAGAGACACTACCTGTCCAAGAGTCTGTGATCCTGCTCTAGAAAGTAAAGACACTTTATGGATGCACAGGACAGCTTGCCATTTCTGCTGATACTCAGAGTGACAGACACTCGGTTGTCATTTTTCAGGCTGGCAAGGCCTTACCTCGCCCTCCCGATTTGCTTTTCCTTTTACTGTCTTGGTTTTGCTTCTTGTCCTTTTCTTTGTCCATGTCAACATTAGGCTCAAGGTTCCTACTATGTCAAGTGGGGGACAATATCCACTGCCCTGACTTCCTTTAACTGGGCGGTTGTGTTGACACTGATCAAGACTCAGAGTGGGCACTGGGGGCTCCTGTCCTATCCCTTTGTGAAGATCTGCTCTCTTGTAAATTGTCTCTTTGCAACTTCAGGATCAGGGACACCTGTTCTTCAGGAGGCTAAGCTAAGCATTATTCGTCATGAGAAATGTAGAGAGGTGCTCAAGAAGATGGGACGGAGGAGTGAAACGGTCAAGGAGGGGACCGTCTGTGGCTACAGCGACCAAGGGAAGGATTCCTGTCAGGTGAGTTCATGGGCCTCTTGCTGCCTCAGCACTGCAGTTGTCTCCTCAAAGCTTCCTCATCCGCAGCCAGTAGGGCCTGGGTTATCTCCTAGCGCCTCGGTTTACCCTTATTCATGGTAATGGGACATGAGGACAAGCCGCCAAGGCTCTCCTGGGCAGCCTACCTGATCCTTTCAGGAAAGAGCAGCTGACACAGCCTGGAGTGGGAGGAGGGGTGAATCAGGCAGGTCCCACCAACAATGCATGCTCCATGTTTTGAGCTCCTTCTGTGTGACAGGCAGTATTATTACTCAGGTAAGCACTAGACTCACTATTGTCTCAGAGTAGGCACGATTTCATCATGCGTATTAAGTTTTTTAGAACACGCCTTTTCAGTAGGTGCATGATTTTGCTTTATTGGAAATTGTCCATTCTCAGCTCTCATATTGACAGATGCCTAAGGCTAGGAGGGTCTTAGGGATTCCCGGGGAAGCCCCCTGAGTGCCTAGCTCTGCAGCGCATTGCAGTGCAATCAGCCTGCTCTGACGTGGAGCCTATTTGTTTCCTACAGTGATTGTCTTTCTTTTTCCAGGGAGATTCTGGGGGGGCCCCTGGCCTGTGAATTAAAAGGCATATGGGTCCAGGTGGGGGATCGTGAGCTGGGGCATTGGCTGTGGTCACAAAGGATATCCTGGAGTTTACACGGAAGTTAGTTTCTACAAGCAATGGATTGTTGATCATCTGAAACAAGCTTCCTGTCTCGATTCAGCAAACTTTCTCACTCTATTCCTGTGTCTGGTGATGACCCTGGGCATTCTGGTGACCCCGTGATCAGACCCCATTCCAGTCTCCTGCTGTTTCTGAGTCTCATACTTAGGTGTCTCCTCTGACCAACCTCCCACTCCTTTTCAATGCCTTTTCTGCAAATCCCAGTTGGAATCCACAGGCCCTCTGGAGATCCACACAATAGAGCATAGCGGGGAGACTAGGGCCTGGAAAGTGTCCCTGCCTGGTGCTCTGGTCCCTTGCCTCTGCAGTGCCTGCACCAGGACTGTGCTCTGCCTGGTGGGAAGGAGGGAGTGAACCAATTTCAGCTAGAGGACCAGCCGCCCTGCCAGGGGGCCACAGTGACTCTTCAATACCTGGGGGAACATCTATCAAGGAAGAGACATCATCAACCATGAAGCAAGCGTTAGACGTGGTTCTGGTTTCAGGACTCCTACCTGAGACTTTGTGAAACCAGCCAGCTGGGTGTTTGCTCAGAGAGAGTGAAGGAGGCATTACCAGGTCCCTGCAGAGGTTTGAGGCCTGGGACTTCCACTCTGGCTCAGTTGTCTGGGGCTGGGAGAAGTTCCCCTGCAGCCCAGTGTGGTTCCATCTGTGAGTGGACAGCCTCTGCCACACCAGCTCTCTTGGGGCAACCCATTCTTGGCACCCCATTCCTCAGTGCCCTAGTGGCCACTTTCAGGGACACCACAAGTTATGTTGAGGCAGTTATGGAGTGTGGAATTTTCAGAAATCAACTAAATAAATGTTTGGAGAGTCTCCTGTTACTGAAGTTCTGCTCACCTGGGGAGTTTGGTGGCATATAACATACTCTGTAGAGAACTGGTTTCCCATTTAACTAAGGAAGCTATTTATGGTAGAAGGAAGGAAGCTATTAAAACGTAGAAGGACAGGTGAGGCAGGCTCTGCTTCCTCAGACATGAGTTCTAGGGATGGTTTTAGCCAGTGAGTCTTGTTCCCCCGTATACCTGTTAGAGCCTTCAGCATCACTGCAGGGAGCTCTGTAGTTGAGTTTAACAGCCTTTACAGCTAGGGATAGGGGATCAAGAGACACTGGTACTGGGCCCAAGAGTGAAGTTGGGGTGTGAGAAATATTGCTCTTCATCTACTGCTTCTCTTTGCTGCTCCCTCCCACTTGGTTACCAAGACGTGTTCCCACTGGGAGAAGGGCAAGAGAGATTCACTGGACTGTACATAGGTTCTCTCCCCCTCATTACACAGTCTGGTGTCCTGGAGTCTGTCTAGCTGCTGATCCACTCTCTCCCAACCTCTTGCGCTTTGCCCTTCTAGGGTTGAATGTTTAACCCCCAGGTATGGGTGGGCTTCAGTCTGAATCAGTCCCTTCTGTTGCCTGAGGAAGGCTGAGGCTAAGAGACTGAGAGCTTAAATCAAACCCAGTCTCTTAATGAATATAGTACTACTTGCTTTAAGAAATCACTGATTTATTTATAAATAAAACAAATTTAACTTTTTTTTCTAGAACATCCCATTCTGGTGTTCTTCATCAGCAGGTAGCTTTCTCCATCTCGTGGCTTGCTCTTAGTCCTGTAGTTCATGCTTTACCTGCATCAGAATCCCCTAAGGCTTGTGAAAATAGATTACAGGACTGCACAGTGGCTCATGCCTATAATCCCAGCTACTTGGAAGACTGAGGCAGGAGGATTCCTTGAGGCCAGGAGCTTGAGCTCTTAAAAAAAAATAGCTGGGCTGGCCTGTGTCTGTAATCCCAGCTACTCTGCAGGCTGAGGCAGGAGGACGTCTTGAGCCCAGGAGTTTGAGGCTGCAGTGATGTATGATCATTCCACTGCACTCCAGCCTGGGGGACAGGAGGAGACCTCATCTCTTAAACAAAACTTACAGATTAGTGGTTCCTAGTTCCACCCTGGAATTTTATTTATTTTTATTTTCATTCATACGTTCATTTTATTGAGACAGAGTCTCACTCTGTCATCCAGGCTGGTGTGCAGTAGCACAATCTCGGCTCACTGCAACCTCCACCTCCCAGGTTAAAGCAATTCTCCTGCCTCAGCCTCCCGAGTAGCTGGGATTACAGGCATGTGCTACCATGCCCAGCTAATTTTTGTATTTTTATTAGATGCAGGGTTTCACCATGTTGGCCAGGATAGTCTTGATCTCTTGACATCGTGATCTGCCCACCTTGGCCTCCCAAAGTGCTAGGATTAAAAGTGTGAGCCACCATGCCCGGACACCCCTGGAGTTTTCAATCCTATAGGTCTGAGACGGGGCCTACATTCTCTGTCTTTCAGGTAGAAAGACCTAAAAGAATGTACATTTCTGACAAGAATGTACATTTACCTGAAATACCTAAAGACCTTTACATTTCTAAGTTCCTAGCTGGTCTGAAGACCTCACTTTGAGAAGCAATGCTCCGGATTAACCTCCTGTTGACTGCCTTGGCATGGAAGTGGCACACATCACTCTATTCATGTGGACCCACTTAGATGCCAGGCTGGGGAGGGAATGTGGCTCCAAGTCCAGCTGATCACCTCCCAATCTCTGCCATGCCTAGCAGTTCCAAAGACAGCATCCTTCTGCAAAAAAAAAAAAAAAAAAAAAAAATCCCTAAGGAAGTGCAAGGCCTGGCACAAGCCACCATTCCCTTTAGCTGCCACGATCTTACTGGTTGTCTGTGGAAAGGGACACATGCCTTTCCTTTCTCTGGTCTCCCCCAAGAGTCCTTGTTTTATAGTAGTCGCAGGTCCAGCTCAAATATCACTTTCTCAAAGACATATTCTCTGATTCCCTAGCCTTACCGTTCTTTTCCTTTTTTGTGCTTTCTCCAGCTTTCCATATTCTCAAACCAAGAGTAATTGTGAAACTCTCCGGTGCACCGGGCCCAGGGGACCAAGGGTGTAGTCAGAGGCTGGGCAACAGGGTGCAATCAGTAGCCCAGGGATGCGGTGCATCTTCACCGGCCAGGTTCTCAGGACACCAACGTAAAACCCTTGGGGGTGCTTTCATGGCGCCCCGCCACCCTGGGAGCAATCCCAGACCCAGGGCTCCCAGGTCGTCCTCAAGAACAGGCAGGAGGTGGAGGTGCGGGAAAAGCGCCAGTCTTGCACGGGAGCGGTCAGGAATTCCCGGAGCCATCACGTGCTAGAGTGCGGTCACGTGTGCGGACGCCAGGCACGTGCGGGGCTCTCGGAACGGTCTCCGCAGTGGCCAGGGGGCACCTCCCCAGCCTCATGGCCATCTCTTGGTCGGACCTCGGTGCGGGGCCGGGAGCCTCCAGGCCCTCGGTCCTGAGTCGCCGCGTCCTGCTGCAGCTGCTTCTCCTGCTGCCGCTGAGCTCGGGTGAGGTGGGCGCTCCTCCCAGCTCTACCTTCCCTTTCCCCGCCCCCAGCGCTGCTCTGCCTCCGTCTCCGTGCCTGGCCTTGGAGGCCGGGGGACTGGCCCGGGGGTGTGGCTGCCTACTCCTCGGTCAGGACTTTTGCGGCTAACCCACCCCTCGGTCAGCTCTTCTCTACTACTCGCTCCCAGGACCTCGCCAGGGCGATTTTAGGATCTTAAACTTCTGCCCGCTCTGGCCTCCTGCGTCAGGCCATGCCTGTCCTACAGCCCTCTGGACCTGCGGTGTGGGGAACCCCTGCCTTCTCTCCTCCACTGGCAGCTGCTTCCTTCGCTGCCAGTCTGGACAGCGTGGCTAATGTCCCCACCACCCAAGCCGCCCTCTCCAGAGCATCCTCAGGCCTCTCACCGGCTCCCCCTCCACCTTCAGCTGTGATCTTCCCACGGAGCTGAGTCCCCCGGAGACCCCACTTGGACATGCTCTTTGGCCCAGGAAAATTCTTGGTCCCCATCCACTTACAGGAATCTTCTAAAATTCACCTTCTTCCCAGATCCTGTTCCATCCCAACTTTCCTTCCTTAGCAGCCCATCATTCCCTCAGAAAACACAAGCTTTGGGTGCTTTCTTCCTGAACCGAATCCCCAACCCGCAGGGGCCCCTCCAAACTGGACTGCTCGACACCACCCTCACCTACTTCTTTAGGAGTCAGAGAGGGCTGCTTCCGGTGCAGTGCGGGCTCCCTGTGCGACACTGCGTCCATCATCCTCTCTCATAGGTATCCTCTCGTTTCTGCCTTGCTGATTTTCCTCCCCCATCTCTTGCCCCTTCGTGGCCACACTCCCCAGATGTCTTCACTCCATGCTTCCTGCCAGTGCCTCCTCGCTCCCCACTTAACCCTTAGCTCCTCCCAGGGATGTCTCCACCCTGGTGGTCCCTGGCCTTGTTACCACTCCCTCCTCTTTCATTTTCTGTGGGTCCTAAGTCTCCCATATCTCAAGGGTCACTCCCTCTCTCCTTTGTGTCTGCCCAGGCCACCCTGCTCTGCTCATCCCTGACGTGTTGGTGTCCCCTAAGCTGCCCTCTCTGTTTCCTGCTCCTTGTCTGTTAACTGCTTCCTGGGTGAACTCACTTGAGCTGCTGTTCATGTGATGGTGCCTCCTAAAACGTGTCTGGATGTGCAGCTGCCTCCTGAATATCTCTACCTGAAAGACCTAGAAACGTCTCAACCCCTTGGAGTCAAAGCTGAGGCCTTCATCTTCCTACCAACTGACTTCTCTCATTGTTTCCTAACTCAGTGGATGGCAGCTACTCTTCTCCAAAACCAGAAACTGGGGTGTGATCCTAAGTCGCACACACAGCTCACGGTGTTTGTTCTCACAGTCGCTTCCTCATTCAGACCTCCTCATTTCTTGCGTTGGTTCTGCAGAGCCTCTGGTGGGGATCCCAGTGCCCTCCGTCTTGTCATCTTCCTAATACCTATGCTGCCTTCACAATACACGCCTGGCTCAGTCTTACCTCTATTGATCTCCCTTTACCCAGAAGGTCTCACCCCGGCTTCTTGGCTCAGCTTTGAGACCTTCGTGACTGATGCCTGACTCTCCTACCCTGACTCATCTCTTGCCCTCACAGGCCTTGCCCCTCATCTTCGGGAGTCTCTGGCATACACCACAATGTTTCTTCTGCAAGGAATATGATGATCACTTTTCATTTCTGTTTTACCCTCTCATCTTTAACACCTGGCACAGTAAGCCCTCCTCCCACTGAGGTGGTTCTTTTCTGTCCACGACTTCTTCTGGGCTCCCCCTGATGGCTACGGCTCTGTCTCTGCACTGATCTCATGCAGGTGGTTGTGTATTTACCTCTGTCTGCCCTGCTGGACACTGTATTCCTTGAGAGTAGGCTCTATTTGACATACCTCTGTCTCCCCAGCCTCTGGCTCCAGGCTGGGAACAGAGTAGGAGATTAGGACCTATTTGGTGAATGAATGAGTGAACTAATTTAAAAATGCAGCTCTTTGCTGTCATCCCGTCATGAACACTTGCCTCATATCTGTCCCTCTTTTCTCCTCCAGGTTATAAAGAGGACACCACCAGTCCAGGTAGGTAGGGTGAGACCCTGCTGCAGGAAAAGCTGAAGCTCCCGGGAGGGTGTGTTCTGAAGGGGAGTCACATAGACAGTGGTTCTGGGTCTGTAGGAAGCAGGCTTTGGGTCTAAGGGGTCTCTTCTAAAGAACAGCCTGCAGCTACCAGAACATACAGACCTAACAGTCTAGAGGAAAGAGGATCCAGGCCTCCCGTAGGAATGCTGAGCCTCTTTGAATTCAGCCCAGGCCTCATCTCAGACCCTTTTCCACAAAGAATCTTTTGAGGTCTAAGCTGTTCAGTTGCAGAAGAGCTTCCTGGGCCCTGTGGCAGTGTCAGCAGAGCCCAGCTCTTCTGGGGTTTCCTGTCTTTTTCCTTACACCTTAGGCATGGAGCGTTGGATTGCTCCTGTTCTTCAATTCATGGACCTCCATTCTCATAGGTCCTGCTAGAACTCTGCCCTGATTCATTATAGAGTAGATGACTGATTGATTAAGTTACTTATCCCTGCTTCTGTCCATTCCCCTTCTCTACCCCCTTGTCCTTTCTTGGGGATCTTTCTGTTTGTGTGTGCTCTTGTAAAAATACATATTGCTGTTTTGCGTGCATGCATTTTTAATTTACATAAGTGGTATGTTCTCTGTATCTCTGTTCTCTTCTCTTTTAATTCAGCCTCATTAAGACATTTTTAAAATATGGAAATAATTTTAAACTTACAAAACACTGCAAAAATACAGGTATTACAAGGAACCCACACATATATATAATTTTTTTCAGAATCAGTGGAGGGTAACTTTGGTATGTATTTTCTGAGAATATTCTCTTCCATAACTACAGCACACTTAACAGCTTCAAAGGTTTACATTGATACCTTACTTTTATCTACTATCCGTATTCTAATTTGGTTAGTTCTCCGAACTCCTACTTCAACAGTGCATGAAGGTGTATAGGTTGCCATGGACCTCGCTGCCAACCCTGGGTGTGATCCTGCTTTTACGTTTTTTGCCAGTCTAATAGATTGAAAAATGACTTCTTGATTTAATTTTCATTTTTCTCATTACTAGTGAATTTGAGCATGTCTCAAATTGGTTGTTGGCTTCTTGAGTTTCCTCTTCTAGTAAATTGCTTGTCTCTATCCTTTGCCTATTACCTTTTTTTTTTCTTGTTGATTTCCTGGAGTTTCTTGCATATTTCTGATAAAAGCCTTGTATTCATTTTAGATATTGCAAATATTTCCTCCCAATCTGTCCTCTGTCTGTTAACTGTGCTCCCCAGGCCAAAACTCCTCTATTTGGGCATAATCAGGTTAATCAGTTTATGCTTTATGGTTTGTGTTTTGAGGTTTTAAGGAGTTCTTTCCTCCCCCATGTCACATGATTTATTAATTTTACAGTTTTGTCTTTATATCTTCAAGAGCTATTACCAAGGAATCCAGTTTTGGTTTTCTTATTTCTTATAGTGAGCCAGTTTTCCCAACACCATCTTCTCAACAGTGCTTCTTTTACCCACTGATTGTGGTGGCTTCTTTATTTACATCAAGTTTGTGCAACACATGGAACAATCTCAAGCTCTCTATTCTTTTCCAGTGTCACTTTCCACTGTCTGTCCTTGTGACAATACCACACTGTTTTTATTATTATGGCTTTCACATGTGTCTTAATATCTGCTAGTACAAGTGGTCCTTCTTTGCTGTACTTTTTCAAAGACTGAACTATTCATAGACCTTTGTTTTTGTATTTCAGTTTCAGAATTAAGTTTATCAAGTTTCTTAAAAATTCTAACTTGAAAAATGAATTTATAGTTTAATTTTGGGAAAAATTACATCTAAAATATTTAGCTGTTCTTTTTTTTTTTTTTTTTTGAGATGGAGTCTTGCACTGTCGCCCAGGCTGGAATGCAATGGTGCGATCTTGGCTCACCACAACCTCCACCTCCTAGGTTCAAACGATTCTCCTACCTTAGCCTCCCAAGTAGCTGGGATTACAGGTACCTGCCACCACGCTAGGCTAATTTTTTGTATTTTTAGTAGAAACAGGGTTTCACTGTGTTAGCCAGGCTGGTCTGGAACTCCTGATCTCATGATCCGCCCACCTCGGCCTCCCAAAGTGCTGGGATTACAGGTGTGAGCCAATGTGCCCAGCCGTAGCTGTTCTTTTAGAACAGGGACTGTCTTGCCATTTATACTGATCATTTTCTGTGTCTTTTATTAGAGTTTTAAATTTATTACAACAGGAGTCTTATGTGGTGTTAGGTAAGTTAATGCCTATGAACTTTACCATTTTTTTGCTGTTGAAAATGTTTCTTACTTCAGTATATTTTCTAGTTGGTCGTGCTGGGATAGAAAGATGTTATTGAGTTTAAAAGGAAATTGTTTTATTGAAGTGTTATATGCATTCCAAAAAAGTGTACAAATTATGAAGGTCCAGCTGAAGGAATTGTCACACAGTGAGCACACGCATGTCATCACTACCCAGGTTAAAAAGTAGAATAAGTGCTTAGAGAGGCTGAGATGGGAGGAGTGCCTGAACCCGGGAGTTCGAGACCTGCACTGGCAACATAGCAAGACTGTCTCTATAAAAAATTAGAAAAATTAGTCAGGTGTGGTGGCAAGCGCCTATAGTCCCAGCGACTTGGGAGGCTGAGGTGAAAGGATTGCTTGAGCCTGAGGTCAAGGCTGCAGTGAGCTGTGACACTGCACTGCAGCCTGGGTGACAGAGCGACACCCTGTCTCAAAAAAAAAAAAAAGTAGGCTAATACCAGCACCCAGCAGCCCTGTCTCATTCTCTCAGTGAGTTCCTCTGCCCTCCTCCCACAAAGCATCCTTATTCCTGACGTCTGGTGGGATAGGTTCTTTTCTGCCTGTTCTTTAGTGTTGTATGGATGTTTGCAATAGGTTTGGAATATATCCAACTTTTGTAAAATTAAGGATTTTCCTCCTATTTCTAGTTTAAGTAAGAGGGTTTTTTTTGTAAGTCATAAATATGTGTTACATTTTTCAAATGCCTTTTTCTGTGTCCATAGAGAAAAGCACGTGATCTTTTTCTCTTCAGATTGTTAGAACCTTTTTGTGGAGAATCCACTGAGACTTCTAACAATGTGGGACCACCCTTGCATTCCTGGGCCAATCCCTAATCATCACAGTGCATTGTTTTTTAAAAATACAACGTTAGCTAGTGTTTTATTTAGAATGCTTAGATGTGTGTTTCTTCATACATTCATACAAGCATAAAACTTGATTGATAGAACTGCGTGCACACTGAGTGCATGGCCTGTGAGAGAGGGGCCACCGGGGTCTCCCTGCTGGCATTCTGAATGTTCAATGTGAAAACTTCTGACACAGAAGTCAGGAACTTTTCTTCACTCTGAGCAGTGTGGGGGACAGAGGCCTTCTGCATCTAAGAGGTATAGCAAGCATTATAGTTTTTCAGAAGCGGCCCAGGAACTTCCCCAAACACAAGAAAATGCATTTCTTGCCTTGGAGCTCCTTCTCTGCTTGCCTTTGTTTTGAGGTTGTGGGCTGAAGGCTCCCTGTGACTCTCGGAATCTCTCTCTCTCTCCATGCCTCTGCCTTGATGCTTTTAACCTCTGTCATTGTCACTTTCTGTCAAGCTCAGTGCCTTTGGGCAGGCCACTGCCCTTCTCTCACCCTCACTGTCCCCATCTCTGAAATGCGAAGAGGCCCTGAGTTTACAGCTTTGTGCAAATTGGCCCTGTAGGGTGTCTCAGTCTCAGTCATTCTCATCCTCCTCTATGTGGTCCCTGTGTCTCCCTGGTACACTTCTTCCTGAAGTTTGTGGTGAGCCCTGGTGGTCAGAAGATTTGGAAATGACCCGCCATTGGCCCTGGGAGGTGAGCCTCCGGATGGAAAATCAGCACGTGTGTGGAGGGGCCCTCATTGACCCCAGCTGGGTGGTGACTGCGGCCCACTGCATCCAAGGGTGAGTGTGGCCCATGTGTCCAGGGCCTGGAGACCCCGAGCTACCATGGGCCAAGCCCAGCTTCCTCATTTCCCCAGTGAAACAGTGTGGGAGGGAGGGAGGGACTGGAAAAGGCATCTGGGATAGGAGAGAGTTGTGCTTGGGGTCTCCTAGGGGGCCAGGGACTGAGCTGGGGCAGGAGCCCCAAGCAACAAAGACTGCACCCTAAGCTGAGCCACAGGAAAACCCAGAACACGCTCACTACCTCATCACGCATGAGAACATATGTGTATGTTCTCTCACCCAACGCTTCCACACCTGCACGCACAACACACAGACCAGGCCACCTCGATTCCACTTGAATGATGAATGACGAGGCAGTCAGCTCACTGACCTTCAGGGCCCTCAGGCCAGATTAGGCAGATGGGGTGGAGGCAGGACTCCTGCTAAGGGGGAAGGGCCGCAGGGAGGTAGGAGCGTGTTCCTGCTTGGGAGCTGAAACCTACCAGCTGGGGCTTTCTGTCTCCCACAGCACCGAAGAGTACTCAGTGGTGCTCGGCACCTCTAAGCTGCAGCCCATGAACTTCAGCAGGGCCCTCCAGGTCCCTGTGAGGGACATCATTATGCACCCCAAATACCGGGGCCGGACCTTCATCGTGGGTGATGTTGCCCTTGTCCACCTTCAAACACCTGTCACCTTCAGTGAGTACGTGCAGCCCATCTGCCTCCCAGAGCCCAACTTCAACCTGAAGGTTGGGACGCAGTGTTGGGTGACTGGCTGGAGCCAGGTTAAGCAACGCTTTTCAGGTGAGCAGGATGGGATGGGGGGTGGGTGCGGTACCACCAAGAGCACACTCCTTTCCTTCCGGAGCCCTTCCTGCTGCACCTGGTTCTCTGATTGTGTTAGGACCACTCCTGATGTGGTGACCATGGTCACTGTTTATGTGGACACCTCATTCAGGCCTGGTAGTGCCTGGGCTGGGCATGATCATCTGTGTCTTATAGAAGCTCAGAGCTGGGCATTCAGAAATTAACTCACTCATTCATTCACTTGACACACTTCAGGTGCCAGCACCCAGCCTTTGGCACTAGAAATGCCTGCCCTGTCTGGAGGGAAGTCATGATTGGGTGTGGGTACGGGGCACAGGGGCTGAGGAGAATGAGGCAAAGGTCTCGTCAGGCGGTCTTGAGATATGGCCGGGAGGGTCCAGAATGAGCTCTGGGCAGAGGGACTGACTGGAGGCCCTGGAGGAGGAGCCAGTGTTAATGAAGGTGGAGGAAACACCCAGCCAGCAGAGCTCAGAGTCTGCAGGGAAGCAGTGCCGGGCTGGGCCCCAGCTTGGAAGCAGCTGCACTGAGACTTGAATTATGGCTGGCTTGGTTCAGAAGTGGAAGCTTCCCAAGCTGGCTTGGACTCAGAGCCTTCGAGGGCAGGGGAGCTTTTCAGACAAGGCCTGCACTGCAGGGGGAGGGGCCGCTGAAGGAGGAGAGGGCTTGGAGATGTGACAGAGGGTGGCTGGACTGAGTCTCCAGGGTGGAGGGGACCAGACCCTGGACAGAGGTCAGGGTTGGGTAGAGTGAGAGGTCAGTGCTCACCCTGCTCGGCTCCACAGCCAACTCCACGCTGACCTCAGAGCTGCAGGAGGCTGAGGTGTTTATCATGGACAACAAGAGATGTGACTGGCATTACCACAAGAAATCCCTCTTCCCCCCAGTCGTCCCCCTTGTCCTGGGGGGACATGATCTGTGCCACCAATTATGGAGAAAACTTATGCTATGTGAGTTTCTGGGAGGTTCTGGCAGCTCCACTTCTGTCGGGAACCACTCCCGGGTGGGGGCAGTTCCCTGGGGCGGGGTTGGCCCAGCCTCCCTCCGTTACCATCACCCAGCTGTGCTCTGCTCTTGCCTTCTCCTGTGATGCTGACTTTGGCCCTGATTCTGGGGTCTGGGTCCCAGCTGAGGAGCCAAAAGAGGACCCCAAGTAGTGAGGTCCTGGAGGAGTGAAAGCCCTCCTAGCAGAGCTCAGAGGGTGGGCATGGGTCCTCAGGGCCCTGCAGGCCCAGATGGACCTGCAGCCTCCATCACGCCTCTCTTTTTGTCTAGGGGGATTCTGGGGGGCCATTGGCTTGTGAAGTCGAGGGTGAATGGATTCTGGCTGGAGTGTTGTCCTGGGAAAAGGCCTGCGCAAAGGCACAGAATCCAGGCGTGTACACCCGTGTCACCAAATACACCAAATGGATCAAGAAGCAAATGAGCAATGGAGCCTTCTCAGGTCCCTATGCATCTGCCTGCCTCCTGTTCCTTTGCTGGCTGCTGCAGCCCCGGATGGGCTCCTGACCTCCCTACCCCTTCTCCTCCTGCTTCGTCTCTGCTGCATGGGGCCAGATGGAGGTTTGACCAAGATCATGTGTCCATCTGCAACAAGAGTCAGGGTGGGGGAAGAGTAACCCCTGGGAGAATGGGTCTGACTTTGGCTTGCCAGTGAGGAGAAGTGTGGTGGATGACTAGGCTTTGGGTGAGCAGGAGCAGAGAAGTGTGGCCTGGAAAGATCTGGAATCTCGGACCAGGAGAGCAGGGATTAAACGTGTGTAAACTTGAGCTGACTCTTTTCTCTTTCTTGGGTAATCCTGGGGGTTGGCCATGGGTGGGGAGGGCAGAGCTTCCTGGAATTAAGTCTGCCAGGAGCTTCCTTGGAGTGGGGGAGTGACGGTTTTTGCTGTATCATTAGTGCTGGGGCTTAGGGAAAGGGCCTGCGCTGTGGCCTCAGTTTCCTTGTCTGTAAAGTGGGCATGCTGTTAAGGGAACAGCTGAAACATGCAGGCTTTTAGGCTACAGGAGGAGTGACTCACGATGGTATTCCAAAAGCAGCATTCCTTTTTTTTTTTTTTTAAAGGGATTATAAAAGTGATACATGTTTATTGTATAAAATTAGAAAACACAGCCAAGCCTAAAGACAGAAAACTTCCCCTGGAGTCCCACCACATGGAGATATCCACTTCTCATTCTGGTATACTTTCTTCAACATTTTTTTTCTTAAAAAAGATAAAAAAGATTTTTTAAAGAAAACATGTAGGATAAAATATACTAAAACAAGGAGTGGATATCTCCATGTGATTATTTTACTGTTCTTTTTGTAACCTCTTGAGTAGCATGCTTAGTTCATTATTTTAGACTTTCTTGTGTTCCAATATTTTCAGTTAATTCCATAAATTTTCCTCTGAGCCCCACTTTGGCTGTGTTTCGCAGGATTTGGTATGTACTGGCCTCATTGTCATTCATTTCTGTGTTGTTTATAATTTCACTGTATTTATTATTTAACCCAAGAGTTATATAGAAGCGTGTTATGTGATTTCCCAATGGGTAGTTCTGGGAGGAGTGAGGGCTTCTTTTCTCTGTATCACTACAGTCATGTGCCACATAATGACATTTCAGTCAATTACAGATTGCGTATACAAGAGTGCTCCATAAGATTATAAGGGAGCATATATGGAAACCTGATATGTGGCACTTGATAGTGGCATTGCAGACAAGTAAGGGAAATGACTGACGTTCAGTAATGGTGCGGGGACATTTGGTTTTCCTGATGAAAAAATACATATACATAAAAATATATATTTACCATCTAAGTGTGTGTAAGTACACTCTTATGTTCGCATAGTGATGAAATTGCCTAACAATGCATTTCTCACACTGTTTCCCTGTCATTAAGCGATGCATGACTGTGTATGAATTTAATTATTTCTCCATTTTTTAATTTTTTGAGGTTTTATATGTGGCTTAGTATGTGGTCAGTTTTAGTGAATGTTACATGTGCATCTGAAATGAAAGTGTGTGTTTTCACGAATGTTCATTGCAGCACTGTTCATAGTAGCCAAGACATGGAATAGTCCTAAAAGCCCATCAATGACACTGGATAAAGAAAATGTGTTACATATACACCATGGGTCCCATACTATGCAGCCATAAAAAAGAATGAGATTATGTCTTTTTTGGGAATATGGATGGAGCTGGAGGCCATTATCCTTAGCAAACTAATGCAGGAACAGAAAGCTAAATACCACATGTTCTCACTTAAAAGTGGGAGCTAGACGATGAGAACACATGGACACACAGAGGGGGAACAACAGCACCGTTGTTCCTGGAGCCTCCTTGGTGTTAGTGATCCAAGGGAGGAGGGGGGAGGAGCAGATACTATTGGATCCTAGGCATAGTACCTGCGTGATGAAATAGTCTATACGACAAATCCCCATGACACGAGTTTACCTGTATAACAAACCTGCACATGTACTCCTGAACCTAAAATAAAAGTTTTTTTAAAAAAGAGAAGGTGTGTTTTAGAACAAAGTTTGAGCCATAACTGATTGGATCAGCCTTATTGATTGTGTTATTCAAATCATCTCAACACCAGACATATTTTACGGCTACATAATTTGTTGATTTCTAAGAAGTTTCCCACAAAAATTAAGAATTTGTCTATTTCTTCTTGTGCAATTCTTGCTTTCTATGTTTCAAACCTGTGTTGTTAGGAATACAGGGTTCCCGTCTGCTGTATTATCTTAGTGCGTTACACCTATCAATATAAAACATGCCTTTTGTCCTACATAACGTTGCTTGTGTTTCCAAAGATCCAGATCAGCGTTCACTCTTAATTTTGGCTGTTCTTCTAAGTGACTGAGGTACAGTTTTATATTTTGTACTTCTTTTACTTCAGATTTTTCTTCTGGTTTGTTTTCTACCTTTTATAGTTTTTTGATTTGAGTATTTAGGTCATTTATTTTCATTCTCTGTTATTCAATAATAAACACTTTTAAGGTTATGAATTTGCCTTGGGCACATCCAATAAGGTTTTTAATAACTCATTGCTCTAATTATTAGTATTCTTTTATTAGTGGTTGTACAGATATTCCATCTCTCAAAGACAGAGTGAGTTGGAGAAGACTCTCCCGTTATAAGTGAGATTTTCCAGTTTCTCATATATTGCTGATTGATTTTGTTTCATATATTTGACGTTATTTTATTGGTGGACTGAACTTTATGACATTTCTTTTGTAATTTGTGTCTTTTTCAACACAAAATAACTTTCCTTTTCTGCTTAAATCATTTGTCTTGAATCATTTTAGGGATATTAACATTGCCATCGCTATTTTTGCTTGCATGTAGTTAATATATTTCTGCCCATCTTTTTTTTTTTTTTTTTGAGACAGAGTCTTGTTCTGTCATCCAGGCTGGAGTGCAGTGGCGCAATCTCCTGCCTCATCCTCTCAAGTAGTTGAGACTACAGGCATGTACCACCACACCTGGCTATTTTTTGTATTTTTAGTAGAGACGGGTTTCACCATATTGGCCAGGCTGGTCTCAAACTCCTGACCTTGTGATCCACCTGCCTTGGCCTCCTAAAGTGCTGGGATTACAGGCATGAGTCACCATGCCCTGCCGTTTTTGCCTATCTTTTAAAAATTTAATTTTTAATTTTTAAAATTATTATTTTTTGAGACAGGGTCTCACTATGTTGCTCAGTCAGGAGTGCAGTGGCATGATCTCAGCTCACCACAATCTCAGCCTCCTGGGTAGCTGAGACCACAGGTGCATGCCACACCTGGCTAATTTTTTTTTTATTTTTTGTAGAGACGAGGTCTCACTGTGTTGCCTAGGCTGATCTCGAACTCCTGGGCTCAAGCCATTCGCCCGTCTCAGCCTCCCAAAGTTCTGGGATTGCAGGTGTGAGCCACCAAGCCCAGCCACATCTTTTTACTTTCACCTTATTTATGCCAATTTGTTATTGGTGCATGTCTAATTAGTAGTATGTGAATGGGTTTTGGTGTGTGTCTAATTAGTAGTATGTGAATGGGTTTTGGTGTGTGTCTAATTAGTAGTATGTGAATGTGTTTTGGTGTGTGTCTAGTAGTATGTGAATGTGTTTTGGTGTGTGTCTAATTAGTAGTATGTGAATGGGTTTTTGGTGTGTGTCTAATTGTAGTATGTGAATGGGTTTTTTTCTATCCAACACGAGGATCTTTTCTTTTAAAAGTAGGATTATATGCATTCACGTTGGTTGTGATAACAGATATGCCTGATCTTTATTCAGTTATCCTATTTTGTTTTATTGATTGATTGGTTGTTTCCCCCAAATAATTATTTTCCACAAAGGCAGACGAGTAGATAGCATTTCTCTTCTCTGAAGTTTCTCTTTTCTTTCTCTCTCTTTCCCTCTGTCTTTCCTCCTAGAGTGAATCTGATTGAACAGATAATAATTTCCTTGATTTTCTACCATATATCTCTAAAATTAGTTGGTTTTGCCTGTTTTTGAATTTCATACAGTCTGTGTACCCTTTTGTATCTGACTTCTTTCGCTCGGGATAGGGTGATGAGCCTCACCGTCTAGCCTAGGGATAGCAGCAGCTTGTCCATTCTCACCGCTGCTGAGGAGTCTGCGTAGCTGCTGTACCTTGGATGGCGGTTGGGTAGTTTCCAGCTGGGGCTCTTCCCAGCAGCGCAGCTAGTGAACAGTCTCCTGCACCTGTCCTGCTGCATCCGTGCAGTTTCTAGGGCACGAAGCCAGGAGTGGAACTGTGGGCTGTGGGGGCAGGCACACTTTCCGCTCTGCTAAATGATTCCAAGCATTGTTTCCAGTGGCCGTGTCAGTTTAGCTACCCAGCAGTGTGTGAACAACCTTGGCAGCACTGGCAGCAGGGTGGAGCAGGAGCTTCCTGCAGGGACAGTGTGAGGAGCCTGGGATCCTTGGGAGGGGGAGACCTGAGGGGAGTGGTGGCAAGGTGTCCCCAGATGTCATTAATTCTGCTGATTCATGAAGACCCAAGTCTGCAAGCTGCTTCCTCTTAGGAAGCCATCTTCCCAGTCTAAACATACCTAGATTTCCTCAACCCAGGAGCTCTTCCCTTGAAAATACAGACCCTGGGCCAGGCGCAGTGGCTCATGCCTGTAATCCCAGCACTTTGGGAGGCCCATAGGGGAGAGTTGCTTGAGGCCTGGTGCTGGAGACCAGCCTGGGCAACACAGCGAGACCTTGTCTCTAAAAAAGTAAAAAATAAATTAGCCAGGCATGGTGATGCACACCTGTGGTCCCAGCTACTTGGGAGGCTGAGGTAGGAGAATTGCTTGAGCCTGGGAGGTGGAGGCTGCAGTGAACTATGATCGCACCATCACACTCCAGCATGGTGACAGAGTGAGACCCTGTCTCTAAAAAAAAAAAGAAAAGAAGAAAAATAAAGAAAATACAGACTGTGAGGGAAAAAAGAAACCTCCAGTTCCACCTTAATCACATCACACACTACAAGAACTAGTTATCCCACCCCCTCGGTGCCTCAGTTCCCACACCTCCAGAGGGCATCAGAGGGGCTTCATGAAGGGGCCTGGGCTGGGCACTAGGGTGCTTCATGGTCCAGGCACCAGGCACTGTCACGAGCCAGACACGTTGTACTGTCACAGGCTCAGAACTACACACTGGGGCACCAGCAAGGCTAAGGCTGGGCATCGGGCACACTGCAGAGAGCTGGGCCCAGGAGGTAGTGTCGTGGGCCGGGCACCAGGAATACTGCTCCAGGGAGGTTCCCAACAGCACCATCACCTTGTGGCCCTGGCAGGGCCTTGCCATGACCACACTGCCTCCTTCTCAGAGTTCCGCAACTGCCACAGCCAGATAGACCCCCCAACCCTGGGGCAGATGCCTACTCCCCCACAGTCCTGAACACATAAACCATGTGTTCTAGAATCTTGGCACGGTGGAGGTGCCCCACCCCCCTCTGCCTCCACAACCGATTAGAAGGAGCAGTGAGGACTAGATACCTGCTTGCCATGGCCTGTGGGCTGGGGGATCTTCAAGGCCTTCTTACATCTCCACTTCCTTCTACCAGATTAGATAATCAGCCATATATTGAAGGTAGGGCTTCAGGGTCATGGGGCGGAGGCTGGAGGGGTCTGTTTGCCAGGGTGCCTGTGTCGGGCTGTCTTCATGCCTGAAGGGCCTCCGTGTGTCCAGGTCCTGATGGGTGGTACATCCTCAGCAGACTGGGGGCCCAAATGGTGCCAGAGCAGTTCCAATTTCCAGGGTGGCCATGAACACAGAAGAGAAGAGCCTTATTAAAAATGGGGGAACACAGCGGGTGCCATGGCTCATGCCTGTAATCCCAGCACTGTGGGAGGCCAAGGAGAGCGGATCACTTGAGGCCAGCAGTTTGAGACTAGCCTGGCCAACATGGCAAAACCCTGTCTCTACTAAAAATACAAAAATTATCTGGGCATGGTGGTGCACATCTGTAATCTCAGCTACTTAGGAGGCTGAGGCATGAGAATAGCTTGAACTTGGGAAGTGGAGGTTGCAGTGAGCTGAGATTACACCACTGCACTTCAGCCTGGGTGACAGAGTGCGACTCCATCTCAGAAAAAAGGAACAGACTAACATCCATGGAACGAACGAGCTTGTTTGGGAGGCACGGTCATAGGAAACCTGTCTTTCGATGATGAGGAGGTGAGGTTGAGTGCCCACTCTGTATCAGCGTGGCTGAGACTGAGTGAGCTTGCAACACCCTTGTGGCGAGCTTCACCAGATCCCCATTTCACAGTGGGAAACAGGCTCACGGAGCTTCAGTGGTTTGCGAATGCTGGAGCCAGAATTCAGTACCTGTGCTCGGTAGACTCTTTGGGGGTGAAAGAGGATGACATGTAAATTTCGTGAAGCATTCCATATTTTAAAGAAAAGATTGATTTTTTTTTTTAGAGACAGGGTCTTGCTCTGTCACCCAGGCTGGAATGCAGGGTGCGATCCTAGCTCACTGTAGCCTCAAACTCTTGGGCTCAAGTGATCCTCCCACCTCAGTCTCCTGAGTAGCCACTGCACCCGATTAATTTTGCTGTTGTAGAGACAAGATCTCGCCATGTTGCTCAGGCTGGTCTTGAACTCCTGGCCTTAAGCCATCCTCCCTCCTGGCCTTCCAAAGCTCTATGATTACTGGTGTGACTTTCTCCCTTTCTTATCCTTTGTGCGTTACCAGTCCAGTCTGGGCCAATTTAAAATCTCCGTCTCTCATCTGATTCAATGTAGCCTGCTCTCTTCTCACCCCTGTTGCTGGGGCCAGTGAGAGTCAAGGAGGGAATGGACACTCATCTCTACTCACTTCCTCACAGGGTCACAAGGACCACACCTCCAGGGGCATGGTCTGTATCAGGATGGCCCCTGGAGCAATGCAGTGTGACACTACTGTTCTTTAGGGACAGGCAGCCCAGCCCACTTGTGCCCCGTCGCCTATCCCCTGGCTGACAGCTCACCCCAGTGATTATTCTCTCTTCTGCTTCTCTCCCCCAACCATCTATTTGTGTAAACTATGGGCAGGGATGAGTCCTGGGTGATGGCTTATAACAAGTCCAGGAGGAGTTGGCTGGTCCTCATTGTTTGGGGACTGTAGAATGTGGGGCACCTGCTGCCCCTGGCCTTTGGTTGCCAATTTTTTTTTTTTTTTAGACGGAGTCTGGCTTTGTCACTCAGGTTGCAGTGCAGTGGCATGATCTCGGCTCACTGCAACCTCCGCCTCCCAGGTTCAAGCAATTCTCCTGCCTCAGCCTCTTGAGTAGCTGGGATTATAGGCACGTGCCACCATGCCTGGCTAATTTTTTGCATTTTTAGTAGAGACAGGGTTTCACCATGTTGGCCAGGCTGGTGTCGAACTCCTGACCTCAAGTGCTTCACCCACCTTGACCTCCCAAAGTGCTGGGATTACAGGTGTGAGCCACCATGCCTGGCCATTTGCCAGTTTTGAGGCTGTAGGAGAAGCCCCTTCCCACTTGTGCATGTGTTAGTGGCTGCTTATGACAGGGCTGGGCTGGAAGGCAGCTCTCTCTGCCTCAAGTCTGCTGTGTCCAGGGGTGTGAGGGCTGCCCTTTACTGCCTGAGAGCCTCTTTCCTCAGGGCCCTGGGTCCGGGGCTGCGGTGAGACCAACATATCCTGCAGGATGGTGAAGGGGAAGCTGGTAGAGGTAGGCAAGTGGCCGTGGCAGGTGAGCATCCTGTTCCTGGGCGTGTACATCTGCAGCGGCTCCCTCATCCACCACCAGTGGGTCCTCACGGCTGCACACTGCTTTCAGAGGTCAGTCATTGGGGGGCTGGGGACTTTGCTTTCTGGCCTTGGGGTCCCTGGTGAATCTAGGGATCTGGGAGCAGGGGGCCTGACTGGGTGGTCCTGAGCTCAGGACCCATCTCCTCCCTTACCTATGGACTTACCATTGGTGACCTGCCTCTTACCCATGGTCCTGCAGATCCAAAGACCCCAGCCAGTACTCCGTGATGGTGGGAGTCCATCAGCTCCCAGAAAATGGCACTCAGCTCCTGGTCACTCGCATCGTGATTCATGAGGATTTCAACAATTTCATGTCTCAGGACATTGCCCTCCTAAAGCTCAAGAACTTCGTCTCCTGGACCCCCCTCATCCAGCCCGTCTGCCTCCCCAGCGTCAAGTTCAAGCCATCCATTGGAAACATGTGCTGGGTTATCGGCTGGGGAAATACAGGGCAAAAGGTGAGTGAAGGCCGGCAGAGGTTACAAGACACTTGCCTCCTGGGAATACAACCCTATCACAGGCTCCTTCATTCATTCCTTTCTTCACTCATACACTCAGTCAGCAAACATTTCCTGACCTCTTGATACAAAGATATACCCCAGTGTTCTAGTGTAAAAGACACATGTGGCCTGCGTGGACCTCAGTTCCCAAAGTGAAGTTAAATGAAATGCCAAGTGCTTACCTTGCAGCATGGCAGGAAGTGAATTCTTCGTTATTAATGGGGTTCCCATTAATGGCACGAGGGCCATGATCTCAGGACATACTGAGGTACTGAGGCTTCTCTGTCTAACTTGTGTACTGGTTATCCTGACGTATCCCCAAATTCCTGGAGGTCTGGCCCCTGTTGGTGCTCTCCTTGGGTTCTAGGATCTGGGAGACTTTGTGGGGGCCTGCTTTCCGGGGGGGTGACATCTTGGGGCTCTAGGGTCTTGCCACCTTGCTGGTGGCCAAGGGGCAGAGCTCAGCTCTTCACCCTCCTAGAACCTGAATTACTGGAGAAATCTCCTCTTGTCCTCCTTGTCCTTTGGTGCCTGGATATCACTCCAAGCCCCTTGGGACACTTTTGCATAGTCTTTTTTAATGAGCTGGGGCTTTTTCAAAAGTTAGGCTGTGGGCTGGGACCTTTATCAAATCACCATCCCAGGAAATGGCCCTCCCTCCTACCTTGGCAAATGTGGACAACTCTGTGATGGGGGATGTGTCGAAAAGCTGAGGGAATGACAAGGCTGACTCTCTGTCTCCTCAGTGACCCCAAGTACCCCTACAGTCTTCAGGAGGTGGCTGTCAGGATCGTGAACAATGACATCTGCAAACACCGGTACCAATTCCTCTTCTTGAAGGACAAGAAGAGCTTCATCGGGAATGATGTGCTGTGTGCCAGCTCTGAATGGGGCTTGGACGCTTGTCAGGTGCAGAGCGTGTGGACGGGGGCAGGAGAAGGCTTTCAGAAGTCATGCATTTCTTTTCACATGGCACTGGGAGACCTTCTGAAAATCTCCTGGTTCTAGAGCCTTGAGGAATCGCCACACTATCTTCCATAATGGTTGAACTAATTTACATTCCCACCAACAGTGTAAAAGCGTTTCTGTTTCTCCACAGCCTCGGCAGTATCTATTGTTCCTTGACTTTTAAAATACCATTTGACCCAGCAGTCACATTATTGGGTACGTACCCAAAGGAGTATAAATCATTCTACTATGAAGACACATGCACACATATGTTTATTGCAACACTATTTACAATAGCAAAGACATAGAACCAACCCAAATGCCAATCAATGATAGACTGGATAAAGAAAATGTAGCACATATACACCATTGAATACTATGCAACCATAAAAAGAATGAGATTATGTCCTTTGCAGGGATGTGGATAAAACTGGAAGCCATCATCTTCAGCAAACTAACACAGGAACAGAAAATCTGACACTGCATGTTCTCACTCATAAGTGGCAGTTGAAAAATGGGAACACATGCACACAGGAAGGGGAACATTGCACACCAGGGCCTGTGGAGTGGGGGGGGGTAAGGGGAGGAGGAGCATTAGGACAAATACCTAATGCATGCAGGCCTTAAAGCCTAGATGATGGGCTGATAGGTGCAGCAAACCACCGTGGCACACTATACCTGTATAACAAACCTGCACGTTCTGCACATGTATCCCAGAACTTACAGTAAAATAAGAAAAGAAGAGAAAGTCTCCTTCCCCCGGGCTTCCATTCAGCCTGTAAAATAAGGGCGAAATACTCTTGTCCCTGTCCGCAATGAGGGTAGCGATGGCAGTCCTTTATCACTTTTTTTTTTTTGAGACGAAGTCTCACTCTGTTGCCCAGGCTGGAGTACAGTGGCACAGTCTCGGCTCACTGCAACCTCTGCCTCCCAGGTTTAAGCGATTCCCCCTGCCTCAGCCTCCTGAGTAGCTGGGACTACAGGCGCGTGCCACTACACCTTGGCTAATTTTTTGTATTTTAGTAGAGTTGGGGTTTTACCATGTTGGCCAGGATGGTCTCAATCTCCTGACCTTGTGATCTGCCTGCCTCAGCCCCGCAAAGTGCTGGGATTACAGGCGTGAGCCACCGCGCCTGGCCCAATTTACCACTTTTGAACATCAGCTACATGCCCAGATGTGGGCCACGTGCTGGCAGAACCCGTTTTGCATAAATGACTTTCATTCTGCAAGCATAGAATGAATACTTCTGCCACCTGCCACTTGCACCTTCTATTCAACATTGATTTTGAGATTTATTCACATTGATACATGCAGGTTTTAAGCATTAACAGCTCTACAATATTCTCTTTGTGAATATGCCACAGTTTATCCAAGCTCTTCTTTATTAACATTAAGGGAGTTTCCAATATTTTCATATCGCAAACTCTGCTGCTGCTCTAAATATTCTCACACACATCTCCCTATTTACATGTTCCACAATTTCTCAGCAAGATGTGTCTGCATGGGAGTGGTGGGTCATAGGCTGTATTACCTTCATCTTTAATAGTCATGATCAAATTGTTTTCCAACATGATTGTATTAATTTATATTCTAGCAGCAGTATTTGAGAGTCCCATTGTTCCATTTCTTGCCAGCTTTTGGTATTGTCAGACTCTAAAATGTCTTCCATTCCGATGGCTGGGAAATAGTACCCACTGCAGTTGTAATGTGCATGTCGCAGTTACTAATGTGGCTGTGCCGTTCATATGTTTATTCACTATTTGTGATTCCTCTTCCATGAATCAGTTATTCATATACTTTGGACATTTTTCTATTATTTGCCTTTTTCATTTTTTAATTTTTAATATTCTGGATACAAATTCTGTGTTCACTGTGCATACTGTAAAATCTTCTCCCAGTTTTCCATTTATCTTTTTATTTTGTTTGTACTGTCCTTTGCTGAACAGCAATTTAGGTTTTATTTTAGTTAAATATATCATATCTCTGGTTTATGCTTTTTGTATCTTACTTAATCATTCCTTTTCCCAAGGTCATAAAGGCGTTCTCCTATATTTTTTTCCTCAATGTTTGGAAATTTTGGCTTTCACGTTTTGAAATCATGTGGCATTCATTTCAGGAATGGTGTAAGATAGGAATCAATTTTTATTTATCTTAATATGTGGACTGCCAGTTTTCCCGATGTCATTCATTGAAAAAGTCATTCCTGCACTGGCTGTCACTACTTCTCTCATATATCAAGGTTCTGTAAACACAAGAGTTAGTTTATTCAATTGGACACCTACATAATTTATTTTTGTTCTTCCTTCTGAATACAAATTTTTGAGGCTACATATTTCCCTCTAAATATGGCTTTAGTTTCATGCCACAATATTTTATAAAATTTCCATTTTGATTTTATTTTGACCTATTTTGCATGGTTTTTTTTATTGTTGTTATTGATTTCCAACTCAGTTTCCTTGTCATAAAATTAGTTCCAAAGTGTTATCAATTTATGGAATATAATGAGAAGGTTTACTTTTTCTAGTTTGGTGTTTAAAGCATTTAAGATCATAAAACCACTTTTGATTTGAACTTTGAATTCATCTCTTAAATTTTCACTGTTGTGATTTCATCATCACTAACTTATTTTAAAGTATATTCTGTGATTTTGAAAGAAAATGAATCTATTTTGTTTAAAAAACTATTACATAAGTGCAAAATTAGAAAATGAGACTTTCCTATCATCAAATTACCTATAAATTTTTACACTAAATTGTTTTGTTTATGTTCCTAACACTTCTTTCTATGCATATAAAACTACATTATTGTTTTTTTTTTTCTGGTTTTGATTTTTTTTTTGAGATGGAGTTTTGCTCTTATTGCCCGGGCTGGAGTGCAATGGTGCCATCTTGGCTCACTGCAACTTCTGCCTCCCGGATTCAAGCAATTCTCCTGCCTCAGCCTCCCAGGTAGCTGGGATTACAGGCATGTGCCACCACTCCCGGCTAATTTTGTATTTTTAGTAGAGATGGGGTTTCACCGTGTTGGTCAGGCCGGTCTCGAACTCCTGACCTCAGGTGATCTGCCCGCCTTGGTCTCTCAAAGTGCTAGTATTACAGGTGTGAGCCACACGCCTGGCCTCTGATTTTTAGTAAGGGACTGTTAGATAATTTTATTCTCCAACATTTAAACTTTTACTTAAAATATATCTTGGACTCCTTTCTATGTCTATACATATAAATATATTCCATCTTCCCTAACTGCTGAATAATAATTTTCTCATATGGCTATGCTACAATCTACTTAACCGTTCTTCTATTGATAGATATTTGAGCTCATTTTAATTTATTTTTTTACTATGCTAGAATAAAGAGTTTTGAATACCTTTTCACATTTGTTCAAACCTTTATCTAGAATAAATTTTTAGAAGTGTAATTACAAAATCAGTTGTATATATATTGTAAATTTCAATAGATATTTGCAAATTAGCCTCTCAAAGACTTAATCCATTTATATTAACACCAACAGTATATGAATGACTTTTCCTGCATCATCACCGGAATTAGGTATTATTTTTATTTTAACTTTTGTCCTTTTAGCAGACTAAAACTTATATTTTTGTTGTAATTTCATGACATTGAGAAATTCTGTAAATTGCTTGTGTAACAGGATATTAAATAGGACACAGTTAGTATCAGAATTCAAAGAGGGTTGTGTGACTGATATTCGGCTACATGTCTGTATCAAAGAGTCCAGAGGGTAGGGTTGGAGGTGATTTTGTGAGGATAATTTCTCTGGAGAGACCTGCATCTATGAGCTCACCTTTCTCCCTTTAAGGGGACAGGGATGAGCAGGCTGGGGGTGCCCGTCCCACACTGCAAGTCTACTGGGAGCGGTACCAGCAGGATCACTCAGAAAGCCTGAGACGTGCCCCTCAAGGTAGGGGGCAGAGTCAACTCTAAATCCCTCCTGGCTCAGAGAGCTCCCAGTGGCCTGCAGGGGCAGGGTGGGGGCGGTTAAGACGGTTCTTTTCCCCTCACTCTGCTGCTGTTACCTTGGCAGGTTAGGAAGATCAGGTTAGCAAGATAGGGTAGGAGGAGTGGAAGCTAGAGGGAGGGGAAGCCTCCTGCTTGCCAAAGCCCCAATGGCAATGGGGAGAAGTTTTACTCTAAATCAAGTTTAACATTGTGATTATACATGGGAAGGAATATTCTGATTTCTGAAGTGAGATGTTCATATGACACTTGGTGTAATCACGGCGATTATGATTATGTTACCCACAGGGCGCAAATGTTCTGGTTCTGCCCGAGTTTTTATCCGGGGTCAAGGAAAATACTCACCTTCTAAATCAATTTTAAAAGGACAAAGGAAGTCCAAATAAAATGCTTGCTTTGTTTAAGGTACCATTTACATTTTTCCGTGTCCTTTGCCCATGTTCTTCTATTAAACCACTTTTGTTTTTATTGATTTATAAAAACTCTGGATATTCTATTCTGTAGTAACTAGCGGTAAAGGAGCATTATGTCTTTTTCAGCTTAATTTGAAATGGTTCATAAGCATTTATATATATGTGTGTGTATATATATATATACACACACATTTGGAGACATAAAACACATGGCAAAACATTAAAATTAGTGAATCTGGGTAAAATATACTTGCAACTTTTCTGCAAGTCTCAAATTATTTCAAAATACAAATTTACCCCAAAACTTTGGGTATTGGAAGTTTTAACCCATTATAAGATACTTATAATACTTTACTCTATTTGTACCTCATTTACCCTTTTGTTTGGTGTAGGTTTTTTCCCACAAGGTTATGTAAAATTTTTATGTGTTTACATCTATCATTATTTCTGTCCATGATTTTAGTTTTTTTGCTCTTCTTAGAAATATTTTTCCTAAGATTATAAAATTATTTACTCATCATTTTCTAATTCTTTTCTTTAAATACTTTAAATTTTGATTCATCTGGATGATCGACAGAGGAAATCCAGTATTACTTTCTGCAAATGAGTAGCCTGTTATATAAAAATATTTTATTGAATACTTGTTTTTTTGGCTATGAATCAGAAATGCCCCCTTTATTGCATTCTGAATTCCCACTCTATTTTGGTGTCTTCCTACCATTTAGGACTCTATGCCACCACTACTCTGAAAATTATTGTAGCTTCACAATTCTTTCTGTATACGGTAAGGCAAGTCCTCCTTCCTTCTCCATCTTTTAAAGAATTTACCTGGCTGTTCTCCCATGTTCATTTTCACAATCTTAGGATAAAGTTGTCAAAAAGAAAATCACATGGGGGTTTTTGTGGAAATTAATAGATCCATTTAGGGAAATAAAGACTTTTTATTTTGCGCTATTTCTTTATGTCTGTAGAGCAGGAGTTTGTAGTTTTCTTCACATAGTTACTGCATGCTGCTTCCTAAGTCTATTCCTAAATGTTATATATCATGTCCTTATTGTGAGTGGTATATATATATATATATATATTCTTTAAATTGACTAATTAATTATTTTGAGACACGTTCTCACTCTGTGGCCCTAGGCTAGAGTGCCGTGGCGTGATCTCAGCTCACTGCAACCTCCGACTCCCGGATTCAAGCGACTCTCCTGCCTCTGTCTCCCGACTAGCTGGGATTACAGGCTTGTGCCACCATGCCTGACTAATTTTGTATTTTTAGTTGAGATAGGGTTTCTCCATGTTGGTCAGGCTGGTCTTGAACTCCCGAGCTCAGGTGATCCACCGGCCTCAGCCTCCCAAACTGTTGGGAATACAGGCGTGAGCCACCGCACCTGGACTGCATTTTCACTTTCTTCATTTCCACCCCTCAGACTCTTCCTCTTACTGAAAACATCTGGGAGTTCAGCTTGCTTTACTCTAATTATATCTAAGAGTTTTTAGTGGACTCTTGGGCTTTCTAGGCCTACACTCATGAGCTCTAATTAGGAATGATTTCACCTCTTTTATTTGTGTTTTACGTTTCATTGTTTTGAGTCCCCCTCTCTCCCCAAAGCGAATCATATCTGTGTTTTCTCTCGCTGCGCACTTTCGTGGAAGTGCTTCTTACACTTCATCCTAAATCACGGCATGGTGCTAATGCGGCCTGTAATCTGTTGATGGGAGAGCTGTTCCTTTCTCTTTCACCAGGGCATTTGATTTCGGGAAAGAATGTTCTGCTTTATAAATTGTTTTCTGACTTTCTGCTCTAACTCAGGGTGCAGACCTGTTCCCTGAACGGATTCCTCATGTCCATGCGCCCTGTATTCCAAGATCATTCCTCCCTGGGTATGGTGTACTTTTGTTTCATTCATCTGTTGGATTCAGATTCATATCTTTCTGTAGAACATGCTTTTATTCATTTATTCATCCAACAGACACCTTATGCTGGGCTCTGGGCCAGGCACGGATAACACTGCGCCCAAGAAAGGTCTGGGGCCTGGGGAACAAGTACTATCATGTGGCACAGTCCACGCAGAGAATGCACACAACCTTTTTCATTTTTCCTCCCGTGTCGCTGGGCTCCACTTTAAGGTATGTAGAGAAAGGCACCCCTTTGTCAAGTGATAGTATCAGGATGATGCTTCATTTGAAAAATACTTGTTCACGTTCTGGAATATCTAAAATAACACACATGATCTCCTCCTTCAACACTGGATCGCAGTTGCCTATGAAACCACTAGGCCTGTTTTCCTTTGAGTGGTTGCTCTTGGGGAATATTTTAAGTTATTTTGCCCATAATTATTGGACTTTTTGCACTCTCTGTCAGTCTTTAAATTAGCTTAAATGTTTTCTCTTTCATAGAAAAACTCATCTCATCCAGAATTTAAATCCACAAAGAGGAAATTGTCAACACTCTTGAGATTCCGAGAAAGCACATTTTCCCTGGATGTGGTTCTAGTTTCTTTGCTGCTCAAACCATGAAGTGTTTGCATTTTTCCTTCTCTTTCTGTTTTTCTTGGTGAGACTCACAAGATGCTTATCTGTTCTTGTTTTATTTGAGACAGGGTCTCACTCTGTCGCCCAGGCTGTAGTGCAGGGGTGTGATCATAGCTCACTGTTACCTCGAACCCATGGCCTCAAGTGATCCTTCTGTCTCAGCCTCCTGAGAAGCTGGGACTACAGGCGTGTGCCACTATGCCCAGATACTTTTTAAATTTTTTGTAGAGACAGCATTTCACTATGTTGCCCAGGCTGGTCTCAAACTCCTGAGCTCAAGTAATCCTCCTGTCTCAGTCTCCCAAAGTGCTGGGATTACAGGCATGAGCCACCATGCCCAGTTTTGTTTTTTAAGAACAAGCTATTGATTTTTATTTCTCAAGTCTATGATTTTTCTGCTTCCTAACACAGGAATTATCCTCTTTTTGTCTTTATTAATTCCTTTGCAAGTGTCTTGAGCTGACTGTGCAGTGATAATTGATAATAACAAATAATTTATTTTTATTCTCTCTTGTTTGGTATTAAAAGTACTTTAGATCAGGACAGTTCTATGTGCAGTTTAGGCCCACATCCTGTGCAATATGTGATGTTCTTATTACTCAACATTCTAATTATAGATTTTAGTTGTTTTTACATTAACATTTTGAAAGTTATTTTTTCCCATTGGAGTGACTCACACTTTGTTACTGAACTCTGGTTTTATCTCACTGTGGTGAGAGAATGCTTACCTGCAGCAGATCTCTCTCTCCTCTTCTTTTCTCATGTTCTCACTTTCTCTGGGCCCCTAGAGTCCCATCAGTCCTATCTCAGGGGTCCTCACATATCATTGCTAGTGTGATTATCACTGGCTTGATTTTCTCCTTCATCTTCCATTTGCCCTGCCCTCAAAAGAATACCAACTCACATCTGTCTAATATGTGTAATTAGGCTGGGCATGGTGGCTCACACCTGTAATTCCAGCACTTTGGGAGGCCAAGGTGGGCAGATCACTTGAGGTCAGGAGTTCAAGACCAGCCTGGCCAACATGGTGAAACCGTCTCTACTAAGAATACAAAAATTAGCCGGGCTTGGTGGTGCACACCTGTAGTCCCAGTTACTTAGGAGGCTGAGACAGGAGAATCACTTGAACCCAGAAGTCAGAGGTTGCAGTGAGCCAAGATTGCATCATTGCACTCCAGCCTCGGTGACAGAGCAAGACTCCATCTCAATAATAAGAATAATACTATGTGTAATTAAAGGTATCTGTATCTTTGAAAAATACATAGTGTTGCTGTGTGTGTTTTAGTTGGTATAAATTATATTGTGCTGCCTATTTCCTCCTGTAATTGTTTACTGAGGCATCTGAATTTGTTAAGATATTCACATTAAATGGTTTTATTCTTTCAAATAATTGCCCCATATATCCTATGTCAAATTTTCCTTCCTTCCCCATCATTTTGGGCAGAGTTCATAATTTTTAGTCATTTTCAGTTATTAAATGCCTTGTCCCATTAAAAGTTTCTATTTAAATTTAAACCTCACTTCAGGACCCCCCACCCCACAATCTCTGGTGGTCCTAGGGATGAGGTGCCCTGCCCTGCCAGGTCAGGAAGCTGGCCTGGTGTCTTCTCCATGGTAAGGCCATGGAGGCCTCACATCCCCCAACCCACTCTGCTTGTTATTTTCAAGAGCTCCTTAGATATGTTAAATATTGACCTCTCGTTGGTTTTAGACAGAGACAATGCCCTATCTTAATTCATCAGCTGTCTTCAGTGAGATTTGGTATCCTTTACTGAACAGATAACCTTAGTTTTGATGCAATCAAGCCTAACACATTTCTTCAGGTTTGTGAGTTTTGTTTGTTTTTGTTTTCTGAGACAGTCTTGCTCTCTGTTACCCAGGCTGGAGTGCAGTGGCACGGTATGGTTCACTGCAACCTTAAGCTCCGGAGCTCAAGCGATCCTCCCACCTCAGCCTTCTGAATAGCTGGAACTGATTTTAAATTTTTTGTAGTCACGGGGTGTCATTATGTTGCCTAGGCTGATCTTGAACTCCTGGGCCCAAGCAATCCTCCCACCTCAGCCTCCCAAAGTCCTGGGATGACCTGTGTGAGTCACTGCACCCAGTAGAATCTTATTTTCAAAAATATACGTCATCCCAAGTCATAAAAACATGGTCCTATATGCTTTTGGTTTTGGTTTTCTTTTTCATTTTAGAGACAGGGTCTGGCTCTGTTGCCCAGGCTAGAGTGCAGTGACATGATGGTCATGGCTCACTACGGCCTGGAAATCCGGTGCTCTAGTGATCCTCTCGCCTTAGCCTCCAGAGTGGCTGGGACTAAGGTGCGTGCCACCGTGCCTAGCTAATTTTATTTTTTGTGAAGACAGGGTCTCACTATGTTGACCAGGCTGGTCTCGAACTCCTGGGCTCGAGTGATCCTCCCACTTTGGCCTCCCAGAGTGTTAGGATTACAGGTGTGAGCCACCGTGCTGGTCTTGTTTATTTTAATTAGCTTTATCATTTTTACTTTTCACATTCAGAGTTTTCATTCCTCTGAAGCTTTGTTATGGTAGGGTACCACTTCGCTCTTCTCTGTCTGCTGAGCCAATCTACTACAGACTCCTCATTTCCCGCAGACTTGATGCTTTGTGTAACGTGTGTCAAGTGTCATCTCGGGGTAGGCATGATGTTATGGGCTCTGCATTGCCCCCACTGGACTATTTTTTTGTTTCTATGCCAGTACCCTATTATTTCTATAATTGTAGTTTTCTCATCTTTAATTATATTTCTATAATTATAGCTTTAAAATATGTGTAACTATCTGGTAGGTCAAATCTGCCCCCAACCTGTCTCCTTTCTCAAAACCATTCTAGAATTTAAGGATTATTATCCTTCAATATCAATGTAGAATCAATTGTCAAGTTCCTGAGAAAATCCTGCTAGCATTTTAACTGGAATTGCTTTGATAGATTAATGTCTGGAGAATTGACATTGCTATAATTTTTAATGCTTTTACTCTATGTTGAATAGACAAAAGGTATTTATAAAACACATATGGAGGATAAAGAATAACATTAGCAACATCCGTGTACCCACCACCAAACCTAAGAAAGAGTCCCTTACAGACCTGTGAAAGCTTCCCTGTGGTCATTCCTGCATCTCAAGCTTCAAAGGCTCTGACTCTGCCCCCAGTTGTTTTTCTGGCTGACATTTGCTCATGGTGCCTCCACTTCCTTGTGTGCTGTGCAGTGTTTTGAGGAATGAAGACATATTCCTTAGAGTGTTAATTGTAGGACTACCCTGAGGTGTGGCTTGAAAGATAGGTTTCTCCAGGCAGAATCTATGTTTGCTTCTGCCAGATGCCTGCAGTTATGACCAACCCAGCATCATTTTATTTATTTACTTACTTTTAAGTTCAGGGGTACAAGGGTACAAGAGAAGGTTTGTTACACAGGTAAATTTCTGTCATGGGGGTTTGTTGTACAGATTATTTCATCACCCAAGTTTTAAGCCTAGTACCTGTTAGTTGTTTTTCTTGATCCTCTCCCACCTCCTACCTTCCCCTATCAAGTAGACTCCAGTGTCTGTTCCCTTCTTTGTGTTTATGAGTTCTCATCATTTAGCTCCCACCTATAAGTGAGAACATGCGAGTTTGGTTTTCTGTTCCTGTGTTAGTTTGCTGAGGATAATGGCCTTCAGCTCCAACCATGTCCCTGCAAGGGAAATGATCATGCTTTTTTTTATGACTACATAGTATTCCACGGTGTATATGTACCACATTTTCTTTATCCAGTCTATCATTGACGGGCATTTAGGTTGATTCCATGCCTTTGCTGCTGTGAATATCCCAGCACCACTTCAAACCACATCTGGCCTGGGCTCAGGTTTTTTGAACCACCCAGACAGTGTGAAGTCATGTTGTGTGTTCATACGAGGGTGAGTGTTTTGAGTTCACCCTCACTCTGAGGGTGTGGTCATTTTTCGAAGGTATAACTTTTTGCAGGAGGTCTGCTCTGAGGCTCCTCTCCTTAGTGAGGCCCTGGGTTTTGTCTTTTGTCTCCCAAACCCATGAACAAGCCTATGAAGACTGAAGCTCAGATTTGCTGGGTTTGACAAAGGGCCTTGGGGCAAAAGCTGTCGCCTGGGTTCCACTGACGTCTCTATATTCCAGTCCTCATTTAGGTTTTGGTCTCTGAAGAGTCTATTTTTTTGCTAGTTTGCCCATGCATTTAAAATAATATATTTTTTTAAATCTCACATTTGTAGTTATCTTTAGCAATAAGGTTGGTTAGGGTATCTTGTTTTCCATACTGCAGGAAGCCAAATGGTGAGAATTGACATTTTCACATTGTTTTAAGTTGTCTCATCTTTGTACAACAGTATATCTGCAGCTGATGTAGGTCTTCCCTTATGTTCTTAGGTACAGTTTATTACTTTTTTCTTTAAGAGTCTTATGCATTCTTCATTAGATTGTGTCCTGTAAATCTTGGTGTGCATTATGTTTTAAAAATAAATATAATGAGTTGTTTTTCTCATTATATTTAATAATCCACTATCACCAGAAATAACAGCTATGACCTTTTCATGTATTTCATTCTTTTTTTTTTTTTTTTCTTTTTTTTGAGACAGAGTCTAGCTCTGTTGCCCAGGCTGGAGTGCAGTGGCTTGATCTTTGCTCACTGCAACCTCTGCCTCCCAGATTCAAGCGATCCTCCTGCCTCAGCCTCCCGAGTAGCTCGGACAACAGGCGTGTGCCATCACACCCGGCTAATTTTTTTTTTTTTTTTTGTATTTTTAGTAGAGATGGGGTTTCACTGTGTTAGCCAGGATAGTCTCAATCTCCTGAACTTGTGATTCGCCCACCTCGGCCTCCCAAAGTGCTGGAATTACAGGCGTGAGCCACCGTGCCCGGTTGATGTATGTCATTTTAAACAATTTTCTTTTCTGTAAACCTATGTTTGCACAAAAGAGGAGAGCTGGTTTGCATTTCAAACAGCTCACTCTGCAAGCAGGATTTCAGGAAAGAAAAAGACCAAGGGCAACGGCCTTGGACGCCCCTCCAGGATTTAAGGGGAAGGCAGAGGAGGGGGATGGGGAGTTAGGGTCAGAGTTAGCAGGAAAAGGAAGACAGAGGCCGGCATGGTCCAGTGCGGAGCTTATGTGTCACAGAGCTCATCCTCAGGGGGCAGGCTCAGGCCAGGGAGGTCCTCCTGCTGCCATCCTTATGCCACCCCTCCTTTTCTCTACAGGTTGACTCTGGCAGCTCCCTCGTCTGCCAAATGAACAAGATGTGGATGCAGGTGGGAGTGGTGAGCTGGAGCTTCAGCTGTGGCCGGCGCCACTTCCCAGGCATCTACACCAGCACTGCCCACTTCACCTCCTGGATCAGGGCTCAGGTTTCTGACCTGAGGTTCGTCAGTAGGGCTGGCCCTGCCTTCCTGAGCCCAGTTTTCCTCACTGGCTACCTTCTGCTGGCCTCCTTGGGCTCCCTGTGGCTCCTGTGAGTGGTGTTAAGGACAGCTGCTCTGGGGGGGCTGCTTCTCCCTCCCCTGTGTTCTGCCCTTAGAAGTGCAGACCAGAGGTTGCACAGGATGGCAGGGCAGAGTGGCCCCCGGGGAAGGTCCAAGAGCCACTGTTATTTTCTGTTGTTCAATGAAGATGCTTTTGAACTTTGAGCCACTCAAGTGATTGTCTTTCTTCTTGACCTTGGCTAGAGCCCTTCACAACCTCCCTAACCCCCAGGAAGTACTGGCTGTTCTCTTAAGCTGGGCCTCCCCCTGAAAGCGTTATGCCATGTCTGTCTTGTGCTTGTTGTGTGACCCTGGGAGACTGTTCCCCCTCCCTCTTCCTCCAAATGTGGGACTGCAGCCCCGGCTTAGTCATCCCAGCACTCCAGCAATCCCCAGGTCCCGTGGCCCTCCCCTGGGTATGTGACAGACACTTGCCCTCAGGCCTTCCTGCGAGGGCTGGCCTCTTCCCAAGAACCTCACCATGGCCAGATCACAGACCAGATCACACACTCGTGGACCGTGTTCCAGAACCCACGGGCCTCTCCCAAGCCCTCATATCCCTCTGAGGATCTGCAGAGCCTGAATTTTCTCTTCCCTCTCTGGCAGAGGTAGGTGATGTGGGGGACAGGGCAGAGTGCCTACCTGTGGGAGGCAACTGTGCCCTGAGCTCCTGAGCTGCCTTGGTGACCTCTGTTAGACTCTGCAGCACAAGCAAGGCTGGCCTGAGCCAGCCAGGCCGAAGACAGAGCCCTGCCCCTGTGTGAGGAGTGAGGGGCCCCTCAGACCTAGTGGGCCTCAGGTGCAGAGCAGCCAGCCACCCCTATCCCTCAGGGCACCTGAAGGGTGTGATTTACTGCCTTTTCAATGAAGCATGGAGTGGCCAGCTCAAGTGTGTAGCCCAAGACCACAGGCCCTGACACATGTTAGAATATCCTGGCTTAATTTAACTTTCACCTTATCTTAAAATTATTTTCTTTTAGAGATGGGGGGTGCTATGTTGCCCAGGTTGGACTCAAACTCCTGGGCTCAAGTGATCCTCCTGCCTCAGCCTCCTGAATAGCTGAGGATAGCTGGGATAGGCACACGCCACAATGCTGGTTCACCTTATCTTCTATTAGTCTAGAATTTTCCAACAGCTTTGAGTCCCATACACAACTTTTTAAATGTGTTATCCTCCTGCATCACTGAACCATCAATGTGTTCCCCAAATTGTAACATGCAAAGTGACCTCCTTATCCCACAGTGGCCCCATGGTAAGCACCAGTGATCCTCTGTGGAGGGCCCCTTCGCCTGTGCTCTCTTTCCTAAGCAGATGGATTGGGGGGGGGGGGGGGCAGCAAGGGCATCTGCTGAATGGGGTAGGGTGGGATGTAGTTGCTTAGAATGAAGCAGTCTTTGAAAATCATTATTTCAAATTAATTTCAGTTCCTTGGGCAAAGCCCCACTGGAAGGGCTGGAGGGAAAGTGAGGTCACTTGGAGATCCCGGATGCCAGCCCCTAGGGTTTGGTCTTCATCTCACTGCAGGAGGGGTGACAGCATAAGCCAGTCCAGGGCAATGGGCTGCAGGGGTGAGGAGGTCTGAGAATCGGCCGAGGTTAAGTTGAGGGACTCTTGTAGACTGCCTGGACCAGCGGAGTGAGAAGGAGGGGCCAAGGAGGGGAGGTCAGCCGGGGCGTCCAGGCTGGACCCCAGCCCAGGAGGCATAAGAGAGGGCTGTCGCTAGGGGCGCCCTTGCGGGTCAAACACCAGGAGCGCCGCGGTGGGTGGCCGCCGGTGGGCGCCACACAGGCAGGGCATTAGGAGCTTCCCCACCCAGCTCACCAGAGGCCGCGGCATGCGGCCAACGGGGGGGCGCCATCGTGGGGGGCGACACCGGGAGCGCCTTCCGGAGAGACGCAGTCGGCTGCTACCGCGGGATGGGTCCCTGCTGCCGGAGGCCGGCCTGCGGGCAGTGCCCCCGGATGTCTGCCCCCTCCCGCGCTGGTGCCCTGCTGCTGCTGCTGCTGCTGAGGCCTGCGGGTGAGTCGCTCGCGATCTCTCCCCACCCTCCCGACACGGCCCTCGCCTTCCACCTCTGATGCGCTTGGCGTCCTCCACAGGTTGCTGGGGCGCAGGGGAAGCCCCGGGGGCGCTGTCCACGGCTGAGCCCTCAGACCAGAGCATCCCCTGTGCCCCCAAGGCCACCTGTCCTTCCGGTCGGCCTCGCCTTCCCCCGGCAGGCCGCGACCACCCAGCCACTGCCCTCGACCACCATGGATACTCAGTCCCCAGTTTCTGAAGGCAAAGTCTACCTACACCACTGTGAGTACCATAGACTCCGTGGGGCCAGGAGGGTGACAGAGGAGTCCTTAAGGACTTTGGCTGGGGCTGGGGGATGGGCAGAAGGGACAGGGGTGGGCAGGATAGAGGAGCGCCTCCTTCTGCAGGTGTTCATTGAGCACTAAACACCTGTGGGCCAGGCCTGGTCCTGTCTGGAGGCCCAGAGCTCGGGGTGTCTTGTCCTCACAGGCCTCCCCCTCCTTCTAAGGTAGGGGCAGGAGAAGTCAGAGGGGCCAGGGGCCAGCTGTGTGTTCCCATCCTCCCCCCACCTCAGCTGGCTGTGGGGCAGGTGGCTTCTCACTGTGCTCCAGGTCCTGACCTACCGTGCCTCTGACCCACGCTCCCTGCCAGGGACCTGTGGGATCTCCACCATAGCTTGCAGGCCAGGCTGTGTGAGCCTTCTGTGGCGTCTCCAGGGTGCACACCAAAGATGTTTCTCTTGATCAGTGGCTTTCAGGCATGTTTAACTGAGACACACATAAGAAAGGCTTATTATTCTGGGACTCAGCACATAGCATTTGACTGTCACAGAAAGTCGCCCAAACAGGACTCATGGTGCCCAGTGCTTACATGCCGATGATTTCTTTCCTGCGTTATCCTTTAAAAAGGCTGGGCGTGGCCCACTTATGTTTACAATCCACGAATCCATTTGGGAAACACTAGGAGTGGGACTACTGGGATATTGGAAATGTGATTCTTCAATCTAGAAAACTGCTTTCCAGAGCGTCTGCAGTCCCGCCAGCTGTGGGGAGGCGTTCTGGGTGACAGTCCTCACCCACACTTGGTGTCACAGACATTGCGTTTTGCCAGGCAGGTGGTACAGAGCAGAATTTCATTGTGATTTAAATCTGGGTTTTCCAGGCTGGGTGTAGTGGCTCATGCCTGTAATCCCAGTGTTTTTGGAGGCTGAGGCAGGAAGATTGCTTGAGGTTAGGAGTTTGAGATCAGCCTGGGCAACATAGTGGGACTCCATCTGTCCAAAAACTAAAAAAAGTAAAAAAAAATTAGCTGAGGTGGTGGTGTGTGCCTGTAGTCCCAGCTACTCAGGAGGCTGAGGTGGGAAGATCCTTTGAGTTTGGAAGATCCTCCTGGAAGTCTGAAGTTACAGTGAACAATGATCACACCACTGCAATCCAGCCTGGGGGACAGAGCAAGACCTCATCAGAGGAGGAGGAAGAGGGAAGAAGAGAGAAGAAAGAAGAAAGAAGACAGAAGGAAAAAGTAGTAGTTGTCCACGTTTCCCTGCAGACTAATGTGGCGGAGCAGCTTCTGTGGTCATTCGCTGCTGGGATTTCCCCCCCTGGGCTATGCCCATTTTTCTATTGGGGCATCCACTTTCCTCTCACTGAATCACAGGAAGGGGTTCCCAGGGCAGGGAGAGAGGTCTGCCTTGGCTGAAGTAGGAGGCATGGAGAGAGTAGAGCCAGGTGGAAATGGGAAGAAGTTAATGAAGGGTCTGTTTGGAGCTGAGGGTGTGTTGGGGGAGGGCAGAGGGCTAGTGATGCACTGGGCTGGAGATGCTCCAGGGCCTGGGCTGTGGGAACAGGGAGAAAGCTATCTGGGCAGTGCTGGGGCCCTTCTGAGGCATGAGACCCCAGTCCCCCTGTGGGCAGCATCATTCCATGGTGACGGGTGGAAAGGGAGCACCCCTGGGGGGTGCAGGCCAGTGGCTGGAGAGGTGGGAGGTCAGGCTGGAGGAGGGGGAGAGGCAGGGAAAGACCCAATCCTCATGAAGCTCTCACCTTCCTCCTCAGCCTGCGGCTTTTCCAATGAGCAGGACCCCACCCTCAGGGACCCGGAAGCCCATGGCCCGGAGGTGGCCCTGGATGGTCAGCGTGCGGGCTAATGGCACACACATCTGTGCGGGCACCATCATTGCCTCCCAGTGGGTCCTGACTGTGGCCCACTGCCTGATCCAGTGAGTCGAGATGGAGGTGGGGTGGTTGGACAGGCATCTGGAGCTGCTGGGACCCAGTCACCCCTCCCTGCCCAGCTGTTCTGGTGGCGGTGCGGCAGTGGCAGCTATGCGCGCTGCAGAGCCCTGCAGTCCCAGCCCCAGCCTCACCTGGCTCCAAGCAGGTGGAGGCTGAGTCCTGAAAATTCCTTCAGGGGTCCAGTCTTTCAAGTGTCCCACCCTTTGCTCCCCTCGCCTGGCCTCTCAGTCCGGTGCAGCCATTCCGCAGATGGGAAATGGAAGCTCAGAAGCCACTTGTCTGGCCTCATGCCTCCTCTCCACGGGACAAAGCTCCTAGTTCTTTCATTTCACCCCCTTTGCACCCACATCCTCTTCCTCCCTTCCCTCAATTAACCGTCTCTGACCCTTCTTGAGCAAGGATCTGGGTCTGGGCACTGGGGCAGAGGAGGGATGGATCATTCCTCCCAGCTTGGTAGGGGGAAACAGACAGGAAGATAGATGCTCACAGGGGTGTCTGGTTGGTGTGGAGACAAAAGAATGAGTGTTCTGATGTTTTGGGGCCAGGGTGCTGGCTGTGAGCGCTGACCAGTGATGTGTGTTCCAGGCCTAAGGGCCAGCATAGAGACTCCAAGGGGTGCCCCAGGGGTGCGCAGCTAGAGAGCTAGACCATGGCCCATTCCATGGAGCTGGAAAGAGCAGAATCGCTCCCTCCAGGGCACAGCATGGGGCGAGAGAGTCCATGCTACGGACTGAGAGTAGCGTCTGGAACCAGAGGAAACAGGGTCCGCATCCCCTCCGCTGCCTCCTCGCTGTGCAGCCCTGAGTGGTTCACTGGGCTTCTCTGAGCCTCAGTTTCCCCCTCCACAAAATGAAGGGTCACAGTGAGTGTGCAGGGCGCTGTTCACATCTGTAGTGAGGAGTAGGCTCAGGGAGCTCGACGAGGGTGGATGGCCTGCCTGGATCTGCTGGGAAGGCAGCAGCGGGGAGGAGGGCCCAGGCTGGAGGCTGGGGCGGGGGCCTGGAGCTGACGGCAGCCTCCCTCACGGCTCCCCCTAGGCATGATGTTATCTACTCAGTGAGGGTGGGGGAGTCCGTGGATTGACCAGATGACGCAGACCACCTCCGACGTCCCGGTGCTCCAGGTCATCGTGCACAGCCGGTACCGGGCCCAGCGGTTCTGGTCCTGGGTGGGCAAGGCCAACGACATCGGCCTCCTCAAGCTCAGGCAGGAGCTCAAGTACAGCAAGTACGTCTGGCCCATCTGCCTGCCTGGCGGGGGACTACGTGGTGAAGGACCATTCCCTCTGCACTGTGACAGGCTGGGGACTTTCCAAGGCTGATGGTGAGTCAAAGCCTCCCCAGACCAGGGCGGGTGCTGTGGAGAGACGACCTGGGTGCAGGCCAGGATGCTGCCACAGATGGACGTTTCTCAGGCACCTTCCTCAGGGGAGCGCGCTGCTCCCGGGACCTTCCTGCCGGGCTCTCACCTCTGAGGTCTCCTTCCCTTTGAGGGTCTAAGCAGGGAACACCTCACTACCACTCCGCCCTCAGGGGACCCTGATTGCCTTTGAATCCTGAGCCAGGCCAGGGCATGCCAACAGAACTTCCTTGAGGGCAGAGAGGCACAGAGTAATACCTCACAGTCCACACCCCCGCCTAGGCATTGGCAGCTTGCAGCGGACCATCTGCGGTGGGGGGAGCAGGCTTCTGTGTTGTCAAACGCTGCCCAGAAGGCCCTCATGGCCAGCTCAGGGCAGTCTGCAGCTGGGGCTGGGAGACACTCAGGGTCCGCTCATGGTTTCCCCCTCCCCTCAGTGAGCCTCAACCCCTTGTCACCCCCATCAAGAACAAGGCCCAGAGAGCAGGTGTCTTCTCTCAGGCACATCCAGCGGACCCTAGGACTGTCCACTTACTTCAGGGGGTCCCTAATCTGTAAGAGAGATGCCCTTCCCTGTGGCCTCAAGGAATCCACTTACTCTCAAAACAGCCCACAGGGGCGTGCGGTCCATGTGGGAGGAACTGGGGTGACTTTGTCATCCCTGCTGTAGCCTATGTGTCTCCTATCTCCCAGGAGCTCAGGCCAGGGACAGGGACACACTAGTTGGGGAGGCGGGAGGAAGAAGCCTGGGCTCCACGGAGGGGTCTGGGAAGGCTCAGCAGGGAAGACACCTGTGGGGAGGGGCTGCTTGGAGAGAACGAAGGTCTGGGCCCCGAGAGGCTTGGCAGGCCTTCGGGAGGGGAAGGAGTGGCAAAAGCCAAGAGGCCGAGTGGGGTGGAGGGGGTGCCAAGGGCCCCGGTGGCCTGGGCTGTGCAGGAAGCAAGAGCAGGCCCAGCAAGGCTGAACTGGGGACAGCCTGCTCCGGGGCCCTGTGTTGAGAGTCCTAGACAGGTACCAGCTAGAATGAGAACGGGGCTGTGTGGCTAATGCAGAAAAGGTGGGATGTGGGAAAAGCGGAGAGGATAAGGCGAGGCTGCTGGCCGTGGGCAGCGGTGAGTGGCCGTGCATCAGTGGGCCCCTGTCCCACAGGCATGTGGCCCCAGTTCCGGACCATTCAGGAGAAGGAAGTCATCATCCTGAACAACAAGGAGTGTGACAGGTTCTACCACAACTTCACCAAAATCCCCCGTGTGGTTCGGATCATCCAGTCTCAGATGATATGTGCGCAGGACACCCGCAGGGAGCAGTTCTGCTATGTGAGCCGCCTCCCCTGGCTCACTCGCCTTCAGGGGAGCCTGGGGAAGGGGGTCTGGGGGAGGGAGAGGGGGAGGAATGGAGGTGGGGGAGGGGAGGGGAAGGGGGTGGGCAGGCCTGGGGGAGATGGGGGATGGAGGGTGTTGGAGGGAGGTTGGGAGGAAAGAGATGGGGGCTGGGAATGGGAGTGGTGGTTGGAGGTGAGAGGAGTTGTGGTTCGTGGGAGATGGAGGGTGGGTGTTAAGAGGTGGGGAATGAAACCCTTTGAGGAAGGTCTCCTGGGTGTGGAGCACTCTTCACCCATGTTGGCACTGGGGGGCTGTGGGGGACCGGGTGTGAGGACTTCCTGCCTGTCCCTGAGCTGGGTCATATCTCTGGCCTCACCTGGCCTCCCTGACCCTTACTCCCCCCAACCCTTCCCACAGGAGCTAACTGGAGAGCCCTTGGTCTGCTCCACGGAGGGCACGTGGCACCTGGTGGGATTGGTGAGTTGGGGCGCAGGCTGCTAGAAGAGCGAGGCCCCGCCCATCTACCTACATGTCTCCTCCTACCAGCATTGGATCTTGGACTGCCTCCACGGGCAGGCTCTGGCCCTGCCGGCCCCATCCAGGGCCCTGCTCCTGACACTCCCATTGCCCCTCAGCCTCCTTGCCGCCCTCTGACTCTGTGTGCCCTCCCTCACTTGTCGGCCACCCTTGCCTCCGTGCCCAGGATGCTGCAGCTGCAGCTCTCACAGCCCTGGGATTTGGTGGAGACAAGGTGCTCAATTAAACATTTCTCTTTTCCATGCCTCCTTCTTCCCCGGCCTCAGAGGCCCCTCGTTTCCTGGGCCTGCACTAGCAGGAGTCCACAGGTGAACCAGATGAGGGTGAGGTGGGGAACTCCGGGCAGTTTACACTGAAAATTGCAGAGCCTCCAGGATCTGCCCCCGTCCAAAGATTTGGGGTGACTCCCCGCAGAAGGTGGAGGGGGTATGAAGGGGTGATATTAGGGTGAGATGATAGAGGGGAACTGGAACATCCCAGGCTGAAGCTGGGGCTGCTGGGACCCAGCTGGAGGCTGGAGTGAGGGCGCAGCTGTCTGGGCTGGGAAGTGAGTGCTCTTTCTGTAATACTGTGGGAGTCAGGCTTTCCTTGACTTTGGTTGCCTTCTGGCCAGAGGCTAGAACACATCCTTTCATTGCCCCAAAGAGGATAAAGAACTTTGACCCTCTATCTCTGTCCCCTGTCTGGAGACTGTGGCAGACACTCACTGGAGTCAGACATTATTCCAACCATCAGCAGCCAGGCCTGCCCATAAAAGGCTGGTGGTGGCCCCATGTCAGGGGGAGGGCAGGTGGAGCCCAGGCCTGGACTTCCCCTAGGCTTCAGCAACTGCTGCTCTGTGTGACCCTGAGTGGCCCCTACCCCTCTAGACTTCTGCTGCCTGGCCACACAGGAGGGTTCTGCATGAGTAGAATGGCCCTTGTCACCACTATATAGGAGAAGCCCATGGGCTGAGGGCAGAGGTCAGCCAACTGCCTCCTCCATCTGATGGCAGAGTCCTCAGCTTCCATGATGGGGCCCTTTGCCATTTCTCTGTCCCTCACAGCTCCTAAGACCCCATGTCATGCACCTGCCTCATCAGCCTGGATCACTCTCCTTCCTGTACAGTGACGATCCAGGTCCAGGTCAGGAGCCAGCCTTGACTCTCGTGTCCCCAGCACTGGGCACAGACCATCAAAGGCCTATTGAAAGTCATGAGCGCAGCCTTGTGAATTCAGCATGCAGAGAGCTGCAGGGTCCCTCCCGGATCCTGTGCCTGCCTCAGGGGTGGGCCCTGGTGGCTGCAGCTGCCACTCAGCCCCTTGACCCCCATTTCTCTCTCTAGCTCATCCTAATTCAGGCTGGAGAGAGTCAGGGAAGGGACTTTAGCCTGGCCTCAGCCATCTGTCGCTCGCTGCTGCATCAGTCTCCACATCAATGCTCTGGGAACAGCGCATCCCGAGGGGTCATCTAGGAGGCCGGTTTCTAGGCCTGGCTCTGAGAAGGCACCCAGCTTTATTCACAAGTCTCTACAGGCTGCTTTGCCAGCAGGCTCCCCGGGTTGGGAACCCTCTGGTGTCTCCAGAGTGTTCGGGCCTAGGTTTCAGAGCCTTCGTCTGTTCCCTGCCATCTGGAAGCGCCTCTGTGCGTCTCCCTCCCCCCAGGTGCTGTTTGGGCCTTTGTCCTCTGGTCAGAGATGCTTCTTTTAGGTGTCCGCAGTGGGAAATGGTAGAAGAGGAAGCTGCAGAGAAGCTGGTGCTGTTATGGTCAGCAGGTGCAGGGTCAGTGTGCCCCTGCTGTGATCTCCTAGGGCCCTGAGACCTCCTAGCACTGCTGGGCAGAGAAGGGACCACCAGAACAGCCCAAGGTCCCCCTTGGCTTCTTAAATATGCTATGATTCCCAGAGAGGCCCAGGCCCCAGCTCTTTCTCCTGCACCCTCTAGCCCACTAGAGGCCTTAGCTCTGTGTACCCCTGACCCAGCCCTGCAGTCCCAGCTGTGAGCCAGAGCCTTGGGGCCTCATGCTGGGCCTGGCAGCAGCCTCAGATCCATCATAATGTGTGAAATGAGGGTCGCCCACTGCCTTGAGCTTGCTGTCTGCTGGGCTGGGGGTTCCGTTTCTGGAGCCACCTCTGCTCACTTCCTTGAGCTGGATCTCCTGCCAGGCAGTCTCCTCACCATCAGGGCTCCTCCCTGGCCAGGCAGAGTCCCTCCTGTTGCCACAACTTCCCCCAGTGACCCTCTCTACCTCCTCATGGCAAGTCTGGGTGTGGTCTCACACCCCTGACCCATGCACTTCAACCATTTCCTGCCAGAAAGGGTGACTGAAGTAACCCCTCATCCCATTACTCCTTCACACCCACTGCCATCCATGGCAGAAAGGGTGGACAGAGGGAGGTCTGGGTGGGGGACAGCAGTGTATCCGCAGAGGGACAGTGGCCCCAGACCACCTCTGCCAACAGTACCCATGTGGATGGGGCGAAAGGAGCCAAGCCTGGGCTGGGGGCAGGACACCTGCTAGAGTCTGGTTCCTGTTCCTGATGGGCCATGAGGATGCGGGCACGGGCCTCAGCTTTCCCCCCCTGTGATCTACAGCCTCTGTGGTCCACGAATGAGCTCAGAGTCCAACATGCCTGGACCTGGCCACGGCTTGAGCTCGAGTCTGCCAACCCCAGCGGCCGCCTCCAGGATGTCCTCATTTCTCTCTTTTTCTTCTTCTTGGCCTCATTCTTCTCGTCCTCCTCTACCTTGATGGCCACTGTGTCCACACTGTCCTTCTTCTTCTTCTTCTTCTTATCCTCTGTGGGGCAGGGGAAAGAGACCATGTGATAGTGGCGAGATGAGGTCCTGGGGCCTGGCCGTCCTGAGGGAAGAGCCCCAGAACCTCCCACCCCCTGCCTTTTCCTTCCTTCTTCCCACTGGAGAATAGGCTCATTGTTCTATCTGCCTCTTGCTGACCGATTTTTGTGCTCTGGTGTCCAGGGGCAGGGCTGGGGCCCCTCCCTGAACCTGCTGCTGTTGGAGGATAGGAACAGGGCAGCAGGACCGAGGAACTGGCTGGCACTGAAGGGCTGGAGCCAGGGCTGACTCACCTCCTGGGGATTTCTGTGAGCTCATTGAGGGGCGGCACAGTCTCCAGCTTGTCTGTATACATCTTGGCTGCCTTTCGTTGCAGGTATCGGGCTTCAATCTCCTTCCGGGTCCGTGGCACTCGACAGTTGAAGACACAGCACAGGGTGATGACTGTAGGGAGGACAGAGCAGGCTTGGCTGGGGCTGGGCTTCCGACAGCCCAGGAATGGCACCCGCCTTCCTTCAGGCCGCCCCCATGCACCCCACGTGTCTCACCCACCAGACACTGGCAGGAGGCTCAGCATCTTGACAAAAGCCCTGTGGACCCTATCATGACCATGGTGGCTCTCCTGAGCAGGGCTGACTTCACGGAGTTGCACAGGCCCTGGTGCTTGGAAGGGCCCCTCGCTAAATTATGTCGCCAGTCCTGGTCCTGATGGTCTTTCTGACTAGACTGAGAGTCACTGGAGGGTAAGGCAGGGGGCTGCACCACGATTTAAGCCACGGCTTCCTGGGGCCATCCAGCACTTCTGGTGCAACTTAGCTCCTCCTCTCCATGCCACGGAGAGCTGGGCCAGGGCTGCCTCAGTCATGAGAGGATGTGGCTCTGCATGCCCTCCTCAGCCTCCTGGAGGATATCCCTGGGCTCTCTCTGGCTAGGGCAGGAGCCCATGAGAGGGGCACAGACCCTGCCCTGGGGCGTTCACCTCAGACGGAGTTATTCCAGGAGTGGTTTTCCGGCTGAGGGCAGCTGTACCCACGCCAGTTGGGCCAGGGCATGGAGCTGGCCTGTCTAGTGATGGGCAGGGCAGGTCAGGGCTGCCAGGACCTGGCTGGACTGAGTTTATTTTTCTAAGGCCCCCACAGCCTGACCACCTTGGCCCCAGCCCTAGGGGAGGGGATGGAACTGGTTCCTATTATAAATTGGATGACCAGACATAACTTCCTGGCAGCCTCCTGGGGGCAGAAAGGCCCATGGAGGATGAGCCAGGTCTATTTTGGGGAAGATGGATCAGATCTCTGTAGCCTGGACTAGAGGACCTTCTGGGTCATTTGATGCAACCAAGGCAGAACCCCTTCAGATAGATACTGTGGTCCCACTAGCTCTCACCCAGGCTCAGAATAAAAGAAAAAAAAAATCAGTGAATGAATGAATGGGATTATCTCAAAGCCTTCACTGCTGGGAACAGGACTGGACTCCTGAAGGAATGAATTGGGGAGCCAGCATCATCCAGGTACACACTTGGAGGAGGGGGCTGCACAAGGGCCCTAGCTGTAGATCTGACCGTCCGGGGGTGGACCTGAGCAGACAGCAGGCCTGATCCAAGAAGCTGGGTCCTGGATTTCTCCAGAACTTGTGTCCATGCCTGAGACCCGAGGTTGGTCTCAACCCCAGGTCTCAATGGAAGATAACCAGTGCAAGGTAAGATAAGGTGGGACTATCCCTTACCCTTTCTAGGAAATGGGGTTAGAGATGGTCTGTATGGTTCATGTCCAAGTGCTGCTTGGGGTCTGACACTGCGATTTCTCACGTGGCCCCAGGCACCTTTGTCGTGTCTGAGGCCCGCAGTGCTCTCCCCTGCTGCTCCCTAGACCTGCACCCTAGGCTGTGCCTGCGGCTCGTGCAGGGCAGATGACCCTGCAGCCCTGCAGTGGGCTGCTTCTCTCTGTGGACACCCGGTTGAGGCTGCAGGTACACCTGTCTGTCTGTGGGGCCTCTACTAAGATGTCTGACTGGTTCTCGGCCTCAGCTGGGAACAAATCACAGCCTCTCGCTCAGGTGGGGGGGTGGGGGGTGCAGGGTGGATATTTTCTCTTGGGAAGGTACTTCTGGTGCAGGAGAAGCACACGCACATCAGATGTCATGTCTTCCTCAGAGCCCCTCACATCTGGGTGGGCTCTCTGTGGGCCACCCAGCTCTCTGGGGCACCTCATCCCTGGACAGCTTCAGCTGGGACTCAGTGCAGCTTTCACCTCCCCACCCAGGGTGCACTCAGCAAATGTCCAGTTGGGGTCATCTGAGACCCTGTGTGAGGCTGCATTTCCTCCAGCCTCTGCTTACACTATCCCCTCTGTCCAGAACGCCTTTCAGCCTCCCCTCCTGCTAAACCCCACCCACCCTCCCACTGGTCTGCAGCGCAGAGGACCCTCCTCCGTGACACCTTTGCAGGGGGAGTGGGCTGTTTCTTCCTTTACCGCCTGCATCCCCCTCTACTCGGCTTTTGCCTCGTAGGAACCTCTGTCAGACGCTTTGTGCCGTGACAGCCTCCCCCACTCGGCCTCCGTCTCCTGTGACTCTCTGTCCCCTTCCCCCAACTCCAGAACCTTATTCTGAGGGGAGGGCTAAGGGGAGCAGGCCAAGCCCATTTTTGCTGTGACTTTGCATCAAGAAGCTCCCAGACCCCAGGAGAGGAATGGGTTTCCTGCTTTTAATTGAGGCGGGTGTGAGTCATTCCCGGAAAATGGTATTTGACAAGGCAGGGATCAAAGCCTGGGAGCCACATCTGCTGGGCGTCTGGGGGAGCCTCTAGTGGAGGGTGGCCTTGCTGGGGCCCCTGGGTGTGGCCTTTAAGCTGGCCAAACTGCAGGAAAAGCATCAGGAGGCCAGCCATAGGGAAAAATGACACGTCCTCGTCCCAGTCCTCTGTTCAGTGGAGTTCCCTGTAATTACCATAATTGCCATGTGGCTACCTCCCTGGGTCCGGCAGAATACTTCAGGTCACCACCGGCCTGTAGCCCTCCACGGGGGAGTTTGCGTGGATCAGAAGGTGCCAGAAACCACGGTGGGTCTCCTGCGGGCGCCTGGCCTACTTGTACTGCCCGGAATTGCTGCTCCGAGCCCTCTGCGGGGGGGGCAGGGGTGCTGGATTCCCACTGCAGTGTGGTGGAGAGGGCAGGAGCAGCTACTCACTGATGGACAACACGAAGAGTGAGAAGATGCCCACCACGTGCCACAGGCGCATGTCCCAGAACACCACCGTCTCCTTGGTCAGCGGGGGCGGCTGGGCTTGGGCGGGGCCGTGCTGGGCTGTGGGTCAGGAGAGAGGGGGAGTGAGCCAGGCAGAGGCCAGTCAGCTGGGACAGGCTGAGAAGGGCCCAGGCCTCAGCAAGGACTCAGCCCAAGCATTTCAGAATCTCCTAGAATCAACTCTCTTAAGCAAGCACTACCAACACGCTAGACCTTGGGAAGTTCCAGATTTAGAGCAAAAGAACTGAGCAGAGTCAGGGAATTGAAGTGGGTGGGTGGGTGATGCTTGGGGAAACAAAGGCCTGGAGGAGCAAACGTGGGTGGCTTGTCCCGGCCAGGTTCATGCCCTCCCACTCCAGTCCTGGGCTCCACCCAGGCAGATGGGGTCTCAGGACCAAGGCCAGAGACAAGGCGAGGCCTCCGCGGTGCTGGCTGACTGGCTTTGCTCTCACATCTCCCCCAGTGAGGCTGGGGTGTGGAGCCAGGAGTCAGGGCCTCGTAGTTCTGCCAGCTGGCCTGGACTCCTGCCAGGTGGCCTCCTATGGTCGCCTACCCTACTGGAAGTCACTCTCTGAACAGAATATTCAGCCAGAGTGTCCACAGGACAGGCACTAGATAAATAAAAGGTCTGCAGTGCTGTGGCGACACCTGGAGGCCACAAGGCAGAAGCGCGGCTGTAGCAAGCCTGAGTAGAGCACAGCCAGCCACTCCCACTTTCCAGGGGGACATTACCCCTGCTCTGGGGGACTCGAGGGACAGGACACTGCCCCAGGGTCTAGAGGACACAGTCCTGCTCCAGTTATGAGAGAAAATGGCCTTGTCCTGGATATCTAAGGGATATATCCCTGCCCCAGTTCTGAGAGGACATAGCCCTACTCCTGGGTGTCTAGGGGACATGGTTCTGTTCTGGGTGTTGAGGGGACACGGTCCTGTCCTAGTTGTACAGGGGACACGGCCCTGCCCTGGATGTCTAGGGAACATGGCCCACCCTGGGTATCTAGGGGACACAGTCCTGGCCAGGTGTGAAGACTCGTGTACCCACACTGTGGAATTTGAGTAAGATCTGTCCCTGACCAGAGATGGACATGACCCTATGTCACTTAGTGTGGCTGAGGGGCAGGGAGAGGGGGTCCATCCTCAGAGAGAGAGAGAACCCTGGGGCTTATGAGCAAGCTGTTGTCCCCTGATTTCCAAATAATGACAGACAGGAGTAGTCCCTTCTGGTTTTCTGAGAAGAAAGGCAACCTGTAGCTCAACCATTCAGCTCTTCTTCCCCAGGCCCATAAACATGGATTGGGCATCTATCACGAGCCAGGCGCTTCTTCATCTAGTGAATGCCACCCTTCAGCATGGGTTGCAGAACTCAGAGAGGACCAGTGACCTGTCGCAGTTAACCCAGAGGATCTGTGGGCTGGGATTGGTACCTGATTCCCCAGGCTTTTTTCTCCTGGCCAGGGTGAGCTATTGACAAGAAAACACCATTCCTCAGTACTGTCCCCTGGATGTATGTGTGGGGTGAGACCCATGTACATAAGGCTGGGGGAACTTGTGTGAGGTCAGGCACATGTGTGGTTGGAGCACATGTGGGGTGGTCAGGCACATGTCTGTGGCATTAGGGGTTAGGGGCTCGGTGGTGGCAGCTGCCCTAATTCTAAGGCCCAATGTGTTGGCCCGGCTGGGTTGTATGACTGGAAGACTCAGAGGGCCATAGTAAAGTTCTCAGGTTCTGAGCCAAGGCAGCTGAGAGCTCACTTCCTACACATTTTTGCCCTAGCCCTGATGTGGGTGGAGCTGGGACTGATAGGGGTCTTGAGTGGACGGCAGCAGGTAACAGCTAGTCTTCTCCTCATGGTAGGCCTTGCTGGGGTCTGATTTCTGGAGCATGGAGGCCCCCACCTCCTTCAGAGCCTCACGGGCTGATGGAGGGTGATGGTGACCCATGCAGGGCCGAGGTGGGTGGCGACATGGCCCCCAGCCCTGCCTATATCTCTGGTGCTTCTGTGAGGGGAAGAGCTAGGGCCTTGCTCAGGCCGCAGGCAGATGGCAGGCAGATGGCCTCCAAATGCATTTTCCCTCGATGAGCTTGGGGGAAGATGAGTTCCTAGGGGTGGGGGAGAGACTCCTTGGCTCAGAACTGACATAGCCCCGCCCCCAGCTTTCTGTCTGTACCTAGACCAGCTCAATTTATGTACCCAGGCCTCAGGACAGCCTGTGAGGGGCCCAAGTGCACCCCACAGGGCTCAAGCCAGCCTAGCTCCCCTTACAGAGACACTGGAGCTGATACCTGACTCTAGCCCAGCCTCCTGGCCACGCCCTCTGGGTAACAGCAGGGGACAGGCTACATCTAGGTTCAGGGATCTGTCCCTATGTACCCAGCAAACCCTCCAGTTCAGGGCTGTGTCCCCATATAACGACCTCCCCGTGGCTCTGTCCTCCCTATCCCACACAGTCCCCAAGCCCCCACCCCACAGGGCTTCCCCAGGCACCCCCTCACTGCCTCTTGCATTTCTGTTTTCCCCATTCCCTTTGGTCGGCCCCCGCCTTCACAGCCTCCCTCCCCTGCTTCTCCCTGGCCCTGGCTCCTGGGCCGTCTCCCTCTGTCCTCACCTCAAAATCCAGAATTCTAGGTCTGGTCTGCCAGCTCCCTCATTGGCTCCCATTTCAGGCTCAGTAGGAGTGGGGTGCAAGGAGGCTAGGGAGGCAACAGATGGCCCCACCCTTCCCCAGCTCCAGCCAGGCTCTGTCCAACCGCCCAACCACCGAGCCATCCTCTCCACCTGCTTCTGTGCTCTCAGCAGCTCCTCCCAGCTCTCCCACTGTGTCACCCCTTCCAGTTTACTCTCCTTCCAAACCAGAACTCATCGTGACTTGTCCCTGCGCAGAAACCTTCTAAAGCTCCCTGTTATCACCTGGACCAGTCAGACTCCCCAGTCCCTGAGCCCCGCCTGGTGCTCCACATGGCTGCTCTGCAAAGGGTCTCCTGATCCTGCTGCCCCACCCTCCAACTTGGAATGCCCTCACCTCCATCTTAAGGCTGTGTCTCCCGTCTCCATTAGACAGGGGTCCCTGGAGTATCTCTGGAGACAGAGGCTGTTACCTCCAGAAGACCCTAAATTCAGGGTCTAGATCTGCTTCATCAGACTAGAGGTCCAGGAACCCTGGGGCTGTGCACCTCCCTGCCAGTGAGACCAAAGGCTGGAGGATGGGGGCCCAGTATCCCCCATTAGTCTGGGCAGGGCTGTGTCCCCAGTCAGGCTGGGAATCCCTGAAGTCAAAGTGAGTCTCCCCCATCAGTCTAATGTTCCTGAAATCGAGGGCTGTGCCCTTCCATCAGATGAGGGACCCTAAGAGAGGGGCTAGGTCTCTCTCACAGCCTGGCAGCGCTTGGAGCAGAGCTTCGTGGCCCAGGAGACTGGATCTCCTAGAGCAAGAGGAAGGGATAAAACCAGCTCCGGATCAGAAAGGCGCCCCCTCTCCCCCTGCCCCCTGCCCCCTGCCTGGACGGCGACAGCCTCCCCAGTCCCTCCGCGCCGCGGCCTCACCTCCACCAGCTGCCCGGCAACCCCCGCGAGGCACAGCCCGAGCGCGGCGCCGCCCAGCGCCCAGAGGGGTCCCGCGCCCGGCCGCCCCCGCCATCTTCACCCCGCCTCGCCGCTTGCGGAGCCCACCGACCAATGGGCCGGCCGCCGGTCGCCGCTCTTGCCAACCGGCGCCCGGTAGCTGCGGGCTTTGGCCACGGATAGTCAGCGAGCATCATTTATTCATCCTGGGTGTCAGGTTCCCGCGCCGCCCGCCCCCGCCTTCGCTGCGGTGGAGAGCCCGCCTCCTCCCTCCCGGGAGATGGGCCGCAAGCTCCTCAGCGTTCCAGGAGCCCCCAGGGACACTGAGGTGGGGGGTGGGGAGGGAGAGAGGACAGGCCGAGGTCAGGTCCCTAATCAACAGGTCCCCCCTCCCTTCTGCAAACGGGCCTCAGTTTCTCCATCTGGGACAAGGGGAGGGGCTGGAATCTGCTGATCTAGGAGGCCCTTCCCATTCTGTCATGCTGGATTTGAAAAATACGTTGGATCTGAGTTTGGGGGGGCCAGAGCGGGCAGGTTGCCATGGTGACAGGCGCTCAGGGATGTCCTAGGCTTTCTGGCCTGGCTTCCTGCCTAGAGGCCGCTCTTGTCACCCTGGACACCAGAGCTGGAGAGCAGGGGATGGTATGGTCAGAGCTGCCAGCTGGCGGTGTTATGGAAGGTTCTGGAAGAAGCCAGCATCTTCTGCCCCATAGGACAGAAGTGGGCTGCCCCTGGAAGGTCTGGAGAACCATTTTCTGACCCTGGGTACCCTCAACCTCTGTCCCAGCCTGAATGCTGACTCTGACTTCAGTCTAAGCCAGGACCCCGACCTCATGCTGAAGTTGGCCCACACTGCACTCTGGCCCTGACCCCATGTTGAACCTGACAACCGGGGGGACAGAGGGAGGTTTTGAGGAGATGTAGAAATCTGGGGGAGAGGCTGAAGGCTTAGGAAGAGGAGTGGGGAGGCCTGGAGTCAGCAGACACTCCCCTCCCTCCCTCCCTTCCTTCCATTCTTATTTATCGCCTGCTGCTGAGTGTTAGGACAAGCAGTACAGGTGTTGAGCCCCTTGCAACCCTTATCGCCAGGGACACTGGTGGAGGCCTGCGCAGGCTAGGGATGGCCTGGTTCTCCCCAGCAAGGCCTGCCCTGAAAACCGGGTACCCTGTGGCTCCAGAGCCCTGTGAGGTTCTGGCCTGGACATGCCATGAATGGGCAAGGACCACAGTGGGCTGCAGCAGGGAGCAGAGGGCCACCTGCAGATACCTGCCAGTGTCAGGGCCTGGAGATGACAGCCAGGCAGGAAGACCAGAGCTCTGGAGAAGGAGGGCGGCCCAGGAGACCCATCGAGGAGACGCTCAACAGTGAGAAGCAAAGTCTGGAGACTGAGTGGGCTGGGCCACCCCCGTCCTCCCCCAGGCACGCCCTGGCCAGGCAAACAGGAACTATGCTAAATTCCAGATCACTTGCTGCAGCTCTCCAGTCTCCACTTCCTCAAGCTGCTGGTCACAGGCCAGGCTTGGGAAAGCCACACTGACCAGTCAGGGGGGGTCACCCTCGGGACATGGGGTCAGGAAGGCTGGACGGGGTGAGGACTAAGTGAGCCTGGCAGTACTGCACTGAGAGAAGCATTACTCCTCTGTTTCTGTTTCTTATCCATGGAATGGGGAGGGGGGAGACTCCCATGATTGAAGTGAGGATGATATGAATTAATGAATATGGGAATGCTGGCTCTCCTTAATAGGGCTGGCAGCCCTCTACTGCTTATAGGCTCCCATTCACAGCTCAGTCAGGGGAGAGCTGTTTCTGTTTTCTGCAAAGTTCATCCATCCATCAAGAAGTAGTGTTGGGAACAAGCCCAACCCTGGACGTGGGTGCCCCGTGTCCTGGTGGTGACGAGGGAGTGAGAAAAGAAATAAGACAAAGACAAGACTAGAAGTTCACAGTATGGGTCCAGGGGTCCGACACACACTCGCGTGGGGTGATCCGCATTGGCATTGAGCTCTGGGCTCCACACGATTTTTATTGGGTGCAATATCGTTAATCTTGCGGGCTGTGGGGAGGGGACCGAGAAGGAAGATGGCCAGGGGGAAGAGCATGTATCTGCAGCATTCAATAGCAAATGTGGTTCTTCTAAGAAATGCTAACTAAGGACACAGAGTTTTTACCACCCGTTGTCTATTAGGTGCATTTGCAAAGAGGCACAGGGATAGGCAAGGGACCTCACACTGTGTATCAAGGGGTTTCTATCTCCTGAGCATTGTGGACACAAAGGGATCAGAATTACTCCATGTTCTGAGAACATAGGCAGAGTCTGTGGCGTCGGGTTATCTCTTCCCTGCAAGAATTTCCTGTCCTGCAAGCTCCCACCTGCAAAGACCCTCTTGTGAGCAGAGGTCGAATTCCTTCTCAGAATTCTTGCACAGAGCAAGCCCTCTTACGAGACCCTCATGCAGACCCTATGTTGGGAAGAGACATGGGACCAAAGCAGCCTTTCCTGCCCTGCAACTACATCGCAGCCTTCCTCGGTTTAAAGCGCTCTCAGATGGTCTTTAAATAGGCCTCCTGTTACCGCTTGATACCTGCTTTTATTTTACTGCACCATAGTTTGGAGTTTTCTTAATTCAGTATTTGATCTGTGGCACAAATCTCAGTATATAAAAAGCAAAGCAAGCTTGTAATCATTTAACTGTAAGTAACACAGGTCTGCCCTGGCCATCTTTTCCTACAAGTAGGACAAGCCCAGTGAAGAAATCTGAAAGAAAATGCAATCATGCGTGTCCCTGGGTGTCCCCTGAGATGGCCACTGCCCTGCGTGGGTTCCACTTCTCTAGACTCTGCAACACAGCTGAGATCTCACTGTACACTATTTCTAGTATACTTTTGTACCCAGACATGTTTTTAAACCAACTCAAGTACTCTAGATCCTCCTTGACCCACCACAGCCAAATACTGTCACACAGGCTTCAAAGTCAAAATGACTGAACTTAAGTAGCAGGGTGTCCCAAAAGTCTTAGTGCAGTTTTAAGCTTTAATAACCTCAGAAGCATAAAGCTACAAATGTATAAGAAACACCATTTGAAAGTTTCAGTTTCCTTTTTTGCCCTCTGAAGATGGTAAAAGTTGACTGAAAGAAATTTGAGTTGGCTGAGTGTGGCTCACATCTATAATTCTAACACTGGGAAGCTGAGGTGGGAGGAATGCTTGAGACCAGGAGTTTGAGATCAGCCGGAGCAATACAATGGGACCCCTGTCTCTTGAAAGAAAGAAAGGAAGGAAGAAAAAGAAACTTAGGCCATTCAAAAGTCACAAAACTAAAGTAGCATAAAGAGAATTAAAACAAACTTCCAAAAAATTTTTTTGGTAAATTTGTAGCTTTATACATCCTAACTTCTGAAGTTATTAAAGTTTAAAACTGCACTAAGGCTTCTGGGACATGAGCACGCTGTGAAACCTCAGGTGGGCTACTTAACCTCTCTGAGCTTCAATCCCTCATCTGTAAAATAGATATAATTCAGGACCATGGGCCGGGTGCAGTGGCTGGTGCCTGTAATCCCAGCACTTTGGGAGGCCAAGGCAAGAAGATCATTTGAGCTCAGGAGTTTGAGACCAGCCTGGGCAACATATCGAGACCCCACCTCTATTTTTTTAAATTCAGTGTCATGCGCGAGCACATCACGAGCCTTTATTAAATGCTAGTCATTGTGATTACCGTCATTCTTGTTAAAGGCTATGTAATGTTACACTGTATAAAAACTCGAGACCTTGTTCGGCATTTCCATTGCTTCCAATTCTCCAGTATTAAACCACATTGAGGCGAAGATCCTGAAAGTTAAAGTAGTTTTGAAAACCCTCTCAAACTGTATCTTTTCCACGGGTCTTACACCAGCACAACAGCAATCATCAACACAGACGACTCCTGTGACCAAATATGTGGGCTTTCCCCTACACGCCAAGCAGCAGACACCAGCTGAGTGCCTTCCAATTCAATTCAGATAAGCTCTACCTGGAGATACTGCAGATCCCACAGATTGAAGACTCAGTTCCCGAGACTGCCCGCCCAGCCCCAAGACAGCAGTCGCCAGTCTGGCCTCTGGAACTCCGACCAGTCGGCTTCAGATTGGATCCCTACAATGTCCTCTTTGGGTTTAATTTGCTGGAGTGGTCACAGGACTCCGGGAAGCATTGACTTACTTTCACTGGTTTATTGTAAAGGGTATTATGAAGGATACAGGGGAAGAGTTGCATAGGGCAAGGTGTGGAGGGAGGGGTGTGGGGACTTCTTGTGCCCTCCCGGACGGCCACCCTCCAGGAGCCTCCACATGTTTGAGCTCTTCAGAAGCCCTCTGAACCCCATCCTCTTGGGCTTTATGGAGGCTTCATGACACCTGCATTCCTTTCTCCCAGAGTATAGGGCAGGACCATCTCTGGGGAGGGTCTTAAGATCCTCAATCAGAAAGGTGTGGGGAAGATTGAGCGTCCTGGCTTGGGGCAGGAGAAAGCAGGGCACAAGGTCAGAGATTCCGTTTCCTGGGGCCTGCCCTGAGGCCCAACACATTATAGCCAAAGACCGGAACAAGGGCAATGGAGCGATGAGCCAGGAGCCGAGGACGAAAATCAATACTTAGCACCACATAGGTTTCCCCCACCCCCCATCTCCGAGGGACTTTACAGCTCCTGAGGGCTTTTCAGAGGGGGTTATGCCCTGCCTAAGGTCACACAGGAACTGTGGCCTCCAACTCAGCCTTCTGCCTCTAACCCAGGGCACTGCCCAGTGTCCAGGCTGTTTCTGCTTCTAGGAGGGCCCCCACATCCCCCTGCACCCCAACCCCAGTTGGGGGCCATCGTGTCTGGGGTTGGGGAGCTCTGGACTCCAGGTCCCCCAGCCTTGTTTCCTGGAAGACCGTGTCCCCCTCCATACATGGTGCTGTGAATGCTGTCCTGCAGAACCCTGCTTCTCCCTCCTGTACTATTTTTAGCTCCTGTGAGTTTCCTATAGGGACCCAGTCCAGCCTCTACGGCTTGTGGATTGGAAGCTGTGAGCAAGGCAGGGGGTACTGGCCAGGGCACCCTGTGGAAAGTTCTCTCCTACAAGCCTGAAACCCCAGGGCTTAAGGGTTAGCTCTGGGGAAGCTGGGGGGTAGGAAATGAGGCCCCCCAATCACAAAGCTAGGCTAGGATCCAGGGATTGAGCCTGGGGTAGGGGTGGGAGCTGAGCAGCCTAGGCCTATGACGCAGCAGCTGGGGCCTGCTGGGAGTTGGCTGTCCCTGACCTTGTTGGCCCCAGGCTCAGCCCGGAATAGCTGTGGGGCTGGGCCAGGCCTGTGTCGGACCTGTGTGCGCTTGAGCATGTGCCTGTGTACTAAGGCACTGGTGCACACGGGAGCGCGTGTGGATTCTGCATGCAGCTCTGTGTGTGGCTGAGTGTGTCTCAATGTCGCCAGATCACAGGTGCCATTCACCAATGTGTGTGTTCCCTGGAGCAGTGTGCCAGTCTGTGTCCCTGTGGTTGGGCACATGTGTACCCAGGACTGCCACTAGAGTTGTGCAACTTGGAGGCCTTACCAGTGGGTTCAGGGGTAAGACGGGTCCATGTGGCATAGGGACCCACTTGTTCCCCGACTGTAGAATTGTATCTTTGGGCAGCGGATGTGGGAGTGCTGCAGGTGGGGTGTATACACATCTGTGGTAGGGTTGGCCAGGGGCCCTTGGCTATGTTGCAGGGGACTGAGGCAGGTGGACTCAGCAGAGGCTGTCCTTTGGGCACTACTGGAGGTCTTATCTGGCCCCAAGCCAAGAATGAGCTGGAAGAGAGGCTGGGCAGGTCCTGCCCCATTTAGCAGATAGGAAAACTGGGCTTGCAATGCCTATGAGGTCACCCCAGGGAATGGGGAAGAACTGGCTTGCAGCCCAGAGCTCAGTCAGCCTTCCCATTTCCCTAGATGTGGCTGAACAGGAAGTCTGGGCTCTAGGGAGGAAGCCGTGGGAGCCCTTCCCTTCCTGCTGGAGCCCAGGCAGCACTGCCTTCCCTCAGCCACACGTGCAGATGATGAAACTGAGGCCCAGAGACACCTAGCACAAGATCGGATCTGCCCTGCTCAGGGCCCTGCCCCACCTGCCCCTGTTTGTCACAAGTGGTGAGGCCACATTCTCCTCCTGAGGCCATGACTGCTCTCTAGCCCTTGCCTCCCTCCCAAACCCCAGGGATGTCTGGTGGCCCACACCCATGTTCTAGGGGACCCATAGATCTGCTAAACCATGCTCATCCCTGAAGGAGCCCCTTGAACCCACCATGCCTCTCCTCTCAGAGTCCCACATAACCCCGGGAAGGAGGTGCAGGTAAGACTATTTCACCAGCAGGGACACTAAGGCACAGAGCAATCACACAGCAAGAGGACGCAGCATAAGGCTGCATACCAGTCTCTTTCCAGAATGTTCTTGCTCCTCCCGTTGCCCCTCAGGCACACAGGATCCCCCACAGGGAAGACCTTGGAGGCCTGTTTAGAACCTGAAGTCTCAGTTCATTCCACCTGCTGGGGCGGTGGCTCTGCCAGGCTGTGCTGTAGACTCAGGGAGACCATGTGCCCCGGCAGACAGTCCCATAGGCTATCAGGGCTGTGAAGGGGGGTGGGGCCAAGGTCTGGAGCCTGGTGGTGAAGGACATGGAAAGGGGAGGCTTTCCCAGAGGGCCAGAGGGACACCTCAATGAAGACCTCCTCTGAGGCAGCCCCCACCCACCAACACAGCAACACCTCTGGCAGGCAGGGGCCAGAGGAGCAGGGCCTTTGGGAATGGAGCCCCTCGGCAGCAGGGAGTGCAAGAAAGCAAGGCTGGAAAATGGGAGGCCAGAGCTAGGGCAGGGCCTTGGCAGTGTGGGAAGGGATGGAGAAGTGCGGAGGGGTGGCTCTGCAGGATCAGGACCCAGGAGGAGAGCAATGTGGGGCAAGAGGGTGAGGTCACTGGGCCTGGAGTCACTCAGGCAAGGGTCCCGGGCTGAAACCCTCCAAGCCTAAGGGTGACGTGCAGCTTGGCAGATGGTAAGCTCCCACCCTGGCGACAACCCAAGGGAGACAGGGGGATGAGCTTGGCAGGCTGCAGGCCCCCATTTACCTCCACTGGAGGTCCCCTCAGCCCAGCAGGATGGGGATGCCTCCCACCTCCTCAGGACTGAGTAGGGGGCTGGCGGGTCACCCTTTCTGCTCTTCGCAGCTGCCTTGGACCCTGAACCTCCTCCTCACTGGAATCTGGGTGACATTGAGAGCAGTGGGTGACTAGCCTGGTGGCCTGAGGGGGATCAGGTGGCTGACGGGGGGCTTCTTTGTTACAGATTTGAACTAAGTTTCCTCCTGCTCCCCTGGGTCTGTCCTAGACCAGTCTTCAGCCACCCTTTTCAAGGTCTCAGGCCTTGGCACAAAGCACACCCGGCCAGCTTCATGCTCTACTGGGCCATGTTGAGACTCAGGAATGGTGAAGGGGGAAGGAAACTTCCCCAAGGTCACACCGGAGGGGCAGCCGGCCATGGACACCCAGCCCAGGGGGCCTCAGGGCACCTCAGTATACCCCTCTATCGGCTCCAAGTTCCACGAACCCACACAGCCTCCCTGTGTGCCAGCTTCTGTGACTCTAGGGCAGACTGGGGAGGTCACGGGGCTGCACCCCAGGCTCGCAGAGCAGTGGGGGACTCCCCCCTCTGCACTGAGGGAGACTGAGGGATGAGATGTGACAGTTCAGCGCCCCCTCCCTTGGGGGAGCAGGGGGGTGAGGGGGGCACGCAAGGCAGCCTCGGGTGCCAGGTCCCAGGGGCCTCCGTATCCCGGGGAACATCAGAGGGAGACCTCAGGAGAGGCGTGGGGCGGCGGGGACGGATCAATGCGCGCGCCACCTCCTCCGTGGCCCGCCCGCCAGTGGCCACCCCGTAACTCCAGAGCAACGCCCGAAGGCGGGGCGGGGCGGGGGGAGGGGCTGAGGGGGCGGGGCTGGCAGGGGCAGGAGCGGGGGGTGCAAGCGAGGAGCCGCGCGGGCACTCCCGGCGCGGGGCAACCACAGCGCTCAGGTAAGGGGCGCGACGGAGGGCGCGCGTCTGCGGGCGGGTCTCTGCGCTCCACGCTCCCGCCTCCGCACGCCCTCGGCAGCCGCAGTCCCCGCTCCGCTCCTCGGTCCCGGCGGCAGTCACCCCCGGCCGTCTGAGTCCCTCGTAAGACCCCCCCCTCGGCTCCCGCGGGGCTCACAGCGTCGTCCTCCCCGCCTGGCTGCCCGCCGGCTCGAGTTCGGGGCAGCGCCCGGAGCCCGACCTGAGCCGTGGTGCCAGGGCCGCGGGGCCCCAGCCAGCAGGAGAGACTGCCAGGAGGAGGTGACGCCGGCTGGTTAGGGCGGAAGGGCAGGACACGGGAGTCCAGAAGGTGACCTTTCGCATGGGAGCCGCATGGCAAATGCCTGGCGGCCGGAACAGGAGCTCGGGTCTGGGAAACTCCAGCGACTGAGTGTGTGCCTGGGCAGGGAGAGGAAGGGAAGCTGCGACATACGGGACAGCAGGGAGGGGTGCTCATTTCTAGGGCAAGAGGCTTGGAGCCACGGAGGGGAGGGACCAAGGAAGGGTGGTGCGGGGAGAGGCAAGCATGAGACTGAGGGATCAGGTGTGACAGTTCAGCGCCCCCTCCCTAGGGCAGTGCGTCTCTCTACTGTCCCCCACTGGGCACCAGCCAACGGAGGGGCTTCCAGGGCAGCCCAGGAAAAAGCCTCCACAGCAAGCAGAACTTCCCCTGCCTCTGCAGACCAGGAAATACCAGAGTGAGTGTCATGACGAGGTGTGTCAGGGGCCTGAGGAGCCAGGCCTGGGAAAGGATAGGCTAAGTCTCAGTGACCCTGCCTGGGAGGGACCTAGTGTGGACAGAGGCCAGGAATGCAGAGGACAGACCAGGTCTGGCTACTGGTTAGAGCGCCACAGGGGCAGCCGCTGACGCACCTGGGCACACTGTGACTGGCCAGTTCTGTCCTCACCCGGCCCCACCCCGTGTGAGCATCAGGATGGTCTGAGGACAGCCCTGCCATGATCTTGCTGTGTGCCTCAGGTGAGTTGCCCAACCTCTCTGAGTCACTTAGCTCAGGAGAACCTGCTGAGCTGGAGCCAGAGGTCTGGGTCTGAACACTGCACAAGTTCTACAGATAGTGTCTCTGGGCCCTCCCATTGTTCCCGGGCCTCAATTTCCCCATCTGTACATTGGACACAGCCTGCCACTAAGGAACCTTTGAACTGGAGGGAGGGAGAGGGTGAGGAAGCCATGCCCTTGACTGGAGGGGGAAGGTTAGGGGTGGGACAGGGGTTGGGGAGGGGCCTCTCCTGCAGGGCCCTCATGTTAAGGTTCAGCTCCTCTTCCTCCTGCTCTGCAAACGTGCGCACTCATGCACACTCATGCACACTCACACATACTCATGCACATTCATGCCGCCTCACCCCTGTACTTACGCTCTCCTCATTGCTTCGAGGATGAAGCCTCGAACTCCCTGGCCTGGGAGCTGGGCCCCTCAGGGCCACCCAACCCGAATCCCAGCTTCGACCGCAGCCTTACCCCAATCCACTGCCTCCCAGCCATGCTTAACTTCTGCCCGTTCCTCTGGGCGGTGGGACTCAGTTTCCCAGGGTTAGAGATCCCTTTGGGGCCACAGATGTGGAAGATCCCCCAGATTAACAGTTGCCAACTTGAGTCTGGACCCCAATGGTCATAGACTGTTTTGTGGGGTGGGGAGTCTAAGGACCAGATCCCTACACCCAGAGAAGCCCCATGCCACCTGTTTGTCCTTTTGAGGGGAGACTTAATTTGTTTGAAAAGCTGTGATCTGCTTTGGCTGCATGCAGTGGCTCATGCCTGTAATCCCAGCACTTTGGGAGGCCAAGATGGGAGGATCACTTAAGGCCAGGAGTTCGAGACCAGCCTGGTCAACATAGTGAGACCCCATCTCTAATTTAAAAAAAAGAAAAAGAAAAAAAATGCTGTGATCTGGTTGAACCCCCATTTTGTAGAGGGATTGCTGAGGTACAGAGAGGAGTAGGGCTGTGGATAAGCTGAGGCCTGGCCAGGGCTGAGCAGCCAGGTGAGGGGTGCTGAGACTGGGCAGTGGGGACGAGGGACAGGAAACCTGAGGAGGAGAGGCGTCTCCAGGCCCAGAGAGCTCCTTGCCAAGGTATGGTGTCAGCTGGGGTTAGGGGTGCTGGCCCCCAGAAGAGTGTAGGGATGGTGGTGTTCAAGTCTTCCTAGCGACGAGTTATTCACTGCGGTACCTTTTCAACTTGCACTGAACTGGTTCCCAGGCTGCATCTCCCATCCTGGCCTTACCCTTTCTCCCACCTCCCCAACCAGCCTTGAATATCCTCACCTCTTAGCTTAGACTCCAGCTGATGGCCAGCTGAGAGTGGAAAGGTCATCCCCAAAGGGCCTTTCCATTCTAGCAGTTTCGGGAGACATGGGTGCGAGTTAGGTGGCCCTGGCTGGACTCCTATTCCCTTGGCTGGGCTCTCCTGGTCTGTCTGAGCTGACCTGGAGTCCCCTGTGTCCTGGGGGCCTGGGACTGCCCAGGGGCCCACAGAGGGAGAAGATGGCTGCAGCTGGGCGTCAGGCGGCTTCCGCTTCCCCTGCCTCACCCTGCAGCCTCACCCTCCCGAAGCAGCAGTAGCAGGAAAGGTGGGGCAGGAATGCCTGGCCTGGGCCCTTGGCCAGAGCTCTGAAGGGCCCGCCCCACTCCATTCCAGAGCCAATTCCCTGGGAGTTGTAGGCTCTGCCAGCGGCCTGGGATGCCCCCTGGCACCCTCGGGGCAGGGTGGGGGAGAGGAGGGCTGAGACCCCTTCCCATTCACCCTTTTGGGTCTGTCTATGTCACCTGCTTATCATTGGCTGCCCTGATTATGGCCCCTGCCCCACCCAGGCTGGCTAACTCCAAAGCCTCAGAGTGTCAGAGACAAGGAGAGAGACAGTCTGTGAGTCTTGGGCTAAAAGACCCTCTAACTCTCTGCCCCAGATATCTGATCAGGCCATTTGGGCAGATGAACTTTGCCAAGTGAGGGTACCAGGGTCTGGTGGCAGAGGGCTTTGTTGAAGTAGAGGCTGTAGCCTGGCTGTGGGGGTGGGTCTGAGCCCAGGACTCTCATCACCCCTCCCTCCAGGCAGGGCACTGCATTCCTGGGTGATTCCTGCCTGATTGGAACGTCCCTCACTCCAGGACAGGAAATCTCAAGGCTCAAGCCCACCTGCCCACCCCAAGGGCCTCCACCCATCCAGCAGGCCCCACTTCAGGGTGGATGGTTGTGATCAGCTATCCCTCCATCCGGTTGGGGGACCATGCTCCCATCCACATCGAACTCTCTCTCACTGCCCGGCACCATCTCTTCTGCAGCTGTCATACATTTGTCTCCCCAAATCTGACTTTGGATCCCATCGTTACCTTGCTCTGAAGTCCTCCGTGGCTGTCCATGGCCGGCTGAGGCACAGAGAAGCTGTGGCCCTTCAGGGTGCTGCTGGGTGGGCTGCCCTCAGAGTCTGGGCCCTCACACCCAGGAGCCTTTACTCTCACAGTTCTCTCCCTTGCATGCTGCGTCCTCTCTTCCTCTTCACTTCTTGCCCATCCTTTGTGCCTCCAGCAGGAGGCCTCCAGACTCCCCCATGCCCTCAAACCTCTCCTTGCTTACACAGCCCTGTGGGTGACAGGGAGTCCCAAGCCATGGCCTTGAGGACAAGAGGGCTGGGCTCCTCTGACGGCATGTCCCTGTTTACAGAGACAGCAGAGTCCCTGAAGGGAGACTTGATGGAAAGGGGGCTAAGACCAGGGCACCACTAATACTACCCTGGGTACTTGGGATCCATGGTGGATATTTGAGCAGAGGAATGAGCAGACCAAACTGGGCTTAAAGAATATCTACCCTTTGGGGGAAGAAAGGGTTGCTTCCCTTGGCAGCTCTGAGCCCTCTCTCTCCTTCAAAGACCCTTCAGCTGGGCCCAGGCAGGGAACAGGGCAGGGGTCAGTGCCAGTCCAGGAACTCCCCTTTGAGGCAATCTGGGCTCACTGCTCAGTTCTGATGTGGCTGGTCACGGACCTTGCTTTTGGGCACTGAGCCTGAGAGGATGGTCACTGGCCTTTCCCCCGCCCATGCTATTGAGTTATTTAACCTGTGCCCTGTCTAGGAGGCCGAGTCCGGCACCCTGACCATGTGCAGTCCTGAGGAGGCAGCCCTGCTGCGGCTGGAGGAGGTCTTCTCAGCCACCCTCGCCCATGTCAATAACCTTGTCCTCAAGCCCCTGCTTCTAGCTGGTGAGTCTAGGCTCTCTAGTTGGGAGGGAGGGCACTTAGGAATGATCCCAGGGACAGGAGTCCTACCTTGTTGGACTCGCTGAGCCACAGCTTTCTCAACCTCAAATAGGAGTGGTGACACTTGGTATCAGCATCTTCTGATGGAGGTGGTGTGATCTTGGCTCACTGCAACCTCTGTCTCTCAGGTTCAAGTGATTCCTGTGCCTCAGCCTTCCAAGTAGCTGGGATTACAGGCACCTGCCACCTTGCTCTGCTAATTTTCATATATTTAGTAGACACTGGGTTTTACCATGTTGGTCATGCTGGTCTCGAACTCCCGACTCCAAGAGATCCACCCACTTCAGCCTCTCAAAGTGCTGGGATTATAGGCATGAGCCACCATGCCCGGCCCGACTACTCCCTTCTGAAAGGAACCCCGAGGGGCCAGGCCATGAACCTACCTATAGCCCAGACCAGGCTGTGCACAGAGATGGAATTCCTCCTCTCCCAGGGTGAAAGACTGGAGACTGCCCTCTGCTTGAATTTTCATCTTGCTCCCACCTAGGGCACCTGGTGGTGCCAGGAAAAGCCCTGACTGGAACACAGGATGTGTAGGTTTCACTTCCAGCTTAAGTCTCACTTGTGAGACCTCGGACAGGTGCCTCTGTGCATCTGCGAAATGGCAGAGGACTGTGTGACCCTGTGGACTCCACATTCTGGATCTGAGGAGTCTAGGACGAGGAAGCCCAGAGCCAGGGGGGAGTTTGTATATGCACTGGGTTCCCTAAGGTTCTCAGGGTTACCCCTGTTAAGTGAGGAGGTGGATGTGTACCTCTATTTCCTCCTCGAGGATGGTGCCCACTGCTGCAGCCTGTCCTCCCCCTGCTCAGCTCTAGGGGCACCGATCTGTCCTGTGGATCCCAGGGATGCAGGACTCTGCCACAGATCCGGGGCTGGCCGGTGCTAGTGGCCCTCATGTGAACACCCAGGGCCTCTGCATGTTCCCTGGGAGATGGTGCCTACGTCCCCCACTCACAGTGTGGCTGTACTCCCTCCCCAGCCCCAGAGCCCTCGGATCCCTGGGGCAGAGAGTGCCTGCAGCTCCTACAACAGCTGCACAAGAGCTCCCAGCAGCTCTGGGAAGTGACGGAGGGAAAGTCTGCACTCACTGCAGGAGAGGCTGCGTCACCCGGACTCCACCGGTCTGGAGTCCCTGCTGCTGCTGCGAGATGCTGACCGTGTCCTGCAGGCCCACGTGGAGTAAGACCACTGGAGCGGGGGCTGGGGCTCAGCCCTGGGGTCAGAGTGCCACCTGGCATTTAGGTTCAGCTGGGGTTGGGGTTCACAGAGGTCAGGGTTCAGGCAAGGGTTTGGGCTCAGTCCACGGTTGGTGCTCACCTGGGGTCAGCCTCACCTGGGCTTGGGTGTTTGTCTGACAGCAGGCTCGGACTCTCCAGACTGAGCCCTGTGGCCTCCCAGGGAAGAGAGACTGTATGTTAGAATTGTCTTGTTGGCTCAGGAGTTGAGGTCTCCAATGCCCAGAGCCAGGCCACTGTCTGGACCCTCAGGGCTGCAGCTGCTTAGTGGGTGGGATCTGGGGACCCCAAGGACCAGCAGCTTAGGTCTGGGGCTGGGGACTGGGTTTGCAGTGTGTCCTCTGTGCTGCCTGCAGGTATATCAAGTCTTACACAAGCTGCATGGTGGTGCAGGCCTTCCAGAAGGCAGCAAGGAGGAGAAGGTGAGCACAGGGCTGGTGCAGGCCCCTGAGGGGGTAGGAGTGCCTGAGTGAGGGTGGGGTGGGAAGCCCATCCCCAGAGCAGTGGGTGTCTCAGCCCACGACATCCTGGAGGACTCCTGGCTCTGCAAGACTGCACTGATCCACACTGGAAGAGAAGGAAGGAAGGCCCAGTGAGGCCAAGAACAGAATCCAGGCCCCTTTTAGCTGGGCTGGCCTTGGGTCAGGGAAGGAGGGGCACCTTCAGGGTGGATGGCTGTGATGAGTGATCCCTTCACACTCTGAGATACTGCTCCTAAACCTGTGAGGGTAACTCAGGCACTGCGTTGATCTGATAGGGTTGAGGTTTTGGGCCTGGGGCTGGCCCTGGGATCTGGGGGGATTAGCCAGGGCAGGGAGGCCGCGGTGTGGGTGCAGGAATGGATGAGGGGGTGAAGGTGGTGTGTGGCCCTCTCTACGCGCAGCGAGTATTGGCGGGGCCAACGGAAGGTGCTGCGCCAGCTGCTGTCAGGCGTGAGCTCAGAGGGCTCGGTGGGTGCATCGCTGGGCCAGGCCCTCCACCAGCTGCTCGCCCATCACGTGCAACAGTACGTGCTCCTCCTGCTGAGCCTCGGGGGACACCATTGGGGAGGTGGGTACAAGGGGCAGCAGCTGTGGGGAAGCGAGGGAAGGGAGGGGACAGGGCCCAGACTCTGAGGTCAGGAACCCGAGTACAAGAAAGACCAGGGGTCGGGGATTGAGGGAGTCATAGCCCTGTCCTGGGGTTGCCAGGGGACATGGCGGACACAGTCCAGCCCTGAGGAGGTGTTCCTAAGACATGGTTCGGCCCTAGGGAATCTTAGTGGGTGACAGCACTGCCCTTCCCTTAGGTGTCTGAGGCATGTGGCCCGCCCTGGTAGAGCCAGCAGAGACCCAGAGAGCAGAGGTAGAATCATGTCCTGGGAGTGAGGACACGTGGCCCCAGGCTGAGCTGGGGGAGGCATCTTCATATCTACCCGCTGCCCCACCAGCAGAAGAGGAGCCGTTGGGGAGAAAGGGCATAGTTTGGCCTAGATTCAGGCCTCCTGACCAGCCGGGGCCAGGACTGTGCTAGGGAGCCACCACCAGGCAGGGGAAGATTCCAACAAGCTCCCCCGCTCACTGGCTGCCCTGTCCCCCTTCAGGTCACCCAACCCGGGAGCTGGTGGTGAACACGGTCATCCTCTTTGGGAACCTGCAGTCCTTCATGAAGCAGGCATTGGACCAGGCTGCGGCCACACAGGCTCTCTGGCACACCCTGAGAGGCCGGCTGAGGGTGAGCTGGGGGCCTGAGGGGCAGTTAGGGAGGGGGTTCCACGTTGAGCATGGAGCTGTTGGGGGGCTTGAGCTGCTGGCTGTATTCTCCGGGCCTCAGTTTTCCCATATGGAAGGGGAAGTGGTGGCTCAACTAGGTGGCTGTCAGGTCCCTGTCCAGCCGTTCTTATCCGTCTGCTGATCATGTCCTGGGCCAGGCCCTGACCTGGCCTAGAGAAGAGGTAATCAGCAGAACCCGCCCCGTCTCCTGAGGATGTCACTGATCACACCCTCCGTCACTGCCTACGTGGACTGTCCCTGCAGGGAGGAGAGTCCCGTGTGCCCTGAGGGCGTGACTGGCTTGGACCTGGTGTGAATTAGGAGTGTAGAGGAATGAGGAACTGAGGACTGCAGAAGGGAGGTGTAGTTGCTGAATCCCAGGAGAGGACTGACAGGGCATGGCTGGTCCGAGGCACGGGTGTGGGAGAGGACACTGAAGCTTCAAGAGAGAGACTTGCCGCCCTGATGGGAGAGGCCAGAGATAAATCACCTGTGCATTTCTGTCCATGACTGACCCGGGTGCACAACTGGTCCACTGGAGGAGGCCCCTGGGAGGTATCTGGGGTAAAGAGGGGAGGTGGCAGAGTGGCTGGCGGCTTGCAGGACAGAGGTGCCTAAGCCTTGTACTGTCCTCTTGCCCCACCAGAATGTCCTCTGCACCCCTGCTCACAGACTCCTGCAGGACAGCCAGGACGTGCCCGTGACAGTTTCACCCCTGCGAGCTGAGCGCGTGCTGCTCTTCGATGATGTCCTTGTCTTGCTGCAGGTTGGGGTGGGGCTGACCCGAGGTCTGGGGCCACAGTAGGGTTCTGGGGTCTGGTTGGAAAAGGCAGGAAAGGGACACACTGCTGGGGCTGAGCACGTGGGCTTGGAGGGGATGGTCACGGACAGAAAGGCAGAGTGCTGGGGGAGGGGCGGTCAGCTGGAGCTGTCCCCAGGGGAGCATGGGCTGAGGGGAAAGGCTGTCCAAGGTTTTCCCCCGCTTCAGCCCCTCCCAGCTGGTGCCCTTGTTAAATGTCTTCACCTTCGTTTTCCCATCTGGAAAGTGGGGGTCATTATGAGTAAGTTTGTTCTATAGCAGACACCTGACAACTCTTAGTTCCCTTTGTACTCAAATGAGAGAGGAACCCCAGACAGGAAGTCATGAGTGACTGAGGGGGTGACTGAGGAGGGCTGGATGAGAAGGCCTCTAGAGAAAAGTACCCCACACGAGGAGTGCCTGGGCTCTCAGCATTGTGGAAGTCGGAGGGAGCCAGGTCTGGGGTTGGGAATTGTTGCACGGCCAGTCACCAACTGTGGTTTGTCCCCCCTGGAATCATGTTGGCCTGGTGAGGTCCACAGCACTGTCTTCTCTGCCCCTTAGAAGGTTGTCCTGGAACTCCCTTGCAGACAGGGTGGATGGGGCCCGAGGTATGCTGCTGTACACCAGTGTCCCCTGAAGCCTGATTTTGGGGTCGGTTCTGATTTAGTTTGAGTTCCTCTCTACTCCCGACCTCACCCTCTGCTCCGGGGACACTGATGAGCCACTGTCCCTTCCCTGTGCTAACCCTTTCCTGCCGCTGGACTTTTGCATGTGCTATCGTGTCTGCTGGGCTGTCTCTCATCCATGGCCTATGGTTGGCAAGCTCCTTCTCACCCCTCAGGCCTGGGCCTCCCACCTCCGCCTCCTGGTGATGGGCCTGCCTGGGCTGGGCAGGAAGTTGCTACACAAAATCTTCCAGAGAAAGGGGCTTTCTTTTTGGCCCTCAGAGCAGGAAGGCATTCCAGGTAGAAGGAACAGCATGAGCAAAGGTTCACAGTGAGCAGAGGTTGGGGCAAGCTCAGGAAGGTGCGATTGTGGAGCAGGTGAGAGCTAGGGACACAGGAGCCCGGAGTGGTCTGTGAAGTTGTGAATGTTAGGCTCAGCAGTGTCTCAACCCCCAGTCAGCAGGAGACACAGGGGTTTCCAGCAGAGGCTGACTGCGTCCCAGCTTCATTTCCAGACCACTCTCGTGGCCACAGGGCACTGGAGGCTGGTCGAGTTCCTGGCCAAGCCCAGGGCTGGAAAGGACACGGAGGGAGCTGCCCTGAGGCGGGGGCAGGCCAGAGGGGAGAGGGGCTCAGTGCTGGATGAGCTGGGCAGAGTAGCCTTGGTGGCCACACGGGCTTGAGCTTGGGGCAAGCCTGGGCAAGAGGGTGGGTGAGCACCTGGCCTGGGCTCTGATGATGCCTGTGTCCATCCTCTTCCAGGGCCACAACGTCCACACCTTTGATCTGAGGCTGGTGTGGGTGGATCCTGGGGCAGGACGGGTGAGCGACGCCCTCAGCTACGCCCCAGGCCTTCTTCCCCTTTACCCCATGATACGTGCCCACACCCCGGGGCTCTGGCTTGGGCCCCTCCACCCTCCTGGACAGAGCTGGGGCCTACTTGTCGCCTCCCTCTGTCTAGGTGCACGTTTCACCTCCTCACACCGGAAGAAGAGTTCTCCTTCTGTGCCAAGGACTCCCAGGGCCAGGTGCGTGTGGTGAGCTGCGAATTGCAGGAGTAGGGTCCCAGGACCGGGTAGGAAGAGGGCAGGAGTATGCAACCCTGCAGGGCCCCACAGGAGCGGCGGCAAGTGGCTGGCAGGCCTCTGGGTCCGGGTCAGAGTAAATCCAGGTCAGGTATTAGAATGCCAAAAAGAACAGGGTACTTCTCTTTGCAAAGACAGAATTGGGTCCTGTGTTGATCCCTGCCCTGGGGTCTTGTTTGACCAACTCTGGGCAGGCCCTGAAACTGTGGAGGAGGATCTCAGGTTGGGTGGAGGGCCCCAGAGAGCAGCAAGGAGCAGTTGAAGGGTCCCCCAGGTGACAGAACGGACTAGGGGGTGGCGGGTGGAGGGGTGGGATCTAGAGCTGTGCCAGAAGACTTCTTGGAGAGAAAGCCTACAGCAGCAGTGACCCACTTCCCCGGGATCCCCCTCCTACCAGGCAGTCTGGCAGTGGAAGGTGACCCAGGCTGTTCGCCAGGCCCTGCGAGGGGAAGAAGGACTTCCCCGTGCTGGGGGCTGGCCTGGAGCCCCCCGAGCCTCCCCGCCCGCCGCTGCGCAGCATATACCTTCCGCGCGGAGGGCCGGCTTTGCCAGGCCACCTACGAGGGCGAGTGGTGCAGGGGCCGGCCCCATGGCAAGTGAGTGGCGGGAGCTCTGGGTGGCAAGGTGGGGCTCCTCAGGGGCCTGGGGGCAGAGAGCCGCACACAAACCTAATTGTCTCAGCGCGTGCAGCGGAAGTGGTTACTCCCTGTGGACAGTCAATTCTCAGAGTCCCTCTTAAGTCCTCTTGGACTGGGCCTGGCCCAGAGGTGGTCTGTGCCAAATAAAGTCTTGATGGTGACACTAGAGAACGAGGGGCAGCCACCAGGTGCTGGCCTTAGAGCCTGCAGGTGCCATTCCACTCTTAGGAGGTTGGGAGGATAATTCTTTTATCTGTAGGCATTGTCTGCTGGTGGTGAGATGGTTTGCACGCATTCTGTCTCCATCGGTCCTCATAAAGGCCCTCTGTAAGTGCTTTTATCCATTTCGTAGGTACAGGAACTGAGGCCTAGTGATGGGCATGGCCTGCCCAAGGTCTCAGGGCAAGTGATAGGGTGAGCTGGCCTCAATCACAGGCCTGTGTGACCCCACAGACAGGCAAGTCTTTACAGACCATGTGGCCCCACCCCATAGCACAGCTGGGAAAACAGACCCGGAGAGCAGAAGGGACTCACAAGCACCTCCGCTAGTTTCTAATACGCTTCCAGAAAGGGATCGAGGAGACTTATGAACAAAAGGACAGAAAAAACACAGAAGTGGAGAGGAGAGTGGTAGAAACCCCACTGACTAGCATTAAACTTGAGCTTGATGCTCAGCTCTGAGCTTCCCGTTGGTCAAGGGAAAAAGAGAACCTAGATGTCTCCAGGGCTTTCCTTATGGGAGGTGGTGAGTGTGCCCCATGAGGCTGCTGGTACAGTTGGGCCAGGAGTAGAAAAGGGCTAAAGGGGCTTTCTGAGGGGGGTGTTTGGAGCTCAGACAAGAGGGCCGGGTGGGTGCAGAGTACAGTTCAAGGGAAGAGGAAGGAAGGGCATCTGAGAAAGTCTGCGGCTGAGGTTGCCTAGGGATGGGAGGGCCTGAGGCCTGTGAACCTCCACTGTGTTCCAGGGGAACCCTGAAATGGCCAGATGGGCGGAATCACGCGGGAATTTCTACCAGGGCCTGGAGCACGGGTGAGGCTGGCTGGTGGGAGGGGGAGTGCTTTCCTCCCCCTGCTGTGGTCACCAGCGGGCCCCTTCCTGAATTCCCAAACCTCAAGCAGGAAACTTAGAGACAATCTGGTCCAGTCCCCTCACTGCACAAAAGGGGAACCAAGGCCCTGAATAGGGGGACCTGTCTCAGCTCGAGGTCACGGAGGGAGTGGTACAGGCCAAAAGGTGCTTCAGGGTGCATGGGGACAGCCTGGAGGGGAGGGGGTCCTGAAAGGGGCCCTTTGATGAATAGGAAGGCTGAGGGCCTCTGAGATTCTCCCTGTTGTCCGGAAGGTTCCTTGGGGGCAGGGGATACTGCTGGGTGGCCTGGAGCCGGTGTGACTGGCGTCTCAGGTCAGGGCTGATCCCCACCCCCCACAACCACGCTGTCAGCTTCGGCATCCGCCTGCTGCCCCAGGCCTCGGAGGACAGGTTCGACTGTTACAAGTGCCACTGGCGAGAAGGCATTATGTGTGGCTACGGCATCTGTGAGTAAGTGGCCCTGGCTGAGGGGTTCATGGGATGAGCCTATCCTCTGGGCTGAGCTCCATGAGGCAGGGCTGGCTGTTTATGACCCTCCCCCAGGTACAGCACCGATGAGGTGTACAAGGGCTACTTCCAGGAGGGCCTGCGGCACGGCTTTGGGGTCCTTGAGAGTGGCCCGCAGGCCCCCCAGCCCTTCAGATACACGGGCCACTGGGAGAGGGGCCAGAAGAGCGGCTATGGCGTTGAGGAGGACAGTGACAAGTGAGTGCCCCGCAGCCACACTCCCAGGACGGGGCGGGGGAGCGGACAGGAGCCTCACAGACCAGATTGCCGAGGACGCAGGCTCCTGTTCGTCCCCCCACTGTGTCTCTCTTAAGCCCCTCACTTTCCCCTCCAGTCCCTCAGTTGCCGCAGAGGCTCAGGCTGAGGGAATCCTGGTCACCTTGACTGCAAGGTCACTCCCACCCCCCACTCCTCCTCATGGTGTTGGAGAGGTGTTTCTAACCCCTGCTCAGTCGCATCTAAAAACTGCAGTGCTTGCCGGGTCTCTGAGCCGTGTGATAAAGCCCTGGGTCCTTGGCCGGGCAATCATGGCCTCGCCTGCTTCTCTGACCTCACCCCAGCTGCCTCCTGTTCACCCCTACAGCCTTTCTGGACCACTGCAGTCCCCACGTGTCCATCGCATGCTCCTACCTCCATGGCTTTGCACACGCCCCTATTCCATCTGTCCTTCCTGCCACCTCCACGGAGAAACCTCCCAGATCCCCTTCCTAGGCTGCCTTCCTCCCTCCTCCACCCTCTGTTCTCCTCGGTGGTCTGATCTCTCCTGCCCTGTGTCTGTTGAGTGGATTCAGGTGATGTCACTGCCCCTTATCTGCACTCCCTGACGCCCCGTGCCAGCAGAACACCCAGGAGGTGCCTGGCAATTAGTCTGAGCCAACTCCAGCCACATCCCTCTCCCTCCAGGGGGTGAGCGCTACATCGGCATGTGGCAGGCTGGTCAGCGCCACGGCCCGGGAGTCATGGTCACCCAGGCAGGTGTCTGCTACCAGGGCACCTTCCAGGCGGACAAGACCGTGGTGAGTGGAGTGTGTCCTGGGCTACCCTCTCCTTGCACCCCACTCCTACTGGGGGCCCTGAGGCTGAGCTGAGGCCTTTCAGGGAGGGATGGGAAAGGGGGCTGTGTTCCTGGGTGCTGGAGGGAGCCAGACCTGGGCAGGAACCCAGCTCTACCACCCACCACCCCTGGCTCTGGGCAGTCCCTGCTCTGCCCGACCTTGGTTTCCCCATCAGCAACTCAGGTTAAGAATACTTACCGTAGACTCAGTGAACTAGCGAGAACGGGGTGCATACTCATGATGATGCATTAGCTGACATTTGTAGAGCCATAACTTGAGACCCGGCTCTGGGCTAAGCTCCCACCCTGATCTTGTGGGATCCTCCCAAGAGCCCTGCAGGTTGATGTCACTGTTATCCCCAGTGTGTCCCTAGTGAATGACAAACGAGAGGCTCAGAGGGATCGGAGGATCTGCTGTGTCACCTTCACTGAGTGGCAGAGCTGACACTCACACCCTGGTTTGCTGAGCCTGGGACTCCCATGTCTGCCTCACCCATACCCTGCCAGGTGCCTGGGGAGTGTGGAGCTCCGGCCTGATGGCTGTTCTTGCTATAATGGTTTGTTTATGCTCTGCTTCATCCTGGAAAGGATTGAAGGAGGCCTTCGAGGAAAGAGGAAGAAAAGGCAAGAATAAGTACACAAAATAGATTCGGAACTAAGCTGAACATTAATAGTATCCCTTTTGGCTCTGAGCTTCCTAGCAGCCCATGGGGCAAGGGAGTCTGGTTAGCTCTGTGGTCCCCAGGGCCAGTGACAAGCAGGGAAGCAGGGGTGGCTCAGAGAAAGCCATGCATTTCTTGGGCCCTTAAGAGCTTCCTGGAGATGCTGCTGAGGTGAGGAGCCAGGGCGGAGTGTATCATTTGGGGAAACCCAGCGATGGGGTCCCTGGGGCTGGTGCTCAGCAGACCAAAGGCTAGAGTCCCGCTTAGGCACAGTCCTCGGGGAGTGACGAGGCCTAGGGCCCCTCTCCCCATGTGTCAGGGCACATCTCCTTTTTTTTTTTTTTTTTTTTTTGCCATCTCTCTCCACCCCGAGTTTCTGGGCCCTTCCTAACCCACCACTTCTACCCTCCCTGGCTTCCTCTACCCAAGGGCGCAGGCATCCTCCTCTCTGAAGACGACTCCCTGTATGAGGGCACCTTCAGCAGGGACCTGACCCTCATGGGGAAGGTGAGGACTACCGAGGCCCCACTCCGCACCCCGCCGAGGCCTTGGCTGGGGTCTGTAATCTCCCTGCTTGGACTCAGGGCTGGGGGTACAGACAGATGCGGGAGCAGGTAGGGGAAGGCCTGTCCCACCTCCATTGCAGCCAAGGGGTGGGCACAGCAACTTCTCCCTGCCACAGGGTTACGATCGATTCTGGAGTGAGGTGAGAGGGGACTGGTGGTCTTGCCTGCTGTCCAGAGGGTGCGAGTGGTCTCCTGGCTGTGTCCTCCGTACCCTTCTAGTTCAGAATACATGTCCTCCACCAGCACCAGTGCCTTGAGCAGCTGTCCCTGGAGGCACTGGCCTTCAGTGTGTGCCTCCCTGAGAGGACCCAGCAAAAGGCAGTGTGTCTGGGACCTTTAGAAATGTATGGGGTGTTTCAGTTTCGTAATGACTGGAGTGAAGGGGTGGAGATTGGGTTGCTATGAATGGGACAGCCCCAGGCAGCAAGGCCCCGCTTTGCCTGTCCCTGAGCTTACCCCGTCCCAGCCCCTCAGTGCTGATCTCCCCGCTCTTGCCTGTGTCCTTTCGCCATCTCCCTCCTCTTCCCACCTCAGAGGCCAGCGAGCCCCTGGGACACGGCACAGCTGTTGGTAGGGGGCTTGGCAGGCGTAGAGGATTGTGAACCCCTCAGGGTGGGGTAGCTTGAATGGACGGCGGGAAGCCCACTCATCAGTCCTTAGCCGCTGTGACACTGATGGACAGGCATGCGACCTGTCACGATTGGCTGGAAGGGCAGCTGGGCAGACAGACATCCCTGCTCCCTCTGCTGGCTCCCAGGGCAAGGTCACCTTCCCCAATGGCTTCATCCTGGAGGGCTCGTTTGGCAGTGGGGCAGGGAGAGGACTGCACACACAGGGTGTGCTGGACACGGCCGCCCCTCCCACCGGACCCGAGCAGCACCCGCAAGAGGTGAGTGCCTGGTCCCCGGCTCTGGGCCTATCTGAGAATGTGTCTGTGTTTCCACTCCAAGGACTCAGGTCTCATCAGAGGGGATTTTTTGCACCACCCTCTTAGCACTCTAGAGAGTTCAGAGAGCCCAGGGTGCACAACTCCAGTCAGAGACTCTTGCAATCAGCGGCTATGTGGATATAATGCTGGGCACTACAAAACTGGAGAAAAATGCTATTTGTAGGCTTTGCTTAGTTCCTCCTGTTTTTTTTTGTCTCAAAAATATACAATATGATTTACAAACTAAATGCAAAGGAAAAAAATACAAAATAAGAGGATGTGCTAACTTTAAAAGGAAGGGGTAGGCAGATGGGCCCTACAGCATTTACGACTGATCATTTAGCCTGGCTGAGTTTCCTGGCAGCGAAGGTAAAGAGGAAACTTGCTAAGTTGAATCACAGTCATTATCAAGGATTATTTGAGAGGCGGATAGACTTCTTTTCCCGTGGGGACAGCGTTTCTCCTTGGAAAACTGTTGCTCTTGCCACCTCTGTTGAGGAAGACTTAGTATTGCACAGAGGAAAGTGTGTGGGTGGCAGTTCTAATGGGAAGTGGTCCCCGGCAGCATTTCAGATGTAGGGAGGGAGTACCGTTGACTACTTGGCCCGCCGTCCCTGCGTGCTGCTTCTCCCTGACAGCAGGAGTAGACAGGGAATGGACAGCAGTCCCCGGGGGCAGGCTCCAGCCCGGGTGTGGGTGTAAGCTGCAGGTATGGGGTAGCCTATGAGCAGGAGACTGGAGTGCAGGGCTCCATTAGACACACGTAGCCAGGCCCTGGCCTGTTGGCCAAGGTGGGATCAACTGTAGGAAGGAACCGGCTGTCGGGGAGGGCAGAGCGGGATGTCCTGGAGGGGAATCCCAGACTTTGGGCACTGGTCTCTCTTGGGCCATGACCCACTCTCTGGGTTGGCCTTCAGATCTGCCCACCTTTCTGTCTGCATCTTTCCAGGATTCCGTGTGCTTCTGTCTCTCTTCTAGTCGCAGGGTAGATTCTGTCTGTCCCTTTCTCTGCTGCTCTTTTTCCTGGAGCCGTGGTTCAATCCATCCACCCTTCTTGGGGCTTGATCCTGGGCCAGGCTGGTACCCCTAAGGGCCTGGGCAGAGTCCTGCCTGCCACAGCTCCATCTCTCCCCTGCCCTGTCACCCACCCTCCACCCCCATCGCAGGCAGCTGGGCGTGGGTGCCTTCCCCGTGGAAAGCCGCTGGCAGGGAGTCTACAGCCCCTTCCGGGACTTTGTGTGTGCTGGCTGCCCCGGGGACCTGCAGGAGGCCCTACTGGGCTTTCACGTGCAGAGCTCCAGGGAGCTGCGCAAGTCTCAGGATTACCTGTGCTGCAAGAGGTGAGGCCCGGCTGTGCGCACACGCACAGATCAGGGTGGGCCGGGGAGGAAGGCTTCCTGGGGGGAGGGGCCTGTACCCAGGCGTGGGTGAGGGAAGCTCTTTGTGGTGCCCAGGGCCCACCCCGAGGACAGTGCGGGCAGTATGGAAGACATCCTGGAGGAGCTGCTGCAACACCGGGAGTCCAAGGACCTGCAGCCATACCTCAGGAAGGTGACAGCCCTGCCGGGGTGGCCAAGGGGGTGACATTCTCACTGCCCATGGTGGGGAAGGGCTCCTAGTGTTCATAGCAGGGTGCTGACTGTAAGGGGACAGGTCTGTGGGCCTCTTGTCCTCAGAGGGCCTCTGTTCCCGTGTATGGGATGGGAAAAGTGTTGGGAGGTGGTGTGGGCATGCTGTGCTCCAGACCTCGGTGCTGAGTCTCTCTTGGTTCCTTACGCACTGGCCCAGGCTCTGAGCAACTCACTGCACCCACTGGGAAAGCTGCTCCGGACACTGATGCTGACCTTCCAGGCCACCTACGCAGGTGTTGGGGCCAACAAGCACCTGCAGGAGCTGGCCCAGGAGGAGGTGAAGCAGCACGCGCAGGAACTCTGGCCGCCTACAGGTGAGCTCGGTGGCACCTGGGACAGCCACTGCTCTGTGACACCAGGGGGAGTGGCATTGCCCTTTCCAGGCATCCGTTCTGCCTTCACCTGGAAGGAATGCCAGTGTCTCTACCCCCAGCTCTGATTCAACAACGAACCAGAGGCTTGGTCAGTGCGTAGCTGCTGAGCAAAGGGGTTACAGGGTGGGGGAGGTGAGAGCAAGGGCCAGCTGCAGCCCTCAGCTAGAGTCCACGTCCCAGCCAGGCCCTGGGCTGACTCTGACCCAGGGGCACTCTCGCCCCACTGTAGCCTGAGCTTGACCCTGGACTTGGAACACATCCGCAGTCCCAGGCTGAGCTGTGACCCCGTCAAACATTGCAAATAGAAGCCTTAGATGCTGTGGTTCCTTCTGCTGCTGGGGTTCAGGATTCTCAGGCTGACATCCTGGATCTCCAGCCTTCTAACCGCTGTGGTTTGAGAGGAGGAAGCCTGCAGGCCATGCCCACAGTTCTGAGAGGCTGCCTGCTCTTGTCTTTGCTGACTGGCGGCGGAGCTCCAGTTCTGTGGGAGGTGGCAGCCACACCGTTTCTCTCTCATTGGCTCACAGGGGTCTCCTGCGAGCTGCCTTACAGCACAAGGGCCAGGACCTGGAGGAGGATGAAGACACAGAGACAAGGTGACTGGCCCCGGCCTCCTTGGGGTCTGCGGAGTCCAGGGAGGCCTCATGCACCTGCCCCTGAGCCCTCCCTCGGGGAAAGAGGTGCTTCTGGGGAAGTGCTAGGCATTCATGCTATTGACCAAGCGTTGCACATCATTTGTGGATTAGAATGACCTATGACCTTTGTTCTGTGAGGAACCAGGGAGGGGCCACTGCCACCGTGCATTGAATGCATCTTTGTTCTAAGTGTATGATCCCAATCTCATCTTTTCCGTGCAGAGTAGCTCCCTGAGGCACCCTCCTTTCCCTGCACACAGATAGGGAAACCGAGGGCTGGTAGGGACGAGCTTGAGATCAGACAGGAGTCAGGTGGGGCATTAAATCTGTCTCCCCCAGTACCTGGAGCAAACCTGACAATTTGTCTTTAGATTCCAGACCTACAGATGTTCCTGATCAGAGAGACCTTCCTGTCACTGCATTGCAGGAGGCAAGGGAAATGGGGTTAGACATTAGGGAGAACTTCCCCGGGTGTCCTAGGAAGCACAGCAAACTAGGAGGTGGAACTGGACCAGCCTGGAATGGCTGCTGAGAGCTTGGATGCAAGCTGCTGGTCCATCTGGGGCCCTGGTTTTTTCAGTCAAATGGGGATCACACTCCCACCCTCCGCCCCGCCATCTTCGTTGTCCAAGTCAAAGGAAGGAATGAGGTTATGAATTGAATTGGGAAAATGATGTCTGAGAACAGGCTTGGAAAAGGTTTTCTGGGGAGGAGGAGGCTGGAGGCCGGGACACTGTTTCTTGTGGGACTGGGAACTCTTTGAGAGGTGACACCAAGTAGTGATCCCAGACCCCACCTTGCACATCCCAGCCTGTTCCGGTCTCCCCCTCAGGGACCTCCAGGTGCATGGATTGGTGCTGCCCCTCATGCTGCCCAGCTTCTACTCAGAGCTCTTCACGCTCTACCTGCTGCTTCACGAGCGGGAGGACAGCTTCTACAGCCAGGGCATCGCCAACCTGAGCCTCTTCCCCCGACACCCAACTGCTTGAGTTCCTGGATGTGCAGAAGTAAGCCTTCCCTTCCCCCGGTGCCATGTTAGCCAGGACTCTAGCGTAGCAGATGACACAAACTAGACTCAGACTGTCTTCAGCCAGAAGGTGGGGCTGGGGTTGATTGACTCGTGTACCCACCAAGTTCTAAGCTTATGCATTCAGGTATGGCTGGATCTAGGTGCTCTACTGCATGACAGAGGGAAGCACCTTCTATTTCTCTCTGTTGGTCCTTCTCAGGTTCCCCCTTGTGGTGACAAACACCATAAGCACCAACCACTCCAGGTTCATACCCTACCAGCTCCACTCCTGGAGTCCCCACAGGAGCTGGCCTTGCCTTCCCACAGCTCCCCACAGAGCCCATGAAGTCCCTCACTGGCTCTGCTTGGGTCTTGATCCCACCCCTGAATGCTGGCCGTGATTGACCAGGCCTGCCTGGATATCCACTGCTGAGGCTGGGGCAAAGTCACCTGCTCTGGGCACTTGGGCTGAAAGGAGAGGGAGAGGAGGTCCCTCAGGGGAAACTGAAGATTGTTCTGGGTGCAAGTCAGGAGATGTTGACCACACCCCAGGGCTCCCCTTCCACCCTCAGTCTCCAAAATGTCCCATCTCCTCAGTGTCCCATCTACCTATTGATGCCACAAGTGACCCCACTGTCCCCAGTGGAGGGCATGGGCACCCTCTCTGCTCCCACATCCCCGTCTCCCTTGTTACACAGAGATAGTGCTTCCCACCCACCCTGCAAATCTCTGTTTCTTCCTCTATCTTGGTGAATGTGTCCTGCATCTGACCAGCCACCAGCCTGGAAACTTGGCTGTCAGTGCTTGCCAAGTATGCCCTGCCTCCCCCGCCGCCTCAGTGCCGCGTCCCCACCACAGCCTCCAGCTCTGCTGTGTGAGGGCTGCACCCCCTGCTCACCGCCCTGTGCCGGCTCACCAGAGCCTCCAGGATGGACTGCCATCTCTCAGCCCTCCCTCTCTGGCGGCCACCGTGACTGGCTCGTACAAGCCCTTGCCTCCCTGGAGCTTCCGGAGTACGGCCTTCTCCAGGAATCTTACATCCTCCCTGTGCCCTGGGCCGATCTCCTTCCCCTCTCCAGGACCCAGCTCTGCCGGGGGACACAGTGGCACGGGGAATTTGCCCTCTGACCTCAGACCCTGCCCCTTGTCCAGGCAAAGCCTCCTGTCTCACTTTTTCGATTTCAGGCACTTGTGGCCCCTCAAGGACCTCAGGCTGACGAGCAATCAGGTGAGAGGGAGGCCTGAGCCCCGAGCCAGGGGCCCCCAGAGGTCCTGCTAGCTTTGAGGAGCGCTTTGCCTCACGATTGCTGGGTGGAGGCTGCAGGGGAGCTGGGGAGGGGCAGCGTGGGTTGGGAGGAGACAACATGCCCGGCTAATTTTTGTATTTTTGGTAGAGATGGGGTTTCTCCATGTTGGTCAGGCTGGTCTCAAACTCCTCATCTCAGGTGATCCGCCCACCTTGGCTTCCCAAAGTGCTGAGATTACAGGCATGAGCCACCGTGCTTGGCCGGAACCCCCTCAAAATTGTTGTGAGGGTGAAGTGGGCACATGAGGCAGCTGTTCTCAAAATGTGCCTGCCAGACTGGCAGCATCAGGATCATCTGGGAACCTGTTAGAAAAAGCAGATTCTTGGACCCACCCCAGACCTACCAAATCAGAAACCCAGGGAGTGGCCCAGGAGCCTGTGTTTCAACAAGCCCCTGGGTTGCTCAGAACTGGGCGGCACCCAGTGGCCAGTGCCTGTTATGATTATTAGCTTCTTATCCATCTGGATCCTCCCAACCTCCAACCTCCTGGAGACCATTCACCCCGTTTTATGGTTGCACAAACTGAGGCCCATAGTGGAGCTGTGATTTGCCCTGGCTCACTCAGCCTGCAGGGTGGGGCTGCACTGAAGCCGGCAGTGGAGACAGGGAGGGTGGTAAGGCACTGAGGCCCATCCCTGGGAAGGAGGGGGATGTCAGAGCTGGGGGGCCATGGCCTCACCCAGCCCACTCCTTCCACCGTGCAGAGGTGCTCCCTGGTCAGGGACAAGTGCTTCCTGTCAGCCACCGAGTGCCTGCAGAAGATCATGTGAGTGTGTGCCGTAGTGGGGTGGGGGTCCGGAGGCAGAGTGTGGGGGACTCCTGGTTGGGACAGAACCAAGGGCCCTGACCTGGAGCTAGTTACCCTGCTGCAGGACCACGGTGGATCCACGGGAGAAGCTGGAGGTGCTGGAGAGGACGTATGGGGGAAATTGAGGGCACGGTGTCACGGGTGCTGGGCCGGGAGCACAAGCTGCCCATGGACGACCTGCTGCCGCTGCTCATCTACGTGGTGTCCCGCGCCCGGTGAGGCGGACAGCAGGGGCTGGGGATGCAGGGCAGGGGCAGGGTCCCAGCCGAATCCCGCCACGATATCTTCTGACACTTCTGAATCCCAGCGTTATGAATGCAGCTTTTCTCAGTACAGATGGGGAAGCCAAGGCCCAGAAAAGGGAGGGTCCCAGCCGGGGTACTGGGGTGCTAGAGGCAGAGTGAGGACCACACCCCAGGTGTCCAGCCATCCAGGCCAGGGGTCCTTCCCCAGCTGCCTGTCCATGACAGCCCTCTTCTCTCTGTCTCCCTCGCTCTCTTGGTGGCGTGGTGTTCTGCAGAATTCAGCACCTGGGAGCTGAGATCCACCTGATCCGTGACATGATGGACCCCATCCACACAGGAGGCCTGTATGACTTCCTGCTCACGGCGCTGGAGGTGAGGGACGGGCTGTGGGCGGAGGTGGGAATGCCCTCGCTCCTGGGGCAGACCCTCTCCCCTCCCAGATGCCATCTCACCATCGTGGGAGTGAGCTCAAATTCACAGCACCTGTGTGACTCTGTGGGCAGGGTCCTCAAAGAGTCCCTGATCCTGCTCTTGTTAAAGGAGCCAGGAAGGGGTCCCGCAGTGTGTCCCAGCCCTGGGGGACCCTGGGGTCATGCCTGCTCCAGGCTGCATCCCCAAACACAGTGGGGAGAGGGAGGCCCCATTTTGCTTGCAGACTGTGGCTGAGGGCTGAGTTGGAGACACGCCTCCTCTGGGTTGGGCGGTGGGTGCACACAGCTCTTGGGCCCTAGATCCTGTGCATGTGGTTGGATAAGGCAGGCCAGCTGGTCCCAGCCTTGCCTCTCTCCTGCCAGTCCTGTTACGAGCACATCCAGAAAGAAGACATGAGGCTGCGCCGCTTACCCGGTCACTGGCACTCCAGGGAGCTCTGGTAGCTTGGCCTCTCCTGGACAGACTGCAGAGCTGAGCCGGGCACTGCCGGCCTGTCCCTCATCACCCATGGCAAAGGGCAGGACAGGCCCTTGGAGGCAGCTCTTGGAGAAGACGAACATTTGTTTTGCACAGGAAGATGCTGCTGCCCTGCCTGGGATGAGAGTGAGGGGTGATGGACGTGGCCCTGGACCTGGTGGATTTCCCTTGGCCACTCACCAATCTCCAGTGACCCCTTAATCTGCAGCGGCTCACAGGCTGGGGTCGAGGGACCCCTGGCTTCTCTTAGCCTTAGCCTTTCTCCCAAGTTACGGAGCCTCAGTGCTGCCATCTGTACAATGGGAGTGAGTAGGCTGTAAAGGACCTTCCATCCATCTTGCTGAATTCCAGCGTCCTATCAGAAGGCTGACTTCAGTCTGCTGGGCTGTACCGAAATTCTCATGTCACTGTTGGTCTCTTACCTTTTCTCCACTCCTGGTCGGAAGGCTCTGAGCTGCAGAGCCTTCTGCCTACCACTCTGTTTATCCGGCCCTTTTCCCTCAGGTGGTCTCCTGGGGGGACCTGCCTCCTTCCCAGCTCTGTCCCTGGGCCAAAAGCTCCTACTCCACCTCAACCTGCTGGGTGACCTCTGGCAGGCCCTAAGCCTCGCTGGGTATGCAGTCAACAGGGTGGGGCTGGAGGCCTGTGAACTGCGGGCCACGTACCCATGACGTAAACAGCGGCACTGGGGCAAGCTGGGGTGGGGAGGGGATGAAGCCTCACTGCCAGTAGGCTCCAAGTGGCCCGTGAATCACACGCCTGTGGCGTCTGTGGGCCTGCCTGACGGGGGACAGCAGGGGCACATGACGCCTGCCTAGGCCCTGACCAGTAAGCCCCTTGGATGCCAGACCCTGCTGGGGTTGGGGGAGCAGGGGTAGCTTTGGGAGGGGAGAACTTAGGAAACAGTGGTTCTAGTGTGGGACCAACAGAGGCAGGAGCTGGATCTTGGGGCAGCTTCATTCCTGCTGGGCTTCAGTTTCTTTTCCCCACACTGAGGGGCTTGGGCTGGGTGACCTGCAGGGTCTCCCTCTGCCCTAACAGGAGATGCATGATGACAGGCAGTGTGATGTGTTCTGAAAGGGTCCAAGGCAAAGCATAGGGAGAGGGTGGGTTTGTGCAGGGTGCAGCCCTGGAGAAGAGGTGGATTGCTCCTGGTCCCACTCCCGCTGAGGTGGATCGCTCCTGTTCCCACTCTCGCTGAGGTGGATCGCTCCTGGTCCCACTCTCGCTGAGGTGGATCGCTCCTGGTCCCACTCCCGCTGAGGTGGATTGCTCCTGGTGGTGGATCGCTCCTGGTCCCACTCCCGCTGAGGTGGATTGCTCCTGGTGGTGGATCGCTCCTGGTCCCACTCCCGCTGAGGTGGATCGCTCCTGTTCCCACTCTCGCTGAGGTGGATCGCTCCTGTTCCCACTCTCGCTGAGGTGGATCGCTCCTGGTCCCACTCTCGCTGAGGTGGATCGCTCCTGGTCCCACTCCCGCTGAGGTGGATTGCTCCTGGTGGTGGATCGCTCCTGGTCCCACTCCCGCTGAGGTGGATTGCTCCTGGTGGTGGATCGCTCCTGGTCCCACTCCCGCTGAGGTGGATCGCTCCTGTTCCCACTCTCGCTGAGGTGGATCGCTCCTGGTCCCACTCCCACTGAGGTGGATTGCTCCTGGTGGTGGATCGCTCCTGGTCCCACTCCCGCTGAGGTGGATTGCTCCTGGTGGTGGATCGCTCCTGGTCCCACTCCCGCTGAGGTGGATCGCTCCTGGTCCCACTCTCGCTGAGGTGGATCGCTCCTGGTCCCACTCTCGCTGAGGTGGATCGCTCCTGGTCCCACTCTCGCTGAGGTGGATCGCTCCTGGTCCCACTCCCGCTGAGGTGGATTGCTCCTGGTGGTGGATCGCTCCTGGTCCCACTCCCGCTGAGGTGGATGGCTCCTGGTCCCACTCCTGCTGAGCAAGTCAGGCTCCTGGCTCTGGGCGTGGCTCCCCCAAATGAAGTACTGACCTCAGCCTAAGAGGGGCGGACTGAGGGAGACTCTGGAAAGCCCAGTCACACCTGAGTCCCCAGCAGTAGCCTCGGGGCAGAGGGCACCTGCAGAACCCCAGAGATGATGTGGGCAACGAGCAGAGAGAGCCTGGTGCCTCTGTTTATCGCCACCTCCTTAGGAAGGAAGAGAGCCTTTCTCTGGCTGGTTCCACTAAATGTGCCAGCCCGAATGTAGGACATGGACTCCGGTTCTGCCAGGAGCCTATGACACTCCCAAGAAGGGGGTGGAACTGAGGAAGAGCAAAGATGTGTAGGATGCACAAGCACGCATGCTTACTGGGGACTGTGGCAGCTCACTAGGATTCTAATCCTTTCCAACCGGCGTCAGCCAGCTCTTGTCCCTGACAAGTGAGGACAGCCTGACCCTTCCCTCACATGCAGCCAGCCCCGAGTTCAGGCAATGCTGCCGGGACCCCCTCACACTTCCCTGCCTCCTTTGGGATTTGCGAACCCTTGCTGCAGTTCAGATTCCACAAGACCCTCTGCCCACCCTCTCACTGGGCCTCATCCAACCAGTGAAACTGGAGCCTCTGGCTGTGCAAAGTGGCTCACTTTGGGAGGCTGAGGCAGGAGGATTGCTGGAACCTGAGAGTTCAAGACTGGCCTGGACAACATAGTGAGACCCTGTCTGTACAAAAATAAAATAAAGTAAAATAAAACAAAAGTGATTAGCTGGGTGTGGTGGTGTGTGCCTGTAGTCCCAGTTACTCAGGAGGCTGATGTGGGAAGGTCACTGAGCCTGGAAGGTCGAGGATGCAGTGACCCAAGATTGCACCACTGCACTCAATCCTGGGTGACAAAATGAGACTCTCTCTCTCTCAAAAAAAAAAAAAGAAACAATAAATAAATAAATAAGAGCTTCTGGACAGAGCCTTAGGGGCTGCAGTGTTTTAAAAGGGTCCTGGAAGAGTCCAAGGGCAGCCAGGGCTGTATCAGACCCTTACAACAAAACCCACAGAGCAGGCAGGCAGGAGTCCCTCCTGTAATGAGCCTGACTACTGCAGTGAGTGCTTTGTGTACAGAAGACCCACCCAGTCCACGCTCCCAGCTGCCACAGGAGCCCCTGGCTGCCCAGAGAGCAAGCTGGTGCTGGGTTGGCCAGCAGGGACCCCAGCGCCTCAGTGATCCCACTGATGTTCAGAGCAGCCTGGCAGGGCCCAGCTGGGGGTCCTCTACCATTCCAGTTCCCACCTCCTTCCCCGGGATGAGGATTCTCTCTTCAACCATGATCTTGAGGAAGTGGTAAGATTCTTCCTAATCAATCCCAAATGGCACTTCACACCTGCCAACTATAGCTGCTGCCTCATCCCGCCCTGCCCTCCCGCTCCTGCCCCTCTCACTCATTGCTCTTCTTGAAGAAATGCCCTCCTCCAGTCCCACTAGGTCCCAGGCTGAGCCATCCTTCAGGTCTAGCTCATATGAAGCCCCTGTTACCCTAAGAAGACGCCTCCTCTCTTCACAGCCCCTTTCCAGACCCGGGCCCCTCTCATTACTGGTAAATGAACAGTGGATGTCTGCTTCTCATCCATTCCCCAGGCGCAGTGCATGCCACCTCGCCCAGCGTCTGTGCTCCACAGCAGTCAGGGACGAGGACAGAACACAGGTTGACACGGGAGGGACTGGACTCTGAAGGGTCTGACCCCCAGAGCAGGTCAGCATCTCAGACTGGCTGGGGGAAGCATCTGTGCAAACAACCCCCCAGTGTGTCCAGGATGGATGGGCCCCAGGGAAATGGAGCCCTGGCCAAACTCAGACCGGGGAGTAGACAGCGAGTTGAAGCTGATGCCTCAGGAGAAGGGGAAGAAAAGATGGACACCCTCTGTGCCTCGCTCCATAGTCACACTGGACACCAGAGGCTCAGGCCTGGCCCTCCTGGGGCCACATGTCCACACCTGGCAGTGATGATGCCAGTCTGGCAGGATACCTCCAGGCACTGCCCTGCTGCTTGGTATGGAGCTCCAGCTGCAGGAATGCCATGCGGTGGCCAGGCCACAGCCGGTGACCCAGATGTGGTGGTTGATGGAGAGGGTGTCCTGAAAGGGACCAGGGCACAGTGTGGCCCCATGAAGTCCCCTGGAGGGACCACAGACTTCTCTGCGAGTGAGCCTCCCCAGGGGCCTCCCGCATGGCAGCCCTGTTCCCTGTCTGGAATGGCTACCCCACAGTGGGAGCTGGCAGGCTTCAGAGGGACCTGAGTGCTGAACAAGCCTCTGTTTATTCACACCACCCCCGAGGGTGCTGGAGGCAGTGCATGGTCAAGGTGCTCCCTGTAGGTGCCCCTTGCCTGCTGCAGTGCCAGAGAAGGCTGGAGGGATGCCGAGGCCAGAGGGGTGGCCAGGGGCTGCTGGAGAGGCGCTCAGTGTCACTATGTGAGTGAAGATACTGACTGAGTAGGGTCCTAAGAGGGCCCCAGGACCTCAGCTGTCACTCTCCCAGAGGGATGGTTGACCACTGGGGCCCAGCAGCGGACAGGGGCTGCCCTCTTATGGGCACTGGAGAAAGAATATGGTGAGGGTCTGGGTTAAAGTCAGTGTGAGGGATAGAGTTAGGGATTAGGGTTGAAGTCAGGGTCAGGGTCAAGGTAGATTTAGGGACTGGAGTGAGAGTGAGGGTCAAGGTCAAGCTCAGATCGGGTCAGGGCTTTTCTAGTTGGCTTTGTCAAGGGTTGTACAGACACACACTCTGGCATTTACTCTTGCTGCAGGTGAGAGCCTGGGATGGGATCCAGGCTGCCAGGGTCTTGGTCTCTCTGGGACCTTGGCCAAGTCCTTTCCCTAACTGGGTCCTGTTGTCTGTAAGCAAAGGAGCTGCCCAGACACCCCTGTTCTGCCATCAGGAGCACCCTCTGCTGCGAAGGGCAGGCAAGAGACGCAGCTTGGGCTCTGGACGTGTTGAAGAGGGCAGCAGGTGCGGCTAAGCACTTTATGGCCTTTATTTCAACTTCCTCGCAACCAAAGCCCCAGGAATCACAACCCAGGAAACCAAGGTGCTCAAGCGAGCAGAAGCACATGCTCTGCCCCTGATAAACAGGGGGTGAGTAGCTATGAGGGACTGGACCCACACGGTCTCACACCAGAGCCCAGGTGCCGGCTGGGTGACTGCACGGCTCTGGCAGTACCAGGTGTGGAGCTGGAGCCCCGGTGTTTGGCCACCTGTCCCTGTTCTCTTTCCTGGCAGAAACTGCTTCAAGACAGGCAAGTCTCTCCCAAAGTGATCTTCACATATGCCCCCAGCTGAGTATTTGGGAAGAGGTGGGGATGAGGCGGTGTGGTCTAGTGGTCAGGGTCAGGTGGAGGATGAGAGGTCCAGCGCCCCATTAAATTCAGAGCAGCAGCAACGATCTGTGAGAAGTGCACAAGGGAGTGTTTTGTTTTGTTTGCTTATTTGTTTTGGCAGTACTGTACTAGCAATAAGAAGAAGAGGCTAAGGGAAGCCTCATCAGTGTCTGGGAAATCGATCATGTTTCATTGCTTTGGCGGAGGCTGTCTTGCCTCTAAAGTCAACAGTTGAGGCTCTCTTGAGAGAACGGGTGTCTAGGAGTTAGACTGAGGGCAGTGGTGATGCTCTGGGACAAGGTGACCACAGCATTCTGAGAGGACAGGTGGGCCAGGTGTCCTGCAGGCGAGAGCCAAAAGACGCTAATGGTCTGGCCTATCTCTGCCTCCAGGAGCCTAAGGCGTTCCTTTCCCCTCCAGCAGAGCTGCTCCCCTTATAGAAATCCTCACCATTCCTAACCCACACTGTCCAGCTGGATTCTTCTGGAGGTGATTACTATGTACCACCATCCCAGACGTGGGATAATGATGGTGATCGTTATCATCAATATCTGCAACTGCCCAGCGCCCGCACGCAGAGCCAGGAGGTAAGAGTGACTGTGTTAGCATCTCCTACCCCAAGCCCTGCTTTGCAGCCCACGGGTTCTGGTAGCGGGTTTCCGCCATGCAGGAACGGAGGTGGGCAGGGAGAGTGAGCAGGGTGAATTATGTGGCAGGGTCTCTCACAGCTAGTGTGGGTCTTTTCTCATTCCCCCTCCTTACGTTATGACTAAATATTTTATTTAAATGAGTGACACTTTCCTGGAGAATTGCCACAATTAAGAGTCTACTTATCTCTTCAAGTTTGTTTGTTAGTTCATTTAATCTTTTAATGGCACTTGCTGTCTGTGGGTGGTAGGGGACATGAACTGTCACACAGCCCCCAGAGAGCTGCCTATTGCTGGTTCTCTTGGCTGTGACTGGATGTGTTCCAGTTGCTGAGATATGTAGCAGTACACTGAGGTGTTCTCAAGCAGCAGGGCGTGCATTCCCCCGCAATGGGAATCGCTGTGTCATACCCAAGAAAGGCATCTACTGTCGTCAGCACCCCGTGGTGCTCCTGGCAGGAGGGGAGGGGGTCCGTGGAGTGTGTCTGCCAGGACTGGCCAGGTCAGCATACTGGAGTGCACAGGTCGCTGTGTGCACTGGAGTCACTTTGTCACTTGACTGTGAAGCTGGTACACTTGCAGGCTTGCTTGGCCTCATGTGCTGGCCTCACTAGGCTTTGACATGGGCCCTAGTCCTGAGCTATAGACGGATGACCAGGCCCCGTGTGATGGGATATCCAGGTGGCTCACATCCTTACCTGGGCTATGCAGAATAGGTCAGCTTTTGGCTTCACTGACATTCACTGCCAAGGGGTCCTGTTCCATGGGTGTTCAGAGGCCACGGGCCCTGTGCGATCTGTGGCCTCATGTTTGCTTCTACCAGGATTGGGAGCTGACATCCAGCTGTTCCACTGTCAAGTGCCAGACCACGCGCTCAGCCCACTGGCTACTGGCTGCCAGCTAGTGAGAATGTAACGAGGTGCATTTTGGAGGGGGCAGTTTCCGGGGCAAGCACCACAGCCTGCACCTGTGCCATGCGCAGACTTCTTTCTTCATACGCGGCTGTCATCAGTTTTTTTCCGTGGGTGCTGTAGCTTGGCTGGTCTGCCTGTGACTCAGGCCCAGGCCTCCTCAGGGACTGTGCTGTGGTGAAGTCCACAAGGAGCCGGAGGTGCTGGTGCAGACCCCAGGTCTGCGGTAGCTATGCCTGGTGGGTGACTGGCCACTTTTTCATGCAGGTGGGAGATTCCACTGATGCCTGGCTTCCTCCGTTCTTGGCTGTCCCCTGTCATTTGATGACAGATATTTGCTGGGCGGTGTCCACTGTGTTGGTGTCTTTCCTCCAGGCCCACCCTATAGGGGGCTGCGTGGGAGGAACCGTGCATGGGGAGCTCGTCTGTCAGTGTCCACCTACACCCAGCTGCAAGCCAGTAACTGCCACTCAAGGGGGTGCGCTGGGCCGTGTCTGTCAGGTGACTGCCGTCAGAACACCAGGATCACCTCTGCTGACTGCCGGCATCCTGCTACAACTGGCTGCAGGCTGAGTAATTGCCTGCCCCACACACTCATAATTTTCAGGGCTCTTCAGGACAAACTGGGCGGTGGGGAGGGCAGTCCGCACAGCTGCTGGATGGCTTCCTTACATACCTCTTCCTCTCCAGCTCCTTAGTGCGGTGGCCCCTGCTCTCTTCCATTCTCTGCTGCTTTACTGCCACCCCGTGGCTGGGCAGGCAAAGACTGGTGGGATCCCAGGTGTGCCCTTGATCCATGGTCATGGTTCTAACTGTGGCCCTTCCCTGCTGGGAGCAGACCTTGCAGCCAGGAGCCATAGCCTCGGCTGATGCATAGAGTTGCTCGCTCCTACCGAGCCCCTGACCCAGCCTCCCCCGCTATTTCATCCTGTCTGTTTTTATTTTATTTATCTTTTTATTTTTATTTATTTATTTTTTTTGAGACGGGGTTTCACTACTGTTGCCCAGGCTGGAGCACAGTGGCACGATCTTGGCTCACTGTGACCTCTGCTTCCCAGATTCAAGCGATTCTCCTGCCTCAGCCTCGGGAGTAGCTGGGATTACAGGCGCCCGTCCCCATGCCCGGCTAATTTTTATATTTTTATTAGAGACGGGGTTTCCCTACGTTGGCCAGGCTGGTCTTGAACTTCTGACCTCAGGTGATCTTCCCAACTCCCAAAGTGCTGGGATTATAGGCATGAGCCACCACACCTGGCCTTTTTTTTTTCCAAATCTCCCTGAGCCCAAGAACGCTCTGAACATCAGGAGGGGCAGCATTTGGGTAGCTGGTTTCAATTCTACTTCTTGCTACTCAACCTACAAACATTCCTCAGCAGGTGGGACAGAGGGACACCCTGTTCCCCTCCTCTCACCATCCCTGGGTGACCTGGGGTCTTCCACATCCCTTCTTTGGTCAGCCACGTGGGCCTCTTCTGTATTCTCTGCAGAAAGGCATTGTACCCTTACTGGTCCCACGTTTGGGACCAATTTGTCAAACTGCAAAGCAATTTACAAGCGACGCCGTGGTGTCTACATGACTGCAGCTGCTGGTGGAGTTGGCATACTTCCATGCATCTAGCCAGGGACGAGACAATGAGCCCACGTGGATTCAGACAGTTTATCATTCACAAGAAGAGCAGAAGCAAGATGGGCAGGTCAGCTCCTTAGTCCCTCGTCCCATGATCTGACTCTGACCCGGAGGGATCGGATGACAGTGTGTGCAGAGGGTCACTCAGCCAGTTAGGAGCTGTTCCCATATTACAGCCAAGCAATTTTGTAGCCTGCAGCTAAGAAAGGCCTCGAAGTGGCTTCACCCAAGTCGTAGCTTCCCTGGCTCCAGGAGGAATTGTAGGGCATTAGGCTGAGGCGCAGGTTGGACTGCCGTGGGGCATTGCTTGTGTGCCCTGAGTGAGTATGTGCAGGCTTCCCAGGGAGCCGTGCAGAGTCACAGCCCATTCTCCACGAGTTTCCTAACAGAGATCTGACACTCCTCCCTCGCCCACCTTCAGAGCACGGCTTCCCTTCATCCCTGGTAAGACCCTGATTGAGAGTGCGCCCTCAGTGCTGAACGCTCTGATTTGGGATTCCTCCCTCCTCGTCCCCACCTCTGTTCCATCAGCACCTCTGTCAGCCCGAAGGCAGCGTGGGTCTTGGGCACATCTGCTTCTCTCCGTGCCCATACATGCCCTTCTCCAGGCCCTGGTCCCCTCCCAGCTGGACACCTCCTGCCCCAACCTCCTCCCTAGTCTTCCTGCTGCCTCTCCCCACCCCATCCCAGCCAGGTGTCAACATGGCAGCCAGAGGCAGCTTCGTGAAATCAGCCCCGCTCACACTCCTCCATGGCTTCCCAGAATGGCTTCTCAGTGCCTAGAGTGCATCGGCCTCTTTCTCTTGACTCACAGGACTGGTCCCTGGGGTCGCCCTGGAATCCCTCTGCCAGCCCCTTATGACTCCTGCCCTCTTTGCTCTCTGTGCTCTCGTCACTCCTGCTACCTGTGTTCATGTTCCTGGAGCCCCCTGAGCCTCTCCCACCTCATGGCTCTGCACTGGTGTCCTCTGCCTGGCCCTCACTCTCCCCAGAGCAGGCTTGTTCTTGTCCCTCAGGTTCCAGGCTAAACAGCGCTTCCCAGGAGAGGCTTCCCTGACAGCGGTTTGCTGCCTCTGCCCTCTCCCTGCCCCTGTCACTGTGCACGCTTTGTCCTCACTGACACCATCTCCTTGCTGGACAGGGTGCCTGGTGAGGGCAGGGAGAGGCCTCCTCTGTCTCGGTCACTACTTCATCCCCAGGACCTTGAACTGTGCTCTGTGCAAGGTCCATTAAGTGAATGAATGACAACAATGAGGATGCAGCTCCCCAGCACCTTGGACGCCCTCCCCCCTCCCCTTCCCTTCCAATCTAGTGTAATGAATGGAACAGCGGGGTAGTCAAGGCAGCTGTCACTCTTCAGTGTGGCGCTAGTTGGGGGGCTAGAGGGAAGGGATCAGTTTAACTCCAGGACAGGCCTTGAATAATTCAGAACACTGTCTTTTTTTTTTCTTTTGAGAGAGTCTGTCGCTCAGGCTGGGGTGCTTTGGTGCGGTCTTGGCTCAATGCAACATCCACCTCCTGGATTCAGGGGATTCCAGCCTGTCTCAGCCTCCCAAGTAGTTGGGATTATAGGTGCGTGCCACCATACCTGGGTAAGTTTTGTATTTTTAGTAAAGACAGCGTTTCACCATGTTATCCAGGCTGATCTTGAACTCCTGACCTCAAGTGATCCGCCCGCTTCGGCCTCCCAAAGTGCTGGGATTACAGGCATGAGCCACCAGGCCCAGCCCAGAACACTATTGATAACAGCCCCAAGGCTGGGGAGCCATGACCCTGTCCCTCAAGGACCCTGCTCCAAATGGAAACAGTAACACACATCCATGAGCGAGGGCAGGGAAGAGAATGACAAGGACTCCAAACCACCCCGAAGCAAAAGTTCCAATGGAAGTAAGACCCACGGGGCCCCTCGGTGCTGAGGGTGGAGTTGGGGAGGGCAGCAGTCATGGAGACTCAGATCGGTTTTTAGGTTGTTTGCCCCAGCACCAAGCCGAGAAGTGAGCGAGGAGGGTCTGAAGCATCACCTCTCTCCTCAAGTCCACATCTGAGGTCTGCTCAGTGGGAAATCCCTCAGCACTGACCCACCAGCAGTTCTGGACCCAGGGATGGAGGGAGGTGCAGGCGAGGGTGGGTAGAACATGTGGCTTTTCCTGGAGGGAAGGAACAGGAGTGGGAAGTCACAGCCTGGGCAACGGGGGGCCGAGCTGCAGGGCCATGTGACCTTGTGCCCCTCTGGATTTGGCTGTCTTCCTCGGTTCCCGGGGCCCAGAGCAGGGCTGCAGCCCATGCCAGGGAGTGTGAAGACAGACCTGACTGCAGTGCATGGGGTGCCCTTGGGTGGAGGCTGCTGGCGGCTGAGACAGGTGTGCCCTGCCCACTGTCTGCTCTGGAGACAGTGACTTCTTTCCCCGCTCTGAAGGCTTGAAAGGACCTGCATGGCCGAGCTGCCCAGGATAGCATTGAGGTACTTCCTCTGAGTTCCAAGGAGCCAGGTGTTCTCTGCACCCCCAGCTGCTGGAGCCCAGAGGGAGGCAGCCTGGAGCTGGGGCAGTGGTGCCTGGTGCAGTAAGGGCTCTGGGTGTGTGTGGCCTGTCCACACAGGAACATGAGGAAGGGGTGAGGATCATCAGTAAGGGGTTATCTCCAAGGCCCGCCTTCAGAGGCAAGCTCTTCTCTCCCACACAAGTGCTTTGATCCTCATGGGAAATGTGGGTGGACCCTTCTAAGGGGTGGCAGAGAGTAGTGGAGGAGAGAGAAAGGGGCCAACAGGCACATGGGAGATACCTTGACCTCAGGGAACCCCTGTTTCAAACCAGGAGGGATCTTTTATACCCTGCTGTCATTCAGCAAAACCACGCCCTCTATGAGAAGTGAAGCGGACATACGAGGAAGCAGGTGCACCCACGCACCTGTACATCCTCTGAGCAGTGCTGACCAGCAGCTGCAGGAGGTCCCTGGCCTGTCTCAGGCACTAGCACAGGACCATGCATCACTAGTTCCTGCATTTCTTTCAGGTTCAGCCAAGGCATCCCCCAGGGACAAGAACGGGGATGAGCTGAAATCAACCTGTGCTTCCGTAGCGAGTCTTGCCAGTGCCTCCGAGGAAAGGTGACCTTGGTGAAGTGAGTGGTCATTGGTTTCCTGTGTGCCCAGTTCTGCTGGAGAAAGAGCCTGGAAAACATGCCTAGTCTGTGTGGTCATGGCAGGAGGAGGGCAGAGGTGGGGCCCTGTCTTGGCAGACGGCACCATGGTACTGGATCTTGAAGAATGAATTTGCCGGATGGAGGAATGGCTTGCCGGGCAGAGGGGAAGGCAGGGACAAAGTCCCAGAGGTAGACAGTCCTGGCTTTGCGGAATGCAGACAGCTGGGAAATGAGTTGTGGGAAGATCAGGCAAACCCCACGTGAGAAAGGCTTTCAACACCTGCAGAGGCATTTCTCCCTATCCCTTAACGTTCAGCCTCTCAGTAGTTTTTTTTCTGCTTTGGTGGTGGCTGTCAGACATATCCACCAATTCTTCCACACTCTCCCCACCAAGATGCAGAGGCCACGCCCTTAAACCACACCCTTGATGACTGCAGCAGGAGGGAGCCAAGTGCCTTCTGAGGCTGCTTAGAGAAAGCCACACAGGTCCTGCCACTTCTCCTGGGATACTTGCTCTGGGAGACTTTAACCAACATGCGAGCAGTCTGGCAGCCCTGAGCTGCTCTATGGGGGCAACACAAAGACAGAGACCCAGTAGACCCAGCCTACCCAGCATTCAGCGCCTGGAGTCTTACCAGCCCAGACACCGGGTGTGTGAGTGAGGACACTGGCGTGTGACCGCAGCCTCCACAGACTGGGACCTCAGAGATGCCCCCAGGCAACAGCTGCCTGGCAGTCCAGTCAGACCCACATTCCTGAGCAAAATAAACACTGGCTATTGTTTCAAGCAATTGTTTTGGGATGGCTTTCTAGTGCCATCCCAAAACAATGTCACTAGGTAAACAGCGCAGTACTAGGTAAACAGTGCAGTACTACGTAAACAGCACAGTGCTAGGTAAACAGAACAGTCCTTGCCAAATCCACTATTCATCATTTAACTTTTAGAGTTTTTCTATACTTCTACTTAAAAATGGGAATTTATTGAAATGGGAAACTTCATCTACCTGTGTACGTGGAAATCCAGCATCTATGACCATCAACAGAAGACAGTTCTATAAACACAGAGGAAAAAAGGCATGTGTTTGGTTTCTACACAGATGCTGCCTTCTCTTGGGGTCTGCACCTCGGCGGAGACTGATTCCAGCTTCCACTTTCCCACTACGTGCAGATGTGGCATTGAAATCATTCCTTGGTATCATCTGTCTTTGCGATTAATGATAGTTTAAGGTGGTACACAGCCACAATAAGTAACAGAATTTAATTTCACTATAAATTTTAAAATGCAAAGGTGAAACCACAGAAGGCCCTTTGGTGAAAGAGCAATGTCAAGCAGATGAGTCATTTTTCCACAGTAAAGTCACTCAGCAATGAGTATTTATTTTTGGTTAGAGGCAGGCATGCAGAACATTTTTTTTTTTTTGGAGGAATCTCACTCTGTTGTCCATGCTGAAGTACAGTGACACAATATTGGCTCACTGCAACCTCTGCCTTTTGGGCTCAAGTGATTCTCCTGCCTCAGCCTCCCAAGTAGCTGGGATTACAGGCATGAGCTACCGTGCCCATACTCAGAGCATTTTTTAAATGAAATGTTTAGTATAGTCAAATACTGATAGCCTGCTGGGCAGAGCTCAAGGCGCGGCTGGACTAAATTCACTAGGTGCTAGTCATTGAGAGTGTGCTGTGAGGCAGATGACTTGCTAAGGCTGGGCGTAAAAGAATGCCCAGTAGGCTGGGCGCGGTGGCTCCCAGCAGTTAGAGAGGCCAAGGTGGAGGATCACTTGAGCTCAGGAGTTTGAGACCAGTTTCACATAGTGAAACCCCGCCTCTATAAACATTTTAAAAATTAACTGGGCATGGTGGCATGTACCTGTAGTCCCAGCTACTCAGGAGGTTGAGGTGAGAGGATTACTTGAGCCCAAGAGGTTGAGGCTGCAGTGAGCCTTGTTTGCGACACTGCACTCCAGCTGAGGTGGAGACCTAGTGAGACCCTGTCTCCACCAAAACAAACAAACAAACAAACAAACCCAACATCTAGTTCTTAATCCCATTGGTTCAACTATGTAAACAACTCTTCTCTGCACTGCCTCCTCTGCAGTTCTGCTACCACCCCCTCGTTCAGTTTCTCCTTCCTTCTGTCTTATACATGATGTCATGGGTGGTTTCCTGTGGTTAGTGTGGATTCCCTCCACGAATCACAGAGCAACCTTCTAATATCCCACTTCTGAGTCCACGGTTGGCACAACACAAAAGACACCTTCTGGAATGGACGTCTGCCTTCCTCTCCAGCCACAATCCTGGCATTTATTAAACCTTCTAATCTATAATCCTGCCATACTAATCTTCTAAAACAGTGGTCCCCAACCTGTTTGGCACTAGAGACCGGTTTTGTGGAACAGTTTTTCCACAGACTGGAGGTGGGCGGATGGTTTCGGGAGGATTCAAGCTCCTTACATTCATTGTGCACTTTATTTCTATTATTATGACATTGTAATATATAATGAAATAATTATGCAACTCTTCATAATGTAGAGTCAGTAGGAGCCCTGAGCTTATTTCCCTGCAACTAGAGACAGTCCTATCAAGGAGTGATGGGGAGACAGTGACAGATCATCAAGCATTAGGTTCTCATAAGGAACCTGCAACCTGGATCCCTCGCATGTGCACTTCACAATGGGCTTTGCACTCCTATGAGAATCTAACGCTGCTGATCAGAGAGGAGGCGGAGCTCAGGTGGTGATGCCAGTGATGGGGAGTGGCTGTAAATACAGGCAGAGCTTTGCTCACTCACCCACCGCTCACGTCCTGCTCTGTGGCCCGGTTCCTAGCAGGCCATAGACCAGTACCGTGAACACAGATTGCTACCGTGAAGGGGATTGGGGACCCCTGTTCTAGAATTTACCCTAATTCTCCATGCCCATTCACTCCTCAATGCTTTCACCTATGCCAGGTGATTTTAATATCGTACTTCTGATTGTAATATTGTTCTGTATTGGTCAAATTTGCAGCAAGAGACAGACGGTCCTCTTGACAGATTGAACTATAGGGCCTCTTTCCAAAAGTGTGGGCTGTGTTAGAGAAACTAACAAGGAGAGGAATCACCCTGTGGCTAGCAATAATAGTGAGACACTTAGTATTACTGGCCCTGATGGGGCAACAAAGAAGGGCTTTAATCTCACCCTGTTAATAGATTGGAGGCTATGCATGGATAGTGGCTAAAGGTGTGAGGAAACTCTGCACTTTCTGTATAATTTTGCTGTTAACCTAAAACTACTTTAAATATATACGTATATACACATTTAACTAACAACATAGTGAAACCTTGTCTCTACTAAAAATGCATGCCTGGGACTATAGGAGACATTAAAATTGTATGTGAATATTTATAGATGCATATTCATCACAGCCAAAAAGTGAATACAACACAAATGTCATTATGTTGTGTGATCTGATGAATGGCTAAACAAAATGTAGTATATCCATACAATAAATTATTATTCGACCATAAAAAAGGAATAAGTACTGATTTATGCTAGAACATGGGTAAACTTTGAAAATATTACGGTGTGAAAAGCTAGATCCAAAAGGCCACATATTGTATGATTCCATTTTAACAAAATGCCTAGAATAAGCAAACCCATAGGGAAAGAAAGTAGATTACGGAGAGAAAAGACCATAAGGGGCAGAACCAAAGCAGGAAAGCTTTGCACTCCAGCCTGGCAACACAGAGAGAATCCATCTCAAAAAAAAAAAAAAAAAAAAAAAAAAAGAAACAAAGAAAAGAAAGAAAAACTATAGGCTCTCTGGCCAACTAGACAAAAATGGGAATCAAACAATTTAGAAAAACTTTACCTGCCAGCGGGCAACACCGAACTTTCTGCGAGTAGTCAGATTCCATTTCTCTCACTATGAACAGAGTATGTAGGAAGCCATGGGTGAGAGCACACACAGCTTTGCACACAGGGTGTCTGGAGTCAGACACGGTCATGTCCTGAAGGTTCAGAGGCATGGCCTCCAAGGAAGCATTTAATGAACATCCCCCCCCCCCAAAACTTCACAGTCAAATTCAGAACATGTGCAACTAAAAAGAAATCTCCATTGTTGACTAAGGAAAATATTACCTGAGTGTTTTAAAGAGTTAACTGTTTGTAGAAATTGTTTGAAACCTGGAATTTCATGTTTCTTGTGTGAAAAAGCAAAACTTCCCAGGAAAACGTTAAGCAAGATTGGTTTCTCATCGATGGTGAAATCCCAATGTGAGGTTAGGCTGCACACCTTCCTCATGGTTGAAACTACATTTCCAGTAAAACTGAGGCTTCTTAGTGAGCTGGTATTACCGTAAACAGTAGTTACAGTTGCTGGTAGGTCTCTGAGGCTGATGAAAAATTTAATATCCACAGGACTTTGATCTATCTTATTAATAGGCATCTTCTTTATGAAGGCTATGCAGATATCTCCCCAGGTCATTTCTTTTCTCAGCTCCCGGAGGCACTGCTCACCTCTCATGTCATCTGAGACCAACAGGCTCACCCAGGTCCAGCCAAAACGCAGCAGAGATAACACCATGCCCACAGCCAGAGAGGCCTCCCTGGAGACCATCTGATAGACAGATAGAAACTGGCTTTCTTCACTCAGGAGAAAATCAAAAGGACCGTATGTATTCTGAATGTGAGAGGAAGGATAATCAACTCTTTTTGTGGACTAAAAATAATTCAAGGGAGAACAATGTGATATTTACATCATAAACATTAAAACTTCCATTACCAAGAAGGGAAAAACCCTGTGGATATATGTCATTTCAGATTAAACCAAGAAGAATGGAAGAAAGAAGTCTTCTTATTTCCTTTCTATATTTTATTTTTCATCAGACTTCTAAGAGAGCTCAGTAAAGCAATTTTTCAGAAATGCCTGCGGCTTAACTCAGCTGGACCGTGGCTTCATCCTGAAGCTCAATACTTTACTTCTTACCTACGCTTTGAAAAATACCCACCAGACCAAGAAAGTTGCATAATTCTGCTGTCTACTTTGAGAGAGGCATAAGGCCATTATTTATTATTTTGTTGTTGCTAGAAAGAGATGAAAAACAAACATTTAGCCTGGGTGCGGTGGCTCACGCCTGTAATCCCAGCACTTTGGGAGGCCAAGGTGGGTGGATCACCTGTAGTCAAAAGTTTGAGACCAGCCTGGCCAACATGGTAAAACCCTGTCTCTACTAAAAATACAAAAGTTAGCCAGGCATGGTGGTGGGTGCCTGTAATCCCAGCTACTTAGGGGGCTGAGGCAGGAGAATCACTTGAACCTGGGAGGCAGAGATTGCAGTGAGCCGAGATTGTGCTACTGCACTCCAGCATGGGCAACAGAGCAAGACTCCATCTCAAAAACCAAAAAACAAAAACAAACGTTTAAATCTGTGATAACCCTGAAAATGCATTGCTGAGATCTCCTTTTGTGGATAGCCTGCTTGACTGATGGTCTCCCTTGCTGCCCCTCTGAGTAAGATGAACCCCTCCACTTGTGCTGACATCAGGCTTCAGCTGGCTGCTCCCAGCCAAGCACTGAGTGTGGCAGGAGTGTTAAGCGAGGCCCATGCTGGTGAGACGCTGGACCCATGCAGTGGGCGATTTTGGCTTGAAGACTCCTCATTGCCCTGGGTGCCTATTTCTTGAAACTGTGCTGCAGTATAAGATTTTTCCTAAAGGTTGTGCACAGTGGCTCATGTCTGTGATCCCAGGACTTTGGGATGCCAAAGCGGGAGTATACCTTGAGGCCAGGAGTTTGAGACCAGCCTGAGACACATCAAAACTCTGTCTCTGATTCAGTGGTGCATGCCTGTAGTCCCTGCTACTTAGGAGACTGAGGTAGGAATATCCTTTGAACCCAGGAGTTTGAGGCTGCAATGAGCTATGATCAGGTTCTGGCACTCCAGCCTAGGCCAGACCTTGTCTTTAAGAAAAATTTTTAAAAAAATTATCTTTCCTTCTCTGTCTTGTCCCACAGGTTTTAGGTCTGATATGTGATCTGAAGTTTCTCCCACCTTCTTTCGCTCCCTCACCTCCAAAAATTTCTGGTACTTCTAATTCCATTTTGATGTCTGTTGCTTGGCAGACACAAATTAATGTATAGACAGCAGGCAGTGAGCTGGGGACGTGGAACTGGCTCACTCACTGTCTGGCAGGCAAGGAGAATGCCACTCTCTGTGGTGAGAGGGGCTCAGGTAGTTCGTGGAAAAATGTTACAGCTCAACTGCTAAAGGTTTCCCTGGTGGTGACCTGCAGGGCATCCTGTGGAAAGCAATACTCTGCAGCTGTGATCACTTATGTATGTGAAATATATTGAGGGAGTGACATGAAAATGGGGGAGTAGAGAGCTCCAAGAGTCGGTCCCTTCAGTGAAGCAACTACCAAGTAGCAAAAATTACCAGAATAATCTTTTTTTCTGAATTCTGGAATCTATTCAAAAACATAGAACTGCCAGGAGGGTGCCTAATGAAGAAGGAAGCTGTTAAATTTTTGCAACAGAGTGTTGTGGCATTTTTACTTAAGTGTCTGCTGTCCCCCAGTTCAGTAGCAGCCACAAGAAAGGTGACCCATATTCCTAGGGCAGCTTCCTGCTGCTGGAGCGGGTGGCAATACTGATCTTTTTCTTTTAAAATTCTGGTTGTGTTTTTTGACTTATCTGGCAGTCTGTGAGGGATTGCTATGAGGCTAACCTCTGTTTTAATATCCTTGGTCTGACTTTCCAGGTATCTGTCTATCAAAAACATTTAATGACATGTTACCCATGTAACCGAACTCAGGTCTAGATGCTCACCACTTGCAGAGTCCAATTAACAAGGTCTGGTAGAAAGAAAGTGATTTTATTAACCAAAACTAGTAAAGGGGGAGTGGCCGGATTCCATCCAAAGCAACCATTTTGATTTTGGGTGGGAGATGGGGGGAAGGCAGGGTTTAAAATGGGAAACATTAATAAGGAAGGCATGTAAGAACTGTGATGAGTAGAACACCTGTATGTCTTGTTCTGGTGGCTATTTTAGGTCCCAGTCTACCTGGCATGGCTGGGTAAGAAAGAATTCATTGATTTGAAGGGACTATCTTGAAACAAGAGATTTAACACCCTGGCAAAGATCCCAGTGGATAGGTCAAACCATGATTAGGGTGGATTTTAGAAGCCTGAAAAACAACAATAGCTAATTTTCAGATTCTGTTGACTCGAGATGGCTGAGTCTCTAAGAGGGAGATTTCTTATTCCACAGCAAGAATATACTGTAATGATTGTCCTGGTTCTTCTCAAAGGGACTTATGATCATTTTCTTGGATGGCTGTATAGAGAGGAGAATCCCTAGACATTTTGAGGGCTATTGGACACAAGGTCTCAGTTGACGTTAATACTCAGAGACCCAGAGCATCATTATCATCTTCCTGTTAGAGAGGGAACGTATGAGGCCCAGGTAATGAGTGAAGTCCTAGCTTCCATCACAGTAGTCTATTGGATCTGGAGACCCAGCCAGCGGTCATTTCTACAGTTCTCAAGGGTAACATTGGAATTGGTCTCTTCACAGTTGGCATAATCACAACATAAGTTCCTTGGCCTGTGGGATAAGAACTATCTTAGTGAAAAAGGCCAGATGGAAATCTCCAAAACTGTCCTCCCAGACACAAGAGTAAATAAAAAATAATATCACATCTGAGGAGGATGATGATTAGTGTCACCACTAAAGACCTGGGTGGTGTTCCCATTTATCATATCTCCATTTAACACATCAGTCTGGACCGTGCAGAAACTGAGTGGATTCTCTAAACTTAGACTGCTACAAACTTGATCAAATAGGTAGCCCTGATCACAGCTGTTGTGCCAGATGTGATATCATTGCTAGAGCACATTAATAAGACCTCATGTGCAAGTATGTGGTTCTTAATATGTTGGATTCATTATTTTCCTTTCCAATTAGGAAAAGGAATAAAAAACAGTTTGCATTTAGGTAGACTAGACAAATCTATTCATTTATGGTTTTTCCTCACAGCCATGTGAATTCTCCTGCCTTCTGTCATAATAGAGTGTAACAAGATCTAGATTGTCTGGACCTACCAGAGAACATCACATTGAATTCATTATGTTAATAACACCATGCTGATCAGTGAGAGCAAACAAAAGAGAGCCAGTGCACCGGAAGCCTTGTAAAGACACATTAGTTCCACATTTAGTGAGAGATAAACCCTATGAAGATTCAGGGACCTGACATTTTGGTGAAGTTCTTTCATGTCCTGTGGTCAGGGAATACTGAGAAAGGCCTTTGGGGGCACCATACATCTGCTGCCACAGGGAAGGAAGCACAGCATCTCGTATCTTCCTTGGTTTCTGGTGGCAACACATGCCACACCTAGGAATACCATTCTATTCCATATACTGGTGATGGGGAAGGCTGAAAGCCTTGAGTAAGACCCAGAACAGATAAAAGCTTTATGGCAGGTCCGGATGATGATTTTGCAATTTGGGCCATATGATTTAGTACACACCACAGTGTTGAATGTGTTGGTGGTGGAAAAAGATGCCTTGTGGGTCTATGGCATGCCCCAGCTGGAGAAGCACAACACAGGCACGTGGGAGTCTAAGGCAAGGCCATCTGCATTGTCCACAGCAGTGAATTATATAACTTTTGGGAAACAATTCTTGGCATGTTATAGGGCCCTGGTTGAAATAAAACACTTGACCATGGGGCACCAAGTCACCATATGTATGGAACTGTCCATTATGAGCTGGGCACTGTGTACTTGCTAAGTCACAAAGTCAGGGAGTTCTAGCAGCAGCCATCAGAAGATGGGGACAGTGTATGGGAGGCTGAGGCTGAACACAATCAGAGGCACGACTAACTGCAGGAACAGGTCACCCACACCCAGCCTGCCCTGATGGCTGCTTTGGGATAGGGGGAGCTGCAGGAAGAGAAAAAGAGGGAAAAGGCTGAAGGGAGATTTAAAGATCGGTCATTTTGAAATGTGTGATCAAGCTGAAGTGGGTGATGATGCTTGCATTACAGTTGGGTGGTCTTGAAAGACAGTGGAGAGGGATTATCTTGCATTAAGCAGTACATCTGGGTCACCCAATTTGTGTGGTAGGAAAGGTGGCTTGAGCTGAGAAAATATATTGATTCCTGAGCAATGGACGATGGCAGGGCTGGCAGATCAGGGACCGTAAATAAAAAGGATTGAAGATCAGACAAGAAACTCTGGAGGAGCAACATGTGGACTGACGTGGGAATAGCACAGAATGTGGAGATTTTTGCATTAAATGTTAAAGCCCACCAGAAAGCTCTCTCCATGGAAGAGGCGCTGAAGAGCCAAGTAGATAAAATGACTGGAGCTCTTGACATTAGCCAGCTTTTGTCATCAGCCATCTTGGGCTGGCACAATGAACACGTGGATGGATTTGCTGTGGGTGGAGATGGAGACGATGCATGGGTCAATGGCCTGGACTCTAACCTTATATTTTTGTTTGAGATGGAGTCTCCCTCTGCCCCCCAGGCTGGAGTGCAGTGGTGCAATTTTGGCTCACTGCAGCCCCTGCCTCCTGGGTTCAAGCAATTCTCCTGCCTCAGCCTCCTGAGTAGCTGGGATTACAGGCATGAGCCACCATGACCGGCCAATTTTTGTATTTTTAGTAGAGACAGGGTTTCATCATGTTGGTCAGGCTGGTCTTGAACTCCTGACCTCAGATGATCCACCTGCCTCAGCCTCCCAAAGTGCTGCGATTATAGGCAGGAGCCATCGTGCCTGGCCTAGACTTTGACTTTTGAAGGCCAGTCTTGTGACTGCTGCCTCTGAAGATCCAACCTGCCAGCCGCAGAGACCAGCACTGAGCTGTTGACCACCCGACTGTAATGCAATTGACACTGTTCCTCAAGGAGACCAGTCAGCCATGCAGTGGCAAGTTCACTACATGGGGTCCTTTCCATCCTGGGAGGGCCAGGAGTTTGTTCTCAAGACGGTAGATACATATTCCAGATATGGGTTTTCATCTCCTACCTGCAGAGTCTCAGCCAGCATCAATAACTGGGGGGATTGTGGAAAGCCTGATTCACAGGCATGGAATCCCATACAAAACAGCATCTGACCAGGGAACCCACTTTATGTTGAGGCAGAGAGTAGGCCCATGACCATACATATCAGCTATATGCATATAGCTGACCTCACAGAAGGCTGGGATAGCTGATGCACCAGCTCAGAGCTAACGCTCTGACAGAATGAGGTGTCAGCCTTAAGGATGCATTATATTCATTAAATCAGAGATCTCTATATGGTGCTGTGACCCCAACAGGAAGAATACATGAGTCCAGGAACCAAAGAGTGGAAGCAGAAGTGGCCTCACTTATCATCACTTCCAACGATTCACTGGGGGATTTTGTGCTTCCCATTCTTGCACCACGTGGCTCTGAAAGTTTGAAGTTTCTGGTTTTAATAAAGTTTACCATTGACAGAGGCTACAAGAGGGTATCAGCTGCCACCAGGGAACTTTGAGCTCCTTGAGTCCAGAAACCAGCAGGTGAGAGAAGTCGCCATCTTATTAGATGTATATGACCCTGATCAGAAGGAGGAGGTGGTTCCTTTTACATGATGGGGACAGAGAGGAATACCTGGAAACCAAGTGATTCCCTTGGAAAGCTCCTGGTCCTTCCTTGCTCATTGTCACTGGATGGAGTCATGCAATAGGACCAGCTGGAGAAAATAGCATTATGAAGGGCTCAGATGCCTCAGGAATGAAGGACTGGTTCATTTCACGAGGAAGCCACCACTGCCAGTTGAGGTGGTAGTTAAGAGTGAAGGGAATTTGGGATGAATAGAGGAGGGAGCAGATGAGTGCCAGTACACAGAGGCAGCAGGGCCTCTAGTTTATCCTGCTAACCTCCCTCTTCTGAGGTGCTACGCAGGAAGAAAGGCTCATGGCAGCTGTAGGGGAGCTGCTTCCAAACCTGTATGGAGAATCAGATCCATGTGGCCCAAGGAGTGGGCTGTGCCGGCCCTGAAAACGCGCTGCTCAGATCTCCTGCTGTGTAGGGCATAGTTGAAAGCGCCAGCTGCTTCTCTTCAGAATCCACCACCATGTTCATGCCAGGGCCGTGCTTCCCATGGACTGCACCAGCCAACGATTGAGCAAGGCAGGCCCAGTCTGGCAAGACGTGGGTCTCCCCAGGTCAGTGGCTTTGGCTCATCAGCCTGGATGAATGTTTCTTGGAACTGCACTGCAACCGGGGAGACTTCCTTCCCAAAACTCCTGCTTCCCTCACCCCGCCTCAGGTGTCAGACCTGCACTGCGGTCTTCCCTGCCTTTTCCTGCTCCCCCGCCCAATATATTTCTTGCCATGTCTTGGTAGCTACTTCTCGATGAGCCTGAGCTAACATAAAATCTCTGTCCCTTGACACTCCACCTTCTTCTTCACCTGTGGGAATTGTAGAGTTCCAACGGTGTTCCCATCTGGGAAGAAAATGCTGGAGTGACTCCTGTAATGACAGCCATGGCCTTGTTCTGCTTCTCCCAAGTAAAATTGGGGGTGGACTAATACCATCTTGACAACCATACCAGGGCACTCATCACGGATTTTTATCTCTGTGGAGTACTCTGTGTAGACTCGCAAGGCATGTTGGGTAGCAGAAGAAAGTTTCTGTTGCTCTCCTCCATGGCAAATAGAAAGGCCAGAACCTGCACGTACTGTTTGCACGTCCTCCTGCATGGAGGATATGGCATTGGAAGGGTCTATCCAGGGCTTCAGGGTTATCTCTTAGGGCACAACTGAAGGGATTGTCTCCAGGGGCACAGTTTTGGAGATTACAGCACAGACAACTCAATTAGTGAATCATAATGACTGGCGAGTGGTAATAATATTTGGTGGTATTGGATAAGGTCCTAATGTAAATGGGTTACCCAAGCTTAGGAAGGTCCCTAGTTTGCTCTCTTTGCTTTGATTTAAAATAAAGGTAAGGCTGGGTGCGATGGCTCATGCCTGTAATCCCAGCACTTTGGGAGGCCGAGGTGGGTGGATCACCTGAGATCAGGAGTTCGAGACCAGCCTGGCCAACGTGATGAAACCCCTTCTCTACTAAAAATAGAAAAATTAGCCAGGTATGGTGGCACATGCCTGTAATCCCAGCAACTTGGGAGGCTGAGGCAGGAGAACCACCTGGACCCAGGAGGTGGAGATTGCAGTGAGCCAAGATTGCACCACTGCACTCCAGCCTGGGCAACAGAGTGAGACTGCATTAAAAAAAAAAAAGTAAAATAAAGGTAATGTTTATCGCTGCTGGGTTTGAGTTAATGATGAGTCTTTCAATCTCAGTATGTGAAACCATCCTAAATTGCTTTTTTAAATTGTTGAAATTGATTCTTAGTTTATGGAATAGCTAAAATATTGACATAAATTGGTGGTAAGTATGTCAGAGAATAAGCTAGTGCTGAAGAGTTAGATTCAGTGGCAAATTCATGAATTAAATGTGGTGATAATTTCACTGTTCAATTAGAAAGGCTGGCAAACCACAGACAGAGAAGACATTTTAAAAATACAGTAGTCTGCTCACCTCCTTTGAGAATGAAAGTGATAAAAGAAAAAAAGATAGTAGCCTGGGCTGGGTGTGGTGGCTCACTCCAGTAATCCCAGCACTTTGAGAGGCAGAAGCAGGAGGATCACTTGAGCCCAAGAGATCAAGACTAGCCTGGGCAACAAAGCAAAACCCCGTCTCTACAAAAAAATACAAAAAATTAGCCAGGTGTGATGTCATTTGCTTGTAGTCCCAGCTATTTGGGAGGTTGAGGGGGGGAGGGTTGCTTAAGAATGGGAGGTTGAGGCTGCAGTGAGCTGTGATTGTACTGCTGCACTCCAGCATGGGCGACAGAGTGAGACCCAGTGTCAAAATAAATAAATAAATAAATAATAATAAATAAGTAAAATAGCCCCTTTCTTATTGAAGAAATCAAGGGGGATTTTGAGAAACTAAATTTTAAATATTTGTTCCGCATGATTTTGCAGACAAATTTCAGCTAATTCTTGTTTTATTTTTGAGATGGAGTCTTGCTCTGTCGCCCAGGCTGGAGTGCAATGGCATGCTCTCGGCTCGCCGTAACCTCTGCCTCCTGGGTTCAAGTGATCCTCCTGCCTTGGCCTCCCAAAGTGCTGGGATTACAGGCGTGATCAACCACACCCCACAATTTCAGCTAATTCTTGCACGTGTAAAATGTCCCAGATTGTACTGAGAGATGCACAGTATTTTAATTCTGTTACTGTGATGATGATGGTAATTATGAGAGTAACAACAGCAATAGCAACAGTAACAAGGCTTTATTAAGAGTTTCCTAAGTGCCAGTAATTGAACTTAGTGCTTTATGGAAACTGTCTCATTTAATTTAAACTTCACAATATCCTAACCCTAGGGACTAATATTATCCCCATAGGAAACATGAATTGGCTTAGGAGGGGCCAGGTTTATTAACTTGTAGTCGTGGAGCTAAGATCAAATTGCCTTTCTCCAGGGATTATAATCCTGGCCACTTGGGGACACTGACCATTTTATTATGAAACTAGAAAGTTAATGTATGAATTAGTTTTCATTCTAATGAATAGAATGTCCTCATTTATGTAAAACTGAAACAACAACTTTCCCCATCCCCTTTAAGTTCCCTCTGTGCAGCAGTCCTTTCTCTACCCTTGGATAAATCACTGGGCAAGTGACACAGATTTTTATTCAGCTTCATGTGATTAATTCCTCTGTTTAAGGCCAAGTGTGGTGGTTAACACCTGTAATCCCAGCACTTTGGGAGGCCAAAGCAGGTGGATCACTTGAAGTCAGGAGTTCTAAACCATCCTGGCAAACATGGTGAGATCCTGTCTCTACTAAAAATACAAAAATTACTCAGGCGTGGTGGTGCACGCCTGTAATCCCAGCTACGTGGGAGGCTGAGGCAGGAGAATCGCTTGAACCCGCGAAGCAGAGGTTGCAGTGAGCCGAGATCATGCCACTGCACTCCAGCCTGGGTGACAGAGCAAAAACCTCACCCCCCCCCAAAAAAAAAATTCCTCTGTTTATATTCAGATACTATAAAAAGCCAGTCCAGCTTGATACTCTCAGGAGATTTGGAGCTGAAACGTTTAAGAACCATTGCGCAAGTGAAAACCCATCAGAACAAGGAATGAAACAACAAATCTATTTTCATTCCAGTTACTGAACACCATTTTAACCTGGAATAGCATGACAGAAAAGAAAGAACGTGATGGAGAAAGCAAATATTATTGTCATAGATACAAAGGCAAAATATGAGAAAAATGATTAGAACTAATGACAGAGTTCAGTTACTTGTTGACTGTTAAATAGGTCATTATGCAGATACACTTGTAAAGTATCTGAAATGTCTTGATTTTAAAATTAACAAAATGTGCAGGATATATGTGATGGAAAGATCCAGTTTTTACTGATGAATAGAAGTCTCAAAAACAAAGATGTCTAAAAGCAGCCATAACATGCAAGGGATCTAATCATATTTGCACTGGGAACATTTTTACACCAAACTAAAATAAATCAAAAGTAAACATAAGAGACAAACATGCCTAAATAGCTGGGTAATTGGGTGTTTTTGTCTGACATCTTAGCGCGGTTGCACTGTTCACTGCTGCTCTCCGAGCTTCGCGATGCCGCCCAAGGACGACAAGAAGAAGAAAGACGCCGGAAAGTCGGCCAAGAAAGACAAAGACCCAGCGAACAAACCCGGGGGCAAGGCCAAAAAGAAGAAGTGGTCCAAAGGCAAAGTTCGGGACAAGCTCAACAACTTAGTCTTGTTTGACAAAGCTACCTATGGTAAACTCTGTAAGGAAGTTCCCAACTATAAACTTATAACCCCAGCTGTGGTCTCTGAGAGACTGAAGATTCGAGGCTTCCTGGCAGCCCTTCAGGAGCTCCTTAGCAAAGGACTTATCAATCTGGTTTCAGAGCACAGAGCTCAAGTAATTCACACCAGAAATACCAAGGGTGGAGATGCTCCAGCTGCTGGTGAAGATGCATGAATAGGTCCAACCAATGGTACATTTGGAAAAATAAAACTTTATTAAAAAAAAACAGATGGATAATTATTGTAAACACGACCATGGAAGGACTTATCTAAGCAAGTGCATGAATTGTGATAACTAATAAGATAGAATAATATGTTATTTACCAGCGTTAAAGAGAGAGGTACATTGTTGAAGTGAAATATAAAATCTAGAAAAAGATCCAAGAACAAGCATGGTAATGTGTGGGGTTTTTTGTTTTTGTTTTGTTTTGTTTTTTGAGACAGTCTCACTGTCGCCAGGCTGGAGTGCAGTGGTGCGATCTTGGCTCACTGCAACCTCTACCTCCTGTGTTCAAGCGATTCTCCCCTGCCTCAGCCTCCCAAGTAATTGGGACTACAGACACATGCCATCATGCCTGGATAATTTTTGTGTTTTTCATAGAGACGGGGTTTCATCATGTTGGCCAGGCTGGTCTTGAACTTCTGACCTTAGGTGATCCACCTGGTTCGGCCTCCCAAACTGCTGGGATTACAGGTGTGTGCCACCACTCTTGGCCATATGTGGGATTTGAATGCAATAAGAAAAGAAAGATTTATTCAGGAGTTGATGCCGGTTAATTGTTTGGAAATTAAAATTCAAGTTATCATTTGTACTTTGTGCATTTCTAAGTGAATCTCAAAATATAAACGAGTCCAACATAACAAACTACAACAACAGATATTAAAATGTATCGTAAATATTTTTGTAAACATACATTGTAGAGGTCATGATATCAAATTCAGAAAACGTAAGTAAAAGAATAATAAAATTAAAGATTTGACAAAATAAAAAGTGCTAATTTTATAGTACAATTCCCATGAATTAAAGTAAAATATAAAAGTATTATTGGGAAGTGTTTTTGCCAATATTAAAGATAAAATATTAAAATAATTATTAATTATATTAATCAATTATATTAATATTTTATAAAGCTATCTTATATCAAATGCAAAAATTTCATGGTAGAAAAGGGGGCAAATGGACACCACAGGCGATAACAATAGTGTATACAAAAATGAATAACAAAGAAAATGGGATAATTGTTACTTCTTTACATTGTTATATAAGTAAGTCAATATTTAAACCACCCAATGTAATTTTTCATTTACCAAATTTACTAAGGTTAGAAAGAATGCTAACACAAAGCTCTGGAAAGTACATGGACTGTATACTCTCATATAAGTCTGCTGGAAGGCAAATCAATTCACTTTTGCTGGACAGTGTAATGGCGAGATCTAGGATCACTGCAACCTCTGCCTCCATGATCCAAGCCCTCTCCTGCCTCAGCCTCCCAAGTAGCTGGGATTACATGTGGGTACCACCACGCTCAGCGAATTTTGTATTTTGTTTTAGTAGAGATGAGGTTTCACCATCTTGGTCAAGCTGGTCTCCAACTCCTGACCTCATATGATCCACCCAGCTTGCTGGGGTTACAGGTGTGAGCCACCGGGCCCGGTCAAGAATCGTTTTAAATCAGAGAAACGTGCAAGGGAAAATGTGCAAGTATGCTTGTTTATACTATGAATATTTACTTATATTTCTATACTTGAGTACTGGTAAATAAATCATGATTCATCAGTTTATATAACCCTGAGGTCATTAACATGCAAATATGATTATACATGAGATAGACCTTTGATTAGAATAAATTGCTTGATTACAAAAACAGATATAGTCAGATTCTACTTTATATTAAATGTTTAAGTGTTTGGCACGATCATGTAGGAGGAATCATGCCCCTTTGGGCACAGTCATCTGTCCTCTCCTTGGAGACAGAGCAAACATTAGACTTCTCAGATGCTTTGGGCTGGTGATAAGTTTGCCCCTTGCCACACTGCCTGGCAGGTGAATATATGTGACATACAAGAATAACCTTCCTCACCTTCCACTAGGCCCTAGAACAGAGATCATTATTTTACTCTGAGATCCTACTGCACTCCTAAGGGAAGGGTGTTAAATCAAGCACTTGATGTGCACAAGCACACAGACATGCAAGACGTGTCCTTTCCAAACTATGGCAAATTGTTATAAAATATAAGATGCAGATGGTGTGAGTGATAGACGGGGTAAAGAAACAGGAGTACAGGAAACAGGAATATGTGATACAGGAACGAGGAGACAGAGGATGCTGAGGCATCACACAGAAATAGGAAGGTAGAGAGCCCGAAATTTCTCAAATGAAAACCACCTGGGGTTACGATGACTTTTTAGCTGCGACAATGCATCTGCTTGAAGGGGACACACCATCATGGGTAGAGTGTGTCTCACTCTTGATTCAGTCTCTTAGTAACCAGAAATGCCATCTCACTCTTTGGTCCTACATAGCACTCACAGAGAACAGAGCAGATCTGTCAAGCCTTACCTCCTGCATCCCCCTACAAATCGTAGTAGGCACATTAACTATATAACTTCATTTACGATCAAAACAATTTGATGAAGTCTGGGGCAAAAGCAGCCCAAGTTACTGTTGTAAACAAAGTGAAATTTTTGGAAACGGATCCTCACAGAGTATCGCTAATTTGTGGTTTGACCCCAAGAGTTAGGAGGCCTGGCACACCCTGGCACAGTATGGTTGAGTGTGGCTATTTCACAGGAAACTCACACATTTAAAATAAGTGTCTGCCAGGTGCAAGTGCTCTTGCCTGTAGTCCCAGCTAATCCGGGAGGATCACTTAAACCCAGGAGTTCCGGGTTACAGTGAGCCATGAATGCACCACTACACGCCAGCCTGGGCTACAGAGAGAGACCCTGTCCCCCGCAAAGTAAATAGATGTACTTTCCTTCAGGTGAGGAAGAGACACATTTGGCCCCTGTTGGGATTCACATATCAATAGTTTCTCACTCTGGGAAGGGAAGCATGAGTAGGTCCTGGACCTGGTGCTGGTAAAGTGCTGGCCTTGCCAGGCTGATCTGAGCCGAGGATGGGCTGGCCCTTTTTCTCTCAGCAGAGGGAGGCAAGGGCAGAGGAGTTGACCAGGGCCAGCGGGAGTTCATTGGAGCTTCTCTGCCTCCTTCCAAGCAGGGGTGTTCTTGATGTTGGGACTGCAGCAGTAACAACAGGAAGAGAAATGATACTTAGGAGTTTCTTCTTTGAAGGGAAATCGGTTACAGAAGATGTGGAGTGAGTGTGGCTGATGTGGGAACCCAGGAATTTAGATATTGTGGATTAGTATTCTACATCTCCCTTAACCATGTCCTTAAACACCGGGGGAGAAAGTAAACATTTTTAAAGGGGACAAAACTTGTCAAACTCGGTATTTGAAATCAGGCTGATTTGGAAATGCTTCTAGTGCAATTCCATATAGTTCATCTATTGTATAAGCAGGGGAAAACCCAACGCTAACAGGGTCACCATCCCTGCAGACATGGGGCTTTGGGGAAAACAAACAGATCTTGTTTTCCACAGCTGGTGGAAGCTGCATGAGAAGAAACTGAAAGAAGTCATTAGAGCATCGTCTCCCAGAAACACAGTCGATGCCCTAAATAGGTGGTAGCTGAGGCACAGCAGGGTAGGGACCAGCAAGCACAGCGTTCTGCCAATCGTCCACCGTCTATGCAAATGTTGGTGGAAACAAAATGGGATTTGAATCAGGCCCATTCCAGGACAGGGCAATGCTGGGAGCACAGAGCTGATGTTTATAGATATTATAGCTCTTAAGATGCCCCTGTAAGCCTTTGCTATGGACCTGGGAGGCTTGTGGCCTCCCTCTCGTTTTCCTTTTCTGCTGAAACTCCTGGGAAACCAAGGGAGATGTTTTTTCCCTGGTTTTGCAGCTGAGAACCTGTGCCTGGGTGAAAACACCAACTTAAGTTTTTTGAAAATCAACTCATTGTAGCCCCAAGGACCTTGATTTTCAGCAAGTTCTACATGCAGCAATATTCAGAAATAGCCTGAGATGGCATCCTTCCTCCAATGGTACATGAAATGAGGAATCACATGAAATAAGTTGGCAACTGAGCACTGGCAAAGCCTGCGTGAGGGGTCAGGGCCAGAGATTTCTAGACTCCAGGGTACCAGCAGAGAGCTCCCATTATCACCCCCTTGAGGCAAGCCCTGCATTCTGGTTAAGCTGCCTCATGCTCCCCGTATCCCAGGCAGTCCTGACCATGCCCTGCGGAGCCCTGCAGGGATTCCTGTCACGTGTTTCAGCATCAATCATGAGTCAAGCCTGATCAAGTGGCTGGCATTTGCCATTCAGGAGATGGATTTTTTTTTTTTTTTTTTTTTTGAGATGGAGTGTTGCTCTATCACCCAGGATAGAGTGCAATGGCATAATCTTGGCTCACTGCAACTTTTGCCTCCTGGTTCAAGTGATTCTCCCACTCCAGCCTCCTGAGTAGCGGGGATTACAGGCACCCGCCACCATATCCAGCTAATTTTTGTGTTTTTAGTAGAGACAGGGTTTCACCATGGGCCAGGCTGGTCTCGAACTCCTGACCTTAGGCAATCCACCTGCCTCAGCCTCCTAAAGTGCTAGGATTACAAGTGTGAGCCGCCATGCCCAGCCGGAGATGGATATTTAAAAGTCCATACGCCACCACTAAGGTGGACAGGGAAATTGAATTTTTTTTCTCTAAAAGACCTCTTCAGCTTCTTTCCTATGCTCATCTCAGCTCAAAATATTTGAATCATTCCCCTGGTGTTTGAATATTTGCTTTGAGCAAAGTCTGATGCCAGACACAGAGCTGGGAACACAGAAGACACGTTCAGCCTTCCAGATTACCACAGACAACAACCGAACAGAGTTTTATCTTTTCATAGCGATGATACCGGCCATTTTTCTCTAGCTTTCTGTAACAGTTTTATCACCATTTTACCAGCCTATTATGTTTTCTAGTACCGTTTGATACCTAAATTGCTGCTACCTATCTTAGGCTTGTGTTATGGAATAGTCACTTCTGGGTACCAATTTGTGTCTTAGTCAGCCTTTCGTTGCATAATAATCCCTGACCCCCAAATCTCAATGGCATACACAATAAACTTTTTTTTTCCCACTCCAGTGTTCAAGGGTTGGTTGGGCAGCTCTGCCTCAGGCTGCGGGGCCCCGGGTCTGCTGGGGTGGCTTGCTTTACGCTGCAGGCTGAGTTCAGATCTGCTCTGCAATGCCACTCCCTACAGCCAAGGCTGGAGAGGGGCAGCTACCTGGAGCATGTGCTTCCATCACAGAGGTCAGAAGTTTCCAGAAGGGCAAGTAGAATCTCACAATGTCCCTTGAGGCCTCTGCTCAGAACTAACCAGTTATTCTTGTTCATGTTCTGTTTGCTAGAACAGGTCATGGGGCCAAGCCCAGCCTCCCACAGAGATAGAGAGTGAGGAAGTGAATACTCATTGAACAACTATCTAATAATATACAGGTTCAATGTTCTCTAAAAATCTGTGTCAGTTTAGTTTTAAAAACTCAGATTCTCTCATTGCACCTTTTATAATTCATAAATATTAAAATTTACTATTTTATTACTCATATCTCCATTGTTGTGAATTTGCAGATTTATAGTTATTGCTTCTTTACATATTGGATTGTTGATTATTGTTTTAATGATTGGTACAAGCATAGTCTATTAAGTTTATTATATGATATAAAAAGGGATATATTAAAATATTTCAAATTTTTGGTGTGATTTTCTACTTGCTTTTAAATTGAAATCCATTTCATTTTTTGTATTCACAAGTTGGGATATTCAAAAATTATCATAACATTAGCTCTTTCAATATTTTTCTTTAGAGTTTCACCCTTTCATGTCATGCTTAGAAAATCTATCCCTCTGTTACCCTCTACCTTAACCTCAGCTCCTTTAAGGAGAAAGTTTGTTAGGGGTGGTGTGGAGGTCTCCCTTTCCCCAAGATGGACCAAAGGCCACACACACACCCATCCAAATATGCTGGGGAATTCAGAGAAGGGAAGGACTTCATCTTTTATGGCTTTGTTGGATGCAGGCATCCAACTCTCCATGCGTATCAGGCCCCTAGGTGACTTGTACCTTAGGGTTGGTCATGAGGGACCCTGTCTCTACTAAAAATACAAAAAAATTAGGCGGGCATGGTGGTGTGCACCTATAATCCCAGCTACTACTTGGGAGGCTGAGGCAGGAGAATTGCTTGAACCAGGGAGGTGGAGGTCGCAGTGAGCTGAGATCATGCCTCTGCACTCCAGCCTGGGCAACAGAGTGAGATCTGTCTCAAAAAAAAAAAAAAAAAAAAAAAAAAGGAAACGAAAAGAAAAGAAAGGGGTGGATATTGTGGGGAGGCATTTTTCCTGGGTCTCTAGAATTTCTGCACATCTTCTGAGCAGAAGCACTGGCTGCCTGTGCTCCAGGCTACCTGTCTAAGGATGTTTGTATGATAAGCAGCCTTGACAGGTATAGAATCTCAATACGGGGGAGGGCAGATTTGCTTCCAGAATTTGAAGGTAGGGATAGTGTTTTCCACCAGGGCAAAGGTCAGGCAAGCTTACTATTCTTTACTCAAAATGTGAGTTTCCTAACCTCAGGGCTCTTCACCTGTCCTCCTCATGTTTTCTGTGGGAACTGAGGTTTGAGGATTGGGTGCAGGTGCTGATACCTTGACTACTGCTATTGCTGTCAGTGCCAAGCCGTCCTGTCCCTAATCCAGGAGTCTCATGCCTCCTACTACATCCATGAAATGATGGCAGGCTAGCCTGTTAACTTGTAAGCATGGTGCAATCTCAGACTTGCTAGTGCTTGATAAGTGTATTTTGAAAGGAAGTCAGATGACTGCCTTTCCCATGGGTTCACCTCATACCCTAAATACCTTTTCCCCAGAAAGCTCCGCTGGAAGGACCTGCAGCACAACCATTGTCTCAGGAGCCACACACCCAGAACAGTCAGGCCACATCCCTGTGCGGGGTGCAGGACGCAGTGTGGAATGCAGTACCTGCCATCACGAAACAGAATGTCAGTTGACATATCACACCTGTGATCTGTCATTCCCAGACTCTGCCGAGATTTAGAGCCACCTCTGTGGTGGGGAGAGACTTTTTATCTCTTCCCGGGTCAATGTTAGCATGAGGACCTCATTCTTTTCTTTTCTTTTCTTTTTGAGATGGAGTCTTGCTCTGTCGCCCAGCCTGGAGTGCAGTGGCGACATCTCGGCTCACTGCAACCTCTGCCTCCCAGGTTCAAGCGATTCTCCTGCCTCAGCCTCCTGAGTAGCTGGGATTACAGGCGCGCACCACCACGCCCGGCTAATTTTTATGTTTTGAATAGAGATGAGGTTTCACCATGTTGGCCAGGCTGGTTTTGAACTTCTGATTTCAGGTGATCCGCCCGCCTCGGCCTCCCAAAGTGTTGGGATTACAGGCGTGAGCCACCGCGCCTGGCCGAGGACCCTATTCTTCCAGGAAACACCCACCAGGCCCATGACCAGGTGTGGTTCCGCCACAACGTCTCCTGATAGAGTTCGTGCTTGTTTCACAGAAATTCAGATCTGGACAAACCCCTCAAGACCGCTCTCCACCTCAGAAGGGAAACTCGGAAAGAAAGGTCTGTCCTGACATTTCACAGCAAATGGAGAGGAGTCCTTATGCCCATCATTCTCCTTGGCATCGCGGGGTCCCGCTGACTGCGCAGCACCTGCCGCCGACCAGCTTGCGGCCACCGGGAGGCGCCGGAGGGAGGCCCAGCCAGGGCGCTTCTCACCTCCGTCTCAGGCGGCGCATCTGCTGGGTTTCAGCGCCGCCCGCACCGCCTCCCTCCGCAGGCCCAGAGCTTGCTGAGCAGACCTCTCCGTGGGGCTCCATTTCCCACCAGGCGGCTCTCCTTTGTCCCTGAGGTGCTGGGGATTTGAGCAGCTACTTGGTACTGAGGAGCCCTGGGTTGCCTGCGGTTCCCTGTTTGGTGTCTCAGTAGCTTAATAAACAGATCCATGCCACAGCGACTCTACCGCCCGGCCTCTTCCCCCTCCTCCTCCCTTCCTTCTCTCTTCCTCCTCTCTCCTCCTGCTCCCCTCCTCTTCTTCTTCCTCCTCAGCCCCTTCCTCTTCCCCTCTTCCTCCTTCTCCTCCTCCATTTTCCTCTTCCTCCTCTTCCTCCTCCTCCTCGTCCTCCCTCCTCTCCCCCTGCTCCTCCTCCTCCTCCTCCCCCCTCTTCCCCGCTCCTCCTCCTCCTCGTCCTCCCTCCTCTTCCCCTGCTCCTCCTCCTCCTCGTCCTCCCTCCTCTTCCCTGCTCCTCCTCCTCCTCCTCCCCCCCTCCTCTTCCCCTGCTCCTCCTCCTCCTCCTCCCCCCCTCCTCTTCCCCTGCTCCTCCTCCTCCTCCTCCCCGCCTCCTCTTCCCCTGCTCCTCCTTCTCCTCCTCCTCCCCACTCCTTTTCCCCTGCTCATCCTCCTCCTCCTCCTCCTCCTCCTCTTCCTCCTCCTGTTTTGTTTTTTATTTTTCTCTTTTGTTTTTTATCTGACTGGCCCTTGGCAGAAACAGCCATGATCAAGAATGAATATTTCTAAACCCCGTGCAAGAGTCTTTCCAGAAAGCTGTATTCTCTCTCCCTCTGAGGGTGTTACTTTCCTCAGTTTTGTTTTCTGCCTTTTTTGTGTCTTTCCCTTTTGTTGCCTCAAGTTCCGTGGAGACCTGGGAGCTGTCCTCCAAGACAGCCTTCATTCAGGTCTGAGGTGGCCTGAATGAAGCTGCTGTTGAGAACGGGGTCATGGGACACCCACCACCAAAGCCACCGCTCCGTAGAAAGCAGAACTATGTTTGTTGCGGGGAAACTGCAGGCAGAGACGTAGCAGAGCTCAGCCCGGAGTTGGGCTTGGGCTGGCACAGATGTGCTGGGTGCAGGGTGGAAAGGCTCCAGAAGCACCATGCCCGAAAAGCCCTTCTCCCTACAGGCCAAATGGAAACATTTGGACAATTGTGAAACACTGGAAGCTTCCTGCTCAGGAAGTGGCCTTGTGAGCAGAGAAGCCTCTGAAGCCTAGCAGCTAGTCTCCCTTAGTTGTGTGTTGACCAATTCAGAAAGCTAAGCCAGCCCTCTGCTAATGAGGGAGGAAATAAGCCTTGAGCTGTTCTATTCAGTCTGCTCAGTCCTGCTTTGAATGGAGTTATTTAAGAGCTTATTATAAGACTACGTGCTTGTGCTCCGAGCAAACCCTCCATTCATGTACCCAACAGATAATTTTGTGTCTCGTAACATATGAGTGCCGTTCCTGTCCCCACGGCTGTTCCGCTGCCAAGGCAGTCGAGACTTCTGCCCTCATACTCAGCCTCTGAGACCCCCGAGGGGGTCCCGGGTCTTCCTGGCCTCACAGGAACTGTGACTGTATAGTTGTAAACTTCCTTTCACAGCTACTCCCATTGCATCTCTCAGGTTCTTCCAAAGGTGGCTTCCATACCCACTAGGGGCTTTATTCTGGTGACCCTTCCAGAGATTAGAGAAAAGGAAGTAGTGTCTGCTCATCTGTGGGGAGTCAAGGTTTCCAAGGGCCAGCAACTAGTATTCAGATCTCTGGGAGGTCACCGAGCCAGCGGTGCAGAGCAGCCTGAGAGCAAGGTGTTAAGGCCTGAGTCGTCCTCCAAGGCTATTTTGAGACTGTGAACAAACCAATCCTATGTTATGCATCCACCAGGTTCCAGGGAAACATGCTTTCCTAGAACAGAACCACCAGAGCTTTAAAAATGATGAATTTCATCCATATCGGTGAATATGAAAATTTAACTTTATGTATCAGTCCTAATCGAGTAATTTCATTCTATTTGTATTTGTGTGCTTTACAGAAAAGCACCTAAAACATTTGTAACCAAAACATACCAATCAATAAAAATCTGTTCAATACAGATTCAGGCATTGGGGCAGATATATAATTCTGAGAACTCAGCGATGCTTGGGTATTTCAAAAAGCAGGATGCCCTTTTTAATACTCAGAGCAAGAATGGCCATAAACTGTTTCACCTGTCAACACACCTATAATAAAATCTTTCCCAAGAAAACCAGCTTTCCAAATCCAAAACCTCTTCTGCTCACTACCTCCTTGGTCATGGGTTTATCACTCTCTCTGAGGCTGACTCTGATGGATTCATATACTTGCCCTGGATACTGGCATGGAAGCAGCCAAGATTTCTGCCGGGTCTGTATCCCCCATCTAGAAGATCAGTCAGGCCCTGAGTTATCCATTTCTGTACTATCTAGGCAGTGCCCTGAGGAGGTAGTGTTTTAGAGCTCTGGGCAGTGACCTGGGAGTAGAGTTTTCCTCCATGCTCCTTGGCGCGTCCCTATTTTCAAGTCTCCAGGACCCTCTCACTCATCATGCTTCTGATGCGTCCCCACTGCCTCTATTCCCCCAACGTATTTTCCTTCATATTTCCTCCCTTTTCACAGCCTCCAAGAACCTCTGCCACTTCTAACCCCCTGACACCCCCTCCCTCCGCACCCCATCACTCAGGGAGCTGTGCGCTTCCTTCCAAGATGATCCTCCTCCTTGTCTGTCCCTTACCTTCCTAATCCCTCCCTGCAGGGCACCAAGGGCTCTCCAGAGCCATCTGCAGGAGCTCGTGGCTGGCCTCCCACCTCTGTCCTCTCACCTCCTGTAGCTGGGCAATGCTCCAGCAATCTCCTTGCTAGTACCCTTCAGGGGCTCCCTGTGCCCTTAAGCAAAGCTCAAGTCCATCAGCCAGTAAGGCCCTGTGTGCTGTGCCTTCTCCACACTCCCACTCTAACTTTGCTGAATGCATTTTCTCAAGGTACCCAGGACCTGCCAGCCCTGCATTCTCACTGCTCCTGGATCATGCGTATATGATCTTCCCTAGGCCAGAGTGTGTCCCCACAGGGCATGGGCACCATGACCTGCTGTGTCTCCCAGCAGCTTCTTCCCTAGACTGTAGCTTCCAGAGCTAGCACCTCTGGTTTTCTTCTGCTGGATTCCGGTTGTCTAGCACAGTGCCTGGCGTGTGGTGAATGAGTAAATGCACAAGGAATCTTCACCCATATTTCCCACCTCACTCTACTATGTTTCGATCCCAGCGATAGCATTTGCAGTTTGCTATGGCAGGCCTTTGCTTCTGACAGCCTCTCAGCCCTGCAAGCCATGACTTTTCTTCGACCTCTATTTCATTTCTATGTTCCTCCTACACCCAACAAAAATTCCTTCTCCATCTAAACATTCTCAAATTTCCCCAGCTCTAATTTGTAATTTTTTAGTTGAATTGAATCCAAGATTGAATAAGAGACCACAGAGGGAGAGAGGGCTCTGAGCCCTGTTCCTTGAATCATATTAAGTATGGAACCTGGAAGTACTCCTCCAGCCCTGCTTTCCTCCTGGAGATTGCTATTGCCCTGATGAAGCCTAATGGGTTCCCTGGGGATGTGGATGGAAGCACTTAATGCTGTATTAGGGCATTTAGAAGACTGGAACATCACGCTCACCACTGGCAGAATTGGCCAGCCTGACTCTCTGCATCTCCTAATAATGTTATGTCAAGCCAGACTCCTATTGACTCCAGTGGAATGGCACCATGTCTGAGAAGACAAAGAAGACACTCAGAGACAGCGAATGGGCCGTAGGGTTTATTGGGGGGAACTTACATTCAGGGATGGTCCAGTGGCAGCAGGCTGGACAAAGAACCACTACTCTCTGTAAAAAGCATGCAGTTTATATAGCATTTTCAGTTAGCACCCTCCACTTAGCAACCACCATCTAACCCAAAACAGAAGGCTTTGATCCCCTGTACAACTGTGTTCCAAAGGATGGCTGGGGGTTCAGATGTCCTTCACAGTTACCGCATGAAACTCCAGGTTGGCCACTCCCGGGTTCCTTAGCCTGTCTGGATTCCGAACACACATTCTTCTTACATAATTATCAATTGGGACAATAAGGTCATTCCCAGTATATTTGCTTAACTTGTTATTGCTGTCAGGTGTGTCTGCCATAAGCACTGCCTGTGTATGTAGTATACAAGGCCTGGCAGGTGCTGCTTACAGCCAGCAGGTACCCAGGACTTTACATTATTTCATCTCTTCTCCCTTTCCTTGGTTAAAATAATTGCCTCGGGCCCAGTTACAGTTTGCACTCTCAGAAGCGTCCGACCCTGGTGCTTCTGAACTTGAGAGATGGCAAGCCAGTGACTGTACCATTTCAACATCCAGAATCTGTGTGGTGAACACGCTGTGGAGTGGCCGGATGTGCTTTGACTGGGCTAGCAGAGAGCCAACAAGGGCAAACATGCAGAGATCTAAAATAAAGCAATAAAACGAAGGCATGTGCATAGTGATGACAGGACGACCAAGTTTTATTAAAATTATCCTGATATTAGCCTTGGTAAACGTATTTTCGAAAAAGCCAATTACATTTGTATGAAGAAAAAATTAGATCGATTTATTTTCAAACTGAACTTTGACTATTTACAATTTTTTTTGTTTATTCCTGTGGATAGGTGCATTTCTCTTCTCATAAAAAGAAAACAAGAATTACATAAAACTGTGTTTCCTAGGTGAAACGGCGGGGCAATACTACTGTGCAGTGTTTAAAGTCTGACCATGAAGGTCGAGGATTCCCCTTGGTGTGTTTAGAGTTTAAAATATTTGGATTTCAAAATTAGAAGATAATTGTGTAGAAATAAGGAATGCTGCATAGAACTCTGCTGTTAAATAAACTGTCTTTAGAGACATTTGGGATAGTAACCCGGCGTCCATGCACGGAGGACTGACTTGGGCAATAACTGCCATCAAGCTCTGGGAAAGGATTTATAAGCGAATCTCTCCCAGGTGGGGAAACAATAGTGTGAGATCTGACTGGTATAGCAGAGGGACTCAGGGATTTGCATTGACTTCTAGCAAAGTGACCTCAGCGTTTTGCGACTTCTTGTGTCAATGAAGCGGGAAGCTCTAGCCAAGGTTTGTCTGCTTTTCGGTATCCTCTGGATTGTTCCGCAGCCTCAGCTTTGTTTCCAGCTTCTGCTTCCATTCTTCTCTGAGCCTGAAAATAGAAACCAAACACATAGAGATGGAGCATTCATCTCCACAGCTGTTGGTTCAGGAGCGCTTTCTTCCTCTTCTCCCAACCCCTGAAATTTCATGTATGTGTTCAGGTTTTAATAGGCATGCAGAGGACATGCACATTTAAATATATATATATATATATATATATTTATTTATTTATAATTTATTCGTATTTATGAGAGTAAACAGGCTCTCATTTTTGTTAAAAGTACTTAATCTTTGGCTGGGTACAGTGTCGCACACCTATAATCCCAGCACTTTAGGAGGCTGAGGTGGGCAGATCACAAGGTCAAGAGGTCGAGACCAACCTGGTCAACATGGTGAAACCCCATCTGTACTAAAAATACAAAAATTAGCTGGGCGTGGTGGTGCTCGCCTGTAGTCCCAGCTACTTAGGAGGCTGAGGCAGGAGAATTGCTTGAAACCGGGAGGTGGAGATTGCAGTGAGTCGAGATCGCACCACTGCATTCCAGCCTGGTGACAGAGTGATACTCCATCTCAAAAAAAAAAAGAAAGTACTTAATTTTAATTCTCTGGATTTTCCTTTGAAAGTATCTTTAAAGTTAGGGAGAGTAAAGCTGTCAGTCTAGACTTCTTTACATGGCAAAGCTATCTTTCAACAGCAGAGGTGAAATAAAAATATTTTTAGACGCACACAAACTGAAAGAAATCACCAGCAGACTATCACTACATGACATGTGAAAGGAATTCCTTCAAACAGAAGGAAAGTGACACAAGATGGAAATCTGGATGTACACATGGAATGAAGAGCGTCTGAAAAGCAACAATATGGGTATATATTAATATTCTTTTAAATTACTTAAATGTCTTTAAAAATAGTCCACCGTGACTGGGTGCGGTGGCTCATGCCTGTAATCCCAGCACTTTGGGAGGCTGAGGTGGGTGGACCACAAGGCCAATAATTTGAGACCAGCCTGGGCAATATGGTGAAACCCCATCTCTACCAAAAATACAAAAATTAGCCGGGCCTGGTGGTGGGCGCCTGTAGTCCCAGCTACTTGGGAGGCTGTGGCAGGAGAATCGCTGGAACCCTGGAGGTGGAGGTTGCAGTGAGTACCACACTCCAGCCTGGGTGACAGAGGGAGACTCTGTCTCAAAAAAAAAAAAGCCCACCATTGAAAGTGAAACCATTAATGATGTACTGTGGAGTTTATAGCATATGTAGAAGTAAAGTTGTACTTTGTCCAGTAGCGTAAAGGTCAAGAGGAGATAAATGAGAACATACCATTGTAAGGTTCTTACGATACACAAAAAGTGATAGAATAGCATCTGAAGGTAGGCTGTGGTAAGTTAAGGGTGTGTACTATACATCCCAAAGCAGCCACTAAACACAAAGAGAAACTTAAAAAGCCAACAGAAGAGATAACATGGAATCACAAAAAATACTCACTTGATCCAACACAGGGCAGAAAAGAGAAAAAGGGAATAAACAACAGATGAGAGAAATAGAGGACACATAGCAAGATGGTAGATTTAAAACAAATCATACCAATTAATGTTAATGGTATAAACAATGCAATAAAAATGCAAAGACTGTCAGATTGCATTTTTAAAAGACAATATCCAAATATACGCTGCTTATAAGAAATCCACTTAAAATATGAAGACAAAATAGGTTAAAAGTAAAAGGACGAAGAAATAATCCATGCTAAACCTAATCATAGAAGGCTGGTGTGGTTATATTAATATGAGGCAAAGTAGATTTCATAGCAAAAAGTATTACCAAAGAAAAAGAGGGTCATTTTGTAATAAGGGGGTCAATTCATCAAGATGATATAATAATCTGAAACATTTATATACCTAATAACAGAGCTTCAAAATACATGAAGCAAAATGTGATGGAACTGCAAGGAGAAATAGACACGCCTGTAATTATAGCAGAGATTTCAATACCCATCTTTCAATAATCAAAAAAACAAGTATATAAGAAACTGATGAGAATATAAAACACTTGAAGAACACTATCAGGCCGGGCGCAGTGGCTCACACCTGTAATCCCAGCACTTTGGGAGGCCGAGGCGGGCGGATCACGAGGTCAAGAGATCGAGACCAACCTGGCCAACATGGTGAAACCCCGTCTCTACTAAAAATACAAAAATTAGCTGGGTGTGGTGGTGTGCGCCTATAGTCTCAGCTACTCGGGAGGCTGAGGCAGGAGAATTGCTTGAACCTGGGAGGCGTAGGTTGCAGTGAGCCGAGATCGTGCTACTACATTCCAGCCTGGCAACAGAGCGAGACTCTGTTTAAAAAAAAAAAAAAAAAAAAAAAAAAAAGAACACTATCAACCAACTTGATATAATCAATATTTATAGAACACTCTTCCCAAAAACAGCAGGACACACATTCTTTTCAAACATACATGGAATATTGACCAACATAGAAAAAATATTCTGGGCTATAAAACAAGTCTCAATAAATTTAAAAGGGTTCAATATGTTGTCTGTCTGCAATAATTAAATTAGACTAACAGAAAGATATCTGGAAAAACCCCCTAAATATTTTGAAACCAAATAACAAAATTCTAAATAACCCATAAATCAAAGAAACAACCATAAATTGACATTTTAAAAAATCAGTTATAATAACATTAAAAATATAAAATAGAGGTAAATCTGACAGAAAATATAAACGACCCATGTGCTAAAAACTGCAAACCATTGTTGAGAGATACTAAAACTGGCCTAAATAAAGGGAGATATATATTGTGTTCATATATCAGATACTCTAAATATTGTTAGGATTTGTCATTTCTCCCCTAAATTGACCTATAGATTGAATTCCATCCCAGTCAAACCAGCAGGCTGTTTTACATATCAGAAATTGACAAGTTGATTCCAAAATTCATATGAAAATTCAGAGGACCTAGGATAACTAAGGCAATACTGAAAAAGAAAAACTTGGAAGACTTACACCATCTGACTTCAAGAATTATTACAAATCTAAGTAATCAAAAGAGTGTGGCATTGGTGCCAATGGACAAATAGATCAATGGGACAGAAAAGGTCCAAAAACATTCCTACCCATATATGAGTTATTAATTTTCAACAAAAGTGCAAAGACAATGTAGTGGAGAAAGGACAGTCTTTTCAACAAATGGTGCTGGAACCACTGGATATGCAAAAAAAAAAGTGAACTGCAGAGTGTGCCTCACATTGTATTAAAAATTAAGTCAAAATGAATTATTAACCTAAATGCAAAACTTAAATTCATGAGACTTCTAGAAATAAAACAGAAGATAATCTTTGTGACTTTGGGATAGGCAAAGATTTTTTAGATACAATGAAAGCAAAATCGATAAAAGAAATTTTTCTCATAAACTAGACTTGATTAAAATTGAGAATATCTGCAAAAGAATAAACCCAAAGAAAATAAGAAGACAATGATAAAGATGAGAGAAGAAACTAGTAAAATGGTTCTTATCTATTAAGGAGACATGAATATCAATTCAAAGAGTAAGAAAAAAATAAAAAGGAATACAGAAAAAGGGAAATCATAAAGCACTCTAACTAAGATGGTAGAAATAAGTCAGTTACAATAAATGTAAAAGGACTAAGTGCACCAATTAATTACTAAAATATGTCAGGTTAGAAAAACATCCAATCCAACTATGTACTTTTTAAAAAATTTTTTTGAGAAGGCAGCGTCTCTGGTGCCCAGGCTGGAGTGCAGTGGCATGATCGCGGCTCACTGCAGCCACGACCTCCTGAGGCTCAAATGATCCTCCTATTTCAGCCCCATCCCCCACTTCGCCCCCAGTAGCTGGGACTACAGGCTCACATCACCATGCCTGGACAATTTTTGTATTTTTTTATAGGAACAGAGCTTTGCCATATTGTTCAGCCGGGTCTCAAGCTCAAGTGTTCCATCTGCCTTGGCTTCCCAGACTGCTGGGATTACAGGCATGAGCTACTGTGTCCAGACAACTATGTGCTGTTTAAAAAAGACACATCTAATTTATAAGGAGAGAGATAAGTTGCAAATAACAAGATGGAAAAAAGATATGTAAGGCAGATGCTAAACAAGGTTGGTTTGGCTATATTAACAAACTTAATATAGTCTGTTAATACAGTTATGAAGTCTGTTGATAAAAAGACCTTCAAACAAAAGTCATCAGGGATAAAGTCACTTCCTAATGATAAACAGGTTCACCTCACCATGAAGATATTACATTTCTAAATGTAATATCTAAACATGCATGCACCTAATAAAATTGCCTCAAAATGCATACAGAAAAAATTAATGGAACTACTTGGATTGTGAAGAGGTGGTGAGGAGGAAGGGAAAGGGAAATTGCACTCTTTTTTATTTCAAGATAACTTTTTTTTTTTTGAGTAAGAGTCTCACTCTCTCGCCCAGGCTGGAGTGCAGTGGCACAATCTCGGCTCACTGCAAATTCTGCCTCCCAGGTTCAAGCGATTCTCCTGCCTCAGCCTCCTGAGTAACTGGGACAACAGGTGTGTGCCACCGTGCCTGGCTAATTTTTTATATTTTTAGTGGAAATGGGGTTTCACCATATTGGCCAGGCTGGTCTTGAACTCCTGACCTCGTGGTTCGCCCGCCTCAGCCTTCCAAAGTGCTGGGATTATAGGCATGAGGCACTATGCCTGGGCAAGATAACATTTTTTAAAAAAAACCTTTACAGTGGAGAGGCTAGTAATAAAGAACTCCCCTGTGGCCTCTCCCCAGCTTCCCCAACTGAAGGCTGATCACGTTTCCCACATCTCCCTTCTTCTGCATGTTAAACAAAACAACTGTATTTAGCTATTTTGTCCTTAAAGATAATAACTCCTTTAAAAAGAAACTACCTTGCCATTATCACACTTAAAAAATTAAGCAGAGATACTTGATATCATCAAATAAATATTCCATTGGTTCACAATTCCGATTGTCTTTTAATGTTGAATGGTTAGGCTGGTTGACTCAGGACCCTAATAAAGTGCATTCATTCCTATTTGTTGCTATTTTTTTTAGGTTTCCTGTAATCTGGAAATTCTCCCTCATCTTTCCCTTCCCTTGCAGTTTTTTTTTTTTTTTTTTTGAAACCAGATTGGTTGTTCTGGAGAGGATGCACAGTTTGAATTTTGCTGACTGTATTCCTGTGTGACTGTAACCCATTCCTCTGTTTCCTGTATATGCTGTTAATTGGTGGCTGGCACTAGAAGTCTGATTGAATCCAGGTTCTTTTTTTTTGACAAAACTGCATCACAGGTGATATGATGGTTGGCCATCAAATCTGTCTGGTTGTAGCTCTTTTTTTTCTTTTCATGTTAGCAGATATTGATGATCATTAGATCCAATTTACTTTCATTAGGTGTTGCCAGATGTCAATAGCTTCTTTCTACCAGTTCCTTTTCACTTGTATTTGGAGTCTGGAGCCATGGAAGAGGGGCCCTGCAGCAGGAGCTGTATAGTCCAGGAGAGATGAAGTCACTGCTCGAAAACAGGACCCAGGGCAGGAAGGGTGTGGGGGAAGAAATAGGCAGACTTAGCCTCCAGTCCTCCATCTCCTGTTGACAGAACCTAGCCAGAAGCTGAAGGACAAGGTGATCTGAGGACTAGATGGGAAGAGGGGGTCCACTGAGGGAGGAGAATTGATGAGGGTGGGGGTCAAAGGAGATCAGCCTGGCAGGGAAGCCACGAATGGGAGCGAGTCCTGGCTCAAAGTAAGCAGGCAGCAAAGACCTATCCAAAAGCCAGTTCCATTGTTTTCTTGGATCCAGTCAAGCATGCTTTCCTGGAGCACCTATTACCTGTTCAGCACTGCAACTTCGGAGAATACACAAGCAATATATAAACATGGTGGTTTCTCCATTCCACAAATAGGGCAAGCTGTTCCCTTGCCTCAGGGTGTTTGCACAAAGCATTTCTTCTGCCTAGAATGCCCTCCATTCTCCCACCTTTGCCCAACTCTCTTTTCCCTGATAGATGGGGTTGGGGGGTGCCATGCTAGTTACCTGGAGGGCTGGACCTCAGAGTGTGGGCTGCCAACTCCAGCATGCCAACACATCTGCACAGCAGCTCAGCAAGCAGCTGCTGTCCCAGGGCCAAGTGAACCAGCTCTGAAGCTGGGACCCCCAGAAGACTGCAGAAAGCAATGCTCAAACCCTGCAGTGGGCAGATGGGAGATGGCAGCCTCTGTGTCGGCTCCCCAACCAGTTGCAAAATGGGGGAGGTTTATGCACACCCTGCGTGCAACAGTAGCCCAGGTGCTCCATCTGCTAATGAAAGAGAAGGATCAAGGCTGCGCTCCCTCTGCCCACACTCAAAGGGCAGTGACTCCCCCAACATCCCTCTTACTTCTCTTAGTGGCTATTTCTCTACGATGGAAATAACGATGAAGACACTGAGACCCAGGGAGATTTGGTGGCTCACCCCAGGTATCCAAAAGGATGAGCCCAGGCAACCAGCTGTAAAGTCTGTACTGCTCACTGCTATTCTGAGCTTGTTCCCACCCTCGCCCACTCTTGCGATTTTGTTTTCATCTTTTCTCCTCCAAGGGATCCGTTTCCCACATCTCCCTTGTTCCCACCCTCGCCCACTCTTGCTTGTCTCCCACCCCTCGCCCACTCTTGCGATTTTGTTTTCATCTTTTCTCCTCCAAGGGATGTCTCTTCCTTTGGCGTATTGCCGCTGCTGTATTAGATCCTGGATTATTACATGGGAGTGCAGAAGAGGGAGGGGAACTAACATTCCTGAGCCCTGGCCTTGGGCTTGGCACCAGGCTGGGTATTGTCGGTACATTTCCATAGTCAAGCCCTCTAGCAGCCCAATGATTTGGGACTTTCTTTTCCATTTTGTGAAGGGACAACATAGAGTGTTAATTAGAGCAGAGCCTCTGGAGCCAGGCTACCCGGCTTCAGATCAGAAGAGAGGGAGGAGAACACATAAGTTAAAGTCTTCTGCCATCCCATCAACCAGAAAGCTTATCTCCTTGCATTGTTTTGTGATACGCATAGATACTGCATGCATATATTTGTAATGTTTTAACAACCTGCACAATTTGCTTCAGAGGCTGTTTTGTTCACCCTGTGGCTTGTGCCTCTCTTGGGGCCTTTGGTTTTTGCATCTTCCTTGGGCCGATTTCATTTCACTTGAGGCCTTTTGCCTGCTCCCCCAGGGAACCCACACATGGGACAGGACTGGGGGAAGATGATGGCAGGAACTGCAGAAATGACTGGCCACCCAAGTCAGCTTTCTACACCCCAGCACCGCACTTCAGCAGGTAAGATGCTGGTTGGGAATAAGGCTGAGCAGGTCTCTGTAAATGGGAGCCTGGGTTCCCCTCTAGGGCTCAGGAGGGGCTTGGGAAGGCAGCAGTGAGTTTACCACCTGTGAATTAAGGCGTGTTCTCAGTTCAGCAGCCATGGAGTCATGGGCCCTACTGTCTGGACAGCACACACGGCCTTATACTCCCTTACCACACATAAGTCACGGCCTCAGCAGACAGCTGGCTGAGCTGTTCCCTTAGAGGAGACAGGGCCCAAAATGGCTGTCTCTCCCTGCGGCCCATGATGGCTTTCTGTAATGTGTGTGAGGGCAGTGAGCTCGCACTGCTTCCACAGCAAGGTGACCCTCAGTTGCCCAAGGCAGTCACTGCACGCCACTGCTCGGCAGACTCACTGGGCTGGAACAGGGATGCACAAGGGGAGACCCCGCCTTCCCTTCCAGGAACCACACAGGGCATCTTGTGTCTTCACCCAAATGGGCGCTGAGGACTGGGCACTGTTTCCTTTGCTCGATTGCTTTTCACAGATGCGTGTTTGCCCCCGCACCCCCACCCTATTTAGTGAAACCCTCATGTGCTAGAAGGTGACATGGTGACAGAGAGGAGAAAGTTTTCCAGTTCATAAAGATGAGAATTAAAGGACTGTAAGCATGGAAAATTAAAATAATTACATCTTCTAAGATGCCCATCTGGCATTCTTCTGGAGAAATCAGTTTTGCTCTTACAAAACAAATAGACAAGATGATAATGACTTGTCAGTGAAAGTTCACCAATGGTCACAAGGCACCACTGGTGCAGATGTTGATAGTGGGACAATTGCTTGGGGGGGGGCGCAGGGAACTCTTTGCACTTTCTGCTCAATTTTGCTGTGAACCTGAAACTGTTCTAAATAATAAGATGTACTTTAAAAATGAATTAATTTTAAAAAGTAGACAAACAAGCCACATACTTTCTCAGTGCGCTTCTTCCCAGACGATGCTCCTCCGATTCTCGGTAGTAAGTCTGTTTGCCAATTTCCCTTTCCCAGAAACGCTTGAGATCATGGCAGGTGTTCCGGCAGAAGACCTCCCGACGGGTATACTGATGGTTCATCCCCTAAAAAAGAAGATAGCTATGCAAATAACCAAAAATATATGAAGCAATGCTCAACGTCACTCATCATCAGGGAAATGTAAATGAAAACAATAATGAGATACCATCTTACTCCAATCCACCTTACTCCAATCTGACTTTAAAAATAAAAAAACCAAAAGGTGTTGGTACAGATGCAGAGAAAAGAGAACGCTTACACGCTGTTGGTGGGAATCAGTACAACCTCTATGGAAAACAGTATGGAGATTTCTCAAAGAACTGAGGGTAGATCTACCATTTGATCCAGCAATTCCAACTACTGGGTATCTACCCAAAGGAAAAGAAGTCATTATATTAAAAGAGACACCTGCATGTGCTTGTTTATCACAGCACAATTCACAGTTGCAAAGATATGGAGTTAACGTAACTGCCCATCAGCTGATGAGCAGATCAAGAAAATGTCATATATATATATATGTATATGTGTGTGTGTGTGTGTGTGTGTGTGTGTGTGTGTGTGTGTGTGTATAATGGAATACTGCTCAGCCATAACAAAGAACAAAATAATGTCTTTTGCAGGGACTCAGATGGAACTGGAGGCCATTATCCTAAGTGAAGTAACTCAGGAATGGAAAACCAAATACTTCATATTCTCACTTATAAGTGGGAGCTAAGCCACAGGAATATAAAGGCAAACAGAGTGGTCTAATGGGCATTGCAGACTCAGAGGAGGGAGGTTAGGGATAAAATATCACTTACCGGGTGTCGTGTACACTATTTGGGTGGCAAGTGCACTAAAAGCCCAGACTTAAGGCCGGGCGCGGTGGCTCACGCCTGTAATCCCAGCACTTTGGGAGGCCAAGGTGGGTGGATCACTGAGGTCAGGAGTTCAAGACCAACCTGGCCATCATGGTGAAACCCCATCTTTAAAAAAAATAATAAAAAATAAAAATAAAAAAGCCCAGACTTAAACACTATACAATTTATCCATGTAACCAAAACCCGATTGTACTCCTAAAGCTTTTGAAAAAATAAAAATAGAAGCTGAACCCCCATAAAACACGATCCCTGAGACTCTGCAGGGCACAGGCATCCTGACCCTGCTATTGACATGAGGGAGACCTGGCCAGCCACAGGATCTCTGCAAAGAGGATGACAGTAGTGGCCTCAGTGCTTGCTGCTGGCTTTGTCATAGTGAGACGTGAGTGCAGGCCTTTCATAAACTGGCACCAGGCAAATGCCTCTGCCCTTCCTTCCTCCTCACAGAAGAATATTTCTCAACTTTTGGCAGCAGGGAGCATGCAACAGGCATTTTGTGCATCTAGGTCCATTTAGTTATCACAGCATCTGCATGAGATGGCCGTGACCTTCCTCATCTTTTAGGTGAGACATTTGAGGAGTGACAGGCTTCAGACTTCTGAAAGTTTCCAGGCCCTTTACTAAAGGAGTTTATCATAGAAAATGGTTCCAGTGCCTGACACCCCAGAGCAAGCTGCTTTGAGGTATGTGTGCATGCATGCACACATGTGGGCTCTTGTGTGTGGAATTATACATGCCTGACACTCAAAATGCTCACTTTTTACATGCAGAAACTGCTCAACTTTCAGACCAGCTGAGTGGATCTAGCAGAAACCTCAAAAGCAGGGACTGCAGATGCTCCTGTCTGCTGGTGGGAACCCCTGCAGAAGAGCGTGGGGGAGATAGGAGCCTGGAGAAGCTGGCCTGGCATGCCCCAGAGAGGGTTTGGACCTTATCCCAAGAAGGGCTTTCAGTGGGGGAAATGGTGGGTCCAGACAGGCATTTTGCCAGATGTTCTGGGGGCAGAGACTGGAGGGGGTGAGAGTGGATTCAGGGGGGAGGAGGGACTGGGCTGGTGAGGGAGCCCAAAGAGATGCTGTGACCAGGGTGGGAGGGGCAGGGATGATGAAGAGTGGACAGATTCACAGGAAAGTCTGCCTGGAAAATGAAGAAGAATGGCTGTCAGGGTAGACTGCCCTGGCTCTACCTGTGCACAGATGGGAAACGGAGGAGGAGGGCTGTGGGGACTGGGCTCAGGCTGTGCTGGATGGATGGAGTTTGAGTTTCCTGGGTGCTGACCCCCAGGGAGGAAGCACTGGAAGAGTGCCTGACACATGGGTCTGGAATTCAGCATAGAGGTCTGGGCCAAGCTCTCAGAAAGAGAGACCGGGACGGTGGGGGCAGGGTGGAAGGAGAGAGGGGTTTGAAGCCAGATGTTCACTCCAGACCTGTGTTTCCGCTGCCTTGATGTACCGTCTATTTGTCACATGGGTTCTCCTGGCCTCCGTTTTCTCATCTTTAAAATTTCTCTGGGCCAGGCGCGGTGGCTCATGCCTATAATCTCAGCACTTTGGGAGGCCTAGGTGGGTGGATCACTTGAGGTCAGGAGTTCGAGACCAGCCTGACCAACATGGAGAAACCCCGTCTCTACTAAAGATAGAAAATTAGTTGGGCATGGCGGCACATGCCTGTAATCCCAGCTACTTGGGAGGCTGAGGCAGGAGAATTGCTTGAACCCAGGAGGCAGAGGTTGTAGTGAGCCGAGATCATGCCATTGCACTCCAGCCTGGGCAACAAGAGTGAAACTTTGTCTCAAAAAAAAAAAAAGAAAGAAAATCTCTCTGAAGGCAAAGTTTAACCCCAAATGCATAAGTGTTCTGCAATTTATAAAGTTCCGAAGAAATATAACTGATGAGCTTGGTCCTGGCCCACTGATTTTTCTGACTGTTTTCTGGCCTAGGGACATCATTAGTCTGAGCTAATTGAAGGTCATTGACAACTGAATAAGTGTGAATCTTTATTTTCATGCAATATTGAGTGTGTGGCTTCTTGGGTATATGACAGATGCATTTATCTGTATCCCTGGTCTGTTGGCCACCATTTAGGAAAGCTTGGATGACAACAGAAATTCTTAAGTTGAACCATATCCTCCGTAGGGCCATGCCCAGAGGAGCATTTGGTAAGAGTGCTTGTCCTATGTTCCTTCACTTCTGATGGGTCAGAGAGGAGCCTCACCGCGCCCACTCACTGGGAGGTGTCCCACATGCGTAAGATGGAAGATACATGTTTTTCCAAGAAATAGCAGAGCTCCCTCTGGGTTGAAGAGTGACATTCATCTCCACCTCCATCTGCACCATGTTATTTTACAAAGTAACCAGCTCTTTTGCTGGAAAATGCTGGTGATGCAGTGGTGAAAAAAAGTAAGATCTCTAAGAAAAAATGCATTTCGCTTTTAAACAAACTACCTTGTCTTCTTAGCTTGTCATTGTCCTCACTATGAGCAGAACTGTAATGGCTGCTATTACCGATGTTGTAGCTTCAGGGAAACAAAATTAACAGTAACTCTAGAAATACACTTGCAGGAAAATATAAAAATAAGGCAGAAAGAGGGGATTAAAGATATCTAGGCCACGTGCAGTGGCTCATGCCTGTAATCCCAGCACTTTGGGAGGCTGAGGCTGGAGGATCACTTGAGCCCAGGAGTTTGAGACCAGGCTGGGCAACATACAGAGATCCTGTCTCTACAAAATTAAAAGGAAAAAATTAGCTGGGTATGGTGGTACGTGCCTGTGGTCCCAGCTACTCAGGAGGCTTAGGTGGGAGGATCGCTTGAGCCCAGGAGGTCAAGGCTACAATGAGCCATGTTTGTTCTACTGCACTCCAGCTTGGGCGACAGGGCAAGACCCTGTCACAAACTAACAAACAAACAAAAAGATATCTAATACCCCATCCTTCTTCACTCTAAAGGGCTGACAGTGGGCTAAGACAGGGCCCCTCCTCAGGGGACTTCAGATAACAGGGAGTGAGATAAACACAGGCTTTCATAGGCACTGGCATCTCATGTGACAGGCACTGAAATGGGAAGCATAAGGAGGGTGCCCTGACCTGGCTGAGGGTTTAGGGGTCCTTCTAGAGGAAGGGCCTTGCAGGATGGATGGGCAGGAGCACCCAGGGTGCAGGAAGTGGCCTGTGCAGAGGCCTGCAGTGGGAACCCTGCAGAAACAGAACAAAAGGCTGCGGAAACAGATCGGGGATTGGTTGAGGCTGAGTTGGGGGAGGGGACTGAGGGCAAAGGAACATGGGCACTTTTTAGGGTAATGGAAATGTTCTGTGTCTTGTTTATTACTTTTTTTTTTTTTTGAGATGGAGTTTCACTCTGTCACCCAGGCTGGATTGCAGCAGCATAATCTCTGCTCACTGCAACCTCTACCTCCCGGGTTCAAGCGATTCTCCTGCCTCAGCCTCCCGAGCAGCTGGGATTACAGGTGGCTGCCACCACGCCCAGCTAATGTTTGTATTTTTAGCAGAGATGGGGTTTCACCATGTTGGCCAGGCTGGTCTCGAACTTCTGACCTCAGGTGATCCACTCGCCTTGGCCTCCCAAAGTGCTGGGATTACAGGTGTGAGCCACCCACCGTGCCCAGCCTGTGTCTTGTTTATAGTGTTGATTATATAGTGGTATACAGTTGCTAAAACTTACCAAACTCTTCATTTTAAATGAGTGAATTTCACTACACATAATCTATTCCTCAGGAAAGCTAGGGAAAAAGCTTCTTCTGTCTTTGGACTAGAAGTTCAAGTTCCCTGGCTCTAACCTACTGGGAGACTCTGGTAGCATCTTGTCATTCAGTTTATCCCGTTCACAGATTGCTCATGTTTCTGTGAGCATTTGTGATTCGGTTTCCTGGTGTCTACAATGAGGACAACTGCTCCTCCTAGTAGAAGTATGATGAAGAGACTCTCCAAAGTTGAAAAGCTCTTGATAAGTAAATAGCTCTATTCCTCTGTATCCCCTCAGCCAAAAACAGCATCCAACCTGGAGCTTGAGAGAATTCGTGCCGCTGCTTCCAGTCAATCACCACCAACTTGGACAAACCATAACCTCCATACCAATTAGGAATGTCACTTCACACAATCAGCAAATTAATGCGCACGGAGAACGACCGCATGAAGGGATGTGAAGACGCTGATTCAGTCAAACCAAATGTGTCGCACTTGACCACCTGTGAGGCATCTGTGCTGCCCCAGGAGCCAACGCACATTCAGTGAGTCGACGGGAACAAAGGAACATTTGTCCCTCGCCAGCCTGAATGCTGTGCCAACAATTTGATTTCCCAAGTCTCATTTACCCAGAGTATTAAACCCAAATTGAGAAATCTGAGAGTTACTTTTTAAAAAGAGGCTTTTGGCTTACACTGAGCGTTCCTGTGACTCTTGGCTAGGGTGGTTCAGTGCACACCAGCTGACTGTGTACAACGCTCATGGACTTCTTGCCTATCCAGCACCTCCTGAAAGCAAGTATTTCATGACTATTTTTCACATTTCCAAAAGTATGTTTAACCACCTTTTACATTTTTCTTTAGGATTGGGGCTTGAAATAGAACAGAAGGGTTGCAGTTCCTGGTGAGCTGGAGGAAACACACCCTAACCTGTCCCTCCAAAGAATGCGATCTGGAAAGAATGTATGGCGCAGCTGTCTGAGGACTCTGAAAAGTAAACAGCAGCAGGTAGATTGGGGAAACCCCCCATAATTCTAATTACCATTGAACAGCGCTAAATTTTCGATTTTTACTCTGGTGTCCCCGGTTTAGACTCAAGGCAACCCAGATGTGGGAACAAAAATCGAAACAGCTCTGAGAAGTCCTCTGGTTTTAGGGAGAAAGGGAATTGGAACTCTCACACATTGCTGGCAGGACTGCAGAATGGTACAGGGATTATTGTGAAGAACAGTTTGGCAGTAGTTTCTTTTTCTGAGAAGAAGTTTCCCTTTTATTGCCCAGGCTGGAGAGTAATGGCGTGATCTTGGCTCATTGCAACCTCTGCCTCCTGGGTTCAAGTGATTCTCCTGCTTCAGCCACCCAAGTAGCTGAGATTATAGGCACCTGCCACCATACCCTGCTAATTGTTTATATTTTTAGTAGAAAGAGAGTTTCACCATGTTTGCCAGGCTGGTCTCGAACTCCTGACCTTCAGGTGATCCACTCACCTCGGCCTCCCAAAGTGCTGGCTTTATAGGCATGAGCCACTACGCCTGGTCAGCTGTAGTTTCTTATAAAGTTAAAGATACACTCACCATATGACCCAGCAATTCCACTTCTAGGTATTTAGACTAGAGAAATGTAAACTTCTGTTCAAGCAAAAACTTGCACACCTGTACACAGCTCTATTCATGATTGCCAAAAATAACTAATAGTTCTTTAATGGGTGAATGGATAAAAATATGTCAAACATTCATACAATGGAATACTGTATAGCATTAAAAAGGAACAAACTAGTCGATACATGCAATAACTTGGATGAATCTCAAAGGCATTATGCTCAGTAGAACAGGACAATCTCAAAAGGGTATATATTTTTTTCTTTCCTTTTTTTTTTTTTTTTTAACCTAGACAGGGTCTCACTCTGCTGCCCATTCTGGAGTGCAGGCGCATGATCACAGCTCACTGCAGGCTTGACCTCCTCCAGGTCAGGTGATCCTCCCATCTCAGCCCCCTGAGTAGCTGGAACTATAGGTGTGCACCACCACACCTGGCTAATTTTTATATTTTTTGTAGAGACAGGTCTTGCCATGTTGCCCAGGCTGGTTGGTATATATTTTCTGTGATCCCATTTATATGGTGTTCTTGAAAAGACAAAACTATCATGACTGCCTGTGATGAGAAGTCGGGGAGGGTGTGACTGCAGAGGCATAGCATGAAGGAACTCGGGGACCTGATGGAATTGTTCTGCATTCTTCATGGTGGTGGTTACATGAAGCTGTATGTATGTTAAGATTCATAGAACTGAGTACACACAAAAGAATCATTTTTTTACTGTGTATTAATTTAAAAATAAAAACTTTAAAAACAGAACAGAAAGGCCAGGCACGGTGGCTCACACCTATACTCCCAGCACTTTGGGAGGCCAGGGCGGGCAGATCACCTGAGGTTGGGAGTTAGAGGCCAGCCAGACCAACATGGAGAAACCCTGTCTCTACTAAAAATACAAAATTAGCTGGGCGTGGTGGCACATGCCTGTAATCCCAGCTACTCAGGAGGCTGAGGCAGGAGAATCACTTGAACCCAGGAGGCAGAGGTTGTGGTGAGCTGAGATCGTGCCATTGCACTCCAGCCTGGGCAACAAGAGCGAAACTTCGTCTCAAAAAACAAACAAACAAACAAACAAAAGAACAGAAAATGCTTTTGGTAAAAATGCATTTTGACTCTGCTGATTTGGTAAGATTCAGGCATGGAAAAGTCTCAAAGATTATTTACTGTCACTGAGACCCCAGTGAGCCCTGCCACCCGATTGTCCCATGAACCAGCGGCACTGGCATCACCACGGAGTTGGTACAAGTGCAGAATTTATCAAGGCCCAAATTGGAATCAAACCCCACATTCTCATCTCATCCCCAGATGACTCCTGTGCATAGTACAGTTTAAGCAGCTCTGCTTCAGAATGACGAAGGCTGAGGCTAAGGCATAGCCTCTTCAGTGCATCTCCCGAGAAGTCCACCGTGGTCAAGCATCTCTATTTGGATATTCCTTGAGGGTGTTTGTTTCTTTGCGGTGTTGGCATTTCACCGCCCATATGTACTGTTTTTCTCAGAGCCTACTTAAGAGAACACTGGCACCGATTTCTGGCTTTCTCACAGTTTAACTTGTTTTGACCGCATCATTTAATTATATAAATTAGGTATGGAAAACCCCTATTCGGATTTGTGAGTCATTTCCAAGCAGATGCACGCAAGGAGGTTCAGAGGGAAAGGCGAATCCCAGCCACTGAGAAAGACAGGTTTACAGGCTTACAAGAAGCATCCACTTCCCTCCCTGCCACAGAGTGGGATGAACCTCCACCACGTTCCCATCCACATCGAGTTCAACGTCCTTTACCTTTGAGATGAATCGGCTGCTGCCTTGATGTGTTGTAAAGGAAGGCAAGTATTGTAACTCCTGTTTCCTCAGCTCTGGGGCTCTCAGAGGCCACGACCTGGTCCTGAAACCTCAGGGTCTTAATCTTTTATATATAGAGCAGAGGAGTTACAGAAATGCCTTAGCCTGACAAGGTTACACACACCAAATTAGTAGCAGAATCATGGATATCTTATTCCAGGGACAAAGTGTAAAACAGTCACCATCCCCTGCTCCCTCTACCCATCCCGCGGGCAGGTCAGCTTCTGCTCTGGCAGGTTCTACAGAGGCCATGACTTGGCTGGAAGTAAAGCTAATGTTCAGAACATGCCCTGGATAATCTATGAGCATGAGTCCTGGGTGCATCAGGCCAGGCTGCCCTCCACGGCTCAGGGGCTAAAGAAACTGGGATGGCGTGACAAGTCACACTTTGGGGTCACCTTACAGGATGACTTAGAGAGGCATGTTGTTCTTTGGAGCCGCTAATCCAAAGATAGAGCTGGGGGTGACATTTCACAATATGCTCAGTCCTCCCCCCATGGAGGCAGGAACAGTGACTGTTTTTCAGTAAAAGGCATCAAACCAAAAAGTGAACCAAACTTTCACTTCTCAGTTGAAGATGCCCTTTAGGCATTTTAAGAGCATGGTTTGTTCTTGTGTGAAACTTCTGGGATGGTCCCTTGTCTGGAAACAGACCCATTTCAGGTCATCATCACACCCTGCTTTGCCACTAATAAGCCTGCTTCTGACTTAGGTTACTGGTGTCGCACTGTTTATACTAAGGACAATACTGATATCACTGAAATATATTTAAAGGCAACAAAAATACCCATTTTGTGTTTTGTGTTTTTCTGCTGATAAATGTCATACATAAGCAGACAGAATAGGATGAAAATGTAAAATTTAAGTATTTCTACTGTAAGTTTACGTATCCATTTCCCCTTTAAAAAATTCACAGTGAAACTGAATATTTAATAGGTAGAAGATCATCTTGAAGGGTTGGACTGTTTTATCTTTGTTTACTCAATGACATGCTAAATACTGGGAAAGTATTAAAAATATTTTATTAAAAGTATTAACTAAAAGTATTTTTAGTTACATTAGATTCCTTAAACTTTACTGAAGCCATTAGCAAGTCCTCTGAGAAAAAGCTTATAAAATTAAGCTTAAGTGCTGCTACTCCTCATGGGCTCACAGGCGATCTGAAAAAAAAAAACCCTAATCCACTAGCAGGGATTTCATAGCCTCCATAATTTATTTACTTCAAAGCACAAACATTTACAATTTTCCCAGTTCGGCTGAATTTTGAGTTGACAATTTTGTGAATTTCCAAATTTCCATTCTGTTTATACTTTATTTAAAGGACATAGATTCCTACAAGCGTCTTCTTATTCAGACCAAAGCCAAGTATCTTATTTGGAGTTAGAGTATGTCTTTAATCCATGTTACCCACAGACTTTCTCTGAGAAGTCTAAGAAGACTCCAGAGACAGAAGAAAATTTCTCTGTGGGGGTGGGCGTGGGGCTGTGGCTGAGTCTGTGTCTCTGTAGCCAAAGTTGCTCACTTGGACCTGATCCTGAGGTGCTCTCTCACCTTTCGGGATTTACAGTCACATGGGGACGGAGGGAGAGATGTTTAGCACTAGGTCCTTCCTGCTCTGACACCAGTGTTAGAAACATTTAAAATTGTACTTAAAAACCTCACTGCGTGGGAGGGGTCTAGGTGATATTAGGGCACAACCATTTCCCAATTTAGCAAGCTTCCATCTATGTGTGTGTGTGTGTGTGTGTGTGTGTGTGTGTGCGCGTATTTTTAATTTTTGCAGTTTTGTATTTGTTACTTCATGGCTTGATTTCAAATAGTTCTGATTAGCTCAAGCTATTTACCCCACTGGAAACCAAACTTCTACCCAGTGACGGGGTCCCACTAGAGGAGGGAGTTGCAATAAACAAAGGGGATAGGCCCCTGCTTCCCCAGCTAGTCCGGCAGCCTCAAGGTTCCTTCCCTGACGCCCAGACCCACGTGGAACAGGAGCCCCTTCCTGGCATGCTTCCTGGGCAGCGGGTGTGGTTGCCTTTACTAGTACTTACAGACATTTCTGGCTCCCCCTCCCTCTTCTGGACACAAAGAGGATTGTTTTACCAGACTTCCTGCAGAGCCTTGGGACCAGCTCGAGCAAAGTCCAGGAAAGGAGGCAACTTGTGCCCCGGTGTGAGATTTTCCATGCTTGCTCCTCCTACTGCTGTGAACCCAAAGCCCGAGGGTGAGGTGGAGATGCTGGAAGACTGCATAAGCCTGAGACTGAGTAAGACCTTGGATGGTCCTCAAAAGTTGGCTGCAAGTTTTGGGAACAAAAAACTGTCACAGTCGTATGTTTCAGAAAACTTGTTGTTGCCTATTGCGGCATCATAAAACAGCTTTTCAGACTGATACACTCGTATATCAAATGTAGTTGTCAAAAACTAAGCATACTCTGGCAGAACCTTTGTAAGACTTGTATTATTACCATGGCGAAACCCATCTCTACTAAAATATAAAACTTAGCTGGGCATGGTGACAGGTGCCTGTAGTCTCAGCTACTCAGGAGGTTGAGGCAGGAGAATCACTTGAACCCGGGAGGCAGAGGTTGCAGTGAGCTGAGATCACACCTTTGCACCCCAGTCTGGGCGACAGAGTGAGACTCTGTCTCAAAAAATAAATAAATAAATAAATAAATAAATAAGATTTTTATTGTGGCTTAGTCTTAAAATTGACTGCTATTTTGCCTGTCGATTAGGGAGTGTCAAAGGAGAAGGTGTTTTTCAAGGGGGCAGGAGGATACTGGTTATTACCCACGAGCCGCTGTCCACTTCTTTCTGTGACTCAGCCTCAGTTTTGCTTGGGTAACCCACCCCCTCTCCACACAGCCGCGTGCTTCACTGAGCCAGTCATGAGAGTCCATGGGCTGGTGACACAACTCTCACTAGGGCGCTGGTTGACATTTCCCTTTCTTAAAAACACATGTTGGGAGTAGTCTTCCTTCTCCCTCGGATTTTGTTGTGTGGAAATAGTGCAGTGATGTTGGGACCACAGCGGAGCTAAACCGTCGCTAAAACTGGCAGAGCAGAGAGACACAAAAACGGCATGTTAGTGATGACGTCACTGAGCCAATGAATTCACCAGCCCCCGAGGCTCCCAACCTTGGACACGTCTGGTAAGTATGAAAATTAACTTCCTTTATAGTTTAAGTCAGTTGAAATGTTCTTTTACAGTAGGTCCTTGAACAACTCGGGTTTGAACTGTGCAGGTCCACCTATACATGGATTTTCTTCTGCCTCTGCCACCCTTGAGACAGCAAAGCCAACCATTTCTTCCTTTTCCTCCTCCTCCTCAGCCTACTCTACATGAAGGCCATGAGGGCGAAGACCTCCATGATGATCCACTTCCACTTAATAAATAGCAAATATATATATTTTTATTGTATTTAGTTAATTTTTAAAAATGTATTTATTTTTATAGAGACATTTTATTTTATAAAGATTTTTTAAAAATTCTCATTCTATTGTTCAGGCTGGAGGGCAGTGACATGAACATGGCTGACTGCAGCCTTGAACACCTGGGCTCAAACAATCCTCCTGTCTCAGCCTCTTGAGTAGCTGGAACAACAGGTATGTGCCATCAAGCCCAGCTAATTTTTGTGTTCTTTGTAGAGACAGGATCTTGCTATGTTGGCCAGGCTGGTTTTGAACTCCTGGCCTCATCTGATCTTCTCATGTTGGCCTTCTAAAGTGTTGAGATTACAGGCATGGGTCACTGTGTCCTGCCAATAAATATATTTTATCTTATTTATGATTTTCTTAATAACATTTTTTCTCTATTGTATCATAAGCGTATAGTATATAATACACATAACATACAAAATATGTGCTAACATACTGTTTATGTTACCAGTTAGGCTCTGGGCCAGCAGTAGACTTTTAGTAGTTGAGTTTTGGGGGAGTCAAAGGTTATAGGCAGATTTTGACTGCATGGGACATCAGTATCCCTAACTCCTGCATTGTTGAATGTCAAGTGTACAATCTCTCTTCCTGGGGTAGAATTTATTCTTAGTCCTTTTCTCTGCTTTCTTGACTTTGTTTTCTTCTTTTGCTGGTAAGGCATCCACAGAGACTTAATCAAACAGGCATACTAAAGAGGGCATAAACTTCGTCCTGTGATTCATGGGCCCCTGCTAGTTAATTAGTTTTGCCAAGACCCAGATTCTTCATTGTAAAATAGGAATGATAAAACTTGTAGAGAGATATAATAATATCAAGCAGTTGTTTTTATTAGTATTATAAAACATGTTGGTATGTCTAGTTATCACTTAGCAGGGAGGAGGTAGGAAATTCAAAGTTAAATCTTTGATACTTAAATAGAAATTAACTATTAGCCAATGTGGTTAATCAAAAACAGATGACCACGTAAACAGCCAGCTAAACTGGGCTTTGCTAATAGAAAGTGAAGGAGTCTACAACTTGGAGTATACAAGTGTAGGTTCTGAAGTCCAGTTTACTCCACGCAGCTCTTGACAGCTCATCACTAGCTGTGAAATACAGAGCAAGGACTTCACCTCTGCTACGATGTGGCCCAGAATTGACTGGAAAGCAAGAAATCCTCATGGATGTACAGCCCAAAAGACCACATCACCAAGTACAGACAATTAGAAGATGGACATAATCAAGATGACGAAGGTATGGTGACCTTTCCACCCAGCATTTTGAGGACAGACCTAACTACAAATATTCCAACTTCTTATCCCTGAAGGATCTACTACTTGAAGATCATGTTATCTTTTTTCCCAGTTTGTAAAAGATGGTCACCGTAAGTCAAGAAACCTCTGGGCTGGGCAAGGTGGCTCACGGCTGTAATCCCAGCAGTTTGGGAGGCCGCGGCGGGCAGATCAGCTGAGGTCAGGTGTTCAAGACCAGCCTGGCCAACGCGGTGAAACACAGTCTCTACTAAAAATACAAAAATTAGCTGGGTGTGGTGGCAGGCACATGTAATCCCAGGAGACTGAGGCAGGAGAATGTTTTGAACCCAGGAGATGGAGGTTTTAGTGAGCTGAGATTGCCTCACTGCACTCCAGCCTGGGTGACAGAGAGACATATATCTATGGAAAGCTAGGCCAGATTCAAGGGAAGTCAGGAAATAGCATCAGTGACCTACCAAGGGGCTGTGTCCCTTATTCTGCCATATCTGGGTGGCTTTCACCTTCGGCCAACCTGGGCCCCCTTCACGAAGACCATGGGGGCCTGTTCAATAGGAAGCAGCTGAGCATCTGTTGTCTCCCTCCATCCCTCAGCAAGCCCCTTACCAGGCCTGGTTCCTAATGGAGAGGGCAAGGGTCTGAGTCATGATGGTGAGTCTGCAATGATAAAAATGTAATACAGACTTTGTAGAACACTTTTTAGCTTAAAAGTGCTTTTGATTACATTATCTAATTTTATCAGTTATCAATGAGGATTTTTAAAAAGTGCTAAGAAATGCTACAAATATAACAAAAGACGTAGATGGGCACAGGAGGGCCCCCAAATGATACTGCTCCTGTTGCTTCGGGGGTGATCAGAGAAGAGGAGGAGGCGTGCAGGGAGCAGGTCCATGCATGCTGGGCCACCTGGGTAGGGCACTGGACTTGACAGAGGGCTCCGGCAGAGTTCCGACCCACATGCCCCACTACCTCTGCCTGCCACAGACCCCAACAGTGCCAGGAACTGGAGCTCCTCGGAGAAGCATCCTCTGCAAACTCTGACAAAAGCTTCTCTCCGAGGCTTTGAGTGCCTTCGAGTGTTCTGGGAAGACTGGACCACTTTGTGATGCAGAAATCTGTGAGTAATTGGAAGGCTGTGCCACTGGTGATTTATCTTCAAGGACCTCATTTAAAATTGACATGGCCTGGGCTTGTGTCTCACTTGGCCTGACATTTTCCAACCCCTTTATAAATCTGATCCGTATTCCATTACTTTTGGATTAACAGTTCCTGCTTGGCTGTTGAGGTGGATACTAGTTAGTAAGCTGCCTTGGATTACACTAGCATTTTCACCGGAGTCTTCCACGTCATTCTCTGAAGAAAACATGAGAACATGAAAACATGCTGGAGAAAGACTCTCCAGCAGTACTGTTGGTGAGATTATTTTGAGCAAGGGACGCTTTGGGGTCTTTCCAGATGCTCAGAATGAGGCTGCTGAGTCTAGTCATGTCTGCCTGGGCACGTCCTTAGGTTTCAAGGTATACAACTCAGAGAGGGTGGAGGTGGACCACAGACAGCTCTCCGGCCAGCTCCAAGGCGGGCGTCACGGAGAAGGGAATGGAATGGAACCCCCTTCACTCTGCAGCCCAGGGGTGGGTGAACAAACAGGTGTTCAGGTCACGGTGCGGGCTGACATCCTGGGTCCAGAGTGCAGCCTGTGATCTGTGAGTGACCATGGCACCAGTCAGAGCAGCTGCTGGACAACAGGGGATGCCAGCAGTTGGACTTGAGGGCTTTGAGGACCTCCACGTTCATGCAGGACCGGTTCTTTCCAGGCTCCTCCCAGCTGCTCTACTAGGCTCTAATTTCTCTTCTGTCAGTTAAGGCCTTTTATGCTATCTCCTGATGAACGAAGTGTCATCGGGGGACAGCCTAGGGGACTGGGAGAGTCCAGGGGCCGATTTAAGACACGTTTTGGTGGGGTCGTGGCCTTGGCCTTGGAAACTCTTACCATTCTCAGTCCTCCAGCCATTCTAGATTCATCTGTGAAATGAGGGAATGTCAGGCGATCTCCACACAGTTAACACACAATGATTTCTGAGAGGGTTCCTAAGCTGAGGTCCATGGACCATGGATGGGTTTCAGGGGACCCATGAACCCTCTGAGCCTACACGTGCTCATCTCTGTATGTTCATATCTGCACAGGGCTCGGTGACAATGATACTGACAGAGCATTCTAGGGAGTTACCATTCTCATTCTTCAAATGAATGAGCTCACATCCAGTCCTCACCTCAGCCCTCAGGGGCACAGACAGGGTAAGAGATTTGCCCGAGGTCACACAGTGGGCATTTGGGCTCTGCAGCCCAAGATTTTGACCACTTTACTACCTGTGAGTAAGCAATGATCTTTCCATTTTTTTTTCCTGTGTCTGAAAAAATACTTCTCTTTTCACCTGAGGAGATGCTCTCAAGGCGTTTTAAGGTTAAATTCCACTTCCAATTTAAATCACCAGTGCTGACTTAATCACTAATAATTAAGTGATTAAGGCGTGAAACAAATCAGCGTGATGAAGCATAATGGAACCTACAGAGACTAAAGGTCCGTGAGGGGATTCAGTGAGGGCTCACAGAGCGGAATTCCCCCCATGGCAAGGGCAGGGGTCCAGGAGGTAGGAAAAGTAGGAGGGGCGTGCGGGAGCTCCAGACTGTGTTTCACCCTCCCAGATGAGGATGCTTTTATTATACCTGTAGCAAGGTGGGAATTACATTTAAAAAAAAAATTTCCATAGGTTATTGGGGTACAGGTGTATTTGGTTACATGAGTAAGTTCTTTAGTGGTGATTTGTGAGATTTTGGTGCACTCATCACCTGAGCAGTATACACCACATCCTACTAGTAGTCTTTTATCCCTCATCCCCCCCATCCTTCCTCCCGACTTCCCAGAGTCCATTGTATCATTCTTATACATTTGCGTCCTCATAGCTTAGCCCCCACATATCAGTGAGAACATACGATATTTGATTTTCCATTCCTGAGTTACTTCGCTTGGATTAATAGTCTTCAGTCTCATCCAGGTTACTCCGTTAATTCATTCCTTTTTATGTCTGAGTAATATTCCATCATATATAGTTATACCTCACAGTTTCTCTATCCAGTCATTGATTGATGGGCATTTGGATTGGTTCCACGATTTTGCAATTGCAAATTGTGCTGCTACAAACATGCATGTGCAAGTATCTTTTTCGTATAATGACTTATTTTCCTCTGGGTAGATATCCAGTAGTGGGATTGCTGGATCTTGATTATTTCCTTTCTTCTGCTGGGTTTGGGTTTGGTTTGTTCTTGTTTCTCTCGTTCCTTGAGGTGTGACCTTAGATGTCAGTTTGTGCTTTTTCAGTCTTTTTGATGTAGGCATTTAGGGCTATGAACTTTCCTCTTAGGGAATAAGAGCCTTTGCTGTATCCCAGAGGTTTTGATAGGTTGTGTCATTATTGTTGTTCAGTTCAAAGAATTTTTAAATTTCCATCTTGCTTTCCTTTTTGACCCAATGATCATCCAGGAGCAGGTTATTTAATTTCCTTGTATTTGCATGGTTTTGAAGTTTCCTTTTGGAGCTGATTTCCAGTTTTATTCCACTGTGGTCTGAGACAGTGCTTAATATAATTTCAATTTTCTTAAATTTATTGAGGCTCATTTTGTGGCTGTCATATGGTCCATCTCAGAGAAAGTTCCATGTACTGTTGAATAGACTGTATATCTGAAGTTGTTGGAGGAAGTGTTCCGTATCGTTAAGTCCATTTGCTCCAAGGTATAGTTTAAATCCATTGTTTCTTTGTTGACTTTCTGTCTTGATGACCTGTCTAGTGCTGTCAGTGGAGTATTGAAGTCCCCTACTATTACTGTGTTGCTGTCTACCTCATTTCTTAGGTCTATTATTAATTATTTTATAAATTTGGGGTCTTCGGTGTTAGGTACATACATGTTTAGGAGTGTGATATTTTCTTGTTGGACAAGGCCTTTTACCATTATATAATGCCCTCTTTGTTTTAACTGCTATTGCTTTAAAGTTTGTTTTGTCTGATATAAGAATAGCTACCCCTGCTCACTTTTGGTATCCATTTACATGAAATGCCTTTTTCTACTCCTTTACCTTAAGTTTATGTGAGTCTTTATGTGTTAGGTGAGTCTCCTGAAGGCCGCAGATAGTTGGTGGGTGAGTTCTCATCCATTCTGACATGCTGTATCTTTTAAGTGGAGCATTTAGGCCATTTACATTGAATGTTAGTGTTGAGATGTGAGGTACCATCCCATTCATCCTGCTCTTTGTTGCCTGTGTGCCTTGGTTTATTTTTTTATTTTTTTGTTTTTGCTTTCTAAATTGTATATTTGTTTTATAGGTCCTGTGTGATTTATGCTTTATAGAGGTTCTGTTTTGATTTGTTTCCAGGATTTGTTTCAAGATTTAGAGCTCTTATTAGCAGTTCTTGTAGTGGCAAATTCTCTCAGCATTTGTTTGTCTGAAAAAGACTGTATCTTTCCTTCATATATGATGCTTAGTTTTGCTGGATACAAAATTCTTGGCTGATAATTGTTTTGTTTGAAAAGGCTGAAGAAAGGGCCCCAATCTTTTCTAGCTTGCAGGGTTTCTGCTGAGAAATCTTCTGTTAATCTGATAGGTTTTCCTTTATAGGTTAGCTGGTGCTTCTGTCTCATAGCTCTGAAGATTCTTTCCTTTGTTTTAATTTTAGATAACCTGATGACAATGTGCCGAAGCGTTGATTTTTTTGTGATGAATTTCCCAGATGTTCTTTGTGCTTCTTGTATTTGGATGTCTAGGTCTCTAGCAAGACTGGGGAAGTTTTTCTCAATTATTTCCCCAAATATGTTTTCCAAACTTTTAGATTTCTCTTCTTCCTCAGGAATACCAATTATTCTTAGGGTTGGTCATTTAACAAAATCTTGGACTTCTTGGAGGCTTTGTTCATATTTTCTTATTCTTTTTTTCTTTGTCTTTGTTGGATTGGGTTAATTTGAAGACCTTGTCTTTGAGCTCTGAATTTCTTTCTTCTACTTGTTCAGTTCTACTGCTGAGACTTTCCAGAACATTTTGCATTTCTGTAAGTGTATCCAATATTTCCTGAAGTTTTGATTGTTTATTTCTTTATGCTATCTATTTCCTTGAATATTTCTCCCTTTGCTTTTCGTATCCTTTTTGGATTTTCTTGTACTGGGCTTCACTTTTCTCTGGTGCCTCCCTGATTAGCTTGGTAACTAACATTCTGGATTCTTTTTCAGGTAAATCATGGATTTCTTCTTGGTTTGGATCCATTGCTGGTGAGCTAGTGTTATTTTTTAGGGGTGTTAAAGAACCTGCTTTGTCTATTACTAGAGTTGGTTTTCTGGTTCCTTCTTATTTGGGTTGGTTCTGTCAGAGGGAAGGTCTAGGGCTGAAGGCTATTGTTCAGATCCTTTTGTCCCACAGGGTGTTCCCTTGATGTGGTACTCTCCCCCTTTTCCTATGGACTTGGCTTTCTGAGAGCCGAGCTGCAGTGATTGTTATCTCTCTTCTGGGTCTAGCCACTCAGCAAGTCTACCAGGCTCTGGGCTGGTACTGGAGGTTGTCTGCACTGAGTCCTGTGATGTGAACCATCTATGGGTCTCTCAGCCATGGATACCAGCACAGTATTTGGGGTGTCTCCCAGGTCCTGCAGGAGCAGTCCATTTCCTTGAGAGGGTTTATGGGTCCTCTCGGGATTCCTGGTTTGTTTTTACACTCATTCTGGAGCTAAAACTCACAGTGTGAGCCTCCGCGTGCTGCTCCTAGTTGGAGCCGCAATCTTAGCATTACATTTTAAGGCTCACAATCACTTCATAAGGCCTGTTGACATCCATGCCAGCTTTTAAAATGTGGGCTTTGTCTTTGCTGTGCTCATTGACCAGTCTGTGAGGTTGTCAGCCCTGGGCAGCCCAGGATGCTTTCCCACTGTGTGTTGTGGGCCTCTAATTAAATGGGGGCTCAAATCCGTTTGCTCCTGACTTCTCAGTCACACTCACCAGGTTGGTGAAGCTTCCTCCACCTTCAGGTCTTCTCATGGACTGTTCTTCCTTCCTCTATATCTTGTCCTTAGGTACTCATCAGGGCTGACCCTCAGCTCTTTCCTTTCCTTAGCAGAGTCATAGAGGGCTCATCCCTGAGCTGCCCAGCCCTGCCCTTGGCTCCAGTGCTGCCTTCCCCAGGGCCTCCCCTCCATTTATTCGTCCTGTTGGCAGTCTCTTATTATTTTTGATTAAGGAGTGCACATGCATAGTTTACAAAATCTGTACAGTTGACTACTCTCCAATGTTGGTAGAATCAATGTAGAGCCAACTGGTTTTGTCAGCTGTAGAATTTTTTTTTTTTTTTGAGACAGAGTGTCACTCTGTCGCCCAGGCTGGAGTGCAGTGACACGATCTCGGCTCACTGCAACCTCTGCCTCCCAGGTTCAAGCAATTCTCCTGCCTCAGCTTCCTAAGTAGCTGGGACTATAGGAGCGCACCACCATGCCCAGCTAATTTTTGCATTTTTTTTTTAGTAGAGATAGGATTTCACCATATTGGCCAGGCTGGTCTCAAACTCTTGACCTCGTGATCTGCCTGCTTCAGCCTCCCAAAGTGCTGGGATTACAGGCGTGAGCCACCACACCCGACCACCTGTAGAAATTTTTAAAAGTGAAGCTTTTACAAAACAATAGCTCTAAGCTGAAACAGTGAGCTCACAGGTAACTGCATTCTTCCTTTGGCTCATACAATGCACCTGGAAACTCCCCCACTGGCTGGTAGAATTTGGAGTGACCATGGCCCTGCTGCACCCATGCTCTGGGGGAACTACAGATGGGAGATGTCCTGCAGGGAAGGGTGAATAGTCAGACTCCCTGGGTTCTCCCCCACACAACCTTTGTTTCTTGTTTTGTTTTTTGGTTGTTTTAAGACTTTGCTGAGACCAGAGAGGGAGCCCTACAAGAGAATGTTGACAAATAAATGGAAATAGTGCATGGCCCTTGATTAATGTCTAAGCGAAGAAAGAAGCAGTTACACATTACCTGTTGCATGATTATTGCAACAGCTAAGTTCTGAGGTGAACTGTGAAATGAAACATAATTTCATAAAATACAGTTGATCCTTGAACAACGTATGTTTGAACTGTATGAATCCACTTATACATGAATTTTCTTGCATCTCCACCACCCCTCAGACAGCAAGGCCAACCCCTTCTCTTCCTTCTCCTCCTTGGCCTACTCAACATGAACATGATGAGTATGAAGACCTTTATGATGGCCCACTTCCACTGTATGAATAGTAACGTATTCTCTCTTCATTGTGATTTTCTTAATAATCTTTTATTTTCTGTAATTTATTGTAAGAATACAACATACAGTACATGTAGCATACAAAATATGTTAATTGACTGTTTATGTTATTGGTAAGGCTTCTGGTCAACAGTAGGCTATTAGTAATTAAGTTTTGGGGGAATCCAAAGTTATACATGGACTTTCAACTAAGCGAGGGGGTGAGTTCTCGTCACCCCCTGTGTTGCTCAGGAGTCGGCTCTGAGGTCGAGAGATAATTGTGGAGCACAGAAGTTGTGATCAGAGAAGCCGAATATTCACTGCTATTGATGCAGCACAGGCCGGGCAATGTGCATGTGGAGAAGGCCGTGGGGGCACTCCCAGGGGGTGGATTAGAACATTGGCTGCTCCTGACTTAGAGTCTCTCTCTGGGACTCACTCTTGACTGATGGGAACTGCTGAGGCCAAGGAGGTGCTTCCTCCCAGGGAAGACCCCAATGCTGTGGGGGGTACAAAAGTTCAGCCTGGGTGATCCATGGGGCCATATTTTGGTAGTCCTCCCTGCCCAATTTGGTAGTCAGTGGGCAAATACTGCAGCCACAGCTTGAGAAAGGCATGGGGATCAGGGGTTAGACTCTGTAGGGATGAAGGTTTGGTCACCCCCACCAGCTGAGCAGCATACAACAGCAGAAGCCCTAGCTCAAGACGAGGGGGAGGTGGAATGGCTACAGTGGGGGAGAGGAACCTCAGTTCTCTGTTGTGCTCCGACATCAGCTGCAGCAGAGGGGACTGTAGTCTGTCCCACCAATCCTCCTCTGTTAACGTTCACCCAGGAAAACTGACCAGTCAGAATCCTGGAGGAAATGGAACCAGCACCATGAGTGGTGGACTGTGATGGGATCCACATTCCCCCAGAGGCTGGGGTTGTTGGCTGTGAACTGTCCTCATCTCAAAGGAGTCCACTTACCCAAGGTCATGCGCCCTTATGGGGACAGTTTGTTCTCCATGACTGATTGATGTGGGGTGCTGGAAGGGCCTGGCTTCTTGCTTCAACTGGGGACAACTCCGAAGGGCCACCCCAGCTCCAGAGCTCCCAATCACACCCAGCAATGTAGGCAAGGTGTCTGCTGACTGCAGCATCAGTGGAACCTCTCCCTTGCTGGCAAGGGCTGCCCCCCAGGGCACTCCTTAAGAAACCCCTCTGGGACACAGTTCTCTTCAGGAACCTCATCTAAGACACGTTCCAAAGAGTAACTGCTTCCACCAGTGTTGTGTTTCCTCCCATTTTCATTCTTCCTTTTTTTTTTTTTTTTTTTTTGAGATGGAGTCTCGCTCTGTTGCTCAGGCGAGTGCAGTGGCATGATCTTAGCTTACTGCAACCTCTGCCTCCCGGGTTCAAGCAATTCTCCTGCCTCAGCCACCTGAGTGGCTGGGATTACAAGCATGTGCCACCACACTTAGCTAATTTTTTTGTATTTTTAGTAGAAACAGGGTTTCACCATATTGGCCTGGTTGGTCTCAAACTCCTGATCTTGTGATCTGCCTGCCTCAGCCTCCCAAAGTGTTAAGATTATAGGTCTGAGCCACCGCACTCGGTTTTTTTGTTTTCCTGAGATGGAGTCTCACTCTATCGCCCAGGCTGGAGTGCAGTGGATCTCAGCTCACTACAACCTCCGCCTCCCAGGTTCAAGTGATTCTCCTGCCTCAGCCTCCTGAGTAGCTGGGACTACAGGTGCACACCATCACACTTGGCCAATTTTTGTATTTTTTTTTTTAGTGGAAACAGGGTTTCACCATGTTGGCCAGGCTGGTCTCAAACTCCTGACCTCAAGTGATCCACCCACCTTGGCCTCTCCCAAAGTGCTGGGATTACGAGTGTGAACCACCATGCCCAGCCTCTAATTTTCTTTTTATTTACTGATTTCACCAGAGTATAACTGTCATAATTTTCACTGAAATAGAAACATGTATTCTATATCTAGCCACTCATCTCAAAGGTTTTCTCCATGGATGACTTTTCTTTGCCCATGAAAGGATCCATGAACTTTACTAGGATTATTTATAAGCTCACAAATTCATACTAAGTCTTGACTTTATTTACAAAAAATTTTAACTTCCCAATTATGAAATTAATTACATGCTATTGTAGTTTTAAAAAATATGCTGGGTGTGGTGGCTCACATCTGTAATCCCAGCACTTTGGGAAGTAGAGGAGGGCAGATCACGAGGTCAGGAGTTTGAGACCAGCCTGGCCAACATGGTGAAATGCTGTCTCTAATAAAAATACAAAAAATAGCAGGGCCTGGTGCCGGGAGCTTGTAATCCCAGCTACTCAGGAGGCCGAGGCAGGAGAATCACTTAAACCCAGGAGGTGGAGGCTGCAATGAGCTGACACCAAGCCATTGCACTCCAGCCTAGGTGACAGAGTAAGACATTGTCTCAAAAAAAAAAAAAAAAAAAAAAAAACTTAAAATTACCCATAATTATCCTACTCAGAACTGACCACTTTAATATTTTTGTTTCCTACTGTTTAAGAATTCCAGTTGAAACCATACTGTATTCTCCCTTTAACACCTGACATAGTATCTTAAGCATTTTTCCAGATCGTTAAAAGTCCTTTCTAAAGATTTTTAAAAGGTATTGTAATATTCCGAGGTGGAGGCTGAGCCCTGATAAGTAAACCATTCTCTGATGTTAGGCCTTTAAAACAGCACCACTGGCTGGGCATGGTGGCTCACAGCTATAATCCCAGCACTTGGGAGGCCGAGGCGGGTGGACCGCTTGAGGTCAGGAGTTCAAGACCAGCCTGACCAAGATGGTGAAACCCCGATTTCAGGATGTAGAGAAATTGGAACTCTTGTGCATTGCTGGTGGGAATGTAAAATGTCACAAAATTGAGACTTGGTGTTACTATATTATTCAGCAATTCCACTTGTGAGTATGTACACAAAAGAACTGAAAGCAGGGATTCAAAACAGGTACTTGTACACAAATGTTCATAGCAGGATGCTTCACAGTAGCCAAAGGTGAAAACAACTCAAATGTCCATCAATGGATGAATGTGGTACACACATACAACGAAATATATTCAGCATTTAAAAAAAAGTTTGACACATGCTACAACATGGGTGAACCCCGAAGACATGATGCTGAGTGAAATAAGCCAGCCACGAAAGGACAAATAGGACTCCTCCTACTTGAGGTATCTGGAGCAGTCAAATTCAGAGACAGAAGGTTAAAGAGTGGTTACCAGGGGCTGGGGAAGGGCAAAGGGGTAGTTAATGTTTAATAGGTAGAGTTTCAGTTTGGGATGATGAAAACGTTTTGGAAATAGATGGTCGTGAGAGTTGCACAACAGTGCAAAGGTACTTAAATGCTACTGAACTTACAAATGATTAACGTAGTAAATATTATGTTATGTATCTTTTACCACAATAAAAATGAGTTGATAGAAAGAAAAAAATAAATACAGATGATGTGGCTTAAATCAAGAACCTATCTCTATAAAAAAAATAAGCAAAATTGGCCAGGTGCAGTGGCTCACACCTGTAATCCCAGCATTTTGGGAGGCCGAGGTAGGTGGATCACCTGAGGTCAAGAGTTCGAGACCCAACCTGGCCAACATGATGAAACCCCATCTCTACTAAAAATACAAAAAATTCGCTGGGCATGGTGGTGTGCACCTGTAATCCCAGCTACTCAAGAGGCTGAGGCAGGAGAATCGCTTAACCCAGGAGGCTGAGGTTGCAGTGAGCTGAGATCATGCCGTGCACTCCAGCCTGGGCAATAAGAGTGAAACTCTGTCTTGAAAGTAAATAAATAAAAGCAAAATTAGCTGGGTGTGGTGGTGTGCCCCTGTGGTCCCAGCTGTTTGGGAGACTGAGAAGGCAGGAGCGCTTGAGCTCAGGCGGGCAACGCTGCAGTGAATGCCACACTGCAGTCCAGTCTGGGGGATGCATGAAACCCTGTCTCAGAAAAAAAAAATTCTATTTCTGGCCCCCAAAGTGTTTTTAAATCCTTTGTAGTAAATATGCAGGTAAATAGAGAAGAAAATGTGACATTTATTGAGAACCTATTTTGTATAAGTGTTTTAACTATTTAAGTACTTTATGTCACTTACTTCTAATACTGTGATGTAGGCACTAATCCAGATTGCGATTGGGAAGCTGGGTCCCACTGTCAGTGAGTGGCCAGACCACCCTCCACACCCGGCCTGTCCACTCCTGATTTTGTGCTTTCTGGTATACCTCACTGCTTCCTGCTTATCCCATTTCACTTTATTTCCACTGGGCACTGTAAAAAATTTCAGCTATTTGGAAGTTTGCATCTGCAGAGAATTAATTTGGAAAGACACAAATTATGGGTCAAGTGGTACCTAAATAATAGAAGCAAATCTTGTCCTTCACAGAAGAACAGACACATCAAAGCCAGAAACAGAACTCAGTGCTCACCTAGGACTGGGCTCTTCTGGTTTCCTCAGTTTTGAGCCAGATGTAGTTGCCATATTCCATATGAAAACAGATATAACACATCCTCACCATGGTACTTTGGAAAATACAAAAGAGCACAGACAGCAAAAACCTACCACCATAAAGCACCTCACCCCCTAGAAATAGCCAGTTCACATTTAGGTCAATACATGTTCGATTTTAACTGTTCATACACATATATGCAATATATTTTAAAAATGAGCTTTATAATGTATAGTTTTATCACTTGGTTTACAAGGTTTACAACTAAATATATTGTGAACATTTTCTCTTCTACAACAGTTAAAAGAATTGCATAGCTTGGAGGAAACATAATTTATTATGCAATCTTGTTGGTATATACATTGAGGTATAATTTTTTTTTCTAAGGAGACTTCATTCTTCTTACAATGCCTTTGGGAAAAAAAGGGGAGTTCTCGTCTTATACAGCTTTCTATAGATGATGGAAACTTGCCCTTCCATTTAACCTTTTAACTTGCTTCTCTACACCCATCTAATCACCAATCAAGTAACCCATTTTATGTTTTCCAACTTCTTTCCCCCACTGGCTTCCTCTTTCCTACCCAGTCTCCCTGCACACATGCAGACGGACTTCTTCCTTCAGCACTCTGGTCCCTCCCCTTAAAGAGGCTTTCTTTCATTTTAAAGAGACTATTTTAATTGATTTCGATCAACTCTACTCAAAACTGTATCCTAAGGTTCACATTAGGATTAGTCTTTAATAATCTGAAGAGATAATTCAATTGTTTAAAAGAACATATTAAGAAGACCTTGGTAGAATTACATATATCAAGAAACACTGGACTTAGGCACAATGGAGATATGGCTGACTTTCTTTTGAAAAAGAAGTTTTTTGGGGGAAGGTGGGGCAAAGAGGTAAGAAGTAGTTGGCTCTGTAAGGAAATGCTAGAGAGCATTTTGGAAATGTATTCATTATTTTAAGGCAACTAACAAATGATCATCTTTCAGATAGGACATTGTAGCAGCAACCATTACTGGTCATGAAATTTGCCTGATGTCTAAAATCGTGTTTCTGGAAATAGATCAATGTCAATTAATAGTAACTTTGTATAGAAAGGCAGATGCCAGTTAGCATCAAAGTGGTACATGCAGATAGGGGTAGTTCTGGAGTCCTGGAAGCCATGAGGTGCTCATCCATCACAAGGCCATCTGGAAGGTAGGGATGCTTGGTCATTAAAAGAAACCTGTCTGGCAGTTCATTCTGCCGCCCACACTCATGGCTTATCTACGCGCCTACTGTTAACCTGCTCTTCTCGGGACACTCTCACACCTGAAACCCAGCCCAGTGGTGATGCCTTCACTTGCAGGAATGAGCAGAACCGGGTTAGGCTCTGATTGGGCCCCATGTACCAGGAAGAAACATGGTCCCTACACATCCAATCATCCAGCCCACACTTACCAAACACCTGTCCTGAGCCTGACACCGAGGATGCAAATGGCAAAGACACAATCCCTGTCTGCGTCGGGGGAATTCCATCTCGTTCTCAGTGAAATGTTTGTTTTCATTTACCTCCTAGACTTGAACATCTAACATCTCCAAGGCCCAGAACTATGACGGGTCTCTGAGCTTGGAGGACCCTAGAAACCTGGCTCAGGCTGGGGTGGAGAGAGGACCGTGGCCTCTTGTTCTCTCCAGGTGCTGCCCTTCTTTTCATTGTTTTCCTCAAATCAGTAAAAATCAATAAGGTGAAAGGGTTCTGTGACCAGTCATTGGGAAGGGGAGTTGCCAGGGACTTTAAGGAGCCTGGATGTTTCTAAAGGACTAGCAAGGGTCCAAGCCTCTGATAGAATTTGCCGTTGGCGTGGACTCTGAGCTGCCCATCCTGGAGATGGTTTGGGTCCCCCTGCCCAAAGGAAAAGAACACCAGAGAGGATCTCCTGGTTAAACAAGAGACCAAGACTTGTTTACTTTCCTCAATAGAAGTTCAGACCATAAAATGTCAAATAGACTTGAAATACCTCTCCATCTGAAAGGCAGTAGGACTAGACAGGTTTCTGAGGAAGTAAATATCGAAGAGGCCAAGGCAACTATCTCATCAGGAGTCGCCACGCTTTTATAAGCAGAACTTTGGCTGCCAGGCTCTAGCAAGCCAAGAGGTACAGGCAGAGCCTGTTAACTAAGCACCCCCCAAGGCAACTACGTAACCTCAAAAGGCAAAAGAAAGAGGAGAACCTCCACTTACCGCAGCCAGGTAGGAAAGTCTGAGCAAAGCAGCGGAGCTGGCCGTGCCAGCATTTACATAGGGAACACTTCTTGGGAAGCCAGGTGTCATGGGGCACAGACCCACAGTTCCTGAGAATGAACAGGTAAAGCGATATCCTTGGGTCTGAAATTTCACTTCCTTTTCCCTCTCCTCTCCACTGCTCCCCGCCCCTCTGAATGGCTTACTTTTTCGCACATCGTGCTCACAGTTCCGTCCATAGAAGGAAGGCGGGCAGGCACAAAAGGACCCCAGCATGCAGGTGCCCCCATTCATGCAGCAGGTTCTGTTTAGCTCCTTACCTGAAAGGTAAGAAAAGGTGACTGAGGGCGGAGAGATGGAAGCGTGCAAGGGCAATTCCTGTAAGTGAAGGTCAGCACAACACCAATGTGTTTGTAAAACACATTGTAAACCTCAGAGAATAAGACTCTGCGCCTTTGAGCGGAGAAGTCATTTTCATGCATAGGCCAGTGGTGGTTCTGGGGTTGCCCAGTGTTTAGTGGACTCAGGTGAGGAAAACTGCACTGCAGGGAAGTCAAATACACAATCCCTGTCTCGCTTCCAAAACCAAAAGCAGTCCAGCACCTGCCCAGTTCCAGAACCAGGTGCCCTTTTAGGTGAAAGAGTGTTGAAAAGATACTCAGGAGACACATGAAGGGCCAGGACAGAAGCATGGAAGCCAGGCAGTTCTTACTGGGCTGTATCCCCACAGGCGGCACAAGCTTGGAAGACCGAGGGCGAATTGCAGGCTCCTCCTGGGGCCGAATGCTGTCATCTCTGAAGGCCAGGTCTCCCTGAGATGGACGGGCAAGCTCCCGATGGCCCAGCCCTTAACGACAAAATCAATTCATGGAGTCTGTATTTCAGTCCACAAAAAAATTGTGAGTGATAAAAAGAAGCAAAGGTCTCTCACCGGCAACTAATCCCAGTTCAAACGCTTTGGAAATGGCCATGATCCAAATCACACTAGGAAGAGGAAGTCAGACACGAGTTAGCAAAACAAAGGAAATAAAACCTTACAAGTTAACACCTGGGTCTTCTCATCACAAGACCACACATCACTAAAGAGAAAGTGCAGAGCACCGTCTTTCTTTTTTTAATGGCTAATTCATGTAACAAAGAAAAATGTTGAAAAAAAAGTCACCAATATCCAAGTCTTTTAATATATATTATTATTTCTTAGGCTCTGTCCTCACATAGGTACACAATTTTAATTATGTTTTCTAGTTATGTACATAATGTCTTTTATCTTCTATTTCGCATAATTTTTCTCCTGCATACAGTTTTCATATAAGGATTTAAAAATGGTTGCATGCCATTCCATGTTACCGATGAATTACATTTTACAAACTATTTTAACCAATCATTTAAAAGTTTTTCAGGTAAAAACCATTTTTTTTTTTTTTTGCTATTATCTTAATGGTTTTGCAAGTATTGAATCTGCCTATGCCTTTCATCTTTTCGGAAGATTTAAAATTTTGTTGTAGTATTGACTTTTGTTTATACAAGAATAAAGGAACACTATTTCATAGACAGAGTCATTAACATGAAATGAAAATTAACATTAACATGAAAATGTTAAGAGCCAATGGCAGGCTGGATGCGGTGGTTCACGCCTGTAATCCCAGCACTTTGGGAGACCAAGGCGGGTGGATCATAAAGTCTGGAATTCGAGACCAGCCTGACCAACATGGTGAAACCCTGTCTCTACTAAAAACACAAAAATTAGCCGGGTGTGGTGGCGTGCACCTGTAATCCCAGCTACTCTAGAGGCTAAGGCAGGAGAATTGCTTGAACCCGGGAGGTGGAGGTTGTAGTTAGCCGAGATCACGCCACAGCACTCCAGTCTGGGCGACAGAGAGAGAGACTCCGTCTCAAAAACAAACAAACAAACAAAAACAAACAAAAAAAACAAAAAAAAAACAAAGAAAAGAAAAGAAAAGAAAAGAAAGCCAATGGCAAAGTTAGAAGTAACTGTGTGAGATTCCAGGTCTTTCAGTAAAAATAGCAGTACCGTTGGCAGCTCCTTTAAGGTTTAAGCAAGAGAAAAATCAAATAACAGGCGTAGAACATTATTTCCTAAGCTGGCAATTTCTAGCAATCAAAAAAAGTTCACATTCAAGATTAGCTCATACCTGGAAGAGAAGTGGGCCATCTTTCTGCAGTCCATAGCTTTTAACAATTAGGGAGAAGAAGGCGTTAGCATCGATTTAATTCAGAGTCATTGCCAAAACAGCCACAGCCAAAGGAAAACATTCACCTCCTAAAGCAAAAATGGCAGCTTAAGAAGAAAACGAGAAATACGCGTTCCCCAGAAGTTCGTAGCACAAGCAGGAGCAAAGGTGACCAGGAGAAACTGGAGGGCCCTCCGCCTCGAAGTTTTGACCTTGAGCTGAGTCGTCAGGCTTTCCGGAGATTCGCCTTCCTCAACAACAAACCCCTGTAGGGGCGGAGAGACCCTTCAGGTGGGCGGGAGGCCCGCCGGCATGACAATGCCCAACGCTGCGGGGAGAGGAGTCTTGTAAAACTGTGGTTAACTTGCCCTAGAATCTCTGTTATTAGTGGCAGGCTAAAATGATCAGATGAACCCTTGGAAAAAAAAGAAAAGAAAAAGAAAAATCAATTTCTCTAATCAAGTTGGTGATTTCAGGTTGGAGGCGTGGCGGAAAGTCATTGCTTTAATTAGGAAAACCTGAAAATATATGGGTCTCAAAGCATTCGAGATTTTATTGCCAAGTTTCACCTCCTGAAATTTGCTTCCACCTTTGTTTTTCCAAAAGAGCCCCATGCTCCCCCTGGGGATACCCGGGGTGGCCAAGAAAGGGGTGCTCTCCGCCCGAGGAGCTAGGTGTGTGTGTGGGAAGACTAGGAAGCTTGAAACTGAGATAGAAGTTCAGGGTCGCGGGGAGGGGTTCCTTGGGAGCTCCAGACTTGAAGTGCAAATTCCAGGCGGTCCTGAATTCCTGGAAGGACTCAGGAGCCGGCGCCAGGTGCCCGAGAGAGGGGTGGGGCCGCCAGGGGCGCAGTCGCTGAGGCTCTGCAGTGGGGGATGCCGGCCTGTTTCAGAAAGAAGTTCCAGAACCCCGGCAGTCCGGCCTAGGAAGCCATGTCAGCCCCTAATCACGGGAATTTATCTCAGCCTCCCAGCGCCCACAGTGCAGCCTCTTCCAGGCCTCGCCGTCCTGACCCCACGACATCGGGAATTACCCCTGGACTCTCAGGTGCCGCTTGCAGCGGTAAACGTGTTTATTGGGTAAGTTCCACGAGGCTCCAGACGCCCCACAGGGAGAGGCGCGTCTGTGAGCCTGAGTCGCCTCACCTGACATTTCAGTCCTCCGGGTTATTTTAAGTATTACTAAATACGCCCAAAGTCGTTAGTAGTTTCTACATCGCATTTAATTCCAATTTCTAAACGAAAGGCTGACGTTTATTTAATATTGCCAGGCACGCAAATGTGAAGCTTTTATTAGATAGTTCTGTTTCCATCCATCTCTGTTTATTGGATTTAGGCCACGACAGAAAGAACTGGTAGCATCCGAGGCCATTTCAGCATCAGTGTCTACCGTGTGAATGCCTCGGACCCACAGGTGCTGGGAAAAGGTGTTATTTACTTCTACAGTTGATCTTGGGAGACGCAAACGGAAATGATTTTTACTGGGGGGGAGTAGGGCCCCATCCAGCCAAGGGTGGGGATGCAGCAGCATTTCCAACTCCACAGCAGTTGACTATTTAACTCCGGCTGCACTTCGCCTCCTCCCTGTCTGGCCTTTTCAGGTGAAACGCTTCAGGTGGCATGCTGAGATTCATTGGGGGACCGGGTAACTTGGCCTGAAGCTCTAGGAGGCCGGAGGTGGGGGGAGGGTTCTGCAGAGAGGAAGGCTCGCCCGGGAGCTGCCAGGAGGTTTAAAGACGTGACTCAGTGCGGTAGCTTTGTGAGGTAGCCTGTGCACCACAGTCCTCACAGGTCCAAGGTACTAAGTAGATAGTAGCGCCAACATTGTGAGTCTCACCTTACGGACACAACAACTAGTTCTATTTGGGGGATTTGAATGTTTTGGCTTCAGGGACTGGGCAGGCCCGTGGCAGAACTGGCAACAGAACATACCCCTGCGTTGCTATTTCCTTATCTAAAGGCGCTGTTGTGGAATTTTTGGAGCTGAAATTAGACCGCTGGAAATCACTGCATTTTCAGAGGAAGTAACTGAGGTCTCCAGTCTGGCGATGTTGGCATTGACCAGACCAGAACCCCAGCCCACCAGATTTTCAGCCACACAAAATCCCTTCTCTAAGGACCAGACCCCCCTGAAGAGATCCCCGTTGCCCATAGGCACTGAATGCAGAGGAAGCCAAGTGGATCCAGGGTAGTCAGAGCCTGGGCCAGGTTTTGGGGTGGGGGTGGGAAGAAGGGGAAGGGAAGGGCTGTGGTGTTTAAGAGAGGTTAGATATTTGCTGTTGGGCTGGAGATTAAGGACTGTTTAACAGGCATTTGATATCTACTACTGGGTTGCCAGTAGACTGGAGCTTGGCTCTGGAGAAACAGTTGTGAGAAGTGACCCCACTGTGAGGCTGGAGAGAAAGAGCAGTAATTGTTGATTATAATTGTACTAACTGCAAAACGTTGTTGCTGCCTCCAGGTGAGGGAATTGATTGACTACCCTAGGATGGCCACTGGTCGCCTCTGCTTGGTCACTGTTGAAACTGGGCTGCTGGCCTGCCTCCAGGCTAGTGCGTGCTGTGTGTCAAAAGGTCAGGCCTAGGACTGGGAAGTGCTGTGCGGTGGGGATTCCCCCAGCTCATCCCTTACAAAAGGCAATGATAGCAGAAAGTGAAAAACAATGCTCTTGGTCTTGGCCATTTCAGTACCGCCCTTGAGACGTTGTGTATTGAAAACTGGGGCAGAATTGTGTTTAAAATCACACAAATAAGCATTTGACTTAAAACCATCCAAACAAGAATGGTGGAATGAAAATCATCACAATCAAAGGACAGACTTCCAGTGTCTGCCTAAAATTCAAGGAAGAAAATAAACTTGGAGAATGGGATCAATTTTAACTCTGAAAGGCCAATTCGACCTTATTTAAATGGTTGACAATCCATAGAATCAAATTCCAACCAAAGAGTTGAAAGAACAGCCATTTCTGTAGTACAATGACAGTATTTCAAGGTAAAAGCCTCCTTTTATCATGGGGCACTTAGATCTTATCTCTGTCATTGTCCCCTTGAACATCCAGGCAGACCAGAAGATGGGAGAGAGCAGAAGGAGCCGAGGAATTCTGTATGTATATGTACCCTCCAGCTGAGGAACACCGAGGTCTCTGTAATCTCATCAAGCTTAGCACCCAACAGCTTCTGTTAACACCTGAGTCACAATCCTGAGGAAGCATTACCCACCCAGTGTGTCCCGGCCACACTTCATTAACAAGTTAATGGCTTTCTGTTTTCACTGACAAACTTACAAATTGCAACCTATTCTATATTTGCACAGGTATCTGTGTTGGACGTAAAAGGATAGATTTCTGCATTCAAAAATCTGCAATTTCAGTGGGGAAGGCGCGCTCAAGAGAGTCATTTTAGAGCCATATTGTTACATAAATGGCATAAGAGAAATGGAGAAGGGCTTAAGAGAGGACTTCATTTCTTCTGTGTGCCATGGGGGCTGTATCATATTTCTTCCTATGTAGACATGTTATACATTATTTTATCAATGAATAGACATGACATGTTTCTATGTTTTGTGGTGAACGCTTGAGAGCATATTCCTCTTGTAAATTTCTAGCACTGGAATTGCTTGGTTAAAGGGTGGATGTTGCCAGATTATTTTCGAAGAAGCCTGCACCAATCTCCTCTCCGCCCCTCCTCCCTCCTCCTTGAGTTGGTATTGAGAGCTCATCTCCCAAGTACTTACCAGCTCTGGCTGCAGCAAGCGTCTTAAGTTTTGCTAATACAGTATGTGAAAAGGAGTACTTCATTGTTGCTTGGGTTTGCATTGTGTCCTGTGGTTATTGGGTGTTTGTATTTCATTTTGTATGACCTGGCTGGTCCTTCTTACAGGGCACTTAAACTGGCTTCTTTGAGACTCAGCCCAAATGTCATTTGTCTGGGAAGTCCTTGAAGAGACCATCCTCCCTACTCCGGCTTCCAGCTGTGCTGAGAGCTCTGTCCTGGCACCCAGTGTCCCCACAGTCTATCTTGTCATCACTGTATTGTAAACTGCTTGTTTTTTTTTGTCTTTTACCAACTTTCCCCCTTATCCTTTATTCCCTTGGGCTAAGAGGTCCAGAAATCTGGTCTTCCAGAAATCTCAGCTTCTCCAACCTCTAGTGCAGTGTTTCCGGTGCTGGTTTTCTTTTGGCTAAGTCCTCCTCCACCAGCCAAGTCTGTGACCGACAGCTGTTAAATCTCAGTCCTATTTTCTAAGATGGGGGGTGGGGCGAGGGCAAGGTCCTTGAGAAGTGCCACAAGAAAACAACTTGTTTCCCCCAATCCCGAGCCTAGAAATAAAACAAAGAATGTCCTCTTCCCCCCAACAAAGAAGGAAAGACAAATCCGAAATAGGTAACCCAAACCACCACTGATATTCTGGGCTGAATTCTGGGCAACTTATTAAAGAGTATTTATCACATATAAGACAATAAGGTAATTTTGATGTACTTATTGAGAACCATGTTAGGCTATGGGAAATCCAATTTAGACTTTTAGACATAGCTATAATTTAGAATTCTTTTACACCAAAATCTTAATTTTTCCAATTAAATTCAACAAATATTTACTGATCAGCTGTCTGTGTTTACCACGATGGGTAGACAGAGATTTCCAAGTAGGGCTCCTGCTCCCAACTCCCCTCCCCTGAGATAAGACAAGCCCAGTAATCTACATGAAGTGCCATTTCAGTGTGGTCACTAAACTGAGGGGGAGGAGGCAGTCACATCCTGATTTCCTCCCAACCAAGTTAAGGCCAATTGGCCCCAGCAGACAGATAGATGGACAGACAGATTCCCAGGAATTAGACTTGGGAGGCAAGCTGGGGTCCCACTTGGTTTTCATGACCTGGACAATCTCATTTCAAAGTGCTTCTTACGTGGGGGGATTTTGTATTTGACCACATACAGCTCTTAATGGCTATTTTTTTTTTTTTGAGATGGAGTCTTGCTATGTTGCCCAGGTTGTAGTGCAGTGGGGCCATCTTGGCTCACTGCAGCCTCTACCTCCTGGGTTCAAGTGATTCTTATGCCTCAGCCTCCAGAGTAGCTGGGACTACAGGCAGCTGCCACCATACCCTGCTAATTTTTTTTTTTTTTTTTTTTTTTTTTTTTTTTTGAGATGGAGTCTCATTCTTTTCTCCCAGACTGAAGTGCAATGATGCAATCTTGGCTCACTGCAGCCTCCGTCACCTGGGTTCAAATGATTCTCCTGCCTCAGCCTCCTGAGTAGCTGGGATTACAGGCATGCACCACTATGCCCAGCTAATTTTTGTATTTTTAGTAGAGACGGGGTTTCAGCATGTTGGCCAGGATTGTCTCGATCTCTTGACCTTGTGATCTGCCCACCTCAGCCTCCCAAAGTGCTGGCATTACAGACGTGAGCCACCGTGCCTGGTCTAGTTTCTTGTTAAACCCATCATTGAGATCTTAGTGTCAGTTGTATTTTTCTTGTGCAGAATTTGTAGTGTCTCTTTATTAAGGTTTTCAGTTCTATGCTGAAATTTTAAGTCCATTCTTTTATTTCTTTGAACATATTATATAGTTATTTTAAAGTCTGTAAATGATAATACTATCATCTTTATCCCCTGCAGGTTTATTTCCCTGGTTTATTGTTTTTCTTGTTTTTTTTTTTTTTTTGTTGTTGTTATTGTTTTCTTGACCCTACATATTCCTGGTTAGCTTTGATTCAATGTTTGACATTTTATACAAAAATCTGAATCTGAGTCTCTTGATGCTATTTTCTTCCTCCAGAAAGTGTTTGTTTCTGACTAGAAATAGTCATTGACAAAGTCATCCTCCAGAGGGCGATGGTCAGTGTTATGTCAAGACTGTCAGTGTACCAGATGGATATGAGATCAGCTTTCAGGATACAGGTAACATTGCTGGCAGGGATGGAACTGGCTCAGTTCTCAGTTCTGGCTTCTTCCAGTTGACTAAGATTGTATTTGTGAAGAGGTTTGGTTGCCTCCCAGAGAAAAATTAAATAAGTATGAATCTTGGAGAGAAGGACACTGTGTTCTGCTCTGAGCCTGGATCCTTAGTGGTCCCGGTAGCCAGTCTTTGAGGTGAAAGGAAGCAGCTGTCTGAGAATTTCTCTCTAGAGTTGTCGAAGTCTAGATTCAACTGGGCAGTGCAACCTAACTGAAATAGCATGCCAGCCTTGTGTGTAAGTTTACCTTTTCTAGTAGTCGCATTAACCATGTACAGAGAAACAGGTGAAATAATATCAAGAATATATTTTATTTAACCCTGCATATCCCAAATGTTATCATTTAATCATTTTGTCAGTATAAAAATTAGTAACGAGATATTTTACCTTTTAAAAATAGTAAGTCTTTGAAATCGATGTGTATTTTATGCTTAGAGTTGATCTCAGTTCAAACTAGACATATTTCAAGGGTGCAGTAGCTCCATGTGGCTGTGGCTGCTACCTGAGACCCTGTAGCTCTGCTATTTAGGAGTGTGGCATGTAACCCATGAGGGCCAGTGAAGCTTCCTCAGTGCAGGCCGCTGCGCTCCAGATTATTTTATTTTATTATTTTATTTTTATTTATTTATTTTTTTTAGAGACGGGGTTTCACCATGTTGGCCAGGCTGCTCTCAAACTCCCGACCTCAAGTGATCCGCTCGTCTCGGCCTCCCAAAGTGCTGGATTACAGGCGTGAGCCATTGTGCCCGGCCTGTGCTCCAGATTTTTAGACTGCAAATGTGAAGTGGCAAGCCAGGAGCCCTGGCCACCTGCTCCCATATCAGTGGGAGGCATTTAGTAATGGTCATTGGAGTGCAATGTTTATAAAATTTTGAGTGTTTCATTCTTCTATAATTATGTCATAACATGGGGGTAACAAGCTGGTATGAGACCAGGAATTTTCTTATCATTTTTTTTTTTTTTTTGAGACAGAGTATCATCCTTTCGCCTAGGCTGGAGTGCAATGGTGCGATCCCAGCTCACTGCAATCTCTGCTGCCAGGGTTCAAGCAATTCTCCTGCCTCAGCCTCCTGAGTAGCTGGGATTACAGGTACCTGCCACCGTGCCTGGCTAATTTTTGTATTTTTAGTAGAGACAGGGTTTCACCATCTTGGCCAGGCTGGTCTTGAACTCCTAACCTCATGATCCACCTGTTTAAGCCTCCTAAAGTGCTGGGATTACAGAGCTGAGCCACTGCGCCCAGCCTCTTTTCTTTTTTTTTTTTTTTTTTTGACAGGGTCTCACTCTGTCATCCAGGCATGATCTTGGCTCACTGCAGCCTCAACCTCCCAGGCTCAATAGGTCCTTCCACCTCAGCCTCCTGAGTAGTGTGTGCCACCACACCTGGCTAATTTTTGAATTTTTTTTTTTTTTTTTTTCTGAAACGGAGTGTTGCTCTGTCGCCCAGGCTGGAGTGTGCAGTGGTGCAATCTCAGCTCACTGAAACCTCTGCCTCCTGGGTTCAAGCAATTCTCCTGCCTCAGCCTCCCGAGTCGCTGGGATTACAGGTGCCCACCGCCATGCCTGTATAATTTTTGTGTTTTTTTGTAGAGATGGGGTTTCACCATGTTGGCCCGGCTGGTCTCAAACTCCTGACCTCAAGTGATTCATCTGCCTTGGCCTCCCAAAGTGCTGGGGTTAAAGGCATGAGCCACCATGCCTGGGTTTTGTATTTTTTTTGTAAAGGCAGGGTTTTGCTAGATTGCGCAGGCTGGTCTTGAACTCCTGAGTTTGAGCTTCCCAAAGTGCTGGGATTATAGGAGTGCACCACCGTGCCTAGCCAGGGATTTTCTTGGAAGAAAGCTTCACTGTGCCTGTGACTCCTGTTCTGACAGGAGTGCTAGGCCCAGAATCGCTGTGAGGAAAGCATTTGGTCCCCCAACTGATTTCTGGGTGAGTGTGTATGTGGAACCCCTGCGGAAGTTGGGGAAATCTCCATGGAGAAGCTGAAGCTGTGGTCTGCAGACTGCATTTCAGGAGAGGCTCTCAGCCCAGGTAGAGCAGAGCTGCATAAGAACGTGTTGAGCTCTTGGGGTTGGTAGTAATAAGGCTGCATATGAATTGGGCTGTTTCCAGCTGCAAGGGGGCCCTGGGAAGTGAAGAGTACAGGGCAATGTCCTGCCTGCTGTCCCGTCGGAGCTCAGAAACTGGAAGGTTACTCTGGATACAACCAGGAGACACAGCAATCTGTGTATAGCAAGTTTAATACGATATTGACAATTCCTTACATGACATCAGTACATCTTGTGTTTTAAAATACTTCCTGGTTCACATCCCTGACTGTGAATCAGAAGTAACTACGCAGCATGTGGAAAATACTGACTCCTGGACCCTGCCCCAGGCTTACTGAGTTAGGACCTCCTAGTGGGAGAGGGCCCTGCTCAGGCTGTGCCAGTGAGGAGCCAGTCCTGGGCAGCACTGCACCAGACTGTGCTAATTCCGGACGCTTATCACTCGCCCTGTGGTCAGGGAGCAGCAGCATTGGCACCACCTGGAGCTTGTAAGACTTGCAGCCTGTCTCTGGCCTGGACCATACTCTGCATCTTAGTAAGATTCCAGGTGCTTTTAGTATAGGGTTGCCAGATAAAATACAGGACATTCTGTTAGATTTGGATTTCCGATAAACAACAAATAATTTTTTAGTATAAGCATGTTTCTTGTAATATTTAAGACATACTAAAAAACAATTTGTTGTTTACCTGGAATTCACATCTAACTGGCATTCTATATTTTTATTTGCTCAATTTCTCACCCCTATTTGGGTGCAGGTGACAGTCTGAGACGCCAGGCCTACACAATGGCCTCTCCTCCAAAGTTAACATCATAAAGGCATTTTGAATGCATTCATGGAAAAACTTTTTTTTTCATCTAAATAGTAGTATGATAAGCTTTTGAATATTTAGGCCTCTCATAAATTGAAAATGTTGGGATTATAGGCATGAGCCACTGCGCCTGAGTTTTGTATTTTGTAGATAGGATCTGAACTGCCTTTTCAATTTGTGTTCTTTGGTTCAGAATACCAGAAAACAAAACAAAACAAAACAAAACAAACAGGTAACTTTATCAAAAGAGAAAAATAATTTTGAATTTCTAAGTAATTAAAAAAAAAGCACAACCAACACTTTAGAGGTGTGATTTAATAACCAGCACTTTAGAGGTGTGATTTAATATAGTCACAAAGATTTCTTGAGCCTCATCAACCACATAGTACATAATTTTAACTAATTTAATTATAAATATCAACAACAAATGCCATCAATCATAAACGCCAACAAATAGAAGATATTCTATATAGAAAATTATGCTTTTTAAAGAAACGAATTTTAGAAGTATGACGTATATATTACACAAAAGGCATTTTTCAGTTTTAGGCTAAGGACTGTCAGGAGCCATTGCCATTAAGGGTCAGGAAGTGGCCACATGGACCCCTGGGAGCGGCAAGGGACTTGACTACTGATTATTAACTTGTCCTATTTTCAGGATGTCGGCTATCAGTAAAACGTATTTGCCCAATTAGTAAACTCTCCAAAGAGAACCTAAACTCACATACATTTTAGGATATTAAAAAGATAAAATATAACGATGAAATTGAGACCTTCGATGTCTGCTGCTTCCAACACTGGAAACACTTTACATTTCCTTGGTCGCAAGGCTTTCAAAGCCTGCATCTGTCTTGGTTCCGAGCGTAGCGCGCTGAGCACACGGAACCCGCTCCCTTCCCTGCCCCTGTTCCACACCACACACTCCGGGATCTCTAATGTGGAAAGATCTGGCCCTGGGTGGGAGGCTGCAGATCGTCCCGGGGCCAGGGCTCGCGCTGGCCGGCCGCGGCGCGCTGGGTGCCAAGCCCTCCCCAACGAAGTCTGTTTTGTCTCAGGCTGGGCTGAGTCACATAGAATAGATAGTCGGTTAGCACATGTCCTCCAGATCATATTATCCGCCTACAAATATAGCCTGTTAGCGCACAGGCACGGGAGGCTTCTTCCGGCACGGCTGTGCTGCTCAGCGGGTGTAAACAGCCTCTGCGGTGTAAACAGCCGCGGCGGGCAGGCCAGGACTGTCAGCGCCCGCCCCTCGGGGCAGGTAAGCGCAGGGTGTCCGAGGTGGCCTGCCGGGCGGGAGCAGGGGGCGTGCGCTCCTCGTGGGAGAACGCTGGTGGCCGGTTCTCCGGGCGCGCAGTTGTTTACGCCTTCCTCGGTGCCTTGGTGACTGAGCACCAGCGGCTGGGGTTTAGGCATCATGCAGCCGGTATCTGAGGTCCAGGACTACGGTGGGCTGGCGAGAAAGGAGAGAGCGTGGGGCGGGCGGGGGTCCCCGCGAGTGAATCCTGCTCCGGGTCAGCTGGTCCCCTGCGCGTACCGCCCAGGCGCCAGAGGCTGAGCCCAAAGTTTTCTGGTCCAAAGCGCTGTCCAGAGGAGATAAATCAACTTTGTTTGTGCCCTGAAAGGGATGATTGACACGTGGCCCTGCCGGGAAGTCTTTTCTCCCAGCGTCTCACGCCCCCTGGCTTGGGGTGGGGACAGGCGTGAGGCAGGGGCGGAAAGTGACTGGAGACCCAAAGGAGGAGGACTTGTCTGGCTTGTTAGCGGCTCCGTCCTGTCGCTAATTCTTCTGTGAAGAGGTTCTTCTTCACCCAAAGAACCTCTGCTAATCACGCCAGGTGGAGAAAAATCCTCGGATGTGTACATACTTCTTGTTTTTGTCTTACATTTAATTGATGACAGTGATTCTTAGTTTTCTTTTTTCTTTAAATAATTGAACTTTTTTTTTTTTTGAGACAGAGTCTCACTGTGGCCCCGGCTGGAGTGCAGTGGCACTGCTCACTGCAACCTCAGCCTCCGGAGTAGCTGGGATTACAGGTGCCCGCCACTACACCCATCTAATTTTTTGTATTTTTAGTAGAGATGGGGGTTTCACCATGTTGGCCAGGCTGGTCTCGAACTCCCGAACTTGTGATTTGCCTGCCTTGGCCTCCCAAAGTGCTGGGATTACAGGCGTGAACCACTGCGCCTGACCCGATCGAACCTTTTTTTGACCTTACTAGGTGCCGGGTACTGTCTTAAGCACTTGACACACCGATCCTGCCTAATGTTCTCGCCAACCTGTAAGCTCAGTGCTGTTCCTTCTATCACGTCCACATGAAAACACCAGGCTCAGAGAGGTGAGGCCGTGTTCTCAGGGACGTGCGGCCAGAAAGTGGGTAGGCAGGGCTCCAGCCTTGGCAGCTTGGCCCAGGAACTGCCCTCTTAATCCCATCTGGACCCTCTGCCACCCCTGGCTGGATTTTCTAGCTTAACAAATTACAATAAAATTAGTCAGGTATTCCCAGGGAAACTCTGATCATGTGGCATAAATGTCATTTAATTCAGGATTTGGCTAACTATACTGACCTTACTTGACTATTTAGCTCCTATTTACCCCCCGTTTCTATCAGAAAACTCACTGCATCATTCCAACCCTGGTGTCCAGGCAGTGGCCTTACGTGAGGACAGAATGGAATTCGTGAGTCACCAAAGCTCCTTGGTTGTCATATTGTTGCCTATTGTATATTGGTGTCCCCAGAAATTCCCATGGGTTACAGTCATTCTCTTGGATCCAGTAAGGCTGATGATGGATGTTTTCCTCACATTGGTGACACTCTGGAAAGCTGTTATGGAGGGCTTGGAGCTAGGCAGCCTGGGGTGGAGGGGTCCTGGGGTTCTGAGGGGCAGGTGGAGAGGAGAGAGCCTCTCTCTGCATGGCTGGTTCAGGTGACCTCTGGCATCAGCTCCGTCCTCCTCTCCTGCTCCAACCCTTGCTCCTGTCCCCCCTCCCAGCCTCACAGAAGGAGTGCCAAGAATGGCTTGGCATCTGCATGATGAGGTGAATCTCCTCTCAGACTCCCCCCAGATCCTTCTTAGGATGCTCTGAGGGGTTAACCCTGCACCTACTCCGCACCTCCTACCCAGCAGCCCAGTGTCACTTGACCAGAAGGGAGAGGACTAGGTGACCAGAAACCCCCCTCCCCCTGGCATATGACTTCTGAGTGGAGACTAGTGCCCTGGTGCCAGGGGTCATGTTTTTCCAGTCATGCCCTCTGGCTCTGTAAAGCGGATGGCTCTGTAAAGTGGTTCTGATATAACTGGGCTGGGGGGGGGAGGGGGTGTGGAAAGTTATTCAGCCAAACCTCCACTGTGAGCCCTACCCCTCCTTCAAGGTCCCCGAGGGACTGTCCCAACCCCTCCCCCTCTACCCTTTCTCTTTGCCTCCCCACAGGGGTTGGTTTAGCCCCTGTTGTCTAAGGAACATGCTGGGCTGAAATATATCCTTTGATGCTCTCCCCCTCTAGATTGGGAACTTGGAGGCATGGACAGGGCTTCTGTCTTTCAGCATTTAATGAGTGCCCATAAATGTTAGTTACTTAGGGTTCCTAGGCATTGAAAAAACAGAAGTACACACCAAGTACACTAGCTCAGTTCACATGGTTTCTGTGTTGAGGTTCAGAAGCAGGGGACTGGCACCTGTAGCCCTTGGACTACTCAAAGCCCCCTCATTTGATGGCCATGGCACACCTCTCTCTGCAGGGGCTTGGGCAAGGTGATGGAGAGGCCCCTCTACTTCCCATCGTATGCTATGGTATGACCTGCTCAGCTGAACTCATGGGGCCAGGCCGTGAACCCAAGGACGGGGACTCCCAGGTGCTGATCTTGTCAGTAAACTACGGCTCCTCTATGGCTTGGTCCATGGACAGATAAAATATGATTAATCAAATACTTTAACTTGCATTAAGTGTTGTGATGTCAATCAACAGTAGACTGAGAAATAAAATAACAGGAGCGTTTAGTTTAGATGAGGGGGTGGGGAAGGCCAGACAGGAGAAAACATTTAAGGTGGGTTCCAGGGGGGGTGGGGAAGGCCAGACAGGAGAAAACATTTAAGGTGGGTTCCAGGGGTGTGGGGGAGGAAGCCACGTGAATGGGGGAGGAGTGTTTTGGGCTGAGGCAGCAGTGTGTGCTGAGCTCTGATGGGGAAGAGGATGGGGTGGACAAGCATGAGGAGGGGGAGAGGAAGGGTGAGGCAGGATGGGCTGGCCGAGGGCAGACCGTGCCAGGGGCTCACTGACTCTGTGGAAAGCTGGGATCCCATTCTCATTTCAAAGACAGGTCTCAGGGGATTTGTGCCAGGTGGGGGCATGATCCAGTTCTCATTGGAAAGTGACTCACTATTGAGTAGAAGATGGATTGGATGGGGGTGAATGGGAAGCCAGGAAACCAGTTAGGAGGCTTTTCCACAACTGGGGCAAGGTGTGACACTAGTTGGTCATGAGAAATGCATGCCTTCTAAGACCTAGGTGATAACTGGATGTGTGGATGAATGTGTGTGTGTGTGTGTGTGTGTGTGTGTGTGCATGTGTGTGTATGTGTGCATGCCATCTGCATAATGGGTGGGCAGAATGAGGAAACAAAGCAAAAGAAGTGACTTCCGCCCAGGCATAGTGGCTCACACCTGTAATCCCAGCACTTTGGGAGGCCGAGGTGGGAGGCCGAGGCAGGCGGTTCACCTGAGATCTGGAGTTTAGGACGAGCCTGGCCAACATAGTGAAACCCCATCTGTACTAAAAATACAAAAATTAGCCGGGTATGGTGGCTTGTGCCTGTAATTCCAGCTACTCAGGAGGCTGAGGAAGGAGAATTGCTTGAACCCAGGAGGTGAAGTTTGTAGTGAGCCAAGATTGTGCCACTGCGCTCCAGCATGGGCGACAGAGCAAGACTTCGTCTCAAAGAAAAAAAAATGACTTCTAAATCTTCTAGATTATGATGGAGTCATTCCTGAGGTGTGGAATTAAGGGAGGCTCAGGATGGACAGACTCTAAAGGAGCAACTTTGGAGGGCATCATGCTTCTCTGAGATGTGTGTGAGACATCCGAGAGCATATTCAAGGAGGCAGCTGGACACGGACGCCAGATGGCGCCATAAGTTAAGACTGGTTTTTATAAGTATCTTTTATAAAAATCCACTGTCTTATTCATTGCTGCATAACAAGTTAGCCCCAGGCATAACAGTTTAGAATAACAAACGTTTATTATCTCACAGTTTCCGAGAGTCATAGGTCCGAGGAAGTTTAGATGAGTGTTTCTGGCTTAGGGTCTCATGAAGTTGTGGTCAAGATGTCCACAGGGGCTGCTGTCATCTGAAGGCTTGACTGGGGCTAGAGGATCTGCTTTTAAGACAGCCCCCTCTCGTGGCTGTTGGCAGGAGGTCTCAGTTCCTCTCCTCGTGAAGCTTTTCCACAAGGCTGCTTGAGCATCATCATGACATGATAGGTGACTTCCCAGAGTGAGCAATCTGAGAGAGAGTGAAGACCTAATCTCAGAAGTCACACACCATTACTTTCACCACATTCTAGTCACTAGATGTGAGTCACTAAGTCTAGCCCATGCTCAAGGGGAGAGGAATTAAGTTCCCTTCCTTTTTAAAGGGAAGAATATGAAAGAATTTGTGGGTATAGTTTAGAACCATCACATCCAAAGCAAAATATTTTACCTTTTATTGTCCACTAAAGCTAGGATTAGTTAACTATAACCTGCAGGCCTGGCACCTGTTCGCGTACGGAATGTGGGCACTGCTGGAGCATCTGGGGACCAAGCTGGAGTATTTTCTTCTGTCTCTATTTCCCCCGCTGCTCTCTGCACCTATCCACCTTGTTGCAGCCCAGGGCCCACCCTGGTTGCCATCTATACACGGGAGACTCTGTTGTTGGCAACTGCCAGGCACCAAGCAATACAATCTCAGTTCAGGAGCTGGCGACTTAGTAGGTCACCTTGCCTCCAACCAGCTGTCCCACTTGTGATGACTGGAGAAGAGAAGGACACACAGGCATCTGTCTGGGTGATACTGGGGCAGAGAGAAACTGGCTGCGGCAGGCTTACGCCCCAACCCCTTCCCTGCGAACCTCTCCCCTCTCTTTTTGTTTGTTTGAGACCCAGGCTGGAGTGCACTGGTGCAATCTCAGCTCACTGCAACCTCCGCCTCTCAGGTACAAGTGATCCTCTCATGTCAGCCTCCTGAGTAGTGAATAGCTGGGACCACAGATGTGCGCCACCATCCAGCTAATTTTTTTTTTTTTTTTGTATTTTTGGTAGAGATGGGGTTTTGCCATGTTTCCCAGGCTGGTCTCAAACTCCTGAGCTCAAGCAATTCACCTGCCTCAGCCTCCCAAAATGCTGTGATGACAGGTGTGAGCCACCATACCTAGCCCCCTCACCCCGCCCCTCTTTCACCATACCTGCAGGGCTTTCCCTCTTGGGCCAGTCCCTCTTGTTCTGAGAAAGTTGTCAGCAAGCAGCATCTGGACATGAAGCATGCTCACTACTCTGGATGTTTCTCTGGAGGCAAGCAGGGAGAGGCTCGCCAGAGGGTTCTCTTTCTTACGTAAACACCTACATCATCTTGGATGTTGCTTATTGGCATGCGAAACCTCAATTATTTACCATCAAGTTTTCTGAGCCCTGCACTAAAGCAAAAGATTTTCAAGGCGTTATTTTCCTTAATCCAACCTTTGAGAGCCTGCTGATGGTTAACAACTTCCCTGAGGAGCTGGAACCTGTTTGTACCTGGGAGTCCTTGGACTGGAGAGAAGGTGCCTGATGACACTCTGTGGCCCCAGTGTTCTTTCCTTTGCCATGAGAGATGCCACTGTTCTCCTTCCATCTCATCATTGCAGGTGTTTTCTCTGGAAGATGCTCTGTGACTGTGGACAGTGTAGCCCAAATTGAGGGAGGCTTGTTCTCCTAGTTCTGCTATAACCATGAAAAACCAGACCCACAGCAGGGAACTGGAATCAGATGCTGTTTTGGAACCATGACACGCTGCTGTCAAATTCAGTGAGGGTCCAGGCTGAAGCTTTGCACTTAGGATGCTTTGCAGAATCCGCTTGGTTGCAAAGTTTCCTATAAGAGGGTATTGCTTTGTTTGTATTGAGGGTCTGGATCCCGTAGAGGTTAATTTTTCCCTTTTCTGTGTTGGTGTAGTATATTATGATGACATTTCTTTCTTTCTTTCTTTCTTTTGAGACAGAGTTTTGCTCTTGTTGCCCAGGCTGGAGTGCAATGGTGCGCTCTTGGCTCACTGCAGCCTCTGTTTCCCGAGTTCAAGCAATTCTCCTGACTCAGCTTCCTGAGTAGCTGGGATTACAGGCATGCACCACCATGCCAGGCTAATTTTTTGTATTTTTAGTAGAGATGGGTTTCTCCATGTTGGTCAGGCTGGTCTTGAACTCCTGACCTCAGGTGATGCGCCCACCTCAGCCTCCCAAAGTGCTGGGATTATAGGCGTGAGCCACCACGCCCGGCTATGATGACATTTCTATAGTCCTAGAGAAAGTTAATGCTTAGGACATTACATTCTATATCTTTGCCTGAAAGATTGTGTTGACTAGAATTTATTCTACAAAGTAAAGATTAGCTTTGTAACTTTACTAGGAGATCTCTCCCCTGAGCTGCTGAGGGACTGGCACCTGTGTCTGTCTCTGACAACTGCGTCCTGTGGGCTCCCAGTGTGGCTTCTCCCCTGGATGGAGTGTCCTACTTTCCCTGGACTGACACATGGACTCTCATTTGAAACTCCTTTCCCAGTCTCAGCACCCACCCGTGAGCTATGACCTTCTAGGTTAAGGTCAAATTTGTCCAGTTGTCTAGAGAAGCCTGAACTCAGTCCTGTCCTACATGGGATGCCAGGGGCTAGGCTTGACCTGACACTTAGTGCCTTGTATTTCATAGCTTCCCAGCACCTTTGGACATGACATGTAAATCTCTAGTAAACGTGGTCATCACCTACTGTTCTCAGAGTTTCCAGTTTTCATTATACATGTTTGCGATCAAAACTTCAACTTATGGGCAAGATGCTGATTTAAATCTTGGCACATTCAAGGCCCTCTTAATTGTATAAGAGAACCTTTTTTCTGCCTTTTTTTTTTTCTTTTTGAGATGGAGTCTCGCACTGTCGCCGGGCTGGAGAGCAGTGGTGTGATCTCAGTTCACTGCAATCTCCTCCTCCTGGGTTCAAGTGATTCTTCTACCTCAGCCACCCGGGTAGCTGGGATTACAGGCACCTGCCACCATGCCTGGCTAATTTTTCATATTTTTAGTAGAGGCGGGGTTTCACTATGTTGGCCAGGCTGGTCTCAAACTCCTGACCTTGTGATCCACCCACCTTGGCCTCCCAAAGAGCTGGGATTATAGGCATGAGACACTGCGCCCGGCCTCTTTTTCTGCTTGTTAGAACATAGGGAAAACGGTGAGCATGGTTAGATGACACACAGGATGTACTCTTTCCCACCAAAATACTGAGAGTAGTAATGACTTAAACTACTTAAAAATGCGTCAGGGCCTTTGGTAATTAAATTTCATAATTCCAGGAATTTATCAAAGATGATGAAGCCATTTTTTGCTGACATGATCAAATATTTAGAACACAAAGGCATCAAGAAGAGACCATTCCTCTAAGATGGGAACTAGAATTACATTTCTCTAAGTTAATGCATAAAAATTAATAAGCAATCATTTTTAAAATGTAGGGGCAGTTAATGTACAGCTCTGGCTACTTCCTAAGGGCCAACTGGCCTAAGGAAATGAAAGAACCTCAACAACAGCATCTGTGATGCGTCTGGTTGATCTGGAGAACAGGAGCCCTGTGGGTAGGAAGTAATTCTTCCAGCTTCAGTTACACTGGCTGGCTGGGCTGCCCACACTGCTCAAATGCAGTTAACTTTACTTCGGCTTTTTGGTTTATGTGTAGACTTGGGTTCTGTGTAGAAGTTTCCTCCAAAAAACTAGGCTGACTGATTCTCTTTTTAATGTTTCTTCATTACTGGCTGTGGACTTTGATCTTTTGTTTTCAGGCTGATGCATCGCATTCCTTTATGGAGACTTTTATGTTGAAAGCCGAAGCCTTGGCTGGGTGCGATGGTGGCTCACGCCTGTAAAATCAGCACTTTGGGAGGCTGAGGCGGGGGGATCACCTGATGTCAGGAGTTTGAGACCAGCCTGACCAACATGGTGAAACCCTGTCTCTACTAAAAATACAAAAATTAGTTGGGTATAGTGGCAGGTGCCTGTAATCCCAGCTACTCGGGAGGCTAAGGCAGGAGAATCCCTTGATCCTGGGAGGCGGAGGTTGCAGTGAGCCGAGATTGCACCATTGCACTCTAGCCTGGGTGACAGAGTAAGACTCCGTCTCAAAAAGAAAAAAAAAAAAGCCAAAATGTTAATTAAGATCTTTGCCGGTTCGATACTCCTGAGCTGAAGATAAAAGACTAAGAAAACTGATAAAATAAAAATTAAACGCACTTCTTTTACCTATCATTTTTATGAAATTTACTCTTTTAGTGATTTTGAAATATGCAATACATTATTATTGACTGTAGTCGCCCTGCTATGCAATAGATTTCAAAACATTCCTCCTATCTATCTGAAACTTCGTACCCTTTGACAAGTAAATATCTCCCCATTCCCTTCCTCCCCGGCCCCAACCTCTTTCTACATTTTACTTCTATGAGTTCAGCTTTTTACGATTTCACGTAAAGTGAGATCATGCAGGGAACCTTCCTCTTCTGATTAGAGGAGCTGTAGACCAAAGAGAGGAGCAAACCGTCAAATCCGTCATGCTTTTTTTTTTTTTTTTTTGAGACGGAATGTTGCTCTGTCGCCCAGGCTGGAGTGCAGTGGCGCGACCTCAGCTCACTGCAATCTCCGCCTCCCAGGTTCAAGTGATTCCCCTGCCTCAGCCTCCCGCGTAGCTGGGACTACAGGCACGCACCACCACGCCCGGCTAATTTTTTGTATTTAGTAGAGACGGGGTTTCACCATGTTGGCCGGGATGGTCTCGATCTCCTGACCTCGTGATCCACCCGCCTCGGCGTCCCAAAGTGCTGGGCCGTCACGCTTTTTTACTCTCTTAAATCTTTGCTGCTTGGTCGCGACTGTGGGTGCAGTTGTCGGAAGCTCACGGCAGAGCGGGCTAACTACAACATCAGGTTTTTGGTCAGAGGACCGAAAAAGGGAGCCCAGCGATCTGGAAAGGACCAGTGAGATCACAGAGAGAGAGGAATTTGGGGAAAACAGCTCCCTAAGTTTGTTCCTGGGCTCATCCCCCGAGCTGCGCATGCGTGGATCTGACCTTAACCAGCAGGCCAAGGATGTTTATAGACTTGAACACCTGGATAGACCTTCAGCCACACCCTAGACTGGCCACTGGGTGGCGCACACGGACCATAGCTGAATAGCACCACGAAGACAAAAACTGAACAGACATGGGGATTACAACCCACAGAAGGCAGGTTGGAATTTAAGGTCTGAACTCAACCAGATAGGTTACTTACAGCGTCATTTAACTCACTGCCTCTCAGCTTTGAATGCGCCATTCAGTAAATATACTCCGTGTTATACAATGGCAATCCTTTGAATACTGGTCCTTTAAAGTGAGCATGATGTTAAGCTTTCTCAATGGAAGGCACTGGAGGGGACAAGGCAGTAAGAAGAGGCTTCCTGCCTTTTTTTTTGGCGTGGGCCGGGGATCAGCAGTGTGCATGTGAGACCATCCATCAGAACCTGCCCCATGCATGGGCTCAGAACAGTCCCTTTGCGACTTTGCATCGTTGGCCTTGTAGTTACCTTTCTACAGCTCTCTTGAGCCAGAAAACAGAGCCCCTGTGCAGCCCATGTGCTCTGAAGTCCTCCTGCCTGTGCTTGTATTTCGACTTTCTTCACAAGCCTCCATATTACCTGCGCATGGCTGCCTGTGGCCCTGAGGGTCACATGCCAACCTGCCACACCTTCTGCAAGTGCCTGTGTGGTCCACACACTCTGAAGGCCATCTGTCCCTTCTAACACCTGGACTTCCTTTACATGGCCATGCCACCAATTGCTGATTAGCTGTCCCTACCTGAACTTGAAGGTGTTGTCTATTAGTTGCCCAGCAACTCCAGACTAGCCTGCCCAAACCGGAGGACTTACCTGCTATCTGATGGGCTGAACTCCTTCCAAGTTTGCCTTGGATACGCTCCCTCAGCCCTGGGGTGTGAATGGAAAGATAGAAAAATGTCAACAAAGAAACAAGATATAAAGAACTAATTGGAAATTTTAGAAATAAAATAGACAATAATTGAAATAAAATACTCATTGGATTGGCTCACAAACATAATGGAGATGGCATAGGGAAGAGCTAGAAACTTGAAGGTAGATTGCTGGTTATTACCAGTCTGAAAAAAAGAGAAGAAGGAAAGATTTATCTAAAATGAACAAGGCCTTAAGAATCTATGGAACAATACTGAAAAGTCTAATATTTGTGTTATCAGAATCCTAAAAGGAGAGGAGAAAGAGTGTAATGCAAAAAAAAAAAAAATTTCAAGAAATAATGGCTGAAAAATCCCCAAATTTGGCAAAAGATATAAATCAACTGATTAAAGAAGCTAAACAAATCCAAATCAGGATAACTCCCCCGTCCCAAATCCATGCCCAGATATAATAATTAACCTGAAGAAATCCAAAGATGAAAAATTTTTGCCAGGCTCAGTGGCTCATGCCTGTAATCCCAGTACTTTGGGAGGTTGAGGTGGGAGAATCACTTGTGTCCAGGAATTTGAGACCAGCCTGGGCAACATAGTAAGAGCTCATCATTGCAATTTTTTTTTTAAATTAGCCTGGCATGGTGGGGCATGTCTGTGGTTCCAGCTACCTGAGAGGCTGAGATGGGAGGATTGCTTGAGCCTAGGAGATTGAAGCTGCAGTGAGCTGTGATGGTGCCACTGCACTCCAGCCTGGGTGACAGAGTGAGATCTTGTCTCTGGATGGGGAAACAAAATGGAAATAGCAAGAGAAAAAAATGATGCATCCCCTATAGGAGATTATGATTCAAATTATTGCAGATTTCTAATCAGAAACTATGGATGACAGAAGAAAGTGGCACAACATTTTAAAAGTGCTGATAGAAAAAAAGCAGGTTGCTTTCAAATTCTGTATCCAGCAAAAATAATGTTTGTGAATGGAGGTAAGAGAAAGACATCTTCAGTTGAAGGAAACCAGATATGTAAGCATATTTTCTCTAAAATAATTGTTAAGGCAAGTTTTTAGGTAGAAGGGAAATGATAACAGGTAAAATTGAACAGCAAGAAGAAAGGAAGGAACAGAAACATATAAATATCAAGATAAATATAATGGACTAGTTTTCTCCTCATGAGTTCTTTAAATTTGATGATTGGAAGCCAAAAATATAACATTGATTGACATAATACGTAAGACAACTGCAACATAAAGGTGGGAACGTAGCAGGACCTATGTGGTGGTAAGATTTTTACATCTCACTTGAAGTGGTAAAATATTGTTTCAAAGTGGACTATGAAAAAGTAAGTATGCATAATAATTCTTAGGGCAACCATAAAACAAGAGAAAAAACTACCCAAAGAGACATAGTAAAATATATAATAAAGAAAATAAAATGGAATACTAAAAAGTGTTCATAGAAAAGAAGGCAGGAAAGTGTAAAGAGGGAAAAAGAGGGATCAAATAAAGAAAAAATAATAAAATGACAGACTTAAACCAAACATACAAGTAATTATATTAAATATAAATGGCCTACATCAATCAATTAAAAGACAGAGATAGTCAGAATTGATTAAATAAACGATCCAGCAATAGTCTGTCTACAAAATCTCACATCAACTCTAAATATATAGTTAGGTTAATATAAAATGATGGAATCAAGAAAGTGAAAAGCAACTCACAAAATGGAAGAATTTTTTTGCAAATTATATACCTGGTAAGGGACCTGTATCTAGAATATATAAAGTACTATTGCAAGTTAGCAATAAATAAAATTACCAATTAAGCCAATTAAAAAAGGGGAAAGGATCTGAATAGACATTTATCCAAAGAAGATATAAAAATGCCCAATAAGCATATGAAAATATGCTCAACATCATTAGCCATTGGCAAAATGCAAATTAAAACAAGATACCTCTTCACACCTATGATGGCTATAATAAAAAAACAGATAATAACAAGTGTTGGTGAGGATGTGGAGAGACAGGAATCTTCCTATACTGCTGGTGGGAATGTAAAATGATGTAGCTGCTTTGGAAAACAGTCTGGCAGTTCACAAAAGGTTAAATATAGAGTTATCATATAACCTAACAATTCTCTTTTATATTTACCCAAGATAAGACAACAAATATACACACAAAAACTTGTGCATCATTTGAACTTTTGTCAAAAATCTCTTTTAGGTAAACAATTTTAAAGGAGACAAAGGCAGTCTCAGGCTGGGCAGAGTGTCTCATGCCTGTAATCCCAGCCCTTTGGGAGGCCTGGATCACATGAGCCCAGGAGTTTGAAACCAGTCTGGGCAACATAGTGGGGCCTCTCTCTACAAAAAATACAAAAATTATCTGGGCATAGTGGTGCATATCTGTAGTCCCAGCTGCTTGGGAGGTGGAGGTAAGAAGAATGTTCGAGCCTGGGAGGTTTAGGCTGCAGTGAACTGTGATGGTGTCATGACATTCTAGCCTGGGCAACAGAGTGAGACCCTGTCTCAGGAAAAATAAAACCACAAACAAACAAACAAAGAAACAAAAAACAAAGGCAGTCTCAGACATCAGAAATCAAAGGAAAGAAGGAAATAAATTAGGTCAGCATTGTCAGCTCTTTAGAGTCAAATTATATACTTTCATATGTTCAGCCGCACAAACATAAGCCAGTTCTCTCACTCCTATTGGCAAGCCATTTATAGAGAGCACACTCTTGAGTCAGAAGATTAAAATTTGGCCAGGCACAGTGGCTCATGCCTGTGATCCCAGCACTTTGGGAGGCCAAGGCAGGAGGATCACTTGAGCCCAGGAGTTCAAGACAAGCCTGGGTAATATAGTGAGGCCCCTGCTTCCACAAAAAATTAAAAAATTAGCCAAATGTGGTGGTGACACACGACTGTGATCCCAGCTACTTGGGAGGCCAAGATGGGAGGACTGCCTGAGCCCAGGAGGTTGAGGCTGCAATGAGCAGTGAATGTACCTGGATCACTGCCCTCCAGCCTGGGGAAAAGGTAATACTCTGTCTAAAAAAAAAAAAAAAAGAAAAAGAAAAAGATTAAATATTTGGCTTCATATCCCTGACTGCTACTTAGAAGTGTCTGAAATTGAAGGAGAAAAGTATTCACCAGCCCTACTATTTAGCAACTGACAATCTGTGTTTGTGCAAATTAGGAAATGGATTTAGCAAGATTTTGCTGCTGCAGTTAGGGAAGTCCAAAACAGTATCTAGTAAGTTACTTTACTTAGATAAGGGACATAAGTATAACTTAGTGGAATGGACACTGAAAGGTACTTTCCTGTCCTGATAATTTTTTTTTGCAATGATCAAATGATCACTTAAAACAAACAGTAAGCATAAAGTAGGAAAATAAAAAAGAAGAGAGCTCATTTAGTGTCCTGAGAGTTAAGCAATCTGGATGCATATCTTTTATTTACTCATTCATTTATTCACTCACTCATTCATTTAACAAATATGTATGAAGGACCTACCATGTGCAAGGCACTATACTAGGTGCCAGGGATATAGTCATAAAATTTTGGGAGGCCTCTCATGTTTCATTTGGTGAAACTGAAAGTAGAGACTAAATCATCTCTAAATTCCCACTGAGATGTGATGGCCAAAATGTACCCAAGTCTGGCTTTCCTTACTCTTGGAAAACCAAGCGAACAGAGATCAAGAGTCTGTGAAGGTTCAATCTGCAGGGAAACCTCAGAGGACATGTCTCCAGGCTGTGTGGTCAGTCCTAGGTGGCAGAGTGCTCAGTGGGGTTCAGTGCCATTTTTTTTTTAACTTAATGGTGGCTGACCTGTAGCCTCAGATAATGAGGGCTGGGGATATTGGGGAGGAGAGAGAGAGACTGGTGGTCACAGAGACTACCCTGGAGAAGAGGAATGAGTTAGGTCAGCTAGACTGAGGAAAGAAGGTGGGAGGCAGATGGAAAAGGCAGTCCCAGAGGAGAAGAATTCAGGTGATGGGTTACAGAAAGAAGTCCCTGTTACGTGCCTCATGTCCTATACTTAAAGGAAGGAAAGAACACTCAAATGTATTTGGAATAGATTTCTACCAGCAGAAGGGACTTTTAGAAAAGCAATTATAACACTGCCTATATGAGCTTTTTTTTTTTTTTTTTTAGATTTAAATACAACTAAGAAGTTATATTCTATTCTACTTGAGAGAGGAGAGAGAATGTGTGTGCGTGCATGCATGTATGTATGTGCATGCGTGTGTGTGCATGTGCACACACTGTGATTAATTCATCTAACTTATCCTTGATTATGTAACAACCTACTGGGAATATTAGGTACATATACTTGTGGAACTGTGAAGTTTGAGGAATGCCCAGTGGACTTTGGGAGCCCAGAGTCTATCTGAGGGTTAAGGAGACAAGTGTGATCACCTGGAGAAGGTGACCCTAGGGTGAGTATAGAACTATGACTTACTTACACAAAGTACTATCAAACCTTAAGAACATTAGCAAACTGTCATCCTCCCAGCCTGGGCAATATAGCAAGACCCTGTCTCTACAAAAAATTTAAAAATTAGTTGGGTGTGATGGTATGTTCCTGTAGTCCCAGCTGCTTGGGAGACTGAGGCAGGAGGATTGCTTGAGCCCAAGAGGCTGCAGTGAGCTATGATCGTGCCACTGCATTCCAGCATCAGCAACAGAGTGAGACTCTGTCTCAATAAAAACAAAACAAAACCCAAACAGCCAAAAAAAACAAATAAAAAACAAAGCAAACTGTCATCCTTGAAGTAGTAAGGCATATCATCATTCCTTAAGCCAGGTGATTCATTCATGTTTCATCTTAAAGTTTTATGTCAAAACCGTTTTCTTTTATCAAGCTGACATGTCTATATTTTTTTAATAGGTAATTTCACGCTCTCAAAATGGGACATAAAGTGGTTGTCTTCGACATTTCTGTCATCAGAGCCTTGTGGGAAACTCGTGTCAAGAAGCACAAGGCTTGGCAGAAGAAGGAGGCGGAAAGGCTTGAGAAGAGCGCCTTGGAGAAGTACGTATTTTCTCAAGTCTTGTAGCATGTTTCATGAGTAGGGCTTTGGGCAGGTGACAGTTGCATTGCAGAGGAGGTTGCTTTTCTTCTGGGATTTCTCACTGTTGGTAACATTTTCCTCATTAAACTTCAGAGCCTTACACTGTTGCTCGGTACAAATATGCAGTTCCTGTGATAGCAACACACATGGTTATAAAGACCTACCTACCACCCAGCACCATGCTAGGCACTAGGAAGACAGAGATGACACAGTAAATTCCTCTACAGTAAATGCTGTAGCAGGCTGCCTAGCTAGCGTCACTGAGCTAACTCACTAGGCTGTCTGGCACTCTGGAGACCATCTGACTGCTTTCTGGGGCAGCTTGGGGCTACTCTGTTGTGCACTTCGGCCCTCCCCCATTGAACTGAAGTCTAGATAAGAGTCATTCTGTTGGTGTCATTTTTACTTGGATAAAATGATGTCATGTGCCCATCATATATGCTCAGGAAATATGAGTGAAAAAGAGTTACGTGTATGATACTAAGTTGAGTGCTTTGGAAAATCTACAAGGTAGAAAGGTTGCAGGTGGCTTTGCATATGTCTGCAATTTTTATTCTCTGTGGAGAAAGCAGAACTGGAACTCATGGATGATGCATTATGGGTGCTGTTTAAATAAGATAGACACAATGGGATTCTGATTGGCATACCCATTCTCAAAGGGAGTCCCGACCCTACATCAAGTTGGCCAATGGTGGTATATTTGTACACTTTAAGTTAGAAACAACATGTGTAAGGTGTGAATGTGTCTACATTCTTGGTTCTCTACCTTCATTAGCTTTTTGGATTAAACAAATACCTATTCTGATCATGCTTGATAATTAAGCTGCTACTGTGTTCATCAGAGTGGTTTCATGTGGTTACTACCATCCCTAGTTTGCAGATGAGGAAGTTGGGACTTAGGTGAGTTGCTCAAGTTCACAAAGATGGTAAGCAGCGTATGTGGCCAAGCTCTTTCCTCTATTTAATGCTGTAATCACAGGTAGTTGGAACATCTTTACTCTTGCCACTAATCTGAGATTGTCCAATATGAAGCAAAGGATGGCTTGAGGAGTTTGAGACCAGCCTGGGAAACCACAGTGAGACTCTGTCATTACAAAACAAACAGAAATAATTAGAGCCCTTAAACCAGACAACTCACATGGCATTGCATCCAAGAGACCTCCACTCACACAAATCATACAAAATCCCAGGGCCATATGAGCCCAAAGTCGCCCTCAGCCCGGCTTCTATTTCCTCGGCACACCTAGCAGGGGTTACTCTAGAGCAGGACAAGCTCCCCTTGGCAGTAGGAAGGGGAGTTAGGGAAGCACCTGTAGCTGATGCAACCTCCTGAGGTTCTTGGAACAGGAGCCATCTGCAGACACCTGGGGTCTGCAAACTGTCTTCTCTAATCTGCTTTGGAGTGGGGAGCTGCACCTTCAACTCTGTCTTTCATTGTGGTGTTAAACAGCTTCACACATCTCATCTACATAGGATTGACCTTGACTTAGGCTCAGTGTCACTGAGCTTGTGCAGTGTCTCATCTTCACCTAAGACAGAACACTTCTTGGAGATCTGTTCGGCTTTTCTAGCCCAAGATAAAGAAAACAGCCACCAAGCTGGCTGGGCAGATAAGGAGGAATGTGAGGCAGGGATGGGGAGAAATGTGCATGTTTAAGAAAGAAATTTAGTTTCTCAGGCTCCTCAGAAATGGGGGTGGTAAATTTGCCTTCTTTTTTTTTATTTTTATTTATTTATTTTAATTGTTTTTTGTTTTTGAAAGACAGGGTTTCACCATGTTGGTCAGGCTGGTCTTGAACTCCTGACCTCAGGTGATGCGCCCGCCTTGGCCTCTGAAGAGCTTGGATTACAGGCGTGAGCCACCACGCCCAGCCTAAATTTGCCTTCTTTACAGGTGTTTTTGAGCTTTCATAATATGATTCATACTGTGATCATTGGTACTATTTGAAGGTTAACTTTTAGTTTCTCAGGATCTGTTTACTGTACAAAGGAGAAATTAATATGTTGAAAAATTAATGCTTGCCTGATTCTAAAAGGCAACTGTCTGGTTCATTTAAATTTACTGAAACAAATAAAACCTTCTAGCTCATTCTGTTACCTCACTTTAGGGTATCTCATCCTGTAATGCTGTAGTTCTTCCATGAAGTATATACCAACACTTTAAAGTTATAAGTAGAGATAAAATATGAAATATCACTCTCCCCGATTCCCAAACCCCTGGGCTAGCCTGTTAGGAACTGGGCAGCACAGCAGGAGGTGTGTGCAGGTGAGCGATCAGTGGCGCCATTAGATTCTCACAGGAGGATGAACCCTATTGGGAACAGTGCAAACAAGGGATCTAGGTTGCTCGCTCTTATGAGAATCTAGTGCCTGATGATCTGAGGTGGGACAGTTTCATCCTGAAACCATCCCCCCGACCCCTCGTCCAGGGAAAAATTTTCTTCCATGAAACTGGTCCCTGGTGCCAAAGAGGTAAAGGACCACTGATTTAGAGGAAGAAAAAGAGCTATTGTTAGGCTCTAAGTGAAGAATTTCTTCTTCATTGAGGCTGTTTGCCATCTGGGCTAGGATTATGGATTCCTTTCCTAAGGAAAAGATATTTTATTTGCACATATATTTATTTAATTAGTAGAACTCTAATGGCGTTTTTGGTATGTTTATTGCACATTTGGCATTCTACTAAAACTGAGTTGAGAGGAAGATTTCACATTCAATTATATGGGAAATAGAGTGGAAAGACAATGAATTTTATTTATTTTAATTACTCTCAAAGAAGAGAATGGAATTAAAAAATAGTTTATATTTCCCTCTTCACTTTCCTATCATTAGGTTTCAGAGGGAATAAGACATAACATATTTAAGGAAGAAAATAAGACATAAAAGAAAATGAGACATAAAATATTTAAGAAAGAAATACAAAATAGATTTGGTATATAATTATTTTTAATGGGGTATATCTAATTTTCTTTTTTCTCCATTTTATATTGGCTGTACCAAAATATGTGAAATATTTATAACAATTTATATTTGTGGTATAGGAATGATATATTACATGGGGCTTAACTGATATCATCTCATTACATTGCTAGGATCTACCCTCAGGTTCAGCCTAAGAAATGAGGAAAGAAAAGTTAGAGACATTAATTTGGAAAGTGCCCAGTGAATACAAGAACTTGCAGTGGCTGTGCTGTTGGTTTAGCAATTTTGGATGGATCGCTTCTAACAGAAATTCCAGCAGCATGTCTTTGACCTAGAGTCTGCCCCTTGTCCTGACTGCTACAGTAAGACCTAAATCTACAGGTAGATATTTAAAATTCATTTTTATCTTATGATTATTAAACAAAACCCCACCGAAAAGCAAGTAAGGAAAAGCAACAATCCCAAGCCCCTACAACATCTCCCAGAGGAGTGGACTTTCTTCTGCTTTTAAATTCATATCCCTTCATGTACTAATACACACACACACACACACACACAAATTGTTAAATTTTTTTTGAGACAAGTCTTCTTCTGTTGCCCAGGCTGGAATGCAGTGGTGTGATCATAGCTCACTGCAGCCTCGACCTCCAGGGCTTAAGCAGTCCTCCCAGCTCAGCCTCCCAAGTAGCTGGAACTACAGGCATGTGCCACCAGCTCTGCTATTTTTTTGTATTTTTTTGCAGAGACTGGGTCTCACTTTGTTTCCCAAGTCGGTCTCAAACTCTTGGCCTTAAGCGTTCCTCCCGTCTGAGCCCACTGAGCCTGGCAATATTTTTAAACTTATCATTTTTATTATATTACTTTTAGATTTCATACATAGATCCTGAAGCCCCCGACTTACTGATTGCTGGGTGATTTTCCCCAGCTCAGCTCACTGGAACTGAGACCTATAGAGCTGTGCCAGCCAGTGGAGTCAGCAAAATATCTTTTCAAGTGTTTCAGCTTCCCTTAGCTGAATGGCAAGCATGAAACTCCAGCAATATCTGAAGCGGTTTCTTAAAAGCAAAACATCTGATTAAGAAGGTGGCATTTACATGTAGACCTGGGGGAGCCAGCCCTGCAGAAATCTAAGAACAAGGATTCACCATCATTCTCAGCAAACTGACACAAGAAAAAAATCAAACACCGCATGTTCTCACTCATAGGCGGGTGTTGAACAATGGAACACATGGACACAGGGAGGGGAGTATACACACTGGGGTCTGTCGGGGGAAAAAGGGGAGGGATAGTGGGGGGTGGGGAGTTGGGGGAGGGATAGCATGGAGAGAAATGCCAGATATAGGTGATGGGGAGGAAGGCAGCAAATCACACTGCCATGTGTGTACCTATGCAACAATCTTCCATGTTCTTCACATGTACCCCCAAACCTAAAATGCAATAAAAAAAAAAAAAATAAAAAAAAAAAAGAACAAGGGTTCCAGGCAGGTATAACAGCAAATGTGAATGCCCCCCAGGCAAGCATTTTCCAGGATATTCAATGAAGAGCAAGGAGTGTGACTGGGCCAGAAGAGCAAGTGAGGGCAGAGGGGATGAGGTCAGAGCAACAAGGGGAGGGACACAGGTCTGTAGCGCCTTGCAGCTCATACTGTGTGAGAAGAGAAGCCAGTAAGAGGTGTGTGTGGGCAGAGACGTGATGTGATTGACACTGTAAGAGGCTCACTCAAGCTGCTGGATGAGTTTGGACCACAGGGGAGGAGGCGAGGGGGGGGAGGGCGGGGGAGGGTGGGGGGGAAGGGAGGAGGCGGGGGGGGGAAGGCGGGGGGGGGGGAGGGGGCGGGGGGGGAAGGGAGGAGGGGGGGGGAGGGTGGGGGGGGGGGGAGGGAGGAGGCGGGGGGGAGGGTGGGGGGAAGGGAGGAGGTGGGGGGAAGGGAGGAGGCGGGGGGAGGACGGGGGAGGAGGGGGGGGGGAGGGCGGGGGAGGGGGGAGGGAGGAGGCGGGGGGGAGGGGGGAAGGGAGGAGGCGGGGGGGAGGGGCGGGGGGGAGGGTGGGGGAGGGGGGGAGGGTGGGGGGAGGGGGGAGGGTGGGGGAGGGAGGAGGGGGGGGGGGAGGGGGGGGGAAGGGAGGAGGCGGGGGGGAGGGCGGGGGGAAGGGAGGAGGCGGGGGGAGGGTGGGGGGAGGGCGGGGGGGGAAGGGAGGAGGCGGGGGGGAGGGCGGGGGGAAGGGAGGAGGCGGGTGGGAGGGCGGGGGGAAGGGAGGAGGCAGGGGGGAGGACGGGGGGAGGGCGGGGGGGGAAGGGTGGAGGCGGGGGGGGAGGGGGTGGGGGAAGGGAGAAGGCGGGGGGGAGGGCGGGGGGGAGGGCGGGGGGGAGGGGCGGGGGGGAAGGGAGGAGGCGGGGGTGGTGCCTGTAAGCAGAAGATGGAGGCTTGGACCAGGATGGAAGCAGTGAAGATGGTGAGGAGTGGCTGGATTCTGATAGAACTGGCCATATTTGTTGATGGATTTGATAATGGGGTATGAAAGAAAGCATGGAGTCAAAGATGACCCTGAATGTTTTGGCCGGAGCTGCTGGAAGCCTTTTACTGTATATGGGGCCAAAGATCTGGAGTTTGTGGTGATCAAAAGTTTGTCACTGGGATGACATGTTAACTTTGAGATGACTTTTAGACATCCAGGTGGAGATGTTGGAGACGCAGTTTTATACAGGAGTCTAGATTCGGTGAGAAAGTCTTGGCTGGAGATACACATGTGGGCATACTCAGCATATAGATGTATTTAAAGCCACAAGATGGAAGATATCTAAAGAAAGAGTGCAGACAGAGAAGAGGCCCAAGGGTTGGGTGTTGGGCACTTGGAAATCCAGAGGCTGAGAAGATGATGAGGAAGCAGCACAGTATCTAGAGAGGTAGGAGGGTAAGCGCAGAGTGAGGTGTCCTGGAAGCCAAGTGCAAAAAAGGCTTCGAGGAGGAGAAAATGATTGGCTGTGTCAAATGCTGCAGATGGATCAGATAAGATGAGGACTGGGGTTTGCCCATTGGGTGAGCAAAGTGGTGGCCATTGATGACCTTGATGAGAGGCTTGTTTCTAAAGATGAGTGAGGGTAACTGAAGTGGATTCAACAGGGAATGAGGGAGAAGAGAACTGTAGCTAAGACAACTCTTTCATGGAATTTTGCTATAAAATGGAGCAGAGAAACAGGCCTATGGGAGACATGGGGTTGAGGTGGGGTTCCCTTTAATATGGGAGAAATAACTGCATGTTGTCTGCTGAAGAGAAGGATGCAGATGAGGGAATACTGATGAGGGAGACCTGCTGTGGCAATGTCTTTGAATCAATGGGAGGCTGGCTTTTGTGATCAATGAAGAGCAAGGAGGCGACTGTGACTGGGCGGTCCTTCCAGCTGTTGTGGGTTTGGCCATCGATGGGATCTTGGAGTGCTCTTCCGGGGGAACAGAAAGGAAGGCAGAGGCTATGGGAACAGATGCAAGTAGGTAGTGTAGATGCCCATGGAGTTTGTGGGAGTTATGTTCTCTTTCATCTCTTTCTCTGTGAACCAGGAAGTTAAGGTCATGAGCTGAGAATGAGGATGAGCTGGGTGGTAAAGGAGGTTTGACTGAAAGGGAGAAAATGTGAAACAGTCATCTAGGGATTGGGAAAAGGAATGGTCTTGGGAAGTATGGAATGACTGCTGGGCAACAGTGAGGGGCCCTTGGGTTAGTGGTCATCCGTTCAAAGCCAGACCAGTGTGCAAAGTTGTGAGTTTTCCTTCATCTCATTTACTGTGTGGGGGGCAGGGGTACAGCAGGGGATAGTGGGATATAAACTAAATTGTGGTTCGTTCAAGTGACAGCAAGAGAGGGGCAAGGGGGTTAAGGATGCATGCCAGAGGTGATTACAATGGGAACCATGAAATATATTTTTATAAAAGCCTTATTGAGGGGTAATTGACATCCAATGAACTATTTACATTCGAAGCATACAATTTGAAAAATTTTGACATATGTATTCCCCCATAAAACTGTCAATGATCATATCCATCACCTTAAAAGTGATAGCAAACCAGGTTTGTCTGCCTGTGCACAGTAAGCCAATCACTGGGACAACAATTCTTCTCTCTTTGCAAAAGAGAGAAGAATTTCTTCACAAGACTGCTAAGCAAGGAGACAGGAGAACAAATTTCAAATCCATCTCCCTAAAAATAGGGCTTGGGGATATTCATGGCATAGAAAGTGGGGTGGCCTAAAGTGTGGTGAAGTGTGACTGGTAGGTAAGGTAAGGTAAGGTAATCAGGGTTCTACAGTAGCATAGTCAGGCCACGTGGTCCTTCATAGGATATATGTTCAGGAAATGAAAGTGTTAGCATGATCTAAGGTTGGGATTTTTGGCCCTCTGACATCAAAGGTCAATTTTTTAGCACCCCTGAAAGCCTTGCGAGCTGAGTCGAGTGGTCAGTGGTGTGGACTGCACAGGGGCTGCCCCAAGCTCCTGAAAAACAACTTGAGTAACCATTGCCATGGTGTATCAGAGATGTTATCTGTAAGGAAGCTAGTAAAAGTTTAGTTATATGTTGTTTGGCTTTTAGCTATATAGGTTTTAGGATCGACCAGAAGTAAATGATTAGAAGTAAACAAGGCAGGTTAAGTCTGGTGGGCTTAAATCAGGTGAGCCCTCAGTTTCAAAAGTTTCCTTCTCACTCTTTGTAATCCTTTCCTCTCATCCCCTAACCCCATGCCCCAACTCCATCTCCAGGCAATTACTACTTTCTATCACTATATTCTGCATTTATTAGAGTTTCTTCTCAAAAACAAATTTTATATATATATATATATATATATATATATATTAAAATTTGTTTTTGAGAAGAAGTCACCCTGGCTGGAATGCAGTGATGTGATCTTGGCTCACTGCAGCCTTGACCTCCCTGGCTCAAGTTATCCTCCCACTACGGCCTCACAAGTAACTGTGACTGTTGGTTATGACAGATGCATGCCACTGTGCTTGGCTAATTAAAAAACTTTTTTTGTTGAGAAGGAGTCTATGTTGCTCAGGCTGGTCTTGAACTCCTGGGCTCAAGCCATCCTCCTTCCTCAGCCTCCCAAAGTTACTGCGATTACAGGCATGAGCCACAATACCCAGCCATATATTCTTTTTCTGGTTTCTATCATGTTGAGATTCACTCATGTAGCATGTATCTGTGGTTCATTTCTCTTTATTGCTGAATAGTAAGAAACTACAGTTTTTCATTTATTCACCTGTGAATATGCATTTGGGTTGTTTTCAGTTTGGAACTATAAAGCTAATGTGAATATATACTCAGGTCTTTGTATGAACATGTGCTTTCTTTTCTCTTGTGTGAATACCTAGGAGTGGAATGTGTGGCTCATACAGTAGCAGTACCTTTATAAAAGCCATTGGAACATGGAGGGTTGGTGACTGGGAGTGCCCAGCTGTGTCTAAACTGCCCTCCTCTCATGGATACCCTTTCCCCCCATGCAGCATACCCAAGGAAAAAGTCTGCTCCTCTCCCTCAATTACTGACATTTAACCACCCCCCAGTTCTGCTGTTAAACTTTTGTGACCCTCCTAACTTGATTGGATGAAAGACTTAGTGGATGAAGCCCTAATGAGAATGTTTGCAGGCAGCTGACTTCCTTTCTAAGGGTCGTCCCAGCTCGGAGTCAGGGCTGTCTTTGGGAGCTGCTGGCTCTGTGCCCTCTGCTTGCCTTCTTGGTGGCTTTGATCCTCTCATTTCCCTCCTCACTTGTTCTCCTCCTGGCATCTGCACATCGCATTTAGTCAAGAGTGGGAAATTGTGACCATATGAAGCCAAGAACTAATGCTGAGTGCCCAGTGGGTAAAGCCAAAATCAGACAGGATTGAAAGCAAATGGAACTACATAGATGAAAGGTGGACACAACTCACTGAGCCCTGAAAATCCCGAGACAAGAAGGGCCCAGGGAAGGAGGTCGGGCTGCCTCTCCTCACCTCTCAGTGCTCCTGCTGATCTTCTGACTCTAACTTGTATTAAAGGAGAATTTTCAAAATAGGCAAAGTCATGATTCTGTAGCAGATATAAAAGGAACAGCCATTAAACACTTTATTTTTCTCATTATTTACAAGAGGGAAACTGTAAAATGTTACAACCAGCTCAAAGGAGAATCCAAAGGACAGACATTGAGAGACTAGGAGTATTGAATACATTTGAAAATGGAGCGGCTGGGTGCGGTGGCTGACGACTGTAATCCCAGCACTTTGGAAGGCCAAGGTGGGTGGATCACCTGAGGTCAGGAGTTCGAGACCTGCCTGGTCAACAGTGAGAAACCCCATCTCTACTAAAAATACAAAAATTAGCCGGGTGTGGTGGCGGGCACCTGTAATCCCAGCTACTCGGGCGGCTAAGGCAGGAGAAATCACTTGAGGTTGCAGTGAACTGAGGCTGTGCCATTGCACTCCAGCCTGGGTGACAGAGCAAAACTCTGTCTCAAAAAAAAAAAAAAGAAAAAAAGAAAGAAAAAAAGAAAATGGAGCAAATTGTTGTTTCTGGGATGGGAGAGGGTTGTCCCTCCACTGGGCAGAATTTATGGGTGTTTATGGGTAAAAATTATTTGTATGGCTATCAGTTTTCTACAAGTTAACTTTAATTTCTACAGAGTTCTAAAAGAGCTTAGTCAAAGTCAAAGGTGAATTCCTATAGAATTGGAGAATTCCTACAGAATTGGAGAATCCCCTAGAGGTTCCAGCATTTCAGGAAAAGGCTATCCAGCTGTGTTTTGCTTCTTTCAAAGTCTTACATTTCTCCTTGCACTTGACGGTGCCTGGTGGTCCAGACCAGGACTTCCTGCATGCCCAGTCCTGGAAGATGGTCTTGTCCCAGTGCAGTAAACCTTCAGACCCTTCCTAACCACTCCACTGGCAGGCTTGCCTGTGCCCCACAGTGCCACCCTACAGCCGGACTGAGACTCCAAATCATCCTTCCTTCAGATAACAGTGGAGGGTGTCCACACTAGGATTGTTCTTTGACCACGGGGCTTACCTTAAACTTATTTAGTGTATATACCGCCTGAGACTGTGTGGAGACCAGGTCTGCACCTGCAACTTGTTTCTAAAGTAGTCCCCAGAAGACCTGGATCCACCTAACCCATCTTCTCCACTTTTAAAGTTGAAGTTACTAATACTTCACAAAATGGTTTAGGGTTTTCCCTACACTCCCATAGCAGGGAGGTGAGAAGAAGGGAGTGCTTACGAAGGCCTGGGAATGACAAGGAGAGTGCCCACACCCAGGTGGTTGACTCACTTCTCTAGGCAGGTGACGGCCACTCCCCAGGAGAGTAACTGTGACCTCTGCTGCCGGTTTTAGGATAAAGGAGGAGTGGAACTTCGTGGCCGAATGCAGGAAGAAGGGCGTCCCCCAGGCTGTGTACTGCAAGAATGGCTTCATAGACACCAACGTGCGGCTGCTGGACAAGATCGAAAGGAATGCTCTCACAAGGCAGAGTTCACTTCCCAAGGACAGAGGCAAACGGAGCAGTGCGTTTGTGTTTGAACTTTCTGGGGAGCACTGGATGGTGAGTTGAGGCAATTCTCGCCCAATGCAGTGCTGTGGCCGGTGACTGCTGCTCACCTGAGCCCAAGGATGAATGAATGAATGCTCTTGCCTTTAGAGAACCTCCCAGCGGTAAGAAACAGCCAACTACCTGCTCCGATCCAGTTCTCATGTCCCTTCCTCAGTGAAATGCAGTGCAGTCCTGGAAGCAGCGATGGGACCTGCTTGGGTGCCTCTGTGTCTGAGCCACTGGGACCCCCACGCCCTCTCCTGGACAGCACCGTCTTTCAGGATGCGTTCTCCTGTCCCCCGCCCTAGACACTTAACATAATTATTTGCCTTTAAAAAACATTAATTTAAGTGACAGCACCTTTAATTCATCTAACACTCTCGCAGTGGGCAGTGACTTACTTGCCGAAGCGCTATAGGGCGGCAAAGGAATTTCTGCAGATCCTTTATCTAGTTTTCCCATCGTGAGATTCTGAGGCCAGGGCAAAGACAGTCCCGTTTCTTTCCTCAGGTCCCAGCTCCTGCTCCCCTACCTGCTGCTTTGCTCGGCAGGGCGACTGTAGGGGTTGTCTGTGAGCTGACATTTTCTGGTTGAAGCAGCACCTGGGCTTGTAGGATATGTCTGTGTCTGGGGAAGCTTCACTGGCTCAGGATCTTGGGCTATTGCCCATTTCACTGGGACAGGGTTCCCTGGGACCTTCCCTCCATCTCTTTCTACCCTGCCATTTTGTGTCTTTTTTTTTTTTTTTTTTTTCTGAGATGGAGTCTTGCTCTGTTGCTCAGACTGAAGTGCAGTGGCAAGATCTCAGTTTCCCAAGTAGCTGGGACTATAGGCACACGCTACCATGCCCGGCTAATTTTTTGTATTTTTAGTAGAGACGGGGTTTCACCATGTTGGCCAGGCTGGTCTCGAACTCCTGACCTCAGGTGATCCGCCTGCCTCGGCCTTCCAAAGTGCTGGGATTACGGGCAAGAGCCACCTTGCTGGGGCTTTGAATTTTTTGTAGACATGGGGTTTTGCCAGGTTGCCCGGGCTGGTCTCAAACTCCTGAGCTTGAGCCTATTACCCTGCCATTTTATGACTGAAAGGACTTGGTGAAGAGACTAAATATTTGGCATGTCCCCAGGCTGTCTTTCATTAGCTATGTAATCCGAGGCAGTTTTTATCATTTGATAAAAACGTGTATTACTTTTATGGGTTTTTATCATTCTTACCAGTAAAATGCTGCTAATGCTTGCCCTGACCCTATCTGAGGGCTGTTGAGAGGATGAAGTGCGTGACTGACTATTCTGTGAAGTGTACAGTTCTCCAAAAATGTGAACTGTTATTACCGTAAACCTCTTTGCTGTTCTTGCTCTTGCACCCCCATCGTTGAGATCAGTGGGTACACAGGCTGACTATTCTGGGGCATGAAGGGAGGCATGTCTGGATTGTTAATTAAATACCATTGGTGAGTCATTCTCATGTGCCAGTAAATGTGATCTCAGGTGAGGCACTTACCCTGTAAGGGTGTCTTAGTTCACCTGGAGAAGCTGCCACGAGCCCTCACGTTTCACAGTCTATCTTTTGAAAATCACTGTAAAGAGTATTTAACATGCTCGGTATGGTAAGGGGAATGGGAAGATGGTTAGGATTCAGCAGGCTCTGGGGAGACCCCCGTTGTGAACCAGATAGATGACGTCCTCACGATTTGCAATCTCTTTGTCCCCATACTCCATCCCCTACGCTGTACTCTGTTGTGACTGAGTCCAGGAGAGTCCAGGAAGACTCTGGGCCCCACATATTCATTAGTGTGAATTTCAGTTACCGTTTTCTTCCCCCAGAGAGATTGTGGCACTGAGGGAGTTGTGACCTTTGAAGTCATACCAGGCAGCGTGCCTGGCCCCTGCAAGAGGTCAGGAGAGAAGGAGTGGGCTGTGGAGCTTGCGGGGGACATGGGGACCAGGTGAGAGAGAGATCTGCTAGGGCCCTTAGGGCTGGATGAGTTGCCATACTCTGTGGTTGTGTGGCCAGGTTGGGCTGGGGCTGGGGGGGTGGTCATTCCTGTTTTGAGCCAGAAGCTCTCAGACCCTGGACCCTGCTCTTTTAGGGGAGATCCTCAATTTTGCTTTCCAAACCTTCGGTAGAATTTCTCATTTTTACTACCACGTTTTAAATTTCCCAGGCTGTTTGCTGTTTGTTTTTTCAAATGGATGAATTCTGTAATGTGGCTTTATTTTTCCACTTTTATAGATATCTCTTAATTTAGGTTTTACAATTTTGTTCTGTTTCTACTTTGCAGGATAATGGCTTTTCTTAGACACCTTGGGCTCAATCTTTTTTTTTTTTTTTTTTTGCTTTTCCTCTTTTTTTTTTTTTTTTTTTTTTTGAGACAGAGTCTTGCTCAGTCACTCCGGCTGGAGTGCAGTGGCATGAACATGGCTCACCATAGCCTCCATCTCATGGACTCAGTGATCCTTCCACCTCAGCCTTCTCTGTAGCTGGGACAACAGGTGCATGCCACCACACTTGGCTAGTTTAACACATTTTTTAAAATATGGGATCTCACTTTGTTATCCAGGCTGGTCTTGAACTCCTGGGCTCAAGCGATCTTCTTGCCTTAGCCTCCCAAAGTGCTGGATAGTTGTTTTTCTTGTTTTTTTTTTTTTATGTTGGGGGGTGTGTTTTCTTCTTCAGAGTGTCCTTTTTGTTTTAGGGTGTGTGTCTTTATCTTGCATGTTGGGACTTTTCTTGGTAGTCTGGAGACACAAGCTGACCAGAAGCTCTGAGTGTGTGTTGAGCACGCTTAGCTTTTTGAGGACGTTGCTGTAAAGTCCGCATCTCACTGGTGCCTCCTTCTCCTATTCATTAATTCATGAATGTTCATGACTGCACATTATTGATTTGTCTGGAGCTAGGAGAGCCTACAGAAAAGGAAATTCTCAGTTCCTAGAACAGAGAGAATCTTAGCATTCATCACTCATCATCTGACTGCCACCTCCCCTGCTTTAGCTGTGCCTGAGGTACTCCAGTTCAGGGACATGGTTGAACCCCCTCCAGTGAATAAGCCTCAGTTTCTTACAGGTGGGGAGCAGAGGTAATTGCTGTGTGGCATGGATGGGGGGTCAAGGTTCTGGTCTTTAGACTTGGAACCTAATCTCTTTCTTTGGGCCCTGACTTCAGCTCTCACTTCCAGGGTTACCAGGCTCTTCTACTGCGGAGTCTCTGGTGGCTTCTGGTGAGAAGCCCAGGTTGTATCTCAGTTGTTTCTGCTGCTGGTCTAAGATTGATCAGCTCTGGGAAGCCAGGTTACCATCTTCCAGCTGTCTGGTTACCCACAGTTTGTGGCTGATGTCTCTTTGCCCTTTCTCTTTGCCCTTCTACAGGGTTTATGCCATCTAAAAAGTTCTTGTACTGTTGTCTTTAATGGAATTTTGGAGAAGATTCAAAAATATATGCATACATTCAATCTGTCATTTTTACTCAATTCTTTTCATTTCTATTTAACATGATATCCTAATATTTTCCTTTTTTAAGTTAAATTAATTTTTTTTAATTTTTGAGACGGAGTTTTGCTCTTGTTGCCCAGGCTGGAGTACAATGGTGCAATCTTGGCTTACTGCAGCCTCTGCCTCTCAGGTTCAAGCAATTCTCCTGCCTCAGCCTCCTGAGTAGCTGGTATAACAGGCATGCACCACCAGGTCTGGCTAATTTTTAGTAGAGATGGGGTTTCTCCATGTTGGTCAGGCTAGTCTCGAACTCCTGACCTCAGGTGATCTGCCCACCTCAGCCTCCCAAAGTGCTGGGATCACAGGCATGAACCATTGTGCCCAGCAATATCCTAATATTTTTCTTGTTAAAAATAGTCATGAACATAATTTTAGACAGTGTAATAATCTTTTCTGTGCGTCATTATTGGCAGAGTGGAATGAGCTAGGTTACTTATGAGGGAGTCAGTACATTGAAGTTTCAATGAAGAGATTGTGATTATGAGCCTGTGGTCAGCTCCCTGTTGACCCAGCTCATTTTGTCTCAGCTCCAGGAGGCAACCCTCTGGCATGGTGTGGGTTCCATTCAGATCAAGAGGTGTTGGGACAGTTTGCCAGGGCCAAACGGGGGCGGGGCGGGCAGTCGGCTGCAGAAGCAGTGGCACAGGGCCCTATGCTTGGTTTAATGCTCTGTGCTCACCTTCTTGAACTTCTTAATTTTTAACAAGGTGCCCACATTTTTTGTTGTCGTTATTTGAGATGGAGTCTCGCTCTGTCACCCAGGCTGGAGGGCAGTGGTGTTATCTCGGCTCACTGCAGCCTCCACCTCCCGGGCTCAAGCAATTCTCTGCCTCAGCCTCCTGAGTAGCTGGGATTACAGGTGCCTGCCACCACACCAGGCTCAGTTTTGTATTTTTAGTAGAGACGGGGTTTCACCATCTTGGCCAGGCTGGTCTTGAACTCTTGACCTCGAGATCCACCCACCTCGGCCTTCCAAAGTGCTGGGATTACAGGCGTGAGCCACCACACCTGGCCAGTGCCCGTATTTTCATTATGCACTGGGCTCTGCAAACTCGGTATCGGGTCCTTACTGTAAGTGATTCACTCAAATGTCTTTGAGGTTTCAGTTTTCTTCTTCCAAAGGGGCCCACTTTGCCTGTCTTATGGTACCGCTGCATGAAATAGTACTAGAGTGAAAGCACTTTTGCAAGTTAACAGCTTAACCCACACACAGGACGGCAGTGGTTGTAAAGCACATTACAGATACCAAGTATAAAAAGAAGGATCACTGTGGACTCTGTTGCTCCCTCCCTGTCCCCCTTTAACTCCCATGGAGTTTTCCACACCTCATCCCACCTCCAGCCTGTGCTCCAGCCAGTGCTCCAGCCACTTTGCTGATGGTGTACCATGGTCAGCTTCTGAGGTCAGGGGACCTGTGTGTCTTGTCTTTGCCCCACCCGACCTCAGTGCTGAGCTCCCCCTCGCCTGCAATGGGGGCTCGGTAACTCTTGCTAAATTTGATTTCTTCAGCTGGACAAATTGCCTCCCTAAAGTCTTTAAATGCTTCTTCCTGAACCCCTTTACAGTTTCATCCCAGAGCACTTGAACTCAGGGAGGCCTCGGACACTGAGTTCATCAATGTCATTTCAGCAGTGGAGGCCCAGGGAGGTGGCGTGACTGGAAAATGGCAGGGCCAGGTCTCCCAGCTGACTGTCTTTCTCATGCTCTTTCCCTATCGACTCTTAAGAATATGTGGAAATTTGGCGCATCAAATATTAGAGGTTTATTAAGTATTTCTGAAAGCAACTACAGAGAAAGGGAAACGAAGCACACATTTTGAAATCTAATGTATAGACAGACTTTAGGGGATGTTAAATTTGTATGTTGCAAATAAATAACACATATGGTGGCTCTAAGTGTGAGTCTGGTTGTTTGTGTTCACTAGGATTTGATTTTAATAACATCGTGAATTCATGGCAGTTTTGAAATAGGGCTAATGTACTGTTGTGAAGTTTACAACAACTGTGGTGTCTTTGGTTTCTTTTGGAAATGGCTGGAGCGCTGGCAGTTATGCTTCACGCTCTCATGTGTGCTTTCTCACTTACCGTTTTAAAATCAATGCTTGGCTTTACACGGCTTTGTGCACATGGAGGGGGTGGTTCTGATTGATGTCATTCTTTCTATTTAAGGAGCTCCCAGATTCGTTGAAGGAGCAGACACACCTGAGAGAATGGCACATAAGCAATACCCTGATTCAAATCATTCCTACATATATTGAGCTGTTTCAAGCCATGAGAATTCTGAATCTGCCAAGAAACCGAATCTCACATCTGCCAGCAGAAATCGGTATGTCAGCTTAGCAGGGGCCTTTGGGCCTCTTGTGTGTTAAGCAGGCGGCTGTTAGGCAGGTGACAGACACTGTGCAGACACCGTGTTTCCTCTCCAGCTGCCCCAGGAAGTGGCTGGGCAGGGCTGTTTTGAGGCTCCCCCAGAGCTGCTTGTTTGCAGCATCCCTTTGGACCCTGAGGTCAGCATCTCACCTGTATAAGTCAGCACATGGGACACTTGCCAATTGCTCAGAAACCAGAAGTCTCATGAGTGAGCAATACTTTGTTTAGGAACTCTGTGTTTATTTTAAGTTTTAAACCTATAAACATGCAATATGCTTATTATAAACGGAATGCATTGTTCCTATATTAGTCCATTGATAAATCTAGTTTAGCTTATGATGTCTTTTTTTTTTTTTTTGAGGTGGAGTTTTGCTCTCGTTGCCCAGGCTAGAGTGCAATGGCACAATCTTGGCTCACTGCAACCTCTGCCTCCTGGGTTCAAGTGATTCTCTTGCCTCAGCCTCCCAAGTAGCTGGGATTATAGTCCCGTGCCACCATGCCTGGTTGATTTTGCATTTTTTTTTTAAGTAGGGATGGAGTTTCACCATGTTGGTCAGGCTGGTGTTGAACTCTTGACCTCAGGTGATCTACCAGCCTCGGCCTCCCAAAGTACTGGGCTTACAGGTGTGAGCCACCATGCCCAGCCTGCTGTCTTTTTGATAGATCAAAATTTTTATAATTCTCTGTCATTATTCAGTTGTATTATTTAAAATGAAAATGACAGTGATCATTATTGCTTCTCTTTCTCCTGGGGTGTGAGGAGTGAAGGTCTGGGGCTGCACAGAGCTCCATTTCTTACACACGTGCCCTGGGACAAGTGGTTTCACATAGTTATGTGAAAATTTACCAGAAGCCAAGACCCTGTGGGACAGAGGTGGCTTGTGGGGACTCTGGTGTTCATATACGTCTTGCTGGCTGTGTCAAGACTACAAGGCTCTGACCACCTTCTTACCCAAGCCAATCTTGCGGTACCAACTAACCTTGAGGGACGAGGCAACACCTGTCCCAGGCAAAGAGCAACCTTGCTAACCACTTGCTGTAAAAGCAGTGGGTTCCCCAAGCTCGGTGTTCTCAGCTGTGATGTATATGTGCATATCATCTATCCGGGGCATCTGCGTCACGCTTAGTAGGCTTGGCTGTAAGGAGAACTGACATCAATACACTGTCTTGGACCAGGAGCCTCATGTCTTCCGCCAGTATCCATGAAACAGGCACTGGCAAAACTTATTAGCTTCTAAGCAGGATAAATCAAATTCTAGACCCAACAAGGACAAGAACTTCTGTTTCCTTGCCCAGTTTCTGGAAAGGTAGACGGGACCTTAGAATTTTTATGACTGAAAAGTACCATTGTAATATTGGGGTTCAGGGTGTCCTCAGCTCCCCTGAGGGGATGTTTCTCCAGGTTCTTGGTCTCCCGACCTCTCAAGAATGAGAGGGGATTATGGCACAGTGCACAGTAAATGCTGGACTCAACAGTGTTTATAGAAAGTGATTTATTTAGAGAGAGAAAAAGGAGAAGGAGAGATAAACAGCTAACTCTCACACTGAGTGAGAAGGTTCCCAGAGGGAGAAAACCAGAGAAGGAAAGCTCCTCTCACACTGTGTGAGAAGGGTTCCCAGAGGGGAGAAAACCAGAGTAGGAAAGCTCCTCTCACACTGAGTGAGAAGGGTTCCCAGAGGGGGAAAACCAGAGAAGGAAAGCTCCTCTCACACTGAGTGAGAGAGAGAAAAGCTGCTCTCACACTGAGTGAGAAGGGTTCCCAGAGGGGGAAAACCAGAGAAGGAAAGCTCCTCTCACACTGAGTGAGAAGGGTTCCCAGAGGGGGAGAACCAGAGAAGGAAAGCTCGTCTCACACTGAGTGAGAGAATCCAGAAAGACGGAATCCAGGAGAGGAAAGCAGCTTCCACACTGAGTGGAAGGGAATACAGAGAGAGAGTTTAGGAGAGGGAAAGCAGCTTCCACGGAGAGAGTGTTCCTGGAAGGGGGATCCAAACATGGAGTCCAAAGGGGTGTGAAGAAGGGGACTTTTAACCTGGGAGGAACCCCCGCTTCTAAGACCCCGGGCCAATGAAAGGAGTTCCTTAGAACTTCCGCTGGAGTGATTGACTCTTAGTTTCTTCCTGTGCCCACGAAATTGAAACATAAACCGTTAAATCTCCCAGATGGAGAGAGATAGGAGGGGGCTTGGTGCTGGGAAGTTCTTGCCCTTAAAACTATGTCCCCTTGTGGCCCCAGAAGAGAACACCTCCCCTCACCATTTTTGACATGTTAGGGGTTATTTACCTCCTGCCCCTTTATTTTACAGATTGGAGAGACCAGGTCCCACTGATGTTAGCTGATTATTATTATTTAGATATTACACTAAGGAACTTCTTCAGAGCCTGGGTTAGAAGCCAGATTTCACAATTTGCAGGTCGTTTTTGGGCAAGCTCATAGTATATTTAAATAACTGGATAGAGTTTCTGAGGACTGAGTTACTTTTAAAAAGCCTTTTTAGGCTGGGTGCGGTGGCCCATGCCTGGCATCCCAGCACTTTGGGAGGCTGAGGCCAGCAGATCGCTTGAGCTCAGGAGTTTGAGACCAGCCTCGGCAACATGATGAAAACCTATCTCTATAAAAAGTAAAAAATTAGCTAGGCAGGATGGCACGTGCCTGTGGGAGGATCTCTTGAGCCCAGGGGGTTGAGGCTGCAGTGAGCAGTGATGGCACCACTGCAATCCAGCCTGGGTGACAGAGCAAGACCCTGTCTCAAAACAAACAAACAAACCTTTTCAAGTAGAAAGGTTCTGTCCTTAAACATCTGAGAAGCCACAGAGGTTGACCTAGACTCAGGGATCCTTGCTATCCTGTCACCTGGGCTTGGGAATCCAGTGGTTGGCATTAAGACAGATTTGATATTAAGCATGGAGCCATCAAAAGTGGGGGCGTCAGAGCATCACCATGGGATGAGTCATGCTCACAGTTGCCTGAAATTTCATCAGAGGTGCTCCACTTAATATATATCTTTGTTCATCTCTTGAAATGTCTTCCTTGAAATTATTGCCAGCCAGGTTGACATCTGTTCTTTTTTAACTTCCCACACTACACCAATGTAATATCCATTCTTTCCTTGTGAGCTAGTTTGATTTGAGCAGTGGTTTTCACTCTGGCTATACCTTAGAATCCCCCTGAAGAGCCTTAAAATCCAAATGCCCAAGGCCCACTGCAGACCAAGCGTTAAAAAATTCCCTGCATGATTCCTATGTGCAGCCATGGTCAAGACCACTGGTGGGGGAGTGAGGATGCTATCCTTGCATACTCGGGGGAGGAGAAGAGATTGGTGGGTGAGGGGTATCCATGGGAGACCAGTGTGGGATTGAGGCACTATACTTAATCTCTCTGTTCTTTAGTTTCTTCATCTGTAAAGTAGGGATAATAGTTGTCATTTAGTTCTTGTGAGGATTACATAAGGCAATAAACACCAACATATTGGTTACATAGTTGTTATTCCAAGTGACTAGTCAGTGATTATTCCAAGGCACTTGAGTCCTGTTGGAGACATGATGTCATCCCCCGCAGCCCTCATTAATGTGCAGGGAAAAATATTCAAATAGTCTAGAAAGGTGTAAAATGTAGAACCAAGCCTCTCAGTAAGCACTGACAGTTTCCTGGGTATCCACATTGTACATACACTCATGCTTTTCTGCAGATCTACGTTGTAGCTGTCTATAAACAAACAGGTAACCTAACCATGCATGTTAAATATACTTACACACATGCCTTCCACTGTGTTCTTCAGTCTATGCCTCACATGTTTTCCCTGATCACACCATGAAGGTGGAGGTGGACTCCAGGATCAGGCTGCCTGGGTCTTCGACTTAGTGGAAGGTCACCTTGAGCAAGTCCTTTACTGGTTTTCAGTTTCCTCATCTGTAAAATGGGGATAGCAAGGGTACCTAGTGATCCACCCACAATGTTGACCTCGTGATCCACCCACCTTGGCCTCCCAAAGCACTGGGATTACAGGCGTGAGCCACCACACCCTGCTCAAGAACTTGCTTCTTGATACTCTGAGTTATTAACTTGGAGTATTTTGAGCAAATCTTCTCTCTTACCAAACATAAGCATTGAGGACATCTAGAATGAATTAATCCACATGTGGGGGCAAAACAAAAAGAAACAAAAATATATTAATTCAGGGCATGTTTCTCTCCTAGAGGAGCAGATATAACTCCTTACAAACTAAGGATAAATGAAGAAACACTCAGCTGCAGGATCTGATGCTCAGGCATAATGAGGAATGTGGGAATGAACAAATGATTCTTAGCTCTTTTATGCTGAGCAGCTGAATTTTGTAAAGGAGGTGGGGTTTCGTCTCTTATGATGTTGTCTTATGGATGTATTGAGGGCTGATGGAGGGAAGGAGTCAAGGAGGTGTGATCACTAGGCAGGGTATTCTTTTTCTCATTATTAGAGCAATTATTTTTGGCATTTGACATCAAGGAATTAAGAATGCAATGAGTGGTGCTCTTTATATGTATATATTATTTACATATGTATATATTTTTTTACTTTAACTTCTGGGGTTAAGTAAGATATGTGTAGATCTTGCAAGATTGTTACATAGGTATACACATGCCCTGGTGGTTTGCTGCATCCATTCCCCCTGTCACCTACATTAGGTATTTCTCCTAATGTTATCCCCTCCCTAATCTCCCCCACCCCCTGCTATCCCTCCCTTAACCCCACCCCTCAACAGACCCCAGTATGTGATGTTCCCCTCCCTGTGTCCATGTATTCTCACTGTTCAACAACGACTTATGAGTGAGAACATGTGGTGTTTGGTTTTCTGTTCTTATGTCAGTTTGCTGAGAATGATGGTTTCCAGATTAATCCATGTCCCTGCAAAGAACATGAACTCATCCTTTTTTATAAGTGGTACTCTTAACTTCTTTGTGAAACTCCCCAAGAAATTATCATTATATGGATTTAAAATAGCTAATTATTGGAATTACAGATGATCCCCAATCTACAATGGTTAGATGTAAGGCCTTTCAGCTTTTTGATGATGTGAAAATGATGTGCATTCAATAGAAACTGTACTTTGTTCCTAGAAAGGTACAGCTGTAGAGAGAGAGAGAGAGAGAGAGAGAGAGAGAGAGAGAGAGAGAGAGAGAGAGGAAAGAGGAGAAGAAAGAAAAGAAAAGGAAAAGGGAAAGAAAAGGGCAGCGCTATTTTATAATAGCAAAGATTTGGAACCAACCCAAATGCCATCAATGATAGACTGGATAAAGAAAATGCGGCACATATACACCATGGAATACTATGCAGCCATAAAAAATGGCTTTATGTTCTTTGTAGGGACATGGTTGAAGCTGGAAACCATCATTTTCAGCAAACTAACACAGGAACAGAAAACCAAATACCAAACGTTCTCACTCATAAGTGGGAGTTGAACAGTGAGAACACATGGGCACAGGGAGGGGAGCATCACATACCGGGGCCTGTCGGGGGGTAGGGGGCAAGGGGAGGAAGAGCATTAGAACAAATACCTGATGCATGCGGAGCTTAAAACCTGGATGATGGGTTGATAGGTGCAGCAAACCACCATGGCACATGTATACCTATGTAACAAACCTGTGGGTTCTGCACATGTATTCCGGAACTAAGTAAAATTTAAAAAATTTAAGAAAAGAAAGGAAGGAAGGAATAAATGAAGGGAAAGAAAGGAAAAGAAAGGAAAGGAGAGGGAGGAAGGAAGGAAGGACGGAAGGACGGACAGAAGGGGGCAGGCTGTACTTTGAGTACCCATACAAACATTCTGCTTTTCATTTTCAGTGCAGTATTCAATACATTGCAGGAGATATTTAACACTTTGTTATACAACAGGCTTTATGGTAGATAATTTTGCCCAACTGTAGGTTAATGTAAGTGTTCCAAGCACGTTTAAGGTAGGCTAGGTGAAGCTATGATGTTTGATAGGTTAGGTGTATTAAGTGCATTCTCAACTTACGATATTTTCAACTTATGATGGGCTTATTGAAGTTTAACTCCATCGTAAGTAAAGAGCATCTGCATTTAAATATTTTTACTCGACTATTGTAGGATATGGTAATTCCTTAAGCTGCTCCTTGGGCTCTAGAAACAAGGAGCCTCTGTACAATTCACTGTGCTCCAGTGTAGAATCTTCCCCTTCTTGGAAATTAGGTCTGAGGGCTTTAGGAGAACAGAGAGTAGGTAGGCAGCTTTCATTTCAGATGGAAAAGATCCCGGGGCATTTCAAGAAAGAATAGACAAATCATTTATTTAAAAATATGACACACTGGAGGCATGAGCCTTAAAAGTTTTGTTTTAGATTCTGTAATGTTGGACACTTATCACACTGAAAAATTGTGATTTCCAGAACCTTGGGGTCATGATGCTACAAGATAATGTTCATTAGATACACCCCCCCAAAACCCAAATACTAAATTATGTTTAGTGCCTTCCCCGTCGTTATTTACAGAACTGTTTACTTCTTAGCTTTGTTTTTTGGTCTTAAAAGACCTTAAAGGACCTATTCAATGGATGGTAACATTTTCTGATGACAGGTCGTTTGAAGAACCTGAAGGAACTCAATGTCAGTTTTAACCATCTGAAAAGCATTCCTCCAGAATTGGGAGACTGTGAAAATCTAGACAGACTGGATTGTTCTGGAAATCTAGAGTTAATGGAGCTGCCCTTTGAAGTAAGAAATAAACATTTCTGCACTATGATTTACTTTTATTTGGTTTATTACATGGGATGGTCTATAACAGGGCAAGAAGTTTTAACATATGAAATCCATCTTTATTATATCACCTTTTCCTGACATTTCAATCACACTTTACTGGTCTTTAAAAACTTTCTTTTTTTTTTTTTTTGAGATGGAGTCTTGCTCAGTCACCCAGGCTAGAGTGCAGTGGTGCGATCTTGGCTCACTGCAGCCTTTGCCTCCTGAGTTCAAGTAATCCTCCTGCCTCAGCCTCCTGAGTAGCTGGGACTACAGGTGCACATCACCACCTTGCCTGGCTAATTTTTGTATTTTTAGTAGAGACGGGGTTTCACTATGTTGGCCAGGCTGGTCTCAAACTCCTGACCTCAGGTGATCCACCCGCCTTGGCCTTCCAGAGTGCTGGGATTATAGATGTGAGCCACTGCACCTATCCTTCTTTAAAAACATTTTATACGAGGCCAGAACCTGAATTTAAGTTCAGAAATGCTATCAAAGGAAAACCAGGGAAAACGTCACACAATACATTTTATTTAATGCTTGTTGATGCTTGTTATATATGATGCCTCTTGTCTATAGCACAGATCCTGATTTATTTATCCACAATGGTAAAATTGAAAATAAAAGGAGTAAAATTTTTTATATATTCATAGCAGAACTTGTCGATCCAATGCCATTGTGATTTTTCTTATTCTAATTTTCATGAAAGTCTTAAATTGTTTCCTTAAATATCTTCAGTAAGTTATTTTACATTCTAAAAATAAATTTTCTACATTTACTGTAAAAGAAAAAGAAGAGAGAGTAATGGCAATTCAGTCTGTATTTTTCTGCTGACCTGATCACCCTGGCAACACAGTCAGAAACTTTAGACTGAGTGTGGGCCCCCAAACTCTCTCTTTACTGATTGTTCACCGTCACATAACCGCCTTCACATTCATTTTCTAAATTCAAAACAAGCAAAATTAGAATGTCTTGTACAATAGAATGAATCTGGCCTGTGTCTCACTAAGGCAAATCTGGCAATATGGAACTGGGTTTTATATTAAGCTAAATCGTGTCTATACTTTTTCTCCCTTTACATTTCAATAATACCTCTTATTGGTCCACCTGGCTCCATAGTTCGTAACAATTTTGAAAGTGTATTCTGAGAGTCAGCTCAGATTTTATTCATGGGTTCTCAAAATAAGTCAATCAAAGATAGCTTCAGGCTGGGCACGGTGGCTCATACCTGTAATGCCAACACTTTGGGAGGCCGAGGTGGGTGGGTCACTTGAGGTCAGGAGTTTGAGACCAGCCTGACCAACTTGGCGAAACCCTGTCTCTACTAAAAATACAAAAACTAGCTGGCAGCAGGCACCTGTAATCCCAGCTACCTGGGAAGCTGAGGCAGAAGAATCGCTTGAACCAGGGAGGTGGAGGCTTCAGTGAACTGAGATCGTGTCACTGCACTCCAGACTGAGCAATAGAGCAAGACTTCGTCTCAAAAAAAGAAAAAAAGATAGCTCTTCTATGTTTCATATTATCACTAAACTTACAAAACCAAATCCAACCACAAGACACTTTTCCTGCTTTATTCAGTATCTATAGATTTTCATTTGAAATAAAAATATGTTTCTATATGTATTTCAGTTATATGTTAAAAATAAAAGTTTTATGGATGTAAATCACAAGCAGTAGAGCTTTCTGGTCATTTGCCAAAGCTTGTCAATGCTGTCTCCAGTAAGTCATTCTACTACTCAAGACTGGCACTTCCTGTCTTCCGTGATGTTGTACATGTGGCTCCCTCACCTCCATTTCCCTCTTTCCACCTGTCAGGGAACCTGAGGACCCAATGTGAATGCTCCATTCTCTGTGAGATCTTTTCTGACTCCTGGCCCTTAACCCCACTGTGATGCTGGGCAGATTAGCCATATATTTCTTTGTTACCAAACACTGCAAGTTGAAAACCTCTTCACGTTAGTTCTTGCTACATAAAATTGCACTGATTATTTTATTTATTTATTTTGAGATAGGGTCTCGCTTTGTCACCCAGGCTGGAGTAGAGTGGCTCAATCATGGCTCACTGCACCCTCAAACTCTCAGGTTCAAGCAATACTCCCAATTCAGCCTCCTAAATAGCTGGGACTACAGCTGTATATCACCACACCCAGCTTAACTTATGTATTTTTTGTAGAGATGGGGTTTTGCCATGGTGTCCAGGCTGGTCTTGAACTTCTGGGCTCAAGCAATCTGTCTACCTCTGCCTCCCAAAGTGCTAGAATTAAAGGCATGAGCCACCACGCCTAGCCTGCACTGATAATTCACAGCAATATAAACTCCTGGAGGGCAGCTGCAGCGTACTACTTATCTTAGCTTCCCTTCATGTACACAGTGAATGACACGTATAGGGTGCTCCAAACTACGTATGGTATTGATCTGTTTTGCATGTATTCATAGAAATGCCTTTGGGGAAGAAACATTTATCTGAAAATTATTAGTTGAAATTAATTCCCACTCTTATAAAAGTAATTAGAACATTTTGTTATTCTTTTCTAGTTAAGTAATTTGAAGCAAGTTACGTTTGTAGATATCTCAGCAAACAAGTTTTCCAGTGTCCCGATCTGTGTCCTGCGGATGTCTAATTTGCAGTGGCTGGATATCAGCAACAATAACCTGACTGACCTGCCGCAAGATATAGACAGGTAGCTACCTGCATTCTAAGGTGAGGTGTATGCATTAGTTACTAACGCTTCAAACACTGTTAACATTTAAAACGTGAATAGTACATGAATGTTCTTTGGAATTAACTAATTTTCCAGAATTCATTGTTTCCAGGAAATCAGTTTCCAAGGAAAGTACAGAATAAGACAGTTTCCGGTCTGCATCATACATGTATGTGTTTATGTGCTTTTGAGCACGTCTTCATTGCTTTGACGACCTTTAATTTGCTTTAGTCTTCTATAGAATGGCAACATTAACTTTCCTTCACTCTACAGAAGTAGAAAAGTTAATGTATTAAGTATAGAATGGAAACATATCACTTTATGTTACGTTTAGAATATCAGTGAGGACCATTTTTATTAGTTTCATTTATTGATTCATTATACATAAACTTTCAAACAAAATTGATGTGCTTAGCCAGGTTTTCAAATTATATACTTTACAATTAAAAATATGCATATTTTAAATTTTTTATTTTTTGTTGAGACAGGGTCTTGCTTTGTTTCTCAAGCTGATCTCAAACTCCTGGGTGCAAGTGATCCTCCTGCCTTGGCCTCCCAAAGTTCTGGGATTACAAGCATGAGCCACCGTGCCTGGCTCAAATTGTATTCTTGTAGCTATTTCAGGTTTTTAAAAATAAGAATTACACTGAATCATGGAAGATTCAGTCATTCATTTATAATATTATTAGGCTCCTGTATGGCAAGCCCAGAGAATGGGATGGGTTTAAAGTGGTAAATGAAACACAATCTCTGGCATCCTGGAATCTGCAATCCTTTCTTTGAGACAGAGTCTCGCTAGTGGCCTGGACTGGAGTGCAGTGGCACTGTCACGGCTCACTGCTGCCTCGACTGCCTGGGCTCAAGCACTTCCCCCACCTCAGCCTCCCAAGTAGCTGGGACCACAGATGTGTGCCATTCATACCTGGCTAATTTTTTAAAAAATTACTTGTAGAGACAAGGTCTTGCTATATTACCCAGGCTGGTCTTGAATTCCTGGGCTCAAGTGATCCTCCTGCCTTGGCCTCCCAAAGTGTTGGGATTACAGGCATGAGCCACCGTGCCTAGCCTACAATCTTTTTTATAAAGAGACACAAGCAAGCTATTATGACACAGTTGACAGCAATGGCTTAGGCCTGAATGCCATCTTTTATGACTTTCTCTATTCCTGGTACATGCGATGTGTATTGATGCTTTCTAGGGTTTTGAGACTAAGAGGGAATCTTTTAGTTTGAAACATGGGAACTTTATGAAATGTTTGTGAGATTAGCCAAAGTTTTGCAAATAAATGAAAGAAAAATTCCCAGGGGGAGGCCACTGAGTTAGAATAAAATGGAAAACAGAGTAAGACATACCTGGAACATATTTTGCTCATTTACTTTTCACTCTGCAGTTGTCTTCCTGTTTTAAAGTTAGAAATGTGATGAGAGAAGTGTAACTGTGCTTTAAATATGTACAGGAGGAGGCTGGGCACAGTGGCTCTTGCCTGTAATCCCACTTTGGAAGGCCAAGGCAGGAGGATTGCTTGAAGCCAGGAGTTCAAGACAAGCCTAGGCAACATAGTGAGAACCCGTCTCTATCATTAAAAAAAGAAATGAAGTACATTGCTAAAATCTGTTTATTCTCACTTCAGTTCTAGTATGACTGCCTTCCCATGCCCTGCTAAGCCTTGTAAATGCAGTAGACTCTTAGAAGGGACATACTGATGTTTGAGGCTCCGTCACGGCCGTATTGTGCAGTACACTTATCCCGCTGCTATGGCTATGTCTTCGACTGGTGATTAAGTCGGTAAAAACTCACAAAAAAATCGTGTCACCTGACATGACGTTAGTTATTTAAAACTCAGGCCAAGCACAGTGGCTCACACCTGTAATCTCAACACTTCGGGAGGCTGAGGCAGGCAGATTGCTTGAGCCCAGGAGTTCAAGACCAGCCTGGGCACGATGGCAAGACACTGTCTCTACAAAAAAATACAAAAAATTAGCGGGGCCTGGCAGCGTGTACGATAGTCCTAGCTACTCATGAGGTTGAGGTGGGAGGATCGTTTGAACCCAGGAGGTTGAGGCTGCAGTGAGCTGAGATTTTGCTACTGAACTCCAACCTGGGCAACATAGTGAGACCCTGTCTCAAAAAACAAAAACAAACAAAACTTAGAATAAGTCGGTTCTCATAAAGGTCATATGTATAAAATAAGGTAGGGACTTCCTATTAGAATTTATTTGTGATTCACGCTGGTTTTTGTAGCTATCATGCAAGGTCCTTGTGTTCTGATCCTTTTTGCCTCTTCTTAGACTAGAAGAGCTGCAGAGCTTTCTCTTGTATGAAAACAAGTTGACCTACCTTCCCTACTCCATGCTGAACCTGAAGAAGCTCACCCTGTTAGTCGTCAGTGGGGACCATTTGGTGGAGCTCCCAACTGCCCTTTGTGACTCGTCCACACCTTTAAAGTGAGTAGCCCAGAAATCCCCAGTAGACACACTCAGACACAGGTAAGGATGAGGCGCATCGGAGCCTCTCGTACTCTGAGAACCTGATCCCAACTCATAGAAGTTCTGGTGACTTTTTACAGGATTTTGGAGTTCGTGGCATATGGCACAAGGAGGAGGCATAGGGCTCAGAGGATTTCTGGACAAATGCTGCTTGCTGGTTGAGGGACATATGTCCAGGGTCCATGGTCTCTCACTCAGTGCTCACATTGCTACTGGCCTGGAGGGGCCAGCAGATGTTGAAAGGACTCTCCCTGGTTGCTTCACCCTTCTTTAGGTTTCCTTAAGTGAACCTATAAACCACCCACAACTAAGGAAAAACATCCATGCAAATGTGTTCCAGACAGCCTGCAATCTGGGGTGAGATGGAAGTGTAATTGAAAAGCTCTAGCTCCGCCCTCCCCTGAAATGACTCCAAGGCACCCGATGGCTCCCTGGCAGCACATCCTCCCAGAATCCAGAACTTTGGTTGGTTGGTTGTTTTTTGTCCATCCCCAGCAGTTTGGGCCCTTCCCACATTCTTTACACTAGGCTGCTCTAGTTAGAGCCACCTTCTCTCTGTCCAGAGACTCATCGGCCTTGAACACCAGATGGTTGTTAACACAACCGTTAGCGAGACTATTTCCCCAGGACCCCTAGTTCTTCAGTGGTAAGTGCTTACTATCCAGAGAGTTCAATCTGATCTTCCTGTCCTTGCAATATATGCATGGCAAACAAAAAGAGAGGTTTGACTGCTGGAAAGAAAGAGACCAACTTCGTATCTGTATACGTACAAGATTAGCAGGGTGTAAGACATCTCACACCTGCCCTACTCCACTCCTTCCACTAGAATAGGTCTTCCACTGTGATTGGCTGCGTGTGGAATACTGTTTGAATAAGAAGAGGGGCACTGGTGAGAGTGCTAGCAGGAAGGACTCCTCCCTAGAGCCCCTTCCACATCCAGCCCCAGGAAGCAGGTTTGGCAGCTTCAAGTCCAGTAGCAGTCAGTCAGGGTAAACCTGTCACCCAACTAAAGTAATTTCAAATGATATAATTGTAGGACTCAGAAGTCTAAGAGAAGCTGATGGAAGCTCTTTGAATTACTGAAAGTTCAATAAAAAGAATTGATACAAGTTTGCATAAAAATTTCATAGCTTACTCATTTCTTAGAAATAACCTGTAGAAAAATAATGGAAGAAATAATGACATTAATAACTGAAAATATAAAATATCTAGGAAAACCTCTAGTGAAAATAGTTCTCTTACATGAAGAGTATTAAACGGTCTTCCCAAAGAATAATAAAGAAGTCTTGAATATTTGAAAAAGGCATAATATGTCTTTTCTAAGTGAAAAGGTTGTGAAGATATGATTTCTTCCAAAAATGATACTTAAGTGTAATATAATTCCAATCGTAACTCCAGTGGAATTTCTTTTTTTGGAGGTTGAAAAATGGATTTGACCGTATATGTGAAAGGACAAAAGCTAAGGACAGTAATACTAATTTTAGAAAACAAGAGTAATGTGACAGAACTTGCCTGATTGAGAATGATAGAGTGGCTGGGCACAGTGGCTCGTGCCTGTAACCTAAACCTTTGTGGGGCTGAGGCAGGAGGATTGCTTTAGCTCAGGAGTTCGAGACCAGTGTGAGCAACATAGCAAGATCCTGTCTCTACAAAAATTTAAGAAATTAGTCAGGCATGGTGGTATGTCCCTGTAGTCCTAGATACTTGGGAGGCTGAGGCAGGAGGATTGCTTGAGCCCAGGAGTTTGTGGTTGCAGTGAGCAGTGATCGCACACTGCACTCCAAGCTGAGCAACAACGCAAGACCCTGTCTCAAAAAAAAAAAAAAAAAAAAAAAAAGCCTGACGTGGTGACATGTGCCACCTGAAAGGCTGAGGAGCAAGGGTCGCTTGAGCTTGAGTGGTTGAGACTGCAGTGAGCTATGACTGTGCACCACTGCACTGCAGCCTGGATGACAGAGCAAGTCTCTATCTAAAAACCAGAACTTGGGATAACAGAGGTTATCTTATGTGAGGAGTTTTGCAATTGAAAATGCACAGATGATAACGTGATATTTTTCATGCTTTCTTGAATAGATTTGTAAGCCTTAGGGACAATCCTCTTGATAATGCCCAATGTCAAGATGGAGATGAAATAATGGAAAATGAACGAGATCGCCAACATTTTGATAAAGAATTCATGAAAGCCTATATTGAAGACCTTACAGAAAGAGGTGGGTTACTCATATTTAAGATTATTTAAAATGAGTATATAGACTTCCACTTATGTAACACATTTGTTAATAAAAGTCAAATTGACAAAAAGTTTATTTGTTGAGGGCCCAATACTTTGTATTTTTTTATTTTTATTTTATTTATTTACTTTTTTTTTTTTTTTTTGAGGCAGAGTCTCACTCTGTTGCCTAGGCTGGAGTGCAGTGGTGCGACCTTGGCTCACTGGAACCTCCACTTCCCAGGTTCAAGTGATTCTCCTGTCTCAGCCTCCTATGTAGCTGGGATTACAGGTGCATGCCACCATGGCCCGGCTAATTTTTGTATTTTCAGTAGAGACAGGGTTTCACTATGTTGGCCACGCTGGTCTCGAACTCCTGACCTCGTGATCCACCCCACCCTCCACCTCCCAAAGTGCTGGGATCGTAGGTGTGAGCCACCGCGCCCAGCCATGTTACTGTGTAAATTATTTTTCTATTTACCCTCCAAAACACCCCAAATGATACATTTTCTTAAAATATCAAATTGTCTTAGTCCATTTGAATGCTCAATGAATCATCCACTGTTTGACAGAGAGTCTGGGAAATGTGCACTTAAAATGTGAGCGTTGCATAACTAACCATATGTGAATTTTTAACTAACCAATATTGACAAAATAGTATCCTAAGTTACTACAAAAATAAGATTACATTTCAAATCCATTTAAATTTATATTTTGAAAAAGTTATCTCACATAAATCAAGAACATTACGTAAAAATCGCAAAAGAGCAAACACAGGATGGCCGATTCGTGCAAAGATGCATTTAATTTTGGTTTCCATAGGGTGGTGAGAATACAGAGGGGCGAGGGGGAGTCAAGTACCTCTGGAAAGGGTGGGAAGTCTTTTTCCCAGTGCCAGATTCTGGCAGCTGTTTCCAAAAGAGTGAAGAGATCCGAATGGTGTTCTGGAAGCCTTAAGCTCTTCCTTCCATCACAAGGTGGCATCCCCAGGAAAAAAGCATACATCAGTCTTTGGTCTTCTCATCACTGCCTCCTTTCTGGGTGTGGATGCCTGAGAGTAATCCCTTAATTTTTCAGTTCTTTGATGAGCTAGGTGCAGACCTGGCAGCAAGAGAAATGTTGTCCCGCATGTGGACTTAGCGAGGAATCAGGACTGGCCCTGGGCCTCTGAAGAAGAGCCTCTGTGGACAGGCTCCCTTAGTCACCCCCAGAAAATGCACGCGTGAGCATGCCTCTCCCTCACCAGTAGAGGTCTGAAGATGATTAGTCACATTCAGATAGTCAGAAATGATGAAAAGTGTCATTTGTTGGGCAAATTAAAATGTTTTTCAGCGAAACTAAAATTTCTATATGGTTGCTTTCAATCTGTTTGGATATCCCTAATTTTGAATGCTGAACTAATATGAAATAAATTAGAAATTTATCGTAACTATGAAACGGAAAAAACAGAACCATTTATTTGTCAAAATGTATCTTTGTGTTGTATGATTTTCCTCTTGTGAGAACCTTTAGTGTTCTATTTCACTCAATTAATTCACAATTATATTGTAGTGCTACTATGTAAAACTACAAGAAAGAAAGAAAATAGGTGTTAAGTTTTAGATCTATGTGGCCAGCAATAATAATTTGCTTCTAAAATTAAAATAGGCCGGGCGTGGTGACTCACACCTGTAATCCCAGCACTTTGGGAAGCCTAGGAGGGCAGATCACCTGAGGTCGGGAGTGTGAGACCAGCCTGACCAACATGGAGAAACCCTGTCTCGACTAAAAATGCAAAAATTAGCTGGGCGTAGTGGCAGGCACCTGTAATCCCAGCTACTTGGGAGACTGAGGCAGGAGAATCGCTTGCACTCAGGAGGTGGAGGTTGCGGTGAGCTGAGATTGTGCTATTGCACGCTAGCCTGGGCAACAAGAGCAAAAAAGCTTGACTACACATTTGTGATGGGTGACCTAATGGTGAAAAATGCATTATTTATCATCACCGATACAGTATCTCCAGACTTAAAACATGAAGTGGCAATAATGTGTGTATTGGCACAGGCCATAGCATGTGGTTAGATTTTGTAATAAAATGGTGAGGGATTGAGCATATTTTTTTCTCTTTGTTACAGAATCTGTTCCCAGCTATACCACCAAAGTGTCTTTTAGCCTTCAACTTTGATATCCATCAGAAGACTGCAAATCTCACTCTTCTCTGGAGCCGTAAATCTTTGTTATGGTCATGTCATACAGGAAGAATGGCTTGTGCTTAAGGACACAGTCTAGAAACCACTATCATAGTTGCTAAGAAAAATGGTTTTCAAATGTCAAGTACATGAATACCTCCCTCTATGGACTGGAGAATTGAAAAATTGGTTTATATAGTGATATTTCCAGGTTCATTTGCATACACTTATCTCCAAGTAATGCACATTTAGTATGTTTTAAAATGTCTTATTTTTAAGAATTGTAACTGAAAGACCAAATACTGAAGTTGAGTGCATTGTTGTCAGGAATCAAAAGATAAAGGGGCCGGGCGTGGTGGCTCACACCTGTAATTCCCGCACTTTAGGAGGCCGAGGCGGGCGGATTACCTGAGGCCAGGAGTTCAGACCAGCCAGGCCAACATTGTGAAACCCTGTCTCTACTTAAAATACAAAAATTAGCCAGGCATGGTGGCGTGCTCCTGTAATCTCAGCTACTCAGGAGGCTGAGGCAGGAGAATCTCTTGAACCCAGGAGGTGGAGGTTGCAGTGAGCCAAGTTTGCACCACTGCACTCCAGCCTGGGCAACAGAGCCAGACTCCATCTCAAAAAAATAAAAAATAAAGGGATTGTGAAAAGAGCATTTATGTTGAACTAATCAGATGAGAGTTTATTTTGTTATTTCCAAAGAGCTTATTTGTTTCTTTTACTGAGAATAATCTTCCTTGAGTTTATATAAACTGCTATTTCCATACGTTTTAAGTTATATTTTGGCAAGTGCAGGCTCTCAGGAGAGACTTGTTAGGTACAAACTGGGCCTGCCTTGAAGGTAGAAAGAAAGGCTGGAATGTCTGCATGAGATGCTCAGATGGTGCCTGGGCAGCTCTAGTTAAGGAAGTGTGGGACTGGCTGTTCATGGGAAGTCTTGAATGGCCTGCATGGATGGCCATCCTGCCCTGAGTGGTCACCTTGGGGGTCGTGAGACACAACTCAGTAAAGAGCAGAGGCAATGCTCTCAGAGTCCCTTCCTCAAGTTGGCCATATAGGGTAACGGAGGTGACCAGTCCACACTCATAAGGAGTTCCTAGCAAGGCTTCCTTGTGGGTGCCACAGGACAACTCTGCCCATAGCAAAGATGCTTCAGTGCGGAGGGAGGGACCTTGTTTGATTTGGCAAAGGTGAGATTCATTACAGGACTTCAGGCTCTTATGTGGCATCACACGATTTGGAGAAATTATACACAATCTCTTATTTTTATACTGCTCTCTTGGGCTAAAATGAACAGATTATGGCTGATGATGTTGAAGATAATCTTAAACAAACAACTTGGCAGGTTACGGTGGCTCACACCCATAAACCCAGCACTTTGGGGGGTCGAGGCGGGCAGATTGTTTGAGCCCAGGAGTTTAAGACCAGCCTGGGCATCGTGGCAAAACCTCATCTCCATAAAAAATACAAAATAAAATAGCCAGGTGTGGTGGCACACTCCTGTGGTCCCAGCTACTCAGGAGGCTGAGGTGGGAAAATCACCTGAGTCTAGGAGATTGAGGCTGCAGTAAGCTGTGATTGGGCCATTGCCCTCCAGCCTGGGTGACAGAGTGAGACCCTGTCTCAAAAACAAAACAACAACAATAATAACAACTAAGAAAACCAAGCAGCTTTTATGACTAAGAAGGGAAATATGCATATAGTGGCATATTTTTATATGAATCCTCTCCTCTGGGGTCCAGCCCAGTACCATCCAGTGGAGCTTTCTGCAGTGATGGAAATGTTCTGTACTTGTGTTGTCCAAGGTGGAAAACTCCAGACACATGGTTCTTGAGCACTTGAACCGTGACTGATGTGACTGAAGAACCAATCTTTCAATTCAGTTAAATTTAAACAGCCGGATTGTTCCATCAGGTCCAACCCAAGGCTGGAGTCACACCAGCCTTGGGTTGGACCTGGTGGGGGATTCCCGTGAGAGAGTGCTCCAAACCGTCCCAAGGTGGGTCCAGTTGGCGATTCTAAAGGAAGAAGCACTAAATGGCAGGGTGATCAGTCCAAAGAGTTTATGAGGGGAACTTAGGTACAGTGTGGGCTGCAGCATCCTCATGGCGGGCAGTGAGACAAGGGATGTTCTACCTGGGCATGTCCCTATCGAGGGGGTTGGGTGACGGAGTTCACATGAGGATGTAAGGAATTTGGGTGGCGGCTGGGCTGGCTTCTACATGTTTAGCAGCACAGTTGATCTTTCAGTGTTTCCAGCAACAATCTAAACACCTTTATCAGTGCCTAGGAATGTTCAAGGCCCAGGCTGGGGTTCAGATCTGCAGAGGAAAACATCAGCTGGCTAGGTCAAGGCACCATATGTTTCTTGGTCAGGACAGAGACAAAAATGAGGAAATCTAAGGGACCCTACACACATGTGGCTATGATACTGCAGAACAGGCCCAGCCAGTTTTTTGATATTTGGAAGTTAATCTGGGGTAGAAATGAAGGGTGATTTTTATTTTCTCTGTCTGAGAACCAGGCATTTTTAAAAGGGTTATTATTGACACTCCAATATTTTGTCCTGATGGGCTTACTCGTAAGTCCAAACATTTTATCCTCAGCATGTGTAAAACAGGCAGAGCGCTCTGAAACCGCACACTAGTGCTTTGGTGGAGGACTGCCTCCACTTAGAAGCAACGCTGAGAAGTAGGTTAAGAGGTGAAAAGAGTAGGAAAATGAGAAGCCACTTCCACTGAATCTTAAACAGTTACATTTCTTCTTCTTGACACTAAAAATACAATTCACGTTTATTAGTTGTACTACTTGAATGATTTTGGAATTTTATTTCATGCTAAGGTATATGTTACATATAGCCAAGTGGAAAATATATCTGAAGAGAGGCTTTCACACAAATAGACTGTTCATAATTTATGTAAATTTTATTTTAATAAAACCAGTCTTTTGTGTAAAAACCTTGTTTCAGTGTCACATATGAATAAATAAAATACTGCATTGGTATGTAATTATTTTGTTATATCATAACCCAAAACAAATATATTACTTGCATATGTTTGTAGAGATATTTAACTTATTCATATAAATGTGCAGAAAGATTCCAAAGTAGAATATGTATCTTAGTGGAAATACAGAGATTTGAAAATTTGACATGACGCATATAGACTGATACATAATTTGGAAAGGTTATTTACTTGGCAGAATATATGTATGAATATTAAAGTAATATGAGTGAAAGAATAAAATATTCTTAGAAGAAAAATGTCCCAGTTCTAAAAGCTTATTAAACCTATTTTTTATATGTTGGAAGTGTAGAAGGGAAAAGATTTTTTTCTTCGTCTGTTGCTAGGTTCATGGCTGAGAATCCTATAACAAAAGATGGATTAACAAGTGAAAATAGCATATAAATATATTCGATATAAGTTCAATGCAATATGGGACCTTCGAAATGAAGACCCAAAGAAACAGGTAAACTTGTGTGTGTGTGTGTGTGTTTTTAAGACAGAGTCTCACTCTGTTGCCCAGACTGGAGTGCAGTGGTGTAATCTTGGCTCAATGTAACCTCCACCTCTCAGGCTGAAGTGATTCTCTCACCTCAGCCTCCGGAGTAGCTGGGATTACAGGTGTGCACCACCACGCCCGGCTAATTTTTGTAGTTTTAGTAGACATAGTGTTTCACCATTTGGCCAGGCTGACCTCAAGTGATCTGCCTGCTTTGGCCTCCCAAATTGCTGGGATTACAGGCGTGAACCACTGTGCCTGGCCAACTTGTGCATTTTTTTAATACTAATTTGATGATGAAGTGGTTAGTTTTGGAAAAATATGATTGGAGGACAGCAGGGTGTGATCTAATAGAAATGCCCTGAGGGAAACTTACCAAGGCCTGTCAGTTCAAATTCTTCCTGGAGTCCCTGTGTCTTTGAGGATAAGGATGTTTCTATCCTTCAGATACAGGTGGGACACCTCTGGAAGGAGGGTCTTACCCCAACTGCAGGGAGGAAGGGCAGAGATTTACGGCCTACCTCCGGGGTGAAGGTTGAGAGGAAAGTCAGAGATACCTTCCTGCTTCTGCGGTTTTCTCAAATGCTAAGGTGCCGTATTTTGGGATAGAATGTAATGAAGCCCATCAGAAGTGAAGGGAGAAAGATACTTAGGTGAAATCCTTGAGTAGGCATTTTAATTAACAGCAAAACTCACATCTAGTTTTTTGACTTTAGTTTTAATTTACTTCCACCAGAATCACTTTTAAATTTCTTCATGGTTCTAGCCACCCTCCCCCGCCACGTGTTTCCTTGTTTGGGGTGTGGTGGATCATGGAGCTAGTAAGCTATAAGTAGTGAATTAAATCCTTACTGCCATATTCCTCCCAGTTTGAGTTGTGGAAGAATCCAGCAGTGTTTTTTTTTTTGCAGAAAGAGACAAAAGGTCATTTTAATTTTAATAACTGGATGTGGTAGGAGACGGTTCCTTCTCACTTTCTCACTTTTCTGTAGAAAGACCCAGCAAGTTTCTCAGCTCTTGTTCTGGCTTAGAGACGCCTCCTTCCAAAGGCTTGGCTGGTGTTTATCTGGGTCATTAAAGCAGACATTCACAAAACAGTCATTTTTTTAAACTTTAAAAGGGAAAGATTGGGGAAGTGGATATCCAATCCTGGTATTTACTAAGGTATATATTCAACCAGCTCAGAATGGATTGTGTTTTCATCCAAAGACCATGCTGTATTTGAGCCAAGACCTAGTGCTTTATAACTGTACTGAGGGTACTAATCCTTTTTAAAATGAGGATTTGGTGTTGGTACATAGATGACTTACGTTTCTTAGATCTGACCTTTAATATTGGCACCTGTTTCTGGTTTCTCCTCTACAAGGCAGCTCCACTTGAGAATCCCATCTAAAACAAGTGTATTACAGATGCGTTTATTTTCTTCCTCCATTTTCCAAAGTTACATGAAGAGTATTTTATTGGTATTACAAATGTACAATTCTATATAATTTTCTTTTTGAAAAATTACCTGTTTTAAAAAATTCACAGATCTTACTCATTTCTCTTTTCGTTAAAATATTTACTTGATTCTAATCTTTCCTGTCGTTATTTTGGTCCTCCTGATGAATAAGGAGGACGTTTTTTCTAGTATCTCATCTTCCAGCTTCTCCCACACTGTCAGTGGCAAGATCTGTCATCAAAGTCAGTTTTGACCACGTAATAGCATTTCTTAGGATTTTGAAGGGCTTTCCAATTCTTTCTTGAGATTAAAGTTCTTGGCTGTAGTCTTAAGTGAGCTCACAAATAATCTAACTTCCATTTCTTTATTTTATTGTCCTAATTAAGTTAAAAAATTATTGTCTAGTTTGTTTTTCTTATTTAATTGGTGCTATGATATATAAATATTGTTTGTGATATTACCTTGAAAGTGTGAATGTGCATCATAAAATAGCATTTTCTAGAAAGGCAAATCAAAATTACTACAAAATATCACTTCATACCCATACTTATGACTATGATAAAAGAAAACAAGAGCAGAAAATAACAAGTGTTTGGAGGATGTAGAGAAATTGAAACCCTTGTGCTCTGTTGGTGTGACTGTAAAATGGTGTTATCACTGTGGAAAACTATGATAGTTCCTCAAAAAAATTAAAAATAGAACTACTATATGATCCAGAAATCCCACTTCTGGGTATATACCCAAAAGGATTGAAAGAAGGGTCTCACTTAAAGTAAAAAAAAAAAGGTGGGGAGGTCTCAATGAGGGATATTTGCACACTCATGTTAATAGCAGCACAATTCATAATAGCCAAGAAGTGGAAGGAACACAAAGGTTTATCAATGGATAAACAACATGTGGAGTATTATTCAGTCTCAAGAAGGAGAGAAATTCTGACACAGACCACAACATAGGTGAACCTTGAGGATGTTAAGTTAAATGAAATAAGCCAGTCACAAAAAGACAAATGCTGTGTGATTGCACTTATTTGCAGTATCTAATGTAGTCAAATTTATAAAAACAGAAAAGTAGAATCCGGTTGTTGCCAGGGGCCTGGAGGCAAGGAAATAGGGAGTTGTTTGTTAGTGGGTGTGGAGTTTTAGTTCTGCAAGATTAAAAAGTTCTGGGGAACTGTTTCACAATTGTGAATTTTCTTACGTGACGGAACTGTGCACTTAAAAATGGTTCATGATTTATGAGTTTTTTACCACAATTTTTAAAAATTGCATTTTCCTACTTTGGTGAAATCAGATGTCAAACCTGGCCTTCAAACACATTCTGTGTGCACCAAAGCTCTCTGAAACCTTGTGTTAGGTTTCAACTCTCCAGTGAGCCAAGTGACAATACTTTAGGGCGGATTTCTCATCTTCGTCTTGGTCAATTTTACAAAATCCTCTCATTATAGAAGAGAGGATGGTATGATCATTAGAAAACCCTGTGATTAAGGTGGCATTACAACGGAGGTAATCAGAACCTTGCAGAAGCCACATTTCTTGGGGCTGAAAGGAGACGCAGGCTGCATATTTCATAATTTAATCTGATAAATTAAAATAACACTCCTTCGCAGAGGATTATGTTAATCTTCTAAAGTTCTCTCTTCTCTCTGAAGTGTCTAGTAACCAGACATTTCTTATTTGTTTAAGTGCAACTTGCTGGACCAAAGGTCCTCAATCCAGCTTGCTGTTCTTCCCATCTGCATTTTGGCGATGGGTTTGGGAGTTCCCCCCTTTGATTCCCTGACCTTTGCCACTATTTCCAACACTCTTACTGAATAAGAATTTAGGAAAGGGCAGTCAGAAGCTTAGATTGTGACTTAGGATGGGGCTGTGAGACGGTCCCTTTCTTTGTAGGCAGGGAAACTTAAGAGGTATGAATTCCCTATTGCTGCTGTAATAGAATCACAAATTAAATGGCTTAAAATAACACAAATGTATTCTCGTACAATTCTGTGGGTCAGAAGTCCAAATACAGTTCTCACTGGGCTAAAGTCAAGGCAGGTCTGCGTTCCTTTCTAGAGGCTCTTAGAGAAAATCTGTTTTCTTGTCCTTCCTGGCCTCTGGAGGCAACCCCCATTCTTTTGCGCTCCTGGCCTCCTTCCTTCATCTTCGAAGCCAGCAACACTGCGTCTCTCTAACTCCTCTGTAGTCACAGGTCTCTGACAAAAGCCAGGAAAGATTCTCCACTTTAAGGACTTGTGTGATTATACCGAGCCCAGCTGTATGATCAAGGATACTCTCCCCATCTCAAGGTCCTTAACCTTAATCACATCTAAAGTCCCCTGTGCCATGTAAGGTCACGTGTTCACAGGTTCTGGGATTAGGATGTGGGTATCATTGAACCACTTCACAGAGGAATTCACCCATTTTTTCCTAGTACTTATAAAGTTTTATAATTTCCATTTAAATCTCTACTTCGTTTGAAATTTATCCTGATGTATGGCTTGAGGAATGGTTCTAATTTTATCTTTTACCATAGGGTTATTTAGTTATCCTAAAAACACCTGTTAAAAAGTCCGTCTACTCTTTCTGCACAGATTTGAGATGATGCCTTCATTGTATACTAAATTTGCATGTGAGTCTGTTTATCTGTTTATGGACTTTACATTTTCTTTTAATGGTCTTGAATGCCCATTCTTGGTTTTAAAATACTCAGTGAAATAGAAATTGATGAGTATTTTCAAAGCCAACATTGTACCTAATGAGGAAAATTTGGACACATCTCCTGTAAAATCCCTACTGCTACTACACAATTAGAAAAGAGGAAGAAAACAGAGATATCAAAGTTAACAAGGAGGTAAAAACTCACATTTTGCAGATGATGTAATTGCCTACCTGGGAAACCCAAGAGAATCAGATGAAACATTACTACAAAAAATAATAGAAGTCAGGAGGATAGTGGCATATAAAATAATATATGGAAACCAAAGGCCTTTACACATAGCAATAACAACTAGAAGATATAATGAGAGAGAGAGAAACCAATTGGTAATATAAAATATTCCTGATAACATATATACAAAACCTATATATGGAAGACTTTAAAAAACATATGAAGAACACAAAATACTTTTAAAAAGGGAATAATATACCATGTTCTTGGATAGGAAGATTTAGCATGATACAGATTCCAATTTTTTCTAAATTAATCTGTAAATGTAATGGGATCACAATAAAATACCCACAGGCTTTCTTGTCTTTCTTTAAATTTCTTTCTTTTTTTGTCAGGTTGATTCTAAAATACATATGGGAAAATCACCAAGCAAAATAGCCTGGGAAACCCTGAAAAAACGAGTAAAAATTGAAAATTGTGAAAGCACCAGCCAGTTCTTTCTCTCTTAGTAAGTCTGAGGAGATGAAACACACGCTCAGGACTTAGTGAGACTTATGCTGGGAAGCCAAGTCTAGGAAGGTGTGAATGGTTAATTTTAGGCCACGACTTGACTGGTCTAAGAGATATCCAGATATTATAGCTGGTGAAATGTTATTTCTGGGTGTGTCTATGAGGGGTGTTCCCGAAGAGGTTTACATTTGAATCAGTAGACTGAGTAAAGAAGACTGCCCTCCCAGTGTGGGTGGGCAGACAGAATAAAATGGTGGACCAAAGGCGAATCCGCCCTTCTGGAGCTGGAACATCTATCCTCTCCTGCCCTCCTGCTCTCAAACTCAGAGCTCTCAAGCCTTTGAACTCCGGGTTTTACACATGTGCCCCCACGCCTCCAGTTCTCAGGCCTTCAGACTCAGACTGAATTACACCCCTGGCTTTCTGGTTCTCCAGCTTGCAGATTGTGGGACTTTTTGGAGTCTTTAATCACCTGAACCCATTTCATAGTAAATCCCTGTCACAGGTGAGTGGTGACTATCTGGGCTGGTGGTGAGGAGGTAAAAGAATTTACAAGGCAGTTGTAGGTAAAGAAGGGCAGATTTATTATAGAAAGTATGAAATACATTGCAAGAAGGCAACGGGCAGGATCAGCAGAAGAGGAGCTGACTGCAAGGAGACAAAGGCTTGCTGGAGATTTTATAGAATGGAACTTGAGCTGGTTGATAACGCATCAGGGAGCTCAACTTGCATTCTTCTGTGAGCTGGAGTGTTTGATAGATTGAGACATTTGATGGTAAGCAGAAAGTTTTTGAGTTATGTAGGACATTTGGCCAGTGTCCTGGGCCATAAAGAAAGGCAGACCTGTAACTCATCTCTTTATCTGTTTTCCCCTGGTCCCTCCAGCCTGACTCCTTTTCCCTAATTAGGACTCCACATTCCCCTCATAAATCTACACATGGCCGCTGACTTAGAATGCTTCAATTTATTATTATTTTTGGCTTTATAATGATGCAAAAGCAATATATATTTAGTAGAAACCATACTTTAAAATGGGAATTTTGACCTTTTCCAAGGCTAGCCAAAGGCAATAAGATAGTCTTCCCTGGGGTGTTCTGAGCATGTTAAAGGTGGGCTAGGCTAGGCTAAGCTCAGCTATGATGTTTGGTAGGTGGGGATGTATTAAATGCATTTCTGACTTATGATACTTCTACTTATGGTGGGTCTATCAGGACATAACCCCATCATAAGCTGAGGAGCATCTGTGTATCCTAGTGGTTCTGTTTCTATGGAGAGCCCTGATTACACAGAAGGCTACTCTCATCCACATGTGACATGAATTTAGGGAGCAATGTCTGAGCCTGTAAGAAGAGGGGAAAATCTTGTAACTGAAGGAGGTAGGAGTGACTTAGGAGAAAAGACTAATCTTTAGGGGAAAACTCCTTGGGGGAATTCCTTGAGGAATAAGAACCAAATTATTTTTAAGAAAAGATCATTTCCTACGTTAAACTTGAACTGTCTCTAGCCCTGTGTTACTGTTCGCGTATTTTGTTACTTCCATGAATTCAAGAAAATAAGAAAACCCAACCCACTAACCAGTGTTTGGAGTCCCCAAGCAGGTCTGGCCTTCCCTACTCACTACGTTCTCCCCATGTTTATCAGCAGATATTAGTTGCTTTCCCCAGAATGTCACTACCAAGAAGCAAAGACTGAATTCTACATGGGAGTAAACTGTCATTGGCAAGCAGGTCCCTTGTCATGCCACCTGGTCTGTGAGCTTTTGGGTTTTCAGGTGGCCCAGACATGCTCCTGTATATGCCCCTTCTGGCAGACAGAAATGTGCTCTGATGGTGGGAACACTGTGTCAGGCTATGATGTCCTCTGTTTAGTGGGGAACACAGGGCCAGAGTTTTAAACCAGGGCACGGGTCTCAAAGTATCGGACCACTGGGCACTTCTGATTCTTCTACCCCATTCATGGGAAAGGGGAAGGTACCAGCACAACCACATGTGGTGAACATCACTTATTTCACCAATACAGGTAATTTCTGATATCTTTTATGTTAATTAACAATGACTCCCTTGCAGAAATATTTGAAACTTACCACAGCTATCTCGAGTGAGGATTCCAATTAGTTGCTAATGAATGCTAATTGGCCACCTCTGGGATGGGTGCAATGGCCCACAAGGTATAGATGACACACACACACACACCAGTATTTATACTGAAGTGTTTAGAAGCAAATCACAGTGAATGATTGGGTGTTCTGTGAAAAGGCTGTACATGGAAAGTGACCCCCAAATGCTCAGGAGCCGAGAAACCAGAGAAAGAGGCAGATAAATCCAGTTTGTCAGTATTGGGTGATTTTTAGGGGGGAATTTGTGGACAGAAGTGTGGTCTTTTGCAGCTGCAAGACAGGCAGATCACCGCATCGCAACCCTCCAGACCTAGGGCTTGTATCTTCGATAAAAAGTGTCGAGGCCACAGAAGGAATGTGCAGGGTGCTATGGGCATCCCTACCTATGATTTCTACAAGAGCAAGGGTTGTTTTGGAGGGAACTTGCAATGAATATGTGTTCCTACATAAAGAGCAATACATCAACTAGAAGTTTTGGAGGCATTCCTGGACTCGGGGTTAGTCAGAAGTTGGATGACAGATTAGCATTTAAATAAAGTCACTCTTGTCCCAACACTGGAAGAAGCTGGCTAGAATGTGCTAGCAGCCACAGGGCCTGAGAAGACAGTCACAATCAGATACAGGTAAGAAGCCCGGGGGATGTGCTGGGAGCCTGCAAGTGCAGAATTTCCTTCATCCAAGTGTCCCAGATCTGTGCTGCTCACCATGCGGCCACTAGCCACACATGGCTATTAAGTGCTTGAAATGTAGCTGGTGTGACCAAGAAAATGATATTTAATTTTACTTAAATTTAAATTTTAAAATGGATTATCTATTCAGCTATTCGACAACTTTGATTATGTTTGGAACAACTTGCACACGTGAACCTAATTTTTCAATTGCAAATTTTATGAACTCTCAACACAGATCAAGTATGAAAATGTAACATCTGAATTGTGCAGTAACTGTAAAATACACTTTGAAGACTTAGTATGAAAATAATAAATCTCTAGTTAAGCATTGTGGTATTTGATTACATGTTAAAATGATAATATTTTGCATACATTGAGGTATATAAAATAAGTTATGAAAGTTAATTTCAGTTGCTTCTGTTTACTTTTTAAGATGTGGCTACTAGCCAGGCATGGTGGCTTAGGCCCATAATCCCAGCAATTCAGGAGGCTAAGGCAGGAGGATTGCTTGAGGCCAGGAGTTCAAGACCAGCCTTAGTGACAGAGTGAGACCTGTCTCTACCAAAAAAAGAAAAAAAATTAATATGGCTACTGAAAACATTTATGTTACCTATGTGACTGACATGCTGTAACTCTATTAGATAGCACTGCCAAAATGAAGGTGATATTTATACAAGAGGAAGGAAATTCTCTAAGTTGGCTGGCTTAGTTTTCACCTCTACTCCCACAGTAGCCTTGACTGTATGTGAGAAATTTGACAATTCTATTGAGATTTTGGAATAACAACTCCAATATTATTTCTGATTCTGTCCACTGCAGAGTAGCTAGGTTTGGATCCTTCCCATCACCAACAATAGCTATAAAAGCTAGGCAAAACCAGGAAAAGAAAGGATGAAAAGCACTGGAGAGCAACAGCATGGACAGGCTTCGAGGAGCCCGTCCTCTGGAGGAGCTGGGCAGGCCCCATGTGCCCCAGGTTTGCTTGAAGAGTTCCTGAATTGCAGCCCAGGAAATAAAGCAAAGCAGAAAGTGATTATTTCACTTGACTGAGGAGACAGGAGTCAGAATTTGAGGCTGCCTAGGCGCCTGGAATTTAAAGGCAAAATCCCAGAAAGAAAGGAATTGAAGGGAAGAGGCTCAAAATGTTGCATTCAATGTTTCCTTCATTGGCTGATTACCAAGATGTGCTGTTTTAAGGGAAAACAAAGCCAGCCTGTGGGAGGCTAAAGGCTTGCATGGGAATTTTGGCAGCCGTGCTGTGCTGGGAAGTCAGAAATGGGAGTGAATGCCTAGTAGGGAGTGTGTATGGGGGGCAGGGCTGGTGTTTTACCCTCCCCACCCCCATCCGCTCCCCCGACCCTGCGTCCCCGCCGGCTTCCAGGCAAGACCACAGAAAACCTCACCCTAGGATTAACAGTCTCGCCAGCATGGGCTACACAACCCATGAGTAAGGGCAAATGTGAAGTATGCCCTAGCTTCGGGTAGGTCTTAATGATGTCTAAAACAAGCCAAACTGCCCAGCCTGCTGCTCTCACCCCTCTCCAAGCATAGGAACCCTCCTCCAGCTGGCCTTGGCCTTTGCCCAGCTTGCTCTGCACAGCTGCCTGTCCCTGAGCCAGCACTCTGCTGATTACCACAGTCGTGATGTCTACTAAGGTGAGGCTCACCTGTGGTCATTTTTTCCTGACTTGTTTATCAACTTTTGGTCACTCATTCTTCCACATGAATTAAACACAAATCTTTTTCAGTTTCAGAAACAAGTGTGTCCTTTGCCAAAGAGTGAGCTAGGATCCCCCATTAACACACACGAGGAGAGAAATGGCAAACGGGTAAAGTGGAAAACACCATTTTCATTTCGAAGCTGTTCGTGGCCAGATGGCATGCAGAGAGCCCAGCAGTGCTCAATTCAGATGTGGTAGGCTCACTCACCACACAGCCCTTCCTTCAGCTCACACAGCTGTGCGGAGGCTCCTCCCTGGGTTAGGAAGCAGGGAGAGGTGAGGGGAACCAGGCCCTGCCTCAGATGCTCCTGGTTCACTAGGAAGCCAGTCAGCACTAGAACTGGGTGGAATAGAACGGGGGGTACGTAGATGGACAACCAGCGCTAGCAGAATGAAACTCTCACCAGGGGATGAAAGGAGGCATCACAGGGATACTGGCGCTCCAGCCGGGGATTAAAAGATGGACATGGTCTCATGAGTAGCTAAGAAGAAGCAGAGGGAATTTGTGAGCAAAAGCCAGGAGTGGGAAAGAAAAATTATCCAAGGCATGGTTGCAGGTGTGGTTTGAGGGGGACAGGTGGGAGATGTGAACTGCCAGAATGACACTCTGGAAGAACAATGTGGGATGCAATGTGCCCCAGAGGGAGTGGCAGGGTGCAGGCAAGGCACAACTCCAGTTGATGGGGAGGGGCAGATGGGAAGAGGATAGGGTTGGGGATGGGGGTGAGTAAAAAGAAGTTATTGGCTGTGACTATTACACTAATTTCCATTGCATAAATGGAAGAGTTCACATTTCTAGATTTAAAAAGGTGCAAGAAGAAGTCTTAAAAATTAATTTCATTAATCAGGACAGAATGTGTTCAAAAGACTGCTTTGGTTTCAGAGTCCTGGTGATATAAGTCTTGACTGTGTGCCCACCCAAATCTCATCTTGAATTGTGGTTCTCATAATCCCCACATGTCATGGGAGGAACCCAGTGGGAGGTAATTGAATTATTGGGGCAGTTACCCTCATGCTGTTCTCACGTGAGGGTGAGTGAGTTCTCACGAGATCTGATGGTTTTATAAGGAGCTTTTCCCCTTTGCTTGGGACTCATTCTCTCTTCTGCACTCTGTGAAGAGGTGCCTTCCACCATGACTGTAAGTTTCCTGAGGCCTCTCCAGCCATGCAGAACTGTAAGTCAATCAAACCTCTTTTCTTTATAAATTACCCAGTCTCAGGTGTTTCTTCATAGCAGCATGATAACGGACGAATACACCCAGTAAGAACCTGTCCACAGACCTCCACATTTGCTCCTTTAGAGTGGGAGTCCTCAGTGTTTCTTTTTCATTATTTTTGTGATCATCCAGCCCACGATGTCGGTCCCAATGTTTTTGATTGCACCACAAGTTTAAAAAAAATTGAGGATGCACTCCAAATGTGTGTGTATTTGTTATTCATGCATCCTCTGAGGACTTATGCATACTATTATTCTAATATATTTGCATATATTATAAAAACATGCAATAAGAAATAGTAAATTTTAGGCCGGGCACGGTGGCTCACACCTGTAATCCCAGCACTTTGGGAGGCTGAGGCGGGCGGATCACGAGGTCAGAAGATCAAGATCATCCTGGCCAACATGGTGAAACCCCGTCTCCACTAAAAATACAAAAATTAGCTGGGTGTGGTGGCGCGCACCTGTAATCCCAGCTGCTCGGGAGGCTGAGGCAGGAGAATTATTTGAACCTGGGAGACGGAGGCTTCAGTGAGCCAAGATCCCGCTACTATACTTCAGCCTGGGTGACAGTGCAAGACTTTGTCTCAAAATAGAGTAATATAAAAAAAGAAATACCGATATATATATATTGTCATAAAAACAACAGCAACAAAAACGAGATTTTGGTCTAAGACCCAGAACCGACCTCTAATCCTTTCCCTCCCAAGACATGAATGGTGGAGAGGTCTCACAGAGAAGCAGCGCCTGCCTGGTTTTTTTCAGTTGAGGAAGGTCATCTTCTACTAAACAAAAACATCCGAGGGGAACAAAACGTTTGTTTAAGACTTCAGCTGTGTTGTCTCTATAGACTTCAATTACTTCTTTAGAAATTAGGCATCCCCTTAGAAGTGATTGACTTTTATGGTCATCCAGAATATTTAAAATCAGAACATTCTATCTAGCCAAGTACTGTGCCCCCTCACATCCATCTTTCAATGGAAGTTTCAGAAAGCCAATCCTTTGTTCGGTTTTACTAAGAAAAATCTCAGCTTCAGTTCCCTCACTGGGAGGACGTGGTCTAAGGAGCAAATAGTTTCTGAGACCCTGTATTCTGAACGTGAAAAATCCTGGTTAACTGGTAGGATCCTAGAGCTCCAAGCTGGCAGCCCTCACGTGAGTCTTGTGGGTGAGAACTCCACATGTGGACCGCATGTGTTAGTAAAACAGAGTCATTCATAGTTCAAAGCCATTTGAGAATGCACAGGTCAGCCCCATTATTCGTGGAGTCTATTTGTGATTTTGCCTACCTGCTGAAATCTATTAGTAACCCCTACCTGCTGAAACCAGTTCTCACGGTATGTCTGTGGTCATTCACAGACATGTGCAGAGCAGGGGAAATTGGAGTCACCAGCACCTGTGTTCCCAGCTGAGCCGGGAGCAGGGCCTGTGTGTTCCCTGCCTGTTTGTTCCAGCTCTTGTGCTGTAAACAAGTGTGCTTCTCCTGATCTATTTTGCCATGTGTTTCGCGTTTTTGTGCTTCTGTTGGTGATTTTGCGGTTTCAAATGGCCTTTGAGCATAGTGTAGAGTGCTTTCTGGTGTTCCTAAGAGTGAGAAGGCCGTGATGAGCCTAATGGAGAGAATATGTGTGTTAGAGAAGCTTCCTTCAGGCCTGGGTTATGGTGCTATTGGCTGTGAGTTCCCCTGTTAACCAACAATTTACACTAATTACATTATCTTTAAAAAGAAAGACCTGGTGGCACATCCTGCCCTCACCCCCTCAGTGGCCTGCACACCTCCCTCCATGGAGACTAGTGTTGGAGAACCCAGGTTTTCACCCCAATGCTTTTGACTGCAAATACCTTTGCAGTCTGACCTCAGAGTGTCTGTGCAAAACTCCCTGGTGAGGGGGCCCACAGGGCTTCACAAGCTTTCCAAATGGCTTATGAATCACAGACACTTCAGACTCAGTTCTCTTGAGAGTGAACACGATTGTAAAGGTCTTTTTAAAAAACATATCGATGTGAAAGTCACATCACAACATTAATCATTGAGAGCGAACAGTTCAATGACATTTACTGCCTTGACAGTGTTGTGCAAGCACGCCTCTATCTCAGTCCAAAACACCTGCATCACACCACTCTCCCCCGCAAAAGGAACCCCATCAGGATTAAATAGTTGCTTCCCATCTCCCGCTTTCCCCAGGCCCTGCTAGCAATTCGTCTAATAAATTTACCTATTCTGGACATTTCCCAAAAATGAAATCATACAACATGTGACTTTTTGCATCTGATTTTTTTTTTCCGCTTGGCATCGTGTTTCCAAGGCTCATATAGTAGTTTTTACAACAATGATCACAATAACAATGAGAATGACACAACAGCAGGAAATGCTTAAGTTCCTGTAAGTGTGGTTCTGGCATACGTTGGAATAGCCATTCTCTCTTGAGGGCCAGGGCTCAACTCCCTCCTCCACCTTGTAAATGGAGTATACTCTTGGGGTCCAAGATTGGGGGAGGCTCATAACCTGTAAGGGCCTAGTACAGAAGCCCTGCAGACATGCCTCACAGTGGTCACTATTATGGGACCCTTCCAGAGAGATATCCTTGATCACAGGAACCTTCTCTATCAACTGAAATCTTTCTCTGTAGCATTTCTTCAGAATTTGGAAGACCAGGTTTTTCAGGATCCTTGAGGTGTTCTCTTGCGTGAACTCAGGGGCCTCAAACAGAGGTTGGGGGCACTTCTTACATCTCTGGGTAAACACCCTCATCTTCACCTGGCCCCTGGACTTCTCCTCATTCCAGTGCATGTGAAAAAGGACCAGAACTTGGCTAGAGTTCCAATTGCGAGAGCAGGAGGAGCACTGGAACCTGCGGAGACAGAAGAGAGCCTCAGCCTGGCTCCACGTGGCCACATCACGGGGTGCTGCCAGAGAGAGAGAGGAGCTACCAACCGCATGGAGACATGACCTGACTGGGGCTGTGGCTCAGTGGTGGAAGAAATTACCAAGATCTCGTTCCCTGTCTCCGTCATGCCACCCACACGCTGCATGCCCCACAGATGTCTGCTATGAAAACAGTGAACTGCAAGCTGGCAGAGCTAGGAGGGACCTTGGGCATTGCCTAAGTCCAACATGCTCATCTTGGGGATGAGGCACACTCTGGAAACTCCTCCTGTCCAGAGACCCAGTGGGGGTGAAAAGGCATGAGTAGGACTCTGGTCTCCTGATTACAAAGCAAAGTTTCTTCAAGTAGGACAGAGGTCACAAGTGCAACAGCAGCCAATTCAGTTCAGAACCCTGAAATCCACAAATGCATACAAGTGGGTGTTGATTAAGTTGTAGACTCATGGGCTGGCGGCGGGAGCCTGAAGGGCCCAGGGTGTTCCTAGAGAAAAGCCTTTGCCTTTCCCTTGGCCACCCAGGTTCCCGGTCTGCAGTGTTGCAGGGAGATCACAGTGTCCAACTCTCTCTTCATGTGTTCCCCCTCCAACCCAGGTCCTTTGCTCAAGGTAGCCTGGAAAACTTCATATTTTGAATGCCACTGGCTTCAGACAGGGTACAAGGGAATGACACCTTGTCTCAGCAGGGAGGAGGGCAACTTTCTGAGCTAAGGTATCTGGACAGATGCATGTTAGGAGGTAGAGAGAGAAGGCAGGAAGCACATGGCTGCACCTAGGGGAGGAATTACAGGAAAGGCAGAGGGCTGCAAAGTGTGGCGGAGACATTTAGTCCTTCCCAAATTATCCATGCACTCCCTCCCACTTCCCAGCCCCTTTGCAGTGAGGTTGTGGCCTCGGGACCAGTTGGCCGATGAGATGAAGCCAGCGGTGATATATGTTCCTTCCAGATATGCTCACAGAAGCCCTGGTGAGACATTCCAGCTCTCTCTTCCTCTGCTTTGGTGACCTTGGAAGCCACATGTAAGGTTAAATCAGTGATGTTACCAGGTTTATGTGTCACTGTAGCCGAGCTTAGCCTTGGCTTGATGCCTGGTTACAGAGAAATTAGGCTGTGGATGGTGACTTGGAGGGGTTGAGGAGAATGAGTTAGACCAGGGTTTGCTGCTTGACTCTGGCAGAACCTCACAGGGCGAATGTGAGGTTGAAAAGAGGGAGAGGCCAAGAAGCTGTGACCACTCCGGAGAGGACCTTGGTGGGGAGCTATCCACAGTCAGCAGTGCAGAGAGGCCTGGGCCCTGCTGAGCAGAAGTCCACTGCCACCCCTGGGTCTCAGTGCTCTGCTTCTGTGCTGGCTTAGTTCAAACTTCCCACAGATAAATGGACTGAGACTTTGGTGCAATGGTCCCTGTGGCAGCTCCTGGCCTGGGAAAGCCATAGGCCAGTGGGAGAGCTCTGCTCCCTCTGTGTAGACTCTCCCCAGGAGGGGGCAGCAGGTGGGACAGAGTCCCCTACCTTCACCCTCTGTGCACTGTGGGTAATCACCCCCCTCACCCTCCCAAGCCTTGGGGCTCCCCATTCCCACCTGGAAAAGAGAGGATGAAACTTAGGATGATTTCTAAGACTTCTATTTTAAAAAGATTCTCTCAGCTCAGAGTTGAGAGGGGCAGGATTGCTGCCTGTTGCCCAGGCCTCCTGCTCCTCCAGCCTCCCCCAGGGGGGTCTCCTCCGTGCTGTGAGTCACTCCTCCTAGGGGCTCCATGATGGGTCCAGGAGTCTCTCTTGGGAGGGGGCACATGCACTGCCCCAGGGGTGCAACAGCTGCCCTTCCTCCTCTCGCCTTTCCTGGCTGCTCCCTGTCCCCACCCCCCACAGACTGATTTCTCTGTATCCAGGCATTAGCTTTCAGCGGTGCTCAGGCCTGCTCTTATTTTGGGGTTCCTTGTAATAGTGAAAAAACAGTCTTTAAAGAAGTTAAAACTTCTTGGATGATGGGCATCTTACTTCCCATAGTCTTCAATTTGCAAATATGGAATGAAACAAGAAAAGTAACAGGTAAACCTAGTAAGAAATGAGGAAGAATTATCTGGAATGCGTGCCATTGCATTCCCCCTCACCTGGCGGAGGTCCACTGCTGGTATTGCAGCCACCCTGGCTTCAGGATGTTGGGAAGAAGGCCTCTGTCTGGCATCAGGGTCCATCTGTGCCATGGCTTCACCTCCTGCATTAATTCCTGAAACATCTGCTTCCATACTCCTGTGTCCCAAGCCATTTCTGCTGCTGTGGTGTGCCTGGGTGGGTCGAGCTCTCCTGGGCTCCGGCAGGTCTGTAGTGGAAGATGAGATTTCTCACTTCAGAGGACGAGGGCTCAGACCTGCTCTCCCTTTGAGGACCTGGACTGGGCCCATGGACCACATCTCTGCCCCAGGGACAAAGGTCAGTTGGCTCCAAGTTCAGAGGATGGCACTAGGTTCCACAAGGAATTTTGAAAGACACAGAACTCGTGATTTTATTCATCAAAATGTTGCCACAGAAGAGCTCTGAACTCCAAATCAGGAGGAGTGCATTTCAGTCTGGCTCTGCTGTCTACCTGCGTACAGCCTGGAACGCATCTTTTCACTTCTAGCACCCCTGTAAATGGTGGAGAGAGGCTTCAGTCGTTCTTTCCAATGTTCTTTCTAACATTGCAAAATCCTTCTCCATCGGGCTGCTGTGTTCACGCTGGGGGAGGAGAGATACAGGGAAGAGGGACGAAGTGGTCCTGGGACCTCACCGAGATTTGGATTCCCGTGTCCTTGCTCCAGGCTCTTTACGTTCTGGCAGACACCCAAGGCTGCCCACCCATGAGAAATCAAAGCTGATGTAATCAGTGTTTGCCCGGGCGACAGGTACGAGGGCACAGGTCGATGAGAGGCCATTAGCCCTAGCCCTAGGCAAACCCAGAGTCACTGCCCTCCTTCCTGACACAAGACTGTGGGTATCCACGTGATCCCAAGACCCGTCCACAAACTGCAGGTGTCTTCCTCTGAGCCAGGCACTGACCTGTGTCCCTGGCCACCTCCCAAGAGGAGGAGAGGAAGGAAGGGAGCAGAGTAGGGAGGAAAAAGGAAAGGAAGCTGGGGGATGTGCAGGGAGAGGGGTTCTTCTGGGCAGTTGGAAACAAAGCTACCCCCTTCCTCCTCTCCAGCCCAGCTGCCCGCAGCTCTTGCCCTTGGGTTCAGCTCCTTGGCAGGCTCAAGTCCTGGGTCTCCCCCTCTTTCCAAGCCAGTTTAGTTTCTCAGCATTAGAGCTGTCTCTCAGTTCCAGGGGGGATTGGTCCCAGGGCCCCCTGCAGATACCAAAATCCTCGGATGCTCAGGCCCCTTACATGAAATGACATAGTACCTGCGTATAATCTACACACATCCTTCCGCATACTTTAATTGATCTCTACATTGCTTATAATACTTAATACAACGTAAATGGTAGGTAAATAGTTGTTATACTGTATTGATTTTAAACTGCGAACTCAAAATAAGATCCTAAGCCCCTGAACCAACTGAATGGACCCGCTTTGGCCAAGGTGACTCCTGAGAAACTTGAAAAACTAAAGTCCCAGCTCTGACGGGAGGGGAGGTTGAACACACCTTATCATTCCTCCTCCCTTTGGAATTTTGGGACTATTGACCAGCATTGAGTTTAAAACAGAGATCATAAGACTGAAAAAATAGACTGCTTGTCACAATAAGACAACCAAATTATAAACACGACCTAAGGCCATGCATGGTAAACGCTGTGCCCTACAAACTGTAATATCTCATTAAAGGGGGTTTTATTAACCTGCTATAATAGGGCTATTTTCCAATCTGACTCTGTATAGCATCACATACCAGAGAGCCAACCGTCTTAACTTAAGCATTCCTTTTGCTGACTTCATCTGTACACAATGCTTAAGGCATTCAACCCACTGCCAATTAAAGAATCCCTAAAACCCCCTGTGACACATAAGTCCCCCACTTAGAGAGTAACCCCACCTTTTCAGGTGCATTTTTCTCAGGTCCTCTTGAGACTGTTCCCCAGGCCATGGTCATGTACATTGGCTCAGGATAGACTTCTTTAAAATATTGTACAGAGTTTTCTTTTTTCCCCTGCATCTCAAGCATCCTTGACATAAGTAACTCCATCCTAGGAAAAGGCTCCTCTTAGATTTCAAAAGGCATCGTGCCAAGAGGCACCAGATGTTTCACCTAATCAATAAAGACTGCATTCAGTCAGACAAGGACATAACCAAGCACACTCTTCCATGGTCGGTCCTCACCAGGGAACTCTGTGGCCACAAAATGAGCAGGACTTCAGCAGCTCGAAACAGCTGACTTAACAGACGCTGTCTTGCCATCATTTGTGATAAGCACCCCGGCATCTGCCACTGAAGGCTCTGCCCATATCAAAGACTCTTCCTTGCAAGATGCTGACAGATCGCCCAGATCAGGCCAGGATGTTCTGGGTTCACATTGCTCTTCCTAGACTGCTTCGTTACCCCTTTTCCCTATCCCTTTCCCCTTGATATTAAATGTTACCTTGTTGGTTGTGGAATGTTTAATCTATAACGTTTATATGTTCATTAGGTATACTGTGATGTATGGTTTGTGATACTGACCTGGGGGAGTGGCTTGAGCCTGTGTGCCCGTGGCTCTGACCACGGACTGAATGGGTGGTACCAAGGGGAATGGCCTCCTTGGGAACTCCATGTAGCTCGTGGCTTTTATGATTGAAACAGCATCAGCAAAAGTCTGACCTTGTGGAAGGATACACATGTGTGTGGACTTGGTTATGTCTGACTGGGCTGCTCATGACATTCTATTAACACAATTAGTATATAGTTTTTAATGTTGTGTCATTTCTTGTTGTTTGCTTTTTCAATATTTTTAATCCCCAGCTGGTTGAACCCATGGATGAGGAACCCGAGGATACAGGGGGCTGGCTATATTTTGCTCAGCTCATGAATTACCTAGATTCAAGGACCCGTCTTAAATTCTCCCTTTTGACTTTTTCTTTTCCTACAGCCTCACTCTCTGTGTGCCTCTCACCTACTGTCAATTCCAGGGGCAGACTAACAAAGGATTTACAAAGCAGGGAGGGTGCTGGAGAGAGAATCTAGACTGGAAGTCCTGGAAGCTTTTGGCCTGGGGCTCTGTGCAGCTGTGGACAGTGGAAGCATAACTGCAGTTGTTTTGTGGATGAAGGGCAGGAAGAGGACTAGGCCTGCCTGCTACAGAGAAGGGCCCATCAGCCGGTGCTGGTCTCTCATCTGCTTGAGCTTGACAAACACAATTCCAGAATCTATTTGGAACACTCTCAACTCTCACTGAGACCACCCACTTGGGAGACCGATATTTATCAACATAAATACAAGCCTGCATCACTACCTCTTATCTGGCAAGGGCAAGGCAGGCTCGGTACTCCCTTCCCTTCCTCCAGGGAATGGCTTTGGCATGACCCTCCATACATTCATCTCAGCCTTCCAGCCCAGAGGCTATTCTCCTTGGAACAGGGTCAGCGCATAGCTTGGACACTCACTGTCACTCTTTCTGAACACTGGGCTGGGCCCTTGTGTGCTACTGGGAGGAGCCCATCTCTGAAAGTTGGGGCCTTGTACCCTGGGGCAGGTGGGGGTGAGATGGGAGAGGCATGGGTCTCCTCCACCTGCTTGCTGACTTCCAGGTGGCCTTAAGTCAAATCTTAGTTTGCACAGGGGTAATATAAGTATTTTTCCAGCTCAGGTCATGCTCCAAGCCCACCACTTGGACACCCCCTTCCTTTTCCCTGCAGATACTGTGCACTGGCAGTGATGCCAGGCATGATACTGTGCCAAGGGGGCAGAGAGTTAGATGATTTTGAATGAATGGAGGAATTTCTGCACCCTCTGGGGGGAAACATCTTGAACTCCTGCCTCTGTTTCTCCCTTTAAGTGTTCATGTCAGGATCACCGAGCCCCTGAGTCGAGCATGGTGGCACCGAGTCTAGCAGGGTGAGAGGAAGTGAGCTCTTGGGCTGAAAGCCTGGATCTCCAGGAGCTCCAAGAGACGTGCCATCAATGTTCAGAGTGTCAAGGACAGTAGGTGTCATTAGTCAGACAATTTATTTGTGTGAGCAAGTGATTGTATGTCAGAAACTACTTTTAAAGCCCCATTCTGGGGGTGGGTAATCAACGGAAAGATGGAATCTGGGAGCTCCTGAGGCATGCTAGCCACTCTCTGCACTGGTTCCCGCCCTGTGGTGTGTGCAGACCCTGATAGCTCCCCCTGCAGCAGGGAGAGCCCCGCCAGGCTGGTCTCCTCCATACCTGCCTGGTGCGGCCTAGCCCTTCCAGCAGAAATGGCAGCCAGCACTTATAGGGGCTTTGGTGTGAACCTAGTTCAATTTTTTTTGACCAGGTCAGTTTCTTTTCTTTCTTTCTTTCTTTCTTTTTTTTTTGTTTGACACGGAGTCTCACTCTGTCACCCAGGCTGTAGTACAGTGGCGAGATCTCAGTTCACTGCAACCTCCACCTCCCAGGTTCCAGCGATTCTCCTGCCTTAGTTTCCCCAGTAGCTGGGACTACAGGTACATGCCACCACGCCTGGCTAATTTTTGTACTTTTTAGTAAAGACGGGGTTTCCCTATATTGGCCAGGCTGAAGAAAGTCAATTTTAAGAGCATGAGTTAATGTGAATATTTCTAATTAAGTGGTTTTCTTTTTAAACCTTGCTGTAATGTAAGTGGATATTAATCAACATTTCCTTCTTTCAACTAACACTGGCATACTGATATCTATTGTCATACAACAACAGCAACAAAAATGAGGCTTCAGGCCAAGACCCTAAACTGACCCCCAAATCTCCTTCCCCTTCCCAAGACAGGAGCAGTGGAGAGGTCCCACATACTGCAGCAGCCCCACCCGATATTTTCAGTCAAGGAAGGTCATTTTCCATGAAACAAAAATATATCTGAGGCAACAAAATGGATATTTAAGCCTCAGCTGTGTTGTCTCTATGGACTTCAATTCAGTGTCTTTAAAAATTAGACATCCCCTTAGAAGGGACTGATTTTTGTGATCATCCAGAATATTCAAAATCACAACTTTTTTTTTTTTTTTTTTGAGATGGAGTCTTGCTCTGTTGCCCAGGCTAGAGTGCAGTGGTGCCATCTCAGCTCACTGCAACCTCCGCCTCCCGGGTTCAAGCAATTCTCTCTGCCTCAACCTCCCGAGTAGCAGGTACCCGCCACCATACCCGGCTGATTTTTGTAGTTTTAGTAGAGACAGGGTTTCACCATGTTGGTCAGGCTGGTTTTGAACTCCTGACCTCAGGTGATCCACCCACCTCAGCCTCCCCAAGTGCTAGGATTACAGGCATGAGCCACTGTGCCTGGCCCAAAATCACAACTTTCTATCTAGCCAGGTATTGTGCCCCTTTATATCCATCTTTCAATAGAAGTTTCATAAAGTCAGTCCTTTGTACAATTTTACTGAGGAAAATCTCAGCTTCAGTTCAGTTACTGGGAAGACACTTGATGCAAGGAGTGAATAGTCTGAGACCCTGTCCTCTGAACATGAATGATCCTGGTTAGCTGGGAGGAACCCCAGAACTCCAAGCTGAGTCCTCACATGAGCCTTGTGGTGAGAACTCCACATGTGGACCCCATGTGTTAATTAAACAAGGTTATTCACAGTTTAAAACCATTTGAGAATGCACGGGTCAGCCCCATTATTCATGGAATCTGTATTTGTGAATTTGCCTATCTGTTACAATCTATTTGGAACCCCCAAATCAATAATTACGGCGCATTTATGGTCATTTGCAAGCCTGCAGAGCAGGGGAAATTGGAGTCATCAGTGTCCCTCTTCCCAGCTGAGGCAAAACAGGGTGTCCCTGCCTGCTTGTTCCAGTTCTCATACTGTAAACAAGTATCATTTTCCTGGTCTGTTTTGATACATTTTTCACATTTTTGTGCTTTTTTTGTTTGTTTGTTTGGTGTCTTTGCTGCTTAAAATGGCCCTGAAGCACAATGCTGAAGTGCTGTTTAGTTTTCCTAAGAGCAAGAAGGTTGTGATGTGCCTGACAAGGAAAATAGGTGTGTGAGAGAAGTTTCATTCAGGCCTGGGGTATAGTGCTGTTGGCTGTGAGTTCCATGTTAATGCATCAGCAATTTGTACTGATTAATGTGTCTTTAAGTGGAAACAATGTAAAGTCATGTATTAACCAAACTGTTGTGACCAGGGGTTTGCAGGAACCTAACCCTATATTTTCCCTAGGAGCAAAGGTTCAGTATTCGCTCGTCCGGTGATCATGGCAGCATTATAGAACATAACTACTGGGAACAGCAAGATCAGCCACATCCCCCATTGTTCTCCCAGTTATAGCCCTCCCTCTGTCTTTCTAGCGGGACAGCTGGGTTGGTGACGTTACATAACTGCTATTGCTCAGTTTCGTTCAGGAAGTAGCTACTAGCGTAGTTAACTAGCAGTACTAGATCCTGCAGGATCCCCCAGGTCCTCTGCCATACCCCCCACATCTGTGTCCCTCAGGTCAAAGGTTACAGCTTCACTCTTTAACCAATGAGGCTCCTAAACTGGTGATTAGGATGTGTCAGAAGGCCTCAGGTTCACCCCCCTCATTTTGGCCAGAGTGAATAGAATCCACCAGGAATTAGAAATCTAGACATTTCAGACTGCCATTTCCTTTTATTCCAGCGTTGCCCAGAAGCTGGGCAATGGCGGATATATTCCAGCAAAGCAAGTCTACTCCCTCCTCAGCTCAGTGCTTTCCAAGTCTGGTGCCAGAGGTGGTCTGGTCAGTTCTGGGGTGGCCACTTATCATCACTTCCCTGCAGTGCTTTGTGGTCTCTCCCCCCAACTACAGCAGGTCTGCATCAGTCCCGTGAAAGGTTATCTGTGACATCACAAGATGTGAGAGTCAACCATTTGTGTAGGATGTGATTGAGGGGAAAGCTGCCAACAGATGCGAGGAGGTTCTTTCAGTTCTCCACAAACTCTTAGTCTCTGTTTCTGTGTTCTGGAGCTAGGGATGTGGAGGAGAATAAAACAAAGATGCTATCCTCACAGAGCTTACATGTTATTCAGACAGTAATCCAACGAACCAGCAAATATGCAATGTCATGTCAGCCAGGGATAAATGGGTGGAGAAGCACAGCGGAGTGCAGGACTGGAGAGAGTGATGGTGTGGGCCATAGGGATGGCTGTTGTGAGTGGGCAGCTGGGGAGGCCTCAACATGGGATGACATTTGAGCCAACATCTGATTTAAGTGAAAGAAGGGGCCAAGCACCGACATGGAGGAGACACATTCAGATCACAGGGTACAGCCAGTGCGAAAGGCCTGAGGGAGAAGCAGCCATGGTGTGTTCCGGAAGGAACAGGGAAATCCGTGTAGCCAGAATCAAGTGAAGGGGAAAGGAACAGATGAGGTTGGAGAAGCTGCTGAGGACTTCAGGGCCTTAGGATTTTATTCCAAATGTAATGGGAAACCACTGAAGTGCTTTGTGTAGGTGAGTGACAGGGTCTGATTTCAAGATCAAAAGTTTTATAAGCCAGTTTAGTTCCTCCTTGAAGCTAAGATGTGATTCCTAAGAACAGAATTTTCCAGGACTGGGACTTTTAAAAGTTTCCTTTGAACCACTAGTTTTATGATTCAACTGACAATTTTTAACAGCTACCCAATGAGATGACTTGCCCTCCATATTGTAAAAGTTCTCATTTCTGATAACCTGTTCATGGGCTGAAATACACCACTCCCCTGAGATAAAATTCACAGCCTGTACCAGGGCATATGTAAATGAACAATCTAAAATCAATATGAGACCATGTGATGTGGGAAGCCTGTGGATGGCCACAGGAAACCCCTCCTTGCCCAGCAGTCGGGGCAGGTCAGGCAGTGGCACCTACCGAAACTAGACCAGTTGCCCAGGTGTGCTCCCAGACTGCAGAGGCTCCTGACTCTCAGAGCTCCTGGGGCCCGCTCTGGCCACAGAAATGGAAAACTTCCCAAGTGGGCAGTGGCCCTCGCTGCTCCCAGTCCTTCTGTCTTCTGGAACTTTTTTGTCACTTGTGTGTTTCAATTTTTTTTTTCATAATTCTGTTGTCAATGGCACACAAAAGGGCATACATATACATGATTCTTATTTTTATTACATGGTCTTGGTCTACACAGCTTCCTCCCAATCCTGTGGCAGGAAACCTGAAGCGCCTTCAAAGGGGTGTTGGAAGAGCCTGCTGACCAGGACGTTGCCTGGAGTCACTCGGGTCTGGCTCTCCCACTGCGAGCAGGGGTTAGGGTGGGGCTGCCAGATCAAACAGCTTTATTTGAGTTTGAACTTTAAATTTGAATGTCAGACAAACAAAAACCAAACCTCTTACACTAAAATTAGTATCTTATACTAAACATTCATTCATTGCCTATTTGAAATTCGAATTTAACTGGGAGGCCTGGATTTTGTTTTCTTTTACTAAATCTGACTATCCAAGTCCGGGGCCATAACCAGAAGCACCTGACTTCCCATGGGATTCCCGGAAAACTGTCGCTCAACAGCAAGAGTTCAGCTCAGGGGGAGCCGGCCCCTGAGGTCATGGAACACAAATCCCATGAGGACGCATGGGGGCTGAAGACAGAGCACGGAGCAGGTGGGCAGGCAGGACTCGGGGAACTCTGAGCGTCAGCCCCAATTCCCTGGTGTGCTCTCTGAATTCCCTTATTCCGGGACCAAAGTAGACAGGTGAGAAGAGAGTCAGGTCCCCTTCATCTGATCTGTGCATTGATGAACTTAGATCTAGAAGCAACATAACAGGACCCTCGCAAATAATATTTCAAATTATTCAAGTTTTAGGGTTTATATCTTCTTATCCCACAAAATATACTTCAAGCCCCATGGAAAAGGGAAGGGGAGAAGGCAGCGACAAGGTGGCCTGGAGTGGAGAGAGTGCCCTTGGGTTGGCTGAGCCCTCCCCTAGGGAACCCCAGTCTCCCTGATGAAAGACTTAACTGAGTAAAGCCAAGGATTAAAACACCTCCTCAGTATGATTCCCACCAATTCTTGTTGGAATTGGTGCCTGCCCAGTAAATTGTTTTAACATTGTCTCAAAGTAGAACAAACATTTTGAAGATCGGTTTTCCACAAAACAATGCAACATATTTTAACAGTAGATTTTTAAAATGAGAATGTGAACAATTAAACAGGGCTAAACAAAGAAGATTTAATCATATCCTTGCTGGTTGAAGAAAAATAAAACAGTGCAGAGACAATGAAGAGTATTTTATAGTGTTCAGTCAGAAAAATAGAGAGCTGGGGTGGTTCAAAGATCCACCGTGATGCCCCCACCTTCCCCTGTTATTGGCGCCCGTAAAGTCATTCCAGTTTACTGCCTGATACATTTTAGTCATCCTCCTTTAGGTATTTTTGAACCTGCAGTTTTTCTTATGGCCCGAAATATAACTAAAGTATTTCTTCTATTTAGACCATATTTTTAAAAAACTATTTAGGTGTGAGTATATATCCTCTTTCCTTTCATATCTTTTTTTTTTTTTTGTAAAATGCAGCATACGTACGGGATAGCAGATAAAATATATAAGCTCAGCATAATGAGTAATTATAAAGCAAATACTTATAGAAATACCATCAAGTTGCAGACACAGACATTGCCACCACCTTCTTTTCTAGAAGTAAGCCCGCCTTCTTTGTTGTAATAATTACCACTTGTGTATGCAACTGCAAACAATACGGTTTTCCTTTGTCATTTTAAAATGCTGCATAGATTCAAACTACATGTATTGTTTTGAATCCTGCTGCTTTAATTCAACAGTATATTTGTGAGATTCATCCATGTTGTTCCATGTAGCTACAATTTATTTATTCTCATTCCTGTGCATTCCACTGAATGAATATTATGATATATTTATCAATGCTACTATTAGCAAGCATGTGGATTGCTTCTGGTTTTTGCCTGTTGTGAATAATGAAGTTATGCATATGCTTAGATGTGTTGGTCAGTAGATATGCCAGTTTTTTAGAGTGGTAGTACTGATTTACATTTCCTCCAGCAGTGTATGAGCATTTCAGCTGCCCCACATCCTCACCAACACTTGATATTGTTATTCTTCTTAAATTTAGCCTTTTTGGAGGGTATGTAGCGATGTTTCAGTATGCTTTAAATTTATGTATTCATTGATTACTGTTGAGGTTGAGCATCTTTTCATAATGTTGATTGATCTTCTGTTAATTCTCTTTTCTAAAGTACTCGATAAAGTCTTTTCTTCATTTTAAAAATGGAGTTGTTTATCTTTTCTTTTTTGGTTTGTTAGAAAATCAAAAATATATTTTTCATACTGATTATCAGTCACATGGGTGACAAATACATGTGTCTTGTTTTTCTGTTTTGGAGATCTTTATAATAATGAATTTGAAAGCTTAGAGGAAAAGGCTAGTTCCCAAAGTTGTGGAACTTATCAAAGACAACCTAACATCTGAATAGTCCTATAATTATTAAAGAAAACCACAAAAACCGGGACTAGGTTGCATGGATCAGACTGTGTTCTGGGTTATTCTGCAAAATATTCAAGAAACAGATAATTCTAATCTTATACAATTTTTCCCACATGTGATAGAAAAGAAAGTCACATTTGGTAACTCATTTTACTAGGTTAGTATAATCTTGATTCTAAAAGCAATCAAGAAGATGGATTACAGGCCAATACCACCTATCAACTTAAATTATTAAACAATGAAACAAAACAAATTAGCAAAGTGAATCTAGCACTATATTTTAAGATATATCTTCATTAAGTTAAACTTTTGTAAGAAATGCAAGGTTTAACACAGAGGACCCGGAAAGAAAAACTTTTTGAAGTACATATATAAGGCACACAAAAAAAGATCTATACGTTTTGAAAAAAGAAGCCATAAAATGAGACAAGGTATTTCCAACACATTTAAACCCAAAAGGAGTTAATAGAATATATGGGGAACGTTTACAAATCAATAGGAAAAGTATAAACAACCCAACAGAAAAATGGGAGCAGGGTATGAACAGGCAATTCATGGAAGAAAAAATATGAAAGGTCAATGAGTACTTGAAAAGCTGTTTAGCCTCATTCGTAATCCAGAAGTGAAAATTAAAGTCAAAATGAGGTGGCATTGTACACCAGCCAGATTTGTAAAATCTGAAACATCTCAAATACCGAATGTTTATAAGCATGTGAAACAACAGGGACAAATGTAGCTGCCACTCTTAGAAATTAGTACAGCTACTTTGGGCAACAGTTTGGCATTAAAGATACACATGCCCTGTTCAACAATTCTACTTGTATGTATACTATCCAGATAAACACTTGCACATATAGTACACTGATATGTATTAGAATATTTATAGAAATACCATTTAAAAATAGAAACAACTGGAACCCCCCCCCCCCCCCCCCCACCGCCCAGTGAACAGTTAAAACTTTTGTTAGAGTCATCCAGTGGAATTCTATGCAGCAGTGAAAATGAATATAACTAGAGTAGGGGTTGGTAAACATGGCCCACAACCAAATCTGGTCCATCACCAGTTTTTGTGCGACTCAAGAACTAAGAATGACTTATAAAGATGGATATTTGCAGCAGATAAGAAATAGTCACTTTGATGTTATTCTCCCCATATAATTTCATTCTTCTAGATCTGTGTTAAAAATTGATTTGATTATTATTATAACAATATTACATTTTGAATTTTGTCAACGAAGTTTTATGGGAAATTTGTCTTCCTTCTTATACCTACATAAGTACCACATAATATCTTTGATTTGCTTCTTGGTCCACAAAGTCTAAAATATTTATTATCTGGCTCTTTACAGAAGGAGGTTTGCCATTCCCTAAACTAGAGCTATGTATATCAACATGGACTTATCTCACAACCATGGCATTGAGTAAAGAATTCAAGCTGCTGGAGCTTCTACACAGCAAAATACCTCTTATATGAGGAATAAAACCACAATGCCATCGCTTAGGAAGCCATGCACTTGTAGTTAAGAACATAAGGAAATTTATAAACATAAAGGAGGTGGATGAGAGGGCCTGTGGCTGAGCTGGGGCTGTGAGCTACCCTGGCTATGGCAGTATTTCCAGTTCAGGCTTGAGAGAGTGAGTGCTTCAAAGAGTATCACTGAGCAAAGTTGCTATGGTCAGCACAGGGAACAGAGAACACACTGGACTCGAAGGAGAGAAAGTGAGTTTGTAACTTCGGGTTCCTTTAAGCCTGGTTTTCTTGTGGTCCCTGCCCTCTTACTGTTGAAGCTGTGGCCAGCCTGTTCCCGAGAGGCTGCCTCAGAGAAGCTCACCTGGTCCAGGGACATGGAGACACACTTTCCACTGCCCCACAGGAAGGCCATGAGGAGTTACCCAGGCAGGGACTGATGGTCAGTGGCTCCCAGGCCAAGCTCCAGGTGAACATTCAAGGCTGGGGTTTGAGAGTGGGAAGCTAACCATCTCCGCTGCTCCTGCCACCAGCCCAACGGCACAGGGCACCAACTGGAGCCTGCATTTCTCATCCCACTGGCCTTGGTCCCCAAGGTGCTGCAGTAATTGAGCTGCTCTTTAAATTAGGGCACATTCCTCTGGGGCCAAAGCTGGCTTTCTTTCCCAGAGGGAGTGTTTCTAGGACAGGAGAGGAGTTAATAAAGAAACTCTGCATTGTATCCTTGTGCTGAGGGAGTGCACCCCAGGAAGTACAAGCTTGGAAGGGTTCACCTTTCTTGGAGGTGCAGTCAACACACTGATAACAGAGAACTCTCACCGGTGTGGTCAGGCTGGCGCTGGCCCGGATTTGCTGGGCAGGCAACAGGCCGCTGTCTGTAAACTGACAAAGGAGCAGGTGATGGGGAATCAGTGACATGGGCATACAGTGGGGACAGGAGCCTTCTGAGCGCCTGAGCCACTGGAGGCTTGCAGGAAGTGCTGCACTCAGCATGGAACCCTCGGGGCCACAGGGCAGAAGGGAGCTTGGAGAGGAAGTCTGAGCTTGGAGAGGAAGTCTGTGTTGAGAGGACTGCAGAAAGGTCGTCACGACACCCAGGCTGCAGGTGCAGCGGACCGCAGTCCTCACACCTGCGCCGCCCTCCCGAGGCCCTCACTGGAAATGGCAGGAGCGCCCCTTCCCCCTGCAACGTCCCTTCAGCGCCCTCTACCGAGAGAGCTTGCCGAGCTCACTGAAAGAGAGAGATTTGCAGAAGTCCACGTCAGCGCATGCACTATATTGAAGGGTGCATTCGGAGCTGGGAGGCAATGCACACATAAAGCATACAAACTTTATTACAAATTCAGGATATAGCCATACTAATGGGGGCTGGGGAAGAGAGGGGACTGGCCTAAAAAACTTTGGAAGATGATGCTTTGCCTGGAAACTATTAGGCTAAAAATGAAAGGCACTATGAACAACGTACTCTAATTGATAAATTTATTTTACATAAGGGTACAGGTTCAGGATTCTGAAACGGCTTCACAGGTGTGCTGGGGAAGAACAAGTAAGTAAATGGGTGATAAAAGGTGGGCCAGGTTGTTCACACTGTGGGAGAGGAAAGTTACAGATTGACAAGAAAGGAAGGCTGGAATGAATCCTGGAGACTGGATTAGAGTTGGAGACAGAACGAAGCTCAATATATACACAGATGGATAGATACAGAAACAATGTGAATATGTGTATCTATAATGATATAGTATGTATGCATATATCACCTGGCTCAGTCTGCTGAGAGTGCCTAGAGGCAGTGACACTCCGGTGCTCACATCTTGGGTTTCTAAATATCATTCTCCAATAAAAGGAGCAAAGGCTCCTTGGAGAAATGACTGATGCAATACAAGAGTCTGGAGCATCCTGTAGAATGCTCCAGAAATAAAGGAAGTACTCAAAAACAGAAAGGATGGGAACACGTCAGAGGGACACAGGAACCAGCCTGAAGGAGCTCCCAATGGCCAAAGCTGGAACAATGTGAACAAGAAGATAACGAACATGGTATTGTATTGTATTATAACCCAAAGTATTAAATAAATATGTGTGAGGCTATTCTGATATAAATGATTGAATAAATAGAGTACAAAGACAAATCTTTTTTTTAGCAGAGAATTTCAAATAGCATGTTAGACAGTCCTCCCTCCAGGGGACGAGGCTTAGTTCAGCCTCTACCACCCTTTTTCAGGGCAGTCTAGACTCACTTCCAAAGAACAGAGTATGGAAAGGGAAAAATAGAAACTAGTGGAGAAACGTGGTAGATAACACCTTTACCCCAGTGATGAAGGTGAGTGTCACCAGCGTGGATGTAATGCATCCTCTAATAGGATGTGGTAAGAAAGGGGCTCCTCCTCTGTAGTATGCTTCCCCAAAACCTGTAATCCCAGTCTAATAGTGAGAAAAACATCTGACAGACTTAGACTGGGGGGACATTCCACAGGATGCCTGACCAGTACACCTCAAAACTGTTGAGGTCATTAAAATTAAGGAGAAACTCAAAAACTGTCACAGACCAGAGAAGGCTGGGGACACATGACAACTAAATGCAATGTGGTATCCTGGATGGGATCCTGGAACAGAAAAGAAGACATTAATAGAAAAGTTGATGGACTCCAAACAAGGTCTGGTGTTTGGTTAATAGTAACGTACCAATGTCAGCTTCTTAGTTTTGACGAATGTACCATAGTAACATAAGATGGTAACAGTGGGGGAAACTGGATGAGAGGTGGATGGGGAATCTCTGAAGGATCTTTGTAACTTTACTATAAAACTATACCAAAATGAAAAGTTTATTTTAAAACATGGGTGTATTGGGCAGGTAAGTCCTCCTTTGTAAGCCCCAGTTTTCTTACTTGTAAAATGAGGTAAATTGTCTCCTCTGGGTCCTGCCAGGTCATGATGAAGAAATGTCTTTGTGGTCAACAGATGCATCGTGCATGTTGAGGTACAGGGGCTGGATAGTGAGGAGGCCAAGCTTGCACCTGTACAGAGTACCTTGGTCCACCTATGGGGCTAAGCTGGACTTCTCCTGGCCCTACAGCTTTCTTTATCCCTCTCTGTGGAGAGTGGCAGTTCTGGTGTCCATCTTACCAAAGTCTTCCCAGCTAAAATTCATTCTACCACCTTAGTTCCATCCTCTGGGGATATATGAGTTCCCTAATGCAGCCTGGAGCCCACCTCATATTCATGGATGGACGATAGACCTCTGTGAAACAAACTCACCCATTCGAACCTAAAGAATGGACTCAGAGATCCTGAGAATAGTGAAAGTGAGACTTTAAATGATGGTCTTGCAAGATTGGGTGTCTGGCGCGCAAGCACACCCAGGAAAATTTCAACAAACAGTTTATCCCCTAGTGCTCAGGTCCTTCTCCCAGTTCCCCATAGGCTGAGTACAATGGGGTTACAATCTTCCTGGATGTTGCCTATTAATTGTTAGGCAGGGGCTTTAGGTGTTTTTCTTTGGGGGGGGGGGTGTATCTTGCTGATCTTGTTGCAGCCCACAATGCACTGCAATCCTAGTTAGCTTAAGGGCATTTTGAATATTTGACTTATGACCTAAGTAGCTGGGCAGGCTGATAAGAACAGACAAAGCGAGCTGTTTTGCAGACTAGTAAACTTTTATCTTAGACTAGATTTTTTTGATTTGGGTGAGGGCAACTAAGGGTGGCAGAAGGGGGGAGGAAGGGGGAGGCCGACAAGCAGGCGTTGTCCATCCATGCGGGGACCTAGCATATCCTGTTTCTTCTGTAGTTTGCTGACCTAAGCCTATTCAAGGCACTTTGTCTTGGAAATGGACCACTATATACATGATTTCCTTTAGACCTGTCTGGGCCTTGGTCTCCAAAACCAGAAAACGGTAGCAACACTGAATGCACCACAAAATGCTGCACTATGGCAATGAACCCTGACCCAAAGCTTTGAGGACGATGACTTTACAGGTCTGAATGTCAACATCTATGGGAAGCAAAGAAGCTAATCAATGTGAATGGGCGCTTTAAGAGTGAAGGGCTGGGCACAGGCAAGGGTGAGGGTTGAGGGCCCCCTGGGGCTGGGGCACCTCCTGCAGTCTCTTCCTCGGAGGAGAGCCTGCAACTCTCCCTAAGAGCCATGGTGGGCCCTCTGCCCCTGCCCCCAGCCTTAGCCTGTGAGCTCAGCATTCCTGTGACTGCACTAAGCAAGCAGATGGTCCTCATTTGCCACCAGCAGCTGTCACAGAACTCTGGGTGACACCTGCCCTACAAGGCTTTCTCTTTCCCATGCAGGAGCTGCCAGCACTCCCCAGAGGGAGGGGAAGGCGGGGAGCTCTTCTGAGGGGCCAGGAAGTTCTGGAAAACTTCCCCTCAGCAGAGCTCCCTACCTTCCCTCCCTCTGGGAGTGCCAGTAGTATCTGCATTCCTGCCCATTCTGGCTCTCTGGCAGGGAGCTCCCCCTCACTTCCCAGTGGATGGTGTTGGTGGCCTTCATAGCTGGTCTGAGCGAGCACACTGGGCACTGAGGAAAACAAAGCGTGAGGGCCTCCAGCAGCCCTTATCATCACCTGCCAGCCACCTGCCTCAGGCTGGGCAGGCTGCATCCTGGGCTTTCCGCTACTGGCTTCCCAGGTCCCTGGAACTCCAGCTGGGGCCCTGGATTGTGGTCTGACTTGATCTAGAATTTAATGAGCAGGAGGAATGGAAGGAGGCTCACTCTCTCTGGCCCTGGCAGGTGCTCCCAGAGCCAGATGAGCTGGCTGTGCACTGAGAGCAGCCGGACCCCGAAGAGTGTCTGGAAGCAGTGGGGCTGGCCAGAGAGGAGGCGTCACCCCAGGACCAGGCCTGTACATCCTCCTTTCTTCCCCCAGCAGACCCCGAGGATGTAAAAGAATTGACCTCTCTGCCTTGAGGTGGTGGGCAAGGCATGGGGTGAGACAGACTGTACACCCTCAGGTATCAGCACCCGCTGGGAATGTTTGACTTCATTTTTCATCTATTTTCTTACTCCTCCTCTGGGCAACTTTGATGTTCTTGCTTCATCAAGCTTAGCTAATTTTGATTGACAACAATACACTGGGGCCTCCAGATCATAAGGGCTCAGTTCCAGTGTGGGAGGAGGGCAGATACTGGCAGAACATTCCAGGCCCTTCTTGGCACTGCCTTCCCAGCAGGGGCTTGCAGTTTTCTAGGGGAGCAAGGGTAGGGGTGTGATGAGGAGAGCACAGCCTCTAAGGCCTGAGGCTGCCTGGAGGGGGACCTCAGTTTCATCTTGCTCCAAGCCTTAGCCTCCTGATCTGTGACACAGGCATGATGGTCACAGGACCTACCTCACAGAGTTGGCTAAGGATCAAGCAGTGTTCAGAGCTGCACCTTATGGGGGCTGAGTGTTTAGAAGATGTTCCTCAAAGTCTGCCAAACAACGTTGTTCTTTCTTTTCTCCCCTACTTTTTAACCCTTTATTCTCCAGAGCCCAGGCCCCACTATGACTTGGGTAATCATGACTATTGTCCATCTACAAATTTCCATCCTCTTCCCTTCTCCCACCCCCTCCCTTCTCTCTTCAGCCATTGACAAGGGTTGACATTTGAGGAAGGAGGTCATATGTCAAGAAAACTTTGCTCTGCAGCCTCCAGGGGGCTGCCCAAGGGCATCTCTGGTACATCCCAAACAAGGACAGCACCTTTGGGGGAGTGCCAAGGTTAGTCATGAAGCCAGAGTCATTTGTATGCCTTCCTGCTGGGGGCTTTTCAAAAGAAACTTTTGGCCAGGGCCTAGTGGCTCACGTCTATAATCCTAGCACTTTGGGAGGCAGAGGCAGGAGAATTGCTTGAGGCCAGGAGTTTGAGGCTACCCAGGCCAACATAGCAAGACCCCCATCTCTGTTTTAAAAAAAAATTAAATGGCTGGGCATGGTGGCTCATGCCTGTAATCCCAGCACTTTGGGAGGCCTAGGTGAGCGGATCACGAGGTCAGGAGATCGAGACCATCCTGGCTAACACGGTGAAACCCTGTCTCTACTAAAAAATACAAAAAATTAGCCAGACGTGTTGGCACGCACCTGTAGTCCCAGATGCTTGGGAGGCTGAGGCAGGAGAATCACTTGAACCTGGGAGGCGGAGGTTGCAGTGAGCCGAGATTGCGCCATTGCACTCCAGCCTGTGCGACAGAGCAAGACTCCATGTCAAAACAAAACAAAACAAAACAAAAAACCAAAGAAAAAACAAAAACAAAAAGAAAGAAAACCCAACTAAATAAAATAAAATAAACTTTATATTGACATCCAACATACCTGTTGAAATGTGCAGTTAATATTTGTGCAGCTAGATGAGTTATCACAAAATGAACACTTTTGTGTAATCACCACCCAAATCAAGAAAAAGAATCATTTCCACCCACAGACTTCCAGTGCTCCCACTAATCACTTTCCTGCCTATCTTCCCTGAAGTTAGCACTCCCTTATCTTGTGGCATCACGGGCACTGCTTTTTGCCTGTTCTTGAGCTTCACATAAATGCAGCAGGTGGTAGGTGCTCTTTTGTGTCCAACCCCTTATGCTCAACATTATGTGTGTGAGATTGAACCATATTGTCGTGGGCAGCAGCAGTTAGCTCATTCTCACTGCTTAGTTGATAGTATTGCAATTGATTCATCCATCTACCACGCACAGACATTTGGGATGTGTGTGGACGATGCTCTTATGAACAGTCCTGTTTATGTTTTTGGTGCACGTATGTGTGCATTTCTGTTGGGTGCACACCCAGGAGAAGAGAGGCTGGGTTCCAGGCAGTGCTGTGCTGGACTTGGCTCATTCCGGCCCATGGGAGCTGGCTGTTATTATGCTGTCAGGGATTTGCAAAATTTTGCCCCATTCTGATCTTCCTTCTCTTGCATTCCTGTGGCTCTTGAGGTTATTTCACTCTATTGTACCTGTATGGTGGGAACGTTAAACAACAGTGGAATATCACTAATCTCCTCCCAGCTCCAAATTCAGTGGCACCCATCCATGTTGGCATGTTGAAGTCAGTCGTTCAGGGAGTTTTTACATCACAGAAACTGACAAATGCTACAAATCAGGGCTTCACAGGTTTATTGTTTTGTTGATTGTCTAAAGTTAGACTTAAGAAAGCGATACAGAAAATATTCCCTCCCTCCCTCCCTCCCTCCCTCCCTCCCTTCCTTCCTTCCTCTCTCTCTTTCTTGACAGGGTCTCACTTCATTGTCCATGCTGGAGTGCAGTGGTGTGATCACAGCTCACTGCAGCCTCGACCTCCCAGGCTCGGGTGATCCTCCCGCCTCAGCCTCCCAGGTAGCTGGAACTACAGGTGTTCACCACCAAGCCAAGCTAATTTTTCTTTCTTTCTTTCTTTCTTTTTTTTGGTAGAGATGGGGTTTCTCCATGTTGTCCAGGCTGGCCTCCAACTCCTGGGCTCAGGTGACTGCCTGCTTTGGCAAAGTGTGGGGATTACAGGTGTGAGTCACTGTGCTCAGCCTGAGAAAATGTTAATAATGCAGACTAAACTTACGTATGTGTCATCTCTATAGCTGTGACACTGTGAGTAGCATAAAAATTGATAAAATATTTCTCTAGTATCAAATAACTATGATCTGATTAACAAAAACAGTTGCTTACGCCACTGATGAATGGGTGATGTTCTGAGACGTGCAGTTTTTTCTCTTTCTTCTTACTCTTTAACACAAACGCCTCAACATTTTTTCTTTTATTTTTTCAATACTTCAATCAGTATTTTCCCAATATTCTTGTTGGAACTCTGTTTTCAGATATGGTTATTAAGCCCTCGCCAGCCCACACTAGTCGTTAGACACATCCTCCTGTAACTGATTTTGCCAAATGGTTTTCCAAAGTGATCGCACCAATTTCTATATCTGTTGGTGGTTTTGTTTTGTTTGTTTTTTGAGATGGAGTCTTGCTTTGTCTCCCAGGCTGCAGTGCAATGGCATAATCTCAGCTCACTGCAACCTCCACCTCCCAAATTCAAGTGATTCTCCTGCCTTAGCCTCCCAAGTAGCTGAGATTATAGGCGCCTGCCACCATGCCCAGCTAATTTTTGTATTTTTAGTAGAGATGGGCTTTAACCATGTTGGCCAGGCTGGTCTTGAACTTCTGACCTCAGGTGATCCACCTGCCTTGCCCTCCCAAAGTGCTGGGATTTACAGGTGTGAGCCACTGTGCCCGGCCCTATCAGTGGGTTTTTAAACAGAGTTCATTTGTACTTGGTACCTCTCTGTTGGGACCAGCAGTTTCCTGGAGACTAAGTTTATGGCTAAGGGAACACTTTGGCACAACCTAGATGATAACCATCCTAGGAACGGGTTCCATAAGCAAGTGCTAACTTCTACGGGACCACCTGCTGAGGGGTGATCCAGCCAGGGTGGTGAGTTGCAGGAAGGAGGAGGTCTCAAGGGTGCAGGTACTGAGCTGCCTGGAGGGGGGCTGCACTCAGCCCTGAGAGTTGGAGTGGGCAAGGAGAGGCGTTGGACACCAGGGTGGGGACATTCTGAGTGCTGAGAGCAAGGAGTGTGGCTGGGCTGTGATGCCCCTCAGCAGTGAAGGAGGGTGGAGGCTGGGCCACTGGCAGGTGTGTCGCCACTGTCCAGGGCTCCTGTCCTTTATGTGTTGGTCCCCATGGCACCCCTGGAGAGGAAGCTGCATGGCTGTCCCCTGGGGCAGATGCCTAGTTTGCAGAAGCTGTGCTTCCTTCTCGAGACGTTTCTCCTAGGTTTAATTCTCACGTCTTGTCTTTCACTGCTCAAATCTAGTCTCAATACATTCTTTTGTGCACTGACAATGGTGGGCAATGCAGAGTGACCCGTAAAAATAATAAATCAACATTGTCCAAAGCTCCATACAAGCCCTTTTGAGGCCTGTGAATGTGCCATTGTCCTCTTTCTAGCTGGGACACACATTTCCTGCTCTTTCTCTCATGGAAAGGCCATGATGAGGTCAACAATTGACCACAAATAGGTTTTAATTGTGAAAAGCCCAGAGCCAGGCCCAGCCCCAGATAGGGACCATGCAGAGAAAAGCTTCAGCCCCGTTCTGGGTCCATGAGCCAGGAAGGAACCAAGGTGCATGAAATAAGGCAGGAGAGCGGCAGGTCCCCACAGCCAAGGGCCCGACACTGCATTGCCACTGCACAGTGGGCGCGATGCAGACAGGTCAGAGTGGGGCTGCAAGGGTGGTTAGGAAGGTCGTGGAGTCCAGACTCTGGAAATGTGAAAACAATCCGGGGGGCACCATACAGAGCACCCCACGAACCCCAGGAGCTAGACACAGAGTTTTGTGTGAATAGGTATCTGCATTGTCCTTGGGAGAAAATGAGCCCCATGGTCCAAAAATTAGTTCTAAATGAAGTTCAAGCCCTCTATCTTTGGCTTCTATAGCAGCAATACCATTCTGAGTGGCAGCGAGTCAGGGAGCTGGCTCCCCCACAATCCACCTGGGTGTCCGGGGTCTGCCAGTCTTACCATAATTAGAATGGAGCTTCTGATTCACCTCCTCCTCAACCTGCTTTTTTCCCAGTCTTCCCCATCTCAGTTAATGCAACTCCCTCCTTTCAGTTTCTTAGGCCAAACACCTTGGTGCCATCCTCCACGCCTCTCCTTCACACCCACAACCCCTTGTAGTGTAGGCAAATCCTATGACCTCCACCTTTAAAATATGTCAAGAATCCAGCCATCTCACTATTTCTCCACTGCCACATACTAATCTGAGTCACTTCTGGCCAGGTGTGGTGGCTCACGCCTGTAATCCCAGCACTTTGGGAGGCTGAGGCGGGTGGATCACTTGAGGTCAGGAGTTCGAGACCAGCCTGGCCAACATGGTGAAACCCTGTGTCTACTAAAAATACAAAAACTAGCCAGGGGTGGTGATGGGCGCCTGTAGTCCCAGCTACTCAGAAGGCTGAGGCAGGAGAATTGCTTGAACCTGGGAGGCAGAGGTTACAGTGAGTCGAGATCGTGCCATTGCACTCCAGCCTGGGTGATAGAGTGAGACTCTGTCTCAATACATACATACATACATACATACATACATACCTAGGTCACTTCATCTCTCTCCCAGGTCACTGCTGGAACACCTCTGCCATCTCTCTGCTCCCCACTTGCCTCTCCCTCTCAGTCCATTCTTAGCTTTCTGCCTTGGCTCCTATATCTCAGAGTAAAAGCAGATGTTCTTCTAGGTATCCACAGGGACCCACAATTCCTGGGCCCTGTAATCTCCCCCCTCAGTCACTTGGTTCCAGCCAAACCCTCTTTGTGGAGGTTGCTAAAAGATGCCAGGGTGGCAGAGAATGGGGCTATGGGGTTTCCCCTGCCTGCTATAGGCCAGGCTGCCTCTTCTCCAGAGCTGCCACAGGTTGGAGGCAGATCCCCCACCATGCACAGGGCCCTGGGCACAGGTGTGGTCCTCTACGCTTCTTCTGTTACCATGGTCCATGGACATTCTCATCTCCTATGGTGGTAACTGGTTATTCCCTTGTCTGTTGCCCTTGGGGGGGAAGAACTGAGTCTGACTCAGGTTGGTGACCCAGTACCTAAAGGGACCTGGTCCAGGGTGAATGCTCTGTGAGGATGGTTTTAGTCAAGGGGAACTCCTCTAAGTGCCAGGAGTCAGGAAGCTGGATTCTCCCTGGCCAAACCATGTAAGGTCTGAGCAGGCCACATGCCCCCTCTGGGCTTAGAGGCCTCATTTGTAAAATGGCGTAAAAAAAATGTCATTTTCTGAGAGTGTCTGATTTTCTTGGTCAAATTATTTCATGGTAGTAAACTCAAGCCAGAATATTTCCAAATATTCTGGAAATTGCTCACTTTCCTGACTCTTTCCTCCATTTCCAAATAGCCTTCAGGTTCTGCTTCATCTCTCAGGCCCCCAGGCCCTCCCACTAGTTCCTCATTCTGCCAGTCATCTTCTGCCCTCTGTCCTCACCTTGGCCCTCTAGCAGCCACGTCGCATCCTGCGGCTGCTTCCTCATCCAACTGCGCGGTCCGGGACAGTGGGGGAGTGATGGTTAAGAGCCAGATGGGCGTGGCCTCACCCCTTAGTCCCTGGCACTCTCCAGGGCCCCTGCTGACAGCACTGTGGAGAGAAAACTGTGTCACCTGCCCTTTGTCACCAACATAGTGACCCTCAACTTCTGGGGAAGTGACCGAGTGGCCACATGGGTTCTGGGAAAGCTTCCCTTGTAGCCCAGAGACCCTTGGAGGGGGGAGAGAGAAGATGTGTGGAGCAGAGGCAGGACTGAGAGTCGAGCAGCTGGATGGCTGGTGAGCAGAAATGCAAGGAGGCTGCCCAGGCTGCTGGGAGGGGCTGTTTGGAAAAGTCTCAGGGCAGTGGGGCAGGAAGAGGACAGGATGGTGAGAGAGATGGAGAACTGGAGAGAGAGAATGAGACCTGGAGACTGAGAAAGAGGTGGATGTCATAAAAGAAAGAGTCACAAAGAGTTACAGATAACAGGACAGAATGTGGGCATGAGGAGTGTGGAGAGGAGCCCAAGGAACCACAAAGACAGATGTCTGGAAAGGGCTGGGGCATGCTGCTGGGTTCAGCTTCAGGAGAGAGACTATGGAGAAAGTGGCTCCCGCTCGGCCCCCTGTCCTCCCTGTAGGGTGATCTTGCCTTTGCTAACACCTTCTGTTGGATTTTGACTCATCTGGAGCCTGTGGAAAGGGACCTCCTTGCAGATTCTCAGGACTCTGCATAGGGTCTCGCTCACAGTGGGGCTCAGAAATCCCCTCAAAACAATAACAATAATAGTTAATATTTACCGAGTTTTCACAGTATGGTTTGGCCTGGTACTAGACACCTTACATCCATTCATGTATTAATTCACACACCCATGCCTTCATTCAAAAAATATCGATTGAGCAGCCCCCATGTGCTGGGCACTGTTCTAAGCATCTTTATAAGTTACTTCATTAAGTTTTAACAATTTTATGAGGGAGATACTTTTAGTATTCCTACTTTCACATAAGGGCACTGAAGCTGAGACAGGCTGAATGTGGCTAGATTTGGGAAGTGGGGGAACAGGTAGAGCTGGTTTCAAACTCCCCTGCCTGCGATTTTTAACCACTTTTATCACTGACCCTGCCTTTCAGGCGCCAGACTACCCAGTGAACCAAAGAAGGGACAAGGGAGTCTCCCAGAATGCAGGTGTGGCCTTGGGATGTGATCAGAGGGCCAGGCTTCTTCTGGGTTTAGAAGAGCTGAGGGAGGAGGCACACTGGGCTCCCTTACGGAGGCAAGTGGAGGGAAATGGTGACTCTGAAGAATATTGAAAGAACTATCAGCCAGTAAGAGAAAGTCTGACCAAACTATCAAAAAATAAACAAAAGACATTCCCAAACAGAGTGGCTGAAATGAAAAAGACAGAGAATGTCAAGTGTTGGCAAGGCTGTGAAGCAGCTGGAACTGTCATATACATTGGTGGGAATATGAATTGTTACAATTAACTTTCAAAAACTGGCAGAATTTTTTAAAGCAGAATGTAGGCATATACTGTACAGCTCCATTCCTAGGTACACAACCAACAGAAAAGAACACGTTATGTTCGCTTCAGCACTGTTGGAGTAATCCCAAGTTAGAAATGACCAAAATATCTATCACCGATAGAATAGACAGATAATTTTGGTACACTCACATAGATAAAGGCTACACAGCAATGAGCATGTAAGAATTACTTCTTTATGGACTAACATTGGAGGAGCTAATAAACAAATGTTTAAACTTAAAACCTCAAGCACATTCTGTACAATTCCATTTATAAAAACTTCACACACAGTCATAATGAATACATTATGTTAGATGTCAGGATAGTGATTACCTCTGGGGTAGTGACTGGAAAGAGGTGTGTATAAAGTTTTTATGGGCTGGTGATCTTCTTTTCCTTTATTTTATAGCAAGGTGTTTTATTATTTTATTTTATTTTATATTTTCTTTTCCTTTATTTTAGAGCTGTTTTATAGCGAGGTGTTCAAATTTTAAAAATTCATCAAACTCTACATTTATGATTTGTGCATCTGCTGTAATATATGCATATGTATGCTACACTTCAGTAAAAAGTATGTTTTTAAAAGACAAATATTGCCGTTTACAGAATGCATGAGAAATGTAAGTTTGGCTTGGTATTTGAAAATAAATTGGTATGATTCACCATCAAAGAGAAAAATCAAATTATTATCTCAGTTGATGCTGAAATTCAACATCCATTTATGTTTATAACTAACTATCTAAAGGAACTTCCTTAATCTACAAAAGTTTCTATAAAATCTACATATCCGTGTAAAAAACAACAGCAAATAGATATTATATTTAATGGAGAGAATGTTGAAAGCTTGCCTTCAGAGATCAGGAACAAGACCCAGATGCTGTTATCTCTGTATCTATTCAACATTGTACTGAAAGTCCCAACCAGTGCAAAATCACTGGAAATTATAAAGCTCTCATTATTATGTTAGTGGAAATTCCCACGTAATTAGATTTTATAAGTGAATTTAACGAGCTTGCCAGACAGAAGGATAAATACAAAAATAGATTGTGTTTCTAATACCAGCAATTATTACCACATAAAATAAAAATTAGAAAATGAATAAAAGGATGATCTCACAAGCAAAACGTTGAATGAAGGAAATCAGATACAAAAGAGTACATATTATATGATTCCGTTTATATAAAATTCAGAAGTAGGCAGATCTAAGGTGTAGTGTAGAAATTAGAATAATAGCTAGCTTTAGGAGTCAGGAGAGGATGTGGGGTTGAGTGGAGGTATAAGAGGTTTTTGTATGTTGGCAGATTTCTTTGACCTGGGTGGTGGTTATATGAGTTTTCTTTGGGATAATTTGTTCAATTGTACATTTATGTTTTTATATTTTTCTATATAAGAATTTTTTTTTAAGTTAAAAAAGATTACTTGGCCAGCTTGAGTTGGGTGGTCTCTGATGGTCAATTGACTACAGCTGGATCAAAGGAGCCATGTGGTTCCCATGGCAATGGGTCATAGAGTTGGAGAGTAGATGAGAGAGAGAGAGAGAGAGTGAGGGAGAGAGAGAGAGAGAGTGTAGAGGGAGAGCAGAAGAAAGTGACTGACATCTCATAGGGAGTTTCTCCCAAGAATAATGGAGATGACCCTTTCCTTTCTTTCTCTCTCTTGGTAACAAACAGGCCTCATGGAATGAATTGGAGAGAATTTCCTCTTCTCAGTTTTGGAAGAGGTTGTGTGGAATTGGTGATAATTATTTAAACGTTTACTAGAATTCGACAGTGAAACCTTTTGAGTCTGAAGATTTCTTTTTTGAGAGTTTTAAAATCATGATTTCTGTTTCTTAATTCAGATGATCTGTTTGATATTGGGTGAGCTGGGATAGTTTGTTTTTTTGGAGAAATTGGTCAATTTCATATCAGTTGTCAAATGTATGTGTGTAGAGAACTTTTAGTAGTCCTTGAACTATTCTTCCACTGTTTTTAGGATCTGTCATGATAGCTTCTGTTTTTTATCTTTTGCTTGCTTTGGGTTTATTTTGTTCTCTCTTTTTGGGCTCCTTGAGGTGGCAGTTTAGATTATTGATATGAGACTTTTCATCCTCTAATGTAATTGTTAGGTGCTATGAATTTCCCTCTGAGTACTGCTTTAGCAGCATCCCACATATGTTGATATGTTGTATTTTCCTTCTCATTAAGTTCAGTGTATTTAAAAAAAAATTTACTTGAGGTTTCCTCTTGACCCACTGATGATTTAGAAGTGTGATATTTGGTTTCTAAGTGTTTGGAGATTTCTCTGCTATCTTTTTGCTAGTGATTTCTAGTTTGATTTCATTGTGATCAAAGAATAAATTTTTATGATTTCAATTTTCAAAAAAATGTTGAAGCTTGTTTTTTGTCCCAGGAAATGGTCTATCTTGGCAAGTATTATGTGGGAACTTGAAAAGCTTGCGTATTCTGTTGTTGGGTAAAGGGCTCTGTAAATGTTGATTCAGTTCTGCTGGTTGATGGTGGTGTTGAATTCTTCTACACCCTTGCTGATTTGCTCTCTGTTTGCTCTATCATTTGTTGATAGAGGGGTTTGAAGTCCTCAACTATAATTGTGGAGTCTATTTCTCTTTCTAATTCTATCAGATTTTTCTTCACATATTTTGCAGCTCTAACATTTTGGATTGTTATGACGTCTAGGTGTATTTACTTTTTTATTATTACATAATGTTTCTTTCTGCCCCTAGTAATTTTCTTTGCCCTGAATTCAACTTTATTTAATATTAATATAGCTCTTCCTGCTTCCTTTTTATTAATGTTTGCATGGTATATGTTTTTCTATCATTTTACTTTCACTCTACCTACATTGTTACATTTTTTAAATGAGTTTCTTGTGGGGCACCTTAGAGCTGGGTTATATTTTTTAATCCAGTCTTCCAATCCCATTCTTTTAATTGAAGTATTTAGACTATTTACTTATGTAATTATTAATATGTTAGTGTTAAGCCTGCCATTTTATTTTATTTTTTTCTCTCTGTTTTTAGATTTTGCTGTTTTCTTTTTCTTACAGTCCTGTGGGTTACTTAAATATTTTTTAGAATTCCATTTTGATGTACCTGTAGTGATTTTGAGTATATATCTTTGTATAGGTTACTTAGTGGTTACTGTAGGCATTACTTAGTACACACATGATTTATCACAGTCTACTGGAGTGGTATGCTGAATAATGGACCCCAAAGATGTTCATGTCCTAATTGCTGGAACCTGTAAAATATGTTAGCTTAAATGGCAAAAGGAACTTTGCAGATGTGATTAAGATCTTGAGATGGGGGAGTTTATCTGGATGGCCACAATGTAATCACAACGGTTCTCACAAGAGGGAGGCAGGAAGGTCAGAGTGTGAGATGGGGGATGTGATGAGAACAACAGAGGGGGAGAATGATGTAGAGCCCAGATCCAAGGAATGGGGTCAGCCTCTAGAAGCTGAAAAAAGTAAGGAAATGGATCTCCCCTGGAGCCTCCAGAGGGGAAAATAGCCCTGCATTCTTTGGTTCACTGCTGATTTTGAAACTCTGACCTTTAGCATGGTAAGATTATACATTTGTGTTGTTTTAAGCCACTACATCTATAATCTTTAGCATTTTAATCTAAATGCTAAATTAGATTTTTAATCTAAATCTAATTTTAATCTCAACTCCTTCCACTTAGTGGAAGGAATAGAAAGAGATTTGCCTGCTCCATTTTGATCCAGAACTGGAAGTTGGACATGCTGTTTTGAGGTGCTGATGGGACTTCTAGCCTGAGCTGTTCTGTTCACAGTTGAGTATGCCTTGACAAAGTAGAGTAGAATAAAGTAGTTTTCAGCACAGAGAAAGTATTAATCCAAAGGAGGAAGGAGAATGAGGTTCTTCAGGAGCAGATTATGGGAGAGGAGAGGAAGGGCAAGGAAAGATTCCTTGGAACCATGGTTAGCTCTGTGGTTCTGAAAGCTTCCCTCAGGGATGGGTACACTTGGGGAGATGAGGGGCAGGAGAGCGGTCAGAAGCTGAGGCAGGAGTCTAGGGTCATCTCCCGACCATGGAATGGGAAGGAACAGACAGATGCCAAGAGGCAGGATGGAGGAAGAATTGAGTGCACGTGAGCCCAGATGACACGTAGTGACTGAAACAGAAAGGGGGAATCAGTAAGGACACAAAAGTATTGACTTAGAGATATGGAGAGTCTGGCCCCTGCCTTGCCAGATGGAGTGAGGAGAAGGCCACCTGGAGGGGTTCCACAGAGGGATGAAGAAGACGGGGGAAGGAGCAGGAAGGATTAGTTCAAGCAGAGAGAAATACTTTGATTGCTGAGTTTCCTTTACAAATGGTGCAACATTTGGCAACATCATTATTGGTTCAGAGGCATTGCTCTCCTGGTCTCCAGCCCCATGCCCACAGCTTCCCCTAATTCCCCCCAACAACACACGTTCTGGGGAGGTCAGCTCTACTCAAGAGGGCTGACCAGGTGGCTGAACTTCAAGAGGATCGCTTGAGCCTGGGAGTTCAAGGCTGCAGTGAGCTATACTGTGCCACTGCACTCCAGCCTGGGAGACATAGTTAGACTCTCTCTCTCTCTTCTCTCCCTCCCCCTCCCCACATCCCCCCCCACCGCACAAGTCTTTTCCAAAACTGATTTTCAGGAAATTAATACCCCCTGGAGGGAGACTTTGCTCAGGATGAAGTTTTGCTAGGTTGATCACGAAAAGGGGCACTTCTGCTCCCTGTCTCTTCTCCTTCTCTCTCCTTCAACAGGACCCCACAGGAGGCTAAGGATGAATGGGCAGGCTGTGATGAGCACTTTCTAGCTTACCTGCCACATGGTCTTGGGAGGGTGTAATTTTAGTAAAAAACACACATTATAAATGCCACAGCTCATGGCAGGCACCCTCCTAAAGTCACGTGAGTTTGTGCTAGCTTTACTTCTGGTTTTAGCTGAGTAAGAGTAGAGGGAGGAATGGGGAGGGTAGAATCTAGAGATGGGAGGGAGAGTGAAGGGAAGGGTGGGAAGGGGAGGGGTGTCGCTGGAAAAGTCTCATGTCCAAAAGAGCGACAGAGGGAGGCCTTGAGCTACCAAGGACCCTCTGGAGGCTCCAACAAGCCTCTGACTGCAAACATAATTGGCTAAGATGACAGCATCTCTGGCCTTGAAAGGGGTGCATGTTAAAATTTTGGAGAATTGTCCCCATGGCCCCTAGTCCCTATATTTCCTTTTGCTCATCATTGGCACTGCCCTGATTCTCCCGGTGTCCTGGCTCCTTATCCTTGGAAACTGATGGAGCTGCAGGAGAGGAGGCCTTTCAGTAGGAGAAGTAGGTCCCAGCTTCCCTGCAGGTGGGTTCTGGGTTCTGGGGTGATGGAGAAATCTCCTCTTCAGCCTCTCCATCCTCAAGACACATGCAGGTGGAGGTTGCACAGGGTGAGGAAGGGGCCCCAGTGGCCCCCTCCCTTCTCCTTTCTCCATGTGCCTTTATGCAGGGCTTGTCCTCCTCTGCTCCCCACGCTCACTTGGTCAACAGCCCTGAGGAAGGGTCTCCCCTGGGCCAAGCCTTGAGGTGGGCCCTGGGGATGCAGAGCTGATCAACCATAGTCCCTTCCCTCCTGGAGCTCAGAGTGAGGGGACAGGTGTAGGGACAGGCATCAATAGTTACAGGCACTGAGCTAGAGGAAGCTGAGCCAGGGTCAGAGCCCTCCCCATGGCGGGCATCCATCACACCTACAGACATCTGAGCTAGAGGAAGCCCAGCCAGGGTCAGGGCCCTCCCTATGGCAGGCATCCATCACACCTATAGACATCTGAGCTAAAGGAAGCTGAGCCAGGGTCAGGGCCCTCCTCATGGCAGGCATCCGTCACACCTATAGACATAGGTGTTGAAGAGAGAGAGGGAGACAGAGAGCTAGAGAGGGAGAAGGAAACCAAGGAGAGAGAGAAACAGACAGAGAAAGAGAGGAGGCGGGGTTAGGACAGAGCCACACATGGAGAGTAGGCCATCTAGAGTGTGAACTCTCTAGAAAAGGCAGGCAGCTCGCTGCAGTGTGTGGTCTCCTAGAAGGAGGGGCATGTGGGAGAACGGACTCTGCCACTCTCTCCTCCACTCTCAAAGCTCCCCGAAGCCTTTGTCAACACTCTCTGCAAGTAGGATGGTGACTCTCTGGGTCCATGCAGCCCCTCTCGCTGACCAGGCATCGCCAGAGGCTGGGCTCCCTCCTGCTCAACCCTGAAGCTCTGTGCCCAGCTGAGGTTTTTGCACACAGCAGGGGCTCATGAGTGTCTGCAAATATCAATGACAGCTTGCCGGTACTGAGCATTGCACAAGCATCTCAATGTCGACTTTTAATTCTACCCACCTCATATGATGGGTATTATTTGTGTCTCTTCTTTACACATGGAGAAACTGAGGCTTAGATAGGTTGAAAAACTGACCTAGGTCCAGGGAGCTGTTTAGGGTGGGGACTGGTTCGAGTGATTCTCCTAGCCGGCCAGTCCCATCTCTGAGCTTCTAACCACATCTCTCCTCATGTCTTCCCGTCTGCCCAGCTATCAGGCAAACAAAGGAATAGTGGGATGAGGAAGTACACCACCAGAGCAGTAGTGAGGCCTGAGGACTGGTCAGAGGAGCTGGGCATCTCTAGCCTGGAAGAGCTGGGGATGAGCAGCCTCACCCAGAGAAATGGAGGAAAATCATGCCTCTTCAGGCCTCTGCTCCCCCATCTCAGGCTCCTACTGAGTGAAGGATCCAGTTGATCTTGTCCTTGCAGGACACACACAGCAGACACAGGCCTCCAACTCCACAAAGCCTGTGGAGGAGCCCCCTCCAAAACGCAAGCTTGTAGGAGGGCAGCACAATGGGTCAGCAGCTCAGGTGCTTCCTGCCTGGGGCTTTCCCTGGGCAAGGGCCTTATTCCTTCTGGGAAGAAATATGCACGGTTGGCCTTGGGCCACACACATGCTCCCTCCAGGCCAGCACCTTCCCAGAAGGCTCTCCCTGGGGCCTGACCTGCTGCACATTCTCAAAGGATGTGGTGATTAGGTGCTCAGTTCAGAATTCTGCCAGGAAAATCTGGGGTGCTATCCTGGCCAGGAGAATTGAAAGCTCAGAAGAGGGGTGGGACTGGAAGCTTGAGCTGTTTCCACTGCTCCCTGGCCCACTGGAGAGTGTGCTCAGCAGGTCTTGGAGGAGCCAGCCCCAGGAGGGCTGTCCCTGTGAGGGGGAGGGCCCAGAGGGCAGAGGAGGAGGGTTAGGTGACGGGAGGGAAGAGGAAGAGGAAGAGGAAGAGAGGGCTGATCCAAGCAGACAGAAGCTCCTTGTCTCTGTGGGGCCTTTGTAAATTGGGCAACATTTGGCAACAATACATGTTGGCTAATGAAGCCACTGTTTTCCTGCCTGCTGCCCTTTAGCAGATCTTCCCTCCTGATGGCAGCTCCCAGGAGCCAGAAGCATGCCCAGACTCTCAGGGCCTTTGGCTGTCTTCAAAGGGGCTAATGTGGGGCCAAACGTGAAGGCCCTTCTCTCGAGATCATTGTCCCTGTGTTGGGATTGTGTGGGGACCTGGCTTGGTAGAGAGACAGGTAGCCCTCCATCTCCCTCTTTCTCATTCTCGCCCATTCACTGGCCCTCTCTTCCATTTGCTCTTCCAGCAAATAAATGATCGATACTGAGGCACCAAGGCCCTAAGGAATCACTGCATGGGGTCCTGGGTGGATGTCTAGCTCTACTGCCCACTGGCTGTGAGATCATGAACAAGGTGCACTGCCCAAGTCCACTCAGCTGGAACAGGTATAACAAGTACCTATGGTATTTCCAGAGCAGCAGAAGCTAGCTGGTGTGTGGAAGGGGCCAGGCAGGGCCTGCTTCATAGAAGGGCCCAATTCTTGCCAGGTTCCCTTTCTGCTGAGATCCCTGGGCCTCAGTCTCTGCACCTGAGCTCTCAGAGGGTTCTTGGCCCATGAAGAAGAAAGCCCCTGGCCGTGGACCTAATGGGAGACTCGGGGATAGCAGTTGTACATCACTCACTGTGTGACCTCAGGCGATGCTCAGAGTACCTCTTTTTAGAATGGAAACAGTGACTGTCTTAACTCACAGAGCTGCTGTTAAAGCCATGAGACAAAGTCACCGAGAGCACTGTTTGGATTTAAAAGTGCCACCCAAATATTAAGGATTATTATTCTATTTCTCTGCTAGGGATGGCATAGCCACCCACACACAAACACACTCACGTGTGGACACTGCATGCCGCTAAACAGTGATGAACGTAGGCAGCTGTGTGCTGGCTAACTAGCCCTCCGGGGGTGTGGAGTGAGGGAGCCCTGATTCACAGCATTTGCTAATTCCACGGCATAAATACATCTACTGCACCTGATATCAAGCTACCATCAGTTAACCCACCCAAATCCCTAAATATTTAACAAGTGGCTCTCAAGTCAGCCACCTCACACCACTGGCAGGGAAAAGAAACAAGGCCTGGGGTCTCCTGTTGGCCAAGCTGTTGTCCAAGTGTGAGTAGATGTCTCAGGAATGCCTTTTCTCCTTTCTCCTATCTGGAACCAGATTTCTCACTCCCTTCCCAACATTCCTCTTGGGGTTTGAAGCTACAGGCTAACAGAGGGCAGGGTGTGAGGTTTACCGGCTTGTAGGAGTACTCAGCTTGGCCAGAGACTTTGCCCTGCTGATGGGGCTTGGGCCTGCAATTCTGCAAAGATTCGCTGGGGGAGTTTTGAGGGTGGGGGTAGAGCAGGGTTGGGGGAAGGGAGTCAGCCTCCCACACCTGCCTGTTGAACACTAGCTCTTGCCACTGTATGATGGTTTCCAGAGCAGCTACCTTCTTTGTACTGCTTAAACTCATGCTACTGTCTCAGCATTTGGAAACCTGCATTCTACTTCCATGCAGGCTCTTCGAGATCTGACCCAACTCCCGGGATGTTGGAGATGTCCCATAGGCAGTACAGAATGAATGGATAAATTAATGAATCCATGGACACAGACTTTGGCATGGCCTGGCTTAGCAAGCTCTGACCCTCACTGTCCTTCAGACCCAATACATTGCAAACAAGATCCTTTGACCTTTTCTTAGCCTGTTCCTCCTCCTCATTTATTCATTCCTTCAACTGATATTGATCATCAAGTGCCTATAACATGCACAGAGCTAGCTGGCTGAAAAATCTGAGGTGCCTTTGTGGCTCTTTGGTGGGTTTGGTGGGAAAGTGGTAGGAAATATGATAGAAGGCCTGAAGGGACTAGGTGAGTTGCATTTTCAATGCATTAAATTTAGGTGCCTACAGGACCTGCAAGGTAGCTGTCCAGAGGCAGATGAACACACAATGTGGAGCTCAGGATAGAGGAGGATTTTGTTAATCCTTCTTCCAACAAGAGTTCCAAGCCATGGCTGGGTGCGGTGGCTTATGCCTGTAATCCCAGCACTTTGGGAGGCCAAGGTGGGAGCATTGCTTGAGCCCAGGAGGTCAAGACTTCAGTGAACTGTGATCGCACCACCACTGCATTCCAGCCTGGGCGACAGAGGGAGACCCTGCCTGAAAAAAAAAAAAAAAAAAGAGTGCCTGGCCAGAAAGCCAGAGAGACTCTTTGCCTTTCGTTGTTGCTGGTGCTCAGGTAATTGGTCACTGGGTTCATGCTCCCAAATCTTTGCTTGTGTGGTTTTTACTTTACTGAATGCTCTACCTGTAGAAATCCCACCCTTCCTTCAGGTACCCAGGCCAAATCTTCCTTAAATTCTTCTGGAGCCCTCATGACGGGTGCTGGTCATTCCTCCTCTGGAGGAATTCTGCCCTCACACTCACTTGGTTTACACTGCTTGGCCTCTCTTAGGGAGCCTCTGTGATAGAAATGCATTCCTGTGCCTGTCCCTCCCCTATGGTCCTGTGAGTTCCTGAGGGCAAGGACAGACCCCTCTTTTCTCTGTCTCTCATGGCATCCACCAGTTCTGGCATGCATGCAGGAATGAATGCTGTTAATAGATCAGTAAAGCTTGTTTCTTGGGGCAGACCCACCCTCTACAGCAGCCTCCTCTGCAGATGGCCTTTGGGGCTGCCCTGCCTGTGTCCAGATGCACACATCCCTGCCCTGGGGTTGGGCTGCTCCCAAAAGGCACAGAAGGAAAACAGTCTGCCCTGTTGCCTATCCATCCTGCCTTCAAAGCACTCCTTAAGCTGAGCCTCTTGGTGGTGGTCCCAGGTTCTCCGTGTTCTTGTCAACACTGTAACATACTTAAGAGGGTCTAGGGACCTCTGACCTCCCAGCCATCCTTTTTTTTTTAATTTGAACTCAGAAATAGAGACATGGGTTATGATGTTTCTTCTTTTATAATGATGAAAAGGCAAAGTCTAGTTGCCAATGTAGGTACAAAGATGCTTCAGCACTCCTCGGGAATTAGTCAATTTTGTATTTCTTCAGTATTTTTGAAACAGCTTATTGCAATTATTGATGAAGGCAACTTTTAATGGTGCAATATCATGTTTCCAAACAATGAGAGACCTTGGATCTGTCACCCCATAACCCAGCTGGTGATTCTAGCACCAAATCTCAGAGCTCAGTCTCGTGCCCGGCAAGCAGGATCCCCGATTAGCCTCCACTCTGTGCCTTGGCAGGATCATGCCCAGGGATGGAGGGGCTCCCCAGCCTTCTTGATGGCCTCTCCACCTCGGGCTGAGTCTGCTTCTCTATGGCTAGGTGCCTACTGCATGCTTGCTCTGGCAGAGCTGGCTCCCTGGGGCATTGCCCATCTGCTCCAGGAAATGCTTTTTAGTACCGAGTAGTCTAAACAGTCAAGACCAGCTTTTCAGAATAAGCAGATTTCAGAGTCACATATTGGCCAGACTCACCTGCTGAGAAAGGTGTTCAGGTGACCTATTATTTCCCTCACTGTTAGTATCTTACTTCTTTACTTAGTTAATTTTTTTGGTGGGTGGAGGGGAGACAGAGTCTTCCTCTGTTGCCCAGGCTGGAGTGCAGTGGCACAATCGTGGCTCACTGCAGCCTCCATCTCTCAGGCTCAAATGATCCTCCCACCTTAGCCTCCCAAGTAGCTGGGACCACAGGCACACACCGCCATGCTGGGCTAATTTTTGTATTTTTTTTTTTAGAGATGATAGGGGTTTCCCTATGTTGCCCAGGCTAGTCTTGAAATTCTGGGCTCAAGCAATCCTCCCATCTTGACCTCCTAAAATGCTGGGATTACAGGCATGAGCCACTGTGCCCTGCCTAGTTCCTCTTGGGCTAAGTTCACATCCATACACACAAGGTTGTCTTGTTCTTTCTGAGGCCCCCAGTGTGTCCCAGAGGCACCATGCTCTATGTGAACTCCCCAGAGATGGATGCTTAGTTTGCTTCCGACTGATTAATGGCATGCAGTGATGCCCTGGAGACCTTTGTACCTGGCTGTTGTGTGTCGTGGGGAATGTATTTACGAGATGTATTCTTAGAAGTAGTATTCTTGCTTTTGAATTTTAAAATCTGACATTTATGGCAATTGTTAAGATGAGGTTCCCATTTCCTGCTGAATACTAGCAATACCAAAAAAGAAGAAGAAGTAGGTGGAAAAAAAGAAAAAAAAAGTGGTAGGGCATGTTGGCCATAGGGCACCTTTCTCGTTGGCAAATAAGAACATGGAGCCAGCCCTGGGCGGTGGTCATTCCCCTCTGGGACCCCCATCTGTTTTCTGGGAACTGTGTTGTGGGTCCCAGCAGGGCAGGGAGATACCCCATGGGCAGCCTGCCTGGGACTCTGAGCAGCCTCTCTTTTCTCTGTCAGCTGTCCCCAGGCTGCTGCTGGGGTGCAGTTGTGTCACCTTTATAACTCTCAGCTCACTGCTGAGCCAAGGTGGAAGCAAACCTACCTGCCCTAACTGGTTCCTAGGCACCTTCCAGGCCATCTACTGAGGAAGGGAAGATAGCAGTCTCACAGGTCAAGGCGATCTTCAAGTAAAGACCCTCTGCTCTGTGTCCTGCCCTCTAGAAAGCACTGAGACCAGAGCGGGGGACAAGGCTCAGGGGGCTGCGACTCCTAGGGGCTTGCAGATTAGTGTGAAAGAACATCTCAGTAGCCAGGCAGAACCAGGGCAGGTAAGGTGCGGGCTGGCTTTCCTCTTGGCCGGCTCAGTGTGGAGTCCTGCCCCGCCTCAGGGTTTTTCGGAGCCTGGATCCTCAAGGAACAAGCAGACCTGGCCGCGGGAGAGTGGGGGAGGAACGGAACGGGGCCTCTATTGGGCAACGGGGCGGGGCAAAGCCCTGAATAAAGGGGCGCAGGGTAGGGGCAGGTGGCAGAGCCTTCGTTTGCCAAGTCGCCTCCGGACCGCAAACATGAAGCTTGTCTTCCCCGCCCTGCTGTTCCTCGGGGCCCTCGGTGAGTGCAGGTGCCTGGGGGCGCGCCCAGCCTCATGGGCGACTCCTGCGTCCTGTCTGCTAGGCGCCTTGTTCCCTGTGTCCGCTTGGCTGGGCGTGGGGTCTCTGTGCCCTGCGGTCCCTGCGCCTGCAGCCGGGAAGCGGCTGGGACGCGGGGCCAGATCTCTCTTTCCCACCTGCAGAGGAGCAGGAGCTGGGCTCCTCTACGCTGGATCGGGGTACGCCTAGCGCTGCGCAAAGCTTCTCAAAAGGCCTCGGCAGGCCCGTGTCCCACTGTGTCCCGCCTGCGGATTTGGTCCCCATTGTATTGTTACACGCGTTTTCATGGGGGAAAGTGAGGCTCAGAGAGGGTGAGTGACTAGCTCAAGGACCCTATTCCAGATCCTAGCTCCGGCGAGGACTGTGAGACCCCAGCAAGACAGAGCCTTTGTGAGACTGTTTCTTCACTTAAAGAAATGGCCTAACCGTGGGTCCACAGGGTTGTGAGGAGCGGGTGGGGCATTCGCACTCCTTCCGCGGCAGAGGGGTGGGGGAGGGGTGCGGTGCCCCTGATAGAACCCTGTGTTAGAGGATTTGAGAGGGAAATGTGTGCGGAAGAAAAGGAGGAGTTGAAGGACGAAAACAATTGTTAGTTCTATAACCAAAGTCATTTTTGGGGTGCTCAGAGGGGCCTTCCCCTGCGCCTGCGCATTAGTGACCTAAATGTGTGAGTGCGGAGCTCCCTGCAACACTGGGAGGGGAAGGTCCCAGGCTGCAGCAGAAAGGGCTGTGATGGGCATCAGGACCTAGGCAGTGGGAGGGGGCGCAGCGAAAGCCCAGGTGTCACACCTCCCCAGCCCAGTGCAGCCTCCTCCTGTCTTATGCATCTACCTAAGGCTGGGAGCTTCCTGGATGGTGGATAGAGAGCAACAGTGGGAGCCTGAACCCATCCTTGTCCCTGCCCGTCTGGTCTCTTGCTCCAAATTCCTTCCCATGGGTGTTGGTCATTCTTCTCTTCTCTAAGGCAGATTGGGACTGGCCAGGACCTGACTGTTCTCTTCCCCCTCAAGCTCCCTGGCAAGTGGCCTGTTTCACAGGGTTAGGGCCACCTGGGAGGGGGCGGGAGAGGAAGGGAAACCTTGACTTCCTGGAAGTAGTCACGGGCTGTGGTCCAGAATTCTGGCTCAGAGTTGCACCATTGGGTTTCATATTCACTTGGATCTTTGGTTGTTTTGGTGCCCTACTGAGGTTCTGCAGTTTGAATCCTGCAGTCAATTGGGATGGTGGCCTGCACCCCAAAGAGCCACCGAAACCCCTGTCCTTGCTGAGGAAGGGGTGGCAGTTGCCCTATGGGATTTCTGCCCTGTTCCCCTTGGGTGTCCAGGCTGGCAGAAGTTGGGTGGATGGGGCCAGCTGGATCTAAGCTGTGTGAGCAGTGGGTGGGGGAGTCTGTCTGCTCAGCCCCTGGAGCCATGGACTGGGAGGCACTCATAAGGTTTCCCATCAAACTCAGCAGTCTGCCTGGGCCTTATTATGAGCTGTATGGGTAGGTGGGGAGAGTAACTCCTGTCCTGGCACCTGCCTTCTAGGCCAGGGCACTGCATGTCTGCCCAGAATGTATGCTTTAGCCAGAGTGCAGCCAGGCCTGGTGGGCAGCATCCGAGTGCCTGATACTGAATACAAGTGCTGGGTTGAGGATTTGGGAGGGGCCAGACCCAGACCTGCTTCAGGGGTCACACAGCTCAAGTGCTGTGGGGTAAGAGCTTGGGGTTCATACAGCTCCAGCACTTGGAGGTAAGAGCTTGGGGTTCACACAGCTCCAGCACTGGGAGGTAAGAACTTGGGGTCACACAGCTCCAGCGCTGAGGGGTAAGAGCTTGGGGTTCACACAGCTCCAGCGCTGGGGGGTAAGAGCTTGGAGTTCACACAGCTCCAGCACTGGGGGTAAGAGCTTGGGGTTCACACAGCTCCAGCACTGGGGGTAAGAGCTTGGGGGTTCACACAGCTCCAGCACTGGGGGTAAGAGCTTAGGGGTCACACAGCTCCAGCACTGGGAGGTAAGAGCTTGGGGTTCAAATAGGTCCAGAGAGCTGGGGGGTAAGAGCTTGGAGGCTTCACCTGGTGTTTGGAGGGCTGGGGATTGGGGAATCCTGGAAGGGTGCTTAGTGGTCCTTTAGTCACCCTGGTTCAGCTCCTCTCAGGGGAAGAAATAAACTCTGCTCACAGGTTCCCATCATTGCTCAGCCCCTACCTCTGGCTTGAAGCATGGTCTTTCATTTTACTCTTTCCCTTCACCACCAGGACCCACCCATTACCAAGCTGATTTCTGATGCCACTTCCCTGTCTCTGCCCCCCTCTCCATTCTCAATGCTATCCCTCCTCTCTACTCAGACCAGTCCTTCCCTGGTGCCTTCCATGGCCACAGCTTCTCTGCTTGTTCCCAAGTTCGCAGGTCTCAGTTCACTCTGCCCCTGCCCTAGGGAGAATGCCAGTCTCCAGCCTTTCCCATGAGTCACAGCTCCACTGCATCCTAAATAAGACCTCCGTTGACCAGCATTGGAGATTTTCCATGATCTGACCAAGACCCTTTTCTCAGCCCCATCTCCAACCGGTCTCTAACTTTGCCAACCTAAATAGGCAGGCTAGCCCGTGGTAAGAGCAGAGGAGTTTAGTGTCTGACTGCTTAAGTTCGAGTCCTAGATCCAACACTTATTAGCTATAGGAACCTCCACAAACCACAGAACTAGTTAAAGCCACAGTGTCCTCCCCTGGAGAATGGGAGATATTGGTAGAAGTTACAACACAGAGGAACTGGGGCAACTAATGGAGGCAGAGTATGTGAAGTGCTGAGTAAAGCACCTGGCACAGAACATGCCTACAACATGAGCTGGGCACACGGGCCCATTCTTCCACCTCCTGGAATGCTCCCCCACCTAATTACCCACTGAAGTCATAGGGACTTCATTCCTGGTTTGGTATTTGTTCTCTTTAACACAACCACCGTTGGATTTTTGCCTTTCCAGTGAGAAGTGAAATTTGGTCCTGTCTGCTTACACATTCCTTGCATGACACATAATGCTGTGTATACAGCAGGCATCCAGTTAATGCTCACTGAGTCACAAATGGCTGAATCTGATTGGGTTAATTCTCAGTGGGGGATAGTTCCATAAAGGCTTCCAAGGCAGACTGTATCCCCTGGAACTTCCCCGGGATGAGGGTGGGTAAAGGGGGAGTATGGCAGCTGGATGCCCCAAGCCCCTGCAGACTCAGCCTGGGAGCTACAGGCCTCTTGACCACAGTCCCCAGCCCTCTGTAAGTGCCATGGGTGGCTCTCATCATGATGGGATGGCTCAGAAATAGGAGGCAGCAGAGGCTGAACATTCTACCCCATAGTACATCCAAAGGGCAGAGGGCTTTTGCAACTGTGTGTGTGTGTGTGTGTGTGTGTGTGTGTGTGTGTGTGTGAGTGTGTGTGTTCTGGTAACAACTTTACTGAGGTATATTTTATATATCATAAAAAATTCACCTATTTGTGTACAATTCTTTTTAGTAATCTTACCAAGTGGTACAACCATCACCATAAATAAGTGTTAGAACACTTCTCATCCCCCCGCAGTAAAGGTCCCTCATGTCTGTTTATAGTTAATGCTCATTTCTACCCTAGCATCAGACAACCACTAATCTCTTTTCTTGTCTCTATAAAATTGCCTTTTCTGGACATTTCATACAAGTGGGATCATACAGTATGTTGTCTCCTGCACCTGGCTTCTTTCCCTGAGCACAGTGGGGCTCACTCATGTGGTGGGGCATGTCAGTGGTTCTTTCCTTTTCATTGCTGAGTACTATTCCATTAAGTGGATGTACATTCACCAGTTATTGGACATTTAGGCTATTTCCAGTTTTCTGCTATTCTGAATAACACTGCTGCAAACATTCATGCAGAAGTCTTTATGTACAATAGGTTTTTACAATATTTCTTTTGGCTATATGCCTAGAAATGCAAATGCTGAGTTCTATTGGAACTCTATGCTTCACCTTTTGAGAAGCTGACAACTTGTTTTACAAGGCGGCTGTGCTATTTTACATTCTCAGCAATGTATGAGGGTTCCCATTTCTCCACATCCTCACACCAATATGTGTCATTGTCTGTTTTAGCTATTATAACCCGAGGGTATGAAATGACATTCTTGCATTTTCAATTTGTATTTTTTGACTGACTAATGATATTGAGCACATTTTCATGTGCTTATTGTCCATTTACATATCTACTTTGGTAAATGTCTGTTCATATCATTTACCCATCAAGTATTAAATTCTTTTTGATGTTATACTACCTAGATTTATGTTCTTAATTTCATTTTTAGATTGTTCTACGTTGTATGCAAAAATATGGTCAATTTTTGTGTGTTGATCTTGTATCCTGTGGTCTGGCTGTACTTGTTTATTAGTTCTAGTGGTACTTCACAGATTCTTCAGTATTTTCTACATAGATCATGTTACCTGAAAACAAAGGCAGTTTTACTTCTTTCTTTCCAATATAGGTATCTTTCATTTATTTTTTGTGCCTTATTGCTGTGGCTAGAATCTCTAATACTGTTGAATAGAAGAGGTGAGTGATGACACTGTCTCATCACTCCTGATCTTAGGTGGAAAGCATTCAGCCTTTCACCATTTTAGTATAATGTTCACTGCAGGTTTTTTGTAGATGCCTTTTATCAGGCAACCAGGTGAGTAAATTCAATGCATCTTCCTCCCTAATTGCATGGATTTGAGCAACAAAAGCAGGCTCAACAGGAGAACCAGTCTTTCTGTACAGAGTGAATGGTGGTAGCTCAGGCACACCAACCAACCGATTTGTTCCCATTGCCACTGACTTATCATTTACCGCAGCTACCAATCGAGTCAGGTATATCTTCCTTTGTTCCTTTGGCATTCCCTGGGGAGACACTTATCGACAAAACAATCTAGACAGACCTGGATGCTCAGCTGGGCTGTGCACTGCTGAATGGTGAGTCACTCAGCCTCCTTAGGAGCCAATTTCCACATCAGCAAAACAGGAGCAATGACTCCTTTCCTGCCTACCTTCCAGCTTCAAAGGGGCCAAAGCAGGTAGAAGAATTTCATAATTGATGTGAGGGATCGCTATCATTTTTTAAGGGATAGGTAACACGTCAAAGTCATAGGAATAAAAATAATCTAGAAGGGCGTTCTCCTCTAATTTATTGAGAACCACAGACCCCGCGACAATGCAGAGATCCTGTTAGTCCATCAAGATGCCTCCCCTTGCGGAGAATGGCTGGACATAGCCATGGAATGGAGAGGGAAGGAGGGCAGCTGAGAGCCAGGGAGGAGTCTGGAAAACTCCATCAGAGGGTGCGGTGGTCACTCCCTCAGTCAGCGGTTGAGTCCTTACTCCTTGGCCTCTCTCTCCCAGGACTGTGTCTGGCTGCCCCTAGGGGGGAGCGTTCGATGGTGCACCGTATCCAAACCCGAGGCCACAAAATGCATCAAATGGCAAAGGAACCTGAGAAATGTGGGTGGCCCTCTGTCAGCTGCATAAAGAGAGCCTCCCCCCACCCAGTGTATGGAAGCCATTGCGGTGAGTTAATGCCGGGTGTTGGTTGGGACCAAGTTGAACGGAAGGGAGAGAGAAATGGAAAAACATAGAACATGTGCTCTCCTTACTTCCTCTGCTTCACCTTTTGGGCAAGTGTCAGTTGGGAGCTGTCCCTCTCTCGCAGGGAACTGTGCTATTTTCAGAGCAGAAAGAAAGGAGCTTAAGTGGAGAGACCATGTGTGGGGAACCTGGGGCCTCCACATAAACTGTTAATAACAACTGTTCTGAAATGAAACGTAAGCAGTTGTATTTGATGAATATATAGCATTGGCAAAAAACAAAGTTACTCAGAGAAATCCTCCCTAAGAGTCATGACCTCTAAACCCTGTGAGAAGAAGCTTGTCCTGGTCACCGTTGCCACATCACATGGCTGGGGCAGGACCTGCCAGGGTGCCAGGCATTGGAAAGACTTTTGTCCAAGACAGTTTCAGAGAGAGAAAAGGGTATTGTGACTTGTGTATGATTTCTCCTTCCTTTTATTTTTTGAGATGTGTAAGATCGACTGAAATAATGTTTACTCATTCATTCAACAGATATATTCTGTGTACCTGCCACATAATCATATGTACTCAACTCCAGCAGAGGGGATAATTTGGGTACAAATTCCCAAGGCAACCTCATAGGATTATCTTATAAATACAATGGAGTATTAGGATAGTACTTAGGGAAAAATTTAGTTTAATCAATGTTTTAGGCTATGTTTTTATAACTATTACCTGCTTGTAAACAGCACCAGCAGCTGGGTGCGGTGGCTCACACCTGTAATCTCAGCACTTTGGGAGGCCAAGTGGGAGGATCACCTGAGGTCAGGAGTTTGAGACCAGCCTGGCCAACATGGTGAAACCCCGTCTCTACTAAAAATACAAAAATTAGCTGGGCATGGTGGCACGCACCTGTAATCCCAGCTACTTGGGAGGCTGAGGCAGGAGAATCGCTTGAATCTGGGAGGTGGAGATTGTAGTGAGCTGAGATTGTGCCATTGCACTTCAGCCTTTGCAACAAGAGTGAGACTCCATTTCAATAAATAAATAAATAACAGCACCAGCATCTCTTGCTTGTTTAAAATGCAGATTCCTAGGCTCTATTCTAACCTACTCAATCTGGATATATGTGAAGGAAGTCAAACATCTGCCTTTTAAAATAAAATCCTGTCTACGGCCATACCACCCTGAAGGCATCCTATCCCATCTGATCTCAGAAAATAAGATGTCTGTTTGAAATCAGTACTACATAGCATTCACTCAAGTAAAGTTGAGATAGATTGAATGGTTAAAAATAAAATTCATATCACTGAAAAACTAGGGGGCAGGTTAACTAGGAGAACTGTAGAGGAAATAGAAATCTCTTAAACAATGAACTACATCGTGAAACAAACAGACATTCTAAAATACAGAAAATGTAATTCACAGCCCATAGAAAGTAATTTAAAAAAAAATTTAGAAAGCACCCAAATGAATGTATATGCACCAGCTCTGACATATGATTACTATTTACACTCTATAAAAGAATAACTCAACTTGGAAAAAGTGTAGAATCATAGAAGAAAGATGATATGAACAGGGTAACTGCTAAGAAGGAATTCATAATTAAGACAAAATACTTGTGAGATGTTCCCCTTACTAATCAGACCTAAGCAATTAGTTAGCACTCGGATTTTCTGTAGTAATAACAGTTAACAAATAGAATGATAGCCTGCCCTGCTGGTGACTGGACAGTGAAGCTGGTCCTCACGGTCAGCGCCATCTTAAATTGGCATTACAAATCTTCTGGAGGAAGAACGGCAACGGCAGCCAGGGTCACAAGGAGTAACATGGTCCTCATCCTGGGGCTTCCACCCTCAGGTGCCTACCCAAGGACACAAGTCACCACAAGGAAAAATGCTGAGGACGATATATTCGGGAAAGCACAGTCTTCACAGGCGACAGTTAGAAATAAACCAAGTGCTAAACATTGGGAGAAATAATTCAATACGTGATAGAACACCCACATTATGAGAAAACTTTATGCTGTCAACAAAATCAATAAAGGCTCTGCAGAAGTTAGAAAATGTATGCAGATTTAGAAGAATAAGCAGTCCCCAAAATCTGATCTGTCCCAGGGGTCCCCACCACCTGGCCACGGACTGGTGCTGGTTGGTGGCCTGTTGGGGAACTGGGCTCACGGCAGGCGGTGAGTGGTGGTCCAATGAGCATTACGGCCTGAGTGCCACCTCCTGTCAGATCAGCAGCGGCGTTGGGTTCTCATAGGAGTGTGAACCCTGTGGTGAACTGCACACCAGAGGGATCTAGGCTATTCGCTCCTTATGAGGGTGCAGTGGTCACTCCCTCAGTCAGTGGTTGAGTCCTTACTCCTTGGCGTCTCTCTCCCAGGACTGTGTCTGGCTGCCCCTAGGAGGAGCATTAGACCGCATAATAGTGGGTTCGTGGCTCTGCAAAGGGGCAGATGGAATTGAAAGCTCTCAGCCTGGACAAGAGGGACAAAACAACCCATCCTGATAAGTCTCCAGTGGGAAGGGGAATGCCGTGCTGTGGTCTCTCGCAGCACGTGTGTCCTCCTCTCATGGGTCTAATTATGAGAGTCTAATGTCTGATGATCTGAGGTGGAACAGTTCCATCCCGAAACCATTCCCTATCTGTCTTTGGAAAAATTACCTTCCCTGAAACTGGTCCCTGGTGGCAAAATGTTGGGGACCGTTGATTATCCCACACTGTAAACCAAACAAACACATAATCATGTGGGAAGCAATGCAGTGGAGTGGAGGAACATGGCTTCTTATGATAATTTTAGGATCTCTTAATAGCTATATTTTCTAGCTGATAAAACAGAACTTAAAAGAAATGAATATGGAGCAAAAATAGGGTAGAAAGCATCTAGAAAAACAACTTCAAATCTAGATGACTATGAAGGGTGTGATCTGGGGGAGTGTCACAGGCAGGCAGAGGAGAGAGAGGGCAGACGCCAGTCTCAGGAGTCAGAGGGCTGGCACTCACTGTCCCAAAACTGGGGTCCTTGGCTCTCACCATCTCTCATAGGATGTGAGTGGACATGATGGAAAGCGGACCCCTTTGAAGACCCCACCAGCCACAGAGACTTTCTGAGGTCCTGAGGTCCCACTTGCTTGGTTTGGGTGAGTTTTCTGCTGAAGCCAGCGTGGCCTCTTTTCTTTCAGACAAACAAGGCTGATGCTGTGACCTTTGATGGTGGTTTGATATATAAGGCAGGCCAGGCCCCCTACCTACTGCGACCGGTAGCAGCAGAAGTCTACGGGAGCAAAGCGCGTGAGTTCTGCCTGGGGACCCAGAAGCCACGGTGGCCCCCGGCCTGTGCCCGGAGCCGTGAGAAGTGGGAGTGGAGGGACATGTGGAAGTGGAGTCTCGGTCACATCACACGTGCAGGGAATGGAGTCGCTGGGCTCCGGGCCAGATGAAGGCTGCTCCTCCCGATGCTGACTCATGAGAGGATGACACACATGAGCTGCACGGAGACCGCAGCACGGCTTTCCCTTTCCCACCGGAGACTTACAGGATGGGTTGATTTTGTCCCTCTTGTCCAGGCTAAGAGCTTTCAATTCCATCTGCCCCTTTGCAGAGCCACGAACCCACTATTACGCCGTGGCTGTGGTGAAGAAGGGGCGGCCGCTTTCAGTTGAACCAACTGCAAGGTCTGAAGTCTTGCCACACAGGCCTTGGCAGGACCGCTGGGTGGAACGTCCCTATAGGGACGATTCGTCCATTCTTGGACTGGACGGGTCCACCTGAGCTCATTGAGGCAGGTAAGCTGGTTGCGGGACAGTGAGTGACCTCAGGTGGGGGCCTCCACTCCAGCTGTAAGCACAGGCCACACAGATCACGCAGGTGGACGTGTGAGATGAATCAAGGTGTGGGTGAGGCTGGCCGGCTTATAACATCCTGCCGGCAGGATCTGTTACCCCAGCAGCCCTTGGGAGGCACCACTGAGATTGCTCTCAGCAGAGGTGCACGAGCTCCCAGCCCCATGACAGAGGCTCTCCTGCAGGGGTGGAGGAAGGGGCCCTGCCCACGGGAGCTTAGGCTGGGGCGGGGGGTAACCTGCTGTGGCCAGGGCTGGCTCACAGTCTGTGATCCATTTCTCTGTGTTCAACAGCTGTGGCCAGGTTTCTTCTCAGCCAGCTGTGTTCCTGGTGTGGAAGAAAGACAGTTCCCCAACCTGTGTCGCCTGTGTGTGGGGACAGGGACAACAAATGTGCCTTTTCCTCCAAGGAACCGTACTTTGGCTACTCTGGTGCCTTCAAGTGAGTGACCCTGTCCTCTTCGCTTCAGTGGCCAAGTGTCCCATGGCCTCAGGCTGGGAGGCCTTTTCTCCGTCACCACACAGACCTCATTCTGCTCGCAGGGACCAGAGGAGGCCTGGTTCTCCTACTGCTGTGTGTCCAAAGAGCACACAGGCCCGCCCAGTGCGTGTTCCCCCACAGCCTTCCAGGCCCACCTGTGCCCCCACCTCTCACCAGCCCCATGGGCAGTCACTGAAGCTGTGGGCCTCCTGTCACCTCAGAGAGCCTGGAATCCAACTTGGCTCCCCCTGTTGTCCTGGGTTCCTCGTACTAATTTCTGCCCCCTCCCTAACCACAGCAGGACTGAAGGTGTCTTGTCGTGAGATGTCCAGTCCTGGCTCCTGGTTGGGTAGCATGACTTCAGTGTCCAGGCTGATGTCCTTCTGCTCAACTGGGCCTCTCCCACCACTGAAGGACAGTGAGCAATGCCTGACTCACCCCCACCCTCTCTGCCCTCATGCAGAGGCTGAACTCTCCCTTTTGCCATTCTGCCTGCTGGCGCTCGGGTATTTTTGCAGAGGGAAGCCTCTGCGCTGCCCCACTGGCCAGGGCACACTTGCACACTCAGTCCTGAAGGAAAGAGCCGCACGGCCAGGGATGCTAAGCCTTTACCTTCTGGGGTGGAGGCTTCAAAACTCTCTTTTATAAAGAAAAAAAGTTCTGTCCTCTTAGCCCTCAAAGCAGAAGATGGGGGCCTCTGGCCAGCACCTGAGCCTTTCTTCAGAGTCTACCTGGAAAGGGCCCTGCCTTCCCAGCTGGGATGCCCCAAAGCCTCAGACCCCTGCCCTCCAGGGAGCACAAAACCACAGGTGCTGAGTGCCAGGGCCACTATTCCCCCAGGAAAGGGCCAGGGAGGGGCTACCTGTGCTACCCCTGATGCTTTTCTTCTTCTCACAGGTGTCTGAGAGATGGGGCTGGAGATGTGGCTTTTATCAGGGAGAGCACAGTGTTTGGTAAGAGCAGGGGAGGAGCTGTGGGGGACTGCCTCCTTTTATTTTACTTGATCGTGACTCTGACCTCTGAGCTAATTAGATTTCTCAGTTCATGGCAGACCATTTTCAAGATTCTTACAGGGCACAGCTCCGATTTTATGATATTTCATATTTCTTTAAATCTCCCGTGCCCACTGCCTTTCTCTCCCCCCCGTAGACACCCAGGCCAAGCTGCTCGGCAGGGCATCCTCCGAGACATATATGTGCTCGTGCAGAACGGATTGTGCTGGTTTGTGTTTCTGGGTTCTGAGTTCGTAGAGGTTTTACTGAGCATTGGAAACCCTGCTGCTCCTAAGGTTTTCTGCTCGGCATTTTGTTTTAGAGATTTCTTGGTATTGCTGTATACATGTCTAGCTCAGGGGTCCTAACAGTTGAGGAATGTTCCATGGAATACGTCCACATTTTACTTCTCTACCATCACAGTGATGGACAGAGGTTGTGCTCGCCTTCCCTCTACCACACGCAGCCACATGACTGATACCTTCACCTGTGTTCCCTTACTCCTGCTGGACAGTGTCCCTCCCGGACCCATACTAAACCACAATTGATGGGTGTGTACAGGCTGAACACACTGCACCCAGGACCAGTGGACACAAGCCCACTACATTCCATGCAAGACCAATAGAGACAGGCCACCATATTCCACCCAGGACCACCAGAGAGACAGACACCCACATTCACGTAAGACCACCAGAGAGACACCCACATTCACGTAAGACCACCAGAGAGACCCCACATCCACCCAGGACCACCAGAGACAGACCCCACATCCACCCGGGACCACCAGAGACAGACCCCACATTCACCTGGGACCACCAGAGACAGACCCCCCATCCACACAGGACCACTAGAGACAGACCCCACATCCACACAGGACCACCAGAGACAGACCCCACATCCACCCGGGACCACCAGAGACAGACCCCCCATCCACACAGGACCACTAGAGACAGACCCCACATCCACACAGGACCACCAGAGAGAGACCCCACATCCACCCGGGACCACCAGAGACAGACCCCACATTCACCTGGGACCACCAGAGACAGACCCCACATCCACACAGGAACACTAGAGACAGACCCCACATCCCCCCGGGACCACCAGAGACAGACCCCACATCATGCAGGACCACCAGAGACAGACCCCACATCCACCCGGGACCACCAGAGATAGACCCCACGTCCACCCAGGACCACCAGAGACAGACCCCACATCCACCCGGGACCACCAGAGACAGAGCCCACATCACCTGGGACCACCAGAGACAGATCCCACATCCACACAGGAGCACCAGAGACAGAGCCCACATCCACCCGGGAGCACCAGAGACAGACCCCACATCCACCCGGGAGCACCAGAGACAGAGACAGGCCTCACATATAGCTCGCAGTTACTACTGGAGTTGGCTCATCTAGACTCTCTTCCACCTCCCTTTCCCTACAGAGGACCTGCCAAGCCAGGTTGAAAGGGACGAGTATGAGCTGCTCTGCCCAGACAACACTTGGAAGCCAGTGGACAAGTTCGAGGAGTGCCACCTGGCCCGAGTCCCTTCTCATGCCGTTGTGGCACGAAGTGTGAACGGCAAGGAGGACGCCATCTGGGAGCTCCTCCGCCGGTCTCAGGTATCTTCACTGGCAGCCCTTCCCACTTGCTTGGATTTGGGGGGCAAAGGGCAAGTTTCTTTACTTCCCTGACTTCTGCCACTCTAGAGGTCCCTCGCCTTGCTGCAGGATAGCACACTAAAGCATTGGGCTGCTTGCCCAGCCTGTACTCTGGACAGCAGCAGCAATGAAACCCCTCTGCCATACCGACTCACAGTATTGTATCATGGGAGCAGAAGCAGGGGGAGGTCAGTGCAATCTCCTTGGGGTTCTAAGGTGCTTGGGCCTAGCAACTCTTCAAAGAATGAGCCATAGCTGAGCTTGCGTCTCAGGGATGGCACGAGTCCCTCTGCTGGAGGGTCTCAGCCGGGGCTCCTGCTCTCAGAACGATCCCAAAGTTTCAGATACTCTTCTTACCATCATTTTGTTGTTGTTGTTTCTTCCCTATTTACCATTGACACCATAATTCTATTTTTTTTTAATTAGGAAAAGTTTGGAAAGGACAAGTCACCGGTGTTCCAGCTCTTTGGCTCCCCTAGCGGGGGAGAAGGATCTGCTGTTCAAGGACTCCGCCATCGGGTTTTCCAGGGTCCCTGCGAGGATAGATTCTGGGCTGTACCTTGGCTCCAGCTACTTCACTGCCATCCAGAACTTGATGAAAAGTGAGTGAGCCCAGGAGGGTCCTGAGGGCCGCCTGGCAGTGTCTTTTACTTCCCAGCAGGTGGCCCTACTTTGCGGTGGTCACTCCTCCATTTCCCAGCCACTGTGGGGTCATCGTGGAGGTTTCATGCAGGTGCGAGTGTCTTCTGTGGATTAAGTCAGGTGTCTCTTAAAGAATATCCTGGCTACCTGATCAGTGCCCATCAGGCTCCCCAGGCCTGGCAAAAAATCAATTTGCCTCCAATTAAGTGAGGAACATGAACATGAACAAAGAGAGTCAGAGCCCCTCCTGGATGAATCCGGAGGCCTGGTGAACACACCGCTTCCCAGGCCCAGGCCTTGAACTTAGTTGGGGGACACCATAGTGGGGGAACTCAGCCATAGCTCCTCCTCTGCTGGGGGACTGGGGGTGGAATCTGGGGGAATCCAGATGCTGCACTGTAGTTACTGGTGGTGATTGCAGGCCTTAGGGGAAGTCAGGGCTGGGCTCAAGTTCCCCTAGGCCATCTCTTGGGGGTGTTACTGGTCCTTGGGTCATGGAGCTTTTATTCTCAGAGACAGAGACAATAGGCACCTCCTTACACTAAAGATTGATGGATGGATTAGAAGCCAGGGAACTTCTTCAAAGGAACAGAAATGGGAAATACAGGGAGCTCCACAGACCTGAAGAAGGGAGTTGGAGATGAGGCTGGAGGAGGAGAGGGTATGGCTCCATACGTCCACACATGCACACGTGCACACCTGCACACGTCCACACGTCCATACGTGCGCACGTCCACACGTCCATACATCTACTGTAGCTTCTGTCCCAGGGAGGGTCTGGGCAGGACCCCAGCTCTGGGGAGGGTGGACGACCTGGTAAGGCTAGGGGCGCCCAACCAACCTGCTGTCTTCCCTTTGGCAGGCAAAGAGGAGGTGGCCGCCCGGAATGCGCGGGTCGTGTGGTGTGCGGTGGGCAACCAGGAGCAGCGCAAATGTAGCCAGTGGAGCAGCCTGAGTGAAGGCAGTGTGACCTGCTCCTTGGCCTCCACCGCAGAGGACTGCATTGCCCTGGTGCTGGTAGGGTTTCCATCACAGGGGCGGGCGGCGGGCCCCATGGAAGACCCAGGACCTGGGCATCTGCTTAAAGTGAAGTCAGCAGTCAAAGAGGCCTCGGGGGCCCGGGTGAGGCAGGGACGCCTGGAGAGGTGTGCTCAGGGCCACGCATAGTTTTAGGTTCAAAAAGCAGTTTACTGTGGGTTTCCCATGCCTCAGGTTATAAGAACAACACAGGATTATTGTAAGGAATTTGAAAAATATGGAAAAGTATAATGTTAAAACAAAACAACAAACCCCCAAACCACCTGTGGTCGCACACAGAGGGGCAGACATGGTTAAAATCTGGCTAATTCTCCATTCCAGTATTTCTCTGCGTGTCTACAGATATGCAGGCAATGATAAACCGTGTTTCAGTTATGTCGTTTTTAAGCCCTTTTCACTAAACAGCATATAATACGCATTCTTCCACATGAATATTTACTCTTGGAAAACATTAATTTTTTTTTTTTTTAAAGAGACAGATTCTTGCTCTGTCACCCAGGGTGGAGTGCCATGGTGTGACAGTAGCTCACTGCAGCCTGAAACACCGGGGCTTGTCATCCTCCCACCTTCGCCTCCCAAGTAGCTGGGGCTACAGGCACACGCCACCACGCCTGCCTAATTATTATTATTATTTGTAGAGGCAGAGTCTCACTTTGTTGCCCAGGCTTGTCTCAAACTCTTGGTCTCAAGCAATCTTCCTGCCTCGGCCTCCCAAAGTGCTGGGATTATAGGTGTGAGCCACAGCACTCGGACAAAAACATTTTTAAGCCTGCTTCCAGGATGCCTTTTACGTGAACGTGGCTCAGTTTAGTCATGACCTCTTCCTCTTTGTCCTGTACATTGCTATTATCAACAACCCTGTGGGAAGCATTCTCAAGCAGAATTCTTGTCCACATCTCTATTTTTAACATAGCTGTAAAAAATATCACTAGTCAAAGAGGGACTTTCATACTCCTGGTGAGTCCACGGTCCCGTGTTGTAGTCTGGACTTGTTCATTGTGGTGGTGGGCCAATATGACGACTTCAGCCCACTTGTTGGACAATTTCTATGTAGCACCTGGAGTGGAGTGCTAATGAGTTAGATTAGATGAGGCCAGCTGTTCCCATCTGTGTCCTCAGTGAGTGAGACTGATCCAGGAAGTTGTCCCCCAAAGTGCCAGGGGCACAGAAAAGGTTGTGCTCAGAGGACAGAGGGTTGGTGCAGCCTGTGCCTGTCTTCCCAGTTGAATTGACAGCATAGAAAGCAGGCAGGGCCAGGAGAGAATTAGTGGTGCACGTGGCGTTTCCTCTGGGTGCTCAGTTCAAACAGTCCCTCTCTTTCTGCTGTTTCACTAGTCACCCGACAGAAAGCCATTTTCTCAGAGAGCTGTAAAGACAGGCAGCCTCACTGTGGTGCTGGAAATCTGCTCTGTCTTTGCAGAAAGGGGAAGCTGATGCCATGAGTTTGGATGGAGGATTTGTCTACACTGCAGGCAAATGTGGTTTGGTGCCTGTCCTGGCGGAGAACTACAGTAAGTGGAGTTAGCATCCTCTGGCCTATTCCCTCTGGGTCATGGGAGTGGGGCAGTGACTAATCCCACTCAGTGAATGCAGGTGAAACATTACGATGGACAGATACATTCAAAAGGGAGAATCAGGAAAAGAAGAAAGGAAAGGGGCCGTGTTACCCACAGAGCCTATCGTGTTGAGAACTAACAATGGACAGATTGGTTTTATCTTCTTAATTTTTCAGAAGATCTTAGTGAAGTACAACATACAAACAGAAAAGTGCACGTAAATGTGCAACTCATGACATTTCACACGCTGTACGCTCCATGCACTCCGGCCTGATAAAACATGGCAAGCTTCAGAAGCCTCCTGTGTCCTTTGTCACCTGCCCCCTTACTCCTGCGAGGGAAGCCTCTCTCCTGACTTCTCAGGGCGCAGATCAGTTTGCCTGTGTTTTGAACTTTATGTTAAAGGGAGTTGACAGCACGTGCTTTTCCGTGTCTGGTTTCTCTTGTTCATCATTATGCTTTTCATCCACCTGAGTGTGTAGCTGTCGACTGTTCAGCCTCGTCGCTGTGTAGTGTTCTATTGTGTGAGTCTACTGCGATTATTCAGTCGTTTGAGTGTGGGTGGGCATTTGCGTAGTTTCCAGTTGGTGGCTGTTGTGAATCGTGCTGCTGTGAATCTCTGTGCCATGTCTTTTGGTGAACGTATAGATGCATTTCTCCCGCATGGAACTGCTGGGACAGTCTCTGGATTTGATTCTGCATCACGGAGATTTAAGAGTTTGTGACTTCTCACTACCTCTGAATGGATAATGATGTCTTGCTTGTCTTTATTCTTTCAGAATCCCCAAAGAGCGGTGACCCCCGATGCTAATTGTGTGGATAGACCTGTGGAAGGTGAGTTGGCATTAGCCACTTTCGGGGTCAGGGGAGAAGTTCTTGTTGCTGGAAGAGGAAGTGGCAGGAACTATAAACAAACAAAGAATTACAGCCTTAAAAGCTACAGGTACTTTTAAGGATGAGATAACTCACAGAGGAATAGTTCTAATTAGTGTTTATATTGATCTTCACACTTGGCAGAGAACATCCATATAGTCCCTCATTGTGTCCTGGTCATGTGGAATGGGGGGGGGGTGCTGCTTCCCATTTTATGGGGATGAGGAAACAGTGGCACTGAGAGTCCCTGAGTGCCCAGGATCTCACTCACAGCCACAGGTAATACTGTGGTGGATACCGGTCTTGATCCAGAGTCCCTCGTGTCAAATCCAGTGCTCTGTGCACCACCCCCCTGCCCACCAGCGCTGGTGCCTGCTGAGTTTCGGGAGACTTGGCCTTGGTGGGTGTCTGTCAGATGCACTCTCTCAGGAGGACAATGGCAACCATGTCGAGTTCAGCCAGTGCAGGGCTGGTTCAGACTCAGCTCAGGACAGTCCCTGGAGACACGCTCCCCCGCACCCACACAGCAGTCAATCTGCTGGATGTTGGCGCTCTGGCCTGATGCACACTGGGGCTGGTGATTTACGCACTGTTGGGGTCACTCTTGGTGTTTATAGTGTTTGTTGCTTTAGTAGCTTACACTGAAAGATGCTTTGCTGGATTGTAACTCAGGGACACTGTGTGGCTGGTTGAAGACAGTCCCCTGTAACCACTTAAAGGATCAGCTTTTTTACTGTTTTATTTCATAGCTCAGCTCAATCTCACCTTAACATAAGGCAGCAGCTCATGCTTTCTCAGTCTACCTAAAAAGGCCAGTTATTTGTGGGAATCATTGCCTGCCTGTTTTGGCCTGGGCTGCAGACAGCTGCACTGGAATCCATATGCTAGGCCTCCTGGAGGTTAAGACTTGTTCTTCTGTCGTCCGTTGTGCCAGGATATCTCGCTGTGGCGGTGGTTAGGAAATCTCGACGCTGGACTTACCTGGAACTCTCTGAAAGGCACGAAGTCCTGCCACACCGCCGTGGGCAGGACTGCAGGCTGGAACATTCCCATAGGCTTGCTCTTCAACCAGACGGGCTCCTGCAAATTTGGTAAGGAGTCCTGAGGGTGTGGGGGGGTGGGCCACCCTGGGGGCTAGGCACATTGTGCTGTGAAGCCTTAGGGAAGGGAGGGAGGGGATTTGCAGGCTGATTGTGGCCTGCAGGTCTCTTCCAGCCTAAGCAAGTTCTCACTGCGGCTGCCCCTGGAGTCGTGGGAACACTAGGGGTTTCCCTGCACAGCACTTCCCATGTCCCACTCACCCTACCCCCAACATTAAAGATGGGAATATCTGCCTATTTCTCTGTACCCTAAGAATAAATGCAAGTTCCAAGATGTGCAAATGTTTTTTATTCCTCTTGGAACTCCAGACCTAGATTCCTCTTAAGCCCTGGCTTCCCAGCTTGGGGAAAGGTGTCTGCCTGCCTAGTGAAAGGTGACCCCTTTACTAAGCAAAACCGACTGCTTACTCCACACTGCAAAGGAGCCTGAATAAGACCTCAAAAATCTGGCTCTACCTACTTCTGAAGTTTTCTGTCCTCACCACACCCCACACCCACCTTAGCCAGCATAAGCCATGCACTGCCTGCTGTGGGCCCAGTGGTGTGGTATGCAGCACATCTTCAACGTGGCTCTCCTCTCAAATGGGTGTCTCCTACAGCAGGGGCTCCGTTGTATGGGTTTTTGATCCTGGCTGGGGCAGGCTTTCACGTGGCTCTGCTCCTCACCAGCTCCATAGTAGCCGCCCAGCTGTAGAGAAACTGCCAGGATGGGGTGAGAACCCCCAGCTTTTCCAGAGGTTTACACACAGAGTGGTTCTTCCAGCAGCAGGGGTTGTGGGAGTCTGATAATGGGTGACACTTGCTCAGTGGGGCAGAGCTTTCTTGTCACCTTTGTTTATTTTTTCTTGGGTTAAATCACACAACAGGTTAATTCAGATTAGGTTCAGCTACAAGGAACAGAAAACTCCTGAAATAGTAGAGGCTTAAACAAGACAGAAGTTAATTTCTGTGTCATGTAAGTGAAGTCTAGAGGTGGGTTGCCTATGGCAAGTATGAAGACAATATGGTGTCTGGAATCTGGGCTTTAAACATCTGGCTACTCTACCGTTTCTGTGGCTTCTGTGCCCAAGTTTACCTCATGGGCCACGTTGCATCTGGAAGTCCAGTCCCTGCTTCTGCATTCCATGTGCAGGATGAAGAAAGAGAAAGAGAAAAGGGGGCAAAAGGCATGTGCCAATTGTCTTTAAGGATGTTTCTGAGAAGCTGGCACCCAACACTTCTGCTGATATTTCACTGGCCAATAGCTACCCATGTGACCATATGAGCCCCAGGAAATCTGATAAATTTAGTCTTTATACCAAAGGGCCAGGCACCCAGATACAAAGCAGGTTTCCATTACTGATGAAAACAAAATCAGATCCTGGACTAGGCAACTCTCAGGCTCTGCTGCACACGGCCGTCACGGTCATCAGCCGAGTCCCCAGCTCAAGGCTGTGATGACGGGACCCTCTGTGCAGTCACGGTTCTCATCCCCAGCCTAGTCCAGTGCCGTCAGTGCCTACAGTCTGAATGCAGCTTTTCTGGTGGGTCCTATGTTGGTGACAACGTGTCACTTTGTGATGGTGTGTTCTGTCTCAATTGCTGTCCTGGGAAGTCTAATGAAATGAAACCAACCTGCGTCAGGGGTTAGGTAAAGGCCACTCGTGTTGACTCTGGTTGGAAGAGCTGACTCCCCCGTGTTCCTTCTCTCCAGATGAATACTTCAGTCAAAGCTGTGCCCCTGGGTCCGACCCGAAATCTAATCTCTGTGCTCTGTGTATTGGCAACGAGCAGGGTGAGAATAAGTGCGTGCCCAACAGCAATGAGAGGTACTACGGCTACGATGGGGCTTTCCGGTGAGTCTGGGCCTGAGCTCCATCAGGATGGGGCCTCACCTCATCCCTTAGCATGTCGGCACTGCCGTTCTAAGGGGCCAGGTATGACCTGTCACAGCAGAGTCAGCTCAGCTCATGGGTGGCCCCAGTGAGGGCTCTCCCCACCACACCCACCAGCCCAGAGAGTGGAGGCTGACACCAGGGCTGCCTGACCTCAGCTCCGCTGTGCTTCTCCCTGTGGCTTTGAGCCATGATCAACAGCGGTAGACCTCAATACCCTCGTCCTGAAAATCAAATGGGTAGAGTGTGAGATCCTAAATGCTTTATACAGTTCCATGTATGGGGAAGAATTCTCTTTCCCATAGCCACCCCTTCTCTTCTCACCTAGGTCACCATTATGTCTTATGTTTCCACTTTATTCTGACTTTGGCCTTAGAAATGGCAAAGAGATAGCAGCATTGCAAGTGTTATTCTCCAGTAACAAAGTGAAAAATAAGCCAAAACACAAGTTTTCAGAATTCATAAATTATAACCACTTAGTGATTTGACACCACACCCCACGTTTTACAGTGGTTTTACAATGCCTTCATCTGGGCGTTGCTTTTCAGGGGCACCATTTACCAGCGTGAAGGGTACAGAGAAGAATTTCCCCTATTCCTTTTCCTCCGTGTGCCATGAGTACATTTCACCACCAGATGGCGTCACGTGTCTGAGGGTGACAGTGGCCAAACTACGTGGTCTTTAAATTTTTTAATATAAATTCAGCAGCTTTGTTCCAGTGACGGAATGACATAAAAGTAGCTTTTGCTATATTCTGAGTGACTCATAAAAAAAAAAACTCAAAACAAAAAAAGTTCTGTGAATGTATAAAAATATCTTTATGGACTAAGGATTTGCAAATGGAAAAATTGTGATTCTATTCAGAAATACTGAACACATGTCTCATGAGAACCCAAAAGAATCACATGATCCTGTTTTTTCTTTTCTTTTTTTTTTAGACCCGCAGCAAGGTATTTGTTTGTTGGAAACACCTACATTTTAATATTCCTACTTATACCAGAAGAAATTTCCTTGTCTTTTGTTTAAATTATATCTAGAATCTAGATTGGAGAAATGTATAGTGAAATAATTAAAAGCTGAAACCAGAGTCTTACCCCTTTATTTCTATCATCCTTATAATGCTGGTTCTTAATTTTTAACTTTCTGCTGACTCTGTAATATAGAAGATCTAGCCTTTTATACTGCCCCTGGCACCTCTTCCACCCCACAACCACAACTTCAACTCTCTTCAGCACCCAAGGCGCTAATGTCATATTCACTACTTATGACTGTGTAAGCATTATTCTCATATTGTATTTCCCTGATTGTACAAATGTTTTGTTTACTCTGGAGTTCATAGATGTCTTTTCTTATTTGCTTAATTTTTTGCACTTAGAAAAAAAAAACTACCTCATCCCAAAACTCTCTGCCAGTAATGTAAATCTCCTAAAACACACACACACACACACACACACACACACACACACACACACACACACAGGGTGCTATCGCAGTTTCATCATTTACTTGGAAATGCTGCTCCGGAAGGTGTCCGTCTTCCTGCTGCAGTTTGGATTGGTTGCTCTGTAGGCTGCCTGCACATCTGTGGTCCTGGGGGTCCCGCTGATCATTATTCTGGGGCTTCCCTTTGTCTTACTTCATGTTAGATTGCCTGTTTCCTGGGTCATGTATCTTTAGCACCCTCCAGCAGCTTCTAGAGCAAGAGTGAAAGGGAGCTGCTATTCTTTGGGGATTGCAGGTCTGAGAACATCGTTATCCTGCTTTTGAAATGATTTACCTTTTGGCTGGATAACTAAGTCTAGGTTGGAAAACATTCCCCTTAGGGCTTCTGGCAGGATTTCTGTATCTGGAAAACGGCAGTGTTAGGTTATTTTGACCAACTCTCCCACTACAAACAAGCAAAACTGTTGGATTGAGTACATACACATGCATGAATTCACATAACATGTTTTTAAAGGCATTGGATAACTGAAAAAATTAAGGAATTATCAGACTAAGACTAATGAGAATAGGCATTCAGAGAGCTAAGTAGAGCCACTTTGTCCTGAGTCACTTATCTGTTCCAACAAACTTGATCCCAAGAGGTTACACACACTCTTAACATAAGAGTGAAGTTACCAGAAGTAACTTCCATGTCCACTTCCAGGAGGCTTCAAGTTGCCTGTGTGTTGAGGAAAACAGGGAGAAATATCATCCCTGAGAAACTGAAGCCATGAACCGATTCTTGCATAGATTTGCAATTTAAACTTGTATCTCCTAGGATGCTCCAGAAATTCTCAACTCCTAAGTATTTGTTAAAGTGGTACCAGACTGATGATACTTTAGAAACCTCCCTGGAAGATAGCATATTTAGATTAGTTCTCAAAGGCGGCTCAAAAATACTTCTTTTTAAATGAAAATGAATAGTACGCAGTAAAAAGTAATTATAATATTATTAACTAAACACATTAAAAAAAGTTGCCAAAGCAAAATTCAACAGAAAAAGCAAGTTAGTATTTTGAAAAATGAATAAATGGGGAACTTTCAGGAAGGAAAAAAATCACAGCAGTTGAAATTAACTATTTAATTGACCAGCTTAACAAATTATACATAACTAAAAAGAGAATTTGTGAAGGCAGAAGATATGTGAAAAAATTATCCAGGATGTAGCATAGAGACACAAAAAGGTGAATAATATGATAAATTAAAAAAATTAAAAGTAGCAGTCAATTGTCTTCTAATTTCTAGAGCTGTTGAGAAATCTGGTACAAATCCTGATTCCTGATTCCTTGTATGTGATTTTCTTTCTTGAAAATGTTTGAGGTAGTTTTTTAACTTCCAGTGTTCTGAAACTTGACAGTGACATTTCTTTGTGTGAGTCTCCTAATCCATTCATTGGGCACGTGGTGGGCCTTTTCATCTGGAAACCCAAGTGGTTCAGTTCTGGAAAATTTTACTTTGTTATTTCTTTGATTATTTTCATTCTTCTATTTTTTCTGATTTCTTTTTAAAGTTTAATTTTTAAATTATGAACTTTCCTTCATTATCATCAAATTTCCTTGTTTCTTTTTCGTTATCTGCTGTTACCTTCTAGTTTCTGGGATATTTGCTCAGCCTTATCCTCTAATCTTATGTCATTTGAGGAAGTTTTCGTTTTCTAAGAACTCTTCTTGAACTTCCCTCTCTTCTCTTCCCTTCTCTGCCCTTCTCTGCCCTTCTCTGCCCTTCTCTCTTCTCCTCTCCTCTCATCTCCTTTCTTCCTCTCCCCCCTCCCCTTTCTTCTCCTCTCTTTTATTTTCTTCTTTTCTTTTCTTTTTTTCTTTTGACAGGGTCTTGCTCCATCACCCAGACTGGAGTGTAGTGGCATGATCACGGCTCGTTGCAGCCTCAACCTCCCAGGTTTAAGCAAGCCTCCCACCTTAGCTTCCCAAGTAGTTGGGACCACAGGCATGCACCACCATGCCTGGCTAATTTTTAAATCTTTTCTTTAGAGCTGGGATCTCTCTATGTTGCTCAGGGTGGTCTTGAACTCCTGGCCTCAAATGATCCTCTTGCCTAAGCCTCCCAAAGTGTTGAGATTACAGATGTGAGCCACCACGCTCAGCCTGTATTTTCTTTTTAAGAGCTTTTTCTTCTTATTTCATGAATGCTGCACCTTCTTTTTATTCTCTTTAACAACATTGATTACAGTTTTTCTTTGTTTTATTCTTTTCTACATTGTCTCTGTAACCTCTGGGTGTAATTTTTGGTCTCCATTTTTTATGGTCTTTCTTCAAATATCTAAGGATCGCTGGCTACTTGTCCATATTTAAGAGTGAAGCATTACAAAAAAGAAAAAAAAACCTGTGAAGCACCAGACCTGACTGTTAGCTCTGTGTCAGTTGCCAAGTCTTGGTGAGCACTAGACCTTACTGTAGGGCAGTTGGTTTGTGTCACCATCCAAATATGGGAATCTATAGGTATTTTTTTTTTTTTTAGTTCATCAGATTTCCCAGAGAAGGAATATTTCTGCTTGCTTCTTGGGAGGTATAGCCTTGACAGCCAGCCTTCTGAAAGCTGAGTGGGGGAAAGGGGTTGTCAGGAAGCTCCCAGGAGAGATTTTCACTCCACCCTGTTTCCAGTGTTGCGTCTCTACCCTCAACCGTATCTGATTCTCCAGCCCATAGTGCTGTTCAGGCTCAACCACTCTAGCAAACAAACCTTCACTCTAACCAGGGTGAGGGAGGAGCTCTCCAGCTGCATGGGATATGAGGGAGCCTAAACTGCATCTTATGGAGGCCCTTCCCAGTCTTCCTGTTCCCAGCCTCTTGTAATGGTGCCCAGGACCTCTCATTGCTGAGCCTTTCTGGAGTCCCACAGTGTACATCCGCTTTCTTCTGAGCTAGCCCTGCATCCAGCTTCCATTACGGCTCTTTGCTCTGTTAGGTCAATGACTGCTCATTCATTTGCTCTCTAACTTCCAAACATCATCATTAGTATCTTCTCTCACCCTCTTTTATGAGTTTATGGCTTGTAAGAACCCCAGTAATGTCTTTTTCATAGGGCTTTAAAAGGAGGGCAGATACACATGGATTCAATCTGCCACTGTAAACTGTAACTTCCTAGAAATAGTTGTCTTTTAGATGTTTACTTCTGAATTTCCATTTTTGGAATGAATATTACAAATATTTATGAGAGTCCTACTAGTTTCTCTTCTCTAATTATGTGCATATTTTCTGGAACATTTTAGGTGCCTGGCTGAGAATGCTGGGGGATGTTGCATTCGTGAAAGATACCACTGTCTTGCAGAACACCGATGGTAGGTGAAGGCGTTGCCCTTTCTCCTTCAAAGCAGTCTTTGGCATCACAACACATCTTAGTGTTGAGATTTGCGATTGGGAAGGTATTACAACATTTTCCAGATTTTTTATTAAAAGAATTCCAAAATTCTTTATCGCAATAGACAACATGGGAACATCTGTAGGTGTCATATTGATTTTGAAACCAAATTCATACACTACCACACACACACACACACACACACACACACACACACACACACTCACTCTCTCGTAGACGTGCAGAAACTAGTCATGCTCAGTAGCAAATGTCTCCCTGGCTTTGTCTAGTCAACCACGGAAACACACTGTCTGCCCGCAAGTGATCATGCATGCGTACTGGAAACTGTGGATGATGCCACAAAACGGGGTGAACATATGCAAATGAAGCTTCCCTTTATGAAAAATGAAGCAGAGACCTTCATTCATCCCCATGTGAGCCTTGGTCTGCAGACTCCTTGGGAGTTAGTGGGAACAAAATTACAGGCAGTTGCAGATGATGAAGATCATCTTCCAGCCAGTGTTTGAACAATCACTCTCTCTTCCGGTCCTCAGCCATTTGCTACCTTCCAGTCTGCATCTGCCTCCTTAGCCCCACCTCAGCATCCCCCACTCCTCAGTCTTACCAGGTGACTTGCTATTTTGTTCCCTGAGAAAGAACTGGCTTCCCTTTCGGCCTCCCTCCCTCCGTGTCACAGCAGTCACAGCCACTTCTCCCTTCGGCTTCTGCCCCTTCTAGTGTCTCTTGGGACAGAGATTAAAACCAGACATGTGAATTTGAAATTATTTCAATATCAAATAGAGGAATCCCAGAGAATGGAGGAAGTGTTTTCCTAAGGGGAGAGGGCAGAGAGACAGGCAAGAGCCTGAACAATGAGCCTTTATCTGCAAACACAGACATGCCTACAATTACATTTAGAATTTACAAACCATTCACTGAAGCAATCTCCAGGGGATCAGACTGATGTCAAATTTAATTTAGCTTTCTCTGGTACTTTACAACTGTATTTTGTTAGAATTGACTATATATACTTGATAAACCTGTAAAAGTTCCTATCTTTTCCCTGGTTACACTAATAGCATCTCAATATGAAAGGGAAGAGAAAACAATTTCTCCTTAAATGTAAATTCTTTTTCTGGAACTCACTGAAAAATATGGCATAGGTGGAGGGTTTTCTTCTTTAAAAGAAAAGAACTTGTAACAGCTTTATTGAGGTAGAATTTGTATACTATAAAATCCACCCAAGCAAAGCGTACAATTGAGTGATCTCCAGTACATTCACAGAATTGTGCAGCCGTCGACACAATCCAACTCGAGAACACTTGCATCCTCCCATAAAGAAACCCCAGCACCTGTTATCAGTTACTGCCCCATCCTCCTTCAGCCCTGGTGACCATCAGTCCACTTTCTGTCTCCATAGGTTGGCCCGTTCTGGACACTTGATATAAATGGGATCATATGATATGTGGTGGGTTTTTTTGAGACGGGGTCTTGTTGTGTTGGTCAGGCTGGTCATAAACTCCTGGCTTCAAGTGATTCTCCCACCTTGGTCTTCCAAAGTGCTGGGCTTTCAGGCGTGAGCCACCATGCCCAGTCTGTTATGTGATCTTTTGTGACTGGTGTGTCTCATTGGCTTCATTTTCGAGGTTCATGCATGTTACAGCATGTACCAGAACTTCACTCCCTTTTATTGCTAAATAACATTCAATTGCATGGACATAGCACTAATATTTGGTATATCTGAAGTTTGTGCAGCTTGTGTAGGACAAAGTTCATTCTGTTTCCCTCACATCACCGCAACCCCAGTGTGTGCATTTGAGATGTCAGTGGGATGGCCACACTTACCCAGAAAAGACTTCTTGGCTAAGCGAGGCAGCCACGGCTGATGCCACCTTCTTTTCTCCCCCAGGAAAGAACACTGAAGCATGGGCTAAGGATTTGAAGCTGGAGGACTTTGAGCTGCTGTGCCTCGATGGCACCCGGAAGCCTGTGACGGAGGCTAAGAGCTGCCATCTCGCCATGGCTCCGAATCATGCCGTGGTGTCTCGGATGGATAAGGTGGAACGCCTGAAACAGGTGCTGTTCCAGCAACAGGTATGGACCACAGGGCCTCTAGCGCTTTCTTAGCTGTGTGGGCTCCTGTTAGGTGGGGAGATTGCAGAGCTAGGTGCCCCAGCCCACTCGAGCCTCTCTAGTCCTTTTGCTTGAAGCTCATGGTGATGGTATTGGCTTCATACTGCGGGGTTGCCCGGGGTGTCAACAAGAACAACAGAGGCTTTTGACTCGGGGCTTTCTGGGACGCACTCCAGTTCTGCTGAGTCTCTGTGCCCTGGCCTTGCTGCACTCATGGCCTGGCTCAGAGGCTGTCTTTTCCACTCCTGCTATTCTCCTGGCAAATGAGGGAGCCACTGAGCCTTCCTCCCACACGCCTTGGTAGAGTGCTTTATCCTGAACCTGGGCTAACTAAACAATGTTCTAGGCCAGGCTTTGAAAACAACAAACCCAGAACTTGCTCTATAGATTGAGGGCTATCTAAATGTGATTTGAAGGAAATCCTAGAATTTTATTAAAATCTGGGATTCTCTATCAGAACTTCTATTTTTATCTTATAACATCATGTCTCTCTATGTGTGCTTTTAAAGAAAACAACCCTGGAATAATAAGCCTGCCCACCATAACTGGCCTTCATGGAGCCCTTACTGTGCACACGCACTAGTGCTGGTGAGAGAGCCGCCGTGACTGATGGACTTGGGCTCTGTCTCCCCATGTGGGAGTCCTGGATAGAGCAGGAGTTGTGTGAGGGGAGGCAGGGTGACTGCTGCATACTAAACTGGTTAGTGGCAGAGCCTGTGTTTTCCCAGCAGTCTGCCTGTCTAGAAGAGCTGCATATTAGAATGTCCTAAGTGATGTATGTGTGAGGGCAGGTCTCAAAACCCCTCAGTTGTTACATTGTCACCCATAAGAAGTTTTATGGAAACAGATCACAGGTTAAGAAGGAAGGAAAGATGGCAGATAGCAGGAGGTAGGATCAGAAGTGGCGTGAAGCCTGGGTGCTGCCTGGGAGGGGGCCTGGCACCAGGAGTGTGGGATGGGGGAGTCCACTAAGGAGGTGGAATGACCCAGAACTCAGCTCCTTCTGCCCCATGGTTTTCCCAGGGCTCTTCTTGGGTGGAAAAAAAATACCCTTTAGCCTCCTTTAACCCATAAATTCCTCTTTTCCTTAGCTACTCACTGTCTGCCCTTTTGTCACAGGCTAAATTTGGGAGAAATGGATCTGACTGCCCAGGCAAGTTTTGCTTATTCCAGTCTGAAACCAAAAACCTTCTGTTCAATGACAACACTGAGTGTCTGGCTGGACTCCATGGCAAAACAACATATGAAAAATATTTGGGACCACAGTATGTCACAGCCATTAATAATCTGAAAAAGTGCTCAACCTCCCGTAAGTAGACCCCCGAGAAACCACCACGGGTGAAGGTCAAGGTTTGAGGGCCAAATAGCATTCTAGGAATGAACATGGGTATAAAATGTTAAGGAAAGATAATATCTCTGTGTAGTTCAGGAAATTATAATCTCATTGATAAAAGAATTAGAGAATAAAATAAAGCAGTATGTAATAATTTTAAAAATTTTTGTAGTACTGATAGTGACTGCACTGTCATAAAGTCTTTGGGAGCTGATAATCCATTTTATTCGGTAAAAGCAAAGGTGTATATATGCATATGCATTGAGAAATGACAAAACCGACTGGGTGTGAGCGCTCACACCTGTTATCCCAGCACTTTGGGAAGGAGAGGTGAGAGGATGGCTTGAGCCCAGGAGTTTGAGATCAACCTGGCCAACACAGGGAGACCCTGTCTCTACAAAAACAATTTTAAATATTAGCCAGTATGGTGTCAAGCACTTGTAGTCCCAGCTACTTGGGAGGCTGAAATAGAAGGATTGCTTGGGCCCAGAAGGTTGAGGCTGCAGTGAGCCATGATTGCACCACTGCGCTGCAAGCCTAGGTGACACAGAGAGACCCTGCCTCAGAAAAAAAAAAAGAAGAAAGAAAAAAGACAAAATCTGATTCTAGACAGTTACCATAGATGCCAACTACAGAGAAAACAAAATCTCAAAAAAACTGAAGTGTAGGAAAACATATGTTACCCAGGGAAATATATTGATACTAATTTAATCCTTTAAAAGTATTTAGAAGCCATCACAGAGTGTTGTAAGGCTCCCGGAGATGACTCTGGGATTTCAGTGTGCACAGCTCCCTGTGTGCTGCTCATCCAGATTCCTATTCCTGGAACCTCACCCAGAGGCAGAGGCATTGGGGGATGCTGTTGGTCCAGGAATAGGGGCAGGGCCAGGAATATCTTTATTGGTGGTTTTCAATGAGAGACAGTTTTGCCCCTGAGCTGATATTTGGCAATGCCAAGAAGCATTTTGGATTCTTACAACATAGAGGGTGCTGCTGGTACCAAATAGGTAGAGGCCAGGGATGCTGCTAAACAAAGCACAGCCAGCCCCTGCGACAAAGAATTATCACCCTCCAAATGTCAATAGTGCCAAGGTTGAGAAACCCTTTTCTGTATTGACCAACAACTCAGGTCACTGCAATGCAGGTCAGGACCACCCTCCGAGAAGTGTGGCTAAGGGCTCTTCTTGTGAGCAGCCAGCTCAGGACTGCATAGACCACACGCTTCTTGAGGGCAGGCCTGTCTATCCGTGCTGTGTCCCCAGCACTCGGCACAGCAACTCACACAAAGCAGGTGCTCAGTAAAGATTTGTGGACGAGTGAGCGAATCTGTAGGTGAACATGATTGCTAACAGATTCACATTCCAGGAGAAGCTAGAGGACCACCAATATCTTGTGAATTTGAGAATGTGATGGTCGATTCAATGAGAGAGAAGTATAAGGGGGTTGTGTCCCTCAGGCCAAAGCAGGGAAACACCCTGGCTCCTGCCGGCTAGAGTCTGGCTCCCCTGAGCGCTGTGGTTGTTAGGAGTAAGAGAGGGGAATATGAGTGTGGCAAGCACTGACTCACAGTGATGGGAGAAGGGCAGAGAAAACTCTTAGTATCCTCTTGGATTTATTGATTTAAAAAAGTGGTTTATTGATTTTAAGAAAAGAAATCAGTTTCTGGAATCTTTTGCTGCGTTGTGTCCCACAGCCCTCCTGGAAGCCTGCGCGTTCCTCAGGAAGTAAAACCCCAGAAGACGGCCCAGCCTCCCCGAGGAAGCCTCAGCCATTCGCTGCTCTCAGCCCTTCTCTCCGGGTGTGCTGGGGCCTGGCCTCCCCGCTGAGGGTGGGGATGGCCCATCCATCTGCTCACAGTTCCCTGCTGTCGTCTTAGCAAGAAATAAAATGAGAAATAGTGTTGATAGTCTCCCCTTACAAAGCGTTATTCATCTTTTCTAGAATTTTATACTGAAATCACGTGTCTGACAAAATACCTGTACAGTTGGACCTCCCTTCCGAGTTTTCAGGTCCAGTGCCTCCTCTTTCTTGCAGTCTTGGATATGATGCCCAATGGTCTGGAATTGAGGCCAGGCCAAGTAATTCTTTTCCCAAGGGGATCGGGTTGGTTATTCACATAGTTGTCTCAGTGCACATGCATGTGCGTGCCTGGGAGTGTGTGTGCACATGAGTGTGTGTGTGTGTGTGTGTGTTCCCAAGGCAGGGCAGGAAGAGCAGGCATAGGAATTGGAACTAGGCCAGGCACGGTGGCTCATACCTGTAATCCCAGCACTTTGGGAGGCCGAGGCAGGTGGATCACCTGAGGTCAGGCGTTCGAGACCAGCCTGGCCAAGATGGTGAAACTCCATCTCTACTAAAAATACAAAAAAATTAGCCAGCCGTGGTGGCAGGTGCCTATAATCTCAGCTACTTGGGAGGCTGAGGGAGGAGAATCGCTTGAACCCAGGAGGCAAAGGTTGCAGTGAGCCGAGATCGTGCCATTGCACTCCAAAGGAATTATAAATGAAATGCAGGTTCCGTTGCTCATCACTTGCAAGTGTAATTAACAAAAGCTCAGTGTGGTATAAAGAAAGTGACTCTTATTCCAAAGCTACCTTAGGGGAAGAAGTACAGGCTTCCTGCCTTAAGGGTACTGCTTCACCTTTGGAGCAGAAAGCAGAGGCTTTTAAATGGGGGGCCCTGCGCGCAGGGGGAGAGGGAGCAGTGGGGGTCTGTGTACTAGCTTCGGTGCCTTAACTACCAGGCAGTTGAGCTGGTGACTGCTGGTGCCTTGGGAAAACTTAGGTTGTAAAATCAGCCAAAAAATCTCCAGGTGGGGAGAGTTTCATAGCAGGCATACTTTGGCTTGTAAATTGACTGTTACAGCTCAAGGTAGTCTCTTGGTGGGAGGTTCTGCTCTGGAGCTTCTAACTAAGAGCACATGATTAGATGAACTTGACCCGTTGGGACTGTCTGGTGAAAGGGAGGTAAAAGATTATAACTGCATTTCTAAAGGGCTAAGGAGGAAGCAGAGAAAAGGAGGAAAGAGAAATGAAGAGAGAATAATTTTGAATAATACAGAGAGAGAAATGAAGAAGGAATAATTTTCAGCTTTTTCATTGGTTCTTTGGACCCAACAGGCAAAATTGTCAATGAGAGTGAGACTGTCCCTTCAAGGGCAGAGATGGACGAGTGTCCTGAAACTCTGCCTCCATCCCCGGGGCCACCATTTGGCCATGTTCCCCACTGTCAGTGAGATCAGTAGCTCTCCTGCTGCCTGCAAAAGCCTCTGAAACTGTCAGAAAAGGACATTAATTAAGGTTTCATAATGCTAGGATGAAACTCTTTTCCTATTTGCTATGTTGAATTATGGCCTGGTATGTTGTCCATCCTCACTAACATGAGAAGATTAGTCAGTGTGGTAGCCACAGTAGTGGTAATGCCAGCACTATAAAAGATGACATTTGAACAGTATGAGCTTTCTTGTCTAAATAAGATGCTACAGTGAAATCAAGGCCCATCTGTGAAATTCCCCCTTTTCCAGGTGGAAAAGAACTGGAACATTGTGTCTGTCAGTTCACGCTAGGCTATACTGCTATAGCAGATGGCCTCCAAATCAAAATCTTAGTGGCTAACATGACGAAAGTTTGCTTCTCTCTTGTGTGTCTATCTCCATCATGCATCTTTATTGTGAGACCCAGGCTGAACCAGTAGCCCCAGTTTTGGGCATGTTGGGCTTGAGGCAGAGGGGAAAATAAAAGAGACAGAGACAGTTGCTCAGCCTATGGAGTACCATTCTTTTATTCCTTAATAAACTGCTTTAACTTAAAAAAAGACAGAGATACAAAAGCATCATACACTAATACTCAAAGTATCTGTTTGGGAGAGGCCATATCATCTCCATCATTTCATTGGCCAGAATTCATGTGGCCACAACATCAATGAGGTCACCTAGGAGGAAGGGGCAGTGATGGGGTACTAGGGGAGGAGGAACAGTGCGAGGAAAAATCTGCAGAGCATTTCACAGTGCCCAGCCAGAAAGCCATCGCAGGATGGTCCCACCAGCAGCCCACAAAGGCTTCTGTGCAGTCCTAAAGAGGTGTCCTTTGCCCAGGTCCCACCCTCTTCCCAGAGGATGGCCTGGTGGGTGTGGCTGGATCTCAGCCCCTGTGTGCCCCTCACCAGGATGGTCGGGGCTCTGCCTGCAAAGCTGTACAGGCCACCCCAGAAACAGAAGACGGACTAGATGCAGGATGCCTCCTGTGATATTTCACAATTTATCCTGCATTGATGATACTTCCGCATACAGAAAACCATGCAGTAGCTCCCAAGGCTGGGTTCCCTGAGGGGGGAATCATTCATGTTTGATTTCAGAAACCCTCCCTTCAGGCCATTGCTAACTCTTGCTGTAACACTAGTCACTCTCTGAGGCTCAGTGACAGCTTCATCTGCCTCACCCTATGCCACAACCTTCATACTAGTTTGGACACATCCTCTTATCATTTTTGTATATGTCTCCTGGGGTCTCTAAGTCCCAAACCTTTCTTGAAAGAAGTTATTTCCCCTTCCAGCTTTTTAGCCATGCCTTTCCCTATTTGTTTCTCTTTTCCATACTTTCCCTGCATTCTATAAAATGAAGTATCCTGGGGCTTTAGGATAATCTAATTCCTACTGAATCCAAAATAATCTGGTTTAATTCTTGAATTTTCAAACAATTTCAATGAATGCTTTTTTTTTTTTCACCAGGGTTTGGACCTCCCCCCTAATAAAATCCTCTCTTTTTTTTTTACCACTTCGGTCATATAATCCAACCTACCATTTTCCACTGAAAGGTGAGTCTTTCTTTCTTATATCCATAAAAATTGTTGGACGTATCTATGGACAAAGCAGGGGAAATTGAGGAGAGTGTGGTGGGGGAAGTGTCGAAGGGGCCTCCGAGTGGCTGCAGACCAGTTCCACGCATACCTGGGTGAGTCCCCATCCATTCCCCTCCCTCATTCTTAATGTGTTTCCAAACAGGTGGGGAACAACGAAAACAAAGTCGGGCATTGTAGTGCTAATTATAGAGAGAGAATTTATATAAAATGTGATCAATGTGGCCGGGCGTGGTGGCTCACGCCTGTAATCCCAGCACTTTGGGAGGCCGAGGCGGGCGGATCACGAGGTCAAGAGATCGAGACCATCCTGGCCAACATGGTGAAACCCCGTCTCTACTAAAAATACAAAAAAATTAGCTGGGCGTGGTGGTGCGTGCCTGTAGTCCCAGCTACTCGGGAGGCTGAGGCAGGAGAATTGCTTGAACCTGGGAGGCGGAGGTTGCAGTGAGCCGAGGTCGCGCCACTGCACTCCAGCCTGGCGCCTGGTGATGGAGTGAGACTCTGCCTCAAAAAAAAAAAAAAAAAAAAATGTGATCAATGCAAAATATCCCATCAGAAGAAGGAATATTGATGTTATATAACCTCAACTCACTAGTAATTAGGCAATCATTTTTCACTGATTAGCACAATTTAAAATTCGAGTTGCTAATGATATTCAGTATCGTGAGGATGTGGTGAAGCAGGTAGTCTCATGCAGTATCGGCAGGACCATATATTTATACACAGCCTTAGGAGGACAGTTTAGCCACATCTCTCTACATTTTAGGTGAGCAATTTCTCTGCTGCTGGTGCTTCAGTGCTGGCTGACACTGAGGGGTACTGGTCAGCATGGCGCTGCATTGAATGGGGGGGCTCCAGACTCCAGGATCCAGGGTCCAGGCTGCAGGACCTGGAGCTGCCTCCTGTGTGGCAGCAGGGCTGCTGCAGTGTGCTGTGGTGCAGAACCGGCAGGGGGCGCCTACAGGCCTCTTCCCCAGTAAGTGTGTTCACTTTTTTTTTTTTTTTTTTTGACACAGGATCTCACTCTGTTGCCCAGGCTGGAGTGCACTGGAGCAATCACAGCTCACTGCAGCCTCAACTTCCCTCGGTTCAGGTGATTCTCCTACCTCAGCCTCCTGAGTAGCTGAGGCTATAGGTGCAGGCCATGTGGTGGCTCATGCCTGTAATCCCAGCACCTTGGGAGGCTGAGGCAGGCAGATTACTTGAGTCCAGGAGTTCGAGACCAGCCTGGGCAACATGGCACAACTCCATCTCTACAACAAATTCAAAATAATTAGCCATGCATTCACTTCTGAGAGAAAAGTCATGGATTCTGCGGTGCTGTGAAGCCCCTGTCACTCAACCAGAAGGAACATTGTGTACTCTTGGATCTTGGGAGCGCTGACTGACCACCTTAGGTGATGCATACTTATTTATTTATTTATTTATTTTTATTTTATTATTATTACTTTTTGAGATGGAGTCTCACTCTGTTGCCCAGGTTGGAGTGCAGTGGCACAACCTCAGCTTACTGCGACCTCTGCCTCCCGGGTTCAAGCAATTCTCCTGCCTCAGCCTCCTGAGTAACTGGGATTACGGGTGCCTGCCACCATGCCTGGCTTAATATTTGTATTTTTAGTAGAGATGGGGTTTCACCATGACAGCCAGGCTGCTCTTAAACTCCTGACCTCAAGTGATCTGCCCGCCTCAGCCTCCCAAAGCACTGGGATTACAGACCTGAGTCACCAGGTCGGGCCAATGCATACTTTTTCCTCAGGGGATTAACTTTCAGCAGCAATGGGCAATCAGAATCAGTTAGCTGACCATTGTTTTCCACAGTAATCACAGGCCAGTCCCTAGTGGGGAGAAAGATGTGGCCTCTGCAGCAGGACACTGGGAGCTCAGCCCCAGCTCTGCTGCCGTGTGGCTGTGTGACCTTGGGTAAGTCCCTTAACTTCTCTGGCCCAGCTTTTTTTGTAAAATCAGGGGCTTGAGCTTGTTCTCTCTATAGCTCTCCTACAGATTGAGTCTGTCTGCAATCACAAGGAACAGGAAAGGAAGAGACTTTCCAGCAGCTGTGGATGACTTGCCTTGGTACATACATTCAGCACCTGCAGAGAACTGGATGTGGCTGGAGACCTGGGGTCCCATGGCCAATGCCTGGAATGCAATGTGGCAAGCTTTGGACAACGGATGCTGCAAGACCCACAGCATGCCCATCCCTGGCTGGTCTGTGGCATTTATGATGGGTGGGGCTGGCTAGTGGGGGAGCATGCAGTACCCCCAGCCCAGGTGCCGTGGTGCATAGAGCAACATTGGAGCAACACCACTGTGGGATGGGTACCCGTCACGGCTGGTGTAAACATAACACATGTCACCACATCAAAGACATGGTGGAACAAGCGGCCCCACCAAGGTCGGGCCCCAATGGAGTTTGTGCTCCCTGGGAGTTTATGGGTCTGTGGGGACACAGGGTGATCTTACCTACGAGCGAACTGGACAGGAAGTTGTACCTGGGGTGACCTTGTATACCTGCCACTGTTCTCCTCACATTGCCCAGATCTCACATAACTGGGAGGCACTACGCTTCGGTTTTTGCGAGTGTGCCGAGTACCCTGGTGGTTCTAGCCCTTGACAGTGGGTGTCATAACTGCAGGAGCACAGTTACTGCTCTTGCAGAGCACACTGCTTGGGCTCTGAAGTACACCCGAGTGGGCCTCCTCCTGTAAACGGATGATGCTGACCAGACTGGAAAGGTGGTGTTGCAAACCAGATGTCCTTAGACATAGTAACTGCTGCCCCAAGGAGGCACCCGTGCCCTTTTAGACATAGTAACTGCTGCCCAAGGAGGCACCCGTGCCCTTTTAGGAATACAATGTGGTACTTTTATCCCTGACAATTGGCAGACCATAACAGCAGCCCTGCAAGGGGTCTCATGGGAGATTAAGGTGGTCGAGAGCCTTAGTGATGACCCCTGCAGAGATGGTGGGCATCCCTGGGCTCTGGCCTACGCTGGGCCCTAATAGTCATAAGTAGCATAGTTGGGATCCTAGTAGTGAGCTGCTGCTCTCTGTACTGTTGTTGTGGGTCATGGATTCAGGGCTCCACCCTATGGGCACATGTTCCTACCCAGAAGACACCCTTGGCCTAGGGGTGGAGTGTAAGGAAGATGGCTGCGCTTCAGTCAGGAGTAGGCTGAGGCGGCTTTTTGGTGTGGCAAGACTCAGTGGGTTTGGAGTGCAGGCACACAACTCTGCACTTTATGAATCACGCCACCTGAGGTGCATTAGGTGACCACTCACATGACCTCGTGCTCGCTTCAGAGCCACTATTGTTGGTAAAAGGTATAATTATCCTGCAGACGCTGTACATATGGCTCACCCCCAGAGAGAGAATAAAACCACATTGAAACTGCCTATGATTCCTCAAGTGTTTTTCCAGCTACCTGTCACCTACCCACCAACTCCCCCTCAGACATCAGTTTGGACTAGAAGCTGATACCCACATACACTAAAGCTGTATGGGGTCCTCAATTTTCAAGCATATAAAAGTATTCTGTATCCAAAAAGCTTGTGGACCACTGCCCTAGAGAAACTTTCCATGGTGTGCAAGATGTGTGTAAGAATGCCCACTAGAGACATAATAAGAAAGAATGGAAATCTCAGTGCCTGTCATCGAGAGAGATAAATGCAGTGTGGTCTATTTCTGTTCTCCTTGCACTGCCCAGACACCTGCATAACCAGGAGGCGTTACGCTCTTGGTTTTTCCAAGTGTCATAAAGGAGTCAGTGGAGCAGTGCCTGTCATTATAGATACTGCAAAAAGAGCTGGTAGCAGGATTTTACCACAGGTACCCATAAGCAAAACGTGGCGCTGTTCACCATGCTTTTATGCTATTATGTAAATAACCTAAAATTATGTGAATAATGTAAAAGCATGGTGAACACCACCACGTTTTGCTTATAGGTACCTGTAGTGAAAAACAAAAACCATGACCCTGAAGGCGTGAGCCGGCCTACAAGGTGCTGAGCAGGCACTTTCTTGCAAAGAGCACAAAATGTGTGGGTCCCTCTGGGAGTGTTATAGTGGGTAGCTAGTCAGGCAAGAGCAGGGCAGGAGAGGGCTTCCCACCCCACACACACACCAGGAGTGTCAGGTGACCATCAGGTGATGGTCAGGTGGTTGTTAGCGGTCTCTCTGAAGTAATAATTGGTCACACCCGGCAACAGGGGAGAGGCCGGCTCCTAATAGATAGAAAACACCTGAAACTGGTGAGCAGCAGCCTCCCGATAAGATCTCAGCAGTTGAGCCAGTGGGCTCAAGCATGCACGTGGGACAGGCCACCCCAAGGGAAGAATCGGGGAGAAATAACACAAGACCCTGGAAGCAGCTTACTTATAAAACCCCAAGTCAAAAGGTCACACCACACTCTTGCCTTTCACGCTGTCCGCTTGGCCCTCTTCCAAGTGTGCTTTCCTTCCTTTCGTTCTTATTCTAAAGCTTTCAAATAAACTGCACTCCTGAGCCTCGGTCTCTCCTTCTGCCTTATGCCCCTCAGCTGAATTCTTTCTGCTGAGGAGGCAAGAATTGAGGTTGTTGCAGACCTGCATGGATTTGCTGCCAGTACCAGGAGCAGAGGGCAAGGCCTTGGCTGGAGACAATGAGGCGGCCACTCCCTTCCTATCCCCAGGCATCGGTGAGATCTGAGACAGACTGCTCCCCCGTTGGAGTATAATGCTGACCTTGCCAGCTGAAAATAAACAGCTTCCGAGAGTCTTTACTAATAGATAAAAGAAAATTTGCCGTCTGCACACCAGGTGCCAGAAGAGTTGATTAGCTGCAAAAACGAAACAGCACCTGATCCTGCAGCTGCAGCTGGAGCCCCGCCTAATAAGGTTTACACTGGTCGACTGTCGTTTTCCAAGACCTATCTGTCTTCTGCACAAACCAAATAGGTGAGCTGAATGGAGAGAGGTGGACATCATCTTTCATCTTTCAAGTTCTTGCTGCAATTCCTCCAGACATGCAGTGTTGTTTAGTATCTTGGCAGGTAGAGGCAGTTCCAAAGGCTTCCACTTGGCCCTCTGTGGATCGGAGAACCAATCTGCCCCGATGCTGAGTATCTCTATTCAAATTACGCTTTCTGTTAGGAAGATTGTTTCTTTCTGTTTCTCCTATCGATGCGGGCATTGGGCTTATAGTTATCCCTGTGGGGGGGGGGAGTTCTAATTACAGATTCAATTTCTTTAATAGATGTGAGATTATTCAGATTTTCCGTTATTTTTCCATGTCAATTTTCTTTATTTCTCTGTTTCTTTTCAAAAGTTGGGGTCTCACTATGTCGCTCAGACTAGTCTCAAACTGGTGGGCTCAAGTGATCCTCTCACCTTGGCCTCCCAGAGTGTTGGGACTACAAGCATGAGCCACTGCACTCAGCTCAATTATGCATGCTGGAACTGGGGCAATAACTAAAGGATAAGTTCAGGGATCCTCTGGACCCCCTGTGAAACAGACCCGAGCTACAACTCTAGTGATCTCCTGACCTCCATGAAGCCCTACTTTGGCTGGTAGACCACAGAGATGTTTTAGGTCTCTTAGAATTAGTGTCAATGTAGAGCCAGTCTCCATTTCAGGAATCTTCAAAAAGCCTAATTATTTCCTTTTCCTCCATGGCTTTCCCTGGTAAATGGCCCTAGGTTCCTTTAGGGAAGGCTGGGAAGAAGATTGTCAGAATAAAATGCTGGAAATGTAACAGGGTGCTTCCTCAAGGGGTTCTAGGTCTATCTGGAAATTGATTGAATTGACTCTCAGTTTTGGTGATTAAAGTTAGACTTCGGTTCACTAGAGATAGAATTCTTTTGCTTATACAGATCGGATAAAAATTTAGTAGACCGTCCTTCTATTTCAGGTCCCAGAACACCATGATCAGTCAATGGGAAAGGCCTCTGAGGGTCAGACTATTCTGAGGACTGCTTTGGCTCCACCATCCGCAGTGGCAACCATGCCCACCTGGTCTTTGGTAAGTGTTACCAGGTGGCCCCTGCTTCCTCAGGATCCCACCATCCCCACTGCATTTAGAAACCCAATTTGATAGCATTTCTCACTATAGCTCCTGATCTACAGAGAAGAACCGGCACTTAGAGAGTTTTTTTGTTTTGTTTTGAGACAGAGTCTCACTCTGTTGCCCAGGCTGGAGGGCAGTGGTACAACCTCAGCTTGTTGCAACCTTCGCCTCCTGGGTTCAAGCAATTCTCCTGCCTCAGCCTCCTGAGTAACTGGGATTACAGGCATACGCCACCATACCCAGCTAATTTTTGAATTTTTAGTAGAGACAGGGTTTCACCATGCTGGCCAGGCTGGTCTTGAACTCCTGACCTAGTGATCCGCCCACCTTGGTCTCCCAAAGTGCTAGGATTGCAGGCATGAACCACTCTGTTCGGCCTGGAGAGTTTTTTTTTAAGGATACTAGAGCTCATTTACTCTTCCCGGTGTGGCAAGGGTGTGTCCTCTAGACCTGCGCTGGGTGGTTGAGTGAGTCTTAATGACCCAGTAGATCCACTAGCACTGCCATCTCCCTAAGCACTTAGATATTTTCCTCTATACGACACCGTGGAAGTTCCGGCATTCCTACTTCAATAAGTGTAGGCCACCTTTGGGTTGATTTTTATTCAACCAACAAGCAAAGTGTTAGAGCCATTCCCCGGCTCCTCAGGCTAAAGCACTGACTGCTTACAAACTGGAGGGGCTGCTGAAATGCAAACTGGGATTCCTGAGTGTGGCAGTCCCGCTGTGGCAGTTTAGGGAAGAGGAATGGCTTGGCTGGGGCTGCCACCCACCACACCATCACACTTCCTGACTGCCTGCTAAACGGAGTCCTGGGGTCATTTATCTTTGCTCTAGTTCTGACTGCCGAAAACGATTTAGTCTTAAAGGATGAATAAATACCTTGAAGGTTGTCAGATTTAGGGAAAAAAGAGAACAAAAGGAAAAACAAAAGAAAACAGAAAAACAGAATGCCAGAATGCCCAGGTAAGTTTGAATTTCAGATAAATAATAAATACTGTAACTGTTGTATATGGGATGTACTTACACTAAATACTTATTACTTAACTGACATTTAAATTTAACTGGGCATCCTGTATTTTCAGCTTCGAATTGTATTGCTTTTCCATTCAGTATATCAACTGTTTCTCATTTTAAAACTACTTCTGGGCCAGGTGCAGTGGTTCATGCCTGTAATCTCAGCACTTTGGCAGGCCGAGGCAGGTGGATCACCTGAGGTCAGGAGTTCGAGACCAGCCTGACCAATATGCTGAAACCCTGTCTCTACTAAAAAATACAAAAAAAAAAAAAAAAAAAAAAAAAATAGCTGGGCATGGTGGCAGGCACCTGTGGTTCCAGCTGCTCAGGAGGCTGAGGCAGAAAATCGCTTGAAACTGGGAGGCGGAGGTTGCAGTGAACCGAGATTATGCCATCGCACTCTAGCCTGGGCGACAGAGCGAGAGTTCATCTCAAAAACAAAAAACAACTAGTTCCATTTGTACCCACGAGTACACAGAATTGAGATGAACAGGAAACAGCTCATGAGATTTCAATCTTTCTCTCATATGTCCCTAATTAGAATGACCTTGACCAAACAGGAATTGTTTTCTGTATTGGAAAATAATTTACAGGCAAAATAGAAACATCATCAGTTTTTCTTGAATAGAGTAGCCATATTCTGCTTTTCACGGTTTGTTAGTTTTCTAATGCAGTCGTTTGTGGAAAAGTGGAAAAGCATGTGCTATTTTTATCTGTAGGAAACTATTGTTGGTCTGACATGGGAGGAAGGCCTTGACAGCTGTTAATGTTCCAAATGTACTTCTTTAAGTGTTCGGGCCACTAGAGCTGGGCCATTCAGCACACACTTGCGCTTTGCATTAACCATTTCAGTCTCAGCCGCCGTAACAGTTTGCAGATGTTGATTCTCTGTACACTCCATGTTTTCCTTTGGAAAATCCTGGTAAGATTGTTCTTGAGTTCATCACTGTGTCTGTAAACATGGGAAGATGAGGCTATTTCCCCCTGAGATTCCTATCAGAGAAGAAGTGGATGGAGAGTTCTGACCTACTTCTGCAAATGTGTGAAGAGAATTTCTGTCCCTTCTTCTGTTTTTCTTGAACCTTCCTCATCCTTTTTTCACATAGGCTGGAGCACTCTCTTCCCCTGGTCGCTCCCTTGACTTGCCCTGGTGATTTTATTTGCCATGGAAGGTTATTCCTGATGAGACTGTGCTCCCTGTGGGGGCACCCCCAGCAGCCCCCTCCTGCGCCCTAGTTGGTGATTGGGTTGAGAGGTTATGCCCATGGGCATCCTGTATTTTAGCTGCCAGCTCTACTTAGGAGATGTGACAGAGGCCTGGGCACTGGCTCTCCTCTGGCAAATGCTCACAGTGTATTTCCAAGACAAGTCACACTAACATAACGGAGTGCCTGGACGCTGAGAGGCTTTTTAAAAAATAGCCTTTTTGAGGTATAGTCAACTCACAATAAATCACATGTTTAAGGTATACAACTTGTTACGTTTTTGACATATGTATATACCAACGAAACCATCACCACAATCAAAATGGCAGACATATTCACTATCCTCCCAAATTTCCTTGTTCCCCTTTGCAATCTATTCCTCTCCCCTCCCCCTCCAACATCTCCGGCAAACCACTGATTTGCTGTCCCTGTGGATTCATTCGCATTTTCTAGAATTTTATATAAATAGAATCATAAAATAAGTACTCTTTAAAAATATAAGGCTTCTGGTGGGGCATGGTGGTTCATGCCTGTAATCCCAGCACTTTGGGAGGCTGAGGCAGACGGATCACCTGAGGTCCGGAGTTTGAGGCCAGCCTGACAAACATGGCAAAATCTTGTCTCTACTAAAAATACAAAAATTAGCCGGTTGTGCTGGTGCATGCCTGTAGTCACAGCTACTTGAGAGGCTGAAGCATGAGAATTGCTTGAACCCAGGAGGTAGAGATTGCAGTCAGCCAAGATCACACCATTGCATTCCAGCCTGGGCGACGGAGTAAGACTCTGCCTCCAAAAAAAAAAAAAATCTGGCCTCCTTCCTTCAGCGTTTTGACATTTCGTACATGCTCCTGTGTGTCCACAGCTCATTTCTTTTTGTGGATGAGCAGTATTCCACTAGATACACAGGCCACTGTTTGTTTACCCATTCACCTGTTGATAGTTTTTTTCTAGCTTGAGGCTATATAAATACAGGTGTCATGAACATTTGGGTCCAAATCTTTGTATGGACATACATCCTCATTTCTGTTGGGTAAATACCTAGGAGTGGAATGGATAGCAGGTATAGGCTTTGCTTTTGGTGACACTGCCAATTTTTCCAAAGTGGTTATACCATTTTACATTCCCACCAGCAGAGTCTGAAAATTCCAAATGCTCCACATCCTTTTAGAAGCTAGAAAAACTGCCATTTAAAATATCACCATCAGTTTCTATCTTTCTTTCTTTCTTTCTTTTTTATGATAGTGACCGACATTTAGCTTTGGAATGGAGGGATCCTTTGTTGTGGGAAGGACCTTTGAGTGACTTCTTGCAGTTATAGCTATTGAGGTCAGACCCATAGCCCTATTATGACTCTGAAAGAGTCGGCCCAGCCACAAGGCCTCAGTGAGTGACATAAGGTACCAGAGAAGAGGCTTTCATCATGGGCTCAGCAAAACTGAAATCACTAGCATACGTCATTTAGTTCCTGTTCCTCATTTCTCACCAATTGACACTTGCTTCATATTTCCTCTCTGCCTCCCTCTGCTGCGCTTCCCACCCTCATATCCCCAAACCTCTCTACTTTTCTAACAATTCACCCTGACTCTAAATTCCACATTGTCTTCAGCACAAAACCAAACCTTTAGTTAGCGGAGTTCCTTCTCCCTGGAACAGTGGTTCTCAGAATGAGGGCCCCGTGTCAGCAGTACCTGTATCCCCTGGAAATTTGTTAGAAATGCATATTTTGTGGTCCCACTCCAGATCTCCTGAACCAGAAACTGGGGGATGGGGCCCAGAACTCTGTGTCTCAGCACAGGGCTTGTGATGCGTGCTGGCATTTGAGACCCACTGCCATGGAGTATGGTTTGGAGCCAGTTATTGTTATATAAGCATGTCTGTTGGGGGTCTCATCTACTATCTTAATAGGCTTTTTGAATGTTTCAGTGAACACAAATGGGGGGTCTTTGGTTATGGGGTGGCATATAGAGAGTTCTTATGTTTGGAAAAATCAGATTTTCTGTACCTCATTTCACCAATGTAGAGCAAATTTCCTTCCACTACTATTGAGTAAGAAATTAAGGACCCCTTTTAATTGGCCAGTGACCTGGGCTTTTAATGAGTTAGATGTCTCTATGTGTCCCTATGTGAGATGCCATGCCCGTGGACATCATCATTTTTGGCTAGGAAGGAGGTGGCTTCTGTGAAGGGGGACAGGGTCCCACTGCTTTTCTCTAAGGTTCAATGCCGTGAACATGTGCCTGGGGCTGGGAGGGGGAGGAGTGTGGGCTGGTGCCCTGGAGTGCAGCAGCAGTGGGTGGCCTGGGTAGGTTTTCAGCAAGTATCAGTGCCAAGCTTCCAGTTCTCTTCAGTGCAAGCAAGATGCTGGGCCAGCAGGAGGAGGCAGCCAGCCCAGGCCCTATGTCTGCAGGACTCAGCCATGAGCAATGATTGTCCCATGGTGGCAAGGCACTGGTAGCTTTGAGGCCTCAAAAGGCCAGAAGCAGGATTATGAAGAGACCAGTGAGTGTGGAGCCCAATTCTGAACACCAGGAACAGGAAAATGTTTTTGAAAATGTTTCAAGGATGCATCATCCTTACAGATCTAGGGGTCGCCGGGGAAGTAGCTCATATGTTGAGGTGACCTTCTGCTGATGTGGCAGGTGGGAGCCTGTGTTCTACCGACTCAGCCATAGAAAGGAAGTGGGAAAACATTTTGTAGTTATGGGCTGGTGACACCTGAGGTATGTGTTAAACTTAAAAGGACAATGCACTCATTTTTTTAGACATTTCTAAACATAATTTCTCATTTGCTTTTGTTAAATCTCCTAAGATTCTGTAGTCTTGATAAAGTACAAGAAAATACCAGAAACCTGGGGTTAGGGGAAAGCTGGGGGCCTAGTGGTGACGAAAGTAACCAGGAGAATTTAGAAGCTTCCACAGGACCAGTCACCTCACCTCTTTTCCCGCAGATTCCAGCTAGCTAGTTCTCATCACCTGCAAGAAAATGCACCTGAAAAATTACTCCCATATAAATGGTCTGCTTATAATTTGGAACACAGTCAAACTGGTTTTAAAAGCAACTTATGAATTATTTTAAAATGCACTCAATAGACATTTTAAAATACATTTATTTCATGTATTTTGGAGTTCTGGACAAAGCATAGGCTCTGAGCAAATGCTCCCAGGGCTGGAGAATCAGTTCTGCTACTTCCTAGTTGTGTGATCTTGGACAAATTTCCAAGCCTCAGTTTTTCTTCTCAGAGAAATGAGACTAGTCCCATCCACACTATGGACAAGTGGTAGGAGGTGGAGGAGCTCACATTTGTAAAGAGCCTTGCACAGTACCTGAGACAAAATCAATGCTTAGCAACGTTGGCTCACCTCTCCCTTTTCTTCCTGTATCCAATTTTGCATACAAATGTATAAAAAAATTACATGAAAGAATGCAAAAAGACGAAAACCCACGTTTATTCATCTTGCATTTGGTGGATGCTGGTTTACACTTCAGTGGAAAGATCAGGTTCTTCCCCTCCACGTGCCATGTGCAGACTCCCCCACGGGGTTGAAGTGGGGGTGTTACGGCACAGACGGAAAAGGCAGCAGATGTATTTCCTAAATGTCCCATCAAGAAACACATAGAGGAGAGGGTTGACACAGCAGTGGGTGGTGGCGATGAGTTTAGTGATGTAAACACTTTTGTCCAGGTTGTAGCTGCTCTTGCAGTCACTCAGGGAGAAGTATTCTTTGAAAGTGGACAGGAAAAGTGTAATATTGTAGGGTGCCCACATCAGAAGGAAGACTACCATTATGGCAAAAACAAGCTTGAAAAGGCCAGACCTCTGCTCCCTGAACCTTAGTGTTTTTCTCATTTGCACATAGGAAAATGTGAAAATAAACAGGGGGAGGACAAGAACTGAAATGTTCATCTTTAAAGTCAGAAGATGCTTCCAGAATGTCTCATCAGCTGGCAGGAAAGGAGGTCTGCTAAATGCACAGTGGTGTTTCTGGTCTTCCATCTGAGGTTTATAAAACACGAATTCGGGCCAAGTGGTCAGAATGGCTGTTATCCACGCCAGGACGCTTGTAATGATGCCACAGGGCACCGTCCTGCTGGCCGAGAAGACGCTTCTTTTGTGCAAAAACACCAGGTACCTTTGCACAGTCAGAAGGCAATTGAAAAATGTCTCACTGTACAGGCCCACGAAGTACAGTCCAAAGAGAATTTTACACATGGGATTGCCAACAGTGTGAGCCCAGAAGGGCAGTGCAAGCAGGAAACACAAGTTAGAAAGTGCCACATTTAGAAGATAGATGTTTTCCGTGTGTTTGAGTCCTTTATATTTTACCAGGATAAGCACAGCCAGGAGATTGTCCAGGACACCGAGCACGAACACGGTGGAGCAGAGTGACGGCAGCAGCTGAGCCAAGAGCACCTGGGCGTCATACTTGTCGCACTGTTCTGCCTCATTGCTCTCCAGTTCATCCCCTATGAAGACATCATAGTCATCCTCTGGGGCCACCGTGTAATTTTTCATCTTCAGGCTGCCCTGCAGAGAAATGGGAGGTGATTTTCCTCTCCGACAGCTATATGATCCTGGAGGAAGCGACAAACTGGACCCGGATTCATACAGCCCCACTTTCCCTTTCTGGAGCTACATTTTAGCCAGAGTGGTTCCCTATCTCAGAAGACTGAAATAAACATTTCTTTATCATGTGCCCACTTCTCCAGAGCAGCACCATCCTCAATCCAGTTGTTAAGTACATGAGTGCTTAGCAGTGTGCCAGGTGCCACGGGAAATAAAGCTGGCATGACATCATCTGTATAGAACTTACCTTCTTTGAGCAGAAGCAGGACTTGCCTATGTGAACACAATATGTAAGAAAATATACGATTAAAGAGAACCAAGTACCATAGCTTAGTTTTAAGAAACGGGTGTAGATCATAAATTCTACAGCATGTTTAAGAAGTTTGCTCACCCCCTGAAGCAGCTTCCTGTGACAGCGGAGATGTTTTTCTCTTGAAGGATGTAGACAAATGTTTGCAAAAGTGAAACCATGCTCAGCATCAACATGGCCATAAGGGGTTAAATACATAGATGACACAAAGATGACTTACCACTGGGCCAGGCTCCTGGGGGAAGGGTGCAGCCTCCAGACCCAGCATCCGAGAGCTGTGGGAATGGCCCCGGACAGTGGATGGCTTCCTTTTGATCAGACTGCTTTTGACCCCGAGGGGCACGAGAAAACCACTGTTGATTCCCCTGGTGGCTCTACCCCCCACACTCACAGAGCTCAGGGACCAACCGAAATAAAGAACTCAAAAGCTCCCCCAGGCCTCCAGAGGATCTCTGAAGCCTCTGAGAGCAACCGGGAAGTTGTTTTCTCCTCCCCTCTGGCCCTCTACCCCGCCTTTGATTTCCCTGTGGCCCTTGGCAGCCATCCCCTGGCTGCCTGAGATAAGCAAACTGAGTCACTGCTGCTCCGAGCGATAGCAAGGAAGTGATGTCAAGGTGCTGAGACCTGCCAAGACCCTCCGGCTCGTGGCATGTGACACTCCGAGTAGGTAACGGCAGCAGAGAGGAATGTTGGTGGTGACCACGAGTCCAGACCTGAGCGTCCTGATCCTCCAATGTGGCCTCTTGCCAGTGTTCACAGAAACCGACCCGCTGATTTGATACGGGGACTAGGAACCTGCCGTGAGAGTCACAGTGTGTTTGGGTTTTTATTGTAATTTTTGAGGGGCACTGTGTGCTTTGGCTAAAGACCGAGGTCCCAACAGAGAACTTCAGGAAAATGGAAGCCACGGAGCGTTGTCAGTTGGGAAAAGGGCAGGGGCAGAGGTGGGGCCTTGGCGGCAGTGAGTGTAGGGCTGTCCTGGGTGTCAACACTGAGGAAAGCAAAGGGGTTTGCAAGCAGCCAGAAGCAATTGGTGCTGGGACGCACGGGGGAAGTTGACCCCCCTCTGCAAAGGAGAACCCAGGGGTGGAAAATCCCGTGTGACAACACGGAGATGACATCAAGTCAGGCAGGAGAGAATGTGAGGAGGCAAGTTTAACCCCAAACTGAGGCTGGGGGCTAGGGTGAGTTTGAGGCCAGAGAGAAGGAAATTGAGAGAACAGTCCAGATTTGGAATGGTGGGGAGGAGGCCGTGGGAGGGCAGGCTGTGGAAAGAGGATGGGGAGGGGGCAGGCATGGTTTGGAAGAAGGATGAACTGAGAAGAGGAACTTGAAAATACTGAAAAAAATCTCCATGAGCTTCTCTTGAGTCAACGACTCAGCAGCTGTGACTAACCTAATTTGGAAACCAGACCTACCTATTTGTTTAGAATTCATATCTTGGTTAAATGACATCCTTTTCATACCAAAGATTTGTCTGAGGTAGGGGTGAATACAAAATTTATACCTGTCAAAATAGAAACAGAAAATTAAGAAGCTAGCCTGGCACTACAGCCTGTTCCTATAGTCCCAGCTACTCAGAAGGCTGTGGTGGGAGGGTTGTTTGGGCCTAGGAGTTTGAGGCCAGCCTGGGCAACATAGCGAGACCCCATATCTATGAACAATATAAAAATTAGCCAGATGCAGTGGCAAGCACCTGTAATCCTAGGCATTCGAGAGGCTGAGGTGGGACAATCGCTTGAGCCCAGGAGTTTGAGGCTGCAGTGAGCTACCATCATGCCACTCTACACTGCGGCCTGGGTGGCAGAGTGAGACACTATCTCTGGAAGAAAAAGAAGAATGAGGAGGAGGAGGAGGAGGGGGGCGGGCAGAGGAGGGAGGAGGAGGAGAAGAAGAAAATGAAGAAACTATTAAGAGAAAAATAAACATAGAAAGAGCGCAGACAGATATGTGATTGAGCACTAAATTTAACTCCATTTGTGCTGACAGCCAAGGCAGAAAGAGAAATGCAGTGATGTTTGGCGGCAGAGGGGGTGGTGCTGGTGGGAACCTAAGCTGTAAGTGTCCTCTCTTCTCTTGTGTGGGTCTGCTGTGGGTGAGTGGGGGGTCACCACACCCTGGGACACTCTTCCCACCCTCTACAGCCTGGGATCAGCAGTGGTCCTGCTGGGTCTCTCCACCTCCTGCAGCTGGGCAGGACACTCAGGACCTTGAATGAGTAGGTGTGGGTGGCCTTACTCTCGATGCTCATGGATCAGTTCCAGAAAAAGGAAGGAGAGTCCAGTCAGACTTTGAAATTTGCAAAACCCCAGGAGAACACACACTCTTCCTCATTAGTGGAGGACAAAAACAGCAGGCAGGCACCTCATGTACCACATGTCCCGGAGTCATGTGAGAGGTGAAATTTGCCAAAGAAAAGTGTTTTGTAAATTCAGGATCAACCTAACTTCCTAATATTAGCATGGCCTTCACTTTCAGTATTATTTTATTTTTGCCTGATTCCCAGCATTCTGCCTATCCACACTCAGGCCATAAGGTCCTTGAAACTTCTACATAGGAAGGGAGGAAGAGTTTAGAAGGCTGCAGTTGAGGCAAAAGGCAAGTTCTCTTTCATTCTAATATCTGAAGTCATAATGGGGCCTCCTTGTTTGTGAAATGAAGCCACATTCTGCAGCCTTGGCAAGTGGCCCACAGACCTTACCTCCGAAGGTCTGAGTCCCTCTTTATCACTGTAACTTGATCCCAGTTTTAGTTGAAGAAACGATCACTTTATAGTCTCATACTCTGCCATGTGCAGATCACTCATTTACTCAATTCAATTATTCAGCAAGTTTTTTTCCAGTGTCTAGCCTGTGCCCAGCTCCACTCAATCCCGACCTTCTGGAGCTCTCATTCTACTGACAGAAACTAAGCAAGTACATGGTAGGTTAGTAGGAGAGAAGTGCTATGGAGAACGCCAAGCAGGGAGGGGGGAGAGCAAGAGAGGCCAGGGTGGCTCAGGCATCACATTTTAAATAGTGTAGTCAGAGAAAGCCTTGCTGAGGGCCAGATGCGGTGGCTCACACCTGTAATCCCAGCACTTTGGAAGGCTGAGGTGGGTAGATCAATTGAGGTCAGGAGTTTAAGGCCAGCCTGGCCGATATGACAGACTCCATCTCTACTAAAAATAGAAAAATTAGCTGGGAGGTGTGGCAGCGGGTGCCTGTAATCCCAGCTACTCGGAAGGCTGAGGCAGAAGAATCACTCGAAGCAGGAGGCAGAGGTTGCAGTGAGCCGAGATTGTGGCACTGCATTCCAGCCTGGGCGACCGAGTGAGACTCCATCTCAAAATAACAAAAAAAAAAAAAGAGAGAGAGAGAGAGAGAGAGAGAGAGAAAGCCTTGCTAAGAAGATGGGCACTGCAGCCACAAATGGTTAGGTCCAATAGTTCATGATCATTGTCTCATTCTTTCTTGTCATGAAGGTCTTGTATCAGGGAGGTTGAAAACACCACACTCTGGGTGATAACCTTGGCAATAATTTTGCAGAAGATGCAAACATATTTTTCGTAATATATTGGCTCTCAATGAAAAAAAGCAAAGGAAGTGAGGCACAGTTATGAATTGATTGCCCTTCCGCTCTTCATCCACTCCTCTGTGTTCTGCTGTGTGATTCTAGAGCTGGACCCCATAAACATTTCTCCTTTGCCAGCTGGTGTAGAAGGCATAGGAGGGTCACGGTAAGAGGCAGAGTTTTTTCTTTCTGGTTCTTTTTTCTTTCTGGTTCTTTCTGGTTTTTGTTCTTTTGGCTAATCTGCCAGTGCTGGATAGAGACCCTTTGTGACCACTCTCCAGTGAATTTTCCCGACACCATGACAGTGGCTTCCTGTTGACTTTTGCTGGCACTCTAGTGGGTAGCTTCCTAGTAAATTCTGCTGGCACCCCGAGAGCATCTTCCTTGCCAGAGGCATGCCCACACTCCTGCAAATCTCACTGGTACTCCTTCGGGAAGTTTCCTGCTCACCAGCCCCAACCTGCCACAGCTCAGCAAACTTCTTGGCCACCCATTGGGTTGCAGCCACACTCCCTCCAGCAAGGGTGGATCAGCCAGGGAGAGGAGGCGGTTTTTGAGTCTGCCCCCTCCCTTGCCTGCTCTGCCTTAGCTTAGAGGTTGTGGCCGCTCTCTGGGTTTGCCATTCCTGCATTCTTTAGCGTTCTCCTTCCCCCACTTCAGTAGTTTATACCCTTTTATTAGTTAATAACTCTTTATATTTAATGTTCATTGTTCAAACTACTGGTGTGGTTTCCATCTTGACTGTATACTGATTGATACACACAACATTAGATTTAGTTCAGGGAAGGGATGGGAGAGTGCTAAGATGATGCCTTTTTTAGAGATCTAACTTGATATTGAGGAATAGGTATTAAACAAAGAGCTAAAAACAGAACTACCATTTGACCCAGCAATCCCATTACTGGGTATAGACCCAGAGGAATATAAATGTGAGTGTTCATTGCAGCACTATTCACAGTAGCGAAGACATGGAATCAACCTAAATGCCCATCAATGAAAGATCATATAAAGAAAACATGGTACTGATACACCGTGAAATACTATGTAGCCATAAAAAAGAATGAGATCAGGTTTCTTGTGGGAATGTGAGTGGAGCTGGAGGCTATTATACTTAGTGAACTAACACAGGAACAGAAAACCAAATACCTCATAATATCACTTGTAAGTGGGAGCTAAATGATGAGAACTCATGAACACAAAGAAGGGAACAACAGACACTGGGGTCTACTTGAGGGTGGAGGGTGGGAGGAGGGGAGAGGAGCAGAAAAACTACCTATAGAGTACTGGGCTTAATATCTGGTGATGAAATAATTTATACAACAAACCCCCATGACACAAGTTTACCTATGTAACAAACCTTCACATGTACCCCAGAACCTAAAATAAAAGTTAAAAAAATATTATTTAAATGAACAATAACAAATTTGGAAAGTTTCTAAAAAAAGAGAAATGGAAGAATGTGGACCTATGATAATTTAATCTGTCTCTTACTATGGCTTCTTCAAATATCAGCTTTCTTAGATTATCAATCAATCTATCTAATTTTTATTAGCAAATAACATTACAGAAAATTTGTATAGAGAAAAACTAGGATGGTGATAATCTCAAATAATAGCCATTATAAGTTTTAAGTAGCACTGCTTCTTGATGGGAAATGTAGAAAAACTACTTTTAGAAAACAATCAAGTTTCTTCTGAATTAGTTGTTTGCTATTGAGTAGTAGCAGATTGAAGGGGCAAATAACCGTGTATAATTCTAAGGCTTCTGAGACCTTCTCATCCTGCCCCCAGATTTTCTTTCCCATACTGGCTGATGCCTAAAATGCCACCTCAGTGCCCAACACTTAGTAGCTGTGATACATGGGAGGGCAGATAATACTTCTAAAATACAACTGTGTTGATAATCCACCCTGGAAATACAGATTTTAGATGTACTTACTGGGAGTGAAATAGTGCTAACTATTCCCTAAAGCAGTGTTTCTCAAAGCACATTCAGTTTATTCTGCAGTATGCTAAAAAGCATTAAAAAAGGATGGGAGGACACTGCTCAATTAAGTTTGAAAAATAGCTGGATTAAAAAACTAGAGCAAGTTTCTTTACTACAGGACTTCTCAGAGCCCTTCATATGCTAACAGGCATTATGATCCTGGGTATGGAGTGTTTCCCAAAATGTTTTGATTATGAAACCCCTTCTAAAATTTTCATACAGACACTTACAGGCTAAAAGCTCAGTAAGCATTTTCTGAGAAACGCTTCCTTAGACATACAAATATTATTGTGTAGTCTAGTGGCCCTAAAAATGCAACCCCTGCCCTGGCTCTGAAGGAGTGTAATTGACTGAGGGGGCCCAGCTGCTGCACTCTGAGACCCATGTCTGTATTCATGCCAAGGCCGTGCCCTCCATGAGCTGCTCCCACTCCATGACTCTATTAGGGACACTATGACAGGCCCATCCCTTGGAGAGGCACTCCTCTGATGGGTGCCTTTGGCACATGCTTCAGCCAAACCTTGCTTCCTTCCCCATTTCCTTCACTTGGGGCCAGACGTGCTTGTGATCTGATGGCTTTCCCAGCTTCCCTGGCTCCCTTTGCGGTCCTGTCCCAGGCATTTCCTCTATTACACTTCCTGTATGCCAGATCCCACCTTGGCTTCTGTATCTTGAAAGATTTGGACTGACATAGTCTTGGAAGGAAGGGCATCATTTTCTAAAGAGTCTTGAGTCCTTTGCTTACCATGAAGTGATATTGCAGCATCCTGATCCCTCTCTTTTCTTCTCACCTCCTGTTTACCTGTGGCCTGTGTGGACCAGTCCTTTTGGAACACATAAAGCCACTTAATTCCATCTTACCCCCATTCTATCATGTTTGGCCAACTCCTCAGCTCAGATGACTTTTTCTATGCCTCGTTCTGCTTTGTGCTTCCTCTGCCCTAACTTCACCTCCTGGTGTTCCATTTTCTCCCATGCTTTTCCTCTGGAACCTGAATTCTGACAGACAATCTCCCTGACATCTTTGATTTATGCCGAGAACATTCGTACTGTCTCCTGTCCCTTGAGGATACTCCTTCCCTCTCATATCTGTCTCAGATTGGGAGTCAGAAGGTGACATCCTTGGCCCCGGTGCCACTTTTGAACTGTTAATCCCTTTCTAGACATAAAGGAGACTGCTGTGGTCTCCAGTTCTCCGACTACACCACTCTCTGTTCCACCTCACTGCCATCATCCACTGATGCCTGGTTGCCCCTATTTTATTCAAGACTCGTGTACATGGATAAGGGGCTTCTATTCACCCCAGCTTTCCTCATCATCCTGGTGGCTTAGTTGTGCATGTGGACCCCCATCTGGTGCCCAAGTCTCAGCTCATTAACTCAACTCCCTGGCCTTCGGTTTCTCTCCGCTAATGCCCAGCTGAGATTTTCAGGTTTGTTGACATTGATTTACCACTGAATACTCACAATAAAATTGCTCACTTATCTGATGACAACTTTTATTCCTTTGATTTCTCTCACTCCATTTATTCTTTCTGTAACATGTGTTACATCAAGCCCTCCAGCCTCTGACTATGAGCCCCTCCCACAGTCACATCCCTCCTTGCCTAGCTGAGATCCAATAGTCTATCGCTTAGTCATTCTCTTGTCAACACCCTGACCTCTCTGAAGCCCCAGCTTGAGATAAATTCTTTGAGTGTGTGTTTCTCAGAACAGTTGTTTAAAACCATTTAGCAGCTGGGAACAAGCTTGTAATCCCAGCACTTTGGGAGGCTGAGGTGGGCAAATTGCTTGAGCCCAGGAGTTCAAGACCAGCCTGGGCAACATGGCGAGACCCTGTCTCTACAAAATATACAAAATATAGCTGGGAGTGGTGGTGTGTGCCTGTAGTCCCAGCCTCATGAGGCTGAGGTGGGAGGATTGCTTGAGCCCATGAGGCAGAGACTGCACTGAGCTGTGATTGTGCTACTGCACTCCAGCCTGGGTGACAGAGTGAGACCCTGTCTCAAAATAAATAAAAATAAATAAAACCACTTAGCCATGTGGACAAGATCCATTGGTAATTTAAGATCTTCACCAAGCCTCCAGAGATTCTTCTAGATTCCCTGGTATCTCTTCTGAGTGTCACAAATTGTCACTTTATCCCATTTTCCATCAACTATTTGAAGCTACTTAAAGCTTCCAGTCTCTTCACCTCCACTCTAACTACCCCTTTACTCTCAGGAAATGATCTCATCTTCTCCTTTTCTCAGAACTCCTCAACTCCTTGGACCCACCTTCAAATGCAGCTGTGGTATGTCTACATTTTTCCCCTATTCGTGGACAGAGTTGCTCCTCTTACACCAAAGGCTAATCTCTCCCCTTGCACTCTGGATCTCATTCCGTTTAACCTTCATCATTTGTTTCCATATTTTCTTTGAGTTCCAACTTTTTCCTCTCTATTAGATTATTCAGAATTCTTAAATGCTCAGATCCCTCCCTTAAATAAAGATTACAAACCCACCCTTGACCTCAAACATTGTTCTGACCATTTACTGTCTCTTCTCCCCCTCTTCCAGGCAGCTTCATTAGTTGTCCAAACTCTGTTTCTACTTCATCACTGCTCAGTCCCCACTCTACCCCCTGCAGCCTGGCTTCTGCCCCCACCATTCTACTGAGGTTGGTCTCCCTGGGTTCACGCACACATCCTTGTGGTTAAATGTAATCAGCTGCTGGGGCAGCTAATGCATCATGTGCCCATGAACAGAAAGTATCCAGGATCTCCCAGCTCTCCAGCACTGCAGACAATGACAGCAGCAACAAAACCCAAACGTCAGTCCAGCCCACAAACACCATTACATTTAGAGCTTCCCAAGCTGAAGCGGTGCCTAAGACTTTTTTGACACCTGTTAAAATGTTACAGAATCTAAAAACATTAATATAGGACTTCACAGTGAAGATGACAGAGTAAAGCAGGGTAGCAGACTCTTTCCCCATCTAGTATCTCAATGACCAAAGACTAGTGTTAAAACTCTAAAATTTGCTGGCAGCAACTGAACAAAAAATAGGGCACAATCTTACATCAAAACGGTGAAACATGGTGCTTTAGAGATGTGCCTAAACCCAATCCTACTGGGTTTCCCAATCCTATGGAAGAAAGAAGGAAAATAAAGAAACCTTGAAAATTGTCTAATACTCTCCAATTAGGAGACAGGTGGCCTTGGAGGGTGAGTATGCATTCCTAGGAAGGAAAACAAAAATATTTCTTCAGTTTGACTTGAAAAACAAGGAAAACATTTTTAAAAGACAAGATAAGAAAAAAAGAATTAAAAAAACAGATTGAGTTAAAGCTCCTACATTCCAGAGGGTAAAAGGGTTTCTAGGACTTTTCATAGTCCAGGACAATGTGCTGAGTTAGGACAATGAGACAAATTCCACAAGAGCGGAATACACCCTTGTATACACTGAATTGGCCCTGGTATAAAACTTGTTGCTTTTTTAAGATTTTGATTTTTTATACAAATATTTTTAATGAAATAATGATTTCATCAAATCTTTCACGGTTCTATCAGTATGTAGAGTTTGTTAAAGTTACACAGAGCTTTATTAGCTCTGCCGGCCGTCACTCATGGTGATCCATCTCCTTGTGTGTCTTACAGTCTCAACATGAGTGTGTCTTGATTGAGGATTATTTTCTCTGCAGTAGCTTTTCATGGCTTGAAGTGAGAGTGCTCCCTTCCAGAAGAGTTTTGAGTTTGTTTCAGCCAGGAACATTGAGGAACAATGGCCTAATATGAATTTTCCCAGCCTGATTTTGGGGTCTTCCATTTTGAGGGTATTATAAACCTGTGCATGAAGCACAGGTTTTTTTTTATTATTATACTTTAAGTTCTGGGGTACATGTGCAGATCTTGCAGGTTTGTTACATAGGTATACACATGCCATGGTGGCTTGCTGCCTCCATCCCCCTGTCACCTGCAGTAAGTGTTTCTCCCAATGTTATCCCTCCCCAATCTCCCCACGCTCTACCATCCCTCCCCTAGCCCCCCACCCCCCCAAACAGACCCCAGTGTGTGATGCTCCCCTCCCTGTGCCCATGTGCTCTCATTGTTCAATACCCACTCATGAGTGAGAAGATGTGGTGTTTGGTTTTCTGTTCTTGTGTCAGTTTGCTGAGAATGATGGTTTCCAGATTCATCCATGTCCCTGCAAAGGACATGAACTCATCCTTTTTTATGGCTGCATAGTATTCCATGGTATATATGTGCCACATTTTCTTTATCCAGTCTATCATTGATGGGCATTTGGGTTGGTTCCAGGTCTTTGCTATTGTAAACAGTGCCGCAATGAACATACGTTATAATCTTTTGGGTATATACACAGTAATGGCCCTGCTGGGTCAAATGGTATTTCTATTTCTAGATCCTTGAGGAATTGCCACAGTGTTTCCCACAATAGTTGAATTAATTTACACTCCCACCAACAGTGTAAAAGTGTTCCTATTTCTCCACATTCTCTCCAGCATCTGTTGTCTCCTGATTTTTTAATGATTGCCACTCTAACTGGTGTGAGATGGTATTTCAATGTGGCTTTGATTTGCATTTCTCTAATGACCAGTGATAATGAGCATTTTTTCATATGTTTGTTGGCCGCATACATGTCTTCTTTTGAAAAGTGTCTGTTCATATCCTTTGCCCACTTTTTGATGGGGTTGTTGGTTTTTTTCTTATAAATTTGTTTTAGTTCTTTGTAGATTCTGGATATTAACACTTTGTCAGATGGGTAGATTGCAAAAATTTTTTCCCATTCTGTTGGTTACCGGTTCATTCTAATGCTTGTTTCTTTTGCTGATGAAGCACAGGTTTTGTGTTCTCAGAGATTTTTCCCCTTCCCACTTAGAGCCTAGGCAAGAATAGATAAGCATTTGTGTTCTCTTCTGCCTGTGGGTGAATTTCTTCTAGTCTCCCTTTTCCCAAGTGCTAGCTTTCCTCAGGATCTCTCAGTTCCAGTTCCCCATGTCTCATAGCCTCCAGCCTTGCTGTCCGCCCCATGTTGGAGTTACACTGACATGGCCTTTTTGAATGCATGTGACCTTTGTTTTGTCTGCATCAGACAGTGACCAAAATGGTTTCTCTCCATTGAGTAGTGTTTTAGTGAACATTTGTTGAAAACTGTAGTTCATTTATTCATCTCGTAGGTATTTAGTGCCCACTGTCTTATAAATTTTCCTTTGCCTTCCCATATCCACTCTACTCTCTACCCAGCTTTATTCCAGGGTTGTGGGGGCTCACCTTGTTAATAACAGGCTCCCCTGTCTTTCAATTTTCAGTTGTGTTTGGCTGATGGGGGATTTTAGGCAGAAGATTGGAGAGCAAGGTGAGGGGGAGTCAGGCCCTGGCTCCCTTCTGATGGAGTCTCAGTGGGCTGATGTGTCCCTTGACCTAAGGGCAGCTCTTGTCAGACAGCTTCCTCCCCTGCTCCTTCTGGCCTTGCAGTGGGAATGGTGACCTGCTCTCACTGGCACCAGGCACCACACTGTGTATTGTGGCCTCCCTATACCCTGTCCAAATCTTTGTACGAAATCCTTCATTAAACTCAGCTTAGTTGCCCTACTTAAGTGTGCCATTTGGTTTCTGCCAAGCTCCTGAAGGACACCTCTCTCAAGTACCAAGAACTTTGCCAGACCCTGGGGAGAAAATAGTGAACAAAGTGGAACTATCCTGTGCCCTCATGGCACTGACATTTGTAGAGGGAGACGCGGGTACAGAGCTGACTATAATTCAGGGAGTCATGTACCAAGTACGGGGAGCGGCACAGGAGCGATGGGAGCCATCCCAAGGGTGCCTGGCCTGGGTCACAAGGGGCAGGGGAAGGTTTCCCAGGATAGGCGTCACCTCAGTCAAGGACACGTGGATGGGAGCTGACCAGGCAGAGAGTGGGTCTCTTGCTTCCCTCCTCCCTTCCTCCTAATGTCTGCTTTTCAGGTTCTCAAGGAACCATTTACTTGTCTCTCAGAGATGGGGCAAGAAAAGAGAGAGTGACAGAATTCAAGGTGGTGACATTTTTTACTTATTGGCACCTGTGACTAAGTCTTAGTAAAGAGAAAACTGAACCAAGTGTCAGACTATTTGAGGTTGGATGCCTGGGAATCCAGGGCTGGGCTCTCTGAGAGGGAGAGTTGTATACAACAGACTTGTGGGGAGGGCTTCCAGGAGACACAGCTGGGAAGGAGAGGACAAGCCAGGACCAGGCAGAGGAAGAAGCTGTCCACAACATGGTCACAGAGGAGGCCTCAGTTATTCCTACAAGGAATTATCGATTGAGGGGGAGAGTGCCAGGCCTCTGCAATCCCACATTAGCCAGTCATTGGCTCAGTCATCCCTGGGGATGGGGCATTGCCTGGGCAGGCAGCTCCAGTTCCCAGAAAGGTGAGTGGCTGTGAGTCCCAGCACCTCTGTTTCCATCTACAGGGGCTGGGGGGTGGGGGATGCATTGGCCTGAAGAGGGCATCTGGCCAGAGTCCCACAGCATCCACTGCACAGGCGGAAGGTTCTGAATTTCCTGCAAATTTCATTTACCCTGAATGATAGAGAATGGAAACTGAAATTTCCAAAGCCACAGTGTCGCAAGAACACAGAACCCACAAGTGAACACACTGAAGGAGGAAGTCACATGCACAGGAGGTCACACTGCCCACTCGCTCCCCTAAACTGTGCTGCTGGGGACTCATCCATCATCATCGGAGTATGAAGTGCCCAGTTTTCACAGGGTCAGTCAGGTTGGGCAGACACTGGTCTGATAGGCATCATCTTAAATTGATAAGAAACATTTCTTTAATGAATAGAGGTAAAAATTAATACGCTAAGTAGCATCCTCATTTAAAAAATATTCCCTTGAGTAAAATTAAATGATGACACATTGTAACTGTGCAGGAAAGGGTTTGGCCTGGTCTTCAGCCTGGGTGGTGAGGCCCCTAAGCTGGGGGCTGTGAAGGCCCTGCTTCTTCCTTCTCAGGGCTCCCCCAGTGACAGTCCCGGAGGCTCCACAGAGGCTCCAGAGCCTCTCCCTTCCAGGCCCCACAACCTCCTAGCACTTATTGGAGCCAGCTCCTACATCTGCACAGAGTCTACAGTTCCCATCTCAGCCACACCCTAAAAGACCCCTTCCTACCTGGTAAACCAGGACCTTCAAACTGCAGAGGCTGGTCCTGTCCTCTAAGGAGAGTTCAGAGCTTGGGAGCAGAAGTTGCGCTTTTCTAGGGGGAAGGAGGGAACAATACTTTGTATTCTTTTGCCATGAGTGGGCAGAGGAGGAGACCAGGCAGGAGTTACCAAGTCCGTTTTGCATTCTGATTGCATCACAGGGTTTCGTGGATATTTTTTCCATCCTCACCTTACTCTATGTCTCCACAGCATTTGACATTGCTGACGCTTCCTCTTAAGATCTCTATTCTGGGCTGCTACAAAGCCTCAGATTTGGCTCTGCCTGTCTTGGCACATCTCCTCGTTGTTCTTTAGGTTCTTTGGGCTCCCTTTGCTGCTTGTATTCCTCGGGGTTCCGCTTGAGCTATTTAGTCCACCCCTATGGCATCCACTGCCTGTGACCCCAGGTGTAGATCGCCACTCAGTTACTCTGCTGAGTTTAATGTCAGCACATCCCGCTTCCCCTGACACTGCCACCCAGAGGTCCCCCAGGATTTCCAACTCAGCCTGTCCTGAAAACCAAACTCATTGACTCACATCCTAAAACCAGTGCTCCCCATCTAAATGGGCCAGGACCCAAGCCTTGATCACCTGCCTCCCTAAAAGTCCTGATGATGCAAGTCCTCCCTTGCAGCCCTCAGATCCATTAACTTCTCTCCATTCAGGGCTCTCCTACCTTGGCAGAGGCCTCTGCTACGTTCTGGAGAGAGCATTGCCAAACTGCACCTAGGGGCTCTCCTCCATCCTTGCCTTCCTCCAACACAGTCTCCACATTGCCAGGGCCAATCCGAAGTTCAAAATAGGAATCTACTCCCTAGCTTGAAACTCCTCTTCACCTACACCATGGTCCTCAGTGCCCACGGTGTGCAAGGCCGTCCCCCACCTGTCCTCTCCTTCTCAGGTTCCAGCCCCATTTCTTTCTGCTCCGTTCTCACTTGCTGCTCTCAAGATGCCACTTGCCATTTCCTGAAGTTGCTTTCTTCCGATATTTTCCCACACACCGCTTCCACAGAAATTCCCCTATTCTTCTCACTACACACTTTTCCTTGAAATTTCTCCTGTGTAAGAGACCCCATCCCACTCCACATACAAACAAGCTGGGAAAGACACCGAGAAGTGCTGGGATCTCAGGACACCTTGCTGGCTGGGGGACAAGAGACATGTGTTTGCCAGGTGTGTGTGCGCCGGTGGGGGAGGCTTGAGAGGGTGGTGTTCTGGCCCCTGGTGGGACTCACGATGGGTTTTGGGAAGGCAGCGGAAGTGGTGGAGTGATGGAAATGAGTAGATGAAGAAAGAGAGGTGCTTGTGGACAACCTGAGTCTCCTGTGGCCATGCTAAGAACCATGAATGTTCCATGAGTCTGGAGTAAGTTGCCAAAATCTGCCCGGAGCCTGTAGCAGCCCCAGACATGCCCCAGAGCCCTCCTTGATGAGGACAAGCAAGGAGGAAGCACTAGAGCAGGGCTTCTCAACCACAGCCCTGCTGATGTTCTCGATGGACAGGTTTTTGTTGTGGGGGGATTGTCCCGGGCATTACAGGATGTTGAGTTGTATTCCTGACCTTCACTCACTAGATGCCAGCAGCACCGTGCCCCTCAGCTGGGACAACTAAAATGTCTCCAGATAACAGTGGATGTCTCCTGGTGGAACTGTAGTCTTCTACTGACAACTGCCACAGTGGAATTGGTAACTGTGGGGTGGGGGGGAGGGAAAAGGATTGGTTGGGGAGCACTGAGCAGAAAAGGAATCCTATGCGTCCTGAATTTGATTGAAAAATCACGGGGCTGGATTGAACATGTTAGGAAGGATTAAGTGGGTTCTAGAACAAATGCAACTCAGAAGGGAAAAGGTTGTTTGGTTGTAAAACAGTTTCATTTGTGCTCACATAGCCATGAGATAGCAGAAGGCTCATTCTTGGTTCTCAGGTTTTAGCTGAGCCACATCACTTCCAGGAAGCCAGCTCTGATAGCCCAGCATGGGACCAGGAAGCCCTCCTGTGTGCTCTGGAGCATGTGTCACTCTGTGTTGCAATCATCTGTTTACCTCTCTGGCTCCTATCTGCAGACTCTTACCTCATTCACTGAAGACAGGAACTTGCACCCCGTTATAACCCTAGCACCAGCACGCTTGCTTCTCAATAAATATCTGTTGAATGAATGAATAGTTTTAAATGCAATTCCCTTGAATTAGTGACACTTTTCCCTATAATTTGTTATTTACTTCTTGGTGGAAAATAGTTTTTCTTTTCTTTTTTTTTTTTTTTTTTTTTTTTTTGAGGCTCTGTTGCCCAGGCAAGAGTGCAGTAGTGTGATCTCAGCTCACTATAGCAACCACTTTCAGGGCTCAAGATATCCTCCTGCTCTGCCTCTTGAGTAGCTGGGACTACAGGTGCATACCACCACGCCCGGTTAATTTTTAATTTTTTGTAGATATGGGGTTTTGCCATGTTGCTCAGGCTGGTCTCGAGCTCTTTATATATATACATATAATTGCATTTTAGGTTTTGGGGTACATGTGAAGAACATGTCAAACTCTTGAGCTCAAGCAATCCACTTGCCTCTAGCAGCCAAAGTGTGGAGGGGAGAACTACCTCATTCTGAGAACGTGGAAGAAGTGGGAACTTTTGTGTCCATGTTAGTTCAGGCTCAAGTTGTAAGAAGCAGAGGATGGCTCAGGTTTGCCTAGCAGTAAAGGGGAGTGCTGGAAGATTGGTGGCATTGGTCACAGGAAAGAAGAAGCTACTGGACATGTGGACTTGGAAAACACATGACCCAGGGCAGTTCTATGTTGGGACATCTTCCCTGGACGAATAGGTCTCCTCTCCAGGGCACTGCCTCTGTGGGGCTGTGTCATGCTCATCATTTCTGGAAGCAAGAGTCCATTTGACTCATCTTGGGTAGTACACACCTAAAATTCGTGGTAGGAAGGTGGTCTCTCTCATTTGTGTCCATTGCAATGGTCCTTGAAAGAATGCTCCTTTTTTCCTCCACTTCCCTCATCTCTTCTCTTCTTTTCTCTTTTCTTTCTTTATCTCTCTCTCAATTTTATTATGAAAATTTTCAAATATTACATGGGCAGAAAATAGTATTAATATGTTAAATCTCCATATTCCCATCACTCAGTTTCAACAATTACCAACACATGGCCAAAACTGTTTCATCTATGCTCCTCTCCCTTCAATCCTAATCTCTGATAAAACACTTTTAGCCAATAAAGATCAAAAGAGACAACGAAGGGTGTTACATAATGGTAAAGGGATCAATGCAACAAGAAGAGCTAACTATCCTAAATTTATATGCACCCAATATAGGAGCACCCAGATACATAAAGCAAGTTCTTAATGACCTACAAAGAGAGTTAGACTCCTACACAATAATAGTGGGAGACTTTAACACCCCACTGTCAATATTAGATAGATCAATGAGACAGATAATTTAAAAGGATATCCAGGACCTGAACTCAGATCTGGACCAAGCGGACCTAATAGATGTCTACAGAATTCTCCACCCCAAATCCACAGAATACTTATTCTTCTCAGCACCACATTGCACTTATTCTAAAATCGACCACATAATTGGAAGTAAAACACTCCTCAGCAAATACAAAAGATCGGAAATCATAACAGATAGTCTCTCAGACCACAGTGCAGTGAAATTAGAACTCAGGATTCAGAAACTCACTGAAAACTGCACAACTACATGGAAACTGAACAACCTGCTCCTGAATGACTACTTGGTAAATAATGAAGTTAAGGCAGAAATAAAGATGTTCTTCAAAACCAATGAGAATGAAGACACAATGTACCAGAATCTCTGGGACACATTTAAAGCAGTATCTACAGGGAAATTTATCGCACTAAATGCCCACTAGAGAAGTGAGGAAAGATCTAAAATTGACCCCCTAATGTCATGATTAAAAGAACTAGAGGAGCAAGATCAAACAAATTCAAAAGCTAGCAGAAGACAAGAAATAACTAAAATCAGAGCAGAACTGAAGGAGATAGAGACATAAAAACTCTTCAAAAAATCAATAAATCCAGGAGCTGGTTTTTTGAAACGATCAACAAAATACATAGGCCGCTAGCCAGACTAATAAAAAGAAAAGAGAGAAGAATCGAATGGCTGCAATAAAAATGATAAAGGGGATATCACCTCCGATCCTACAGAAATACAAACTATCATCAGAGATTACTACGAACACCTCTATGCAAATAAACCAGTAAACCTAGAAGAAATGGATAAATTCCTGGACACTTACATCCTCCCAAGACTAAATCAGGAGGAAGTCGAATTCCTGAATAGACCAATAACAAGGTCTGAAATTGAGGCACCAATTAATAGCCTACCAACTAAAAAAAGTCCAGGACCAGACAGGTTCATAGCCAAATTCTACCAGAGGTACAAAGAGGAGCTCCTTCTGAAACTATTCCAAACAATATAAAAGAGGAAATTCTCCCTAACTCATTTTATGAGACCAACATCATCCTCATACCAAAACCTGGCAGAGACACATCATGGATATTCAGGCCAATATCCATGATGAACATTGATGTGAAAATCCTCAATAAAATACTGGCAAACCAAATCCCAACAGCACATCAAAAAGCTTATCCCTCATGATCAAGTCAGCTTCATTCCTGGGATGCAAGGCTGGTTCAACATATGCAAATCTATAAACATAATCCATCACAAAAGCAGAACCAAACACAAAAGCCACATGATTATCTCAATAGATGTACAGAAGGCCTTTGACAAAATTCAATAGCCCTTTCTGCTAAAAACTCTCAATAAACTAGGTATCGATGGAACATATCTCAAAACAGTAAGAGCTATTTATGACAAACCCACAGCCAATATTCATACTGAATGGGGAAAGACTGGAAGCATTCCCTTTGAAAACTGGCACAAGACAAGGATGCCCTCTCTCATCACTCCTATTCAACAAAATATTGGAAGTTCTGGCCAGGGCAATTAGGCAAGAAAAAGAAATAAAGGATATTCAGTTAGGAAATCATTTGCAGATGATATGATTGTATATTTAGAAGACCCCGTCGTCTCAGCCTGATAAGCAACTTCAGCAAAGTCTCAGGATACAAAATCAATGTGCAAAAATCACAACCATTCCTAGACACCAATAACAGACAGAGAGCCAAATCGTGAGTGAACACCTATTCACAACTGCTACAAAGAGAATAAAATACCTAGGAATACAACTAACAAGGGATGTGAAGGACCTCTTCAAGGAGAACTACAAATCACTACCCAAGGAAATAAGAGAGGACACAAACAGATGGAAAAACATTCCATGCTCATGGTTAGGAAGAATCAATATTGTGAAAATGGCCATACTGCCCAAAGTAATTTATGGATTCAATGTTATCCCCATCAAGCTACAATTGACCTTATTCACAGAACTGGAAAAAACCACCTTAAACTTCATATGGAACCAAAAAAGAGCCCGCATAGCCACACAATCCTAAGCAAAAAAAAAAACAACAACAAAGCTGGAAGTATCACGCTACCTGACTTCAAACTGTACTACAAGGCCACAGTAATCAAAACAGCATGGTACTGGTACCAAAACACAGATATAGACCATTGGAGCAGAATAGAGTGCTCAGAAAAAATGCCGCACATCTACAAACATCTGATTTTTGACAAACCAGACAAAAACAAGCAATAGGGAAAGATTTCTGTATTTAATAAATGGTGTTGGAAAAACTGGTTAGCCATATGCAGAAAGCTGAAACTGGATCCCTTCGTTATACCTTATACAAAAATTAACTCCAGATGGATTAAAGATTTAAACATAAGACTTAACACCATAAAAGCCCTGGAAGAAAACCTAGGCAATACCATTCAGGATATAGGCATGGGTAAGGACTTCACGACCAAAACACCAAAAGCTATGGCAACAAAAGCCAAAATAGACAAATGGGATCTAATTAAACTTAAGAGCTTCTGCATAGCAAAAGAAACTATCATTAAACTGGTAACCAATAGAATGGGAAAAAATTTTTGCAATCTACCCATCTGACAAAGGGCTAATATCCAGAATGTACAAAGAACTTAAACAAATTTACAAGAAAAAACCCAACAACCCCATTGAAAAGTGGGCAAAGGATATGAACAGACACCTTTCAAAAGAAGACATTTATGCAGCCAACAAACATGAAAAAGTGTTCATCATCTCTGGTCATTAGAGAAATGCAAATCAAAGCCACATTGAGATATGATCTCATGCTAGAGTGGCAATCATTAAAAAATCATGAGATGACAGATGCTTCAGAGGATGTGGAGAAATAGGAACACTTTTACACTGTTGGTGGGAGTGTAAATTAGCTTAATCATTGTGGAAGACACTGTGGCAATTCCTCAAGGATCTAGAAATAAAAATACCATTTGACCCAGCAATCCCATTACTGGGTATATACCCAAAGGATTATAAATGATTCTATTATAAAGACACACGCACACGTATGCTTATTGCAGCACTGTTCACAATAGCAAAGACTTGAAACCAACCCAAATGCCCATCAATGATAGACTGGATAAAGAAAATGTGGCACATATACACCATGGAATACCATGCAGCCATAAAAAAGGATGAGTTCATGTCCTTTGCAGGGACACGGATGAAGCTGGAAACCATCATGCTCAGCAAACTGACACAAGAACAGAAAACCAAACACCGCATGTTCTCACTCATAAGTGGGTGTTGAAAAATGAGAGCACATGGATACAGGGGAGGGGAACATCACACACTGGGGCCTATCAGGGTGGGGGCTAGGGGAGGTATAGCAGGGGGTGGGGGGATTGGGGAGGGGATAGCATTAGGAGAAGTACCTAATGTAGATGATGGGGTGATGGATGCAGCAAACCACCAAGGCACGTGTATACCTATGTAACAAACCTGCATGTTCTGCACATGTACCCCAAAACTTAAAGTATAATGAATAAATAAAATCTAAACATCATATAACTTAATCCACTAGTATTTTAGTGTATATCCTTAAGATACAAGGACTCTTTAGAAATAGCTACAGAAGCATTATTGTACCCCAAATTAAAGCATAATTAACATAACATTATATCTATTCAGTTTTCAAATTTCTCCCAGTGTCTGATAGATGTGCTTTCTCATGGGTTTGTTCTAACTTGGCCATAAACAAGGCTGGGCACTGCATTACACTGTTAATGTGCAACAATTCCTTTCCTCCTGTCCCACCTTGGCCCCACCTTTTCCTGTTCTAGATTCTGGATTTGGCTGGCAGCATACCCTTGCTTTCTCATCATCTCGCCACCTCTGCCATAGCCCAGGCCTGGTCAGCCAGGGAGCTTGTGACTCCTCCTGCTCCTCCTCTGAGTCACTTTCCTTTGTCCTATAGACAGAAGGCTTTTTCTGAAAAAGGAAATCTGATCATGCTGATACTAGTGGATTTGGGGGAGGTCCCTAAATGCTAGTGAGGCCTTGACTCCAGCTGGTGTCCGGGCTCTTGACACTGTCATAAGAAGGAATTCAAGGACGAATCAGAGAAGAGTGAAGGTACAGAGATTTATTGCATAGCAAAATGTATGCACTCAAGAAAGGGGAGTGCAACTGGGTGCCATGGCTCACGCCTGTAATCTCAACACTTTGGAAGGTAGAGGCAAGCGGATCACTTGAGTCCAGGAGTTCAAGGCCAGCTTAGGGAACATGGCAAGACCCCGTCTCTACAAAACAAAATTAGCCAGGCCTGATAGTTTATGCCTGTAGACCCAGCTACTCACGGGGCTGAGGCTGGAGGATCGCTTTAGCCCAGGAGGCAGAGGTTGCAGTGAGCCGACAAAGCAAGACCCTGTCTCAAAAATAATAAAAATAAAAATAAAATAAGAAAGGGAAGTGCAGGCATACTCAAGAAAGAGTTGGACTCAGTGGGGTTTGGGACTTCTATATTATGGGTTTTTTTACCAAGAGGTGGCATATTCGTGAAGTTTTCTGAAAAAGGTAAAGATTTCTCAGAGCTGTGGTGCCACCCATTTTTACACCAAACATGGATGTTCCAGGAAGTGGAATGGCCCTGGTGAATGTGTGATTTAGTATGTTAATGAGTGTATATAAGGTTCTAGGCAAAACCTAGGTCAAACCCAGCACCATGTTGGGTCCAGTCACTTTTAACCAGCTTGGCTCACACCCTGGTTTTCAGGTTCTTATTGACCCCCAGATTATGCAGCTCTTTCAACAGTTTCCTTTTCACTAGTCAAGTGAAACTGCTGTCTGGAATTTTCCGTTCTCCTGTGACCACCCTTATGATTCCTGTCTCAATGCTACTTTCTTGTTTAACACTCTTAGGGGGTGCCTGTGGCCTGTAGAGTAAAAACTACACTTGACAGCTGGACATAGACACTGCAAACAGTAAACACTCAATAAATGCTGAATTAACACATGAATGGGGACTGTGGACTGATAAATAGCTAATACATTTGGGTACTATGCTGGGGGAGACTCCTTGTTCCCCTTTGACTTATGCTTTGCTTCTGCTCCAATGGAGGGCAGAGCAGAGGGGAGGACTGGAGGGAGCACCTCCTGATCCTCTTGCCCACTGCTCCTGATCTCCCCCAGGAGGAAAGCATGCACACAGCCAGACACACACACCCACACTCACACCAGTGTCTGTCTGTCTATCTGTCTATCTATCATCTATCCATCATCTATCTCAAGTCAGCTGTGCTACTTTAGGTACCTGGACTATACTTTGTTTTATTTCACTGCTGCATATCTGCATAAGAGTTCCTACCCCTATGCTCCACTAAGTAGCTTCTAACCAATCCTTATTCAACTGCAGCAATGCTCTCCAGGATTTCTTCCTCCAGACCTCTATCCTTGGATTGGGTAACTCTGTGGCTCTCAGAGCCTTATCCCAACACCATTCACAGTAACATAGGAGTTAAAAAGAAATTAGGAAGATAGTGAGGGTAGGAAGTCCTCGGTAAGCTTTACCTTTTAATGAAAAGCAGCCCCCAAATCATTTCTTTCTAACAAAGAGCAGCCTGTAAAATCAGGCTGCAGACATAGATAAGCAAGTTGGAGCTTGCTCGGGTGAATGCCGGCAGCTGTCCCAGTAGGAAAAGGCTACCTTGGAGCCAGGCATGTTCAACATGGAGGCTCCATCTGCCCTTTTCTTTTCAACCACGTGTACAGTAAAGAACAGACAACATGGCACTGGCCAGGTAGAGACCTCATCTGCATAATAAAAGATTAGGGTGGGATGGCCAGGTTAGCCGCTATGTAAACATCACACCTGGTCTGACCAATCTCTGGGGCCCTAAGCAAATTAGACACCACTTCCTCAAGCTCGCCTATAAAACCCCGTGCATTTTACCACAAACAGGAAGACCCACTCGGGTACCCCTCTCTGTGCAGGCAGCTATTCTCTTTGTTCTTTCTTTTGTTTATTAAACCTCCACTCTTTTGTTTTTGAGATGGAGTCTTGCTCTTGTTGCCCAGGCTGGAGTGCAGTGGCGTGATCTGGGCTCACCACACCTCTGCCTCCCGAGTTCAAGCGATTCTCCTACCTCAGCTTCCCGAGTAGCTGCGATTACGGGCATGCGCCACCATGCCCGACTCATTTTATGTATTTTTAGTAGAGATGGGGTTTCTTTATGTTAGTCAGTCTGGTCTCAAACTCCCGACGTCAGGTGATCCACCCGCCTCGGCCTCCCGAAGTGCTGGGATTATAGGCGTGAGCCACCACGCCCAGTCAAACCTTCACTCACTTCCTGTGTGTTGATGTCCTGAATTCCCTTGGCGTGAGACCACAAACCCTGGGTATTCACCCCAGAGAACGCCGCTTCAACAATACTTTTCAAACTTTGCCTTTTTGTTTGCTTTTCTCTCTAAATAATGAATTTCATGAGGACAGGGACTCTTTCATGGCATGGGTTGGCATCTGGCACATAGCTGGCTCCTTCAATGTTTGTTGAATCAATAAATGAAAGCTGAATGTTGAGCTGCAGATGGTTAGTGCACCACTGCACCGGGGAGAACCTCCTTCCTTCCCCCTCTCCCCAGGTTTCTGCTTCTGCTTGAAGGAAGACAGAAGCTTTGCCCAGTTTCCTCTCCCTCTCAGAGGAGGGCTGGAGGAAACACTTCCCATCCCTCTCTAAACCTGGCCATCCCTGGCGTCCACAGGAGGAGAGAGGAGGTGGCTTATTGGTTGCTCCCTTTGCATAGGCACAGCTGAGGATGAGGGGCCCCAGGTATAGACTGATCCGGGTGGTATGAAATCCTACTTCTTTCCTGTGCCTAAGCCACATCTATCCATGGGACTTTGCCAGAACTTCTCATAGCTCTTAATAAATTAATTCCTACTTGCTCTTCCTTGAGTGTAAGCTTCTGTCAGAGTCCAGAAGGAAGGGGTGGGGAATCAGCCTGCTATCCTCACTCTCTCAGTTTGCTTTGAGCTGTGGAGTCTACATCTGACCAGAATTATTTATAGCAAGTTAATCCACCCCAAAAGGCTTTCAAAAGGAGCTACGGAAGACCAAGCAAATTGAACACAGTGCCATGAAGTTGTGAGGTCCTTTCCATCTATTATCTATAAAATCGTGGTGTTGATTTCATACCCACGAGCCCCCGTTGACTCTGGTCGGCCAGTGCTTCTCTTTCACCGCAGAGAGTGAGCTGGATTGCTCACTGTTTCTAAGTGCACTCTCTGGGGGAGCACGTCGTAATCCGAAGAAGAAACAGCTGTTATTAGTAAGTTATTAAAGTAGCTAACAGTTACCAGAGCTTTTATGTGCCAGGTACTGTGTTAAGCCCTTAACATGCAATTTCTCATTTATCCTCTGAACAAACCTATAAGGCAGTATTATTACTAGCCCCAATTACAGATTAGAAAATTGAGGCTTAGAAACAGTAAGCAACTTGCATAGTCATTCAAATCTAGGACACCCTGATGCCAAAGTTCAAATTACATTAATATTTATTGAGTATTTGTAATATGCCAGACTCACACTGTCTCCTATAGTAGCCATTGGCCACGTTTAAATTAAATAATGGCAAACATTCAGATCCTCAGTCACACTGGCCACATTTCGCCCTGGTCTGGTGGTTGCCGTTTTGGACAATGCAGATACAGAGCATGCCTGTCATTACAAAAAACTTCTATTGGATCTCCCTGATCTAGATAATTTATACCCCAACACAAACCTGTCAGGTTGCTATTAGTAATGAAGCAACGTCATGTGTGGGGTAATATGCGAGGTTCGTTGCCAAGGAAATCAAGGATGCTGACACATGAGGAGTGTAACAGTGGAAATGTAATAGGCAAAAGAGAAAAGCTCCCTCATGCAGAAGGAGGGGGTTCCGAGCGGACCTCCCAGTTCCATTGTAAAATGCATGGGGTTTTATAGACTGGTTTGAGGAGTGGCTGTCTAATTTACATAGGGCCCAAAAGATTGGTTGGACCAGGTATGCCATTTACATAGCACATGAAGAAGCTGGCTGCCCCATCCTAGTCTTCCATTGTGCAGATGGATTCTCCATCTGACTGGTGCCATGTTGCCTTTTCCTTTATTATACATGTGGATGACAAAGAAAAGGGAAGGTGGAGCCTCCATGTTGAACATACCTGGCCCCCAGGTAGGCTTTTCCTATTGGCACAGCTGCTGACATTCACCCGTGCAAGCTTCCGGGTTGCTCATCTATGTCTGCAGCTCGATTTCACAGGCTGCTCTTTGTTAGAAAACAAATGACTTTAGGGGCTGCTTTTGTTAAAAGGGAAACCTTGCCAAGGACTCTCTTACCCTCACTAACTGCCTAAATAATTTCTTTTTAGCTCATGTATCAGTAACACCCTGAATTACTACTAGAAATCCTTTTAGGTCCTGAGAGCCAGAGACGTTAAGTCACTTGGCCAAGCTCCCACAGCCTCAAGGCTGGATCTCAAGTCAGTCTTACCTTCAAGTCCCTGCTCTCTTCTCTGCCAGGCTCTGCTTTTTGCTGCAGGAAGATTGAGTTAGCCAATGAACAGAGTACTTATTTAATTATATGTTAGGAAACCATTAGGATTCTCCTAAAAAGGAGTTTTGAATAGTCTTTGGTAATGGCAATAAACCTAAGTAGAGGAAGTAAATATAGACAATATTGAAATTCTTCAATTAGGTTTTTTTTTAATCTTAATTACATTTTATTATATTTAGTGCTATGCAGTTTCAAAACGAGGAATTGTCTTGACTCAAAATCAAAAAGATTAAGTTATCAGATATCTGCTCTTCAGTAAATAGTAGATGGTGTTTGTGTGTTGTACATGTGTTTAAACTGTATGCCAGGACGTGTAAGAGTTGCCATTTTAATGCTCAATTTTAATTCTCTGCAGAATTATCATTGCCTGATTAGGGCTAGCATGAGCTGGCATGAGTTCCCAGTTCTTGGGAAATAATGCTTTCATGGAAACAGTTAAGAAGGATGGCTTGCTGCAGGGATAAGGAAATGGGGGGGAGGAGAACCCTTTAGCCACATAAGCAAAATCTATATTTATTTGAAAAACATCTCAGGCCCTTTTCTACACAAGAGACTTATTCTCTATTGAATTTGAAGTGGCCAAGCTCAGCATGGGGCGCCAGACATCCCATTGCTGTTTACTTTTCATTTGGAAAGGAAGGGTGAAAACATAACCCAAAACCAAAAATGAAAGTGAAATACTTGGAGCCTCAAATACAGATCTTTGGTATTGCCAATTAAGTCTAGATTCACATGCTTAAAAGAAAAGCCAGCTTGGGGGAAAGACAGAATTAATATTTTGTTATGAAGTCGACACTCTTCCTGGCGCACATGCCACCCCAGGCCAGGCAAAGTCCTGCTCAGACAGCAGCCCTTGCTGTCAGTCCAACAGGCTTTAGGCAGTAGTTCTCAGACTTAGCTACGCTTAGAATCACCTGGGAAGCTTCTAAAGTAGAGAACCACAGGGCAGCCATGCAGACGGATCGAATCAGAACTATTTGAGGTTGGATTTAGCGTCACTATTTGTAAAACTCCCCAAGTGACTCCGATATGCTGGCTTTTGTGAATTTATTAGCACACGGGTGCTGATTGTGAAGGGAGTCAGAACAGCTCCTGCTTTCCCTACTCAAACTCATCACTGGTGTGCCATTGGGAAGCACCATCAAAACATGCTGCTGTTTGAGCCCACTCCAGACCCACGACATCAAGTCGCTGGGGCTTGGGGGTAGGCTATGCTCTTCATCTATAAATAGAAGGGGTTGGCTAACTAGTCCTCAACAACGGTTTTGTTTTCAAACTGTAGGATTCCATAGAAGGTTGGTTGTAAACGAGGTGATAATGTAACCGAGTACTCCTTTTTTCTAAGAGAAAAGGAATACGTTACAATCATTTTTAAACGTATTTTCTCTTTTCTCCTTTCCTCTGGTCCCCCACTTTCTACTTAGCCCTTTAGAAATGCAAATCTCACCTTTCACCTCCCCTTCACTAGACATTCTTTACAGGACAAGTTCATCTAACTATATGCTCCAAGACAGAACTCTCTCAAGAGTTAACGCGGATTTATAGACCAAAGCATGACCTCTATGACACTGTCACCCTCCAGGGGGTTGCCAGGAAACTCACCCTCCAGGAGGGCAGGTTGAAAGCATGTCCACTACCCTTTCCCCCCCCTGGAGGGTTTCAGGCCACTTTTTCAACTTAGTTCTGTCCATGAAAGTACCAACTGAACTGCCTGATAGATGAGGCATCATGCCAGCGTGCAGACCCCCTGCCCTTACTCACTTCCTCCCCTGCCTTTTAAAAGTTCCCAGTTTCTGCTCCAAAAGCAAAGTAGTGCATTTACTATTTATTTATTTATTGACAGAGTCTCACTCTGTCACCCAGGCTGGAGTGCAGTGGCCCAGTTTCAGCTCACTGAAACCTCCAACTCCCAGGTTCAAGCAATCCTGCCTCAGCCTCCCGAGTAGCTGGAATTACAGGCACCTACCACCATGCTCGGCTAATTTTTTATGTTTTTGGTAGAGACGGGGGTTTCACCATATTGGCCAGGCTGGTCTCGAACTCCTGACCTCAAGTGATCCACCCGCCTCAGCCTCCCAAAGTGCTGAGATTACAGGCGTGAGCCACTGTGCCCGGCAAAGCAGTGCATTTAAAGGCAGGAACCTGCACCTTTTCCCCAAAGGAGCTTTGGAATAAATCACTTTTTCTTACATCCAGCCTCGCTCTTGTAAATTGGATTCTGCAAGCAATGAGTGACTAATCTGTGGTCCAGTTACAATAACAACAATAGAGAAAAGAGAGTGCGAATGATAAATCTCCAACATCAAATCACATTTGATTATTTCCAACACTTAGTACCCACAATCATCAGATATAAAAGATTATAGAGAGAAACAAGGGGAGGAGCTTGGGGCATTTTATGCATTATGAAAAATGCTTAGTCACAAAACATTTTCTGATCTTGTTGCAAGGTCGTTAGATCAGCACACTGCAGAGATTCGTCTGTGTGCTGGAACTTTCACTCCACAACAGGCATCAAACTGTACCCTGAATGGATACTCCTCTGGGTCTTCAGAAAAGATGAGCATGAGCTGTGCACTACCTACCCTGAGCCATTGTGGAAATACCTCTTTTCCATAACTGGAATGGTGGTGCTGGCAGAGACAAACATTAAACAGCTGAATGTAAAAAGCCTCCTTTGTGTCTTCTCCATGGCTAAGGCTGGATGGAGGTTGAACACACTTGCTCGTTTGCTGATGTGGCCTCTTGGGGGCAGTATGACCCAAGGCTTGCCCTGGCTTCCTAGCTGGAAAAAGATTCACACGTTTCCTTGAATGCTTTACAAAACTAGTGACCCGAGAAGCAAAAATAAGTCCCGAAACATGACAGAATCACAATGACACAAACCTGATGATCAATGCACGTAGTAACAATAAGAAACCAAATAGAAGTAAGGCTTGTAAAATTTATTATAGAAAATTAGGAAGGCAATAAATATTATATGCATACATTATTAATATAAAGATATGGTGTATGTCATATGACATTATATATAAATATGTATTTGTATGTAGAATCTTAAATATTAAAGGTTGACTTTGTTTTGGAAAAATACAAGCAACTTTTATAATGAATTTTATTTCAAAGCAAAGGAACTCTCAAAATGTTTTCAAGTTTTTGCCTCTTCTGTTCAGCCTTATCCCTGAGGGCTGCAGAAAATCTCTATGTACTCTGACGATAAGTAAGTGGATCTGTTAACAGGCTACAAGCAGCTGCAGTTAGAAAGTTATGACTTGTTTTCCAGTTCACATTTCTGCTTCTAGCCCCCATGGTAGTTGGTGGTAATTCTTATGCTTTCATTAGAAGTGTTAACACTTGAACAGTTATGTTTGCATTTGGAACTCTAGCTCTCCCCCGATAGAAAATAAATGATTTGTAAATTTAATCATAATAATGGAAATGCCAATGCATCTTAATTTATTCAGAGCGATTTAAACTAAGAACCCCTGGAATACAAAATGTAAACAGAATCCCAGTTTATGATTTTGCACATTATTCTTCCTTGCTAAGGGCAGTCACCTGTACTTTGACTTTATCTACAGCATGCAATCCCCTCTTTGATAGGGGTCTCTGGGTGAAGACAGGAGGCACCTTCACCCCAGGGATGGTGAATAAGTCAGATCCTGAAGGTCATGAGTAAAGGCATGGGCCTGGGGAGTTAATGGGGATGGCCTCTGAAAAGGCTGGCAACACTGAAAATAGCTTTTTTTGTGTGTGCTGATGTTGGAAGGCATTTAATAAGATGGAAAAAGGATCAGGAGCAATTGACATGACTGCATTTATGTCAGTCATAAAAGCTGACACCTTCCAACCTCCCTGTCCCACTGCCTTCATCCTATGGGATGGATCTCCCTTCTCCATGGCCCCTTCCTTCTACTGTAACCCCAGTCCCCTCCTGCCCTTCCTTGGTTCATTCTACCTTTTAGCCTAAGAGATGAAAGGCAATCCTTCAAGTCTTGGTAGGGAGAAGACGCCCTGCTAGTCAGATCCAGCTATCTTGTCTTCTGCTCATTTCATGCGCCTCCAAATAGGACCATGGCTGGCTCTTGCATCTGCTGCCCATGACCTGCACTGGGAGATCAGTGTACAACCACTGAAAACCAGCATGTTAGAGAAGTGAGCGTGACTCAGACAGGCCCCCTCCACCTGGAGCACCTGTCCACGCTCAGGGTAAGAGGCTCATGCACATAAATCCAAATATACCTGATTGTCATCACTGCAATTAGAGCCAAGTTTTGGGGAGGGATTAAATTAAAGAAAAGCAACCTCAGTCTCACATATGATGTGCCTATAACTCAGGGTTGTGGGTAAGTAACCAGATCATGATGTTCCACGTCTTCTTCATTTTCAAACATAGACAACTGACTTATGGCACCATTTCTCTTTTTTAAAACATGGCAATTCTTTTGTTTGAGTAGCAGAATTAAAATTTGAATTTTAAAAGTTTTCAAGTCAATTGCTCAGCGACCCTACTCTTAGAGGTAGCATATGTAAATACAAACTATTTTGGCAATTTGTCTCAGAGAAAGGGTCAATTTTAAAAATTATTTAAAAGAAAATACAAAAATACAATTCTCTCTCTCTTCGTATACACCACACACACACACACACACACAAAGGAAGAAAACAGCTGCTTATAAAATGCTTTGGCAGTTTTACGTGCTATTCTTTAAATGTACACTTGACTGAAAGAGCAAGAATATAATGAATTATTTTTAGAAGGTGGTTTTTTATTAGATGCATATTTTCTTCAAGCAATTTGTAACTTTCCATATACATGAGAATATACAAATACTAGATGTCAGAACGTCTTTGACTTGGCCCAGAGGCTAGGGTCCTATGCTACCCATGCACTCTCCACAACTTAAGAGCAAAAGGAAAGGCATTTCCCTTCATTGCTTTCTGCTGACAGCCACAATGCTCCCCTTCATATCTGGGGAGGTTGAGAAAGTCAGTGACACCTCTTGTTATTCTGACACCTTCATTCCCTGAGTGATTCTCACCACTTTCTGTTTCCTTACCTTTACTCTGTACTACAAAGGTTTTAGCCATCCCCAAATTCAAAAAAATCTCAAATACGAGCACACAATCATATGAGAAGCAACAGAAAAAAAATTCTCTCTCTCCCTTTGAAATGAATCCACCCTTAGTGTTCGGGATGGTTTATCTGGAGAAGGCATCTGCAATGAATACCTAAAGTGCCTCCCGAACCCCCATTCAGCTTGAAATATGGAGGCTGGTAAATTGTACTTTTTGTGGCTTTTAAGGCTCAAGTCAGCTTGTTTCCAAATGAATATGTCCCTTTCCCCTTTTGCCTATTGATGGTTAAATGCAGAAAATGATACTTACAGTGATGTGCCTGGGCAGGCAGCATCTTAGTTTTCAGGCTTCCCTCACCTCTAAGGGATATCTTTGCTCAATGCTTTGCTCAATGCTATCCCTGGAATGAGTAACTAAGAGTGTGATGCTTATTGAGGTGTGTAGTATGTCCTAAATGCTGCCTGTGGTTGCCTCATAGAATCCTCTCAACAACCCATGAAATGACTGCTAGGTAATCAGTCCTCACCTAGATCTCATGTGTGATCTAAAGTATGTTCCTAGACCTCACACCTCATGTATTCATTAATCTAGTCTCCTCCTGGAGACCCCTCATTATTTGAGCTGCGATGAGAAGGAGCTCTCTGAAGTTGGAAGCGTTGAGTGAAAGACAGCCTGGAGTCTGTGTGAGACTATGTTCAAGCTCTGCAAACCAGACTTATCCTTTTACACCAACCCCTCTTCTTATTGACCTAAACCTCCTCCTCTTCCTCTTTCTGTGCTTGATTTTTTTCAAGGGGCGTTTCCAATCTGCTTGAAGGTTAGGGCTTCTCTCTGACTCCTCTCTGTTCCTCATCTCCAACCCAAATCCACCCCAGTTCTGCTGACTCTGCGTCCCCATATGCTGCACAAATACCTCCCTCCTTCCCACCCTCACACCTTGAGCTTAGCGGAGGCCATACTCACCCCTGACCTGAGGGCTGTTGCTGATTTCCTTGCCCTAAATGCTCACCCTTCCTGGTCCTCCTTTGGTCATGGAATAAACCTACTGCAACACCGACCAGGATGCTCTCTGCTCTGCTCATGACTTAGATGGAACAATGCTGTCAAGGTTCCTCACAATCTAGCCTTGTCCTTCCTCCTCCCCAGAGCCTTCCTAACCAGCCCTGTCTCCTTCTACAGCCAAGCTTGCCCATGCAGTACCTGCAGTGAGGCTTCTCTCTCCCCAGCAATAGATGATCTAACTCAAATTCTTTCTCATTTGAGAAGCTTCCCCAGCTCTGCCAGGCCCCAAGGCCCTTGCCTGGTTCTAAAAGTTGGTGAAACTTATTAACCATACCTTGGAGGGAAAATCACACATAAAACGTGTCATTTCTTAACTGATAATATTCACGTCTTTTCTCCTTGCAGCAAGACAAAGACCTGTTTTAAACACATTTACAACCTGTATGTTGCCTTCTACAAGGTAAAAAGTTGTACATTTCTCCATTAATTTTGGTATTTCTGTTCAGGCCACTAAATTCAAGAATCAGCAATTCTCTGAGGCTTCCTTTTTATTATATATAAGAAACTTTGGAGTGAAGGAAGAGTTTGTCAATTACTTGAGGCATATGGAGGGGAGATAAAAGGTTTCTATTTTTCATCAGTGTATTTCGATTTGGCTTCCTAGAATTGATGGGCTTAAAAGATCTAATCTACTTAAACAGATGCCAAATAGATGGATGAATCGAGACCTTCTATGACAGTAACTTCCTTTAAAAAGGACCTCTCCCATCCCACCCCCAGCCCAGGCTGTGTATCAAAACCAAGTCACGTGCACAACCCTGACTACGTCACCAGCACCCTTGAGTCCGGGTAACAAGCCCACAGATATTTCCTCCTTCCCCGGTGGAGTCCAGGGTGTAAACTTGAGTTTGCTCGCTCGGGGAGCCTCTTTCTGGAAGATGGAACAGCATCGCAGAAGCACTTGGCAATGTGCTTTTGGAAGAAGACCAAGAGGTAGATTTCTAAACTTCTCCCCGACGAAGGCATAGATGATGGGGTTGACACAGCAATGCGTCATCCCAAGGGTCTCTGTCACCTGCATGGCTTGGTCCAACCTGTTAGAGCTACTGCAATTATTCAGACCAAAGAATTCCTGGTAGGTGTTCAGGAGAAGGACAATGTTGTAGGGAGCCCAGAAGAGAAAGTAGACAATCATGATGGTGAAGATAAGCCTCACAGCCCTGTGCCTCTTCTTCTCATTTCGACATCGAAGCAGGGTTTTAAGGATTCCCGAGTAGCAGATGACCATGACGAGCAGTGGCAGGACCAGCCCCAAGATGACCATCTTTAACGTCTCGAAATTCTTCCAGAATTGATACTGACCGAATGGAAAATGAGGGCTGCAGGTGTAATGATAACCTTCTTTTTGAGACCTGGTAAAGATGATTCCCGGGAGAGAGGCAAATACAGCCACCACCCAAGTGATCACACTTGTCATCACCCCAAAGGTGACCGTCCTGGCTTTTAAAGCAAACACAGCATGGACGATAGCCAGGTACCTATCAATTGTCAGGAGGATGATGAAGAAGATTCCAGAGAAGAAGCCTATAAAATAGAGCCCTGTCAAGAATTGACACATTGTATTTCCGAAGTCCCACTGGCCTGCAGCATAGTGAGCCCAGAAGGGGACAGTAAAAAGGAAAAGCAGGTCAGAGATGGCCAGGTTGAGCAGGTAGATGTCAGTCATGCTCTTTGACCTTTTGCAGTTTACCAGGATGAGGACGACCAGCATGTTGCCCACAAAACCAAAGAGGAACACCATCGAGTAGAGAGGAGGCAGGAGGTGGGCTCCCATTTGCTTCACGTCGGTTTTTCGGCAGGACTCCGATGCACCATAATCGATGTCATAGATTGGACTCGACACTTGATAATCCATCTTGTTCCACCCTGTGAATAAATAGAAAGTGATCTTTTTTAAAGTCCTAGAATGTATTTTGTGGCCCACCATGATTACAAACTGTTTTATACATTAATAGCTTTTAATTGCATACTTAGATGTCTGCATTGCATGAACTTCCTTTTTGGTCAATGAAGTTTTGTAGCAAAGGGGTTTGCTGCTAGCTTCTCCGCTCACTAGATGGAGAGCTTGGCCCTGTTGGGGGAATTCATGAGAGCACCACTTCACCAAATAAAGTCTTGTGTTCTGTAACACCACGAAGTGAATAAAGCTTTAATAACAATTTTAAGAAACTGGGTCAAGGAAGGTGCAACTCAGCCTTTTTGTTGTTGTTTTTCACACAGGGTCTTACTCTGTCGCCCAGGCTGGAGGGCAGTGGCACCATCACGGCTCACTGCAGCTTCGACCTCCTGGGCTCAAGTTATCCTCTTACCTCACCCTTCCAAGTAGCTGGGACTACAGGCGCCACCATGCCCAGCTAATTTTGTTTATCTCTATAGAGACGAGATCATACTATGTTGCCCAAGCTGGCCTCGAACTCCTGGCTCAAGCAATCCTCCTGCCTCAGGCTCCCAGAATGCTGGGATTACAGGCATGAACCACCATGCCCGGCTGCAACCCAGTCTTTCCGTCTATATTGACGCTGCCATTCTCCGGGGTTTGCCCACAAAAAGCATGCACTATGAGCAAGCCAGTCATAATTCAGAGGCCTCGAGGGCACACACTGGATGCTAATCACTGTTCTAAGCGTCATACCCATTCATTCATTTAATCCTCAGGGGAACCTTATGAGGCAGAAAATAAATTTCACATTTTGCAGACAAGGACCTTGAAGCACAGGGAGGGTAACTTGCTCAAAGCCACACAGCTGGGATGCAACTGATTTTGAATGCGGGCAGCCTGCAATCTTAACCACCAGGCTTCCTTGCTAAATTTAAAAGAGAATTAAAGAGCAAAACCATCAGATGGCTGGTGCTGTGAGGTAGTCAGAGTGAAATGGGAGGTTGCCCAAGTCCCCCCCCCCCCCAAGAAGGTCATAGAGGCCAACAGCCAATTGTAAAATCCTCACATTTTCTCTAAAGTTTGTGTTTGTAGTTTCTGAGTTGCCACAATTAAGAGTTCTCATACAAACCCAAGAAATAATAAAGTAAAAAATGTTTCATCTGCCACCACAGATGAATGTCATACATTCTGGGTAGTTTAGTCTTACAACCAGCTGGCTTGCCTTACCTATTTAAGTTCAGCTGCTCTAGCCGAGAATGTTCTCTTATTAAACCCTGTGAGTCTCAAACTCTCTGTATCTTAGATTAGGCAGCTGAGAGAAGCCCCAGAAAAGCTCACCTTTAATTCTGAGCCATAAAGAATTATATACTAATGGTGCCATGAAACTGATACATTAGAGGAACATTTTATTTGACGTTTGTAATTTGACATTAATTTGGACCATTTTTAGGCTTCCCCTGTTTTCTGAAGGAAAAAGAAAAAGAGAACCAGACTTAGACACAACTTCTTGGGGGCACATATTCAGAAGGCATCTCGTTGGAGAGGATTTAGTTCTCCTTAGCAGAAGATAAGATTTCAAGATTTCAGCCAAGATTCATCTCTCTGAAAATCTTTCATTTGAGAGGTAAGAATTGTTTGCTTTTAAAATACTATTCCTCCCTTTAAAGTCTTTCACTCGTAATCATGATTTGTATCTTTGATTTTATAATAATCTGAAACTCATTCTAAACTCTGACCCTTTCCTGGTCTTAAAGATTATATTTTAAGATAATTCTATGAGCACTTGGTGGTTGCCAAATGTCTTCTTTGGGTTTCCTGTAAAGGCTTTTACTCATTTCAGAAGCTAACTAATAAGCCAAGCAGCTGAGCGTTTACTTACCTGGGAGAGTTTCTTGTGGGGGACGGATGTCTGAGCTCTCTGGCGAGAAGAGCTGTGCAAATCAAACATATAGACGGTATAAAAGTAGGAAATGCAGCTTCTTTGAGGGGGGCGGAGTTAAATAATTAAGTGTATTGAAGGAGGAAAGATCAGAGAACAGTTCTTCTTTTTAAGTTGAGCTTAAAATAAGCTGCAGAAGAGATCTGGTCTGAAGGTTTATTCATGAGCTTTCTTCACTGGATTATTTTGTTTTTGTTCTCTGCTCATCCAACTACACAGAAGCTGTTAGAACATATAAAGAATAAAGGATATTAGAGCTAGAAGAACATTTACATTCATTTAGTCAAAAGCCCACATTTTAGTAAAAGAAATTACTATCCAAGAGGCAAATGCTTTGTCCAAGATCACAGGGCTTTTCAACAGTAAGGCTAAAAGGGTGAGAAAATTCTGATTATCTTAAGAGTTGCCATGAATTAAAGCCAACTTAAACCAACTTTAAATGTAGAAGAAGATCCTGGACTTCACACTAACCCTGTACCCCCTTTTTCTCCCCCTCTTCCCATATCCCCTATTCCACCCCCAACTTACACACATGTGCTCACCACCCAATATTATTGTTCTCTGTAAACTAAAACAACCGGTTGTCTGAAGAGTTTTAACTATAGGCTCACCGATGAGCTGAACAGGTTTCCCATCTTTTTTCTGAATCCAGGATCTTAGTGGGGATTTTCACTCTGTTCACTGTTTTGTGGTTCTTCAACCCAGTAAGCATTTATGAGGACTTACACTGTGCCAGATACATAGGTGGCAGGATTCTTCACTCCAGATACAATCTATCTGGAGTTATGAGAAATTTCCACATGACAGAAGTATATGGTCGAGTTCAGGACTCTTTATGACAATACTATATACAGTCATATCAAGCTCTCTTGGTGATTGGTGATATCTGAAAATCTCAAGTATTGTCGGCAGAGTTGAGAAGATAGCAGAGAGCCATTCCTGAGCCACAAGATGCCCTTCTGGGCTTCCGTGACCTCGGCTCTAGAATAAAAAGCTTTGGCTTGTAATCTCTAAGCAGGCGAAGGAGACCCCAAACAGCAAAATTACATGCTCCCAAACCTGCAGAGGCAGCCTAACCCAGGGACTAAGCCAGTGGCCTTTGTAGTCAGACTGCCAGGCTGGAAGCCTGTCTCTTCCCTCAGCTTTCTCATCTGGGTATTGGGCTGAATGACAGTAGTCATTTCAAGGGTTGTTGGGAGAATTCTATGAGGCATCCACAGCCAGCACCTAGTACATACTATGTACTCAATAAACATCAAACTCTTTGTTACTTTTTCAGCAATTCTTTCTAAGAGAGAGTTTATTTGATTAAATTCTAGCAAAATTGGTTCACTGGAGTCTCCGTCTGCATCAGATTAGTTTCAGCAAACTAAAAGCTGAAAAGGTGAAGCTAATCGCTGGCGCTTGGAGAATAGAAAGAAATGACTGATTGGGAAAAGCCAGAAAAGTACAGAAATAGCCCAGCGATCAGGACACCCCACCCCCACCCCACGTAGGGGCACATGTCTGTATTACAACAGAGCTCAGAAACTGGTAATTGTAATAAGGACAGTGAGTCATCAAGAAAACGTTCACATTCATCCCATGTGTGCAATTCAAAAGGCAATGATTAAGAACTGTAGTCATGCTGCTGGGTATGACCTCCCGCTTCATTACTACTATTTTGGCTCTGACCAAATTATTGACTCTCTCTGCCTAGTTTTCTTAACTATAAAGTGGAGGTTTTAGAAAAAACAAATACAAACTTACTCAATACACCTGTGGTGGCGACGAATGATAACAAGAGTAGAGCCTTTCAGGCACCTGCCCTCGGAGGGCTCTGTAAGCAGGGAAATATAAAGTGTGCTTTAGAAAGAGTTACAAAATAGAGAACAAATTAATATAAAATTTTATAGAAAATAGATAAACACAACTTTGGTTTTTAGAAAGATGGCCTTGTATTCACTGGTAATTCACTTGTGTGGAACTCTAGGAGGCTGTCGGACCAACACTGTATTTCTGCTTGTGGCAATTGCTGGTTCTTACTTTCACCATGCATAGCTGAGGCTTTGCCATGTTCTGTGTGTCTGTCATTAGGGTGGCGGAGGAAGTGAAGACATGCTCGCCCCAGAGGGCAATGTGGGCTAGAGGAGCAGGCTCGGAGTCACACAGACTATGCTGCTGACTTGCTGTGTGATCCTGGCAAGATACTTCCACTCCCTGAGCTTCCGCTTCCTCATCTGTTAAATGATGTGCTGGGCCTGGGGCGGCTTCCACCCTAAATACCACGTGACTCCATGGCCAAGTTGGTTTGAAAAACACACAGTAGATTGAAAGCAAGGTGAGGATTCACAGGCTGAAACAAGGAAGCAGAGCTTGGCAGTGTGTGTTGCCCCACTTTTGTGTTTCGGTCCAGAGGTGTATTGTAGGAACCACTCAGGACAGGAGTTCAGCCCAGGGATTCACAAGAAAGTGGGGACCAGTGGGAAATTCTTCAGCATTTAAATGAAATGTTGTCTGGATATAATAACAACAACAAGCTAGCAGTTTACCATGCTGTGACTTAGCTTCTTTGGTGTCTGCTACTCTTTCTACTTTGTCCCTCTCAGTTTGCATGGCTCTTGTTCTCTTAGGTATTATTAAATACATTTGGACTCCCCATGGGAAACAAATTTTCAATCGGTTTGTCACTCATGCCCATACTGGAGGGTGTTTTGTGCCAGCCTCCTTTTGGCGTCTTTTTGTCTTTAAATAGCTGCTCCATGTCTAGTCACTGCACCCGCGTTCCAAGCATTGCTTTGCTCACTCCTTGCCCACACCATTCCTGGACCATATTTTCAGAGCACCGTCAACAGAATGGGGGAGAATGTTAATTATTCACTTTGGGTGCAAGGGCCAACTACCTGACCACAGTGAGCAGGAACCCTGCCATACAGCAGCTGTTGTGAGAATCTCTAGGGCCTGAGTTGACTCTTGGTCAGTATCAGTCAACAGTGAGATGGGCTGTAAAAAGAACAAATGAATCTTTTATTTTTAAAAACAAATGTCTAGGCAAGGTGCAGTGGCGCATGCCTGTAATCCCAGCACGTTGGGAAGCCAAGGCAGGTGGATAATTTGAGGTCGGGAGTTTGAGAACAGCCTGACCAACATGGTGAAACCCTGTCTCTACTAAAAATACAAAAAATTAGTGGGGTATGATGGCACGCGCCTGTAGTCACAGCTACTCAGGAGGCTGAGGTGGGAGAATCTCTTGAACCCAGGAGGCAGAGGTTGCAGTGAGCCAAGATCGCACCATTGTACTCCAGCTTGGGTGACAGTGAGACTCTGTCTCAAAACAAACAAACAAAATATCTAATTATAAAACCAACGCATGCTCATTGTGTAAAACTGGGAAAAACAGAAAAAAGGAAAAAATTAGATAAAGTCTCACAATATCAAAACAATGTCTTTTAAAATATGATGTTTCAATCCTGACTTTTCCCATGCACTTTTTGATTTATTGTTCTTACACATATATCATTCTGTAGGTGGCTCCTTTTTTTTGGCAAAGATTATAGTGTAGACATTTTCCTATATTATTAAAAAATTCTTTATAAGTATAGTTCTTTATTATTTTTATTGAGGAGGAACACACTGATCTTAGTGGCACAGCTTGGCGAGTTTTGATATGCATACATGCATGTAACTACCACTCCTGATCAAGATAATAAGAAATATCCCTATCACTTCAGAAGGTACCTTTTGCTCATGCAGAGGTAAGGGCCACTCTGACTTCATAGAGATTAAATGATCCTGTCTTTAACTTCTATAAATGGAATTGCAGATACTGTCCTTTTTCCTGTTTGACTTCATTCATTCAACAAATTACCCTTAACTATATTTAACAGAGTTCTGTCATTAGACAGTTGGGCTCTTTCCATTATTCAGTCATGTGAGCAGTGTCTCACTGATTGTCACCATCAGTGTCTCTGAGATCCCTGTCAAGAACGATGTTCTTCCTGTCCCCAGATCCACCTTTACCAGAATAGTGAGGGAGCCCCCATGATCTTCACAGAAAAAGGAAGAATCCACCCCCTGTCCAGTGCCACACTTTGTTACCTGCATGCCTCAGCAATGACGCTTGGGTCCTATGATGCCCACCAGGAGACAGCCTCTACCTTCTGCCTCAGACACCTATTATGATGGGTGGGTTGGGAACTCACCAAGCTGTTGTCTCCATCCCTGTCTCTGTCCTCTAGACCTTTCCCAGGGTAACCTACTTCCAAGCCAATGGACCACATCCCCCATGAGGATTTGTGCAATTCATGAAACCAAGTGGACATGTGTAGGCTGTCTACCTCATGGCTTCATTAGATGTGTTCAAACCTGCTGGGAGCCCCTTAGCTCAGCAGTGAAGTCTTCTCTATGCATTTAAGGGATTTCTTTCAGATCAGTGCCTAGGCATGAGGCTAGTGCAATATAGGTGTAGTAACAGATGTCTAAGCTAACAGTTAAACAATACAATAGACCCACTTGATCTTAAGTGAGTCAGATCACACCTCGAGCTCTGTACTCAGCTCTCCACATAACATGAGATTATGTAGGACTTTTCTGGTTGTCCCAGAACTAGCAACTGTGGCCTAAGGCTGAAGGCAAAGAAGTGTTATGTGTTCATAGTTCCAAGGAAAACCACTGACATCTGGGCTCAGACACCTCCCCCAGGGCTTACTAGGAGGTGACAGCACCAGCCCTGTATCCCCACCCATCACGTCAACTCCTCTCAGCCTGGTCTGTATATGGAAGCAGTTGGGGTGAAGAATGGACTGTAGAAGTGAGCAGGATTGATGGGGGAGGACAGTGAGAATGCCTCTCCTCAAAGCTAAGGAAAGGGGCTCTGAAGAAACCATATGAGGAATAAGGAATTGCAAAGGAGAGGCCAGCATGGATGGGGCCCCCACTGGGCAGCAGACAAGCTGAGCGGGGGGTGGGTGGGGATTGGAGAGAGGTGATGGAGGTAGAGATAGGGTGTGGAAGTGAGGCTGCAAAGATCAAGAGTGCCCCGGGTCGGCCGGAACAGTGGCTCATGCCTATAATCCCAGCACTTTGGAAGGCCGAGGCGGGTGGATAACCTGAGGTTGGGAGTTTGAGACCAGCCTGACGAACATGGAGAAGCCATCTCTACTAAAATACAAAATTAGCCAGGCATGGTGGCATATGCTTATAATCCCAGCTACTTGGGAGTCAGGCAGGAGAATCACTTGAACCCAGGAGGCGGAGGTTGCAGTGAGCTGAGATCGTGCCATTGCACTCCAGCCTGGGCAACAAAAGTGAAACTTTGTCTCAAAAAAAAAAAAAAAGAGTGCCCCTGGGTTAAGTGGTTACCACAGGAGGGGAGCTGGGCAAGAACTATCACATTGGGTTCTACTTTCTGGGGTGAGATGAGCCCCGAGCTCAGGAAATGGTGGGTTGGAATAAGTCAAATCAAAGAGAGATCCCGAATGTCTAGATCCACATGGAGCCCCCACCATCTCTAGGTTCTTGGATGTGACCACACAGTGTGCCTGCCACTATGGGCATCTTGGCCAACACAGAGTGGACTGTGGCAGTGGCCAGTTAGATAAAGAGGTTCAGGCATATCTTGGTGAGATTCTGAGTTCAGTTCCAGACCACCACAATAAAGCAAATATCACAAAATAACTTTTTTTGGTTTCCCAGTGCATATAAAAGTTATGTTTACCCTATACTGTAGTCTATTAAGTGTGCAATAGTATTACATCAAAAAAAACAATGTACATACCTTAATTAAAAATATTTTATTGCTAAAAATGCTAACCATCATCTGAGCCTTCAGCAAATCATAGTCTTTTTGCTGAAGAGGATGGAGGTCTTGTTTTGATGTCGATGGCTGCTTACTGATCAGGGTGGTGGTTGCTAAAGGTTGGGGTGGCTGTGGCAATTTCTAAAAATAAGATGACTGCAGTTTGCCACATTGGGCAACTGTCCCCTTCACAAAAGATTTCTCTGTATCATGCATATCATGTGATGCTATTTGATAGCATTTTACCCACTTCTTTCAAAGTTGGAGTCAATCTTCTCAAACCCTGCCACTGCTTTATCAACTAAATTTATGTAATATTCTAAATCCATTGTTGTCATTTTAACCATGTTCACAGCATCTTCACCAGGAGGAGATTCCATCTCAAGAGACCACTTTCACTCATCTGTAAGAAGCAACTCTTCATCTGTTCAAGTTTGATCATGAGAGTGCGGCAGTTGAGCCACATCTTCAGGCTCCACTTCTAGTTCTAGTTCTCTTGCTATTTCCACCCATCTGCAGTGACTTCCTCCACTGAAGATGTGAACCCCTAAAAGTCATCCGTGGGGGTTGGAATCAATGTCTTTCACATTCCTGTTAATGTTGGTATTTTGACCTCCTCCCATGAATTACAAATGTTCCTAATGGCATCTAGAAAAATGAATACTTTCCAGAAGCTTTTCCATTTGCTTTGCTCAGATCCCATCAATAGAATCACTCTCAGTGGCAGCTATATAAACTAGTTAAGGCTATATATATATATATATATTTCTTAATAGCCCTATGAAATATATTTCTTAATAAAACTTGAAAGCCTTGACCCGTGGACTGCAGGATGGATGTTAGCAGGCATGAAAACAACAAGAAAATTCTCATACATCTCCAACACAGCTTTTGAGTGACATGGTGCAGAGCAGTAATGTTTTGAAAGAAATCTTTTTCTGAGCAATTGTTCTTAATAGTGGGCTTCAAATATTCAGTAAACCATGCTGCAAACAGATGTGTTATCATCCAGGCTTTATGGTTCCATTTATGGAGCACAGATAGAGTAGATTTAGCATAATTTTTAATGATCCCAGGATTTTCAAAATACTAAATGAACATTTACTTCATGTTAAAGTCATCAGCTGCATTCACCCCTAAAAAGAGAGTCAGCCTGTCCCTTGAAACTTTGCAGCTTGCACTGACATCTCTCTCTAGCACTGAAAGTCGTGGATGGCATCTTCTTCCAACATAAGGCTGTTTTGTCTACATTGAAAATCTGTTATTTAGTATAGATACTTTCATCGATTATCTTATCTAGATTTTCTGGATAACTTGCCACAGCTTCTCCCTTAGCATTTGCTGCTTCAAGCATTTTTTATGTTAAGGAGATGTGGTCTTTCATTAAACTTCACAAACCAACCTCTGCTAACTTCAAACTTTTCTTCCGCAGCTTCCTCATCCCTCTCAGCCTTCATAGCATTGAAGAGAGTCTTGCTCTGGATTCAGCTTTGGCTTAAGGGCATGTTGTGGCTGGTTGGATCTTTTCTCCAGACCACTCAAACTTTCTCCATATCAGCAATATGGCTGCTTTGTTTTCTCTTCATCTGTGTGTTCCCTGGAGTAGAACTTAAGTATTCTTCAAAAATTTTCCTTGTGCATTCACAATTTGGCTAACTGGCGCAAGAGGCTAGCTTTTGGCCTTTCTTGACTTTCAACATGTCCTCTTTACTAAGCTTAATCATTTCTAGCTTTTGATGTAAATTGTGAGACGTGGGACTTTTCCTTTCACTTGAACACTTACTGGCCATTGTAGGGTTATTAATTGGCTTAATTTTAATATTATTGTGTCTTGGGGCTGGGCGTGATGGCTCACACCTGTAATCCCAGCCTTTTGGGAGGCTGAGGTGGGTGGATTGCTTGAGTCTAGGAGTTCAAGACCAGCCTGGGCAACATGGCAAAACCCCATCTCTACTAAAAGTACAAAAAAAAAAAAAAAAGCCAGATGTGATGATACACGCCTGTAGTCCCAGCCTGGGAGGCTGAGGTGGGAGAATCACCTGAGCCCAGGGAAGCAGAGGTTGCAGTGAGCTGAAATCATGTCACTGCACTCAAGCCTGGGCAATCAGAGTGAGACTCTGTCTCGAAGAATATATATATTACTGTGTCTCAGGAACAGGCAGTCAGTGAAGCAGTCAGAACACACACAACATTTACTGATTAAGTTTGCCATCTTATATGGGTACACTTTGTGGTGCCCCAAACAGCTACAAAGATCACTGATCACAGATCACCATAACAGATATAGAAATAATGACAAAGTTGGAAATATTAGGAGAATTACCGAAATGTGACACACAGACGCAAAACAAGCACGTGCTGTTGGAAGAACAGCACCAATAGACTTGCCTGAGGCAGGGCTGCCACAGACCTTCAATCTGTAAAAAAAGAAAGAAGAAAAAAAACCCCAACAATATCTGTAAAGCACAATAAAACAAGGTATGTCTATGTTAGCCCTTTTTCCTAACCCTCCTCTCCTGCTTCTCAATGCTTGTCCATGCCTAGAAGGAAGGACAAGAGTTCCTCGCAAGGTAGACCACTAGGCAAGTGCTGTGGAGGGTGGAGCAGGAGGGGACATAGGGACAAACGCACCCCCTCCCTCTAGGCAGGGCCCTCCAGAATCCAATCAACCCTAAGGCCCCACTGAAACAATGATTGAAGAGAAATGAAATAATTTCATATTGTGAACTGATTTCATTAGGATATGTTATAAGGGATAGTATGAAATAAGATGTTAGTCCATGCCCTTGCCCTTGCTTGCTGGGCTGCTGGGCCCACAGAACCTCTCAGGTGGTGGGGAGGGAGAGGATTTTCCCAGCATAATCCTAGGCTCACATCTCACTATGGCCCCAGGCTGGGGCTGCCAAGGCCAGACTTGCATTACAGGACTCTGTTTACACGCGCACACACACACACACACACACACACACACACACACACACACACACACACACATAGTGCCAGATTGGCAAAGTCTGAAGAAATTTCCAGCCTCATTGCCCCCATACCCAGAACCAGTCTCCTCCCCTCAGTTCATGCCTTCCAGAGGTCCGCTCACGCCGACTCCAGTTCAGTCACAGCGTCGCCCCTCTGGGTGGCCCTTGGTGACTTTTCCTGCAGGCTAATCTCATCTGAGGCCATTTTAATTTGTCAGGGAAGTTTTCATAATAAGCAAAAACAAAAGAGGAAGAATGGGCTCTTGATGGCTTACTTCCTGGAGGCTTCAGGGCCCCTTTCCAAAATGCTCCCACCTCCCCAGCTGTTGGGGGCATCACGGATCAAGGGGGCGGTGGCATGGGGTGGGCTAAGTCAAGACCCTTCCTTACCAAAAAAATCTTCAGACACATCCCTCAGAATGATGACCTCCCACCTTCTACCTGCTTACCTCGAACAGCCCACTCTAATGTCCCCAGAGTAAAGGATACTTCAGGATTTCACTTTAGAAACAGAGATGGCTGGCAGTGTTTAATTGGCAGCTTCTTTGGCAGCAACAAAATCCTGCTGTGGCTGTTATTTCTATGATGCAAGACTATCATTGAGTTAGCCACTCTGTCCTCCGGGCTCTCAGCACTTTTCACAGATGCCTCTGTTCCTGCTCTGCACAGAGCACTGTGGCCATGCACTCGCCCTTCTCTACCCCTCCCACTCTTTAGCTGGCCCTGGACTTGGAGGTCTAAAGGACACTGGCATTAACATCCATATTTCTGTTTGCAACCCAGACTGGTACAGGGTAGACCTTCCGGGGTGCTTGTCCTGTTGAATTCCATGATGGAAAACAAACGGATAGTTTTCCAGACTCTATTTATGAAGTCACTATATACCACATGTCTTAATCAGCTTTTGTGCTTCTTAACAAACAACCCTCCAAATTCAGTGGCTTATCACAGCAAACACAGACTTCTTGCTCATGTTACATGTGGCTGCAGCTCCCTGTGTCTTCTCATTCACCAGGGCACACAGGCTGAGGGATGTGATCTGGAATGGGCCTTCCTGTGGCTGAGTAAAAGGCTCTGCTTTGATGAGGCAGATGTCACTTTTGCTCACATCACAGCAGCCGAGTCAGTGCTGGACAAGGCAGGCTATGGGGCCTGTAGGGCATGCTACAAGTCACACCACAAGGGCAGGGGGTGTCATCACACCACAAGGGCAGGGGTTGTCATCAAACAGGGGAAGAAGTGAAAAGCTGTGAACAAAACAATCTTCCACACCACGGTGTAAAAAAATAGCCAGTTGTTTTTAAATTTTTTTAAATCAATATAGAGTATTGCTTTATTTTCCAAATCATAGTTTTTAAAAACAGTATTTACATTTCATCACCATCAAATTAAAATTTTATGCATTCATTAGGAGAATCCAAATACATGAAGGTGAAACTTCCTCTCTGTCCCCACTTCTTCCTGAAACCATCTTTAGCCCTGTGACCTGAATGTAGAGCCATAGTCTAGCTTTGGAGTCTAGCTCCCAAGTTGCCTGGTTCCAGAAGTCCCAGCGTTTCTTGCTTGCATCAGATCAAAAACACACTGGGCAACATAAGACATTCTTAACTTGGCTCAACTAAGAGGAAAGTCTTTGCTTACTTCAGGGAGCTTCTCCAACTTCCTTTCTTTACAAATAGGGTTTAAAAGCTTGATTAGAAGCTAACTTGATTTAGAAGTCCCCACTGGCCAAATAGGGAACAACGTGAGCATCAACAAGGACATCTGCAAAGCACAGAAACACTTGATTGTGATTAAACGCATGACTTCATAGTGATACAAAACAGAACACAAAAGGCTTTTGGCAGCAAGCCTGAGAGAATGGAGATCCAGCTGAGATGACAGCTATGGAGTGTGTGCTATGATTCAAATGACATCATTACTTAGATGCTGCATCCACACAGGCTAATGTAACAACAGATCACAGACTTCCAACTCCCGTCAATCAACAACTATTGGGTTGACTAGCAGGTCTCCCAAACATACCACCTGCTCCAAGCTCGTAAGATCAAAGCTAGAATTGTGTCTGTGACTACTATGGTATTTTTAGGCTTGGCATGATAGTAACTCAAACTAACACTTTACCACATTTGCAAATTGCAGTTTTCAGCTTTAATTTTATTTTTACTATTTAAAAAAGTCTGAACTCTATGCCTGTATCCAAAAATGAGGAACTGGAAGGTAGCTTGGAAAATATTGTTTTCCAACCCAGCTGTAGTCTCTTTCGTCTCAGCCTTCCTGCCTGGTAACATAGACACTGAGATTCACATTGTGAATCACACGTCTGTGAGGCCAGATATGTCATTTCCAAAGCAGAGAGCTGTCATTTCTGTCTCTAAGCTCCTTCTCTGCCCTGAAGTCTGGCTTCAGGGGCTCTGCCAGTTGACTTTGCCTTTCCACCACCATCAAGAAGTTCTTGTATAGTTTCTTTCACATTCTTTCCTGGTCTCACTCCTGGACCTCCACACACTGGTTTTTGGAGGGGACAATCCTACAGCCAAGAACTATGTGATAAAGGCTGTGGGGGGAAACAGACGGGGGTGAGGGGGAGTGGCAAGGCAGGGAACAGCAACCACAAAACAAACCCAGCTTGGATCCAGACAGGAAGCTTTACTGGGTTCTGATGCAGCCCTCCTGGCTCTCCACTTAGTTGATTCTGGAAATATTTCTGCAGTGGTTCCACACAATCCCTGTCCACTGCTCCTGACGGAGGAACTCATCATTCTCCACCCCCTTCTCATAATCACTACCTCCTGGAGAGATCAAGCAAGAGCCTATATATATACACATACACACACACATACATATATTAGCTCATCATAGATGATACATCTTTCATAAACAAAAATTTTCTGAATTTTTAGGGTGATGTGGCCTAAGAAGCATGTGAACTATGGGGCTGATACTTCATAGATTTCAAATGTAGCGTGCATGGTTGTCACAGATAAACTGTAATGAAGCAAGAATGTGCCATGCACTTATGCAGAAGAGAATAATCAGACTCCACCACAGCTCCCTGGTTATTGCAGTTCCCAAACTCTTCATGACCTGGTGAAGCCTTCAAGGTTAAATACAGGTGGCAGATGGGGAAAGGACCAGTATTATCTCCTAGCTGAGTGAGTGAGCCCCTTGTTCACCTTTGTCTTCGTCCAGGCTCAGCCATGTTCATGTCTCCCTCCTTCTCCTCTCAGCCCTGACCCCCCTCCCTCACTCCCACTCATCGGTGCCTGCCACATTCTCCTCCTCACCCCCAGCTGGCCCTTGACTTCAAGATATTGATAGAATCAGAGATTGAGTGAACAAATGATGAAAACTAGAAAAAGAGCATTAGCACAAGGCAATGAGGCATTTTCCTGGAGCTGAGATGAGCTTTCTGGAGAGTCAAAGTCTCTATCCACAGTTTTTTCTGCATTAATCCCTGAGCACATGTTGGATATGCATTGGGTGACATAGTCTGTCTTAGTACACACAGCCCTGAGGTTCCTGGGCGCCTGCTTTATAGGTTTCTATTGTTCAACAAACCCTTGAAGTTTGTTGTTATATACAGATTGTTATCTCTCTTTATAAACAAAAATCAAACTGCTCTTCATTTTACAAACCAGCCGAGACTTCCTGCTCCCCCAGTGGAAGGTGTGTTTGTTGAAGTCACACCATCCACTGTCTCCCTGTAAAAAACTGGACATTGTTTGCAGAAGCGCTTGGCGATGTACTTTCGAAGAACACTGAGAGATACCTTCTGAACTTCTCCCCGACAAAGGCGTAGATGATGGGGTTGATGCAGCAGTGCGTCATCCCAAGAGTCTCCGTCACCTGTGTGGCTTGGTCCAGTTGGCTGGTGCTCTCACAGTTACTCAGACCGAAGAATTCCTGGAAGGTGTTCAGGAGAACGACAATGTTATAGGGAGTCCAGAAGAGAAAGTAGACAATCATGATGGTGAAGATGAGTCTCACAGCCCTGTGCCTCTTCTTCTCGTTCGACACCGAAGCAGGGTTTTCAGGATTCCTGAGTAGCAGATGACCATGACAAGCAGCGGCAGGACCAGCCCCAAGATATTTCTCATTATCGTGTGGAAACTATTCCATCCTCGTGGAAAATAAGGGCCACAGACATAAACAGAATCTTCTTTCTGGGATTTAGTAAAGATGATTCCTGGGACAGAAGCAAACACAGCCACCAACCAGGTGATCACACTTGTCACCACCCCAAAGGTGACCGTTCTGGCTTTTAAAGCAAACACAGCATGGACGATAGCCAGGTACCTATCGATTGTCAGGAGGATGATGAAGAAGATTCCACCAAAATAACCAATGTGATACAGCCCTGTGAATAATTTGCACACTGCATTCCCAAAGACCCACTCATTTGCAGCAGAGTGAGCCCACAATGGGAGAGTAATTAGAAAAAGCAGATCAGAGATGGCCAGGTTGAGCAGGTAGATGTCAGTCAAGCTCTTCAGCTTTTTGCAGTTTATTAAGATGAGGACAACCAGCATGTTCCCCACAAAACCAAAGATGAACACCAGCGAGTAGAGCGGTGGTAGGAGTTGGGCCCCGATTTGCTTCACGTCAAATTTATGACAGGGAGCGCCATAATCATAATCAAAAATGGTGGTGACTTCTTCACCACTCTCGGTATTTCTGATAAACCGAGAATGAGATGTGGACAGCATGTTGTGGGTGTACTGGGGAAACGCGTCCTTGTTCAATCCACTTTCTCTGTTCTGTAACAAAGAACAAAATGATGATCACACAACACAAACACCACAATCCATGACCTTCCAAATAGCCTGGCACCACGTAAGCCACTTCCCAGTCTTTGGCCTCTTGTTTGCAGCCATCTCCCTGAAAGCATGTCTGCTAGTTCCTGACTTTCCTTTCATCCCCAGCAGTAGACACCAATGATTTACCCAACAGCCTTTCCTCAATACCCTTTGTCTTTCCCAGCAAGTCCGATAATTCTCATTTTAAGGCTAAAAACTCTGGGTGCTTGTTTTCTCTGCCTTCTTTGCAGGTGGTGCATAGGTCTGTGACTCATTTCTGGACCATAATATGAAAAGGGAGTCTGCTGGGGGCTTCTGGGAAAGCTCTTCTTCCCTGATAAGACAGACACAAGAGAACCCTCCACCTCCTACCCTGCTCTGCCAGCATGTCTAGTGAGGGCGTGGTGCCATGAATGGAAGACCTAGAGAACCATGAGAAGCCAGGCAGATCCCAATGTCACTGAGTCCCAAACCCACCCTGGACTGTTCATCTTCTGCCTTCTATTGTTGTTTTTTTTTTTTTTTTTTTTGAGATGGAGTCTTCCTCTGTCGCCAGGCTGGAGTGCAGTGGCGCATTCTCGGCTCACTGCAACCTCTGCCTCCCAGGGTCAAGCAATTCTGCCTCAGCCTCTGAAGTACCTGGGACTACAGGTGTGTGCCACCACACCCAGCTAATTTTTGTGTTTTTAGTAGAGACAGGGTTTCACCATATTGGCCAGGCTGGTCTCGAACTCCTGACCTCATGATCTGCTCACCTTGGCCTCCCAAAGTTCTGGGAGAAAACAATTCCCCATTTTAAAGCCATTATGAATTGCATTTTCTGTCTCTGAAGCCAAAAGCATTCTAATTGATGATTCTCTCAACTTTCTGCCTCCATCATCCTGCCAAAACTTCTCTTCTCAAGATTGCAATGACAACCCAATTTTCAAATGCCCTGACTTTATTCCAATTCCATCCTGATCGAGCATTTGATCCTTCTGCTAACTTCCTCCATTTACAATTCTTTTTGGCTTCCAGACGGGAGGAGCTGTGTGACCACTTTTTTTATTAATGTTCTTCGCTGGCATCTCCTCCCCATGCCTGCACCTTCAGAGTCCCCAGGCATCACACTTAGCTCTCACCTCTTTAATTTTTTGCCTCTTTATCCTTGCTCCTAAGTTCTTCCTGAATCATGTTGTCTACATCAGGGTTCCTACTCCCCTCTGTGCTAATGTTTTCTGAAGCTCTCTCTTCAAGCTCCACCTTTCTTCTAGGCTTCAGAGTTGAATTTCCCATTGCCTGCTGCCTATCTCCCCATGCATTTATTCACTGCATCAACACTTACTGAGCACCTACTATGAACCATACTCAGTTTTAGACACTGAAGATAAAGCAGTGAGCAAAGTGGGTATCATTCAGGGACCTCAAATTCAACTCACCCCAAATGGGGCACCCCTGAAAATTCCTCCTGCTTGTGGATTCCTCCATTGCCTAAGAAGCAAGATTGGCCATTGCCCTGGGTCCCTTCCTCTTCTGAAAATTAGGAGCCAGCTTTTGGAGCCAAACCAACCTGGATTTTAATTCTTATACGCAATGTAATTTGGGGCCAATTACTCCTTCAAGTGTCAATTTCTTTATATATGAAATATTAACTATGCTGATTTGCTGTGAAGATCAGTGGAGTAAGAACTTAGGATAGCATCTGGTGCAGAGAAATGCCCTGTATTACTATTGCATCATTTGAGTTCCACCTCATAGATGCCTCTCAGATTCATCCCCCTCTGCACTGCTTTGAGCTGCCACTTTCTTGCTTCATATACTCCTGTCTCTTGCCTTTGTTCTGGTCTTTCCTTTGCTCATGGCTCCTCTCTAGCCATGTTCACTCTCAACCTGTCTTCTCTTAAGTTAAAATTGAATAGGCTCTCTTAGCTTAAAACCTCCAGTAGCCCCATGACTTCTATCTGGTGGGCTTCAAAGATAATGTCCAGACTGCCCAGCACATCTTTTCTGAGTTTGCCTCTTCTCAGCCTCACCTCCAGCCCCTTCTCCAATCCCAAATCCTGTGCTTCAGCCACAGCCATCTTCTCTTCATTTCCCCTAAACTCACCATTTCCTTCGTGCTTCAGCGGTTTTGCATGCCCTTGCCCCTCTGCCTAAAATGGTTGTTGAGTTCCTATTCACCATTCAATATCTCCTGCTCAGATTCCTCTTCTCTGTGAAGCTTAATCTGTCTCCTCTGTCAAATTACTCTTACCACATAACACTGCATGCATGTAGATAAGCACTTATCATGTTATCTTCTATGCACAGCATGTTCCTCAAGATCAAGGCCTGGATATTGCTTCCATTTTCAGCTCTTATGATAGTACCTGGCTAAAGGAGGCACCAATAAATGTTCACTAAATAAGTACATAAAACTCTTTATAAATAGAAGAATTATAAGCCCTAACATCATCAGGACTTGATTCTCAAGAATTTTTTTCTAGTAGTGACTGTGAATTTGTTTTCCAACCACCTGTATACCTTATCCTTTCATTTCTCTTGCAATCAACACTTTTCAGAGGTCTTGTATTTCATATCACTGAGACAGATTCTTGAAATCTGTAGAAGCCAAATGAGGCCTCTGATCAAGGTTGGGAAAAAATGCATCTGCCTAAAGAATCACAACTGTTGTCATTAATTGAGTGCTCCTGAAGCTCAGGTGCTATGTTAAATGCTGTGCACGCATTACTTAATTTCATTTTTACAACTGGCCAGCATGTAGCTTCTACTACAGTGAATAATGAGCAAGATGCCTGAAATGTGCTGTCCTAGGTGTCATTTCAAGTGTCAGGATATGTCACCAGAACGGATAGAAATCTGCCTTTCAGAAAAATAAATTCCTTACTTCCGCCTCTGTGGACCTCCTGAGTTGAGGCAAGGGACACATTTTGGTTCAGAGCTTGGATGGTCCTATATTTAGACTAAAAGTTCCAGCTCTTTAATGTCCCTGGGTGCTGAGGGGCAGAGTGAGCCCCTGGGAGTGTGGAGAGGTAACTGAGCAGAGTGGCTGTCCTGGCCTCTGCTTGCCGCCCACTCTCCTCCATCACCTGCTGCACCCTGCTCTTCCTCAGGGTCTCTCTAAAATCTCCTGGTGCACATGCCACCCCCACCCCTCTCTTTCTTCTTGATCATCCCCCACAAGTGCACAGGCTTTGCAGTTTCTCAGGGTAAAGTCCAATACCTGCATTTCTAGCTTTGAAATGCTTTGAGCCTATGAATCAGAAAGTAATGGAAAAAAATGCCCACAACTTACCAGCATATGGCTTGTCTCCGGCAGTCCTGGTGTGTCAGGCTTGTCAGCAACTGAACCAAACAGATCTAGAGGTAGAAACTTTGTGTGCAGAAGTAGGAAATAAAGTTTCCTGCAGAAAGTGAAGGCGGAGATACAGGGCAAGTAATGGTAAAGATTTGAAAAAAAAAAAAATCAGAAAAATATAGTTCTTCTTTTCCAGCCAGTAACATTATACATTGGGTTGAGGTCTCCAGAACAGGATTAATTTTGAAATCTTGCTTATGCAACCTTGAGTGTGAGTCAGGCAAACCCTGTACATCTGCTCCTGTTTCTAACGATTCTGGGCTTCTTTATGTTGTGGGTCTTTATATCTGGAGCCCTTCACTCTCTGCTCTCCTACTACTGATAATTTGCATGATAAGGGCACAACAGAACTTATTTTCCAGAGAATAAAGGGTGCTGGTGAGAGTAGAGGAAATATAATGAGGTTTTACTGTGATCACATGTGCTGGTTTCAGTGGTATCATGGATTTAGAATCTGGTTAGAAATTTCATTTAGATAACACTTTAAATTTTTTTTTAAATTTAATTCACTTAATAATTGTATGTTTATGGGACACAATGTGATGTTTTGCTACATGTATACGTTGTGTAATGATTAAATCAGGGTAATTACATATCCACCTCTCAAATATTTATCATTTCTTTTGAAATAATAATGACATTGAAAATCCTCTCTTCTAGCTATTTAGATATCTAGAATTCATTATTAACTAAGTCACCCTACCGTGGAGCAGAGCACCAGGCTTGTTTCTCCTATTTCATGGTCATTTCGTACCTGTTGATCAACTGCTGCTCATCCTCGCCTCCCCTTTCCTCCCCCAGTCTCTGTTAACCACTGCTCTACTCTCTGTTTCTAAGATAGCAACTTTTTTTTTTTCTTGAGATGGGTTTTCATTCTGTCACCCAGGCTGGAGTGCAGTGGCACAATCTCAGCTCACTGCAACCTCTGCCTTCTGAACTCAAGCCATACTCCCACCTCAGCCTCCCGAGTAGCTGGGATTATAGGCACGTGCCATCATGCCTAGCTAATCAACTTTTCTTTTTCTTTAATTCTACATAAGAGTGAGATCGTGTGGTATTTGTCTATCTGTGTGTGGCTTATTTCACTTAATATGATATCCTCCAGTTCAACCACATTGTCACAAATGACAGGATTTCAAACTTTCTAATGAAAGGGAAATGTTAAATTATCTCTGGTGTCAGGAACGTCCTTAGCGAGAAAAGTCTCAGTTATTTTAAGTCCCCCTCCTTGGAAAGATGTTCTGTTAAAAGAAAATGCAAATTCTGCAATGGGGACAGCATACTTAGGAACATTCCTAAGATCGTGCAGAGAACGTCGTGTCATTTGAGTTGGCCCCTGGCACTTTCTGGAATCCAGCAGACATTAGGGGTAGGATCTCATGCTATGGCCTTGCCAAGTTTCTAAGTTTTCATTTCCAACTATGAAATATGAATAACAAGACTGGGGGTCTGTGAGAGTAAATGAATCTAAAGCAGCTAGTGCAAGGTCTGGCAGCTACTCCACAGGTAACAAACAGAACAGGACAGTCTGAGCCCTGCAGAGTGCTGGGAGTTGAAGGAGGCATCTACTGCTAGAGCCAACAACGACAGTCAAATGCTGAGTGCAGTCCAGGTGTCCTTTCCGGATTTCAAGAAGTTGGTTTTTTTGTTGTTGTTTTGTTGTGTTGTGTTTTTGCTTTCTTTCTGAGACAAGGTCTCTCTCTGTTGCCTAGGCTGGAGTGCAGTGGCATGATCATGGTTCATTGCAGTCTCAAACTCCTGGGCTCAAGCAATCCTCTCATCTCAGCCTCCCAAGCAGCTGGGACTACAGGTGCATGCCACCATGTCCAGCTAATTTTTGTATTTTTTGTGGAGACGGGATTTTGCTATGTTGCCCAGGCTGGCTTCAAACTCCTGGGCTCAGGCAATCTGCCTGCCTCAGCCTCCTGAAGTGCTGGGATTACAGGTGTAAGGCACCACGCCCGGCCCAGATTTCTGTCAGCTATAACCATGTGTCCTGCATAAGACCTGGTATTTGTGCTAAGTAAGAAGGGTCTCAGGTTTTTTTCTTGGAAGACAAATCGTTACCTGTTCAGGAACACAATAAGTTCCCCAGTTGTCTCCCAATGTGTCTCTGGGCAGGAATTGGAGCATCTCTCTGAGATTTCAATTACAAGACAGGTCATCCCTGCCCCAGTAACACTGAGCCTGCAGCCACTTCTGGAATCTCCTGACCCTGGCATCTTGCCACCAGCTCCTATGATTCAACCCAGGATGGGGGAAGGGCAAGAGCCAGAAATTTTGCTGTCGCTGATTAGGACCGCTCTACAATTTTATCTTCACATTGTGACCTTTGGCTCCAGCCCTGTAATTTCACAAACAAGGAGAGGCACAGAGGTAGATAGTTGCAGAGCCAGGATTCAAATCTTTGGCTTATCATGCCACAGGTAACAGAGGGTGTCCTTGGCTGAGATTTTGAAGAGACTATAGAATGAAAGTATCTTTGGAGGGGTGAGCAGGCTTAACAGAAGCAACGGGGGATGGTGAGGTAGTCTGTCATCCCTATGCTTTGTGGGAGACCAGAATTTGCCACCCTACAATGTACCTCTTTTGCATAAAGATGCCAGATGTAGGTGACGGAGGATGGAGGCAGCAAACCACATTGCCATGTGTGTACCTATGCAACAATCCTGCATGATCTGCACATGTACTCCAGAACCTAAAGTACAATAAAAAATATTTTACATACAGAAAAAAAAAAGATCGTTGAGCTGAAGGCAATTAAGAAGAAGCAGATGAAGGAAAGCTCTTTTCCCCTCCCTTTATTTGTCTAAAAGCAGGATATAGACTTATAAAGACAAAAGGGATCTGTACCCTCCTCACCCCTTCTGCCAGGGAGAACAAAGCTTCACCACTGAAAACAACTTTAAATCCTTATGGACCTGGAGATGGCACCAGAGGAATCTTCATTAACAAGCTTTACTAACGAGCCTTTATCTCCACTTATTCCTTTTGCCTTCCTAAAAGTTGCTGTCCCTAAAGGCTCAAAGTTCCTTTTCTTTGTCTTGTCACATCTCTAAAACTTTACTGAACTTTGTTGAAGATGCTATATAAGCTGGAATCAGTTACCTTTTTGAGAATTACTCATTCCCTGGATATCTCCTGTGTATGTATAAAATATGCAGGTTAATAAGCTTTTTTTTCTCTTGTTACTCTGTCCTTTGTTACAGGGGTCCATTCCAAGAACTTATGAGCATTAAGGAAAAAATTATTCTTTCTTTCTTAACAGCTAGAAGGATCAAAAGAATAAACAATACCACTTGAGCCTTAGTGATGGCTGGGGTTGAGAATTGCAGGTTAAGTCTCAGCCACTGCTAGAACTCCAGCAGAGGACAGCAGGGGCAGAAAGTCTCCTAACCTCCTTCTCCCACTCTGTCCTCCTACCAGTGCTTCCCAGTGGCTGAACGAGATGGGAAGAGGGAGCAATGGACACTCTAGGCAATGGAGCCCCTAAAATCAGCTTCCTGGGACCCAGAGTGGATTGCAGGAAGGGTGACAAATAACCACACAACCATCAAGTCAAACAGATTTTTTTCTTGCAACTTTCTTCTTACCTCATCCATATATTACTAGATAGAAAATTGAGAATTTCAATCAGTGCACATTAGAATTCTTTATGCACATGGAGAGAGTTAAGAAGGATGCCTTTTCATGAGTTTGAGACTTCCATATCTACCCGTTGGCACTGGGTTCATGGTTTCTAAGGTTCCTAGTCCCAAAGATGAGTATGGCCCTCCGAGCAGACTTAAGGGAAAGTATGACACCAGCCACTGAGCTCTGGTGTGCCTGCTGACCAAGCAGGGTTACACAGAAGGCAGGGCTGTGGTCACCTCAAGGTGACATGGGACAAGGATGAGGAGAAGCTCAGTTCTTCTGCAAGCCAATGAAATGAAAATAGTTTATGCTCCTCAAATGACAAAAGAAGACCCAGACTGCTGGCCATAAGAAGTTTAAGATCTTGTTGATTTTTACTCTCAAGGTCAGCAGCTGAGTTGGGGATAGGCCATTGAAACTGAAAGTTAGGGTTGTACTCAGAACCTCTCTGCCACTCCATGGATGGCAAGAAAATGTGAGGGAAAGCATATCTAGAGAGAAGTGCTGGTGGGGCAAAAGAAAAGGGTTTTCAACAGCCTGAAGGTACTTTAATGATGCCTTTCACAATTTCCTAAGTAATCATCAACGAATTTGTTCAGTTAGTATCTTTAGAAGATAGAGAAGTTCCTGCCTCTTGTCAATACAGATGCTTTTGGTTCATTGTGGTTTTTATGATTTGCATGCTTCCTGTGACCTACTAAAATAGATTAGTGAGTTCTAGGATTTTTACAACTTCAATTTTGGTTAAACATGATCTGGACTGATATTATGCCCTCAGAAAAAGCAGTAATCATGTTCCTACCTATCCTATCCTGATCAAGTCTTCATAACAAAAATAAAGCAAACTGTTTTCACTGTTTTTGTCCCAAATGACAAAGTAACACAACAGGGTATAGAGTCATAGCAAGAAAGCCCAGCAACTGCAAATGATTCTTGGAAAGGGAGTGTCAACTAGCAGAAGCCAGACAAGAATTTCTCCCCCATCTTCTAAGTTTACCATCGTCTCCATATGAACCAGGAATAGACAAGAATGTATGATTAGAAATAGAAGTTAAAAGATCAACAGAATGGTAATTTAAGATTTTATTGACTTAGAGTGTAAATGTAGCAGATTAGATGTTGTCATACTTTTAGGCCAAATAAACTGTAGGAGAAAAAAGGTGAAATCAGAATCTATAATACATTTACTTGCTAAAAAGCTTTCTCAAGTGACTTAAGGAGATTCATTTGAACCCTGTAATAGGAATTCTTTTGTAACCTAGATGTCTTAAACTCCTCTGTGATTAAGATCTCAGTATAGATGCCTTAGAGGTAGCTTGCTCTAGGGAAGAATACTTGGCTGGGGATAGGCCAGGACAGAATATTTAGAAGGTATTTATAGATGCCCCCAAGACTTGGCAACGGCAGGTTGGGGAGCTCATTCTGGGAGTGAGAAGCTAAAATTCATACTCATCACCAGCATCTTCCCTGACACTAGGCGTGGTGAGTAGAAGGAGCAATAGAGGGAGTACCTGCAGGATGAAGTTTCATGAATATCATTGTGGCTTCTGAGGTGTTCCAGGGAGAGGGGCACCATGCTATAGAAAACATCAGGAAACCCAGACTGTGGTCTTTGATGGTACAGATGGCATGAGAAGAAACCCACAGAGCTGGTGTGGCAGAGGTTCTGATTGGTGAACATGCCCACCTTGGGTGGGCATTAGTGATGGAGACAGTAATATGGAACCTGACCAACCATGGCTGGTTGGGGATGGGCCCAACTGATGGTGACTTTTGCAGGGATCATAAACATTTGATGGTGGGGGAAAGAACAAGTATGGGGATGGCTACTCCTTTGTAATGAAACCCAGGCGTATGTATTTCTATTTAAAAAGTAATGCATGCTGAAAGCAAAAGTTGACTCTTTAAAAGATCCACAAAATTGACAAACCTTTAGCTATTCTAAGACAGAAAAGAAGACACAAAGAAGACAGAGAAGGCACAAATAATTAAAGTCCGGTAAGGTGGGGACATTGTCAACTTTACAAAAATTGAAAGATTACAAAGGAATACTGTGAACAATTGTACACCAATAAATTAATTAACCTAGATTAAATGAGCAAATTTATAAAAATACATAAATTGGTAAAAACTGACTCAAACAGAAATAGAAAATCTGAAAAGATCTGTGAAAAATAAAGAGATGGTATTGGTAATCAGAAACCTCCCAACACAGAAACATGTTAAGAACCAGATAACTTCACTGGTAAGTTTTCCCAAACATTTAAAGAAATATTAATATCAATCCTTCTCAAAAGTCTAAAGAATGAAAGAGGAGAAAACATTCCCCTCATTCATTTTATGAAGCCAGCATTACCATTATAGCAAAGCCAGGCAAATAAACCACAAAAAAACCTATGGACCAATATTTCTTATGAATATAGATGCAAAAAGTCTCAACAAAATGCTAGCAAACTAAATCTAATAGCATATTAAAGGGGTCATACACAATGACCAAGTGAAATTTATCTAAGGAGTGCAAATGTAGTTTGCAACGTTAAAAAATCAACCAATGTAACATCAACATTAATAGAATGAAGGAAAATAAAACCCATAGAATCGTCTCAACTGACATAGAAAAAGCATCTGACAAATTAAATATCCTTTATGACAAAAATACTCCAAGAAATAAGAATAGGAAGGAACTTCCTCAACATGATAAAGGATGTTTGTAAAAAACCCACAGCTAACATTATACCCAATGGTAAAAGACTGAACTATTTCTCTCTAACATCAGGAAAAAGATGAGAATGTCCATTTTTACCACTGTTATTCAACATAATACTGGAAGTTCTAGCCAGGGAAATTAGGCAAGAAAAGGAAATAAAAGGCATACAAATGAGGAAGAAGGAAGTAAAACTATCTTTATTCACAGATGACATGATATGCAGAAAATCCCAAAATAATCCGCAAAAAAAAACTATCAACGTTAATAAACAAATTCAGCAAAATTGCAAGGTATAAGATCAACACAAAGAATCAGTTGAGTCTCTATACACCTTCAATGAACATCCCACAAGGAAATTGAGAAAACAATTTCATTTACAATAGCATACAAAATAATACAATACCTAGGAATAAATTTAACCAGAATTTAAAGGTGAAAAGGCTTGTGCCCTAACACTACAAAACACTGCTGAAATTAAAGAAGACCTAAATAAATAGGAAGACAGCTCATATTCATGAATTAGAAGACTTTAAATCATTGAGACGGCAATGTTATTGAAAGCTACCTACAGTTTCAATGCAATCTCTATCAAAATTTCAGTGGCCTTTTTGTAGAAAAGAAAAGTCAATCTTCATATTCCTATGAAATTGCAAGAGACGCTGAATAGCCAAAACAATATTTAAAAAAGAAAAAAAGGAATATTGGAGTACACACATTTTCTAATTTCAAAACTTGCTACGAATCTACAGTAATCAGATAGTGTGGTACTGATATAAGGATAGACATATACATCAATGGAGTAGAATTTAGAGTCCAGAAATAAACTCATACATTTATTATCAACTGATTTTCAACAAAGGTGTCAAGATCATTATTAATGAGGAGAGGATAGTCTCTTCACAAATGGTGCTGGCACAACTGCATATCCACATGCAAAAGAGTAAAGTTGGATCTCTCCTCACATCATATCAGTGACCTAAATAGATGAGTCAAAACTATAAAACTCTTAGAAGAAAATATAGGGGTAAATCTTCATTACCTCTGATTTGGTTATGAATTCTTAGAGGTGACAACAAAAGCATGAGCAACAAAAGAAATAAATTGACAAATATACTTCATCAAAATAAAAAACTTTGGGCATCAGGGAACATTGTCAATAAAGTGAAAAGACAGCTAATAGAATGAGAAAAAACATTTGCAAATCATATATCTGATAAGGGCCTGGTAACCAGAATATTTAAAGAATGCATGCACGTCAACAACAAGGACAGACAATCTAGTCTTAAAAATGGGCAAAACATACATGAAGAGACATTTCTCCAAAGAAGATATATAAATGACCAATAAGTGCATGAAAAGGTACTCAACATCAATAGTCATTAGGAAAACGCAAAGAAAACCACAATGAGATATCACTTTACACTCATTAGAATGGCTATAATAAAAATAACAAGTGTTCTTAAAGATATGGAGGAATTGGAACTGTCTTACATTGCTGGTAGGAATATAAAACAGGACAGCAGATTTGGAAAACAGTTAAATGGTTCCTAAAACAAAATGCTAAACATAGGATTAGCATATAACCCTGCAATTTCATCCTAGATATATACATAAAAGAATTGAAAACAGGTAATCAAATTCTTGTACACTAATATACATAGCAGCACTATTCACAATAGTTGAGAGATGGAAACAACCCAGATGTCCATAAACCGAAAACTGGATGACAAATTGTGGTCTGCATACAGTCATTCATAAAAAGAAATCAAGTACTGGTACATGCTGCAATGCAGATGAGCCTCAAAAACATGCCTAGTGAAAGAAGCCAGACATAAAAGGCCACATATTGTGCCTCCATTTATATGGAATATCCAGAATAGGTAAATCCCCCAGAGACAGAGAGCAGATTGGTGGTTGCTAGGAGCTAAGGGAGGAAAGAACAGGGGAGTAACTACTTAATGAGTACAAGGTTTTATTTTGGAGTGATGAATGTTTTGGAAGTAGAGATAGTGATTGTACAATATTGTGAATATATTAAATGCCACTGAATTGTTCATTTCATGTTATGTGAATTCCACCTCAATAAGAATGCATTTACCATAGAAAAATCAAACATAGAAAGTAAAAATTAAAGGGTGCATAATCATCCATAATTTCATGACCCCAAAACAATATCTGTTAGTATTTTAGGTTACTTCTACCTGCCCCGTCTTCCCCCAATTTATAGGTTTGTTTTTGTTGTTAGTATTGTTTATACAGCATTGTAAACTTATTTTATATGTCCTTTTGTACCTTTTTGTTTTTCTACTAGCAACCCAAAATTTTTCCATGCTGTAAATTATTCATAAACATAATTTTAATAGCTGTTGCAAACTGGTCAAATGGTTTATAGATGGATTTACTCATTCAACAAAAGAATAGTCAGAGTCTACACCATTTTACATCCATTGTTTGTCCAGAAGACATGACAATGGACATAAAAAGGTGAATAAAACATGCCCAGCTGATATGGTTTGACTATGTCCCCACCCAAATCTCATCTTGAATTGTAGTTCCCATAATTACCACATGTCATGGGAAGAACCTGGTGGGAGGTAATTGAATCAAGGGGGCAGATTTTTCCCATGCTGTTTTCGTGATAGTGAATAAGTCTCACCAGATCTGATGGTTTTATAAAGGGCAGTTCCCCCTCCACACGTTCTCTTGCATGTCACCATGTAAGATGTGCCTTTGCTCCTCCTTCACCTTTCTGCCATGATTGTGAGGCCTCCGTCCATGTGGAACTGTGAGTCCATGAAACCTCTTTCTTTATAAATTACCCAGTCTCAGGTATGTCTTTATTAGCAGCATGAAACAGACTAATACACCAGCCTTGGGCCCAACAAATTTGTTCCAATGTATTAGTCCAAACTGCACCATTTTGTAAGCTCCCTGCCATTTCACAGACCCTGGTCAAAGTGAAACATTCCATGGGGGTTCAGGCTGTGAGAAACATCCTGTCTAACTACCTGATGACAAGGCACAGGAACATCCTCATCATACCCTGCCAGGCAAAGGCCCAACTGAATGAATATCCTGATCATATTCTGCTGGGAAAAAGTGCAAGGAGCATCACATTTCATGGGAACAGGGCCAAATTGCCTCATCGTGGGAATACCTTATCAACATCTTCCTGGGCAGCAAGCCATACTGCCCAGACCCCACCCATCCAGGCCTATAAATACCCCCAGGCCTATAAGTACCCAGCCTATAACCAGGGGTAGCATCTGGCACTAAGCTGGTCCCACGTCTGCAGGTTTTTGCAATGTACCTGTGTTGCTGTAGAGCCGCTCTCTTCTCTGTGTCTCTCTTTAACCCTCGCCTTCCCTTTAAAAAACCTAATGCAATGTAGAGAGAGAGATGTTAAACAAACAAAAACACATTTAAATATGGAACTATAAATTTTTATAAGTACATTAACAAAAAGATAGGATCTTATGAAATCAAATTTGTACTGAAGAATCAGAGTAGACATCTTTGAAAAAAAATTTTAACTGGTATTTAAAATACACGGAACAAATAGGAATTGACTAGACAAAGAGAGTTGATGGTGGTGGTCGTGATGATGTTGACGGTGATAGTAATGGTGGCGTAGTGGATGGTGACATGACATGGTAATGATGAAGTTCACAATGGCAGACACTTACAAATGCTATAGGCACTGTTATATTGCTTTACATATAGAGGTCACATTTAATGCTTACAACAACTTTGTGAGCTCAAAACTATTATACCATATTTCCTTTGGGGATTAAGAGATTAAGTAACACTCCCTAAATCAACTCAGTGCTGGGATCCAAACCCAAGCAGTCTGGTTCTACACCTTTGCTCTTATTTACTGCATGAAGAATTCCAGATAGAGGGAACAGTGCATGTGAAGGCCAGGAAGTAGAAAAAAGCTAATCTTAAAAATTACATGTATATTTTATTTTTTTAAATGGACTATTTAAATCTACAGAAATATTCAAAGAATAATGGTAGAATATCTGTGTACTTGCTGCCCAACTTTAACAAATCTTATCTTGCCATATTTGCTTTGTTGTTTAAAAAGTAAAAATTTGGAGCTACAACTAAAATTTCCTTGTATGCCCTTCTTCAGTCCCCATTTCTCTTTCTCTCTCTCTTTCCCTTTCCATTGTCAACACTGTTCTGGATTGGGTGTTTATTATTCTCATGTTTTATTTATTTATTTTTTACTATATATGTCATATTGTTTAATGTGCTTTACATAAAAATAAGACATACTGCTTATACCATTTGCAACTTACTTTATGATTTGAAGATTTATCCCACTAGTATAATTGTACCTTTTGGGCAAATTCCTAAAAGTAAGAGTGCTAGGTCAAAGAATATATTCACATAAAATTTTTATGCTTAATAGAGAATCCTAGTGATCAGACCACTTTTGAAACAGTCCTAGTGCAAAATGTTTTCTTCTGATGAGATGGAGCACCAGTTACTTTATGCAATATTCGATTTCATGAATAAACCACAGTTTGTTTTTTTGTTTTTGTTTTTGTTTTTGTTTTTTGTGGAAAATGATTTATTTAGGCAGAGAGAGAGAGAGCAAGAGACAGAGAGAAAGAAATAGAGAGATTGAGCCCCCACGTTGCAGTGGGAGAGGGATCCAGAGATGGAGTCCAAACAGAGAAGGAAGGACAGCTCCCGCACTGTTGTGAGAGGGGGCTCCCCAGAGGGAAAATCTGCACAGGTGAGGGGCAGGGGTTCTTTTTTTAATTGCATTTTAGGTTTGGGGGTACATGTGAAGAATATGCAAGATTGTTGCATAGGTACACACATGGCAGTGTGATTTGCTGCCTTCCTCCCCATCACCTGTATCTGACATTTCTCCCCATGCTGTCTCTCCCAAACTCCCACCCCCCGCTGTCCCTCCCCTATTTCCCCCCAACAGACCCCAGTGTGTGATGCTCCACAGTTTTTAAAAAGCCGTCTTCTCTTTCTGTTAGACATAGTAATTGATTCCAATTTTCCACTATTTAACAATGCAACAATGATCCCTCTTTAGATATTTATGCAGAATTTCTCTAGGGTATGCTCCTAGGAGTAGAATTGTTGGGCTACAGAGTAGGAGCTATGGTTTGAAAATGTCTCTCAAAAAGTATGTGTTAGAACTTGATTACCATTGCAACAGTATTAAGAAGTGGGGACCTTTTAGAGGTGATTAAGCCATGAGGGCCTTGCCCTCATGAATGGATTAATGCTGATTATAAAAGGGATTGATGCTGTGAATTTGCTCTTGCTCTCTCTTGCCCTCTCTTTGCCCGTCTGCCATGGCATGACACAGCAAGGCTCTCTGCAGAGGCTGGTCCTTTAATATTGGACTTCCAGCCCCCAAAACCATTAGAAATACATTTCTGTTATTAATAAGTTACCTAGTCTCAGGAATTCTGTGGTAGCAGCAGATAGAAGGTATATCACTAACTTTTACTAGATATTGACAAATTTCTCTTCAAACTGGTGACAAACTGTCCTGTTAGCAGTTTCTATTATTCTAACTCAGTATTAGATATTATCAGACTTGAATGGATTTACCATGTCAGTCTAATGGACAGTAGTATTTTACTTTGATTTTAATTTGCAGTTCCCTGATTACTAATGAAATTTGTTGGAGGTGATTATTAATTTTGGATGCCACCTTAAAAAAATATTTGTGGCAGGCCAGGTGCAGTGGCTCATGCCCATAATCCCAGCACTTTGGGAGGCCAAAGCAAGTGAATCACGAGATCAGGAGTTCAAGACCAGTCTGACCAACATGGTGAAACCTCATCTCTACTAAAAATACAAAAATCAGTCAGGCGTGGTGATGCACACCTGTAATCACAGCTATTCAGGAGGCTGACACAAGAGAATCACTTGAGCAAGGGAGGCAAAGGTTGTAGTGAGCTGAGATCATGTCACTGCACTCCAGCCTGGGCATCAGAGCAAAACTCCATCTCAAAAAAAAATTTTTTTTGTGGCAAATATATTCTCATTGTAGCCTATTTTAACTTTATTCATGGTGTCTTGATGGATAGTTTTTTATTTTAATGCATTTTTTTTTTTTTAGACAGAGTTTCTCTCTTTTGCCCAGGCTTGAGTTCAATGGCATGATCTCGGCTCACTGCAACCTCTGCCTTAGAGGTTCAAGCGATTTTCCTGCCTCAGCCTCCCAAGTAACTGGGACTACAGGCATGCACCCCCGTGCCCAACTAATGTTTTGTATTTAGTAGAGAGGGGGGTTTCACCATGTTGGTCAAGGTGGTCTTGAACTCCTGACCTCAGGTGATCCAGCCACCAGGGCTTCCCAAAGTGCTGGGATTACAGGCATGAGCCACCGTACCCAGCCTTTTAACGCAATTTATTAAAATCTCTCTCTCGCTCTCTCTTTTTTTCTTTCTTCAGACAAAGTCTTTTATGTCACCCAGGCTGGAGTGCAGTGGCACCACCTCGATTCACTACAACCTCTGCCTCCTGGGTTCAAGTGATTTCCAGCTAATTTTTGTATTAGTAGAGAGTAGAGACGGAGTTTCACCCTATTGGCCAGACTTTTCTTGAACTCCTAAACTCAAGTGATCCACCTGCCTCAGCTTCCCAAACTGCTAGGATTACAAGTGTGAGCCACCATGCCCAGCCTAATATATCCCTTTATGATATGATTAGTGTTTTTGAATCCCATTTTTTAAAATCATTTTCTAACTTAAAGTCATAAAAATTATCTTCTAAAATATTAAAATTTTTCTTTTCATATTTGGTCTATAATTCATCTGGAATTTATTATGTTATAGTGTGAGGTAAGGATCTAATTTTTAAAATATTATAATCAATTAACTATGTCATTATTGAATAGTCCATCCTTTCCCTATAGATTTTTGCAGTTTTAAAAAATTAATTAATTTCCATAGGTTTTTGGGGGAACAGGTGGTGTTTGATTACACAAATAAGTTTTCTAGTGGTGATTTCTGAGATTCTGGTGCACCCATCACTTGAACAGTGTACACTGTACCCAATAGGTAGTCTTTTATCCCTCATCCCCCTCCCATCCTTTCACTGAGTCCCCCAAAGTCCATTATATTATTCTTTTCTTTTTTTTTTTTTTTTTTTTGAGACAGAGTTTTGCTCTGTCACCCAGGCTGGAGTGCAATGGCGTGATCTCGGCACACTGCAACTTCTGCCTCCCAGGTTCAAGCAATTCTCCTGCCTCAGCCTCCTGAGTAGCTAGGATTACAGGTGTTCACCACCACACCTAGCTAATTTTTTGTATTTTTAGTAGAGATGGGGTTTTTCCATGTTGGTCAGGCTGATCTCAAACTCCTGACTTCAGGTGATTCGCCCACCTCAGCCTCCCAGAGTGCTAGGATTACAGGCATGAGCCACCGTACCCAGCCTGCTATATTATTCTTATGCCTTTGCATCCTCATAGCTTATCTCCTGCTTATGAATGAGAACACACAATATTTGGTTTTCCATTACTGAGTTACTTTACTTAGAATAATGGTCTCCAATTCCATTCAGGTTGCTGATACATGCACACACAACATATATATATATATATATATATATATATATATATATATCACAAATTCTTTATCCACTCATTGATGGGCATTTGGGCTGATTCCATATTTTTGCAATTGCAAATTGTATGATTTTTACAATTTTATTTAGATATAATTCACATACCATAAGACTCACCCATTTAAAATGGAAAATTCAATATATTTTTAGCATATTCAAGAGTTGTACAACTATCACCACAATCTAATTTTAGAATATTTTCATCACCCCAGAAAGAAACGCTGTACCCATCACTCCATTACTTCTTTCACTCACACCCTCCTGTCACACCCAGCACTAGGCAACCACCAATCTATTTTCTGTCACTATAGATTTATCTATTCTGGACATTTCATATAAATGAGATTGATATGGTTTGGAGTTGTGTCCCTACCCAAATCTCATGTCAAATTGTCATCCCCAATTTTGGAAGAGGAACCTGGTAGGAAGTGATTGGATCATCGGGGCAGACTTCCTCTTGCTGTTCTCATGATAGTGAGTGAGTTCTCACAAGATCTGGTTGTTTAAAAGTGTGTAGCACCTCCTGCTTCACTCTTCTCCTCCTGCTCCAGCCATGTAAGATGTGCCTTCTTCCTCTTTACCTTCCTTCATAATTGTAAGTTTCCTGTGGCCTTCTGAGCCATGCTTCCTGTATAGCTTGTGGAACTGTGAGTCAATTAAACCTCTTTTCTTCATAAATTACCCAGTCTCAGGTAGTTTTTTACAGCAATGTGAGAACAGACTAATACAGAAAATTGGTATCAGGAATGGAGCATTGCTATAAAGATATCTGAAAATATGGAAGCAGCTTTGGCACTGGGTAATGGGCAGATGTTGGACTAGTTTGGAGGGATCAGAATACAGGAAGATATGTGAAAGTTTGGAACTTCCTAGAGACTTGTTAAATTATTGTGACCAAAATCCTGATAGTGATATGGACAATGAAGTCCAGGCTAAGGTAACCTCAGATGAAGATGAGGAACTTATTGGGAACTGGAACAAAGGTCACTTTTCTTATGCATTAGCAAAGGGATTGGGGGCATTGTGTCTCTGCCCTAGAGATCTGTGGAACTTTGAATTTGATGGCAATGATTTAGGGTATCTGGTGGAAGCAATTTCTAAGCAGCAAAACATTCAAGATGTGGACTGGCTTATTCTACAAATCTATGCTTATATTTGTGGTCAAAGAAATGACTTGGAACTGGAACTTATATTTCAAAGTGCAGCCTAGTGTAAAAGTTTGGAAAATTTGCATCCTGACCATGTAGTAGAAAAGAAAAACCCATTTTTTTCTGGAAAGGAATTAGGCTGTAGATATTTGCATAAGTAAAGAGGAGCCAAATATTAATGACCAAGACAATGGGGAATATGCCTCAAATGCATTCCAGAGACCTTCAAGGCAGTCCCTCCCATCACAGGTCTGGAGGCCTAGGAGGAAAGAAATTTTCATGGACCATAAGCCTTGGTGGCTTCCATGTGGTATTAAGCCTGCAGGTGTGCAGAGGGCAAGAGTTGATTTTAGAGGATGTATGGCAACACCTGGATGTCCAAGCAGAAGTATGCTGCAGGGGTGGATCCCTCATGGAGAACCTCTACTAGGGCAGTGGAGAGGAGAAATGTGGGGTTGGAGTCCCCACACAGATTCCCCACTGGGGCATTGTCTACTGGAGCTGTGAGACGAAGGCCACTATCTTCCAGACCCCAGAATAGTAGATACACTAACAGCTTGCACTGTATACCTGGAAAAGCTACTGGTACTCAACACCAGCCCATGAAAGCAGCCAACGGGATTGTACCCTGTAGAGCAACAGGGCAGAGATACCCAAGTCCTTGGGAGCACACTCCTTATACCAGTGTGGCCTGGATGTGAGACATGGAGTCAAAGGAGATCATTTTGGAGCTTTAAGATTTAATGACTTTCCTGCTGGATTTTGGAATTACATGGGGCCTGTGGCCCCTTTGTTTTGTCTGATTTCTCCATTTAGGAATGGATATATTTCCACAGTGCCTGTACCTCCATTGTATCTTGGAAGTAACTAACTTCTTTTTGATCTTATAAGCTCATAGGTAGAAGGGACTTGCCTTGTCTCAGATAATACTTTGGACTTTTGAGTTAATGCTGAAATGAAACTGTTGAGAAGGGATGATTGTACTTTGACATGTGAAAAGGACACAAGATTTGGGAGGGGCTGGAGGAGAATCATATGGGTTGGATTTGTGTCCCCACCCAAATCTCATGTCAAATTGTAATCCCCAATGTTGGAGGAGTGGCCTGGTGGGAAGTGACTGGATCATGGGGGTAAATTTCTCCCTTGCTGTTCTCATGATAGTGAGTGAGTTCTCACAAGATCTGGTTGTTTGAAAGCATGTAGCACCTCTTCATTCCCTCTCTTCCTCCAAGATGTATCTCCTTCGTCTTGGCCTCCTGCCATAATTGTAAGTTTCCTGAGATCTTCTGAGCCATGCTCCCTGTACAGCCTGTGGAAATATGACCCAATTAAGCCTCTTTTCTTTATAAATTACCCAGTCTAGGTAGTTCCTTATAGCAATGCAAGAACTGACTGATACAGGGATCATAGTGCTTCCAAGGTTTACTTGTGTTTTGGCATGTATCAGTACTTCATTCCTTTTATGGCCAAATAATATGTATAGATATGCCATGTTTTCATTAGTTGATGGGTATTTGGATTATTTCTGCTTTTTGGCTGTTATTAATGAAGCTAATATGAACATTTGTATATAAGTTTTTGTGTCAGTATATGTTTTTATCTCTCTAGGTACATATCTAGGAGATGGATTGCTGGTTTATATGGTACCCTATGTTTAACTTTCTTTTTTTTTTTGGTAGAGATGAGGTCTCACTGTGTTATTCATGGGTTCAAGCACTCCTCTCACCTCAGCTTCCTAAAGCATTGGGATTGTAGGCATGAGCCATCATGCCCAACCTGTCTGACTTTTTGAGAAACTGCTAAACCATTTTCCAAAGATGCTGCACATTTTGTATGAAGGTTACAATTTCCCCACATCCTTGCCAATACTTGTTAGCTGTCTTTTTGATAACAGCCATCTTGGTGAGTGTAAATTGGGAACTTGTGTTTTTGATTTGTATTTTCCTAATAGATATTGATATTGAGCATCTTTTCATGTGCATATTGACCATTTTTGTATCTTCTTTAGAGAAATGTTTATTCATATCCTTGGCCCATTTTTATTTTACATATATCTATATCTATATATATACATATATATAATTGCATCATAGATTCTGGGGTACATGTAAAGAACATGCAGGATTGTTGCATAGGTACATACATGGCAATGTAGTTTGCTGCCTCCATCCCTGTCACCTATATGTGGCATTTCTCCCCATGTTATCCCACCCCTGCTGTCCCTCCCCTAGTCCTCCTCCACAGACTTCAGTGTGTGATGCTCCCCTCCCTGTGTCCATGAGTTCTCATCGTTCAACACCTGCCTATGAGTGAGAACATGTGGTGTTTGATTTTCGCTCCTGTGTCAGTTTGCTTAGAATGATGGTTTCCAGGTTCATCCATGTCCCTACAAGAACATGAACTCATCGTTTTTTTATGGCTGCATAGTATTCCATGGTGTATATGTGCCACATTTTCCCTGTCCAGTCTATCATCGATGGGCATTTGGGTGGGTTCCAAGTCTTTGCTATTGTAAACAGTGCTGCAATGAACATACATGTGCATGTGTCCTTATAATAGAACGATTTGTAATCCTTTGGATATATACCCAATAATGGGATTGCTGGATCAAATGGAATTTCTATTTCTAGGTCCTTGAGGAATCACCACACTGTCTTCCACAATGGTTGAACTAATTTACACTCCCATGAACAGTGTAAAAGTGTTCCTATATCTCCACATCCTCTCCAGCATCTGTTGTCTCCCGATTTTTTAATGATTGCCATTCTAATTGGCGTGAGATGGTATTTCAATGTAGTTTTGATTTGCATTTCTCTAATGACCAGTGATGATGAGCATTTTTTCATATGTTTGTTGGCCTCATATATGTCTTCTTTTGAAAAGTGTCTGTTCATATCCTTTGCCCACTTTTGAGTGGGCTTGTTTGTTTTTTTTCTTGTAAATCTGTTTTAGTTCTTTGTAGATTTTGGATATAAGTCCTTTGTCAGATGGGTAGATTGCAAAAATTTTTCCCCATTCTGTTGGTTGCTGGTTCACTCTAATGATTGTTTCTTTTGCTGTGCAGAAGCTCTGGAGTTTAATTAGATCCCATTTGTCTATTTTGGCTTTTGTTGCCAATGCTTTTGGTGTTTTGGTCATGAAGTCCTTGCCTATGCCTGTGTCCTGAAAGGTTTTGCGTAGGTCTTCTTCTAGGGCTTTTATGGTGTTAGGTCTTATGTTTAAGTCTTTAATCCATCTGGAGTTAATTTTAGTGTAAGGTGTTAGGAAGGAGTCCAGTTTCTGCTTTCTGCACATGGCTAGCCAGTTTTCCCAATACCATTTCTTAAACAGGGAATCCTTTCCCCATTGCTTGCTTTTGTCAGGTTTGTCAAAGATCAGATGGTTGTAGATGTGTGGCATTGCCTCTGGGGCCTCTGTTCTGTTCCACTGGTCTATATCTCTGTTTTGTTACCAGTACCATGCTGTTTTGATTACTGCAGCCTTGTAATATAGTTTGAAGTCAGGTAGCGTGTTGCCTCCAGCTTTGTTCTTTTTGCTTAGAATCGACTTGGCTATGCGGGCTCTCTTTTGGTTCCATATGAAGTTTAAGGTGGTTTTTTTCCAGTTCTGTGAGGAAGGTCATTGGTGGCTTGATGGGAATAGCATTGAATCTATAAATTACTTTGGGCAATATGGCCATTTTCACGATATTGATTCTTCCTAACCATGAGCATGGAATGTTTCTCCATCTTGTGTCCTCTCTGATTTCATTGAGCAGTGGTTTGTAGTTCTCCTTGAAGAGCTTCTTTACATCCTTTGTTAGTTGTATTCCTAGGTATTTTATTCTCTTTGTAGCAATTATGAATGGCAGTTCATTCTTGATTTGGCTCTCTTTAAGTCTGTTATTGGTGTATAGGAATGTTTTTGATCTTTGCACATTGATTTTGTATCCTGAGACTTTGCTGAAGTTGCTTATCAGTTTCAGGAGATTTTGGGGCTGAGATGATAGGGTCTTCTAAATATACAATCATGTCATCTGCAAATAGAGACAATTTGACTTCCTCCTTTCCTAATTGAATACGCTTTATTTCTTTTTCTTGCCTGATTGCTGTGGCTAGAACTTCCAGTACTATATTGAATAGGAGTGGTGAGAGAGGGCATCCTTGTCTAGTGCCTGATTTCAAAGGGAATTCTTCCAGTTTTTGCCCATTCAGTATGATATTGGCTGTGGGTTCATCGTAAATAGCTTTTATTATTTTGAGATATGTTCCGTCGATACCTAGTTTATTGAGAGTTTTTAGCATAAAGGGCTGTTGAATTTTGTCGAAGGCCTTCTCTGCATCTATTGAGATAATCATGTGGTTTTTGTCTCTGGTTCTGTTTATGTGGTGACTTACGTTTATAGACTTGCGTATGTTGAACCAGCCTTGCATCCCCCAGGATGAAGCCTACTTGATGGTGATGGATAAGCTTTTTGATGTGCTGTTGCAATTGGTTTGCCAGTATTTTATTGAAGATTTTTGCATATGTTCATCATGGATATTGGCCTGAGGTTTTCTTTTCTTGTTGAGTCTCTGCTGGGTTTTGGTATCAGGATGATGTTGGTCTCATAAAATGATTTGGGGAGGATTCCCTCTTTTGGATTGTTTGGAAGTAGTTTTATATCTGGTAGAATTTGGCTGTGAACCCATCTGGACCCGGGCTTTTTTGGTTGGTAAGCAACTAATTGCTACCTCAGCTTCAGCCCTTATTACTGGTCTATTCAGGGTTTCAACTTCTTCCTGGTTTAGGCTTGGGAGGGGTGTAAGTGTCCAGGAATTTATCCATTTCTTCCAGGTTTACTGGTTTATGTGCATAGAGTTGTTTGTAGTAATCTCTGATGGTGATTTGTATTTCTGTGGAATCTGTGGTGATATCCCCTTTATTGTTTTTTATTGCATCTATTTGATTATTCTCTCTTTTCTTATTTATTAATCTCGCTAGTGATCTATTTTGTTGATCTTTCAAAAAACCAGCTCCTGAATTTATTGATTTTTTGAAAGTTTTTTTGTGTTTCTATCTCCTTCAGTTCTGCTCTGATCTTAGTTATTTCTTGTCTTCTGCTAGCTTTTGAGTTTTTTTGATCTTGTTCCTCTAGCTCTTTCAATTTTGATGATAGTGTGTCAATTTTAGATATTTCCTTGCTTCTCATGTGGGCATTTATTGCTATAAATTTTCCTCTGGACACTGCTTTAAATGTGTCCCAGAGATTCTGGTATGTTGTGTCTTCTTTCTTGTTGGTTTCAAAGAACGTCTTTATTTCTGCCTTCATTTCATTGTTTATCCAGTCAACATTCAAGAGGCAGTTGTTCAGTTTCCATGAAGTTGTGCGGTTCTGAGCTAGTTTTTGAATTCTGAGTTCTAATTTGAGTGCACTGTGGTCTGAGGGACTGTTATGATTTCCGTTCTTTTGCATTTGCTGAGGAGTGATTTACTTCCAATTATGTGGTCAATTTTAGAGTAGGTGTGATGTGGTGCTGAGATGAATGTATATTCTGTGGATTTACAGTTGAGAGTTCTGTAAATGTCTATTAGGTTTGCTTGGTCCAGGTCTGAGTTCAAGTACTGGATATCCTTGTTAATTTTCTGTCTCGTTGATCTGTCTAATATTGACAGTGGAGTGTTAAAGTCTCCCACTATTATTGTGTGGAAGTCTAAGTCTCTTTGTAGGTCATTAAGAACTTGCTTTATGTATCTGGGTGCTCCTGTATTGGGCACGTATATATTTAGGATCGTTAGCTCTTCTTGTTGCATTGATCCTTTTACCATTATGTAATGCCCTTCTTTGTCTCTTTTGATCTTTGTTGTTTCAAAGTCTATTTTATCAGAGACTAGGATTGCAACTCCTGCTTTTTTTTTTTGCTCTCCATTTGCTTGGTTGATCTTCCTCCATCCCTTTATTTTGAGGCTATGTGTGTCCTTGCATGTGAGATGGGTGTCCTGGATATATGGCCCATTTTTAAATTGGGGTGTCTTTTGTAATTGAGTTGTAGGTGTTCTTAATGTATTCTGGATGTCAGCCTATTATTAAATATATTATGTGTAAATATTATTTTAAATATATTATGTGTAAATATTTTCTCCCATTTTTATGAGTTGTCCTTTCACTTTCTTAATAGTATTACTTTCAGGAAAAAAGTCTCTCTAATTTTGATGAAGTCCAATTTATCCATTTGTTTTCTTTTGTTCTTGATGCTTTTGGTGTCATATCTAACAAACAATTGCCAACTCCCATGTCATGAAGATTTACTCTTGTGTTTTCTTCTAAGAATTTTGTAGTTTTAGCTCTTACATTTAGTTCTATTAGGCTGGTGCAAAAGTAACTGCATTTTTGCCATTAAAAGTAATGGTAAACTGCAATTACTTTTATACCAACCTAATATCCATTTGAGTTAATTTTTGTATATGGTAAGCATTCAAACTCATTCTTTTGCATATGAATATCCAGTTGTCTCAGCAAAATTTCTTGAAAAGACTACTATTTCCACCATTGAATGGTCTTGGCACCCTCTGTTGGTATTGTTTGATATTGGGTTGTAGGTGTTCTTTTTGTATTCTGGACATCAGAATACATAAGGAAATAAACTGACCATATATGTAAGGCTTTATTTCTAGACTGTCAATCCTAGTCCATTGATCCATTGTCTATATTGATCAATATGTCAGTAACACATTGTCTTAATTATAATAGCTTTGCAAAAAGCTTTAAATGAAATCCCGTCTCTACTAAAAATACAAAAATTAGCTGGGCATGGTGACATGCTCCTGTAGTCCCAGCTACTTGGGAGGCTGGGGCAGGAGAATTGCTTGAACCCGGGAGGCGGAGGTTGCAGTGAGCCAACATCGCGCCACTGCACTCCAGCCTGGTGACAGAGCGAGACTGTGTCTCAAAAAAAAAAAAAAAAAAAAAAATCAACAAGTGTAAATCCTTCAGCTTTCTTCTTTTCAGTTTTGGCTATTCTGTGTCTCTTTCATTTTTATATAAATTTTATGATCAGCATATCAAATTCTGCAAAAACATAAGCTGTAATTTAATAAAGTTCAACCTATAGATCAATTGGGGGATATTTCCAACTTAATACTGAGGTTTATTATGTTTTTCTTTATGAGTCCTGTTTTTCTTTCCCACCATCTCTAATACAAGGCTTCTATCCTCAAGGTCACTTGGTGGTCTAAAATGGCCCTTGCCATCATGCTCATATTCAGACAGCAGAAAAGAGCAAGCAAGGAAGAAAAAAATATCAATGTGTCCCTTCACTTTTAAGGATAATTTGCACAAGCTCTATACAACACTTCTGTTTACTTCTCACTTTCCAGAACTTAGTGATACCTGGTAGCAAGGCATGCTGGGAGAAGTTAATTTTTGATTGACTGTAATTGCTTTGCCTAGGATTTCGCTGCTAAGAAGATAGGGGAAGAACAGCCATTGAAAGGCAACCAAAGTCTCTGTTAGGCTCAGACATTTAGCCATATTTTTATCCCCCTCAGATATATAAATACGTGACTTTCTTTAGCCTTCCATCAGGAGTAGTAGACCCTCATCCTATCGTCTGACATTAAGCAATGAACCTTGGCTGCCTTTATAACCATGATATAGTTTGGATATCCCACCCAAATCTTATGTTGAATTGTAATCCTCAGTGTTAGAGGTGAGGCCTGGTGGCAGGAATTTGTGTCATGGGGGCAGATCCCATACGACTTGGTACCGTCCTGACAAAACTAATTTCTCAAGACATCTGGTTGTTGTAACTTGTGGCACCTCCCTCTATACTCCCTCTCTCTAACTTCCTTTCTCACCATGTCATGTGCCGGCTCTCCCTTCACCTTCTGCCATGAGCACAAGCTTCTTGGGGCCTCTCCAGAAGCTGAACAGATGCCAGCACCATGTTTCCTGTGCAGCCTACAGAACTGTGAGCCAATTAAACTTATTTTCTTTATAAATTACCCAGTCTCAGGTATTTCTCCATAGGAATGCAAGAACCACATAACACATGCCATTTGATTTCCTCATGAATCATGGAATTTGTGATTGTATTTTCATTTTGAATAAAATAATATTTGGGGGTCTTTCTCTCCCTACTTAGCTATTTTGTGGGGTTTCTTTGTCTAGCGCACTTGCCCAGACTAGGCTTTGTGTGAGTGGTTCAAAACACTTGTTCTGAGAGGACACTGGGGGCATAACAGCAGGTAGCCTGTTTTAGTGCTTGGTTTCCAAACTATGTCTGGGTCCTCCTGCCTCTTTAGGTCTGCTGCTCTGTAAAAGATGTAGCCCTGGAAAAGAGCTGGCAGCAACTGTCAGCCTTCTTTCAGGAGTGGTAGGGTCTCATCCTAGCTTTTGAGTTTAAGCATTGAGGTTGACTCCAATCCTCATCTCTCAAGCATGTACCTTTAATAACTGCTATCATTTGAATATTTGTCTCCTCCAAAACTCATGCTGAAATTTAATTCCCCATGTGGCAGTATTGAGAGGTAGAGTCTTTAAGAGGAGGTTGGGTCATGAAGGCTCTGTCCTCATGAATGAATTAATCCATTCATGGATTAATTGGTTAATGGATTAATGGGTTATCATGAGAGTGGGACTGATGGCTTTATAAAAGAAGGAAGAAAGACCTGACCTAGCATGCTCAATCCCCTCACTGAGGGTGGTATGCCCATACCACCTCAAGACTGCAGAGTGTCCCCACCAACAAGAAGGCACTTGTCAATTGCAGCCCTCAGCTTCTGACTTCTCAGCTTTCCTAACTGTAAGACATAAATTCCTTTTCTTTATAAAGTACCAGTTTCAGATCTTCTGTTATAAGCAACATAAAATGAACAAAAACAGTACCTATTACCCATCAGAAGCCGCATTCCTAGCTGCCATTGCCTACTTCCAAACCTGGAGCCAACAGGCACGTGGGTTAGCCCTGCTTACCACCTTAATTTTGTGTTCCACTTCTGGCTCTCAAAGGTATTTGTTTTAGAGCCTGAATTTGTCTTTTGGAGAAAATTTGTCTTTTGGAGCTCAAAAGATGGCTCAATGACTTCACTCTTTGCTGTGCTCTTTCTGCTTTCTGGTGTGCAATGATTAATATATATCTATATCTTCACAGCAGGAAGGTCACACCAAAGGTTGAAGTTACTGAGCCATCTTGACCAGAAATCAATGTTTTCAAAGAACTAGAAGAAGGTCAATATTCCCAGAGCAGAATCAGCCTGGGGGAATGTAGTGTGAAGGTTTGTGGAGCTGGAAAAGACCAGACCGTATGATGCCTTGTTTAAAAGAATTTAATATAATGTAAATTCGTAAAGGTTTTTGAGCAGGAGCATGCAGAAGGGAATCAAGAAACTCTGTCTTCCAGAATCCTTCTTCTTGTATAGATTTTATTTGACTTCCCTTCTCTATATTGGGGGATTGCCAAAGAGAAAAATTTGCCTACGATTTAGAAGGCAAAAGGAAAGAAAGGCCATTATTCTCAGAAGCTTGTGGCAACTAGACTCAAGGAAATGTAGCCTTCTCTCTCAGGTCTTGCTTCACTGTCAATAGAACCAGGAATTTTATTTTTCATAAAGTATTATCTCAGGGCCTCATTTCATTATCTGGGGCTCTGAGGGATGTGGTACTGCCTAGCAGCCTTTTGATTACATTTTTTACCGTCTTTTCCTCTTTGATTCATTAACTTGGCCAATAAATATTTAGCTGGCTTCAAAATCAGGTGGATAAGTATTACAATATGTAATAACTAGCCCTTAGAATATTTCATTAAATTATCCTCTATGGCTTCACGTTGACCTTCATTATTTAATTTTTAGGTCAATATTAGGGTGGGTTCACAGTTCACTTAAAATATAAACAAGTATAATTGGAAACAGAATGCATTTATTCATCATCAGATGCTAATTGAGTGCCTAAGGAGTTTAGGGGACTCTGCTAAAGAAATGCAAAGATGCTTAAGACGTAATAAGATGTTTGTCCTTAAGAGGATAACAATGTGTGAAGCTGGTGGAGAAACTTTAATACAAAACAATGTAAGATAATAGCCACGAATGTAGACATCTGTGCTTTGGAGAGCTGAGAGGAAGGAGAACCTCTTGATGGGGATTTCATGAAAGACTTCATGAAGGAAAGGGCATTTGAGGTAAGCCCTGAAGGATTTTAAATCTACAGAGATGGTGAAGGAGGACATCACAGGTAGAAGAAATGGAAATGACATGAACAAAGACAGGGAGAAAGAATGAGGAAAACGTGAAGTATGTGGTGAAGGCATGTCACTGAGGATAGGCTAAAAGATTAGGCTGGTCCATGAAAGTCATGGAAAATCTTGAATGATAAGTTTAGGAGTTTTAGGCAATGGGGAGAAACAGAAGATTTTTAATTCTAAACCTGCCTTAAGAAATGGGCGTTTCGATAAGGCAAATCTGGTAGAGATGTGAAGTATAGATTAAAGCCAAAGAAACTGACTGGATGAGTTAGGAGGCTGGTATGAGTTACCTGGTTTGTGGTAACTGGAGAGAAGGCAGTGGCAGAGGAAGAAAGGATAGATGTAGATTAAAAGCTAAAAGGGAAATGAATGGGACTGTGTGTCTGCTATGGATTAGAAATATCAGTGAAGATTGGACTCAGAATTTCAGTGCTTATCCATTTGCCACATCTGCCTGATGAGCCTGCAAATTAGGGTGTTCAAAGCTTCACCACTCAAAGTGCAGTCTGCACAATGGTGGCATCAGCATCACCTGGGACCTTTAAGAAATGCACAGTCATGCATCCCGCCCCAGCCTACAGAATCAGAAACTCTTAGGGTGGGACAATCTGTGCTGTAACGAGCTTTCCAGGTGATACCGATGCACACTAAGATTTGAAAACCACTGGTCTAGAGAAGGGGTTTTCTTTTTTTTTTTGAGACAGAGTCTCATTCTGTCACCAAGCCGGAGTGCAGTGGTGCAATCTCGGCTCATTGCAACCTCTGGCTCCTCGTTCAAGTGATTCTCCTGCCTCAGCCTCCCAAGTAGCTGGGACTACAGGTGTGTGCAATCACGCCCAGCTAATTTTTGTATTTTTTTAGTAGAGACGGGGTTTCATCATGTTGGCCAGGATGGTCTTGATGTCTTGACCTCGTGACTCGCCCGCCTCAGCCCCCCCAAAGTGCTGGGATCACAGGCATGAGCCACCGCACCTGGCCAGGGTTTTCTTAGTAGAAAAGGTATTAGATGGATAGTCAAGAGCACTGGGTAGGGGGTCAGTGCTGCCGCCTGGTGATCTGGATGACCAGGTACTACCCACAAAGCCCCCCTGGGAAGGCAGGCCCAAAAGTCAGACAGCCTACATTCCAAGTGCAGCTCTGCTAGGCTTACCTCGTGCTTCTGGGAGGAAAACTTTGTCTCTCTGAGATCCAGCTTCCTACCTGATGGGATTGTATATAAGGACTTAGAAGATGGGAGTCCTTAGTATTATTATTTCCTCATCTGCACAATTACATAATTGACCTACCATTTTATGCTTCTAAGAATGCTCTGAAAGGACACTCTAGTTGTCACCATTTTATCCAGAAGTGACATGCCTTGGGGTAGCTATGCTGGTTTACAGGGCAGAAGACTCAATTGCGGTTTTGATCCTGCCCTCTCTGGACCTGCCACCCCAACAATCAGTTACTCTCTTTTGAACCCATTAAACAGGTATTTCAGTATCTGACTTTCTGGCCTCACAGAGATTTTGAGAAGACTCTACCCTCAAATTTAACAACAGCATAAAGCCTTTTGTAAATTGTGAAGTACAGGTTATTATTCATGCTATTATAATAAAAGGAATATTATTTCTTAGACCAGTGGATCTCAAACATTAGTGCACCAGAATTCCCCAGTGGGCTTGTTAGGCCTGGCCTGCAGCTCCAGAGTTTCTGATTCCATAGGTCTGGCGTGGGGCTGGGCACATGCACTTCTGATGAGTTTCCAGGTAATGTTGCTGCTGATTGGGTATACTCTGAGACCCACAGACTAAGATATAAATCTGGTACTGAGGAAACCTCAAGGGAGAGTTGCCAACCCAATGTAATGAATACATCATATTGATATGAGGTTCCAGATAAAAAGAGCCCAGGAGAGACATCAGAAAATGACTTTTCTAGCTTTGTCTCTAATCCTATTAGCTCTGTGACCCTGGGGGAGCTCCAGAGGCCTCTTTGCCTCAGTGTTCCTCTCTAAGATGGGAGGGGATGAACATGAAATTGCCCAGCTCGCCAATTCAAATTGTTTGCATTCTCAACCAGAAAAATGCAGAGATCTATTTTTCTCAAAACTGTTTCCTATTACTATTTTTTCCCCCTTTTTTTGATGGAGTAGTAAGGGAAGAGGGGGCAGTTCTGGATTTTCTTTGTAAGACAATTTAATTTCCATTCCTCTTTTTTGTAGCTAGAATTTTACCTTCCTCTTTTGGTTTCTTACTCCTGAGCCCTGCCTTCTCTGAAATGTTTCAGTTCCCTCTCATGTATTTTTAGACCAACTTTCTATCTTTCAACAGATGTGACAAGCATACTTTTTGCCTAGTTCTTTAGGGGACGGGACCCCAGAAGAAGACCCTCTTCTGGGAACAGACATGAGAAGAGTCCCCAAACTCCATCCTTTCAAGGCTTCTGGTTTTAAGTGCTCGTTTTTGGTTTATCTTATAAACGAGGATGGAATCTCCTTGCGAATTTCTAGCCAGAGCAATTAGGCGAGAAAAAAGTGTATAAAGAACCCTTTCAAATCAAAAAGAACAACAAAAAATAACTAGATTTAAAAATTAGCAAAGGACTCGATAGACATTTCTCCAAAGAAGAAAATGGCCAATACGCATTTGAAAGATGCTCAGGTAAAGGCAAAACCATTTCATTCAGTGATGTTTAGTCAATTTTGATTAACTTTTTTGGCCTCTTCTGGGATCTTGCTTTATTTTTCATTCTTTCCTTTGCCATTTTTAACACATATATAAAACCGAAAGTATATGCAGCACACTCAATATGTTATACCTGCCAGATACTGTTTATCCTCTCTTTTCATTCTAATCTCTCAGCATTGCTGCCAATTAAGTTAATAAAATGGTCTCTTACTTAGCAAACTTCTGAAGTTCTTTAACCTTGAGAACATATTACAAAGTCTTTTAGGACATGAAAGACCGAAAGCTTTGCCTCTAAGATCAAAACAAGACAAGGATGCCTATTTTCACCACTTCTATTCAACATGGTAGTGGAAGTCCTAGCTAGAGCAATTAGGCAAGAAAAAGACATAAAAGGCATTGCAATGGGAAGGGGAGGAGGAAAATTCTCTGTTTGTAGGTGACATGAGAAAACCCTAAAGATTCACAGAATAAATCTGTTGAGAACTAACATGAATTTGTCAAAGCTGCAGAGTACAAAATTAACACACAAAAAAATGAGTTGCGTTTTTATGTACTAAAAATGAACAATCCCCCACACCGCCAAATTAAGAAAACAGTTCAATTTATGATAGCATCAAAAAGTAGAAAATACTTAGAAGTATACTTAACCAGGTAGCAAAAGACTTACACACTGAAAACTATAAAAGTAGCTGAAAGAAATTTAAGAAGACCAAAATATATAAAAATATCCTAGTTTATGGATCAGAAGATTTAAGTCGTTAAAATGTCAATACTACCCCAAACAATCTACATATTTAAGGCAAGCCATATAAAAATTTCAATGATTTTTTTGCAGAAATAGATAAATCCATACAAAAATGCATATGGATTATCAAGGATCTTGAATAGCCAAAACAACCTTGCAAATGAACAAAGTTGTAGGTCTCATAATTCCTGACTTCAAAACTTACTACAAAGCTATGATGAGCAAAATGGTGGTACTAGAGTAAGAAAAGACATAGGGACCAATGGAATAGAATAGAGAGCCCAGAAATAAATCCTCACATATATGGTCAAATTATTTTTTACAAGGGTGCCAAGACCATTCAGTAGGAAAAGGACAATCTTCAATGAATGGTGTTGGGGAAATTGGATATCCACAAACAAAAGTAAAGTAAAATAAAAACTGGATTCTTACTTTATACCTTGTACAAAAACTAACTCAAAATGGTCAAAGACCTAAACACAAGAGCTGTAACTACAAAACTCTTAGAAGAAAGCATGGGGAAAAGCTTTATGACATTGGATTTGGCAATAGTTTCTTAGATAGGACACCAAAAGCAGAGGCAACAAAAGAAAAAATAGATTAATTAGGCTTCATCCAAATTAAAAACTCTTTTGCATCAAAGAACACTATCAACAGAGTAAAAAGACAACCCATGGAAAGGAAGAAAATATTTACAAATCATATCTGATAAGGGATTAATATATAAAATGTACAAAGAACACTTTCAAATCAAAAAGAACAACAAAAAACAACTGGATTAAAAAATGAGCAAAGGGCTTGCATAGACATTTCTCCAAGGAAGAAAATGGCCAAAAACATTTGAAAGATGCTCAATATCACTTATCATTAGGGAAATATAAATCAAAACCTCAATGAAATGCCACTTCATACCCACTAGGATGGCTATTATCTAAAAAGCCAAAAATAGACTGGGTGTGGTGGCTCATGCCTGTAATCCCAGCACTTTGGGAGGTTGACGCAGGTGAATCACTTGAGGTCAGGAGTTCAAGACCAGCCTGGTCAACATGGTGAAACCTCGTCTCTGCTAAAAAAAACAAATACAAAAATTACCGGGGCTTAGTGGTGAGTACCTGTAATCCCATCTACCTGGGAGCCTAAGCCAGGAGAATCACTTGAAGCTGGGAGGCAGAGGAGGCAGAGGCTGCAGTAAGCTGAGATCACGCCACTGCACTCCAGCCTGGATGACAGAGCGAGACTCTGTCTCAAAAAATATATATACATAAATAAATAACAGAAAATAAAAAATGTTGGTAAGAATGTGGAGAAATTGAAACCTTTGTGCATTGCTGATGGAAATGCAAAATGATATATGCTGTGGGAAACAGCATAGCAGTTCCTAAAAATATTTAACATAAAATTACCATATGATCCATATAAACAATGAATTGAAAGCAGTACTCAACCAGATGTTTGAACACTCATGTTCATAGCAGAATTGTTCCACAGTAGTCAAATTATGGGAGCAACCCAAGTGTCCATTGATGGACAAGTAGATAAAGCTGTTATATACAGATACAACAGAAAATTATTCAGCCTTAAAAATGAAGGAAATTGAGACATGCTACAATGTGGGTGAGCCTTAGGATGTTGTGCTAAGTGAAAAAAGCCAGTCATAATAGGGCAAATACTGTGATTCCACTTACATCAGGTACCTAGAGTAGTCAAATTCATAGCAATAGAAAGTAGAATGGTGGTTGCCAAGGCCTAAAAGGAGCGGGAGATGAATAGTTAGTGTTTAATGGGAACAGAGGTTCAGTTTTGCAATATGAAGAGTTCTGGAAGTAGATGGTAGTGATGGTTGCACAACAATGTGAATGTAGTTAATGCCAAAGAATTGTACACTTAAAATGGCTAAAATGGTGAAGATTATGTCATATATATTGTACCACAATTTAAAAAATCAGAACAAATTTGACCATGTTGTAAGTGGGTAGAGCTGGAAGAGGATCTTTCTGGTTATGTTGGTGCAACCCACCCATGTTACAGCTGAAGAGACTGAATGAGGTCCTGAGACTGGCATGACTTGATCAAGATGGTGTAGCCACTAGTGACAGAGCCAAACCAGTTTTCTAATACACTGCACTAAACGTTCAGGTGGTTTCTTCAACTAGCCTTCTTGCATTTGACTCCACCCCACCTCCTTGGTAAAAATACAAAGGCTTAGATCCTATCTTATTTCAAAGAGCCTGGGCATCCAGATGATTCTGATCAACACCAGCATTTGAGAACCACTGTACTAATGGGTAACTTCAGATGCCTTAGCGGATGAGCTCTAGGCTGTAGGAACACAGCAAAACAACGCATCCACTGGTCAGAAGCAAGGAGGTTCATTTTCACTCATTCATTCAGTCATTCAACATACATTGAGTGCTTACTATGCGCTAGGTGTGATTTTGAATACTGGTGGCATGAATTTACAGAGATAAATCAGTCATAGAGTCTTCCCTCAAGAATTTTACAGTTTAATGGTGAAGAGACATACTAAACTGATAATTGTAATAATGTGATCAATACCTGAAGCTCACATTTTCAAAGAAATAAGACAAGCGTGTTTATGATTCACCAAATCTCTAGGGAACAGCTATTCTGGGTCAGGTGGTAAGGTTACAGAAATGAATAGGACAGAGTCCCTGTCCCCCGGAAACTTCTAGGCAAGCAAATGCAAAGGAAATGTGAACAGGTTGGCTGATTAAGATTCCTTGGAGTCCTGGGTGATAACTAAAAGAAGACAAGACTTTTCTGACTCACGGATGCTTGGAATCGATGCCTGGTGAATCACTATGGATTCACCAGGATTGATTCTCATTCACAAAGATAGTTCTAACAAATATTTTTAAGCACCTAATTAATATTTTTCTCTAGCTCCATCCCAGTTGTGCTGTGTCCATGGTCATAATCCACATCCCACAGAAAACCAGATGTATTAGTCAGTTTTCATGCTGCTGATAAAGACATACTTGAGACTAAGAAATTTACAAAAGAAAGAGGTTTAATGAAATTACAGTTCCACATGGCTGGGGAGGCCTCACAATCATGGCGGAAGGTGAAAGGCACGTCTCACATGGTGGCAGACAAGAGAAGAGAGCATGTGCAGTGAAACTCTGCTTTATAAAACCATCAGATCTCATGAGACTTATTCACTATCATGAGAACAGCATAGGAAAGACCTGCCCCCATGATTCAATTACCTCCCACAACACATGGGAATTCAAGATGAGATTTGGGTGGGGACATGGCCAAGCCATATCACCAGAGGAGAGAAGAGTTTCAATGTGTAATGGTTTTAACAGGGTTCCATCTTCTTTTGACATTCCATGGCCTATAACACTACTGGTGTTGTCCCCAACCACTCCAGATCCAATGTCATAATATTTCAAATCCATATAGGTCCTAAGTCCTAAATTACAAAGACTTTTACTCCAGGAGAGAAATGTGCATCTTGCCTTTCCTCATTAGAAGCCTACAACTTGCTTCAAGTGGAAAGGAGTCCCTCCTCTGACCTCCCCCTGCTTTAATGGTAAGGCCCAGAGCTATGTGGCCAAAATCAGGGTTGTAAGAAAAGTTAGGTAGGACTCTAGGGTCTTCAGCTATAACCGTTCTTGTGATGAGCCTAGTAATAAAATCATCCACCTGAAGTAGAATGTGTTTCAATCTCAGCCTTTGATTTGTTTCGGCAAACATAATCAAATGAAAAGAGGAAGGTATTATTTCTAACCTCAGGAAAGAGGAACCAGTGTAAAACACACATTCAATAAAGCATTACCACCAAGCATTACACATTTGTCATTTTTTGTTTTTAAAAACTAACAATGAAATCATTGTATTTGTGAGCACCAAAGATACTACTTCACATGCTCTTTTTTTTTTTTTTTTTTTTTACATCTGTAATTTTCCCTTGGCCCTATTTTGTACAAAATCCACAAGAATTTTCTCTCTTCTCCCATGTAAAAATCCATTTCTTCTCTTGCTGTTGCTCTAAAATCATTCATGAAATTATCCAATGTGATATCTGTTGTAGTGATGAGCTGGCAAGTCCTGAGGACTGAGGGAGGTGCTGTGAGGGCTGATATATTGAGGCTCCCTGTCCTTAAGAAGGATGCTGTCTGGTGAAGGGGGTGAATTTAACAGACCTGGAGGGGCAACCAACAATCCTACATTATCCTATCTGTAGAACAATGAAGCTCTGATTTATGCATAAGACTACATTGTACTTTATGTTCATGAAGGATGTCAATCTGTTGTTTTCCTACACCGTTTTTGCATGATTTTGGTATCAGGGTAATGCTAGTTCCATAGAATGAGTTGAAGAATATCCCCTCTGCAACAATTTTATGGAAGACATTGTGAAGAGTTATTATTTCCTGTTTCAATGTCCAGTAGAATTTACCATTGAAGCCATCTGGGTCTAGAGTTTGCTTTGTAGGAGGACTTTTAATTATAATTTTAACTTTTTTTATAGCTATAAGACTATTCAATCTATTTATTTTTTAGATGAGCTTTGGTTGTTTGTGTCCTTCAAGAAATTTGTTTTATCTAAGGTGTCTAATTTGTACTTATAAAATTATTCAAAGTATGCCCTTGTACTTTTTACATCTGTAGGATCTGTGGTATACTGCCTCTCGAATTCTTAACACTGGTAATTTGTGTCTTCTCTCTTCTTTACTTAATCAGTCTGGCTAGAATTTTATCAGTTGAATAGATGTGCTTAAAGAATCAGCTTTTGGCTTTAATTTTTCTCTTTTGTTTTGTTTTCTATTCATTGATTTCTGCTCTTATTATTTCCCTTCTTCTGTTTACTTTGGCTTTAATTTATCCTGCTTTTTCTAGTTTCTTGAAGTAAAAGCTGAGGTCATTGATTTAAAACCCTTTTTATTTTTTAATCTAGGAATTTGGTGCTGCCAATTTTCCTATAAGCATTGCTTTAGTCATATCCCACAAATAGATTTCAACTTAAAGTGAAGTAAAAGCAAAACAAATGCAAAAATATATTATCTTAGAAAATCCTTAGGACAAAAATGGGAGATAGAGCATCTGCCAGCAAGTACAACACAGTCATTCAGGACCTTTGAGGATGGTTATGTGGTTGGGGTGCTGCTAGGGACTAGGATACAGTCAAACCTCTGGTCACAAAACTGAATGCTAACTGTGGTTTCTGAGAAAGAGCACCTTTTCATAATTTGCCTGAAGGGATCCTATAGCTGCTCTGTCAATGTTTGTCTTCATTACTGAAAAAGACCACTTCTGTTTTGTTTTTCGTTCAGCTTAAGAAGTGACTGACTCACTTTGAGGAGCCTTGTAAGACAAAACAGAGGTATCTTTATGTTGAAGTTTTCTTATCAGATGCAGCGGAATAATAATCTTTGGCCTGTTAAATAATGTAAATATTTTCTTATAATCTACCTTGCTTAACAAGTTGCCTATATATTTTTTTCTAGGATTAAGGTGAGAAAAAAGAGAAAAGAAAGGTTACCTGTATTTTTAACTTGTTTTTATCATATTTGTCTTCATTTATTCATTTGTTACTTTTGTGTTTTGCTTAGTAAGACCTTTTCTAGTTCAAAGGAATAAAAATATTCTTATGTTTTTTTTCTAGTACTTATAGAATTTTATTTTTTACATTTAAATATTTCATCTGCCTGGAACCTATTTTTTGCATTTGATACAAAGTAGGAGAATTCACTTTATTTCTTACCAATATATAACCAAATTTACCCAACATCATTTATTAAATAACCCATCTTTTCACAACTGATTTGAAGGACCATCTTTATTATGTACTAAGCACATATAAACATATGAGTTTCTTTTGACTGTCTTATTTTGTTCACTCGTTTGCTCATTTCTGCCCTCATTTTAATTACTATTGCTTTGTAATACATTTTGGTATCTGGAACGATGAGACTTTATTCTCCTTCTGTTTCGAATATTGTTTGGTATCTCACTTTTTATTTTCCATTTAAACTTGGAATCACTTTGTCTAGTTTTCAAAAATCCTGTTGAATTGCATTGACTTTGTAGTTTAACTTGAGAATGAATATCTTTACAATAGCAGTCTTTCTATCCAGGAACATGGCAGGATGCTACATTTATTCAAGTCCTTGTTTATGTGATTCTGTTATTTAACTCATTAGGTCTCATTCCCAACTTTGTGCTAATTGCCATTTCAATAAGGGACATCTTTAGTATCCTTATTCAAGAAACTGATAAATCATTGACTGGAAGATAGTTTGACATAATGCATTATAGCGGCCAGGCATGGTAGCTCAAGCCTGTAATCACAGCACTTTGGGAAGCCAAGGTGGGCAGATCACAAGGTCAGGAGTTCAAGACCAGCCTGATCAACATGGTGAAACCCCATCTCTACTAAAAGTACAAAAATTAGCCAGGCGTGGTGCCATGCCCTGTAATCCCAGCTACTCAGGAGGCTGAGGCAGGAGAATCACTTGGACCCAGAAGGCGGAGGTTGTGGTGAGCTGAGAGCCCGCCATTGCATTGCAGTCCAGCCTGGGCAACAGAGTGAAACTCCGTCTCAAAAAAAAAAAAAAAAAAAAAAAAATGCAATATAGCTCACTACTAAAGACTGTCTTTGAGAGTAATAGTAACTCATTAGTCACTGTCCTTGGATACTGCTGTTAAACCAGTCTTCATTTCTAATTTAACTCAGCCATCCCACAGCATTCGACCCATTCCATTCCAATCCAGTTCCATCCAATTCAATCCAATCCAATTAAATAGATCTCTCATTACTTGAGTTTCACATGCTAAAATATGTATAGGCAGCAGAGACTCACCCAAATATCTTGTTGTCAATCGACTTCATCAGGCATTTCTGGAATGATTGATCAAGTAATTTTGTTGACAAAGGGAAATGTGGTTGGCATGACATGAATTGTTTTTAGTGGATATGTGCTGTCCTATAAGGTAAGAATTGGTTGTTCTGCTGGAGGAGGATGGTGGCACTAGGCCAAGGGATTAAGCAACAGCAAAACTAGGGGTAAGCAAGTGTAGTGAAACTGGGAAGTTGTTGCTTAAGCATGCATGAGAAGAAGCTAAACCAGAAGCTCGATGGAATTGTAGACGGATAGCAGGGGAGATTCGGTCAGTGACTGGGGGTGGAAAGAGCAAGTGATATTCAAGAAGTTCGCAGACTTTGGACGTTGAGTTTAGCAGAATATGCGTTTGTTCGTAAGTCTTTTACGGTCTAGCTGGAGGAAAAGGACCTAAAAAATAAACAGGAACTTCCAGGAAGATAGAGTAGAAGTATTTTTCCATGTTTCTCCTATTAAATATGACTGAAACCCCTGATCTAAAACAAACAAGAAAACTCTGAAAGGTAGAGCGGACTAGCTAGAGAATTCGGAAGCCAAGAAACAACACGGTAGTGACATCACTGGATTTTCTGTGTCTCACACATCCCAGACTGTGTGCTGGAGAAGCTAGGAGCCTAGAAATACAACAGGCACAAACAAAAAATAGCTCTGACAAAAGCCTGCTCTCTCTAACCAACAGGCTAGAAAGACAGAAAACTTTAGACCTCCAATGCTCCACTCTAGCCAAATAGCACAGAGAGAGCTATAGTTCCACACCCACCCATGTTGCCAAAGGCCCATAGGGAGCAAGACTTTCACCCTCGACAGGCTATATTGAGGCTTTCAAATCTCTCCCCACTCCTGTAGCAGGATAGTATCAGAGAAGGCCAGGTGGGGAGCTGGGGTTTTCTTCCTTCCCAGGCAGTAAAGTGGCCCACTTTCTCTTCCCTGTAGCATCAGTGGGACAATGTGGCAAGTCTGGACTTCAATTCCCACCCAGCAGTCACAGTAACAAAGCATCCTTCCCACTGCCTACTGGGGTAGTTTTAGAGGCGGAGAGGTAGTGGAGAGGCAGGACTTTTGCCACCACCCGAAATTAAACTGGTATCAGTGGAGGCTGCATGGGAATAGCAGCAAGCCACTTCCGCCTTGCCCATCCCAGACGGTGTTAGCAGAAGCCTAATGGGGGATTCCCACCCTCAACCAGCAGCAACAGGAGCCTCTCCCCACTTTGGGTGTCAATGGAGACCAAGTGGATAATCGACTTCTACCCCTACCTGGCAGTAATGAGGCAGTGCCACCTCTTCCCTGCCAAGCAGTGTCAAAGCAAGCCAGCTAAAATAGAGGATTTAAATAAGAAATAGAAAATATAAAGAACTACATGGAAATTACAGAATATATGTTTAAAAACTTGCTGAATGGTCCTTTAAGCTGGCAGTTATCACGGGTCACGAGCAATCTTGAGCCATGAAGCTACTGACCAGAGCTGGGTTCTTTTTGAGACTTTATTCCCTTAAAGTTGCCTCCAGAGTTCAAGTCACAGCTACCCCCCACAGGAGTGGCTCCACATCCTCAGGACCTTGAGATCATCAAATGTCCAAATGGTTTTGTGATTGCTTCTTTGGAAAACTATGTTCTGCATCAAGAATTGATTTGTTCATTAAAGCAGGCAGTAGATGTGAGGACTTCAACAATTTAGTAATTTCTCATTTGCTGTGTCTTGCATCCAGTTTGACTACAAAAGGAGCTTCACCTTGCAAGATAGCCCAAGAAATTGAAGCAGCTGGTGGTAAATTAAGTGTAATTGCAACAAGAGAAAACATAGCTTATATCATGGAATGTGTGCACAGTGATATTGATATTCTAATGGAGTTCCTGCTCAGTGTCGCCACAGCACCAGAATTTTGTCATTGGGAAGTACCTACCCTCCAGTTTCAGCTAAGGATGGACAAAGCTGTGTATTTTCAGAATCCACAGGCATATGTCATTGAAAATTTGCATGCTGAAGCTAATTGGGATGCCTTGGCTAATTCCTTGTATTGTCCTGACTATAGGATTGGAAAAGTGACATGGGAGGAATTACATTACTATGTTTAGAACGACTTCACAAGTGCAAGAATGATGTGGTTGGACTTTATATGAGTCACCCCGTTCCAAAGCAAGTTGCTGAAGAGTTTCTCAATAGGAGGGGGTAGGCTTCTTTTGTCTGGTGCAAAAGACAATACTGTGGAGGTGAAATTCAGGAACAAAATGGAGACATTCTTGCCCGTGCTTTCTCTTGTAGTAGAAAGTGCTGCCACAAGAAGTGCACAGCAAATGCACTGAGTGTTTTTCAGCATGTCAAGAGGGACACCACATGTCAAGAGGGATACTGAAGGCACCAGCTATCTATAACAGGCTATTGCCAAGGCAATTCACCAGACATTTGGTATTTCTGCTTTTAATGCCAGTTACTCAAATTTTGGACTCTTTAGGATGTGCACTGTCTTCCAGGCTGTAGCTGCTGGAGATGTCACCAAGGGTGCCTATAGCCAAGTAGATATAATTGCTCAAGAAAAGCTTTTCAATGTCCAGGCTGCCAAGAACAAGCTGAAAGCTGGATATCTAATGTAAGTGAAGTCTTCTGAGGGTTTCATAGAAGAAGTCTCAGGCTCTAGTTGCTGGTTCTTATGAGCCAACATCACCAGTCCTTCAGTAGATTGGTTGGTTGGCTGAGCTGTCATCATCAATATGGCAAAGAAGTTTGTTTCTGGCTAGGAGTTAATGGCAACAAGTGGAAATTTGGAACATACACTTTTGGTTGATGGGTTGATGAGTTGTAATATGGAAGCACATATTATAGAAAGGGTTGAACATTCTCTCAGCCCAGAGCAGCAAACACATGAAAGCCAGAAGTATCTAATATAACATTTACCTTTTTTTTTAATTACATAAAATGCCTTAAAGCATAAATGTAGGCAATTATTCCCAGCTGACCTAAAGTCAATAAAACATTTTGCTTAAATGTTAGAAAAAAACTGTCTGGATGAGTTCAAGAGCAGAATGGAGGAGACAGAGAAAAGAATCAGTGAACTGAAAGAATGAAAAATAGAAATGACCTAATCTGAACAACAGAGAGAAATTAAAAAAAAAAAAATTATGGCCAGGCATGGTGGCTCATGCCTATAATCCCAGCACTTTGGGAGGCTGAGGCAGGCAGATCACTGGAGGCCAAGAGTTTGAGACCAGCCTCGCCAACATGGTGAAACCTATCTCTACTAAAAATATAAAAATTGCCCAGGCATGGTGGCGTGCACCTGTATTCCCAGCTACTTGGGAGGCTGAGGCAGGTGAATCACTTGATCCCAGGAGGCAGAAGTTGCAGTGATCCTAGATCACACCACTGCACTCCAGCCTGGGTGACAGAACAAGACTCTGCTAAATAAATAAATAAAATGAACAGAGCCTCAGGAGCCTGTGGAATTATAACAAAAGATCTAAAATTTATTTCATGAGTCCCACAAGGACAAAAAAAAGAGAATGAAGCTAAAAAGATATTTAGAGAAATAATGGGTAAAAACTTTCTAAATTTGGCAAAAGGCGTAAACCTACAGATTAAAGAAGCTGAGTGTATCCCAAACCAGATAAACCCAAAGAAATCCACACCAAGACACATTATAATCAAACCTCTGGAAATTAAGATAAAGAACAAAAAAGTCTTAAAAGCCAGAGAGAAACACAGTAGAGGACAATTTAAATGACAGTGAATTTTTCATCAGAAATCATAAGGCCCAAAGTTAGTGGCACAACATTTTTTAATTGCTGCAAGAAAAGAACCATCAATCTAGAATCTTATATCCAGCAAAAATATCCTTCAAGGTTGCAAGGAAAATCAAGACATTATCAGATAAAGAGAAAGAGGATTTGTCACTAGCAAATAAGACTATTATAAGAGAATGTCTAAAGGGAGTTCTCTGAACAGAAGGAAAATAACAAAAGATGAGGAAGGAGGCAAGAACAACAAAAAGAGTAAAATTATAGGTAAGCGTGGTACATTTTCTTCCAGCTTAGGAGCTTTCTAAATTATGTGCATTGGCTGAAACAAAAATTGTAACCCTGATATAGTCTAAAACATATGTAGCGGAAATATTTAAGACAGTATATAGGATAGGAAGATAGGGAGATAAGGCTTCTATACATCATTTGAACGGGTGAAATGTTGATACCAGTAGACTGTGAAAATTTATGTATTTGTCGTATAATACCCAGAGCAACAACTTAAAAGGTACAAAAAAGAGGTACACTCAAAAACATGGATAAATCAAAATGGATTCTAAAAAAATACTCTAATATCTGACAGAAAGGCAGAAGAAAAACAGAGAAATTAAACACAGAACAAATAGGAACTAAAAATAAATGGCAGATATAAGCCCTAATATGTCAATAATTACATTAAATATAAATGATCTAAGCGCACCTATTTAAAAACAAAGATTGGTAATATGAATTTTAAACCGTGACTCAACTATATGCTGTCTACAAGAATCTCATTTCAAAATAATGATATATGTAGACTGAAAATAAAAGGATGGGAAAAGATATATCATGCAAACATTACTCAAATAATTGGGGGAGGCATTAAAGAAAAAGAACAAAAGAAATAGTGGTGCCTGTCTTAATATGGCCTAAACCAGGCTTCAGGACAAAGAATAGTAACGAGCAGAGAGGAACATTACAAATGGATAAAAATGTCACTCTGCCAAGAAGACATAGAAATCCTAAATGTGTATGCACCAAACATTAAAGTTGTGAAATATGTGAAGCAAACATGGAAAGAAAAGGAGGAAGAAATAAATCTACAACTATAGTTGGAGACTTTGAAATCCTTCTCTCAACAATCTGTAAAACAATTAGACAGAAAATTTTAATATTATAGAACTTAATAACATCATCGAACAACAGGATCTCATTGACTTTTAAAGAACATTTCAGCAAACAACAGTAGCATACATATTCTTTGTAAGCATCCACAGGGTACATATCCAAATAGACTGTGTTCTACCTGACAAAACAAGTCTCAATGCTTTAAAAGAGTTGAAATAATACAGAGCGTGTTCTCAGATCACAATGAAATAAAAATAAAAATCAGTAATAAAAAAACAACAGGATAGGCATGGTGGCTCACGCCTGTAATCCCAGCACTTTGGGAGACCAAGGCAGGTGGATCACTTGAGTTCTGGAGTTCCAGACCAGCCTGGCCAACACAGTGAAAACCCCATCTCTGCCCAAAACCACAAAAATTAGTTGGGCATGGTGGTACATGCCTATAGTCCCAGCTACTTGGGAGGCCGAGGCAGGAGAATCACTTGAACTCAAGAGGTTGTAGTGAGCCAAGGTTATGCCATTGCACTCCAGCCTGGGCAACAGAATGAGATTCTATCCCCCAGCCTCCCCCAAAAAGAAAACAGAAATATCAACAAACATTTGAAAACTACACAGTACACTTATAAATAATCTATGTACCAAAAAGGAAGTCCTAAGGGAAATTTAAAAATACATTGAACTGAATTAAAAAGAAAATACAACATACCCAAATCTGGGAGACACCGCCAAAGCAATGCTGAGAGAGAAATTTATAGCACTAAATATATCTATTAGGAAAGAGGAAAAAAATCTACTGTCAGTTATCTTGCTCCCTCAAGAAGTAGGGAAAAGAAGAGCTAAACAAACGCAAAGAAAAAAAAAAGAAAAAGAAAATAATAAAAATAAGAGCAGAAATCAATGAAGCTGAAAAGAGAAAAATGATGAAGAATCAGGAAAATATAAGCTTGTTTCTCTAAAAGATGACTAGCATCAACAGCCTCTAATAAGACTGACAAAGAGAAAAAGCAAGAAGACACAAATTACCAATATCAGGAATTAAACTAAGGGTATTATTTCAGACTCTGAATACTATGGACAACTCTACACATACAAATTTCACACCTTAAATGAAATGGACTAATTCTTTGAAAAACACAAACTACCTTAATTCACCCAGTGTGACATAGAAAATGTTAATATTCTCTCTAATTATTAAGGAAATGGAATTCATAATTTTTGAAATTCCCAAAAAAGAAATCTCCAGGTCCATATGGTTTCACTGAAGGAAACTAGTGCTATACAATCTCTCCAAGAAAATAGAGAAGGAAGAGATACTTGTAATTTTTATATATCAAGAATTACTTGACACCAGAACCAGAAAAAGTCAGTACAGTAAAAGAGAACTATAGACAAGTAAATAAAGATCAGTTGTGGCCAGGCACGATGGCTCACACCTATGAACTCAGCACTTTGAGAGTCCGAGGCAGGTAGATCACTTGAAGCCAGGAGTTTGAGACCAGCCTGGCCAACATGGCAAAACCCCATCTCTATTAAACTGTAAAAATTAGCCGGGCTTGGTGGTATGTGCCTGTAATCTCAGCTACTGGGGAGGCTGAAGCACAAGAATCACTTGAACCGGGGAGGCAGAGGTTTCTGTGAGCCAAGATCGAGCCACTGCACTCCAGCCTGGGTGACAGAGTGAGACTTTGTCTCAAAAAAAAATTTTTTTTAAAAAAAGATCAGTTGTATTTCTATATACTAGCAATGAACATATAGACACCCAAATTTAAAATATACCACCTCTCTGCAGCTGTAAAGGGCGAAATTCTAAACCATAAAGGTAATTAAAAAGTCAATTCCAATAATGTATTAAGTAGAAAACATTCAACAGAATATTCGTCCTACATTTTTGTCTGATAAAAGACTGGATGAGAAAATTTATTAAGTGTGACCATTTTTTTTCTTTTTTCATAAAAAGTCATTCTTGCAGTGATTTTCTTTTAACAGAGATTTTCAAGATATCTAGACTTTAGATATAATTATTATGAAATATAACTAAGTATCAAAAAAGTCTGATTGCTAAATTAATTCTCTTGCTTTATACTTTATTGTCCTTGGTAATAATATTTAAATTGGTTTTCCTGATTTCTGAAGGTATAGACATTTGCAATGAAAAGGGCATTATGATTTCTTTATTAGCTCTAAGATATAAATAAGTGACGTAGGTAGATTTCTTATCTTAAAACATTGCTCATGATTGATTATTATTATCTTACCTCAAGATGTTTTGTTATGTGAAACAATAACTCCCCTTTTTGTTTAATCTATTATTTTTGGTTGGCTTTTCTAATAGTTGTGTCCAGAATCATCCTGATTCAGATTTACTCCAGATGAAATTAATAATGAATTAAATGAAAAAAAAAACTTTGAAATTAATGTATTTTGTTACTTCAGAGAAATAAATGAAGGAATTACTTATACTAAAATAGAAAAATGACTACAAAATAATATGGGAAGAAATGAAACAAAAAGGAGTATATGAAAAAGAACAAATCAAAAATAGTAAAATCTTAGAAATTGAGATATTGGCATCAAAATGGAAAAAAAATGCTCTCCAGACTATACACAAAGAGAATCCATGAATTGGAAGTTAATACAGAGAAACTCACCCAGAACATAGTTCAAAGGAGCAAAGATATTTTATGTGCTAGAACTAATATGAGACTAGAGAACAGATTGAGAGACTAACATATGTGTGATGTTTCAAAAAATGAGAAAGAAGGGTATCAGTGAAAACTAACGTCTGCAAAATTAATAGCTAATGATTATTCTAGAATTGGAGGACATGAATGCTCCATTTAACATATGCCTAGACATATTATTGTGAAATTGTAGCACATCAATGATACCGAGACTCCCTTAAAAGATGTCATCAAGAAAAGATTGGTTTTACGCCAGATGACAAGTTATTTAAGGAAAATGACTATCAACATAGAGTTTTATACTCTGCTAAACTGTTATCCGAGTGAAGACAAATGAAAGACATCTTAAAACATACAAGGATTAAGGGATTTTACTGTCTACAGACACTCATTAAAACAACTATATTTAAAATGTGCTTCCACAAGAAGAAAAGTAAACCTAGAAGAAAAATCATGGCATACAGGAAATGGGTGTAAGGACAGAAACTGATAAAAATATGTTGGTAAAGTTAATCGTTGATGGAAGAAAACTTTTGTTTAGAAATGTAAAAAAAAAAAAAAAAAAAAACCACCTAAACAAAACCCCCTAAACCTCAGGGCAGCAATGACTAGATAGTGGGCAGGTAATGTTCAATGAGCAAAGTGTGCAGAAATTTATATTGTGCTGAGAAGAAAAATAGAAATATTGAAAAACTCTAGAATCTGTTAGAAAAATCTGTAATGAAAGATGGATGTTTTTTAAAAAAAAGAAAAATAGTAACTTCGAAGAGAATTGACTGCAATGTATAGCTTCCAGGGGAAAAGGCAGACTAAAGACAGGAAAGGAGATTTAAGAAAGGAAGAAGTTGGTGAACAGAAAACGAAATAGGTTAGGTAGAGTCTGATCATATCAGTAATCACAAATAGGTAAAAAAGTAATGGATTAACATAATTTGTTATGGACACAGATTTTCAGACATTGCTTATACAAGAACTCCTATAATGAAAGCACATAGGAAGACTGAAAATAAAGGGAGATATATTCTAGAAAAAAAATTCACCACAATAATGCTGAAGAGTAACATCAAAATAGAATTTAAGGCAAAAACTTTGAGAAAGAGAAACACTACATAACATTAAAGAAATAATCTACTAAGAAGGCAATTTTCATTTTGTTAATATAAGAATATAAAATTCACAATATTATAAAATATTAAATACTAACTTTTCACAAATTTTACAAATAAAATATTTTCCAGTTTTTACATGAGAAATGAGGTTGCTCCCACAGACATAAGCCTTTATCATATTTTATATCTGAAATTGCTATGCACCTTTCAAATCAAGACTTTTCCTGATAATAATTTCAAATTCTTGATAATCACGATCAATGAGAAGTTTTATTCAAATAAGTAGGTGACAAAAATGAAAGCAAAATGTTTAGAATCATTCAAAATTTTGCAACAATTGAAATTATATTTGAAGGATCTAATAGTTATCTTTCATTAGCAAATATAATGTTGAAATATCTTGAAATTTGAAATACGGACAAATATCAAAGGTTATCAAATGTTTTACATGAAGAGTTTTTAACATGATGCAGCACTATTCACAGGTCATGCATATATTGCTAGAACAGTCACCCCTGAAAATGGTTTGGATGCCACTAACAGGGCACATCAGACACAAATGAAGGGAAGTGACCATAATACGTAAAACAGACACTAGGTACTGCTGCCAGGAGCTATATCTTTCAGAAGCCCCAGCTAAGCCTCCCTAGCCCCCAACTCTACTGGAGACCTGGGCTGTGCTCCAGCTTCCTGGACACCTGGAATGTGAAAAAACTCCTCCTGCAATTCAGCAGACCCTTTGTTCTGGATTGGCAGCCAAGGACTCTGTAGCTGGCTAGTGATGTGGATGTCATCCCTGGGCTGAGCACGTACCCTAGAGCAGCAAAGGCTGAATAAGCCTCTTGTGCCTGCTGCCTGGGGTGAGCTTCCTGAGCCAGGGGCTGCCCTCTGAGGAACTCCAGACTACAGTGCTCACGATAAGGTATTGCCCAGCTGTCCTGAGGCTGAAGAAATCAATATGTTACAACATACCCATGGCCCATTCATGGCCTGCCAGCTCAGATGTTATGAAACAGAGAAGACACATAGAACTTTTACAAAAGCTGACCATGTACACATTTATACTAGAGTTATTAGCAAGTTTGCAAGTAACTGTATCATACAGACCGTGCTTTCTGACCAGTTTGTTAAATTAAAAATCATCTTTATATAGATTGCAAAAAGCAAAAGAACATATTTTTGGTAGCTAAAAATAAGTTTCTGGCCAGGTGTGGTGGCTCATGCCTGTAATTCCAGCACTTTGGGAGGGCAAGACGGGCAGATCACTTGAGGTCAGGAGTTGGAGACCATCCTGGCCAACATGGTGAAATCCCCGACTCTACTAAAAATACAAAAACTAGCCAGATGTGATGGTGGGCGCCAGTACTTTTAGCTATTCAGGAGGCTGAGGCAGGAATTGCTTGAACCCGGGTAGTGGAGGTTGCAGTGAGCCAAGATCACGCCATTGCACTCTAGCCTGGGTGACAGAGAGAGATCTGTCTCAAAAAAAAAAAAAAAAAAGAAAAAAAAAAAGTAAATTTCTAAAGGACTTATGAGTTTAAATGAAGTCAGAACAAAAATTAAAAGATATTTAGAACTAAATGAAAATGAAAACATGGATCCATAGCTTGCCATCCACTCTTCTGAAGTCTAAGATTCTGAAAACTGAAACTTCTTTTCATAACTCAATAGATAGCCTGATCCGAGGCTATTCAGTCTTAATTAACTCATCTTTAACAAGACTGATGAAAAGAAATGAGAAAAGGTACAAATAAGTAATATTAAACTAAGAACAGAAGACAGCTAAATGGGATAGAGGGTAGACATCAGATGAGAACAGAGGGGAGCAACTTTATACCAGTTCATTTGGAAATTTGGATGAAATGAGTAACTTTATAAAAGCTTATGCATTGCCAAAATCAACTCACGAAAAACAGAGAAATTTAATAAACATTTAAAGAATTATCTCAATTTCTTCTTTTTCCCAGCAGATTTCCAGAATAGAAAATATAAATAACCAATAAACATGAAAATAAGCTCAGCTCTCATCACAATCAAGAAAACGTAGATTGAATCAGTGTCGGGCTCACATTTCCCACACATCTGATCAGTAAGAATTAAATTATCTGATAAAGCCAAGTATTGGTGAGAAGGTGGCAAAGCTACCATCTCCCATAATGTGGGTAGAAATTTAAGTTGCAAACCCATTTGTAGGAAATTTGGCAATATCTAGAAAATGTAGAGATGCCCTGATTCAGCGCTTCCATTTCTAGGTACACATCTGCCTAGAGAAATTTCAATACGCAGGCACAAAGGAACAGCAAGGGGGCCAGGCTCGGTGACTCACACCTGTAATCCCAGCACTTTGGGAGGCCAAGGCAGGTGGATCACCTGAGGTCAGGAGTTCGAGACCAGCCTGGCCAACATGGTGAAACCTTGTCTGTATTAAAAACACAAAAATTAGCAGGGCGTATTGGCAGCACCTGTAATCCCAGCTACTCGGGAGGCTGAGACAGAAGAATCACTTGAACCCAGGAGGTAGAGGTTGCAGTGAGCAAGCAAGAGCAAGAACAGCAAGGCGGGCAGATGTGGCTGGAGCAGAGGAAGTGACGGGGAGTGTAGTGGGGCCCAAGGCAGAGCAGGGGGTTGGGAACCAGGTCGTATGGGGCCTTGCAGGCCATGGCAAGGGCTTTGCCCTTACTGGGGGACCAGCTGGGGAGCTAGTAGAGGGCTCTGGATATCAGAGGGATGAATGATTTAACAGGATCTCTGGCTACTGCATTGAGCATAGCCTATTACGAGGAGGGCAGAGGAGGGAAGCAAGCTCCACCTGCGATGGTGGCTTGGGCAAGGATGGTAGCAAAGGCAGTGGGGTTAAGTAGTCAGGTCATAGACATAGCCCCAGGCCACACTACTGATGCTAAGCGCATGTGTGGCACCAGCCTCACTGCTACAAACAGTCTAGTTGCCTAGGTTCCAAATTTCCAAATAACAAGTCATCTCCGCTAGTTTGTACCTATTGGAAACCAGCTTCTCCTTTCCAGGCAAGCACTTCTTTCCTGTTCCTTGTTGGAGAGAGGAGGCCACTGCTATTTCTGTTTCTCTAATTTTGACCATTTAAAGAGTTGGTGTTTGGGAAGGATTTCTAAAAGTGAAGGGTGCTTGACGGATCCTAGTTACAGCAAGCTTGGCGATATTATGGAAGACAGCAGGAAAGCAAATCCCAAACCAGATCAGCAAAATCCCCAAGGATCCCGAGAAAAGCCGTTTCAGAAACGAACAATGAAATTAAACAAAATAATAATAAGTTGAGTTTGAATGTGGCTCCAGAAACAAAGGACTATCCTGTGATCGGCCCTTCTTCTTAAGAGGGCATCTGCTCCCTCATGTCATTCTATGAAGTGGAGATTCTCATTTTTCTCTGTCTGGGCACCACCAAGCTGTTGACTCTAAAGGGTTGGTTGTATCTCCCGAGTTTGGAAGTTTACTAAGAAAATTAGTTGAAAATACTTGAAGTCATTTGAAATGTAAAGGTTGCCAACGGTTAATTTGAGCATCATCTATCAAAGAACAAATATGAAAAGGCAAGCTAGCTATGTGATTCTGTCATTTATAACCTGAGCCTGTTACTGGCCTTGGGAAGTAAGAACATTCACCACCCTGTCCCCTCGGGCTGCTCTGAGCATGGCTCGATGAGCAGAGCACCAGATGGATTTCAGTCTGCACCTGTCCCACTGGCAAGAGTGGCGTGCTTGTTTAGGGCAACCTGAACAACCATCCATGCCCACCCCCTCCTAATCCACAGCTTGGTAAAACCCATAGCTAAGACCAAAGAAAGGTCTCTTCATTTCAGTTCAGTCTGGTTCCTCTTTTTTAATCCTTACAATTTTCATTTTTCTTTGTTGTCTGCTGTCTGCTTTTTGCATCCCACACGGGCCATGCTAATCCACCCTGACACGGGCTAGACTTGCCACTTCCTTTTATTAAGGCTGACACATTGACTGCCAAGAGTATCTCTTTTTGCAGTTTTACGAAGACTTTAAAGTAGATGATTTTCACAACTCTATGTGCAATGTTCTAGCCATTTTTCCCTTGTTGGGTACTTCTCAGACCTACTTTGATATAAGAACTTATGGGCTGTCTTTTTCTTTGCTGTCTCTGCAAGATGTCTCCTTCCTTTCCTCTCCTTCCCTTTCTTGTTAAAGACTTGAACGTTCTAATTTTGAGGCAGTAGCGTGTTTAGGTTTACCTGGTTTGTGGTTAGGGAAAAAACTCTTAATCATCATAATGATGGAATTCAAGGCTTCATGGATGTTGGGGACTGATCATTTGGTTTGGGATTCCACAAAATGGCACTGTAGACACAGCCCTTAAGCTGCCTAATTCCACTGGCTGGGGCTGTGTTGCTCTTAGTTTTCTATGTAGGTCTTGCATGACTTCATTTGAATCTACTTTCTCAGTTACTTTTCTCTTTGACCTAGACAAGTTCCATTTTTAAATCATGACTGCTAGAATCTAGGAGGCCTGAGATTCAGTCCTTTCTCTGCCAGTGAATGAGACACTGGTTCTGGCATGCTGTCCCTCAGGACCTCAGTTTCCCCAAGAGTAAAGAGGGAAGATCGGGCTCTATTCCAGCTCTAACAGCCTGCATGATTTGGGAACTTGTCTCTTAAAGTACACTAAAGAAAGAAAAGAAGGGGGAGGCATCGCCCTGGATGTGTTTTTCTCTGATGTCTCATTTGCCTGTTTCATTATGACTCCAAGGAAATGGAGTGAAAGATGGACGAGGCTACAGAAATGACGTGTCTCTCTCATCTAAAGATTTTTTTAACCTCTTTCTATGCCTTTCCTGATAGTGGTTCTCTAACTTGTCCTTGTTAAAGCAAGGATTGACAAGGCCATCAAGAGAGTTTCTGGTTCAGTAGGTCTGGGGTGGGTTGGGGCCAAGACTACGTTTTCGACATCATGTGGCTGATACTGCTGGTCTGGGGATCATACTTGAGAACCACTGCTCTGTGGAACTAGTCTCAAAGCCAGTGACTTCGAACTTCCACAGTCCCAGCTTGACTTCTTTCCCCAGCACCTGACTGGCTGGTGTTCCTAGCATAGGAGGCCCCACTGAATCAGCACCCCACTTGCATCTGTTCGGTTTGGGCAAGAGCACCTACACTCAGACTAAGCGTCTTAGTTCCTAAACCACATTAAGTGGCCCAGGTGTGGGCACCAAACTCCAGCGGGGCCAATGAGCGGCTTCCAGGGTGACGTGGAGTGGAGACTAAGAGATTTCAGCCTCTTGAGCTGGTAACTCTCTATGGCAGAAACCCCTGGCTGGTGGAAGTAAGACATAAAGAAAGATTATTTGCAGTCACAGGAGGAGGGGCAGAGTTAAAAGAGAAGTTGAGATGAGAGAAGGAGAAGGAGGTCTTTGTTTCCCCCAGTCCCCCATCTCTGCCAGCTGCCTATTTTTGAGGCCCTGCTTCCTCTGTTGGCTTAACCCAGAGGTTTTCAAGCTTTAATGTGCCTCAGCTCCCTTCCTTAGAATTCACTGTGGGATGCTGCTCCCAGAATTTCTGATTCAGCAGGTCTGGTTTGGGGCCTGAGATTCTGCAATCCTAGCAGGCTCGCAGGTAATGGGATGCTGCTGATCAGGGATCTGTCTTTGAGAACCACTGGTTGCAGAAGTAGCCTTAATATTTCTTCTCATATAATAAAAACTAGGGTGTCAATTGAGCTTCCTCCTCCTCCAGTAGTTCATGTGGTAGTTTAACATTTCAACTATTCAGTCCCCACAATGACCCAGGGCAGAGGTGGGTGTTGCAATTCCTGATTTACAGATGAGAAAACCATGGCCGTGAGAGGTTACGTGACCTGCTGACAGCCCTCTCTCAGAGAGGCAGAGCTGGGAGTTGAGCCCAGGACTGTCTGACTTGGAAGCTCACGTTCTTCACTTGTGCACTATTTCACTTCCCATTGTGGCCAAACTGGATCTGTTGTCGCCATCTGGACCTGGCCCATGCTGAGTCCTCTGCGCTTTTGCTTAGGCTGGTCCTGCCTGGAGTGCTCTCTGCCACGGGCTTTGCCCAGCCGTCCTTTAGAGGCCTGTCAAAGTCTCCCTCTCATGTGGAGAATCTCCAGATTTCCTAATCTCTCTCTACTTCCTGTCAAACCATTTATAACGTCTTCCTCCTTTGAGTAGCCATGCATTTTGTATTAGTCTTACTCTCTTGTCTTGTCTCTGAGTCACTTGTTTTCCCAGCTCTATGCACTGGGCTGTGAGGTTCTAGAAGGTGGGAACTGATCTTACTCATGTTTGGATCACCCTCTCCCTCTACTCCCAGCACCTGGCTCAGTACCTAAAACACACTTGGCACTCAGCAGATGCTAGTGAGGTTGAACTAGAAAAAGAGTGGTTTGTCCTGTGGTGCAGGCTGTGGTTTAGGGAGATGACCCTGCTGGATGCTTATCAGGAGTGCTCTAGGGGAGTGAGAGGAAAGGGAGGGGAAGGGAGGATGTGGGAAGAGAGACGGGGAGGCCATGCAGTCTCAAAACCTCAGCCAACCCCCCATGGGGCACTCTGGGGATAGGATGGGCCTGCAGAATTATGCAGGGGTGAGGCAATGGATAAGGGCTGTTCCTCCCCCTGGAAGGGGGCATGACTTCAGGCAAGGCAACTCTTTTCAGCCAACATGATTCCCAGAGAAGGCTGAGAGCTTGGTGGGGTATGTGAGCAGAGCTCCCAGCCCTAAGGGGATAAGCTCTTCCATGCCAAAGGGGAGTCTAGGGGTGCCACATAACGACCACTGCATTCGTTTAAATGACCATCTCCATCCATTTGACCCTGGTACTCCCCTTCTGCTGCCTGTTTTCTGCACCTTATACTCAACGCAGGGATGTAGGGTGGCCTCTCTGGTGTGGCAGATCACCCAAAACCCATTCTCTCCTCCTTTCTCTGACCATGACTATACTCAAGACAGCCTCCTTTGCAGATAGAGGTGGCCATGTGGCACAGTCCAGGCCAGTGAGGCCTAAGTGGAAGTCTGCTCGGGATTCCTGGGAAATTTTCCCTTCCTGATATTGCTGCTGTCCCTTTCTCCTCTTAGTTTTTTTCTTCCTTCTTGGAATGCCATCTGGCAGCCACAGGATGAAAGCCTCATTTCAAAGAGATGGATGCAGCAGCTGCGACATGTGTGTGAGTCAGCAAGGCCATATTCGGTTGAGCTCCTGTGGCTGGGGTTCTGCTGTATGAGGGAATGGTGAGGGAAAATGAGGTGCTATGACACTCTCAGATGCAATACACTAGAATGCCACCCACCCGTGTTGCTATGGCCATTGGGGCATTGTTCCTATATGCCTGGTTATCTAGAAGCTGGAGCAATGAGTCATAGATTATAGGTCTTGAATCTGGGGAGCTGATGAAGAGTTTTAGAGAGTAAGGAAGGGTACTACAGGGTGGGTGTGGAGAAGGCAAGGCAGCAAGAAACAAGCATAAGAAGAGAGAATGATTAGGTCAAATCACTGCTGTCCAATAAGGTCACTTCCTACTAATTCCCAGTGTCACCCACACACCCAAGTCTTCCATGGACCTTACTCAGGACTAGAAAGGGGGCATGGGAGAGCTTAGGCCTTCAAGACTGGTAGAACGGACTCTGAATCTTGCATTCCTCACTGATAGGCTGTGTGAGCTTGGGCAAAGCAGTTAGCCTCTCTGAGTTTTCTTTTGGAAAGATATGCAATGTGGCATACAAATAAGAGATATGCCATGAAAAACATTGAAAATAAATAGAAATGGAAGAAAACAAGTAGACACCAGATCCAGGCTGCTAGGAGCTCCAAGGTTCAGAATTGCTGGATGCCCTATGACAACGGTGGCTCCCAGCTGTCCAGCAACCAGTGCAAAGAGCAGAACATGTCTATGTTCTAATTCTCTTTTTTTTTTTTTTTTTTTTTTTTTTGAGAGGAAGTCTGGCTCTGTCGCCAGGCTGGAGTGCAGTGGCGCAATCTCGGCTCACTGCAACCTCCACCTCCTGGGCTCAAGTGATTCTCCTGCCTCAGCCTCCCGACTAGCTGGGATTATAGGCACGTGCCACCATGCCCAGATAATTTTTGTATTTTTAGTAAAGACAGGGGTTCACCATGTTGGTCAGGTTGATCTTGAACTCCTGACCTCATGATTTGCCCACCTTGACCTCCCAAAGTGCTGGGATTACATGCGTGAGCCACCACGCCTGGCCATATATTCTGATTCTTAAGACTCACAAGATCAGGCAAGGTACTTCCCCAGGAGATACATGGCCATTCTTGGTACTGGATTCAAGGAGAAAACTTTCTCAAATAAAATGGGTTTTCTTAGAGAAGACACAGAAGCAATGAAGCCTGTCCTGAAGTCTTTTACATCTTGAATAAAGTGCTTAAATAAGCTTAAAGTCCCACACTGGTGCATTAAAGGCTCTGCAAGTCTCACAGCCTCCAGATCTTCTGGAGCACAGAAGATCATCTTTTTACCTCTTCTTCCTCTTGTCCTGTTTTTCTGTAGCAGCCATTAGCTAGTGTGTCCTGGAGAACAGGATGGCAACTACGGGTACAATGTAATGAATGTCCTTAGGAAGATCCATGGAGTAAAGACAGCTTCAAAGGGCAATTTTATTTTTTTATTTATTTTTTGAGATGGAGTCTCTTGCCTAGGCTGGAGTGCAATGGTGCCATCTTGGCTTACTGCAACCTCCACCTCCCAGGTTCAAGCAATTCTCCTGCCTGAGCCTCCGAGTAGCTGGGATTATAGGTGCCTGCCACCATGCCTGGCTGATTTTGTATTTCTAATAGAGACGGTGTTTCACCACGTTGGCCAGGCTGATCTCAAACTCGTGAACTCAGATGATCCACCCGCCTCGGCCTCCCAGAGTGCTGGGATTACAGCAGTGAGCCACCGAGCCTGGCCTCAAAAGGCAATTTTAAAATAGAGCACATGTCATGGCGGGTCAGTGGTGACAAGCTGAGGCACTGAGCAGTAAGCAGTGTTTCAAGTGCAGAGGGGGAAGCCAGGGAGTGTCTGGCTCATGTAGTTATTCAATCTCTCTTTCTGTACCCAGAGAGCAGTTCCTTGCTAAGAGATGAAGGCCATTCTTAGCATATGAGCTATTCCTTTCTCTCCTGATTACAAGAGTTGAAACTTCCCTTTAATGGGTTTCCTGAAAGCAAACGTTAACATCCCTGGACACCTTGCTGGAGAGGAAGTGTGTTACTTGTAACCAAACACGTACTCCCCCAGTAGGAAGGTCACATGAGCAAAGGAAAGAAAGGCCCTGCGTGTTGGCCTAGGCTCAACTTGTTCACGAAGCTTTCTGTAGCAGCCCCAATTTCAGCTCCGTCTCTGTTGTTTACACACTGCCTCAGCCTCAACTTCAGGCAGTCTCTTCACTCTGCCTTCTTGCCTATACCAGCATTTCTCAAACTTTAACCTGCCTGCAAATCATCTGGGAGTCTTGCTAAAAATGCTGATTCTGATCAGTAGGTCTGGGGTGGGGCTTGAGATTCAACCCTTCTGATAAGCTCCCAGAGGAGGTGGATGCTGTTAGTCCATGAACCTCACTGTGAATAAGGAAGCCCTACATCAAATCAGTTAGCACTGCTGTTCATTGCCTTCCAGTTGTTTCACGTCCTCTGTACAGGCCATAATGCTTAACTCAAAGCTTTGTCCACGGACGCTGGTGCTGTTTGGTGGGCACCATGGAAGCTATCAGAAAATCACAAAAACTCACCTGATTCTTCAGTTTCAGGAGCTGAAGCTAGGATCATGGACAATTAGAGAGAAGAAACCCTCTCTGCCCCTCTCTTAGCCCCAGGATGTCTCAGTTTCAATTCCTGTGTTGAAATCCCCTTCTCACCCGTTCTTTCACCTTTCTGTCTTGGCTTCTATAGAAGGATTGAAACTAACAACCTTTGAGTTTAAGTACTTAATTTCCTTCTTGCAGGTTTTGAGTTATGTACATGATTCATCTCCCCCTGTGCTTCCTGAGAGTCTACCACTCTGTGCCCTAGCGAGTCCCCAAGCCCACTCCCTCCTGGGATGCATCAAAGTTGCTTTGCCAGTTCCCCGGGACTCCCCCTTGCTCTGTGGTATCAGCCTTCTTTCTGGATTAGAGACACCGTGGATGCCTGCCCCATGCACACCACACTAGCCCCTTCTGTGTTGTTTGCATGCTGCCTCAGCTGGGCTCCTGTGTGCCATGCTTTCTGCAGAAGAGCCACACAGCCTCAAGGTCATGGAGGCCATGAACGTGGGTGGGACCATGATGCAGCTCAGAAACGGGTGGGTGCTTATTATTCCATTGCTGCTTACTCACCCAAGGTCACTGAGCAATGTGGAAGGTGTCATAACTGACACATATGAATCAATGGATGACAGAAGGAAGTGGGGGACTAGGCTGGACCAGGGGCTGGGCAAATGGCTGGATGGCCAAATTGCACCTGATGGAGTAGCTGTCACATGAAGAATGCTACACGGGGGCCAATGGCGTGTCCTGACCCAGGTTCCTGGTTCCATCTCGTAACAGCTTAGTCCACTGGGTAGGGCCTGGCAGAAAAAGGACAGATACCATCGAAATCTGCATCCAAAATCCAGGTGATCTGTCCCTTTGGGCCACAATGCAGAGTGAGAGGAAGGAAGCTGAGGACATCCGAGGTGAGGGGGAGAGGATCTTCCACAGCTAAGCAGGAATTCAGGGCCCTATGTAGCTGAACTAGAATTCAAAGGAGGTGCTGTCAAGCCAAGGTCATGAATTACTGGGCAAGAGATTTAAGGATGCCAGAGTTTCTTTTCCTTCCACAACAAAGACAGCCTGACAATGTATAAAACTAGAATTTGACGGCAAGTTGTTTCAGAGGGTAGAGGGGTTTGAAAGAAAGTACGTATGCTTTCTCCTTCATATTATCATTTTTTAAAGTGTGCTGAAAGCAGAGTTGCAATCTGATTGTTTAATCTAGCACAATTCGCTTTGTTAGAAGTAACCATTTCAAGGGGAAACCTGCTATCTGTGGTATGAAATCTAGTTCCTGATCTCATCAAGGTGTGAGTTTCAACATGTTTCTATTGGGTTGTTTGTCATTTTCTTGCAAATTTGTAAGAACTGTCTGTATTATAGATCAATACTTTATTGGTCATCTTAGTTGCAAATTTTTCTTTTGCAAAAATATTTTTGAATTGGCTTTGCTATGATCTGTTTTGTTCTATAAAAAGTTGAACAATTTATATGATCAAATATGTTGATCTTTTTGAATAGCTTCTGGATTTCTGAGTCAATTATTGCTGAAATAAGGAAAAGTTATTAATTCTTATATGATCCAGAAGGCTTTTTTCTCAGAGAGATTTGGCTTTTCTAGGTATATGAGCATGTGAGGTTTTACCAGTATTTTTCCTTCTTGTTTTTATTGCATCTGTTGGACCCTCTAAGACAACATTAAATTTCAGTGGTGATAGCAGGAATCTATGTATGATTTCTGAACTTAATTGGCTTAGTTTTAATATTTTACCATTTGGGGTGATTTTTTTCATGATTTTTAATAACAGACTTCATCACAAAAAAATTCTCCTCATTTATTTAGAATTATTATTGGGAATAATTGCCGGATTGTATAAAATAATTTTTCAGTATCTATTAATGTGATCATTTGGGGTTTTATTCTATAGTTTGTTGATTGAATGCATTGAGAGAGTAGACTTCCTAAGTTGAACCACGTTTTCATGTTTGGGTAACATAGTTGACCGTAGTATATATATTTTGATATATTGCTGAATTTCATTCACCAATGTTTTGACTATTACTTGTGAATTTACATGAGATTGATAAATAGTTGCCTTTTTTCATTTTATCGTTAAAATAGTCTAGCTTCATAAAATTAAATGGGAAGTTTTCCATCTTTTTCTTGAGCTGGAATAATTTAAATTATTTAAAAATTTAAATACTATTTAAAAAATTATTTAAAAACTCCCAGCGACATCAGTTTCTATTGTCCCTTATTTAAAAGACAGATTAATAATGTATAAATATTGTAAATTTTATTTATAATTTGTATAAATATTTTAAATTTATAATGTATAAATGTTATACATTATAAATCTGTCCTTTAAAGGATAAATAGAACTTAACTGTGAAAATATTTTATTCTGATACCTTTTTAAAAAGTAGATATTAGTTTACCTTTATAATTTTTATATGTTAATTGGCCTATTTATATATTCTACTTCTTTTTGGGTTTGATAATTTATATTTTTCTAGGAATCACTCATTTCCTTGAGATTTCAAATGTGTCACTACAGAGTTGTACGTAGAATTCATCTATGTTTTTCTTATCCTTTCCATTTTTCTATGTCTCCTCTCTTATCCTGAATAAACTGACAGTTCACAGAAAGAAAATGCTAATGGCTAGCAAACATACAAACATTCTTAAGCACAGTAATTACATTAAAAGTAAAATATCACTTTAGGCTTGTTATATTTAATGTATTTGGAAGATGGAAATGTGTGCATAATAAATTGGCCAATGAAGTAGGGAGAATTGAGAGATTTCCTCGTACACTGCCCGTGGAAAAGTGAAGTAATTTGTCATAATTGTTTCAGAAAATAATCTAGCAGCATCTCTTTAAGATACATCCAACCAATCCAACTCTTGGGAATCTATGCCATGGAAATAAAAGTACCATGACTGGTGTATAAGAATATTTAAGTAGGGAGAAAAAGCCCCCGAAAGTGATTAATTTAGAATACTAGAAGGCGTTAATAAGTTTTGGCTCACCCACATCCTAGAATATTTTCATGACATTAAAAAGAAAAAAAATTAGAACTACACCACCTGATTTGGAAGAATTTCCACATGGTCTTACAGGATTAAAAGGTAATATGCAAAGAACTATACATTATGTGTCATAAACAATGGACAAAAAAGCTCCATGGATGTACTAGCACAGAGAACATGGTCATTGTGAGACTTGGGGGCACTGGAGTTGGGAGGAGGGGTTTGGAGAGGCTAGTAGGGGAAAAAAAAGAGAAACAAAAAACTATACTAAAAATAATAAGATACTCTCATATGTGCATGCATAATATGATCCCATAAATGTAAAATTATATGTATGAGTTTGCATTTTTGCATAAAGAAATTAGGGGAAAATGGAGAGTTAAGTATTATTGAATAGAGGGGATGTCATGATTTATAATAAAGTGAAAAATGAGCAAGTTAAAGAGAAATAAGTACTATGTGACAATATATCAGTGGAAGTAAACAAAGAAAACTCTATATGTGTGAATATGCTTGTATTTCTTTTTGTCTGAGCACGGAAAAGGGGGGAAGGGAAGCTAATGCTTCTATACCTCTTTATATATTAAGTTATCCTTTGCTACAACATACATGTATTGTTTTTCTAATCTGAAAACCATCCAAAAAAGGAACGAGAGAGAACGAGGAAGCAACACAAAATTAAAAATAAAAGTAGAAAGTAAAACTAATCAGAACTTTTAAAAACATTTTAAAATAATAAGTGCTTCTGATCTTTTTTCTATAAAAGCTTTTCAAGTTAGATGACACAGCATGGGTCAGCCCCATGGTTAGGGAGCAGTGTGGGTGCCAGGGACAAGGTTATCATCGACTGCTGCAAGTGGAAGTGAGTTACTGAGTCCAAGGTCGTGCAAGGCCATGCTCTCCCAGCGACATCAGTCTCTACTGGATTTTCACTGTGAGCCCACAATGATACTTCAGCCTATGAACCAAATGTTAAATTTAACCATAACCAACACAACTCATACACAATAGTTAGAGAAATAAAAGGAAAAGAAGTCTAGGGTGAAACAGTAGTATTTATTTCTGCATCTGATATTTAAGGCCCCTCCTCCACTATTCATTTTATGTTCCCCTTTCTTTTGGCCACCACTTCTCTGGGTGGAGTCTTTTGAGATGGCCCAATCCATCATTCCTTGGCCATCGGAGGCATTCATAGACCTGTCTGTATAGGACTGTGGTCATTTCTGTCAATTTCTGCTTTTGGGTATACTTGTACAAGGAGACAAATAAAATGTGCCCCTAGATTTCACCACCCGTATTATATATACTCTTTCAGGATCTCTCTCTTTCTCTCCTTCCGCTCCCTTCCATATCTCTGTCTCTTCTCTCTCTCTCTCTCTCTCTTCTCTGTTTGCAATTTCTTTAGTTGTGTAAGAAAATGATGGGGCCAGGTGGCATTCTCAGTTTCCAATTAGGGAGAACTTTTTGGGTCCACTTACAGAAGCATTCTCACTTGGGCACAAAAACTTTGGACCAGCAGAGCCTAGAGATATGAGGACAGGGTGAAACGTGTGGTGGGTCAGCAGGTGAAGGCACGGGATGCGCCAGCCCCTCTGCTCTCCACACTCATCTCTGCCTAAGGGCTCCCTAGCTTGTGTACTCTGGCTCTGGTTGGGAGCCTAGGTCACCTCAAGCTTCAGAATCTTGTCTCAGCTGGTAACTTTGCTAAATGTTTGTATAATTTTTTGAAAGTCCATTGACTTTTCAGGCACAGTAAGAAAAGGAAAGCATTACACCAATGCAGCTTTAGTTTTCTTATAAGACTTCCTGTAATACCCATAGTTCTTGAATTAACCATACAGATGTTGCTCTCTTTTTCTATTTTAACTTCTTATGAGTCACAAGAGGTAAAATAGCATACACATTTTTGAATTCATGAAAATAGTTTATATAGGGGTTCAGTGCCATTCAAAAATAAGGCTGAGGTAGTATGAGGTAGGAAAAATGTATAGTTAAAAGAATCCAATTTTCATTTTGGCATTGACCTTAGCCATTGGAAGACCAAAAAGCCAGATGCCTATATCAATGTCATTTTTTAGATTCTTGAACTTCTGTATGATCGGTGGGCATGTGATTGTGTAGGACACTATCTTATCAATGTATGTAACACAAACACAGGTATTTTGCTGTTGGCTTTTTTTTTTTTTTTTGGAGATAGGGTCTCACTCCTGTTGTCCAGGCTGGAGAGCAGTGGCATGATCATGGCTCACTGCAGCCTCAACTTCCCAGGCTCAGGTGATCCTCTCACCTCAACCTCCCAAGTAACTGGAACTAAGGCACACATCACCATACTTGGCTAATTTGTTGTAATTTTAGTAGAGACCAGGTTTTGCCATGTTGTCCAGGCTGGTCTCGAACTCCTGGGCTCAACCTCTGAAAGTGCTGGGATTATAGATGTGAGCCACCACGCCCTGCCTACAAGCACAGTTTCATTGTAAATAACTTAATGATTCATTCCAAATACAAGTAAGCATTTAGATTGACTCAGTGAAAAGTCTGCTTACATGCTTTATATGTTGATATTCTGTAAACCAATTGAAATGTAAATATACATTGAAAATTGCAAGAATAAAATGCTGCAAAAGCTAATGGCAATATAAGCTGTCGATTTTTTTTGTGCAAAAAATGAGATTTTTGCAAGTGATAAAATGAGTAGAAAAATAGATTGGCAGTTAAAACAAATATTAAGAGAAAGTGTGTGTTGCCTAGGTGCTACGGAGAGCACATTGTGCCAGGCTTCAGCCAAGAGATATTTATAAACATGTAAATAACAATAACAGGTAGAATAGAGAAAAGTAATAGATTTTAGATTATAGAGATTAAATTACATCATAATTTTAATCTTTGTGGTTTGACATACTAGAATTATTTATAAATTAAAATAACCTTTAACAATTGTGACAAATTTTTAGTTTATTTAATTCAACTTCAGCTAGAAATCTTTTCAGACAATTTTCTATTTGAGAATTCTTCCCATCCTATGCTGATGAATCAAAAGCAGAAGGTCAAGATTCACCTCAAAATTTTCCGAAAAGACTCCAGAAGAATGTATAGAAATATCCATGATTAACTATCTTTGATCCATACATGCAAAGAAACATAGGTATAAAGAAAAAAAGAAAATGTTGAGAAAAAGGAGAGCTTAGAACATATTTTATCTCATGAATCAAACTTTGAAACATGCTACTTCATGTGAATATTTTACAAAGACATAAGCCTTACTTTCAAAAGACTACTGAAAATATAAAGGCTAAAATGTAAATGAAAACCTTGTCACGGTGATTGCTAGAGGTTGCCACCCATCCTTAGAAGGTGAAGGATTTTGTTATCCCAGCAATTTGGGAGGCTGAGGCAGTCCCATCTCTTGAACCCAGGAGTTTGAGACCAGCCTGGACAATATGGCAAAACTCCTTCTTTACAAAAAATACAAAAATTAGCCAGGTGTGGTGGGAAGTACCTGTAGTCCCAGCCAGTCAGGAGGCTGAGGTAGAAGGATTGCTTGAACCTGGAAGGTTGAGGCTGCAGTGAGACCTGATTGCAGGACTGCACCCCAGCCTGGGTGACAAAGTGAGAAGACTGTCTCAAGAAAAAAAAAGTTGAAGGATTTTAAGATTTGTCCAGGCTGTGATTTCTAGATAGAGATCCTAGAAAACATTTGCCTGCTGTGCATTCTGCTGTGAACAGAAGGATTACAGACAATAATACTAAGCGTGCTGGTGTTGTGTCTGATGCCCCTTATATTTAGATGTTCAGAGGCAACCAGATAGATATAAAACCAAATGATGCAAATGCCCTTTTACCATTTTGCTCACAACCAGCAATTCTGCTACATTATGCTATGGTGTAGTTACTTTCTGAAAACACAACTGAAAGGTGTGAATAAAACATTGCATGCTCATGATGAAATCACTCATAGTTCACCGTGTGCTTTTTGTTGGTACTGACAACTACAAAATATATATTTTTATATTTTTAAATATATATATACATGTTTGATATCATAGTGGAATAATGCTGAATTCTACAATGCTTTGGCTTTCCTTGCTTGTGAAGAGATTTCTGGGTCTTATACAAAAACAACACAGTGAATGAAAAAAGAAATGTTTATTGAATGGAAAATCATCAAAGGAAAGTATTGTGTAATTGTCAGTGCCAACGGAAAGCTCACGGTGAAGCTATGAGATATTTAGGAATCATGAGCATGCGATGTTTCCTTCACATCTTTCAGCTGTGTTTTCAGAATGTAACTACAACACCACATGATGTAGCAGAATTGCTGGTCGTGAGCAAAAAGGTAAAAGGACATTTGTATCATTTGGTTTTTAGTCAAAGGTCAACTATACGATATATACAAAATAGTGGACCTGCCTTGATGCACATTCATCCAGAATGTTCCAGTGGCATAGGAAGCATGATGCTTTGGAAAGGCCATTTGATCAAAAGAAAGTGTAATAATAGGCCGGGCACGGTGGCTCACACCTGTAATCCCAGCACTTTGGGAGGCCGAAGTGGGTGGATCACAAGGTCATGAGATTGAGACCATCCTGGCCAACATGGTGAAACCCTGTCTCTACTAAAAATTAAAAAATTAGCCGGGGGTGGTGGTGGGGGCCTGTAGTCCCAGCTACTCAGGAAGCTGAGGCAGGAGAATTGCTTGAACCCAGGAGACAGAGGTTGCAGTGAGCCAAGATCGCACCACTGCACTCCAGCCTGGGCAACAGAGTGAGACTCTGTCTCAAAAAAAAAGAAACAAAGTGTGTAATAATAAACTTTACAGATAACAGAACTGGCATCATAGAACTTGCTAACAACCAAGAGTTGTGTGGAAAAATAGCTCATTTACAGGAACCAACTGAAGAAGTCATCTTGAGAGTGCAGATATTTCTGACTCTATACTGCTCTCAAGATCCTCCTCCTCCAGAGGTGTGTGTGCAGGGGAAGCCAAGATGCAGATGGAATCTGAGACTATTTTTTTAAAAGTATCTAATGCCAATCACATTGCTCCATGGCACATTATTAGATTCAAGGCTTAGGAACAAACTCTTCTTAAGTGCTTGTATGGAATCCCATGTGCATGGAAAAATATTAGAAATTTAAAAATAAAAGTCAAGAAAATAATCATAAACCTTTGTCTTAGTTTGGGTTCCCCAGAAAGTATGAGGAACTCAAACTAAGACAAAGGGTTATGAGACAAATGAGGCAGTAGAGGTGAGAGACAGGGGAGTAAAGCAGGGAAGGAAAAGGGGCCAGAATGAGAATGTGCATGGCCACGACCAGGGGGAGCTGCTTGCTAGACCTCACAGGTCTGCCTGACAAGCTGTGGGATGCTTCTCAGGATTATGCACTTGGGGAAAAAAAGATATACCTTTCCCTGTCAGCTCCTGTCACCCATTGGTCAAAGTTTTGCCCCACTGGGCATGAAGTCCCCTGCACGTGCAGCTTGCTCATGTGTGGGTGCTGAGTGTCAGTGGAGGAACCTTGAGACAGGGGTGAGAGGCATGGCCCAGGCCAGGCCAGGCACATCTGGCTATAGCTGTGCAAGGCTAACTGGAGCCCCAGCAGAAGAGCCCAAGAGGATTGGAAGTGGTGTCTAAGAGGTGTCCAAATAGACAGCTTCTGAACATACTTAGAAGACTCCTTTAAGCAGTGCACAGACAATGAAATTATATTATTATTCATGAGGGTATCTTCAATTCCAGGAGTTGAAGAGGAGAGACGCTTTTACTTTAGTTGATTACCCAGTGAGATAAAGAAAGGAAGGCTGAAAATCTCAGTGACAACATCACCATGAGCACTCCCTCACACTGGCACGGTAAACACCCAACCCTGCTCTTCTGCTGACCTCGTTTGGAGGCCACTGACTTGTATCTCACACAGGAGCATGGAACGCTGACAGTGAAGAATAGTGGTTGTCTTTCCACACCAAGATATCAAACTTTAAAAATCAGAGCAGTCACTTTTAACAATACTGTTGCCATTATAATTGCATTTTTAAATAAAATTTCAGATTGTTCTTAAATCCCAGCATTTTTTTTCTATGATGGTGACAGTTTTGTGCTCAGCGTGGCCAGGTGCTGAATTTTAGCTAACATAGGAACATTCAACATTTCTTAAAATGTATAGTTGGTTGGCCTCTAATTTAATATTGTTCTAATAATCTGATAATATTCTAGCATCTGTAAGGGGCAGTGTTTGCTCTGTGTTTGGTTACTAAGGAGTGAATGGCCAAGTTTGTGTTCATCTCTTTCAGTTGTCAGTGTCTGGTACGCAGTATCCTTACTGCATATTGTGGTTATAATTTAATCATACTCTTCTTATTTTATTTTTTGGTCTTATTTCATCATCTAATAACATCAAGTTTTTAAAAGCTATCAAGTTGCAGGCCAGTTAAGGTGGCTCATGCCTTGTAGTTCCAGCACTTTGGGAGGCAAAGCAGGTGGATTGCTTGAGTCCTAGAGTTTGAGACTAGCCTGGGTAACATGGCAAAACCCTGTCTCTACAAAAAATACAAAAATTAGCCAGACATGGTGGTGTGCACCTGTAGTCCCAGCTACTTGGGAGTCTGAAGCAGGAGAATCACTTGAACCTGGGAGTGAACTGTGATCACGTCACTGCACTCCAGCAAGAGTGGTATTGCAAGACCCCATCCAAAAAAAAAAAAAGTATCAAGTTGTAATAGTGTATAGTTAAGAAATTAGAAATAGCATTTCCTGCCCTGTCCCCTCCCCACCCCTGCCCACTCCTCTGAGGTAACCACTTTCAACTTTGTTGGCTGTTTCTCTGGCGCTGCCCTAAATGTTGTTAGATAATATGCTTCTATTGATTGCTACTTTATAATAGATCAATTTTAGAAAGAATTTATTCATTTCCTGTTCTTGTAGGTGAGGATATAGCTTACACTTCCTTCCCCCTCCCTACATCCTCTCAATATGGTTATTTGACAGTTTCTGGTTAAATCACTAGTCAGTGTTCATATTATTATGACCACATAAGTATTATTCATTGTTGAGCTACAGTTTTACGTTTTTGGAGTTAATAGTGGTTTCTTTGGATTTTTTTTCGGCTTACTTTTTTAAAATACTCATCACCAACTTCCAAAATGCTCAAATTTGATCTGTCTTGGGCCCAAAAATAATTTTTCAAAATGTTCAAAACCTATAAATTTCATATCCTTTCTCAAGACCAGTCTGGACTGGCTGCTGCAGAGGTCCTGGAGGTTCCTTTGCCACTGTCCTGTGTTGAATGCATTTCTAAGATCCTAAGATTGCCTCTTTCTTGGTTACCTCTTCATTTTGCTAAAGCAGTATTTTGTCTCTTCCTGAGAATGCGTACATTGAAAGTAAATTGTAAAATCGTTATGTGTCCAAAGATATCTCTACTCAAGCCTCACCAGATCTCATACTTTGGCTCTGTAGAGATTTCTGGGCTGAACACATTTTCCCAATTTTGTGATGCTGCGGCCCCCGCAGTCTTGTATTAGCCAATGTTGTTGTTGAGAATCTGATGTCAAGTCCATTTCTATTCCTTTCTGTTATGTGTTTTTCCCCTTCTTAAAAGCTCTCAACATACGTATTTATCCTGCTGTTCTGAGAGTTCACAAGGATATACTTGGAAGAGAGTCTGTGTCCATTTATCGTGCTGGGTACTTGGTACCCTTCATTTCACAGACCTATGTACTTTCATTCTGGGAATTTTTCCTGAATCACAACGGCAGCAACAACCACAACTACTACTATTATTACCGCTGCTGCTACTACTACTAGTGGATATTCCACTTTGTGATGATGACCTTTTCAATACTTCTTTGCTGTTCTTGAACTCCTTGAGTCAAATTTTGGATACAAGCCTGGACAGGAGCATGGCAGCAGCCCCTTGAAGGGTGAAGAAATGCTTCATCCCTTTCAGCAAAAAAAAAAAAAAAAAAAGTCCTGGGTTGTTGCTGGACTCCAGGGGACTCTAAGAATTTGACTATGAGATACCAGATTACCATGGCATTCAGGTTGTTTATTGTGAACTGACTGCCATCTGACGTACTTTGCCACTGAGTCACCCAATAACACTCCATCATAAAGGGGAAGTGAGATTATATAGGACTCAATCCATAGAGGTTCCAAAGGCAGCATGGGCAGGTTATTCATGCCTACCCCATCTCTAGTCCCAACAGCCTACCATCCTCTCCCTTCACCTGAACCTGTGGCCTCACAGGAAGTTGGCTGCAATTATCTGTCTAAGGATGAAAACACTCATGCCTGTCTTGTGGAGAGAGGACTCTGCACTTTGCTTGCACCAGCCTGAGGTAGATTGTGTTAGTCTCAGCCCCTTTTAGGGGTAGCCCTAAAGGACAGTGGAGAAGATGCCTCCCAGGTGGCAGAGTTCAATGTGTTTATCATAGTGTCCTCTGCTCGGAAGGAAAGATCGCCAAGGATCAGAATCTTCACATATTTCTAGGTAGACTTCTTTAAGCAGTGATACCTTCATGATGGTATCTTTAATTCCAGGAGTTGAAGAGGAGAGATGCTTTTACCTTAGTTGATTACCCAGTGAGATAAAGAAAGGAAGGCTGAAAATCTCAGTGGCAACATCACCATGAGCACTCCCTCACACTGGCACAGTAAACACCCAACCCTGCTCTTCTACCAACCTCATTTATTATATATGGTCAGATGTAAGGGAAGACAGAAGGAATTAAATGGAAAATTGTTGTCAAGAAGATTTGGAGGAGTATGTCAATGGATTTCTTAGAATGAGTCCGAAACCTAAAAATATTCATATCTCATGTGAATTCTCACTAAAAGGCCCCCCAGGATGGAAGAAACTCTGATAATAGCACATGCTGGGTCACCCTTCCTATGGCAGCCAGATGATTTCTCAGTGTCTCATGAGCAGAGTAGACAGTGGCACAGGGAAGGAGACCAGGCATGGACACTAACACATGGACTTCCACTCATTGAGGCTATCTGCTTTCACTGGACCTTACCTTTTCCCCTGAAGTTGGAGACTCTGATTTTTTCTCTGGCTTTATCAGTCACTCTCTGTCAACTATGTGTTTTATCAAGACATTGCGAGTTTTTGTCATTCCTGTTTCCCAGGTCCTCTCAGCACAATGTGGACCAAAGTGATGTCCCGCTGGGTGATGCAATCACAAGGTCCCTGCAGATTATAATGAGGCAAATCGCCTGAAAGTAGCATAACCCCCAGGCAGGATGGCAGCACGTACTCTGCTCCTCACGGCTAAAGGCAAATTGCTTCTTCGCGTGCCTCCCCTGTACCAAAAGGGAGAAAATGTATTTTCCTGATCTGAGGTTAGCAAACTCTGTGCAGGTGTCTGTGTTTGAAACGAGTTTTGCTGGAACGCAGCCATGCCTGTGCATTGACGTACTGTCCATGGCTGCTTCCTTGCTACAGCTTCAGAGTTGAGTAGTTGTGACAGAGACCAACTGGCTTGAAAGCATGAAATACTTACTATCTGGCCCTTTAGGAAAAAGTTTGCCAGCCCCTGTTCTGGATTAGTAGCTACAAGCCAAATACCGTGACTGTAATGATTTGCCTCTGCAAGGGAACCAAACTTAGAAAACAGTGCACACAGTAAAAGTTACCATCTGATTTAGTTGTAATATTCCATGCATTCCATGGCTATTCCCCAAGACCCATCAATTTATTTTATCTTATTATTTTTTTTAATTTTTTTACTGGAGAAACTAGAGCATTAAAAGGATTTGAATTCAACCTGGTACAACAGGTTGACAGGAAAAGGAGGTATGACAGGAATCAACATATCTGTGCTTTTCTTATCTGTAATGAGACACTAATCTTCTATTTTCTTCATAGGATAGGGTGTTGTTTTTGATTTTCTACTTTGTATGAGCAGTGGGCCTTCAGTGGCTTCCACTTGGGGCTTCCTCTATCATAGCCATTCTCTACTGTCTGAAAGCCATCATGGGAATCCCACTCTTTACTAAGTATGTTCATCCCAACACTGCACTGGAAACTGGTGAAAATCACAAGGTGGGTTCGGGGTCAAATTCTGTCTACAATGATACAAAGTCACATCAAAACTCTATCACCTAGCACTTTGGGGGTCCAAGCAAGCAGTTTGCTTGAGTCCAGGAGTTTGAGACCAGTCAGGCAACATGGCAAAACCCCATCTTTACAAAAAATGCAAAAATTAGCAAGTCATGGTGGCATGTGCCTGTAGTCCCAGCTACTCAAGAGGCTGAGGTGGGAGGATCACCTGAGCCTGGGAAGGTCTCGTCTCAGTGAGCCAAGATCGTGCCTTTCCTCTCAAGCCTGGGCAACAAAGTGAGACCCAATCTCAAAAGTGTAAAAAAATCCCAAAACACCTCTATCTCCTGTCTCTCATGGGTACTTACTCTGAGGCTGACCAGAGTGATTTCCTGGGTCTTCTGGAATTACTATAACTTAAAATTCGCAATCAATAATACAAAAGGCTGTGGGTCTTTATTTTTCCCAATGCATGTTATTCCAGGAAAATGGGTTACAGGTTCATTTGGGAAAGCCTGGGTGTGAGAGTATTACTTGTGACATATTGTAGAGCTCTTTTTCTAAGGTGTGGTTTTCTTATCATCAAGGGGCCCTCGTTTTATGAAATGACTCACTTCTGAGAATTTGGCAAGAGGCCACATTTTCTCAATGCAACTCAAGACTGATCTGTTTTTTGCCAAACCTGACATTTTCTTGACTTTATTCTTAGGATCCCCATAATGAATAAACATAGTCAGAGGTTTCTAGATGTCAGATCACTCCCTGAGCCATTATCACCATCCTTTTTTAAATATCTTTTATACCAGCCACATCTACATTGTTTCTTGCAGGTAAAAAGTCCACATTTAATATACTCCCTACCTGACTGACATCAAGATTGCATTTCAATTACAGACCCTTCCCACTATCATTCCTAATGAACTTCCCTGTCCAATCTTATCTTTATGACAAGAAAAAAATGTCAGTGGTAGACTGACATTATGCTTGATAGAAGTATAATGTTCCTGTCTTCCTCTAAATGATTCCTAGGGATCCCTGGCCTTTCATGCTCACCTAGGTTGGACCAGCACTTGGTCCAGGTTTATATTAGCCCAACTGAAAACTCTTAGAACCTTGAGTGCAATATTTTCGTGAGTGTACATGTTAATAAATTCAGCCCAAACCCAAATTTCTATTCTGCCATTTTTATTAAGCACTCTTAAAAGCCAAACTCAGTTTTTCAATAATATACACTGACCACTTCCTACAATTCTTTGTGGAATTTTTTCTCCTGCTGTGATTCTGCATTTTACCCTCTGGGGCAGGTTGAATTCAAATCCTGTTTACTAGGTGAGGAACAATGAAGAGCGAACTGTTACTTTTCTCAAGCTAAGGGAAAACAGCTTCCTTGGGAAAGAGAGGTAGATATGACAGTGTGCCAGAGGGCATGGAGGAACAGGGTTCCCAGGTCCTGTGCATCCTCCCAGATATCCCCATTCCCACTGGTCCTCAGTCTAATCAATGCCTTAACATTCATATAGGCTTTTCAGCAAATTTGCAAATTCAACTTCTATTATAATTAAGACACTTGCCAATTCATGCTCTGAATTAATTTCCAACAGTCTTAATCTGGCAGCTTCAAGTAGTAAGAGACTATTTTTTTTTTTAACATGGCCACAGAAAGGCTCTAAGTTTCATTCTAACTTGAAAATGAAAGTTTCAGCATTTGAGTGGTCTTGCTTTAAGTTTCTCAGTGACTTCAGAAGCAGCCAGGCTACCCTCTAGTTCTGGCCTTCTTCATCCTCCTTAGATTGGTAGATAGCAGCACCTTCCTGCCAACCCCCACCCTCATCCCACCAGGCTTCATCCTCAATGGGAACATGGTCTGAGGTGATAACGTGACTAGTTGTTTAGCCACTGTATCACCTGGGTGCCATTTTCCCATCTTGGAGTTGGAAGGGAGTCTTACTTCCTGCTAACTAATTCAAACACTCATCACCTTCCTGGAGGGCTGATGTCTGCAACCTGCTTTCTAGCACACATTTCCATATCATTTAACCTTTTTGATTTATAAACAACCCCAGTTTCAGCTAAGAATGACTGGACAGGGTTTGGATGGCTCACAGAATGGAGGAAGAAGGACCCCTAGCCCTCAGAAAGGACAGGAGCCTCAGCCCTGGAAGCTCACGTAGGCCATTTTTTTTTTTTTTTTTTTTTTTTTTTTTGAGACAGAGTCTTTCTCGGTCCCAAGGCTGGAGTGCAATGGCATGATCTTGGCTCACTGCAACCTCTACTTCCTGGGTTCAAGTGATTCTCCTGCCTCAGCCTCACGAGTAGCCGGGATTATAGGCACCCGTCACCATGCCTGGCTAATTTTTGCATTTTTTAGTAGAGATGGGATTTCCATGTTGGTCAGGCTAGTCTCAAACTCCTGACCTCAACTGATCCACCTGCCTCGCCCTCCCAAAGTGCTGGGATTGCAGGCATGAGCCACAGCTCTCAGCCCATGTAGCCTTTCTTTAGGAATAGGATCAATCAGTCCAACTTATCTCTGTGTGTCTTCATTTGAGTTTTCAAATTCCAATTGGCCTAGCTTAGGTCAGGCTAGGAGCAATCCCCCTTGATTAAATAAGTGAAGGGGCTGTGGGAGGAGCCTGGTGGCAGCCACCGCAAGGATCATCGTGAGCCAGGCAAACTCCCCAGCCTGTGTCTGTAGCAGCATCCCTCCCTGCTGCTGATAGGTTTCAAAGTCTTGGCATTTAAGGTTCTTAGTTCTGGCATCAAAGTGCCCTTGCTTCAAGACCTCTCTCCCAACCTGCCCAGTTTCTCTAGTCTAAACATTCTTTGCTCATTTCCAACTCTGCCTTTGCTTAGCTCCCTCCCACGGCTCTCCTCAGGGGTGTCGCTTCCTGTCTTTTAAGACCCAGTCTGGCTTTTCCTCCTACAGGAAGTCTTCCCCTGAACCCTCACTTGACATTTACCACGTATTTTTTAATTACACACAGTTTCTTTTTCTGTGTGTCTGTGGTCTCCTTGTGTCACTCAGAGTCCCAGCAGCAAACAACTGACACTCAACCTGGGCAATTTGAGGATACTTTAATAAAGGGGCTATTTACAAAGGGACTAGCAACGTAAAGTGAGAATACCATCCCATAAGGAGAGTAACAGCAGGGATGTATTACGAGCCCATGGTCTGAAGGGGAAAAAGGTGGGAGAAGGTGTGCTCCATACATGAGATCAATTGGGGTTTGAACAGCATCTGGACTGAACAACATAGGATGAGGAAGATGTCTGCCTCTGCATCCATTCTCGCTTGTCCCGGGTCAGAGGAGTTGCTGTTCTGATTGTCAGATTTCAGAACATGGACTGGGCCACATTTACAAGCTGTTGGGGTCTCTGTGTGTTGAAAGGTCCCACACAAGCGCTAGCGAGTCTACTAGCTTTCCCCTCCAAGCAGCGATCGGTTGAACCAGACTGTGGCTCACAGGGGCAGGTCCTGCTCTCTTGCTTTTCTTTGTCCTCTTATATTCACACGCATGCCCATTGCTGTGGACTTGGGCATGGCCTTCTGGACTATAATTTGAATTTTGGTTTAATGGTATGTATGTAGGGGAATAGGTAGGCCTTGAGCTACACAGAGCTTTACCAAAGCTCTCCATCTGAAGGAGCTAGGAATTCACCCAGATAACGACAAGGTGTACCTTGTTTCCTATCTTCTGTTGCTTTCCTTCTGCAGTCACCGCCTTGTACAATTCTTGGGGATCCAGATGGCATCCCCCCACGTTTTGCAACACAGTTGGACAAGATCAGATTTAGGCATTCCTGAGTTTCTTGCTGTAATGTCAAACCTCACTTCCTGCCTAGCCCTTGGACGCACCCTCTGCTGACTGAAGGACTGTACAGAGCTAGCTCCTCTTTGCAAATGGCCAACGCCCCCTGGTGTTCAGGTTCCCCCTACTGCAACTGTCTGGGACGCAGATGCCAGCAAGTGAAGGACTCATCTGAGGTTGGGCTCATCTGAGGTTGGGCTCATCTGACCAGGACCTGGAACTGAGCCAGGGAGAAGGTTGTCCTGTCTGAAAAAAACTAAGAGGCCTTCCTCAGTGAAAGAAAGTCTTGACTGCAAGGGGCGGCTCTTCTCATGAGCATTGGGTGGCATCAAGTAGACTAGCTCTTGCTTAGCTAGGAAAGGTTAACCCTGAAGTAGGCAAAATCCAGGTATACAGGATTTTAAAGGCATCATTAGATATTTTCATATTCAAGCCTATATCCATATTCATATCCACATATCTATATCTATATGGATCTTTTTTTGAGACAGGGTCTTGCTCTATCACTCAGGCTGGAGTGAAGTGGTGTGATCTCAGCTCACTGCACTCCTAGGCTCAAGTGATCCTCTTGTCTCAGTCTCCCTAGTAGCTGGGACTACAGCCATGCACCACCACACCCAGCTAATTTTGTTTATTTTTTGTAAAACGGAGGTCTTGCCATGTTGCCCAGCCTGGTCTCAAATGCCTGGGCTGGAGCAATCCTCCCGCCTTAGCCTCCCAAAGTGTTGGGATTACAGCATGAGCCACCATGCCTGGGCTCATGTATGTATCTTTAATATCACAGCATTTTTTTCTTTATCCACTTAAGACCTGCAGTTCAGTCCTGTCAATTCATGTAAGCCTATGTGGACCTCAGAGAGCTGAAACTTGGGGACTTGGATTTGCCACCAGTATATTGAACTGACAGAATTCATGGGATGTAAACTTTACTTTCGTGCCTCACTGTCTCTTTAAACCAAATTAGAGGCTGAAGTTCTATACTTGAATCCCTGAATGAAAATTCCGGCAGCCCCATGGCTTTGTCATCATGCTTAGGTACAAAAAGTCCCAGGATCATCTGTGGTCACAAAAGGACAATTTCAATTCAAAAATTTAAAAATTGATCCCCATATGATAATCAAAACTCCATCTGATTGGACACTTAAATCTCCCCCACTTTCCCAGCTTGCCCAGCTGTCACAGGGATAATGACTTGCTGGAGAGACAAGCGGGGCACAAACCTGTCTGTCTTCTCTCTGTCCGGCGTTTCGACCCTTCCCCAGCTTGCTAAGCATGGATTCTCAGCCTCTCACTGCGTGGAAGCTGGGAAGGGAAGAAGGGTTGGTGTTAGGAAAGTTTTTGTTTGAACTGGCCCTGCCATAAGATGATGTCACCCTTTCTGGGGCCGGTGGATGTTTACAAGTTAATCATTTCTCTCACGGGCTGCTTTTGTAGAGTCATCAGCGTCATTCCTGGAAATAGTCAGTGTAACTCCTATGATTTTTTTTTAAATGCATTTTCCCTGGCTGTCAACTCCCCATCATCCCGTGGTTTTGGCAGGCCACTGCGTACACATATGCTGTTGGGGTCCACTGGGCAGGACTGGAAATCTTCCAGTCCGCTCTCTGGGATCTGGCCCATGGAAAAGAATTCTAAATTCTTGGCCGAAATCATCTCTAGAAGTATAGATCCCTCCCAAAGGTAGTGGTGGTTCTCCTCCACCCCACCCCCAGTGCAGCTGGCTGGCAGGTTCCTGGTCTCCAGATTTCCTAGGTGTGAGTCAGATGCTGATGCATGGTGCTTCTTTAACCCTGGTGACGCCTACTGAGCTCTCAGATGGTGCCACTGGCATCACTCTCACCAGGCTTAAGATGAGAAGCAGGTACTCCTGAATACCAGTCGTCCTCTACAAAGAACTTTTCAAATGCCTCCTTAATTTCATCCATCAATCCAATCCCTTTGTCCCCCTAATAAGTGAGGGGTCTCAAGAGTTGTGAAATCTGTTTTTATAATTCATTTGGAAATTCCCTTATAGTCTACTTTGAGATACAGCATCTAAGGGGTCCTACTGCCTCAATAAAAACTTTCAGTGTGATATCTTGGTGCATACTGTCAGTGTTTGGCATTAGTGAGCAGCATTTGACTAATACACAATTCAACCCAATTTCGCCTGCTTTGTACTGCATCTAGGCTCAAGGAAGAACTAACCTGGGGACTTAAGTGGCTTGAACACCTCACATCCCAAGTTCTCCCCTTGACAACCCAGTCTCTCTCTTCATGGCTGTACCTAACAGAGACCCAAGTCCTGTGGATTATCGGGGTCGGGAAACTTCTTCTGTAAAGGACAAGAAAGTAAATATTTTAGGATTTGTGGGCTATACCGTCTCTGCTGCAACTATTCAGCTCTCATAGTAGTGCAAAAGCAGCTACATACAATGCATAAAAAAAGGGCCTGGCTGTGTTCCAATGACACTCTTATTTACAAAACAGGCAGTGGGCCAAGTCTGTCCTGCAGGTCCTTGTCTGAGCCCTGGATTAGGTCAGAGACTAGAAAAGAGGAATGGGGACCCTGACTACACTGGGGATTTACCTGGGCAGAAGTAGACGAAAACCTCAATAAAGTTCTTTACAGTCCGTAGGCTACAAAGGACCAGAAACTGCTTTGTTCAGGAGAGTGAAACCTTTAGAATTTTAGCTCCAGAATCTGAAGATCTCAGGAACTCAAGCTGGAAGGGATCATCTTTTGAAATAGCAGATTATGATGCTGAACAAAAGGAGGAGGAGCAAAGAAGCCAGGGAAGAAACACAGAGGCACATTCAAGAGCATCTGTCATTGCCCAGTGTCACACTAGGCATCACCACAGCAGGTGTCTGTGGGTTGCTTTGTGCCACTGTGCCTTCCAACAAACTGACCCACCTGCCTGGATGCTATTCTTACTCCCACCCTCTGCTTCATGAAAAAGCTGTTTGAACACTAGTTCAAATACGTAGCAAATGCTTTATCTCTCAAGCCTTAGCCAAGCATGCCCAGCTGTCTTCCAATATCCAGCATCTACATCTTGTTGCCCCAGGAACATTCTCCAAAGCTGGGAAGAACTCCTGACCTAGCAAGGCCAGCTGGAAGTGCTGGAGATTAACACTCTCCAGGAGCAGTCTCAGCTAATGACTGACTGGAGTGGATTATGAATGCCCCAGCTCCCTCACCTCTCAAATCAGGAGAAGTGTGTTCACTGTATCCCAGAGTTTCCTAGTGGCTTTAACTCTAGTCACCCCCTGTGAAAAATGGCTTGATAATGTACCCTTTGTTTGCATCTTCCCCTCCCTCCCTATTTTACTTCCCCCACTTCCCTACTGGAGTTTCCTGCACTTTGCAAATAAACTTTTTGCTCTAAAATCCTTGCTCAGGGTCTGTGCCTGGAAGAAGAATGACACCTTCTAAGAAGAATGACATCTAAGAAGAATGACGCCTTCCCTGTGCATCTTTCTTCAGTGTCTCCATCCTACTCTCTGCAGCAGTATCTTTCAGCGCCCCTCACGTTTCATTACAGCCACAGGAATCAGGTGAGTCTCTTCCAGCAAACAGTGAATGAGTTTTCTAGAAATGGATCTCGTTTATTTTGCATCACCAGCATCTTCCCTGTTGTTGTGCAGTGTTCAGGCCATGTGTTTGAGGGCCACGGGATGCCAGATGCATAGATAGACGAGGGGTCCAGAGGCAGGTTTGAAGGGGCTGGTGCTGCACCACTACCACATGTGACATTTAAATTTTAATCCAAAGTAATTTAAATTTAATACAATTTAAAAATTCAGTGCCTCGGCCACCTAACCCACATTTCAAGTGTTCAGTAGCTGCATGTGGTTAATGGTGATCATATTGGACAGTGCAGGGACAGAACATTGCTCTCAGTGTATTTCTGTTGTTCTGTTGGACAGAGCTGGGCTGGTGAACAAAGCAGCACACACCAATTCATGATTTGGTTATGTGAAGTTTGTGTGAGTCACAAAGCTCCTAAAAGCTTTCAAGGATACGAGGAGTATGATATGAACAAGCATCTCTATCCTGCACTTGTGGTTACCTAAGGGCAGATGCAACTTCACAATGCAAGAGAGAACCAGTGATGTACAGTTCAGTTTTTAAATGATTCTTTTATTTACATTTCGGCTGAACCACAAAAAAGAGAAGTACTTCAAGGCGCCCTAGCCAACTTGAGATTCGTATTGCATGGCTTAGAGTATGCCAGAGTTCACATCCTGTGTCGATGTGAACATGCAGAGCTCTCAGATGTGCATGACAGTGACGAAAGACCAGGCCACTCATCAGAGGGTTAGCACGGATGGAATGATGGCCAAGAGTATGCCCTCCCTTTCTCCAAGCATGGGATTGGGAAGTAAAACATGTTTTCTGGTCTTCATGTAGAACTTTCATCTGGGCTGAATTTAAGCATTGGTAATTCCTTTATAAGGTATGGTCATGAGCTCTGGCAGTAGAGGACAAGAGCAGTGTCTATTCAGTCTGACGGTGAGCTCCCTGTGGGCAGTGTCCAAGTTGGGACCGAATTAGACATCCCTAGGGAGCTCACCACCAGGCTGAACTGGACACTTGTGGGTATGCCGTTTGTTTCCTCAGGACTTAGCTAAGAATGTGGTGGACACTCAGCGAATGTTTGCTGAATGGTAAATGACTGAACAACTGAAATCTGAGTACCCCTTAGCGAACAGTGGGAACCATGCGTGGCCTCACGACCAATGGAGGCGATGCCATGGGCTTGTTCACCGCTCCTCTCCTCCTTTCTTTTTATCATTGGTTTGGAAACTTTAGAGCCTCCAGTTCCTAATATTTTAGCAAGACTAGAGTCTACTTGGGCCACAGAGGGTCCTTAGAGGTGATTTAATCTATTTTTAAAATTATATGAATGAGGAAATTGGGGCCAAAAGAGGCCAAATAATTTGTTCCAGGTCACAGAGTTAATTCATGGCAGGAAGTTTCTAATGTCCTTATGGCTGGTAGGACAGATACCTACTTCTGAACATCTGCATAGCAGTCTCGCCTTTTATTTTTTATATCATTCTAAGGTTGTATTTGTTTTTTGAATGAGTAGTAGGTCCCCATAATTGAAAACCCAGAAGGCACAAAAAGTCATGTTGCTTTTCCTGTTCTCCAGCCACCCATATCCCTTCCATAGGAGAGCCATTGGTACTGGTTTCTTTTGTATCCTCAGAGAGATGGTCCATGCACCTAAGTGAAGAGTAAAACATGTGTGTGTCTTTTTTTTTTAAGTATACGATATGCTCTGCTTTGCCCTTTGATTTTTACATGCAACCATGTGTCACTCCTAGTGCTTTAATTCATCCTTCATGCTGCCTCTTGGTCAAATTCTGAGTGCTCCTGGAACCTTTCTTACCGGCTGCTGATCTCTCCTTGCCTCCAAACTCACACTCACCCCCTAGCTTCCCTCCTGCATGGTTCTGGGGCCTCCACTCCATGCTTTATGCATTACCAGATGTATCTTCCTACATCGTTTTTCTGCCCTGCTCTAAACCCTTCCATAGCTCCCCTTGTGTGAAATTCATGGTCCACCCCCGAACTGTCCATGCCACCCTCCTGCCCACAAATGTGCAGGCCCTCCCCATCTCCCCTTTGGGTGGGGCATTCCCTTGGCTTAAAGGTGCCTTCTCCTAAGTCCTCTCCCTTTTTAAATCCTGCCTTTCTTTCAGATAACTGCTCAAAAGCTACTTCCTCCATGAAATCTTCCTCCCCCTCAGGTTCCAGCAAGAAGTAGTTTTTCCCTTCCTGGCCCAGGCATAGCATTGAGTGTCTACCTCTTTGCACTGGAGTTGTTTGTTTCCATCTTATACCCCCTACTAGACTGAAGGTTTCATAGGGGCAGGGATTGTGCTTGTCTTACACATTTTTGCATCTTTCGCTTAACCTGAAGCAGTGTTTGTGCATGCTGTCCAGATCACCTAACAGATAGCTGTTGGATGGATAGCTGGCAAGGCTCACATTGTACAATCATATATGGTCTCTACTGAGAGGCAGAAATTAATCAGCAGCTTAGAACTTACTTCCCCTAGAAGCCATAACTAGGGAAAAGTAAAGGGAATGGAGACCTGGGCTGTTCCTACTCTTTTTTTTTTTTTTTTTTGATACTTTTACATCATAAGTTGCATGTTTTCCACCTTAGGATGTAGCTCACACTAAGTCTTATTCATCTTTGTATCTACCATAGCTTCTAGGGCCATGGTAGGCCCAAGCTCTCAAGAACATCTCAACTGAATAAAAATGATGGACTAGAAAGTCCCACTAAACAAACTGGTTATGATGAACTGACATCATACATATGCCGTCCTGGGTGGTGATTGTTCTTGGCAGCGCCTAGATCGCAAGGGTATTTTACATTTCCTTCTGATGCTAAAATCTGCGATTTCAAGGATAACTCTGGAATGTCCAGACATTTTAGCCACAGCAGTTGTTCTAAAAGTGTGGTTCTAGGACCAGCATCATCAGCATCACCTGAAAACTTGCTAATGATGCTAGGCACATTCTTGGGTCTCATTCCAGATCTGCTAAATCAGAAACTCTAGGGTGGTCCCCAGCCATCCATGTTGTCACACACCTTCCAGGTGCTTCTGACGACAAGTTTGAGAGCCACTGAGCTAGAGGTGCAGAGAGTCTCTGCAAGCCCAACGCCTTCCTGCCCCACACCTGGGCAACTTCATATGTACAGGAGGCCCCTGGCCTCCTCTGCAATGTAAGATGGGCATTGAGAGGACGGTGCACACCTCTCAGGGCTCTGTGAATCACCCATGGGAAATGCTGTCATTCATTGTGAACAGGAAATCAATAAACTATTAATATTTAGAACAGGAATAGCATGCTGTTACGTTGCTTAAGATTATTTATGCATACTGAAAAAACAAGCCTTTCATCAAGCAGGGAAAGAACTAGGCACATTAGAAAATAAAATCGTTAACTGGTTGTATTGTGTGAAAATGTTTTATTTATATCAATAACTGGCTGAAGTTAAGGTATAAAATATTAAAAGTTTTACCTTTTTGTAGAGGCATATAGTAACTATCTAACATACAGGTGCATTAAAATGTATGTAACTCTTTGAGAAGCAAAGCTCTGCTTTTTAGGGTTAATGAGTACACTGCTTGGGGTGCATGCATCTACTGCTACTGCTGTGTGTATATTTCAATGTATTCAAGAGCTTCAGTGTTGAAAGTTTGAAGGAGTGTTCAAGTGGTGAGTGTGGAAGGCTTAATGTGTTTGCTTCATCTGCTCAGTCCTTCCTCTTGAGGCAATTTTCTGAATCTGACCTAAAACACAATAGAGAGCTCCGGCTCTGCAGTGGATGGAGAGACAGAGCTGGTTCTTTCCAGCTTCTCACTAGGGAGGAATGGGATGTATTTGCTCAAGTACACGAGCACGTGCCTGTGGAAGAAGTGGCGCAGGTACTTCCGGAATCTCTCTCCAACGAAGGCGTAGATTACTGGGTTAACGCAGCAGTGGGGAGTAGGCGATCACCTGTGTCACAAGGAGGGCCAGGTCCAGATCCTTGCTCTGCTTACAGTCATATCCAAACAAGGAGACTTGAAAGGTATAGAGAAGGAGAGCCAGGTTGTAGGGTGTCCAGAAAATGAAAAACATCACCATGATGACAAAAATGAGTCGGATGGCCTTGTACTTTTTTTTATTGGGGCACCTCAGCAGTGTTTTGATGATTCCTGTGTAGCAGATGGCCATAACGAGTAGAGGGAGAGCGAGAACCAAGATGTTTACTCTCAGAGCATAGAAATACTTCCAGCTTTGTGCTCCATCCTCGGGGTACACAGGGTTGCAATAAGACCCTTGAAGAACGTTTTCGGTCTCTTGGAAGATAAATTCAGGAAGAGCTGCTAGCACTGCCAGGCCCCAGGTGACGATGCTGGTGATGACACCAAAAGTGACAGTGCGGGCTCGAGGGCAAACACGGCGTGGACAATGGCCAGGTACCTGTCGATCGTCAGCAGGATGATGAAAAAGATCTCGCCGTACAAGCCCGTGAAATAAAACCCCGAGATGACCTTACACATGCCACGGCCAAAAACCCAGTCACTCCACCTGATATAGTGGATCCAGAATGGAAGGGTGAAGAGGAAGAGCAGATCAGAAATGGCCAGGTTGAGCAGGTAGATATTAGTCATAATTCGGAGCCTCCTGTATTTTATGAGGATCACCACCACCAACACATTGCCCAAGAGGCCCACGATGAACACCAGGGAGTACAGCGGGGGCAGGAACTTGGCAATCAGCGCTCTGATATCGCCTTTCTACAGAGCTCGCCCAATTCATAGTAGAAGGGTGTGGTACCAAAGGTCTCAACCATATCTACTGGGGTCGCCATTTCGCTTCTCCCTGTGATCAAAGAAGAAAAATACAATCCCACAATTAAGCATCATCACCCTTTGTAAAACACAGCAGTTGATTTATGCATGTACTCAACAAAGATGCTACATGTGATAGCAGCCTGGGGGTTATCAGAGGTGCCAGGAGGGGGGTTCAGGAAGAAAGAGCTGAAGCTTTCAAAGGCAGCATGATCCAGGATAGGAAAAGAAATGTTGTGGGATGGTGGTGAAGAATGGGAATACTGATTTCTGAAAATATTTGAAGGAAGAAATACAAAACAGGAAAACACAGGCTTGATAAAGATAGTAACATAATTATTATTATTACTACTGTCTCTTATGGCATTTTGCATTTTACAGTTTACAGTTTATATATGACTTTCCAAATCCTTATCCACTTAAAAGAAAAATATATATAACAATGATTATTACAATTACTAGTTAACTATGCTTCTCTGGGGCCCCATAATGGTGTACCCGTCATTATAGTTAACGGGAAATTGAGTATTGAAGAAGTGTAGAAGTGTGTCCAAAATCCTCTAACAAGTAAATATAAAATTTGGGCTGGATCTTCAGTCTCTGTCCATTTCTCCTGTCACTAGATTCAAATGTAGTGACTTTTAAATTTAACTTTTGAAAATTTTGCTATGGACTTGAGGGACAACTGATTTGTGTGCTGTTAACAGCATTCTTATTCCTAATGGCATAATCCAATCCATAGCAGCTGTGGAAAAAATACATCTCTTATCTGTTGCACATGTACAATCACAGCAATTAACTATTATAATAATTACAATTATAAGCAGCATTCATTTAGGTTATTTTTCTTTTCCAGCTCCTTGTGATGCTGAGTTAGGCTGGTCTTGTGCCCAGAGCAAACTCCTAGGAACTTCTCCATCACAAAGAGGTGAGTAGGAGGGTCAGTCAATGATATTTCTTATTAGACTCAATATTTCTTAGGTCAGAGGCCCTGAGGCCAGTGCCTGCTTTTCTTGGGATTACAGACTTAAGTGGAGAAGGAGGAAAATAGAAAGAAGGTAAGGCCAGAGTCGTGGAAAATTAAGCCACGCACTAGTTCCTCAGAGGGCATTCAACCGACTTTCTCCTTTCTAGGAGGGAAGAACAAGAGTGAAGATGTCAATATACAGGCTGATGGGTATTTCTCAAGGTAAATCTGAGAAATGCTTAATAACTGGGGCCAATGCCATGAATTGTTTTTGCTTTTTTTTTTTTATATATACATATATTTTTTTTTATTGCATTTTAGGTTTGGGGATACATGTGAAGAACATGCAAGATTGTTGCATAGGTACACACATGGCAGTGTGATTTGCTGCCTTCCTCCCCATCACCTATATCTGGCATTTCTCCCCATGCTATCTCTCCCCCAACTCCCCACCCCCCGCTGTCCCTCCCCTTCTTCCCCCCGACAGACCCTAGTGTGTGATGCTCCCCCTCCCCTGTGTCCATGCGTTCTCACTGTTCAACACCCGCCTATGAGTGAGAATATGCAGTGTTTGATTTTCTGTTCTTGTGTCAGTTTGCCAAGAATGATGGTTTCCAGGTTCATCCATGTCCCTACAAAGGACATGAACTCATCGTTTTTGATGGCTGCATAATATTCCATAGTGTATATGTGCCACATTTTCCCTGACTAGTCTATCATCAATGGGCATTTGGGTTGGTTTCAGGTCTTTGCTATTGTAAATTGTGCTGCAATGAACATTCGTGTGCATGTGTCCTAATAGTAGAACGATTTATAATCCTTTGGATATATACCCAGTAATGGGATTGCTGGGTCAAATGGAGTTTCTATTTCTAGGTCCTTGAGGAATTGCCACACTGTCTTCCACAATGGTGGAACTAATTTACACTCCCACCAACAGTGTAAAAGTGTTGCTATTTCTCCACATCCTCTCCAGCATCTGTTGTCTCCAGATTTTTTAACGATTGCCATTCTAACTGGCGTGAGATGGTATCTCAATGTAGTTTTGATTTGCATTTCTCTAATGACCAGTGATGATGAGCATTTTTTCATATGTTTGTTGGCTTCATGTATGTCTTCTTTTGTAAAGTGTCTGTTCATATCCTTCACCCACTTTTGAATGGGCTTGTTTGTTTTTTTCTTGTAAATCTGTTTTAGTTCTTTGTAGATTCTGGATATCAGCCCTTTGTCAGATGGGTAGACTGCAAAATTTTTTCTCATTCTGTTGGTTGCCGATTCACTCTAATGACTGTTTCTTTTGCTGTGCAGAAGCTGTGGAGTTTGATTAGGTCCCATTTGTCTATTTTGGTTTTTGTTGCCAATGCTTTTGGTGTTTTGGTCATGAAGTCCTTGCCTACGCCTATTTCCTGAATGGTTTGACCTAGATTTTCTTCTAAGGTTTTTATGGTGTTAGGTCTTATGTTTAAGTTTTTAATCCATCTGGAGTTAATTTTAGTGTAAGGTGTCAGGAAGGGGTCCAGTTTCTGCTTTCTACACATGGCTAGCCAATTTTCCCAACACCATTTATTAAACAGGGACTCATTTCCACATTGCTTGTTTTTGTCAGGTTTGTCAAAGATCGGATGGTTGTAGATGTGTTGTGTTGCCTCCGAGGCCTCTGTTCTGTTCCATTGGTCTATATCTCTGTTTTGGTACCAGTACAATGCTGTTTTGATTACTGTAGCCTTGTAGTGTAGTTTGAAGTCCGGTAGTGCGACGCCTCCAGCTTTGTTCTTTTTGCTTAGAATTGACTTGGCTATGCGGGCTCTCTTTTGGTTCCATATGAAGTTTAAGGTGTTTTTTTCTAGTTCTGCAAAGAAGGTCATTGGAAGCTTGACAGGGATAGCATTGAATCTGTAAATTACTTTGGGGCAGTATGGCCATTTTCACGATACTGATTCTTCCTAGCCATGAACATGGAATGTTTCTCCATCTTGTGTCCTCTCTTACTTCGTTGAGCAGTGGTTTGTAGTTCTCCTTGAAGAGGTCCTTTACATTCCTTGTTAGTTGTATTCCTAGGTATTTTATTCTCTTTGTAGCAATTGTGAATGGCAGTTGGTTCTTGATTTGGCTGTCTTTAAGTCTGTTATTGGTGTATAGGAATGCTTGTGATTTTTGCACATTGATTTTGTATCCTGAGACTTTGCTGAAGTCGCTTATAAGTTTCAGGAGATTTTGGGCTGAGACGATGGGGTTTTCTAGATATACAATCATGTCATCTGCAAATAGAGACAAATTGACTTCCTCCTTTCCTATTTGAATACTCTTTATTTCTTTTTCTTGCCTGATTGCTCTGGCTAGAACTTCTAGTACTATATTGAATAAGAGTGGTGAGAGAGGACATCCTTGTCTAGTGCCAGATTTCAAAGGGAATGCTTCTAGTTTTTGCCCATTCAGTATGATATTGGCTGTTGGTTTGTCATAAATAGCTTTTATCGTTTTGAGATACGTTCCGTCAATACCTAGTTTATTGAGGGTTTTTAGCATAAAGGGCTGTTGAATTTTGTCAAAGGCCTTCTCTGCAGCAGTTGAGATAATCATGTGATTTTTGTCTTTGGTTCTGTTTATGTGGTGAATTATGTTTATAGACTTGCATATGTTGAACCAGCCTTGCATCCCCGGTATGAAGCCTACTTGATCATGGTGGATAAGCTTTTTGATGTGCTGTTGCAATCGGTTTGCCAGTACTTTATGGAAGATTTTTGCGTCTATGTTCATCATGGATATTGGCCTGAAGTTTTCTTTTCTTGCTGAGTCTCTGCTGGGTTTTGGTATCAGGATGATGTTGGTCTCATAAAATGATTTGGGAAGGATTCCCTCTTTTTGGATTGTTTGGAATAGTTTCAGAAGGAATGGTACCAGCTCCTCTTTGTATGTCTGACAGAATTCGACTGTGGACCCATTTGGACCTGGGCTTTTTTTTTTTGGGTGGTAGGCTCTTAATTGCTGCCTCAACTTCAGACCTTGTTATTGGTCTATTCAGGGTTTCGACTTCTTCCTGGGTTAGACTTGGGAGGATGCAAGTGTCCAGGAATTTATCCATTTCTTCCAGGTTTACTAGTTTATGTGCATAAAGTTGTTTGTAATAATCTCTGATGATGGTTTGAATTTCTGTGGAATCTGTGGTGATATCCCCTTTATCATTTTTTATTGCATCTATTTGATTATTTTCTCTTTTCTTTTTTACTAATCTGGCTAGTGGTCTATTTTGTTGACCTTTTCGAAAAACCAGCTCCTGGATTTACTGATTTTTGAAGGGTTTTTTGTGTCTCTATCTCTTTCAGTTCTGCTCTGATCTTAGTTATTTCTTGTCTTCCGCTAGGTTTTGAGTTTTTTTGATCTTGCTCCTCTAGCTCTTTCAATTTTGACAATAGGGTGTCAATTTTAGATCTCTCCTTGCATCTCATGTGGGCATTTATTGCTATATATTTTCCTCTAGAGACTGCTTTAAATGTGTCCCAGAGATTCTGGTATGTCGTGTCTTCGTTCTCGTTGGTTTCAAAGAAAATCTTTATTTCTGCCTTCATTTCATTGTTTATCCAGTAAACATTCAAGAGCCAGTTGTTCAGTTTCCATGAAGCTGTGCAGTTCTGAGTTAGTTTCTGAATTCTGAGTTCTAACTTGATTGCACTGTGGTCTGAGAGACTGTTATGATTTCCATTCTTTTGCATTTGCTGAGGAGTGATTTACTTCCAATTATGTGGTCAATTTTAGAGTAGGTGTGATGTGGTGCTGAGAAAAATGTATATTCTGTGGATTTGGGGTGGAGAGTTCTGTAAATGTCTATTAGGTTTGCTTGATCCAGGTCTGAGTTCAAGTCCTGGATATCCTTGTTAATTTTCTGTCTAATATTGACAATGGGGTGTTAAAGTCTCCCACTATTATTGTGTGGGAGTCTAAGTCTCTTTGTAAGTCATTAAGAACTTGCCTTATGTATCTGGGTGCTCCTGTATTGGGTGCATATATATTTAGGATCATTAGCTCTTCTTGTTGCATTGATCCTTTTACCATTATGTAATGTCCTTCTTTGTCTCTTTTGATCTTTGTTGGTTTAAAGTCTATTTTATCAGAGATGAGAATTGCAACTCCTGGTTTTTTTTGCTCTCCATTTGCTTGGTAAATCTTCCTCCATCCCTTTATTTTGAGCCTTTGTGTATCCTTGCATGTGAGGTGGGTTTCCTGGATACAGCACACCGATGGGTTTTGGCTTTTTATCCAGTTTGCCAGTCTATGTCTTTTGATTGGGGCATTTAGCCCATTTACATTTAGGGTTAATATTGTTATGTGTGAATTTGATCCTGCCATTTCCATTTTGATGCTAGCTGGCTGTTTTGCTGGTTAGTTGATGCAGTTTCTTGTGTTGCTGCTCTTTGCCATTTGGTATGTTTTTGGAGTGGCTGGTACTGGTTGTTCCTTTCTATGTTTAGTGCCTCTTTCAGGAGCTCTTGTAAAGCAGGCCTGGTGGTGATGAAATCTCTGAGTACTTGCTTGTTTGCAAAGGATTTTATTTTTCCTTCACTTATGAAGCTTAGTTTGGCTGGATATGAAATTCTGGGTTGAAAGTTCTTTTCTTTAAGGATGTTGAATATTGGCCCCCACTCTCTTCTGGCTGTAGGGTTTCTGCTGAGAGATCTGTGAGTCTGATGGGCTTCCCTTTGTGGGTAACCTGACCTTTCTCTCTGGCTGCCCTTAGCATTTTCTCCTTCATTTCAACCCTGGTGAATCTGACGATTATGTGCCTTGGGGTTGCTCTCTTGAGGAATATCTTTGTGGTGTTCTCTGTATTTCCTGGACTTGAATATTGGCCTGCCTTGCTAGGTTGGGGAAGTTCTCCTGGATAATATCCTAAACAGTATTTTCCAGCTTGGATTCATTCTCTCCGTCACACTCAGGTTCACCTATCAAACGTAGATTAGGTCTTTTCACATAGTCCCATATTTCTTGGAGACTTTGTTCATTCCTTTTTACCCTTTCTTCTCTACTCTTGCCTTCTTGTTTTATTTCATTGAGTTGATCTTTGACCTCTGATATCCTTTCTTCTGCTTGGTCGATTTGGCTGTTGAAACTTGTGTATGCTTCACGAAGTTCTTGTGTTGTGTTTTTCAGCTCCATCAATTCACTTATATTCCTCTCTAAGTTGGTTATTCTCGTTAGCATTTCGTCAAATGTTTTTTCAAGGTTCTTAGTTTCTTTGCATTGGGTTAGAACATGTTCTTTTAGCTCACAGAAGTTTCTTATTACCCACCTTCTGAAGCCTGATTCTGTCATTTCATCACACTCATTGTCCATCCAGCCTTGTTCCCTTGCTGGTGAGGAGTTGTGATCCCTTGTAGGAGGAGAGGCATTCTGGTTTCGGGTGTTTTCCTCCTTTTTGCACTGATTTCTTCCCATCTTTGTGGATTTATCTACGTGTGGTCTTTGTGGTTGGTGATTTTCAGATGGGGTCTCTGAGTGAATGTCCAGTTTGTTGATGATGAAGTTATTTCTTTCTGTTTCTTAGTTTTCCTTCTAACAGTCTGGCCCCTCTGCTGTAGGACTGCTGAGGTCCACTCCAGACCCTGCTTACCTGGGGATCACCTGCAGTGGCTGCAGAACAGTAAGGGTTGCTGCCAGTTTCTTCTTCTCCTATCTTTGCCCCAGCAGGATACCCGCCAGATGTCAGTCTGAGCTCTCCTTTATGAGGTGACTCTTTGGATATACGTGGGTCAGGGAGCTGCTTGAGGAGACAGTCTGTCCTTTATAGGAGCTCAAATGCTGAGCTGTGAGCTCTGTTGTTCATTCAGAGTTGCTGGGCAGGTACGTTTAAGTCTGCTGCAGCAGAACTCATAAACCCCTTTTTTTCCCCAGGTGCTCTGTCCTGGGGAGTTAGGGCTTTATTTATGAGTTTCCCTTGTGCTGCTGCCTTTTTCTCAGGGCTGCCTTGCCCAGCGAGGAGGCAGCCTAGTCACTGTCTGCCTGCAGAGGCTTTGCTGAGCTACTGTGGGCTCTGCCCAGCTGCCCTGTGAACTTCCCTGCAGTCCGATTTATACCGGTGTAGTTAGAACTGCCTCGGCAATGGCGGCCCACCTCTATAATGGCAGACTCTCTCTGTAATGGCGGGCTGCCTCTGCAATGGCAAACTACCTCCGTAGTGGTGAACTGCCTCGGTAATGGCGGACGCCGCTCCCCCACAGAGCTGGACCATCCTGGGTTCAGCTGCGCTTGCTGTGAAACTCTCAATCCAGAGCGTTTCCGATTGCTGTTTTTTTTGTGGGGGGTGGGACCAGCCGAGCCTGATCACCTGGCTCCCTGCCTCAGAGCCTTTTTTTTTTAAGTTGAATGGTCGACTGTCTCCCAGGTGTTCCAGTCACCTGTTGAAAAGGCGCCAGGATCTGTGTGATTTCCCATGCGGCGACCCACTGCGCAGGCTGAAACAGCGGGTGCTGAGATTCGTGGCACTTTTTTTGCCCGGGAAATCTCCTGGCCTGGCTGCCTGTTTCAGTCCCCCTTTTTAATCAGATGAATGGGCGACTCTGCCTTCCCAGAGCTCCAATTGCCAGCTAAAACGGCACCCGGACCCATGTATTTTGTACTGGGAACTGCTGCGCCGGGGCGCCGGCCAAAATAGCGGCGCTGGGGGAAAACAGCTGCGCCGGCCAAACCAGTTGCGCTGGCGACCCGTGGGGCTCCTCCCCCTGGGAAACTCCTGGTCTGTGGGCAATAAAAATCCGTCTGGGAATGCGGCGTCCACTCACCCTCCGCGCTTTCACTGGGAGCTGCAATCCTAAGCTGCTCCTAATCGGCCATCTTGGATCTTCCCTCCTGTTTTTGCTTCTTAATAAAATTATTGATGGACTACTGAGGCCCCACACGTTGGGGTTCTGTGTAGTCAAAGTCAGTGAGAGTAGAGATGGAAATGGAGCCAGTCCTAGCACCCCTCAGCTGGATGTCTTGAACAAGTCCTTAATGCAGAGCCTTCTTTACTTATCTCCAAAGTGAGGACCATCGGGTCACTGGAGTTGTCATGAGGATAAATGAGAGTTGTATGTGAGTTCACATTTGAAACTGGAAAAAGCTGTAAAACTGGTAGGAAGCAGGAGAGGAAAGAAAGACTATCAGAAGCCATTTCAAGCAAAATTAGGAAAAAGTAGGGTCCCTTGGGTGGAACTTGTTGATCTCTTTTCATGGGTCTATTCAGGTACATCTCCCCACTGATCAATGACACGTTCCAGGCTTTTGAGGAGGAAAATGGACTTGAGGAACAAATGGTTTGTGTGTGCTACTATCAGCATTCTTATTCCTAATAGCACAATCCAATCCACAGCAGCTGAGAAGAAATATATACATTTTTTCAGTTACACAGGTACAACCACAGAGAGTGTCCTTCTAAACTTCAGCATCTAAAGCAAGAAAGCAACAGGGCTGCTTATTCTGGAGAACAAAGGTATTGTAGCCTGTGCTCACTGTTAATTATTTCTATTTATTTTCCTTTTCTCCAAGAGTGATTTAAAAACAAGTCAAACTTTTAAAAAATCTCTTAAGTTTTGCTCAATTTGAGTCTTCAACTCGTGTTATTTCTATAAAATCAACATGATCAGGATGATAAATCATAGAACCTTTTTGTTTGGGCTCCAGGGCTGCCTATGAGCTTTTAGCACTAAAGTTCAAAGCTCAAGAAAGCATGCAGGTTCCCCAGCATCAGCAGCCAAGTCCTTGATTACTAGCTGCATGGGGTCAGAGAGAAAATCTCATATGGGCAGGGCACCTTGGCTCATGCCTGTAATCCCAGTACTTTGGGAGGTCAAGGTGGGAAGCTTGCTTGAGCCCAGGAATTCAAGACCAGCCTCAACAATATAGTGAGACCCTGTCTCTACAAAAAGAAAAAAGAAAAATTAGCCAGGCATGGTGGCACATGCCTGTGGTCCCAACTACTTGGGAGGCTGAGGTGGGAGAATTGCTTGAGCCCAGGAGGTCGAGGCTGCAGTGAGCTGTAATTGCGCCACTGTATTCCAGCCTGGGTAACAGAATGAGACCCAGTCTGGAAAATAAAAAATAAAAAACCTGATATGGTTTTCATCTGTTACCCAGTCGCAATCAAGATGAATATTTATATGCAAAATAGTCAAGAGGTTTGAATTAGGCTTTCAAAATGGCCTTTTGCAGTTTGGAGAATGATAGGGTAATAGTAAATAAGAACAGCGGGGGGGTGGGGAGTTGGGGAGAGAGAGCATGGGGAGAAATGCCAGATATAGGTGATGGGGGAGGAAGGCAGCAAATCACACTGCCATGTGTGTACCTATGCAACAATTTTACATGTTCTTCACATGTACCCCAAAACCTAAAATGCAATAAAAAAGAACACAAACACAGAAGTAAAAGTCACCCCAGTCTCCTCATGCAGCTTTACCACTGTTAACATTTCCGTTAACAGCTATGCATGCATATGTGCAAGATTTACAGAAGTGAGGTCACCTAAAATTACTCACAATACAACTCAGCAGTGAAATGTGCAAGGATTCTTTAGTCTCCAAACTATTTTGGTCTGTTACCAGCTTCTCATCTGGTGGGTAGCAGGAAAAAGGATTCACACATTTTAGTCCAAAGTGGTTTAAACTTCTCTTGATTCATTCATTTGAACAATGATTTTAGGTTTTACTCATCCTCTTTATGCTGTCAGCTTATAATTTCCATTTCTTTTCTCAGTGGTCCTTTCTAAGATGGTGGCAGAGATCTGGAGGAAGGCCCAGTACAACTTGAGACACGGGGCAGAGTGGGAAGGGGGTGTCCGTATTTGCTGTTGGCCCTTGATTTATATGGCTGGTGTCTGCTGAGCCGGGATGACCTGGTCCCAACCCTGAGCCGTTTTCTGGAATCTGCTGTGGTGGTTTGTAGCTAGTGGACTCATGAGGTATTCATTCTTAGTCTTCCTTGGGCTGGAATGGAGAGCCCTCTCTGTTACCACTGCATCTCCACCAGGGCCCTGGCCCAGGCTGTGTACCTTCTCCTGCACTGGTAGGAGGCTGCACAGCCAAGGCGGCTGCTCCTTGACTCCCCCGCCCATCCCATGAACAAACCAAGGAACTCTCAAGAGTACAAACTAGATCTTTTTTTCTGCCTGACCACCAACTTAACCACACTGGCCATCCCATCTGATAAGGAAGTGCCCTGCAGGGAGACATTCCGGGTGGGTCCCTAACTTAGCAGAGAGCCCTCCATGCCCCCGAGTCCTGATGGGGAAGGTAGGGAGCCACAGGCGTGACCGCCTTCTTTCATAACCACTGTGACTCTTCTCACATTCCCCTGGGGTCAGAGGAGCCTCCTCCTCTCCATTCTTATCTGGCCAGGTCCTCCCTAATAAATCTTTATGGTCTAATCCAGCAGCACTGACTCTTCAAATGCTAAACTGTATATATATAGCATATTAAAATATATATACACAGTAAAAATGGAGGTTGCCTTGATAGACATATTTCAAGGCAGCTTCTATTTTATTCTGCAATAAGTAATGCCTACCTTTCCATGTCAAAAAGCACAGATTTACATTCACCAATTTTAAATTTTAACGAATGTTGCAAATCTGAATTGAGATTAAACATCTAGACCTGGACCTTTGAACTATACAACCACCCCCCTTCTCCCACTCAGTGGCTTTCAGCGTAGGACTGAGAGTTACAACACTGGCTTCTCTGTTTCTGAGGCCTTCAGTCTTACACTGAGCCATATTACCAGTATTCCAGGATCTCCAGCTTGCAGATGATCTGTTGTGGGACTTCTTAGCCACCATAATCATGAGCCAATTATCCTAATAAACCCCATCTCATGTATCTATATACATATCCTATTGGTTCTGTCTCTGGAGAACCTAGACTAATATAGATTTGGTACTGAGGAAGCTGAGTATCATTTCTTCTTACTGGAATGATATGCCATTATGGTTTTCAATACTAATACATGTTAAGGATTCTCAAATTGATGTCTTAAGCCCTGACCCAAACTCCTACTCTAAATTTCATTTTAAGTGTCTAATGAGCATCACAATATTCCAGTACTCTTCCTTTACTCTCAATGGAAGAGACTGGTGAACTTTTTTCCCAGGGGGGAAAAAAAAAGCCTGTGATACGCTAAGTGTGTGAGGTTCCTTAATGGTGGAATAAAAATTTTAAAGTTAATTATTATTGGTGCTACAAAAACACCAATCCCTTAATTGCAACAGCCGAGAAATAAGCATACTTTTAAATGGACAGCATATACTTATGCAATGTGTAGACCACAACGACTCTGCAAACACAAGTGCAGCAAGTATTCTGAAGAAAATAGAAGTGAAAACACAGGGAAAAAATACAAAAAATCTCCCTTGCCAAGTTACTCAATTGTGAATCAATTCTGCCCCTTCACCTCGAGTGCCAATTCACTATGCTATGCATTTAATCTCTGCATCACTTTTAGTAGCAGAGGTATAAACTGTGTAAAGACATTTAGAGAGTTAATATGTTTTATGGATTTTTTTTTTTTTTTGCAAATTTGACTCCTGAAGGTGCATTACCACTACAACTTTGTGTGTAAGCATCGTGTGTGTATATACAAATGTCAAAACCTCCTTGATAAATAAATATATCCTTTTTGTCCCTCTGTGCTTGTGAAAGATACAATTTCTCAAGATCTTGTCTCTGGCAAATGTGGTGGTAACTCATCGTGGTTCTTGACTGATCTCATCCAGAAACTTAGCATGTCCGTCACAGTATTTCAGATGACCACAGTTTATAAAACTGTGTGCACAAAATTACCAACTTTAGTTATATGCATTTATACATTGTGATTTTTGACCTATTTATTTATGAATATAATTCACCTGCTTGTAATTGTTATACCCATGTGACTGTTAGTATACCTGAGTGTTTATGCTTGTAAAAATATATATGACATTATCCCCCTGTTGTGAAGTGTTCTGTTGTTTTTTTTATGAGTTTTTCAAAATAAATTCCCCTTTAGGAATATAAATAAATGTCTTTTAAGTTATTGTTTTCAGAGTTATATTTTCAGGATTTTAATCTTTTGGGATTGTGGTTTTGGGATTTAAAATTTTAGGGATTCTGGTCTTTTTGGATTTCAACATTTGGGATTATGGCATTCAGGATTGTGTCTTTTGGGATTATAGCCCAAACTCCCCAAGGCCAACCACCCGTAGTCACATAGCCAAGACTGAAGTCATCCTGATTTCCCTGAAAAAGCTAGCTGTAATAATAAATGAAACACAACATATAAGCTTTATGTCACAGTCAGCACAATCCAGTGAAATTAAACCCATCAGCTATAGACAAATCAACTTTAAATATTCTTGCTTCAGCACCATTGTTAATGCATAACAGCAACTCACAAAAAAAACAGTCAAAATACTGAAAGACCTCTACAAAGAAAACTACAAAACACTGCTGAAAGAAATCATAGATGACACAAAAAATGGAAACACATCCCATGCTCATGGATGGGTAGAATCAATATTGTGAAAATGACCATACTGCCCAAAGCAATCTACAAATTCAATGCAATTCCCATCTCAATACCACCGTTATTCTTCACAGAACTAGAAAAATGTTCCTAAAATTCACATGGAACCAAAAAAGAGCCCACATAGCCAAAGCAAGACAGCAAAAAGAACAAATCTGGAGGCATCATGTTACCCAGCTTCAAACTATACTATTAATATAAGGCCATAGTCACCCAAACAGCATGGTACTTGTATAAAAACAGGTATACAGACCAACGTAACAGAATAGAGAACCCAGAAATAAAGCCAAATACTTAAGGCCAACTGAGCAACAGTTGGCCTTAACAGTTTGTTTGCTTCAACAAAGCAAACAGAAACACAGAGTGGGGAAAAGATGCCCTACTCAACAAATGGTGCTGGGATAATTGGCAAGCCACATGTAGAAGATTGAAACCGGATCCTCATCTTTCACCTTAGATAAAAATCAACTCAAGATAGATCAAAGGTTTAAATCTAAGACCTGAAATAAAAATTCTAGAAGATAACGTTGGAAGAACTCTTCTAGACATTGGCTTAGGCAAAGAGTTCACGACCAAGAACCCAAAAGTAAATACAACAAAAACAAGATAAATAGATGGGACTCAATTAAACTAAAAAGCTTCTGCACAGCAAAAGAAATAATCAGTAAACAGACAACCCACAGAGTGGGAGAAAATCTTTGTAATCTGTACATCTGATAAGGGCCCAATATCCAGAATCTACAAGGAACTCAAACAAATCAGCAAGAAAAAAAACAAACACTCCCATCAAAAAGTGGGCTAAGGACATGAATAGACAATTCTGAAAAGAAGATATGCAAATGGCCAACATACATATGAAAAAATGCTCAACATCACTAATTATCAGAGAACTGCAAATCAAAACCACAATGTGATACCACCCTACTTCTGCAAGAATGGCTATAATAAAAAAAAGAATAATAGATGTTGGCGCAGATGTGGTGAAAAAAGAGCACTTCTACACTGTTGATGGGAATGTAAACTAGTACAACCCCTATGAAAAACAGTGTGGCGATTCCTTAAAGAATTAAAAGTCAATCTATCATTGGATCCAGCAATCGTACTTCTGGGTATCTGTCCAGAGGAAAATAAGTCACTATATGAGCAAGATAGTTGCACACACGTTTATAGCAACACCATGGTATACTACTCAGCCATAAAAAGGACCAAAATTATGGCATTGGCAGCAACCTGGATGGAATTAGAGATCATTATTCTAAGTGAAGTAACTCAGGAATGGAAAACAAACATTGTACGTTGTTTCTCACAAGTGAGAGCTAAGCTGTGAGAATACAAAGGCATAAGAAAGATAGAATGGACTTTGGGGACTCAGGGGAAAGGATGGGAGGGGGTGAGGGATAAAAGACTACACACTGGGTACAGTGTACACACTGCTTAGGTGATGGGTCCACCAAAATCTTAGAAATCACTACTAAAGAACTTATTCATGTAACCAAATGCCACCTGTTCCCCCAAAACTTTCGAACCCAGAGGGAAAAATGCTTCCTCCTTTATGCTTTATAAACTGTGCTGTAAGTGCTCTAAGTGGAATCCCTGCACTTTCAGACCTACGTCTGCTGGCTCTCCAACTGTTCTGTGTGCACAATAAACTCCTACAACTTTACATTTTGATCTTATTTTATATTTGACAAATGTAAAGTCTCCTTTCTTCTCTCCCTTCTCAATTTCCTCTCCTCCTCAGAAGAGAGTTGTTGTTGAGTCCTCTTGATATTTGCTTATGTATTTATACCCATAATTATAAGCGGCTTTTTTGGTTCATAAATCAGAGCAAGAAATATCAGGTTTTCTGTGACCTTTTACACTTTACATCATGGAAATCTTTCTATATCAGTACTTGTACAACTGCCCCATTCTTTCTAATAGCGAGATGGTATTCCACTGTGTGGAATTTAAACAGTTTTCTAGTAACAGACTCCAGGTTACACACACTGGGCATCAACACAAAATTTACCAGTGTAACAAACCTGCACATTTACCCCCAAACCTAAAATAAAAGTAGAATACAAATATTCCTTCCAAAAAAATCCTATATATTTCTAGTTTCCCATAAGGTTAACGTGATGGAATTCATAAAGAAACTTCCTGCATGTAAATCTACTTAAATTTAATCTTAGTTTAATCTAAATTAATAAAAGTGTTATATGCAGATACTGGGAGGATCATTTCACAGCATCCTAAAGTGGTCCAAATACGTTCAGGGCTCATTTAACGCAAACATTGACCAACTGAAATGTAGTCAAGAGGCAGCCTTACCCAATAAAGATGAGTTAAGAAGTTATGGGTATCCATCCTGGAGAAAAGCCACTTTGGGGAGGGAAGAGAGCATGCAGATAAGAATCAGAATTATGTGTGACTCCCAGCAAGGCCCCCCAGAACCAGCAAGAGCTTGTTCAAATATGCGAATTCAACCACCACTCAAGAATACCTTGAGTAAAAATCATCCAGCAATTAAATGTGTGCCATGTGAGGTCCTGAGTGAGCTGTGACTAGAGGAATTCACTCAGAGGCTGAGTGACTTCTTATCAGGAACAAGGTAGGAGGGATTCCCCCAGAGGGAGGAAGGTTGGCTAGAGAAGCACTTCTCAGCCCTGGCTGCACGTGGGAGTCACCAGGAAGCTCTTGAAAATCCCCAGTCTACACCCCTGAACAATTAAATCAGAGTCTCTGGAGATGGCACCTGGCTCTCAGTGGTTCTTAATGCTCTCCTGGTGATTCCCTTGTCCAGCCAAGGTTGACAACTCCTGAACTACATGGCATGAAGTCCCTCCTAAATTTTATTATTATTTTTTGATCCCTGAGTCATATAACCCTCCAACCTATTTTAAGTGTAGTAAAAAGAGAAGGGGAAACTTTGGGGTAGAATAAAGAATATCCTTAGTTGCAAGTTCTTTAGAAGCTAACACCATGAATGGCAAACACAAGAGCCAATTTAATGACAGGCTGTATTACTACATCATCCAAAACAAATCAAATGTACCACCTGACTCTCCATCCACCTCTCCACCAGCTATCCCTTCATGTTTTTATCCAATTACCCATCCAGCTATTCAGCTTGCCTCCCATCTATACAATTAAGCTGATACCCTTCTAACCCCTCCCGCTTCCTTCCCCCTCCTTCGTTTCTTTCCTCAAAAAGCCTAGGGTAGCCAGAAAAGTTAGCTATCTGTGCAGTGATCCAATAGCTCTTTTCTGTAGTAGTGGGAAGGTTCTGTATCTGTGCTGTCCAATAAGACAGACACGTTGCCAGGCACCGCGGCTTACGCCTGTAAACCCAACACTTTAGGAGGTCAAGGTGGGCGGATCATTCTAGCTCAGGAGTTCAAGACCAGCCTGGCCAACACGGTGAAACCTTGTCTCTACTAAAAAAAAAAAACAAAAAAAAAACAGCTGGGCAGTAGTGGCACACACCTGTAATCCCAGCTACTTGGGGAGCTGAGGCAGGAGAATCTCTTGAGCCTAGGAGGCGGAGGTTGAGGTAAGCCGAGATTGTACCACTGCACTCCAGTCTGGGAAACAGAGTGAGACCCTGTCAAAAAAAAAAAAAAAAAAAAAAAAAAAGATAGACACTAGCAGCTATTGAGCACTTGAAATGTGGCTAGTGCAATTGAGAAACTGAACTTTTCGTTTTATTTAGTTAATTTAAACTTAAATAGCCACATGTAGCAAGTAGTCAAAACAGTGGACAGTACAGGTCTAGTGTCTAGCATGATGCCTGACAAACAAAAGCTACTTAATAAACTCTTCTTAAGTGTATGAAAGAATAATTTTTACTCTGCACTGTCCAGACTACACATCTGAAATATTATGTTCTGTTTCAGCCACCAAATTTTAAGAGGGTCAGTATCAACTTAGAATATAGAATGAAGTAGGATGGTAACGGTCTCCAAACATCAGCCATAGTTAGCAGAACTTGGAATGTTTTGTATGAAAAATATTGTCTTTGAATGAAATCGACCTAAATATCCATCATTGACAGATTGGATAAAGAAAATGTGGTACATATACACATGGAATACTATGCAGCCATAAAAAGGAACCAGATCATGTCTTTTGCAGGAACATGGATGGAGCTGTAAGCTATTATCCTTAGCAAATTAATGCAGGAACAAAAAACCAAATGCCACATGTTCTCACTTATAAGTGGGAGCTAAATGATGAGAACTCATGAACACACAGAAGGGAACAACAGACACTGGGGTCTACTTGAGGGTGGAGGGTGGGAGGAGGGAAAGGAGCAGAAAACAACTATTGGCTACTAGGCTTAATACCTGGGTGATGAAATAATCTGTACAACAAACCCCTATGGCATGAGTTTACCTATATAACAAACCTTCACATGTACCCCCAAACCTAAAATAAAAGTTAAAAAAAGGAAAATAATTGTCTTTGGATTCATTTTAGTTCTTTTTTTTAATGCATTTGGTCTGGATCAAAGGTTTTTTTGTTTTGTTTTTTTAATCAAAGGCAATATAAGATAGAAAAGTCTATGATATGATAGCTTTTCCTGTGGAAGAGGACGTAGACTCTCATAGAGCTTCCAGAGATTTGATAACATTGCAGGAAACTAGATTCACCCACACATAGGGAAGAACTTTCTGAGAACAGTGAAGGAACAGAATGAAGAAGCCAGTGTGCTTCTTCCCTGGAAATACACAGGAAGAACCTCTCAAAGTTCAAATCATGAATGAATACAGACTTCTTTCCAGTTGCCAACATTTCCCAGCATTGGTATTTTAGGGTACATGAATGAAGCACTATGTAGGCATTGTATTAGGTATTACGAGAAACCTAGGTATGATTTAAAGTGTACTGGAGGACATTCATAGGTTATCAGCAAATACTAAATCATTTTGTATAAAGAACCTGAGCATCTACAGATTTTGATATCTGCAGGGGTCCTGGAATAAATCCCTCACAGACACCGAGGGAGATACCTCGTTCACCCAGACAAAAAGATACCAAATCAATCAACTGATCCATCCAATAGCTTGACTTAGTGTGGATTTTCAATGAAAACTTCAAATACATGTGTTTCCACACATACATACTTAATGTACACACACATATGTATATAATTGACCCTCTGTATCTATGGACTCCACATTTGGGATAAACCAGTCACGGATCCAAAAGATCTGGGAAAAAAACTCCACAAAGTTGCAAAAACCAAGCCTTGAATTTGCCATGCAGCAAGTGCTATGTTGAATCCACATGAATGAAGTGCTGTGTAGGCATTGTATTAGGTATTATGAGAAATCTAGGTATGATTTAAAGTGTACTGAGGATATTCATAGGTTATTAGCAAATACTACATCATTTTATATAAGGAACTTGAGCATCTATGAATTTTGGTATCAGCAGGGGTCCTGGAACAAATCCCTCACAGATATTGAAGGAGGATTGTATGTGTATGTATACACACACACACACACACACACACACACACGTAAATTATATTTTCACTGTTTCTTACAAGCCAATATAAATAAACACAAGCTATTAAGTGTAAGCTCTTTGGAGTAGTCATATGCACAATAGTTGAGAATTTGTGAAAGTATAGGAAGGTAACATGGGCACAGATATTGACTAAAGAGGTATAAAGGGTCAAGTTTGGGTGAGTGCAACAGGCAAACATATCATTGTGTGGGTGGGGAGATAGAAAGGGAAAATTAGAGAAAGCAAGAGGAAAATAGAGATATGTAGCCATATTTTCTCCCACTCTGGCCCCATGCTACCTCTGAATTGCTATATACCTTCCTTCTCCTCCCTCCTACATCCAAAAGCACTGTTGCAAGTTATTACTTCCACCCGCCTGGACCCCTCCTTGCTCCCCCCTCCCTTTTCCTGGAAAAGCGACACCTACCTGAGAATCTCTTCTAAGTAAACAACTTCTGTTGCATTTCAATAAGTTCTTACCCAGAAAAGCACAAGAAGATGAGTGGCACCTGCTAACTTAGTGAAGTCCTTGATATGTCCAGTGACAGCTTAGGTGTCACCACACTTGAAACCAGAGATAGCATCAGATCTAAGACATTAGTAAGGTAGTAAACAATGTAACTATATAACTTCCTGTTTTAAACAGACTAGCTTCTCAGGTTTTGCAAGCTTTCAGAAAGATATTGAATTTTAGTTCAGTTCTTCTTTTTCGTGATTGACACTACATAGTAACCACTCAGCTGAGAAATCCTTGCCATGAGTGCTGCTTTAGAGGCGCTTCATTCCATTGGCATTGTTCATTTTTGGTGGCGGTGGTGGGGTGGTTAATTCTTTTTTTTTTTTTTTTTTGACAGCATCTCCCTCCGTTGCCCAGGCTGGAGTGCAGTGGCATGATCTCAGCTCACTGCAAACTCCACCTGCTGGTTTCAAGGGATTTTTTGGCCTCAGCCTCCGGAATAGCTGCTATTACAAACATATGCCACCACACCTGGCTAATTTTTGTATTTTTAGTAGAGACAGGGTTTCATCATATTTGCCAGGCTGGTCTCAAACTTCTGACCTCAAGTGATCTGCCCGTCTCGGCCTCCCAAAGTGCTAGGATTTATAATTCTTGAATAAGCATTGATTTGACCCATCAGGAGACAGGAAGAAGAATGAAATAAGAATTTCCTGGCAAAGGAATAAACTAACTATTCTGCAGGGTCCAATAGGATACTTTGATGGGGCGAGAGGTATCTGAAAAGGTTTAGACAGGTCTAGAAGACTTGGGTTTGAGTTTCAGTTGCGGCACACACAGCTGCATGACGTTGGGGTAGTAATTTAAACTTGCTGGACCTCAGCTTTCTCATCTCTAAGGTGTAATGATATTTAAGTGATAGCATTGCCATGGAACCAACTAAGATAAATATGTGAAAAGTCTCTGCGAAATATACAGGGCTAAGCAAATGCATAGTGTGGGTAGAATGCCACTGTGACATAAGTGTCACGGGGCAAAGCCATGTGCCTGCTGTACGTGCTGATGTGTCCCTTGGGACCTAGCGTGGTAATCGGCACAGAGTACGTATTCACCCACTATTTGTGGGAAGAACTCTGACCAAGTATGGTGTGATCTTTGATAAACTAACTGGACAAATGAATGTAATTTGCCAAAGTGTTTCTCAAACTGTTGATATGTGTGTAGGACTGGGCTGTATGCTTCATGATAAAGAAACGTAGGAACAAAAGACAAAGAGGAAGGAGGGGAGAGAGACAGAGAGAAAGAATAGGGAGAGAATTTGAGGGAGAGAGAAGAAAGGGAGGAAGGGGCTCAGTTTCCACCTTAAAGAGTCTATAACCTTGTTGGTGATCAGAGACAACAGAGACCTGATACAATACCAAGAATGCTCAAATATAGTTAAAGCACAAGCAAAGAAACATTTAACTATTTAATCTGTAGCATATTCAAGACAGGATATTCAAATTGGTTAAAACAAAGTTTTTGAGTGATAGTAAGAGCCCAGACTTTGCTGCTGGACACCTGGGTACAAAACCTACCTTTACCGCTTAATAGTGATACCGCCTTGGGCAAGCTACATAATCTCTGTGTGTCTCCGCGTGCTCTACTGCAAAATGATACAGCAATGCCTAGCTTGCAGGATCTGTGTGGTGAGAAGTAAATACATTTGGATACGTGGGAAACCAGTGCGTGGCACGTAGACAGTGTCATGAAAATACGTATCATGGTCTTTACGACAAATCCTTTCCGTGAGAAAGAGGCATCTACTCAGCGTGGCCTGAAATATAGTATAATATCATGTGCTCTGATCCAGCATGTAGGATGTCAAATGCAAGTTCTGTTGGGTTCAGAAAACAGGTCCATGTGGGACTGAGAAAGGCTTCATGGAAGAGAAAGGGCCTGAGAGATGAATAGAATTTGGCCATGTGAAAGGGGTAGGGAGAGTTTCCAGGAAAAAGGAAGTAGACCTACCAAAGCCAAGAGGTTAAGTGGGCTTGGTCCCTGTGCAGGGGTAGGCAGGAATGAAATTAGGGAATGGATATGCTCGCATCCTAATGCCAGGAGCCAAGAGCCAGGGAGATTAATATATATATACATATATATTTATAGAAATCCACACACACATTTTAAAATGTGTAATACATTATGTACATCTGTTAGGATGACACACATTCAGAAGCTCCATTCCCGCAGAGCATTCAGAGACACCTGCAGGTCTTCAGCAGAAGGTGGAATTTTGCAGGCCCATCGTGGTGCATCTGGCTTCCACTCCTCTCACTTTATCTGGGGAGTTTTATCCCAGATCACATGACATGCATGGAGCAAAGAGTGGAGGGAGATAAGATTGACTGTTGGTCTTGGCTAGATTATAAAGAGTTGAGGAGTTCACAGTAGATTCCATGGAAATGTGGGAGCTATTGAAGGATTCTGAGTAATAGTACTGGTACTACCTTATTTGAGATCAGTACTTGAGGATTTTCAGAGTATTCTACATACATTTTCTGGGTAGAAACCCCACAACAACTTTTTTTTTTTTCACTGTTTAAGGAATTTTTATTAAAGTAAGAATTTTGTGATCCAAATTACGTTTCCTTGCTCAATTTTCAATTCCGCTACTTAAAACAGAACTGACATTTTGAGCTATTCCACAGTAAATAATTACAAAATTAAAGAAAGGAATGCTTTAAATTTTTGTACTTTGCTGAAAATTCTTTTTCCCATGGTCTATAAAACATTAATTTGTTTTCATAGTTTACTATTTTTTTGTGTTTTTCATTTTGTTTTGTTTTTATATCAATAAGTAATCTAGGACTAGCATTATGTTTGCTAGACCTGGCATTTGCTTGGTTTATAAGGTTCAAAGTTTCCTTTCCTTTATTTATTTTATATTTTGCAATTTTTTTCCGTAATATTTAAGTTTTTTGATGTTTAGATATTTTTCTTTGGTGAAGCACAAGTTTCTTTTCATGGTCCGTGATCAATTTTAAACAGCTGGAACACAGGTGGCGCTGTTAACGGCTTTCCGGGCAGCCTCTTCAGCTTGGTGGGCTTGTACTACAGCTATAGCTTCATCAGCCTTAGAACAGAGTGACTCTGGAGACTCGAGCATGTCAAGAAGTTCTGAATTATGAGTCTCCAACATGCCAGGGATTTACCAGCAAGAGTAGGGTGCATGGCTTGAATAAGAGGAAATGGCCGTTCACCCAACATTTGCTTTTGCTCTTGAGGAGGGGGCAGATGCCAACATGGACGCAGTCAAAGCTTCCTGACCTTGTGTACATGAACAGCAGGCTGTGGCATTGTAACTTGTGGCTGTGCATGAAGATGCTGCTGAGCATCGCGACTCCCACAACATATTTATACTGTGGAACGGTGCGGATAGCAGGAGTAGCTGCAGCAGCTGCAGCTGCAGGACGTGGACCCACTGCCTGTGTTGATGTGCTAGCAACACGCTGTGTTGACATGACTCGTGGAACCTGTGAAGATGCTGGTCTCATAGTACTAAATGGTGGTCTAGGAGCAGCTGGGCGGATAGCACCAGGCATATTTTGGAATGGATGAGGTCTGGCACCCTGAGCAGTCCAGTGAGGACTTGGTCTTAGTTGAGCAATTTGGCTAGGAGGATAGTGTGCAGCACAGTTCTGAGTCTGTGGGACAGATGCCATGAAGTAACCAACCCCTACCAGCCAACAACCTTTTAACTTAATAGGGGGATTGTCATCCCAGAGCTGCTTCCATGGGGTGCCATTCACAGTGTAATGATGCAAACTGCTCCCCGTAGGACTGTGCAGTAGACGAGAATGAGGAGCAATGCCTGGTAACAGCCTAACCTGTGGATAAGGGAATTGAGGTCAAGTGGCCTATCCAAGGTCACACATGACTAAATGGTGGAGCGGGAATTCCAACTCCAGCCTCCTTAGTTAGCGCTCTGTGTTCTCACCAGTGGTGAAATAGAAGGCACCTGAGATTTAGCACCTGCCAGACCTGGGTTCACCTCTCCCATTTGTAGGTCACATAATAAGTCATTTAGCCTTCCTACACCCTAATTTCATCATCTACAGTGAAAATTCTGGCTAAGATGAAGCACATGGTAGGAGCTTGATAAATAATCACAATTACCAAATGACATCTCTGCAGAGGTAAAACTATAACAAAGCATTCTTCATCTGAAATCAACAAATTATACTATTTCCTAGAAGGTTACAAAGATTTAAAAAACATTTGGAGATTTCTGTAAAGAAGCTACATGCATAAGATTTTTAACAGCTAATTAATAAGAGACTGTAAAAATTCATTCACTTCCATTTCTAGACCTTGGAGAAAAAGAGGACAGGGGACAGCATTTTTTTCTGGTATTTTGCAGTAAGGCAGATTCTTGTAAGAATACTGGAGGGACAGCGGGGGGTGGGGAGTTGGGGAGAGATAGCATGGGGAGAAATGCCAGATATAGGTGATGGGGAGGAAGGCAGCAAATCACATTGCCATGTGTGTACCTATGCAACAATCTTACATGTTCTTCACATGTACCCCAAAACCTAAAATGTAATAAAAAATATATATATATTTAAAAAAAAGAATACTGAAGTCTCATCTGCTTGTACCCATTTTAAGTGTACAGGTCAACAAATAAACAATTGCATACCTCTGTAAATCACCACCATTATCAAATATAGGCCATTTTCACACCTCAAAAAGTACCTTATGCCCCATTTCAGTGGATGACCCCCTTACTCCCTGTCCCAGGCAACCGCTGATCTGCGCTTTGGTGCTCTAGCTTAGCTTTGCTTATTCTAGAATATCATATATAAATGTCATCATGCTGTACCTACTCCTTTGTGTCTAGCTTTCTTCTCAGCATAATGAGTTTGAGATTTATCTGTGTGATTGTAGGGTCCCCCCAGTTCCCCCTTTTTTTCTCTGTCCCACCTGAGAAAGAGAGAGTGCCTTGACCACCCTGTAACTTGACCAGCTTTGTGTTGTCTCTTGTAACTTGAACTAGGCTGGGGACTTGAACATTTCCAGGCATTAATAAAGGCATTTAGGTTGTTGCTATAACACTAAAAGAAGTTATCCCCAGCCCTGAGGCAGATTCTGTAAATCCTCATATAAACTCCATCCCCTGACCCCCTTGTGGCAGATATACCTAGGTAGAACATCTCTTTTCTCACTGTCTGTCATGAGGACTGCTGCAGCACTTTGTAAGTTTCCCTAGTAAAGGCACTGGACTCAAAATTGAGAAAGCAAATAAACCAGCCCAATAAAAAAGATCTAAAAAGACACTCCATGAAAATAAAAAAGATATATATGTGGCAAATAAGCACATAAGACTGTCAACATTGTTAGTCATTAAGAAAATGAAAATTAAAATTGCAATGAGATACAACTGCAAACTTACTAGAATGACTACCTCTTTTTTTAATTGACAATATCAAGTGCTAACCAGAATATAGAACACTGAAACTCTCATACATTGCTAGTGGGAATGCAAAAATGGTATAGCCATTCTGAAAATAAGGCAGTTCCTTATAAAATGCACTATAATTAAAAGCGACTCATCACGTGTTTAAATAACTAAAAGTGTCAATTCTGTTAGAACATTGGAGCAGCTTTCAAGGAAAGCAGTTTTGTTCCCAGGAATATGTAATTGAAATAGAGAAAAGATCTGAACTATGTGCTTAACCAACTAGGAAACGTAAGCAGATCCTGATTTGTTTCAAATGTGTAGAAATTATTCTCTCAATCTTGAAGGTGATAAGATCAAAATCAGGCACCTGAATTATAAAAAACAGTATTCTGGTTACTGTCGCTGCATAACAAATGATCTTAAAATGTAGCAGCTTATATTGTAACCCAAACAGCATGGTGTTGGTATTAAAATAGACACATAAACCAAAGGAATGGAATAGAGAGCCCAGAAATAAATCCATGCACTTACAGCCAATTTATTTTCAACAAAGGTGCTAAAAACATACATTGAAGAAAGGACACTCTCTTCAATCCATGCTGCTGGGAAAACTGAATAGCCACATGCATAAGAACCATCGGATAAGAATCAGAGGAACTGGAAGCTTCTGGTTGGCAAAAGAAAAGATAAGAAGTCCTCTAGTTGTTTTTCGTTATTATAGAGGTGACATTTCCTGTGGGCAGTTTGACATAGCCCAGGGTGAAGAGGTTACATGGGGGCAGATGTCTACCCAACGCAACAACAACAGTGTCAGCAGGACTTCCTGGAAGGTGAGCCGTCCCAGGAGCCTGTCCATGGGGCTGGTGGAGAGGAGCCCATGTGGCCTTCTACCTGCCATGCACCACCATGGTGAGGGCAGCTCCCAGCAGCCAGTGTCTTCCCTTTTCTCTCTGTTGCTCTGAGTTCAATTATCATGAGGAGCACAAGGTCAGAGATAACCAGATCTATGCGTGCTTGTGTCTTTCCATGAGGTCAGACTTGTGCTGATGCTGTTTCAATCATAAAAGCCACAAGCTGCATGGCATTCCCAAGGAGGCAATTCTCCTTCGTACCACCCATTTATTCCATAGTCAGAGCCATGGGCACACAGGCTCAAGCCACTCCCCCAAGTCAGTCAGTATTGCAAATCACACGTCATAGTATACCTAATCAATATATAAATACTATAAATTAAATATTTCAGGTCAAACAAAGTAACATTTGTCATCAAGAGAAAAAGGATAGGAAAAAGAGTTAGCAAACCAGTCCAGGGAGAGCAACATGAATGAAAATAATGTCCCGGAATGGTCCAGGTGCCAGTCAGCATCAGCATCTTGCAAGGAAGAGTATTTGACATGCACAGAGCCTTCGGCAGCAGATGCCGGGTGCTTATCACAAATGACAGCAAGACAGCATTTGTTAAGTTGGCTGTTCTGAGCTGCTGAAGTCGTGCTCTTTTATGGCCAGTCCTCTGGTGAGGGCTCATAGTGGAAGAGTGTGTTTGGTTATGTCCTTATTTGGTTGAATTCAGTCTTTTAATCAGGCAAAACATCTGGTCCTTGATGCCTTTTGAAATGTAAGATGAAGTCTTTTTCTAAGATGGAGTTACTTATGTCAAGGGTGCTCTATACACTGACCTGCAGTCAAGATCCAGTTTGTCCACAAGGATATCTCTTTCTGCTTAGAAAGAATGGACTCCAATTGCAGTGAGTTATTAGCAATGTGAAAGTTTCAACTTCCTAGTCTATAAATGATGATCATGAGAGTACCTGCAGGGACGTGAGAATTGGGTGAGCTAATCCATGAGAAGCGCTTCACACAGCCCTGGCTTGTAGGAAGTGCTTCTCCAATGCTAACCTCCATCTCATGTGTTGTTATGCCTTCATGTAGCAGGCCTTGGTGCTCACCTCCCCTTCCACATTCCTGTGGCATTTATTGCCTACTTAGTCTTCTGGTGCTCAGTATCATCTGGAGAAAAAGAAGCTCTTCCCTCTCCCCCTGCCCCCTTTATCGTCTGGGGTCTGAGCAAGTTACGACATGGGTGGGTGGGGGAGTAAGGGAAAAAAGAAACCTGTTAACTAAACTACAGAACTAGACAAATGTCTACTGAGTCACAGGCAGCTCTCTTTCAAGAGGAAGAGGAGCAGAGCTGGGCTAAGGCTTTCCAGCTATTCTTTCCATGTCTGAGCAATTTAAAAGCCACTCCACCTCCGGTAAGAGGAGGAGAGAAGCCAGGTGTAAACATTTTGAGCTCCCTTCAGGAGAAAGGGAGAGGGGAGGTGGGAATGAGGGCTGTGTGTGGGAGGGAGCCCTCCACCTGGTGAGTGGACCTGGTCAAATCGATCCTCACCACTCACTACAGCCTTAAATTCTCCAGATGTGATTTAAACAGCCAAAGAACCTCATTTCTTTATAACACAAGCTAAATGTTGGTGATGTCGGTGGAGAGGAAAGCCATAATCAAGGGATCTTTAAAAGTGGTGGCAGAAAACATACATTTGGGATAAATCATCCACAGGAACATGCGATTCAGCAGTGACTCAGATATTCGTGGGAGTGAGTCTACTGTGTGTTCCACATAGAAACCAGGGGGGCATTTTGTGGGGTGCTCCAGTTAGGGCAATGAGTGGTCATCAATTGCAAGACTAAGCTTTACAGAATGTTAAGACGAGGCTTTATGTAAGGATAAACACAACCACAGAAATTCTTGATAGAAACATGGCTCCGAGTGGACTCTGAAAGGGTATGTGGTCACCCTGGGAAATCTTGGATCTGATGCTTCATGGATATCAAGGATCTCTTCTGGGCTTTCTTGGGTATCAAGAGCCCTCGTGCCCTTCAGGTTGAAGCTTCTCATGAACTACCCATTGATTAAACCAAAAACTCCATCCCAATGTGTTTAACGTCTCTTAGAATCAAAGCATGCCCTGTTAGAAAACACTCCTGGAGATCCCCAGTGCATTAAAGGCCCCTGAGAAGTCCTACAGTGATGAATCTGTTTAAAACATTCCCAATCCAGCATTTCTCAAACCTATTTTTAACTTAGAAAAAAATTTTTTTCAAATAACAAGTGTTAACATCTCTCAAGGTCAGGATGTCTTAGGAGCACTCTGAGTGGTGCCAGCCTGATGTGTGCACAGGCACTACAGGGGCAAACTGCCTCCTTCCCATCGTCTCACCTTGACAGGGTATACACAGCAGCCTAGGAGGTAACAGGATGCTCTTGCAACCCTGCTACCTTACCCCTGTGTTGCAGATGGGGAAGCTGAGACTCAATGAGGGACTTGACAAAAGCCACAGAGAGTGAAGGACAGAGCTGGCTCTACCCCAGAGCGTGGGCTAGCCACATGCTTCTCTGTTTTCCTGCATGGCACTGTCGTCAGAAGAATAGTTGCCTGCTGCCCTTCAGCCGAAGGTGAGGATGGCATCAAACCTGAAGGAAACCAGAATCCCCAAGTGGTTTCCCTGAGGTCTAGAATGGCTTGTTCTGTCCTGGCTTTTTCTACAATGGGAAAGAAATTTTTCGTGCTTCTTGTGGGGCTCTTAGCTCACAGGAAAAACAATGGTGCGTGGGAAAACTCAACCAGACACGAATGCCTTCCAATCTCCCAGATTCTCATTGTCACATTACACTGAAACAGATGCATTTCTGGGGGAAAAAAAGCCAAAACAACAACAATACATGCAGAAGTATGAGAGCATACTTAGGAGTATGGGAGCATGGGAGGGGAAGAACAAAAACCTCACAAATAGGAAAGGGCCAGAAAGTTTTTGCAGGAGAGCATAGGTCAAGCCACAACCTTGAGCGTGTAACGGAAGCGATTGCCAGAGCAGCAGAGAGAAATGCAAAGCCTCCTTCAATGCACCCACCTTCCTGCCTGGGTGCCAGGGCCAGAAGTGTGGGGATCCAGCCAGACTTATGTTTACTGTCACTTTTATAGGGAAGTTAGTGGAAGGATTTTTGTGGCCAGCAGGGCCTCTCTCTGGCATGTCTGTGGTCCTGTGTGTTTCTGTGCTCCCTCCACTGACAGCACACCGCCTCCCTGTGAAACCTTTACAAAAAGGACTATCGGCCAGACACGGTGGCTCACACCTGTAATCATAGCACTTTGGGAGGCCAAGGCAGGTGGATCACGAGATCAGGGGTTGGAGACCAGCCTGGCCAACATGGTGAAATCCCGTCTGTACTAAAAATACAAAAAATTAGCCAGGTGTGGTGGCAGGCCCCTGTAATCCCAGCTACTTGGGAGGCTGAAGCAGGAGAATTGCTTGAACCGGGAGGCAGAGGTTCCAGTGAACTGAGATCATGCCATTGCACTCCAACCTGGGTGCAGAGCAAGACTCCATCTTGGAAAAAAAAAAAAAAAGACTATCCCCCTGATAGCCTAGTCTACAAAAGACACAGGAGTGAGAATGTGGAAGCTATGCTATTGGGGGAGATGGTAGGCTTCCTGTGATTTCAAGAGAAACAGAGTCTAGCCTTGGCCTGGGCCTTGATACTTACTGTCAGTGCAACATCACATTCAGAATGGAACCAAGGATGGGGCAGACCACCTGTGCAGCCATGAACATGCCCCTCCCACTGAGAAAGCCTGACAGACCGAGGCCCCTCTGCTGGCTCTGAAATCAATGTTGTGCTTCCAGTGACTGAGCACACAAGGATGTTGAGGCAGGCCCAATCCCGAGAGACGCACTGACCTTAGCTTAAGGACCCCAGGTGGCTATGCCAAATCTTCCTCAGGCTGCACAGCAGTCTAGGATGCATCCACCCCCTTTGGCCTGCATCCCCCACCACCTCACTGGGGTTCTGCCAGCTCTCCCAGCCCTTCCTGCTCCTGCCCACTTTCCCTTCCAGGTGCTTTTCCAACAAAATCCTTCCCTGTATAAAACTTGCTTGGTGGCTGCTATTGGAGATCCGACCAGACATAACCTGCATGTTCAAATTAGCTTCAGAATATTCCTCAGATCCCTTCAGGGCATTCCCCCTGAGGGACTGTGTTGTTGCTGTTGTTCCTCTAACCATTCTGTGTGTTTTGTTTTGCTCATTTTCATTTTTTTTTTTTTTTTTTTTGAGAGGGAGTTTCACTCTTGTTGCCCAGGCTGGAGTGCAATGGCACAATCTCGAGCTCGCTGCAACTCTGCCTCCTGGGTTCAAGCGATTCTCCTGCCTCAGCCTCCTGAGTAGCTGGGATTACAGGCATGTGCCACCATGCTCGGCTAATTTTTTGTATTTTTAGCAGATACGGGGTTTCTCCAGGTTGGTCAGGCTGGTCTCAAACTCCCGACCTCAGGTGATCCACCCACCTCAGCCTCCCAAACTGCTGGGATTACAGGCATGAGCTACCGCGCCTGGCCTCATTTTCATTTTTTAATATGAACGTCAAAAATCTAGTATCAAACTCAGTAAATAAATATAATGATAAAGAAAAAAATTGAACGATGATTCAGAAATGATGCAGAAAATACATTTTTCTCCCCAGGATATGGAAAGTATTTCCTAACTAAATGCAAAAACAATGCACTTCCAATAAACAGGAACAAACTCGAATAATGCTACTCAAGTAGAAGATGTGAAGTCCTTATTTCCGCCGTACCTTACACTGTCAGATGGGCCCCTGGAAATGGAAGAGAGAAGCTGGGCAGGGAGAGAGATGGGACAGATCAATAAACAAGAGAAATAAGATAAGAGGGGGTGGATGAATACTGGATCTCTTTTAAAAACCACTTTATTGAGGTATAATAGACATACAAAAAGCTGTACATACTTAATCTATACAACTTGATGAGTTTGGAGAGAAATATACCCCTATGAAACCTTCACCTCCAAATCTGTACCATAAACATATCTATCATTTCGAAAGTTTCCTCCTGCCCTATTTTTATTGTGATTATTACTTTAACATAAGATCTACCCTCTTAGCACATTTTTAAGTATACGATGCAGTATTGTTAGGTAGAGGCACCATGCTGTTCAGTACATCTCCAGCTCTTATTCATCTTGTGTAACTGAAACTTCACACTCGTTAACTAATACAGATAGACAGATAATAGATCTTTAAGCTAATCGCTTCTTTTCCTGCAAATAACAACCAGAAATGTTTCCTACTGTGGGAAGATTTAATCTTTGCTTTGTTCACAACTGAGTAATAAGGTGTTTTGGTGGTGTCTATAAACTGCAGTGGTGATCAGGACTCCCGGAAGAGCCACATCACGTGGGGGAGGGGTGCACAGTCCGTTTTCATATGGGGTGCTGTTTTGCATCCCACCCCCCAAGATTAATCGGGCACTTTTAAAACATCAAAATGGGTTTTGAGCAGTGTAAGTCCTAAATGAATAAAAACATGTGCCAGGGTGCCTGCTCTGGAAAAGATCAGAGGGCCAGTGTAGAGTGGGAGGAAAGTGCCCTCAGTCCTTAATACCAGGCGGTATTAATGGACCCAGGCTCGTGAACAAAGACAGTGATCAGGAGGACGGGGTGGGGGGGGGGGGGTGGGGGAGGATGGGGGTGTGGAGGGGGTTGTGGGGATGTTTGGCGGTGGGGGAGGTAGATGAAGGGGCTGCATTTACATCAGAGGGGGCTGGGCACTCTGCTAAGTGAGTGCCTCAAACCCTGGGAGATGAGTACATTTCTTTTCACCAGTTCGCAGACCAGGCACTGAGGTGAGTTTGTTGCAACAGGCCCAAGATCACACACGCAGAAAACGGTAGGGCTTGTCCTGGAATCCTGCTCTACCAGATTCCAGTGCCCAGCCCTAACCACTCTGCCTGCTGCCTTCCTGGGGGTCCGTGGACGTGGCATGAGAGGTGGCCTGAGGGGTGGGAGGTGGGGTATTTCTGCTTGCTCCCAGGCTTTCCACTCCACTCCAGAACCTGTGCCCAAGATTTAGGAGTTTAATTTTATGTCAGAATACTTCGGCTTTAATTCTTACACTTCTCTTTAAAAAGAAAATCTGAAGAAAACTTGCATATTGTGACTTCATTGCAACAAAAAAATGAGTCCTCCTTCTATAAGGAGAGTGTCATGGATGCTGGTAGGGCTCTGGTGGACCCTGTGGAGTCCTCTATCCTTCCTATGCACCCCTTTCTGTTTCCATGTTCTTTTCTTCCAGCTACTTGCACCTATGACTCTATCAAGACCTGCCCTCAGGCTACTGGAGTGGTTTTGCCCACAGAGCCAGGAGGAATCTCTCCAACTTCCTTGTCTTGTGTCAGAATAGACTCTGAGGCATAACAATGTTCCCCGAGTCCAGAGTCCACCCATGGGATACTACCCTAGGGGCTGTGCCTGGGACCACACTCTTGGTTGGCCGCCTCCCTCTCTGTCCCGCTTCTGTGACTCCTATGCTGGTTTTGTTCCGAGCACATTTCCTTAGTAACAGATCCCACGCATAGTAAACTCCTTACTTGCACATGAATCTTCATCTCAGCATCTAGGATCATGATCTAACACAAGGAGTTTACCATGTGTGGGATCTGTTGTTGTTTTAAACAACTTATTACCATACAATGTATGTATAATAAACAGCATCGATTTAATGTCTATGATTTGAGGAATCTTGACAGCTGTACACATCTGTTAAATAACTCCCATATCCGAGATTCAAAATATTTCCATCACCTCGCCGCCAGAGATCCTTTGTGTCCCTTTGCAGTCCATCCCGCCCTCCACCCCAACTCCAGACAACCACAGCTTTCCAGTCCTTAAGCTCAGTTCCTTTGCAAACCACTGCCTGAACATTTAAAGCGATTTATATCATCAATACTATACATTTTACGTTTTTGTATGTCAGCATCCCATTTCAGGATACCAATTTCTATATTTGTTAAGAAAATGATATAAAAAACAAACTCTGAAATGTATAATGGACTTAAACACTTAGGGGTGCATTCCTTGATCATGTAAAGCTAATCAGGCTTGGTAAACATTAATACAGACTCCAAGGCACCTTTCCTGTTGTGATTCTGATATTATAAGAGTTAGCATCCGAGATGACATATACAACTGCACCACCCAAAAGGAAGGAGACAGTATGAAAGAGTGTTCATGAAAGGGCTTTATGGGCTGGCCTGGCCTGGAAATCGCTCACATCACTTCTATCTATATCCCGTTGGCTGGAACCCAGTGATAGGACCACACGCACATGCAAGAGAGACGGGAAATATAGTCGACCTGCGTGCCCACAAACTATCAAAGCTCTCACTTATGCATGTAGCTAGCTGAGCAGGAAAGGAAAAGCTAGAAAGAGGAAGAAGAAAGAGATGTTGACACATAACATTACCGTCTTTGATAACAGCAAGCTCAAGAACAAAATTACAATACAATTCTTGTGTCAGAATAGTCTCTGAAGCATAACTTCATGCTCCCGAGTCCAGAGTCCACCCATGGGAATACACGTAACAGATGCAACACAAGAGGTAAGAATACAAAGGATAAAAATACACATAACAGACGCCAACACACGAGAAAGAACAGATGAAAAGAATAACTATCATCTGATGGGCAGGCACATGCCAAGTGTTTTATCATACATCATCACATTTATCCTCACCACTCTGTAGGTGTCCAGTTTACAGATGAGGATTAAGGCAATGCAAGATTATATGACCTGCCATGTTTGTACAGTTATCAAATGGCAGACATTAGATTTGTACACAGGTATTTTTGATTCCTAAGCCTGTGCTGTTAACATTGGGCAGAACAAATCAATTGCAGTATCATTATTATTTTTTTCCTTCCATGAGAGCCTTGAACATCAACAGCAGATTTCAAAGTACGTCAGGGCCCCAAGAAAGTGAAGATTGTATCATATTATTAAAAGAGTCTAGGAGGGTTAGAGAAGATAATTTTCACAACTTAGACCTCAGGGCAGATGGCCAGGAAGACATCTGCACCACAGATACAAGGGGTGGGGGGATCAAATTCAGCACTAGGAGATAGAGAAAGTTACTTGCTATTTACTATAACCTCTGCATTCAAAGAAGGGTGACTCAGAGACAATTCTTATGAGACGAAGGGTGAAGAGGCAAGTTTTGAAATTAGGGAGAAAAAAATTTCTCTTTGTAACCACAGGGATAGAAAGAGAGGGAGGGGTTCATAGAGTACTATGAACAACTTTATTATTATAAATTCAACAATTCAGAAAACCTGGTTTGTTGAATATTGACATAGATAAAATATCTATGACAGAGTGATTTAACAAAATATTTCAGCTGGGCGTGGTGGCTCATGCCTATAATCTCAGCACTTTGAGAGAGTGATGAGGGTGGATCACCTGAGGTCAGGAGTTTGAGAACAGCCTGGCCAACATGGCGAAACCTCATCTCTAGTAAAAATACAAAAAAAAAAAAAAAAAAAAAAAAGCCAGACGTGGTGACACACACCTGTAGTCCCAGCTACCCGGGAGGCTGAGGCATGAGAATCACTTGAACCTGGGTGGCAGAGGTTGCAGTGAGCTGATATTGTGCCACTGCACTCCAGCCTGGGTGACAGAGCAAAACTCTGTCTCAACTTAAAATATATATATATATATTTCACCCATTCATGATAAACACTCAGCAAACTACAAATAGAGAGACACTTCCTCAACTTGATAAACAGCATTTACAAAGGTCTAGAGATAACATTACACTTGATGAAGAAAGACTGAATGTTTCCTATAAGATCAGAAACAAGGCAAGGACATTTACTCTCACCACTCCTATTCAACTGGAGTTCAAGCCAGTGCAGTAAGACAAGAAAAATAAATTAAAGGCATACAGATTGGAAATGAGGAAATAAAACTGTCCCTATTATTTAAGAAAGATATAGTGGTCTACATAGAAGATCCCAAGGTCAGCAAGATTGCAATAACAAAACTAACAAACAAAACTCAATCACATTTTTATATGCTAGTGAACATGTGGAAGCCAAAATTTAAAATTTTTGTGCCATTTTCAGTTGCTCCATAAAGCTTTTATATCATATTTAGGTATAACTCTAGCAAAGTATGTATATGACGTGTATGCTGAAAACTACAAAATGCTGATAGAAATAAATCAAAGAAGAACTCAATAAATATAGAGAGATATGCATGTTCATAGATTAGAAGACTCAACATAGTAAAGGTGTCAGTTTTCCCCAAATTGATCTAAAGTTTAAGGCAATTTATATCATCAAAATTTCAGTGAAATTTTTATAGCCATTTGTAAGCTTATTATTCTTAAGTTTATATGGAAAGTTACAGGAGTAGCTACAATAATTTTGAAAAAGAATAAAAAAGTGAGAGGAATCACTACGTGATTTCAGGACTTAGTAGATAGCTAAGTAATTCAGACAAAGTGATGTTGGCAGAGGGATAGACATACTGACCAAAGAACAAATAGCGAACTCAGAACTAGACTCACAAATATGCTTAACTGTTTTTTGACAAAGGTGCAAAGCCATTAAATGGAAGGATAGTCTTTTCAAAAAATGCTGCTGGAGGAATTGCCCATTCATAGATAAAACCAAAAACCAAAATGACCCTCAGCCTAAACCTCACATATTATACAAAAAGTAACTCAAAATTTACCATAGACTTAAATGTAAAATGCAAAACAACAAAAGTTTAGAAAATAACGTAGAAGAAATCTTTGGGATCTTGGCTGGGTGAAGAGTTCTTAGACTTGGCTTCAAAAGCACCATCAATTAAAAAAAATGGATAAATTAGGCTTTATGAAAATTAAAAACTGCGCTCTGTGAAAAATGTTAAACAGATGAAAAGACAATTTTCAGACTCAGAGAAAATATTTGCAAACAACATATCTAACAAAATATTTGTGTTTACAATATAAAGCATTCTCAAAACTCAAAAGCAAAATATTCCATTAGAAAATGGGCAAAGATATACACAGACATATCATTGAAGAGGATATACAGATAACCACTATGCACATACAGAGATGTTCAGTGTCATTGGTCTTTAGGGAATTGCAAATTAAAACCACCATGAGATGTTACTACATACTTATCAGAATGGCTTAAATAAAAAATAGTAAAACAAACACTGGCAAGGATGCAGAGAAACTCAATCACTCATAGTTTGCAGCTGGGAACATAAAATAATACAGCCATTATGAAAAAGAGTATAGTACTTTCTTACAAAACTAAATTTGTGCTTACAATACAACCCAGTAATTACATTCCTGGACAATTTATTTAAAATATTTTCAAAGATTTCAAGATTGAAATGGTAAGATGCCTAAGTCATTAATGCCTAAATCTTAAGTTTTGCATGTGCCCATGCCCATGTAGCCACAAGTCCAGACATTACTGGAACCCCAGAATGTTCCCTAGCACTTCTTCCCAACAAGTACCCACCTCCACAGAGGTCACGTCTATTTTATTTCTATCACTGCTAATCAATTTTAACCATTCTTGAATTCATTATAAATGAGGTCATATAGTATGTAATAGCAATAGTTTGGTATTTTATATTGCTGTATATAGTATTCTCTCATATGATTAATTTATCCATTTTACTATTGATAAGAATTTTGAATTTTCAGTTGGAGACTATTATGAATAAAGTTACTAGTAACGTTCTTGAACACATCTTTTGTGTTTCTGTGCACTTCTCTGGAAGCAGAATTGCTGGGTCCCAGGGAAAGCACATGTTTAGCTTTACATACAGCTAAACAGTTTTCCAAGTGGTTGTACCAATTTATACTTTCACCAGCACTGCCATGTGAGAGTTCTCATTGGCCCACAACCTTGTTAACACTTGGTATTGTCTATTGTCAGGGTTGTGTTGTTTTTTTTTTTTTTTTTTTGAGACAGAGTCTTGCTCTGTTGGCCAACCTTGAGTGCAGTGGCACGATCTCAGCTCACTGCAACCTCCATCTCCGGGGCTCAAGCAATTCTCCTGCCTCAGTCTCTCAAGTAGCTGGGATTACAGGTGCATGCCACCACACCTGGCCAATTTTTTGTATTTTTAGTAGAGACAGGTTTTGTATTTTTTAGTAGAGACCATATTGGCCAGGCTGGTCTTGACCTCCTGACCTCAGGTAATCTGCCTGCCTCAGCCTTCCCAAGTGCTGGGATTACAGGCGTGAGCTACTGAGCCTGGCCCAAGGTTTGGTTTTCTGTTGATGTTGCTTTGTGTTTTTTTCACTTTAGCCATTCTGGTAGTTATGTGCTGCTGTCTCATTAATTTGCTCAATAAAACCACTGTCTCAGACAATGGTTTTAATTTGCATTTCTCAAATGATCAGTGATGCAGAGCACATTTTCACATACACGTTAGTTATTTGGATATGCTCATCTATGAAGTGCCTAATCAAGCCTTTTGCCTGTTTAAAAAAAAATAGGCCATTGGTCCTTTTCTTATTAACTGGCAGGAGTATTTAATCTATTTTGTATATGCACCCTTCATTTGAGAGAGATCTCCCTGAGTTGTTTCTGGCTGTGGGCACTCATGCTGCTTTCTACCCAGCTCCTGGCACCCCCTGATCACACCCGATGGAGACTCTATTTACTGACACCTCTGGGCTTACGTTTCTGAACCTGCTCAAGTCATCTATTGTCCTCTAGTACCTCTAGCCATGTCCCAGACCTGCACCAGCACACTGTGCCTGGCTAAATTTCAGGCCAGCCACAGGATCTAAAATGTCTTTCTCCCTTCTTTCTCAGGAGCCAAAAGACTTCCTGCTTCCTGAAACTGAGGCAGGCTGAAAGGGAAAACAAATTTATACAAGTGACACATGATAATGTCACTCTGAACAAAAGATATCAAACTGTACTTGTCAATAGTCACACACACACCCCTACATGCATGCACACAACATGTGTGCACACACATAAGCATCAACTTTAATCAGCAAGTCCTTACACTGACCACCTCTTACATATGCACCTCAGCGCTGGGCACTGTGGAAAACACATGAAAAATGATTGGGCATGGGCCCAGCAGCTGAGAAGCTTACAATCTAGTTGGGAAGAAAAGAAGTAATACAGACGACGTGATATAAAATGCTGCACATTAGATAGTATGCAAGTTCAGACTCAAAAGAGATTTTTTTTTTTTTTTTTTGAGACGGAGTCTTGCTCTATCTCCCAGGCAGTAGTGAGTGACACAGTCTCAGCTCACTGCAACCTCCACCTCCTGGGTTCAAACAATTCTCCTGCCTCGGCCTCCCAAGTAGCTAGGATTAGAGGCGCCGGCCATCACACCTGGCTAATTTTTGTATTTTTAGTAGAGACAGGGTTTCACCATGTTGGCCAGGCTGGTCTCGAACTCCTGACCTTGTGATCTGCCCGCCTTGACCTCCCAAAGTGCTGGGATTACAGGCGTGAGCCACCATGCCCAGCCTCCAAAAGAGAGAGAGAGAGAGAGAGGGAGAGTGTGTGTGTGTGTGTGTGTGTGTGTGTGTGTGTGTGTGTGTGTGTGTTTTAATAAAAAAAAGAAATTTATTTCTCACCATTCTGGAGGATGGGAAATCCAGTATCAAGGTGCTGGCACCTGGTGAGGGCCTTCATGCTATATTATTCCACGGTGGAAGGTGGAAGGGCAAACCAGTGTTTGAGACAGAGAGACAAGGGGAGCCAGGCTCCCGGGATAGCCTTCTGTGATAATGGCATCAATTCATTAATGAGGGCAGAGCCCTCATAATGTCATCATTTCTTAAAGGTCTCACCTCTTAATGCCCTCACAATGGCAATTAAGTTTCAACGTGAGTTTTGGGTGTTTGTTTTGTTTTGTTTTTTATTATACTTTAAGTTCTGGGGTACACATGCAGAACGTGCAGATTTGTCATGTAGGTATACACGTGCCATTGCGGTTTGCTGCATTCATCCCCCCCGTCATCTACATTAGGTATTTCTTCTAATGTTAGCCCTCCCCCCTTGACATGCAAGACTGTAAGTGTTAACTTTGGCTGGACCTGGACGGGGAGTTTTTAGAGCACTTCCTTAATATACTCCCTCCTTCCCCTTTTTAGCATGAGGGGTTTCTTGACAGCTTTCTTGCACATAGGAGACATTCAACAGATGTTTGCCAATTTGATTGAGGCACGGGATGAGGAAATAAATAGCCACATAGCTTCCATCAGCTGAACACCTACCAATTAAATCACATTTAATTCTTGCAACAATCCTGAGAAAGAAATACTATGTCCCTATTTTAAAGGTGGGGAGACTGAGGTTCCAACAAGTGGTAAAGACAAATGCCCAAGGTGGCATGGTTGGCATCTGAGGGATGCCAGATCTGGTGTGCTGGAGTACTTGCTGCCTGCGGCAAGGTGCTGCCATTGCCTGTTGCTTGGGCAAGGTGAGGGGCACAGCATGCCTGGCCATGCATGGTGTCTGAAGTTAGAGCCCAGGGCCCAGGACACCAGATCAGTAGGGCAGCGCTCTGGCAGCGTAAGGGATGCTGAAAGTTTTTCTCCTGAGTTCTCTGCCAGCCTGGCAGTACCCTTCAAAAAGAAGCCTAGGGCTTCCTGATTAGTGGCTTCAGAGGCAAGGCAGCAGCAAGAGAAAGACAAATTACATAAGGAAAAGTAATGCAACCAGGCTGCCTATCAGCCCCTGTAACTTCTCCAGATTATCATACTGGACCCATCACTTGCCAAGTCTAGCTAGAAGTTCATGTATCCCCATGAAACCCTCATCTCGCCACCTCACCATGGTCACCCAGGAACGCCACTCTGTGGCTCCTGTGTGGAGATGGATTGGTGGTATGGCATGACACACTTTCCTGCTTCCTCTGTCTCACTGCTCTGAGACAGGAATTCAGGCATAAGCCCTTTGACATGGAGAGCACCAAGCCTTATTGTCCTAGAGAGTGGGACAGCCTGGGAGGCCTGCCTATCTGAACTTCAGGGCTCCTGCCCAGGCCTCAGGGGGAATCTTCAATGCCAGTCTATGTGGAGGAAGCCTGTGAGAAATTGTGTGGATAGCTGTGGCAAGAGAGGGCCTGAGAAGGGACTGGGGGGACACACAGGAGGAGGAAAGTCAGGCAGAGCTAAGGACAGGGTGGCAATCAGTCAGGGGCCTAGATACACTCCTTCATGGACCCACCCAATTCTTTGTCTTCAGTGGCCTTGGGTAGGTCTGGCTGCAAGGGGCAAAAGAACACAAGATGATCCTTTGGAAGATGTGAATGTGCATTTCAGTGACTGGAAACCTGCTGGGGTTGCTTGGAGAAGAAGCAGCTCAAAAATGAAGGCTTAACCAAAACAAAATAACCCTACTCCAACCCACCCCCAACAGTAACCCACAGAGGGAAAAGGAAGAAAGGAATAAGACTAAAAGTCTAGAAAGGGAAGTGCAAATTGGGTTTAAAATGCCTCAACTGAAGCCAGAGCCATGTGGTTTGAACTGTTTGTGTGTCTTGAACCACAGCCCAGCCAAGATGGCTGAGGGGCAAGGCTAGGACCTCTCCTTGTGAAGTAGGACTGGGCTGCAGTGGGCATGTGCAGGAATACCCCTACAACTAGGGAATCAGGCCCCACCTACTAGTGGGAAGGGCAGATGTTCAAGTAAAAGCTATTTCTGCTGAAACCAAAGATTTATATAAACTCAGATGCAATATTTGTTATTGTATCAGATCCATTTGTCCTTGAAGATTTAAGATTAAAGAAATGCAGACATCTTCCCTGTTCCTTCACGGCCCTATAGGTGCTCTGCAATGGTGTGCTGGTAAATGCTTAGCAATCAGCTGTCCGGAGGAAAAATCAAAACAGGCACAACATGCCTGATATAATAGCATTTACCAATTTCCAATTTCCTTGGTGTAAATACTCTCTGTGGTCAAGTTCAAGCTGTGAACTTACTATCACAAAGGCAAAGGTGGGTAGTCTGAGTCTAACAGACTTTAGGTAACCATAATAACAGTATTTATTGAGTTTACATTATTTGCTAAATTCTTCCTGTGCATCATTTTGTTTTATTTTATTATTTCAATAGTTTTGGGGGAACAGGTGGGTGTTTTCTTACATGGGTAGTTCTTTAGGTGTGATTTCTGAGATTTTGGTACCCCCATCACCTGAGCAGTGTATACTGCACCCAGTGTGTAGTCTTTAATCCTAAGTCTCTTTCCCATCCTTCCCTTTAAGTCCTCAGACTCCATTATGTCATTCTGATGCCTTTATATCCTCATAGCTTAGCTCCCACTTACAGGTGAGAACATAGGATGTTTGGTTTCCCATTCCTGAGTTACTTCACTTGGAATAATAGTCTCCAACTCCATCCAGGTTGCTGGGAATACCATTGTTTTGTTCCTTTTGTGGCTGAGTAGAATTCCATGGCGTATATAAACCACATTCTCTTTATCCACTTGTTAGTTGATGGGCATTTATGCTGGTTCCATATTTTTGCAATTGCAAATTGTGCTGCTGTAAACATGCATGTGCAAGTGCCTTTTTCATTATAATGACTTCCTTTCCTCTGGATAGATACCCAGTAGTGCGACTGCTGAATCAAATGTTAGTTTACTTTTGGTTCTTAAGGAATAGCCATACTGTTTTCTATAGTGGTTGTACTAGTTTACATGCCCACCAGCAGTGTAAAAGTGTTCCTTTTTCACCACATCCACGCCAACATTTATTATTATTATCTATTATTTTTTGATTTTTAAATTATAGCCATTCTTGCAGGAGTAAGGTGGTATCACATTGTGGTTCTGATTTGCATTTCCCTGATAATTAGTGATGTTGAGCATTTTTTCATATGTCTGTTGTCCACTGTGTATCTTCTTTTGAGAATTGTCTGTTCATGTCCTTAGCCCACATTTTGATGGGATTGTTTTTTTCTTGCTGCTTTGAGTTCCTTGTAGATTCTGGATATTCACCCTTTTGTCAGATGCATAGTTTGCAAAGATTTTCTCCCACTATGTGAGTTATCTGTTTACACTGCTGATTATTTATTTTGCTGTGCAAAAGCTTTCTAGTTTAATTAAATCCCATCTGTTTATCTTTGTTTTTGTTGCATTTGCTTTTGGGTTCTTAAGTCATCAGCTCTTTGCCTAGGCCAAAGTCTAGGAGAGTTCTTCTGATGCTATCTTTTACACTTTTTATGGTTTCAGGTCTTAGGTTTAAGTCTTTGATCCATCTTGAGTTGATTTTGTCCAAGGGAGAGATGAGGATCCAGTTTCAATCTTCTACATGTGGCTTGACAATTATGCCAGCACCATTTGTTGAAAAGGGTGTCCTTTCCCCACATTATGTTTTTGTTTGCTTTGTCAAAGATCAGTTGGGTGTAAGTATTTGGCTTTATTTCTGGGTTCTCTATTCTGTTCCATTGGTCTATTTGCCTGTTTTATACCAGTACCATGCTGTTTTGGTAACTATAACCTTGTAGTATAGTTTGAAGTTGGGTAATATGATGCATCCAGATTGTTTCTTTTTGCTTAGTCTTGCTTTGGTTATGGGGGCTCTTTTTTGGTTCCATATAAATTTTAGGGTTTTTTTTCTAGTTCTGTGGAGAATGATGATTGCATTTTGATGGCAATTGCATTGAATTTATAGATTGCTTTAGGCAGTATGGTCATTTTCACAATATTGATTCTACCCATCTATGAGCATGGGATGTGTTTCTATTTGTTTGTGTCAGCTATGATTTCTTTCAGCAGTGTTTTGTAGTTTTCCCTGTAGAGATCTTTCACCTCTTTGGTTAGGTATATTCCTAAGTATTTATTTGCAGCTATTATAAAAGGAGTTGAAGTTTTGATTTGATTCTCAGCTTCATTGCTACTGGTGTATAGCAGTGCTACTGATTTTTGTACATTGGTTTTGTATCCTGAAACTTTACTGAATTCATTTATCAGCTCTAGGAGATTTTTGGATGAGTCTTTAGGGTTTTCTAGGTATATAATCATATCATGGGGAAACAGTTACAGTTTGACTTCCTCAATACCAATTTAGATTCCCTTTATTTCTTTCTCTTGCCTGATTGCTCTGGCTAGAACTTCCAGTAGCATGTTGAGTAGAAGTGGTGAAAGTGGTCATCCTCGTCTTTTTCCAGTTCTCAGGGGAAATGCTTTCAACTTTTTCTTTTCCAGTATAATGTTAACTGTGGGTTTGTCACAGATGGCTTTCATTACCTTAAGGTATGCCCCTCTATGGTGATTTTGCTAAGGGTTTTAATCATAAATGGATGCTGGATTTTGTCAAATACTTTTTCTCCATCTATTGAGATGATGATATGATTTTTGTTTTTACTTCTGTTTATGAGGTGTATCACATTTATTGACTTACATATGTTAAATCAACCCTGCCTCCTTGGTATGAAACCCACTTGATCATGGTGCATTATCTTTTTGTATACTGTTGAACTCGGTTACCTAGCATTTTGTTGAGGATTTTGCATCTACATTCATCAGGATATTGATCAGTAGTTTTCTTTTTTTGTTATGTCATTTCCTGGTTTTGGTATTAGGGTAATACTGGCTTCACAGAATGATTTAGGGAGTCCTCTTTATCTTTTGGAATCGTTTCAGTAGGATTGGTACCAGTTCTTCTTTGAATGTCTGATAGAATTCAGCTGTCAATCCATCTGGTCCTGGACTTTTTTGTTGGCAAATTTTTACATTACTGTTTCAACCTTGCTGCTTGTTATTGGTCTATTCAGAGTTTCTATTTCTTTCTGATTTAATCTTGGAGGGTTGTATATTTCCAGGAATTTATCCGTCTCCTCTAGGTTTTCTAGTTTGTGCACATAAGGCTGTTCAGAGTAGCCTTGAATGATCTTTTGTATTTCTGTGGTATCATTTGCAATATCTCCCATTTCATTTCTAATTGAGCTTATTTGGATCTCTCTCTCTCTTTCTTGGTTAATCTGGCTAACGGTCTATTTGATTTTGCTTTTCTTTCAAAGAACCAACTTTTTGTTTCATTTATCTTTTGTATTTTTTTGTTTCCATTTTATTTAGTTTTGCTCTGACCTTTGTTATTTCTTTCCTTCTGCTGGGTTCAGGTTTGGTGTGTTCTTGTTTCTCCAGTTTCTTGTGGTGTGAGTTTAGATCATCTGTTTGTGTTCTTTCAGACTTTTGGCATTTAATGCCACCAACTTTCCTCTTAGCACCGCTTTTGCTCTGTCCCAGAGGCTTTGATCAGTTGTGTCACTATTGTCATTCAGTCCAAAGAATTGTTAAATTTCTATCTTGATTTTATTGTTAACCCAAAGGTTATTCAGGTACATATTATTTAATTTCCTTGTCTTTGTATAGTTTTGGTGGTTCCTTTTAGAGTTAATTTCCAATTTTATTCCACTGTGATCTGAAAGAGTACTTGATAAAATTTTGATTTTCTTAAATTTATTCAGACTTTCTCTGTGGCCTATCATATGGTCTATCTTGGAGAATGTTCCATGAGCTGATGAAAAGAATGTATATTCCGCAGTTGTTGGGTAGAATATTTTGTAAATATCTCTTAGGTCCTTCTGTTCTAGGGTATAGTTTAAGCTATTGTTTCTTTGTTGACTTTCTGTCTCGATGACCTGTTTAACGCTGTCAGCAGAGTACTGACTCCCCTACTATTATTGTGTTGCCATCGATCTCATTTCTCAGGTCTAGTAGTAATTTTGTTTTATAAATTTGGGAGCTCCAGTGTTAGGTGCATATGTATTTAGGACTGCAACATTTTCCTGTTGGAGTAATACTTTTGTCATTATATAATGTTCTTCTTTGTCTTTTTAAACTGTTATTGCTTTTAAGTCTGTTTTGACTGATATAAGAATAGCTACTCCTGCTTGCTTTTGGTTTCCATTTGCATGGAATATCTTTCCTCTCTCTCGCTTTACCTTAAGTTTATGTGAGTCCTTATATGTTAGGTGAGTCTCTTGAAGACAGCAGATAGTTGGCTGGTGGATTTTTATCTACCTGCCATTCTGTATCTCTTCATTGGAGCATTTAGGCCATTTACATTCAACGTGAGTATTGAGATGTGAGGTACTGTTCTATTCATCATGCTAGCTGTTGCCGGAATACATTTTTTTCATTGTGTTATTTTTTTATAGGTCCTGTGAGATTTTTGCTTTAAGTAGGTTCTATTTTGGTATATTTTGAGGTTTTATTTCACAATTTAGGACTCCTTTTAGCAGTTCTTGTAGTGCTGGCTTGGTAGTGGCAAATTTTCTCAGCATTTGTTTATCTGAAAAAGACTATCTCTCCTTCATTAATGAAGCTTGGTTAGCCTGGATCCAAAATTCTTGGCTGACAATTATTTTAAGGAGGCAAAAGATAGGACCCCAGTCTCTTCTGATTTGCAGGGTTTCTGCTGAGAAATCTGCTGTTAATCTGATAAGTTTTCCTTATAGATTACCTATAAAGGAAAAGCTGAGGCTTTTGCCTCACAGCTCCTAAGAGTCCTTCCTTTATCTTGACTTTAGATAACTTGATGACTTCATGCCTAGATGATCTTTTTGTGATGAATTTCCCAGGTGTTCTTTGAGCTTCCTGTATTTGGGTTTCTAGATCACTAGCAAGACTCAAGAAGTTTTCCTCAATTTTTCCCTCGAATAAGTTTTCTAAACTTTTAGATTCCTCCTCTTCCTCAGGAACTACAATTATTCTTCCAGAGACACAGGTGCCTTCACAGCTCACCCAATGTGTGCAGTGTGTACACTGTACAAAGCCCTTGCTCATTCATTTGGCACTCCAACCTGGGAGGGTATTTCATGTCAACACATAAAGTCGCATAGTATTCCAGGAGGACTTACATTGCAGTGAACATCCTTGTAATCTGTATCTTCTGCCACATGTGTAAATATTTATAAGATAAATTCATAAAAGTGGAATTGCTGGAACAAAAAATGCATATACTTCAAATTCTGATAGCTATTGCCAAACAGCCCTCCATGGAGGGGGACCCAATTTCTTCTCCCACCAGCAATAGGCAGGCATGACTTTTTCTTCACAGCTTCACCAACTCAGCGCTGGAACAAGATCTGAAGTCAGGTGTCTGACTTCCAGATCCTGTCTATTTCCATGAAGCTGGAGGTTGAGTCTCAGAAGTAGCCATCTATTGGGGTAGCCTAGTGAGCATGTTCCCTACAGCCCATAACCAACCAAAAAATGTTTACTGAAGAACATCTACAAGCTGAAATGTGTGGTGGTGTGCCAGGTTGTTCTGTGGCACTGTTCATTCATCTCTGGCCCTCTTGGTCCTCTGGCAGACTCCAACTCATCTCTCTAGCCCCAGGGTAAACATCTCTGCAAAGTCTTTTTGACTCCAGCTAACTTCCTCTGTGTATCTCTTGAACCCTCTGCAGACTTCTATCCCACTAGACCGTGATCCTCTAGACCAGGGTGTCCCACACTGTCATGTGCGAACAAATCCCCTGGGGATCTGATAAGAATGCAGACTTCCACCCAGTAAACCTGTGGTGGGACCTGAGAGTGCATTTCTGGTAAGCTCTCAGGTCTTGCCATTACTTTGAACAGCAGGGTCCAGCACTGATTCTCAAACTCTAGCACAAACTTGTTAAAACACAGACTCCTGGGTCTAACCATCAATGGGGACTGAGAACCTTCATTTCCAACAAGCTCCCAGATGACGCAGATGCTGCTGGTTCACATACCTCACCTTGCTTAACATTACTTCCAGGCCTTACGTAATTCAACTTTTAGGACTCTTAACTACTCCATGATTGACAGAAAGAACACATGCTTAATAGATGTGTGACGGATGAGGTAGAAGGAAACAAATACCAGCATAAGCACTCAGACTGGATGTAAGAGGTGACAGGAACATACATGTGACTGTCTGCAGCTTAGGTTTGGAGTACAGAGGATCATTATCAGCTCTTCATTCCTGCCTGCCTCCCTGCCAGGCCCCGTTCTTGTGGGCACTTAGATTACAGACCTACCAGGTTCTAGTTGGCAGCCCTTGGCAGCAGCCTTTGCAAGTTCAATAGCCATGCTCTTGGGCTCTCTGCCAGCAGGAACCACACCAGAAACTTGTGTGTTTGGGGGCAGGGAGGGGAAGTTGGGAGAGGATAATGTACTCTTGATTCATTCATAGGTGCTCAAATCCTGCCCCCCAGTGTCTATTTTCTGCTAAGCCCTTCCCTATGTCAGAAGACCTGAGAGAGGGGGCTTCCCTCACATCATCCACATTGCCCTGCAGTGTCCATTACTCTCTGCTTGCCCAGGGAGGAAAGGTGGAGGGGCTGTGTCCTGGTCTCCCCAGAGGATCTGCCCCACAAGTGGCTATTTTCCCACAGAACATCAGGGCTCCTTATTTCTATAAATCGGCAAAAAGAAGAGGCAGCCCTTTTCTCTGTTAGATGTCCTCATACCTGGGTGTGATACCAGCAGCCATGTCCCTGAGCTGACCTGGTCTAAGCCTGTCAGCACAGAAGTGTGGGAGGAAGCTGGGTCCCAGATGAAGCTGTTAAATTCACTAACCAAGATAGGAATGGCGTAGTAGAGCAGGAAAACCTGACAAGATGGGAGAAAATCACTAAAGCAGTGTTCTTGAGTGAGTGAGAGAGGTTGGGATGTTGCGCAAGTGAAAGGGATGGGTTTAGACAGGAACATGGAGAATCCAGCCATGTAACAGATGGGAGGCAGAGGAGAAGTGTCCAGGAAAAAAGTGACAGGTAGCAGGGGAGGTGGGGGCTTGCAGAAAGTTTCTTCTGATGGCTTTCATTTTCTCAGTGAAATAGGAAGCAAGATCATCAGCTAAGAATGAGGACAAGTGGTGTTGGAGGTTTAAGGAAAAGGCAAAAGATGTGAAATAATGTCAAAATGAGGGGAATGCAACTGATGGGCATTAAGGATGCTTTGAATACAGCTATCGTCATTTAGAGTGACCCTAGTCAGTGTGGTTGTGTGATTTTCTTTGGCTGTATTCAACTTCATAGGTGCAAGTGGGAAGCTGGATCTAACCAGGACCAGGATTTTGCCAAGTGGGCATGACAGGATCAGAAAAGAGCAAAAGAATTGAGGGTGTGCTTAAGGGAGGGACTGTAATGATGGCTCACAGATTTTAAGATGCTGGGAAGTGAGGACATGAGGAGGCTGAAGGTCAGGGGGAAAATTAAAATATCAATGGACTGGAGGTCCCACTGGGGTCAAAGAACTGTTGGAGTTGTGGTGCTGGAGGAAGTGAGTAGTAAAGACGGGAGGTAGTGGTCAGAGGCTGGATGCTGGCATCAGGGAGTATGAAGAGCTACAGGTACTAGTGATCGTAAGATTCAGGAGCTATGATCATGGGAGTGGGCGACCCAGGTGTGGGGAAGAAAAGACCATTCGAGGGATGGAGTTCAAGGAACTACTTGGCTAGGGTACTAGAGGAAATTTGTGCCTTGTGGTAGAAGGTAAAATACAGCCTCAAACTCCCCCCAGCCTAGTACACACAGCCTTTTACAATGTGACTTTGTAGCTCCTCCAAAAAAGGTAGCTTCTATTTCCTGACTCCTTCAATGCTCTTTGGCTTTGTCACTTACTTGCAAACACAGCATTACCTGACTTCTGAGGCTATGCCTTAAAATGCTTTACAGCTTCTACTTTGTACTCTCATAACTGGCCTGTGATTGTCATGCAGTGAAGTCTATCCAGCCGACTGGAGGATGAGCAGCCACATAAAGATGAATTGACAGTCAACAACTGGCCCAACCCTGGATGTGGGAGTGAGAGTGCCTTGGATCACTCATCCAACTCACAGAACCATGGGAAAAAACGTCATTGTGAGTTCTGAGCCTCTGAGTTCTGAGGTTGTATGTTAGGCTGTAAAGACAAATAGAAACATATGTGAATAGTGAAATCCTCAAGAAATATTACAAGAGAATGTTAAGGAGTAATTTTAAGGAGTAATATATGGATTTGTGAGAAAAAAATGATTTATTTTATTTTCTTTTTTGAGCTATTTTGTGTCTGTTGGTTTGTTATTTGCTGTCAAAAGTACCCAGTTTACATAATGAGATTTCAACACAGGTATCCCCTCCACCCCCCTAGAAAGCTTAAAAACCTCAGAGGTACGACATCAGTCTCTCAATGATAACTTCCTACCATGGAGAACAGGAAGGCGTCAGGGAGGAAGTGGGGGAGGGGTCTGACACAGATGTTCCCAACGCTCTCTTTTGCCTTGAGACACCATGAAGCACAGTGGGATAGATGAGCAGGAAGAGAGAGAAGAGAGAGAAGGGGCAAAGAACTCTTGGCCCCTTTCCCTTGGTTTGTCAGGTTGGAGTTTGTAGAATGGGAGGTGAGAGAGTGCCTGGGAGAGGCCAGAGGCCAGGCAGGCAAAAGAGGCAGAGATGCAGGAGGAAAAATGGCCACCTGGATAGAGGAAGTATGGAGCAAGGAGGGGAGGTGGAAAGAGAGGCTGGGGAAAGAAATTAGACAAGAGGAGTGGGGTCAGCTGGCCAGAAGCAGGGAAATGAGGTGATGTAAAGGGACCTGGGGTGGCTACTGCCTTAGTCCCCTTATGTCTCCCAAAACCACTCTTGCTCATCTGTCAGACACTAACCAATCTGACTTTGGTGTTCTGAAAATAGCCTGGGATCAGAAGCAACCTCTTTCATCATGTAACCAGACAGTGTGCCCCAGGATCAGGCAACAGGGACATCTCCATGATCATGGCACCACCATCTCTCTCTTAGAAATTAACCTATTAATGTAGCAGCTAAACGTAAAAGGTTTGCGTCAGTGACAACCAGGCTCCATGCAGTTGAGGTGCCTGCACCCTTTCCTGTCTTGGTTAAATCAGAGCATAAGGTTTCTGAAATGCAGAGGTTGCATCAGGAAAGGAGCAGCAGAAACAGGGCTGGGTCAAGATCGGATGCCATGGATGACGTGTGCAGGACATGAAGGCAAACATGTGAGATGGAACAGGAGGAACCAGCAGGCCAAGTCATGGGGCTGACACAAGAAGAGCTATCAGATTAAAGAATCAGAGCCCTAGACAAACTCAAGGTTAGAATCTTCAGGTGTGCACCTTTCTTTCCACCACATCGAGAGGCTATAGTCACTGCCGAAATGCTTATTCCCATATGCTTGCTGGTGGAGAAGAATCTCCTGGGTATGCAATTCAGTGACAAAAGCAATGGAAGACAATGTGTATTGTATTCACTTACCTCTGCAAAAAAAAAAAAGTGTGTGTGTGTGTGGTGCCTACGTTCAAAGTGACACGAAAATCTGATACTGTTGTTCCTTTTGGGAAGAGAAATGGGGGAAGTAGGGGGCCAGGGGTAGGCAAACTTAGCTCTTCACCTTATATTTCGTGCACTTAAAAATATAAACAAATTACATCTCAGAGAATTCCTGTAGACCAGTGGTTCTCAAAACTTATTAGAAATGCAAATTCTACATCAGACATGGTGGCTTACACCTATAATCCCAGCACTCTGGGAGGCTAGGGCAGGAGAGTCATTAGAGCCCAGGAGTTTTAGACCAACCTAGGTAACATGGCAAATCCATTTCTACCAAATATATATATATGCAAATATATAATATATATATTTCTACCAAATATGCATATATATATATATATGCATATTTGGTAGAAATAGATTTGCCATGTTACCTAGGGTTTGTGTGTGTGTGTGTGTGTGTGTATATATATATATATATATATTTTTTTTTTTTTTTCAGCCAGGTGTGGTGGCATGTGTCTGTGGTCTCAGCTACTCAGGAGACTGAAGTGGAAGGATCACTTGAGCCCAGAAAGTTGACGCTGCAGTGAGCCATGATCATGCTACTGCACTCCAGCCTGGGTGACAGAGCAAGATCCTGCCTAAAAAAAAATGGCCCCATTCCAGACCGACTGACATTAATCTCTGAGGACATGCTGAGAAATCTGTTTTAACAAGATTTCTGTAGATTCTGATGCATATTTAAATATGAGAACCACTGTTCTAGGCCAGTGATTCTAGTTCTCAGATTTTTTTTACATATTAAAATTCTAATGCTGAGTGCACCCTAGACCAAGTACATCAGAATATCTGGGGGTGTGCCTAGGAGTCAGTTGTCCTTCAAGCTTCACATGTGACTCTAACACAGCAGAAGCAACACTGGTTTCACCTACCTTCTTCTAATTCTGGGACCCACCTCTTCACAGCCTCAAACCTTGCTCAACCTGTAGATGTGACAACCTGGAGACTGTTTTGTTGGAGTTCTTCCACAACGGCCCCTCAGTTCCCCACCATCGCTGATTTGGAGAGAGTGTGTGGCTAGAAGACAAGGCCCCACAGTTGAATATGAGGTTGAACCTGATGACGGCCAGGGCCCATGGGCCCTGCAGGTGTTAAACAAATCCACATCCACCACTGGCAGGGTCCCCTGCATCTCTTCCCCAGCATTGATGCCAAGGCTGGGGAGGAAGGCTGTCCCAAGACAGGGTTCTGCCTAGTGCTAGGTTTCCACTGCAACCTATCTGGGGCAAAGGAAGCTGACCCTATCTCCCCTTTCTCTCCAGGGAAGAGGAACATTGATGTGGGTCAAAGACAATATGGCAACCTTGAGAGAACACTGGAGTTTTTAAGGACAGGAGTCAAAGGACCTTTAAGAGAAATGGATGGGATAAGGTCATCCCTCTTCCTAGTTTCTCTCTTGTCTCTCTGTGCTCCCCCCATGGTACACATCTGCTGCAGTGAGATGGGTGTGTGCACTCAGGGGTTTGCCTCCCACCTTGCAAGGCCATAGGAGACCTGGGTGTGGGTGTAGGAGGGGAGACAGAGCAGGCAACTGAGCAGCCTCCTGTTTAGGCTTTGAGCTAAAGAGAGAGAGAAGGCTTCCTAGCTCACAGTTGGTTCAGCCCAGCTCTTCTGGAGAAAGATCACATGGGACTCTGAGCCAAAGACATTGAGAAAATCTAGATCCATGTTCCCCAGACTTAAGCATGCATCAGAATCATACGGCAGTCTTTGTCAAAACCTGGATGGCTTGGCCTCACCCCCAGGATTACCGTGTCAGTAGGTCTGGCATGGAACTCCAGAATTTGCACAGCCAGCAACATCCCAATGCTGATGCTGCTGGTCCAGGGACCTCACTTTGAGAACCACTGCTCTAAAGGACTTCCTCACCACTTCCCACCCTGGGGAGCACCTTTCCTTAGCCCAGGGTATTTCCCAGGCCACTGCAAAAGCTGTTCCTCATTGTGGTAACTTGCTTAATTGTTTGTGATCCGTGCTAAGCTGTAAGTTCTCAAAGAATGAATCCTGCCTCTTTCTTCACCACTATATCCCGAACACCTAACACCATGCCTGGCACACTGTGAATTCTGAATAAATATTTCTTCAATGAACAAGTGGGTTTGCCTGATACATTCCCTCTGTGGTATGAAACCTAGAGCAGAGCTGGAAGGCTGGTCAAGAATGAGGTACTGACCATGTCCCTTACCTTAGCCAGGACCAAGGAAAAGGTAGCCCTTACAAGCCTCTGTTCTCTTGGTGGAATTAATCCACCAGCAACGTACTGCAAATAGCCAGGCACATGCAGACCCCCATTTATTTCTTCAGGGTGAAGCTGAGTGATGATCAGACGCCAAGTTTAGGCCATGTTGTCTAAATTCTTCATTTTACAGATAAGGAAACAGAACCATGAAGGGACAAGTGACCTTTTCAAAGCACATTCACACTGATGATTTCTGAAACAGCGCTTTGTAGCAATGCAGTGAGGAAGGCTGGGGTGTCCCCACTTTACAGAAGACACAAGGGCAGTGGCAGAATAGGTGTTGGCAGTTGTGAGGAGAGTCACGGTACGCATCATTTCTCAGGCATTTTTCACTGTGCCAGGCACTCTGACATTTTTCATGTACAAGGTGACCTCATGCTTCTCCTCGGAGGTAAGCACTCAGTACTCTCATTTAGCAGAGCAGGAACCGAGACTTAGAAAGGTGAGTGATCTGCCCATGTCACAGGTGGAGAGCTAGGATTTGAACTTGGCCCATGTTTGACCATTGCATAAAGCAGGAATGGGGCATCAGAAAGGGAAGGTCAAAATATAACCAACAGACCTATATTCTCTCCATGCTGGAAGTTTCTGGGGCAAAGCCACTCTGTAAGGTTTGGTGAGAAGGAACGAGGGAAGCAGAGAGCAGAGGGACAGCGAGTTCCCAGAGGCGGAGGGGCACGCAGTGCCAAAGAGAAGCTGCTGCCTCTGTGCGTACCCATGTCAGTTGGTTTTGATGAACAGGACTCAGGGTTCTAGTTTAAATCCTTCCATTCACAGTCTTTAAGAAAGAAGAAGAAGAAAAAAAGGCTGCCACTGATTGCAAGAGCTCTATGCCCTGCCCTCATCCTAATAAACACATCCCACACTTCGATTGCTCCAAACATTCTGGGAATATCTCACTCTCACCCACCTCCCCCAGCACAGCTCCATCTGCCCCCATCCTGCCCCCAATTCCCTTAAGGCAGAGCTCCCAGGGCCAAGACTCAAGTGCCTCAGAGTGGGCAGAGAAAATCCTCGCAGTTAACTTGACCTCCAGGAAGTGGCCACTGGGGGGCGTTGTGGACATTCATGAGCACTGAAGCACATAAAAAGAAGAACTTTGTCCCCTTCTTGTCATTTTGAAAGACTGTGAAACTGGAGTCAATTCTCCATCATCACGCAGGAAGCTGAGTACTTCCTACTCAGTCAGGACGTTGAATCTTGACTTCATAAAAACTCGGAAAGCCCCAGAAACAGACTTCACGGACAAAGTCCCTGGGAACCAGAGTAAGTGGCACTTTTTTTTTTCTGTCTTATCTGTTACTGTGGAGGGCAGTCTTGATCAAAGACACGCATGCAGCTAGGGGCTCCTCGAAAGCGAAGAATTCTGTGAGGGCAGGGCAAATGTCCTAAATAGCCCCGGGGTGCATCTCCAAGGCGATTAATACTGTAGCAGTACTGAGAATGGCGGATTTATAAGGTTGGGTGCTCAGATGTGAAATAGGCTCTTTTGCTAAAAAGGAAGCTTTCTTGAAAGATTGGCTGTTGGTTACTGATTAAGAAAGTCAGCCAGTACTAAGGGACAGAAGGTGTTTTCTGTGGAAACCTATTCAACAAGAAATTACTTGCCAAATTCCTCCATGTAAAGGAAACCCAAGCGTGGTGTATAAATAAATTATAGCAAGAGGAAAATATTAGAAAATTCTCTGCAGATGGAAAAATGATTTGATACTGAAACTATCTCTTAAGAAGACTAGAACCAAGGATCCTCAAAATCGGCACTGCTGTCTCTGGAGGAGGTAGGTTTTCACTCACCCAAAGGCAAGGAGCTGGCCATATGGTCTCGAGGGGCACCTGTTCTGCTCTAATAACAAGACATGGGTCAGGATTTTGTTCTGCAGATAGAGGAGCATGGTGGCTCCTTATAGGTATCTACTTCATAGGTGACCTTAGTGGGTCCCAGATTTCAAAGAAGAGGTGGAAACTCCCAGAAGTTTGCACAGCCTGCCACCAGGCTATGTGCCACTCTCCGATCCTTTAGTTTCCGCATTGAGCAGTGGAACAGCTCTGGACTGCTCAGAATGTGGGGCCTGGGCAGTGATGTGCTGGTAAATGTTCAACAACTGACTCTCCTGAAGAAAAGATCCCTGCTTTATAACGTTTGTTGGTTTTCATGGTATAAATGCTCCCAACTGTGGTCAGTTTCAAGCTACCAACATGCTGAATGTGGAGCTGGGAAGAGATGCATGTAATTGGCATTTATGAACCAGTGTAAGCCAGCCAGCACACCATAGGTCTGGGTGTCTTTCACCATTACAGACGGCTCTGTCTCTGCTCAGTGACTTCACCAACCCCCAGGCTGCAGGATACTGGCAGTGGGGGGTCCAGGATGCAGGACTATAGCTGACCACTGTGCAGTGGCCTTGAGGCAGACGTCTGCAGTAGAATACAGCAGGGCTGGCAGATTAGACGGCAGCATGGTCCTTTGGTTTATCTTCCCAGGCCCCACCTCACATCACCTCCCTTTAGGAACAGTATGCCTTGGAGTGGTTGCCTGGTGCTTAACAAGTTGGGGAAATAACAAATGGAGTTGGAGGTGGAGGGGGAGGCAGTTATGGAGGTGACTCGGTTTAAAATGGCACCTGACAATGTTGACCCAACTTGCCTTTGCCAAACCTTCCCAGAAACTAGACTCATGGGGTCAGCCTCACACTAGCTGCTCTTTGTGCTTTCCAAGCTGTTTGCTTACTTCCACTGTTAACCTGCCAGCCCACCCGAAAGTGCTGACTACCAGACTGAGCTGTCTGCCATCGTCAGCAATGGCTGTGGCCGCAGAAATCAGAAACTGCCAACATAGCTTTGTCAGTGACTGGTAGCCTCACTCTCTCCATAAATAGGGCTGATTGGGTGTCTCCAGAGATGGAGGAGTGGGCCAGGGGATGGATTTGATGACAAACTAAAGCTCCTCACTTCCCACCCTAATAGAATATCACCCCTTCCAGCCAGGGTGCCCTGTATCCTCCATGCACCTTAATTTCCTTTACAGTGTCTATTGCAAAAACGTGAATTGTGTAAGCAGGAAACACTCCTCAAGGAGAATAGAAGGAAGAACACCAGAGACCCAGGTTTAAGATGGAAATTATAAAGTAGGTGCCACCTACTTTACTGATTGGTATTTGGGTCAAATCAATTTAGACTGGTTAGACTGGTGTCAATAGATTGACAATTTCAAATGTCATTCACATGGAAGGGACCACCATTGTCCACCATTATAAAGAAAAATCACTGTCTAGATTAACTACAAAGAGATTTGGCAGGAGGGATATGCGGACAGGATATACCAGCCAGCCAGGGACATCCTGGACATTGGTGCCTGGGACACACTGGTGGTGACAGGCCTCAGGGGAAGGGCTCCTGCAGGAAAGGAGGTCTCTCAGGGAAGTTTCCTGAGAAAAATGCCCTGGCCTGGCCCTTGCCAGGCCTTCAATAAGGGGCCTGGCCCTTGCCCATGGGGTGGGGGGAGGGCACTTTTCTCATATTACTATCCCACAGTATCCACAAGATAAGAGTTACTTTCCCACATTACAGATAAGGAATGAAGCTCAGAGGGGTAGACTAATTTATCCAAGGTCACAAAGCTTGTAGGTTACACCCAAGCCCATACTCCATTTGGGGAGCATCTTTAATAAACAATCGGAAAGGATTCAAAAGGTGTGCCAAAAAAGCAGGGACTGGGAGAAGTCCTACAAAGGCAACTACAGAGTGATTCTTTCTTGTTTCATTTTTGTTTGCTTTAAGGCACCCCTGGGTAAAATTATCTAAGAGCTGATCTCAGCAGAATTCAGCTAGTCACTATGTAACATCACCTCATAGCTCTAGGCCAATTGGAGCTCTTCCTACCCTGATATCCAGTTTTCCCGTTTTCTGACCAGCCCACCTCCCTCCTCCCTGCCTGCACTTTCCTTTGAACCCTTTCAGTAGGTCTGCAGAGTGACCTTGGATCTACCTGTGCCACCTAAGGGCTGTGCAATGTGGGTCAGGCTCAGCCTACTCTGGTGCCCTCAGTGTCCTCATCTCCAAAATAATGGCATTGACCTACTAGGATTTTGCTATGGCAACACCACTGGTATTTGGGGTGGAATGACCTCTGCACTGTCGGACGTCCTTGGCTCTGCCTAGCATCCCCCAGTTTTGGTGACAACAACAACAAATGCCGACGCATTTCCAAGTGCCCCAAGGGCACTAGGTCACTCTTGGCTGAGAATCTTTTCAGACCAAAAGCCATGAAGATCTGTAAGTTTTGACTCTGAGCCAGGACTGTTTTCCTCCTCAGAGTCTTCCTGTGGGCTCCACAGTGCAAGGCCACTGCTCAGTGACAGCAGCAGGAAAGCTTAGTGGTGTCAGGGCTATGCATCAGGGCTTGAGCTCCAGCTCTGTTCTCACAAGAGGTGTGTCCTTGAACACATTTCCTAAGCACTCTGAACCTCTGTTTCATCACCTCTTAAATGAGAACAATAATGGGACCCCTCCAGGGCTCTTTACACTAAGTCCAGTGCCTGGCCCAAGGGGGTGCTTAGGAAGTATTGGTTATGAACAGTGTGGTAAGGTCTCTGGTCTCCCTCTGGCTTTCCACCCACTGAATTTATCCCTTACAAACCTCTTTGCTAAAATGATTGAATTAATGATTCGTGCACTCATTTGTTTATTGCTCCCACTCCCTGTTAGACTATAGATTACTAGAAGGCAGAGGACCTCGGTCTCTCTAGCACTTCATTTTGTCCCCACGGCACGGCACACAGAAGGACTCAATAAACATTCATCGAGTGGTAGAGAAATGTCACCACTGCCTTGTCTTGACTGTCCAGAGCTCACTGCCTTTAATAGCAGAGTAAAGACACACTCTTTTTTTTTTTTTTTAACCTGTAGGAGAAGCCGGCATGGAGACTTCAGCTACCACAGAGGACTATGACATGATCACAGAGTTCGACTATTCAGATTCGACTCCGTGCCAGAAGGCGAACGAGAGGGCCTTTGGGGCCAAGCTGCTGCCCCCGCTGTACTCCTTGGTATTTGTTATTGGCCTGGTCGGCAACATCCTGGTGGTCGTGGTCCTTGTGCAATACAAGAGGCTCAGAAACATGACCAGCATCTACCTCTTGAACCTGGCCATTTCTGACCTGCTCTTCCTGTTCACGCTGCCCTTCTGGATCAGCTACCAGTTGAAGACTGACTGGGTTTTTGGTGATGCCATGTGTAAGGTCCTCTCTGGGTTTTATTACACAGGCTTGTACAGTGAGATCTTTTTCATCATTCTGCTGACGATCGACAGGTACCTAGCCATTGTCCACGCTGTGTTTGCCTTGCGGGCACGGACTGTCACTTTCGGTGTCATCACCAGCATCATCATTTGGGTCCTGGCCATCTTGGCTTCCCTGCCAGGCTTGTACTTTGCCAAGACCCAGTGGGGAAATCACTCATCACACCTGCAGCCTTCATTTCCCTCACGAAAGCCTACGAGAGTGGAAACTGTTTCAGGCTCTGAAACTGAACCTCTTGGGGCTGGTGTTGCCTTTGTTGGTCATGATCGTCTGCTACACAGGGATCATAAAGATCTGCTCAGACGACCAAATGAGAAGAAATCCAAAGCTGTCCGTCTGATTTTTGTCATCATGATCATCTTCTTTCTCTTTGGACCCCCTACAATTTGACTACGCTTATTTCTGTTTTCCAAGACTTCCTGTTCACCTATGAGTGTGAGCAGAGCAGACAGCTGGACGTGGCTATTCAAGTGACAGAGATGATCGCCTACACGCACTGCTGTGTCAACCCGGTGATCTACGCCTTTGTTGGTGAGAGGTTCCGGAAGCACCTGCGGCAGTTGTTCCATAGGCGTGTGGCCGTGCACCTGGTTAAATGGCTCCCCTTCCTCTCCGTGGACAGGCTAGAGAGGGTCAGCTCCACGTCTCCCTCCACAGGGGAGCAAGAAGTCTCTGCTGGGTTCTGACTCAGACCACAGGAGGTCAACCTAGAACCAGCAGGAATGACCTGCCAGGCACACGGGGCCAGCAGCCTGGCTCTCCCAGCCAGGTTCTGACACTTGGCACAGCATGAAGTAACAGCCACTTGGGGTAGAGAGGGAGTGCACTGGTAGCCTAGACTAAACCACTTCTGGGGCTTCAGTCTTTTCCATGAATCTCTTCCCTGGTACAAAGGACAAATGAGCAAAACCAAATATTCCAAAGACTGGGACTAAGCTTACCAGAGAAGGGCTTGGGCCCAAGCAAGATTTCAGATTTGTGACCATTAACATTTGTCAACAAAGTCACCCATTTCCCCACTATTGCTTGCACAAACCAATTAAACCCAGCAGCGGTGACTGTGGGCTCCATTCAAATTGAGCTCTTGAGCCATGGGAGACACTGATGCATGAGGCATCTGTTCTTCCATCACCTCCCCCACCCGCCCACTGCCAAAGAACTTGGAAACAGTGATTCCCACAGTGACTCCACTCTGAGTCCCAAAGCCAATCAGTAGCCAGCATCTGCCTCCCTCCCCTCCACTCCCACCACAGGGTTTGGGCTCTTGGAATCCTAGAGAACATAGAACTCATGATGGAAGAATTGAGACCTAATGAGAAATAGAAATGGGAAATTACTATTGGCAGTGGAACTAAGAAAGCCCTTAGGAAGAATTTTTATATTCACTAAAATCAAACAATTCAGGCAGTGGGCTAAGCACAGGCCATATGAATAACATGTTATGCTTCTTAAAATAGCCATAAAGGAAAGGGACTCATTTCCATTCGCCCTTCCTTTCTTTCTATTTTTCAGAATCTCTCTTCCCTTTAAGTTGGGTGATATGTTAGTAGATTCTAATGGCTTTATTGCAGAAATTAATAACAGGCAAAAGGAAGCAGGGTTGTTTTCCCTTCTTTTTGTTCTTCATCTAAGCCTTCCGGTTTTACAGGTTGGCGTTGTGGCTGCTATCTTGGACTTGTCAGCAAAAAAATTGGCCTGCTGTGTAAGCTGACAGTATTTGTAGCTGATAGGGGGTTGGGGAGGAAAGTGTCTGCTAGAAGGGTGGGTGCTACATACATTCTATGTAGATGTAGGAGGCCAAGAAGGCCCTTAACTCAAAGTACCTTATTTATCCAAAATGTTCTGGATGTGTCATCTCTAACCAAGGACCCCCCATTTTATCATGCCTTTGTTTCCTTTGCCCTCAGATGTGTATTTCTTTAAAAATCAATTTCCTAAACCATCATTCTCAGCAAACTGACACAACAACAGAAAACCAAACACCGCATGTTCTCACTCATAGGTGGATGTTGAACAATGAGAACACATGGATACAGGGAAGGGAACATCACACACTGGGGTATATTGGGGGGCGGGAGGCTAGGGGAGGGACAGCGAGGGTAGCAGGGAGGTTGGGGAGGGATAACACTGGGAGAAATAGCTGATGTAAGTGACGGGGGGTCGGAGACAGCAAACCACCATAGCATGTGTGTACCTATGCAACAATCCTGCAAGATCTGCACATGTACCCCTGAACTTAAAAATACAATAAAAAAATCAATTTCCTAATAACAAAACTTATTTCTAAGACAGCTTAAAAAAAAAAAAAAAAAAAACAAAGAAAAAACCCCAAACACTGAAATTATCTACACTTCCACTACCCGAAGAAAAAATGTGCCTACTGTGCACTTTTGGGTGTATTTTCTTTTAGTTTGTTTTTTGTTCTGTGTATATTTATGATAATAACAAAGATGGACTTAATTGTACTCAGTGTTCTGTTGCTGGTTTTAATCAGCAGCATGTTGTGATCACTTTCCCAGGTCAACAAAACATTTCACAACATTGTTTTTGATGCCTGCACTGAAGTCTATGGCAGGGATGCACCGTAATTTATTCCACCCATTTCCTATTGCTTTCACAAATCAATTCAGCCCAGAAGTGGCGACGGTGGGCTCCATTCAAAGCAAGCTCTTGAGCCATGAGAGACACTGATGCATGAGGAATGTCTGTTCTTACACTGTGCTCAGCTCAGGGTGCCAGACAGACACAGGGATGACAACAGGACCCAGGGAGGATGGCAGGGGGTGGAGGGGGGTATTGCAGAGCTCAGGGTGCCAAGGCAGTAAAAGGGAGAAGGAATCATCAGTCAGGCACTCTAAGCTAACAGGTGTCCCATCTTACCATACAGTGACACCACTGGGCTGACCTCTCTCCTTTTGTGGACACTAGAGCTGCACCTTTACCAAGCCACCCGCCCCCTTCAGTGGGAACCGTGTTCACATGTGGTCTTTATACAAAGAAGCTGCTGTCATGATGGTCTCAAAAACTTTTGTCTAGGGTAGAGGAGGTCATACCACCTGGGCTTACACCCTCATGCAGAAAATATAGATAAATATAGGCCTTAGGAGTCCAGGTGGATGTCAACTCTCCAGTTGTAAACCCACCAGCTCTCTCAGTGTGTGGAAAGGGGGCTTCACTGAATTAAGAAATATTTGTCTACTGCTTTAGTAAAATAAAACTGCATCAGAAACAGTATTTGGTCCACAGTAAAATCATAATGTGGAATATTTCACAACATCCTCCAATTCCATTTTGAAGTAATACTTGTTTTTCCCCTTATTACAAAGGGAATTTCTAGCTGTAGAAAACTAGAAATAGCTTAAAAAACACACACACACAAAAGAAAATGAAAGCACCTGCAATTCTGCTCCTCAAATATAGCCCCCCTTATTATACTACCGTTTTAGTAGGTTTCCTTCTAGCACTATTTTCTAAATGCACACACACAGGCAATCACACTTAATATTTTGTGTGCATGTAACCTCGGTAATGTTTGATACATAGTAAGCACTAAGTAAATGCTGGCTGAGTGAAGTTCAATCTCTGAGCTCCAAATCCTAGTCTATAAAGTGAAGAGGAGCCTAGTATCTACCTCATAGTGCTGTTCTGAGGATTACATAAAATAAAGTTAGGGAAATCGGGCAGTATTCCTCCAACACTGTCCAATAAGACATCTGCCAGCACCTTTCCTTGGTCACTGAAGCCATTCCAGCTCCTCCCTGTGCTAATAGAGCACAGCCCCAGACGCGGTAGCGCTATTGCTGACCCCGTTGTTTTCTCTTCATCCTTACACAAAGGCTGCCGAAGAGCACAAAGGACTCCCTTCTCCCCTATCCAGACTCACCAGTTGTCAGCATTTTACCACGTTTGTCTTAAATTCATCATTCTCTAGATGATTGACAGATAGATGATAGATAGGTAGACAGATATAGATAGATAGGTAGATCTAGATGCTAGATATAGAAAAGTAGATATAAAATGCTATTTTTTCTCCACAATCATTTGAGAGCAAGTTACAAATACGATGCCTCATTATCACCATTACCCTCAGAATGCTTTTACTAGCAAGGATATTCTCCCACATAACCAAAACAGGAAACTGATATGGACACAATATCACCATATTATCTGTAGCCCTGTTTCCAATTTTGCCCACTTTGCCAATAATGTTCTCTCTAATTCCCAGGTCCAGAATTCTGCCAGCACCTTTCCTGGGTCACTCAAGGAAATTCTGGACCCTGGGATTATAGAGGACGTTATTGGCAAAGTGGGCAAACTAGTTGTCTGCCCCTCTAGCCTCCTTCAAGAGCACTTCCTCAGGCTTTTCTTGTCTTTCATGACTTCAGCACTTAAGACCAACTCTGCAGTTACCTGATAGACAAGGACTCCTCTGTTTGGCTTACTGGTGTTTCCTTAGATTCGGGTTATGAAACTAGGGCAGGAATCACACAGAATGGATGCTGTGATCCCAGTGCATAATGTCAGAACACACCTGATGCCAACCTTCCCTGCCACTGGTGATGTTAAACTTTATCACTTGCTTAAGAAGGTGTCTACCAGTTTTCACCACTGTAAAGCATTTTGTACTTATTACTTAATAAGTGACAATTATTAGTTCACTTCCTTCTGAAAAGCGAAAGCTTCTCTTCTCCTCCTCTTACTTATTTATTATATGTATCAGCAGGATCTCATGGGGTTCTTTTTTATTCAATGGAATATAATTTAATGTTGTCTTTATTCTTATGCACAAATTGCGCCAGATTTATCTAATGGGAGCTGGATCCTATGTCCTTTTGTTGCATCTCCATTGTACTTTGAGCAATCCCTCCTTCTTTGGCAAAGAGGTCCCAGATCCGTCTCGTATCTTCCCTGCCCCTGCCACAGAAAGACACATCTCCAAGCAGTCTGGCTTTTTGTAGTGAAAACTAGTATTTGGAAACCAGGATTTGAGAGCTACATGTCCTCATTGTTAGTGGAGCACTATTGTTTTGGGGCCTTCTTCACGGACAAAGCTAGGAAAAATATCTGTGTATGTATAAATACAGTAACACACACACAAATACACACACAAGTATATCTATCTAATCTATAGCATGTAAAGCCATGCGTTCACACCAGTACCTCCAATGACAATCTTACATAGCATTGTTCTTTTGCTCATCTCCCTTTTCATAGTTGAAACTGGCTTCCCTTACAACAAGAAACCTGGCTCTCATTGCTGTCAGTGTGTTCCTTTCTACATAATCCTTTAGTGGATAGTCACAGTTCTTCTGAATAGGCCAGCCTAATGCCTTCCTGCTGCCAGTGATGAGAGTCTCTGTACACCAGCTGATTCCCCTTCAGCCCTTTTGCTCAGGCTCCAGCACGTGAACTGCTGTATGCAGTCTTGGCACCAGGGAGAGGATGAGATCATTTACTTCTTAAATTTTTCATTTCTTCCTTTAAAAAAAAAAAGCCATATATCCTGGGTCTGCTCCCTACCCCAACATCATAGGCACAATTTAAGTATTTTGTTGACCTTTTCAAAGAAACAGCTTTTGTTTCTTTGATTTCTTTTCTGGTCTTTCTTAGCTCTTTTCTTCTGCTTACTTTGGGTTCATTTCATTTTGTTGTTTTGTTTTTGTCTATTTAAGTAGAAGCAGCTATGATAATTGATTTAAACTTTTCTCCTTTTTCAATAGCAGCATCTAGAGCTTTAAATTTTCCTCTAAGGACTGCTTTTGCTGCACTCAACAAATTTTCACGTTATCTTTTTATCCCATTCAGTTAAAAATAATTTTTAATATCCTTTTTATTATTTGCCTATGAGTTAAAGATTTGTCAGCTTTCAAAGATTTGTAGATTTTTCAGATATATTTGTTATTAATTTCTAATATAATTCTGCTGTGACTTACACGATTTGGATAATACTAATTGTATTGAAGTTCCTTTTATGGCTCAGAGAATGAGCTATATTAGTAAATGTTCTGTGTTTATATAGTCTAGGTTGGTTAATGTTTCATGAGCACTTGAAAAGACTATGTGTCTTGCATTATAATGTTTAATAAATGTCAACTGGGTCAAGTTGGCCAATAGTGTTGCTCATATCTTCTATTCAACACTAATTTTTTGTCTCATTGTTCTATCAGCTAATTAGACAGAACAGTAAGTTGCCTTGTTAAAATATTTATGATTGTGGATTTGTCTGCATCTTCTTTTATTTCTGTCAGTTTTTGCTTCATATTATGTCCTAGCTCTATTATATGAAAGACATATAAGACAATTCTTTCTCATTGTCTCCTTTGTCATTAAGAAATATATCCCTTTATCCCTGGTAATAGTTCTTATCTAGAAGTTTAGATATTACTACCATTCTAACTTTTTAATGCTTATCCTTAGCATGGTACAGTCATTTGTCCTTTAATGATGGGGATATATTCTGGGAAATGCATTCTAGGTGATTTTGTCATTGTGTGAACATTATAGAGTGCACTTAACAGACCTAGATGGCATATACCCTACTACACACCGAGGCTGCATGGCAAAGCCTATTGCTCCCATGCTACAACCTTGTACAGCATGTTACTGTATTGAATACTGTAGCCAATTGTAACACCATGGTAAGTATTTGTGTGCCTAAACATAAAAACAATACATTAAAAATACAGTATAAAAGATTTTAAAAAGGTGCACCTGCATAGGACACTTATCATGAACGGAGCTTGCAGGACTGAAAGCTGCTATGGGTGAGTTACTGAGTGAGTGGTGAGTGAATGTGAAGGCCTAAGACATTACTGTACACTTTATACACTGTACACTTAGGCTACACTAAATTTATTTTTTAAAAATTAACCTTAGCTTACTACAACTTTACTTATAAACTTTTTAAACTTTTTGATTCTTTTGTCATAACAGCTTAAAACACACATTGTACAGCTGTACAAAAATGTTTTCTTCATATTCTTATTCTATAAGATTTTTTCTATTTTAAAAATTTTTTAACATTTTTTACTTTTTAAACTCTCTTTGTCAAAAACCAAGACACAAAGACACACATTAGCCTAGGCCTACACAGGACCAAGATCATCATCATCACTGTCTTCCATTGCCACATCTTTTCCCACGGGAAGGTCTTCAGGGAAAATCACAGGCATGGAGCTGGCATCTCTTGTGATAACCATGCCTTCTTATGGAATTCCCCCTGAAGGACCTGCCTGAGGCAGTATTACAGGTAACGTTCTTTTTATAAGTAGAAGAAGTGCACCTTAAAATAACAATGAAAAGTAAAGTGTACCAAATACATAAATCAGTAACATAGTCATTTATTATCATTATCAAGTATTATGTACTGTTTATAATTGCATGTGCTCTAGCTCTACTTTTATGTGGCTGGAGTGCAGTAAGTTTGTTTACACCAGCATCACCACAAACACTGGAGTAACGAGCTGTGCTACGATGTTTCAACAGCTATGATGTCACCAGGCAATAGGAAGCTTTCAACTCCATTACAATCACACGGGACAACCTTGTCAAGATCAATCCATCATTGACTGAACCATCATTATGCAGAACATGACTGTGTATCTTTTTCAGTATTTTATTTGAAAATATATGTTGCTTTTGTTTTTAAATTTAAAAGGAATCTCTCACAGAAAGCATGGAGCTCAATCTTCTTTCTCATCCAGTCTGACAACCCCTTTTACTTAAATTATTTAGTCTATTAACATTTTATGTAATGATGGATATTATTGAATTTAAATCGACCACAGTGTACTTTGTTTTCTATTTGTCCTATTTGTATTTTTTCTCTCTTTTCTTTTGATTATTTGAAAAAAAGTTTAATACTCCATTTCAGTTCCTCTATTGACTTTTTAAGCTGTATCTCCTTATATTATCATTTTAGTGATTTGCTCTAGGGATTTCAGTATGCATCCTTAATAGATCACAGACTATTTAGCATTAATATCGTGCCACTTCATATAAAATGTAAGAACCTCCTCTCATTGTCTGTATTGTTATCATGTATTTTACATTTACATATATAGAAAACCGCACAATAAAATGTTATTATTTGTATTTTAAACAAATTCATTTTTAAAAAGACATAGAGACAAAAATATAATCGTTTATATTTATCCAAGTTTCTATCTGGTGTCAATTTGCCTTAGCCTGAATAACTTCTTTTAGTATATCTTGAGCATGGGTCTGTTGGCAAAGAATCTGGTAGTTTTCGCCTATTTGAAAATGTCTTTATTTTACCTTCATTTTTGAAAGATATTTTTGCCAGATAGAGCATTCTGAACTGGCAGTATTTTTCTCACTCCTTTAAAGATATCATTCTACTGTCATCTGTACATTATTGTCTCTGATAAAAAGTTAACAATTACTTGTATCATCGTTACCTCCTATGAAATGTGTTCTTTTTTTCCTCTGGCTGCCTTTAGTGTTGTCCCTATCCTTCATTTTTAGCATTTTTGGCTTTATTTGTGTTTATTATGCTTGGTCTTTATGAAACATTGAATTTTAGGTTGATTTTTCCCCAATTTGAGAAATTTGGGCCATGATTTCTTCAAATACATTCTTCCCCTGCTCAATTCTCTCTTTCTCTTCACCTTCATTTATACCAGTTATACACTGGGCCCCTTAACTGCCGTTTTGCTTTCTGCAGTTTCAGTAATCCCTGGTCAACCATGGTATGAAATATTAAATTGAAAATTCCAGAAATAAGGAATTCATAAGTTTTAAACTATGCATTATTCTGAGTAGCATGATGAAATCTTACACTGTATTGCTCCATCCTGTCTGCACATAAATCATCCCTTTGTTCCACATGCCTACACTTTTTTTGCTACTCGCCACTTAGTCATTTAGCTGTCTCAGTTATCAGGTTGACACTTACGGTACTGCAGTACTTGTGTTCAAGTAGCCCTTTTTTAACTTAGTAATGGCCCTAAGAGTAGTGATGCTGGCAAGTGCTTCATTAAGTGAAAAGTGACCTTGGTGTTCCTTGTCTAGGATTTGGCACTATTAGCAGTTTCAGGCATCCACTGAGAGTTTCAGAACATATCACCCATGGATAAGGATACCATACCTTTATTAGACTGCTTAATATTGTTTCAAATCTCCTTTTAAAACTCATTTTTACAGTAATTTATATTCATTCCTTGACCTTTCTTTGATTGTCTCTACTATGCTGTTAAGACCTTCCAATTTATTACAGATATTGTAATTTAACAGTTCTAGAATTTCCATTTGGTTCTTTCACACAGTTTTCATTTCTCTACTGAAATTCCACATCTGTTTATTCATTATGACAATTTAAGTTTTTAAGTCCTTGATCATAATAGTTGATTTAAAGTCCCTAACTGCTAATTACAACTTCCCAGTCATCTTGGGGTCTGTTTCTCTGGACTTTTTTTAGAATTACGGCTAAAATTTTCCTGCCTTTTCACATCGATTACTTTTTTATTGCATGCCAAGCATTATGGATATGTCGTATGGAGTCTGGACTATTATTTCCTTTAAAAAGTGTTGGGTGTCATTCATTCTGTCAAGCTTGTCAAATCACTGGTGTTTCCTTTTGGTCCTATCAGACTTAGTTTCATGTTTTATTAGGATGTGTCTGTTTTAGATTTGGCTTTAGTTTTAGGGCTTGCCTTGGCTCTAGGGCTGTGGTCTTCAAAAACAACAGCATCCCCTGGGAACTTATTAAAAATACAAAATTTCAGGCCTTACTTCAGAGCTACTGAATCAGAAATTTCAGGGATGATACCCACCAATTCGTATTTAAACAAGTGTTTCAGATGACTCTGGTACGTGCTAATGTTAGAAAACCACTGCTGTAGGGTTAAACCTTTGCTCATAGGATGTGACAGAGAAGTCTGTCCACTCTGGCTGGGCTAGAACTTGATCATCTCTCAGCATTGTGCAAATCCTGGTATCCCCTTGTTCTGCTCTCAGCTCCTCAGCAGCCATGCTCTTATGCCTCAAGAGTCTCACTTTCCTTTAGCACAATCCTTCCTTCAGCCAAGGATCCAACAGAAAATCCCTGTGGAGATTTCTGAGCCTCTTCTCTGTGGAGCTGCCTTCTCTCCAGTCCCCTGCCCTAAAAATTGTAGCTGCTTCAGCAGCCCAGGTCTAATCTTTGCCTCCTCAGCACAGTGGGCTCCATCTCCCTGCACGACCACAGGGAGAAAAAATGTGTTCCTTTTCTCAAGGATAAGGGTCCTCTACTTCCTGTTGCCCAATGCCTGAAAATAGCTGACTCGTACTTTGTCCAGTTTCAGAGTTGCTTACAATGGAAAGGCAAATTTAGCACCAGTTACTCCATCATGACCAAAAGCAGAAGTCCTATTCTAAGGTTTTTTAATGTGTGTCATTTTCTTTTTAATGTGTCTGAAAATATATGCATTGTTTTGTATGCAGTACTTTTAATTTAGGTAAATGATATATGTTTCTCACTTTTTTCTCCTTAAGGAGAAAAGGGAGGCTCATCTGTCTCTGGCAGCATCTATCCACTCCATTGCTAGGAATCTGCAGAGGAAGCTGCTCCATTCACCATAGAGGTTCACATGCGCCTGGCCCAGGACTTGTAGTCCAGGAGAGGAGCATGGGAACTGGAGTCCAGGGGGTCCAGGTGCTGTCCTCCACCAAGTGAGCCCGTAGATAGACTGCAGTGTGCACAGGCCACCACAGGGCCCCGGAGCCTGCTGACACATTCGCAGCGTTGCATTACAGCTGTTGTTCCACTCTCACAAATCTCATTAGTTATATAGATGCCCTGGCCTGTGCTAACCTGGAACTCTTCTGACGGTGAGTTCTGGGAAATGTAGCTCCGGTTTAGACTGACATTATATAAAGTCATCACAAAATGAGTGATGTTAATTTTCTTCTGTATGCTTTCAGTGCTATCTAACTGAAAAAAAAAATACATATATTTTTTAGAGCAGGGTCTTACTCTGTCATCCAGGATGGAGTACAGTGGTGACCACAGTTCACTGTGGTCTCGAATTCCTGGACCCAAACGATCCACCTGCCTCAACTTCCTCAGTAGCTGGCACCACAGGCCCATGCCACCACACCCAGCTAATACTTTATTTTTATCCTTTATAGAGACAGGACCTCGCTTTGTTGTCCAGGCTGGTCTTGAACTCCTGGCCTCAAAGGATCCTCCTGTCTTGGCCTCTCCCAAAGTGCTGGGATTACAGGTGTGAGCCACCAGGTCGACCTATCCAACTTTTAAAATGACCACATCATAAGAAAAAACTATTCTTTGTGAAAAGAAAGGTAAGAGAAAGAAGGAGGGAAAGTAAGAGGGGAAAAGTTGGGAAGAGAAAGTGAGAGGGAGACAGAGAAAGCAAAAAGATGAGCAGGTGCTTCTTAGAAGAACACAGTGGGATGAGCATTCCAGGGTGAGGGTGTGGAGTGAATGAAGACCAGAAGCATGCCTCTCTCCGGGACCTGCACAAAGTTTGGTATGACTTCCATTGTGTGCAGGGGAGCGAGGGGAAGAGAGACGAGTTGGTGGGTTGACTGGGACATGGGGCCAGAGCAGGAGGCCATGATGAGACACTGAGCTTGAGTCTCCTCTTCATGAGGTGACTCCCAATGCACACTCTGAACACAGGGTTTATAAAACAGGTATTTGTAAGCCCGGAGGCCCCTGTGTACACACTTCAATGTCTCTCTGAGCCTCACTTTTCATAGTAATAGAAAGGGGTAGTTTAAATAATGGTAATTATAATTATATTGAATAAGGGTCTTCCAAGTAGTGATAGTTGCTCTAAACCCTCGTCTCCACACAACTCAGTGCCCAGTCTCCCCCACATCCCCCATGGCTCACTGCTCTCCCAGATCCCAGGCCTCTGCTGCTTCCCCCCTTGTAACAATCAGGATAAAGCTATGTGGGTTCCACAGAGTTACAAACAAGCATCTAATAACTACTTATTACAAACATCTATTGGCCGGGCACAGTGGCTCATGCCTGTAATCTCAGCATTTTGAAAGCCCAGGAGTTTGAGACCAGCTTAGGCAACATGGCAAAACCCAGTCTCTACAAAAAATACAAAAATGAGTCAGGCATGGTGGTTGGTGCACACCTGTAGTCCCAGCTACTCAGGAGGCTGAGATGGGAGGATTGCTTGAGCCCTAGAGGTCGAAGCTGCAGTGAGCCATGATTGCACCACTGCATTCCAGTGTGGGTGACAGAGTGAGACCCTGCCTCCAAAAAAACAAAAATCATCTGCTCCAAAGTGGCCCCCCTAGTTTTATTTGCACTTCTTACAAGATTTTCCTCGAAAAAGATCAGGTATATTTATCTGAAACAGTGTCACACTCTAGTGATTTCCTTGCAGTACTCTCATGCACCAGATGCACAAGACACCTTCAAGAAGCTGACACATTGTGGCCATTCATACCTGACTTCCATTGCCTGTCAAGACAACTATTTTGCTCCTCAGCATTTGCTTAATTCTATACTTGGTTCTTGAGAGGGAGAAAAAGGGGGGAAGTTACCTCCATAATTTACATTTTGCATATGTGTCTTTGCAAAATTGCAGAAGTTCAAGCAGCTTTATAATTCTATTTGTCAAAACTTGATTTTCTTTAGCATTACCAGGAAGCAAGGCTGGGGGCTGTCTGAAAGTAAATGTGATAGACATTACTAAATGTGACCACAGAAAGGCTTCATGGATGTTGCCCACTGCTGTTTTCATAAGGAGGCAGAACTAGAAACTCCCTAGAGATCCAGCATTCATTTATAGCAGTGAATTAAATAGACTTTCTTCCTGTTTTTTGTTTCTCTTTTGCATCCTTTGTATATATTGAGGGTAAAGAGAGAAAAACAAGAAGCAAACAAAACAAAAACCCAGGAGAGACTGGTTAAATTGATTTAGTGATGCACTAGAGACAGCTTGTAGCAATTCATATGAACCAATGGGGTGACCTATTCCCAACTCCATATGTTACGTCATGTAGTAGTTTTAAATTGAACACTGTTGGAATATTTACACCAGGGAAATTGGCAAGTACTACAAATCAGAGCTTCTTTTTTTTTTTTTGAGAGACGATTGTCAAACATTTACCAGGACCCCACTGTTTACAGTATGTTTATAAAATGAAATATTAAGCTATTATCATATTAACATTATAGAAAAACATTTTATAATATATTTATGTATATGAAAAAAAAATGACCTTGGATCCTCACCTCACACCATGCACAAAAAATTAACTCAAAACAAATCGTAGACTTAAATGTAAGAGCTAAAACAATTAAACTTTTAGAAGTAAACATGGAGTAAATCTTTAGGACTTTGGACCAGATTTCTTTTAAAAATGTGGTTCATAAATGAAAAAATTGATAAAATAGACCTTATCAAAATTGAAAACGTTTGCACTTCAACGAAAGGACAGGAAAAAACACTAGGAGAAGATATCTGCAAAACACATTTATGATAAAAAGCTGGTACCAGAATTTAGAGAGTGCTTGTACAACTCAATTGCAAAAAAAAAAAACAAACAACCCAATCAAAAATAGGTGCATGCTTTCATTTATAAGTGGAAGCTAAATAATAAAAACACATGGACACAAAGAGGGGGAACAGCAGATACCAGAGCCTACTTAACGGCGGAAGGTGGGGAGGAAGAACATGTCCAGAAAAAATACTTATTGGGTACTATGCTTAGTACCTGCGTGAGGAAACAATCTGTACACCAAACCCCTGTGACACAAGTTCACCTATATAACAAACCTGTACATGTACCCTAGAACCTAAAACAAAAGTTAAAAGAAAAAAAATCGGCACAAAGCCTCAATTACATGGAAGAATAATTTTTTCTCTATTTCAGGTATATTGCACAGCTTGGTGAATATAGTAAATAATAATATGTTGTACATTTCAAAATTGTTGAGTAAATTTCAAATATTTTTAACACAAAATATAAGTACTTGAGGTGATGGATATGTTAATTAGCTTGATTTGATTATTCCACATTGTTTTTATACATTATGACAAACCTTTGTATACAACGTTTGTCAATTTACAATTACAAAATAAAAGTTAAAAATAATAAGCAAAAATATATTAACAGACATTTCACCAAAGAAGATACATGAAAGACTAACAAAGTATGAAAAGATGCTCAGCATCATTAGTCATTAGGGAAATGTAATTGCAAATTAAAGCCACAATGAGATGCCATTTCACACATACTGGAAGAGCTATAAAAATAAGACACACAACACCAAGTGTTAGCAAGGGTGTGGAGAAACTAAACCCTCACGCATTGCTGGTAGGGATTAAAAATGGTATAGCTGCTTTGGAAGACAGTTTAGCATTTCCTCAAAATGTTAAATATAGAGCATTCATCTGACGTAGCCATTCCATTTCTAGGGATATATCCAAGAGAAATGAAAACATATGCCCACAAAAAAAATTTTACGTTTACAACAGCAACATTTATTGAGGTGATTTGGCTCTGTGTCCTCACCCAAATCGCACGGCAAACTGTAATCCTCACATGTGGAGGGAGGGATCTGGTGGGAGGTGATTGGATCATGGGAGTGGTTTCCCCCCTGCAGTTCTCATGATAGTCTATGAGTTCTCACAAGATCTGATGGGTTTAAAAGTGTTTGGCAGTTCCCACCTTGTACTCTCTCTCTACCTGCCACCATGTAAGACTTGCCTTGCTTCCCCTTCACCTTCCATCTTGATTGCAAGTTTCCTGAGACCTCCATGGAACTGTCAGTTAGTTAAAGGTCTTTTGTTTATAAATCACCCAATCTCAGGTAGTATCTTTATAGCAGTGTGAGAACCAGCTAACACATTCATAAAAGCCAAAAAGCAGAAATGTAAATATCTATCACATGGCAAATGAAAGACAAAATGTATATCCATACAATGGAATGCTGTCAGGCAATAGGAAGGAGTGAATCGCTGACACAGGCTGTGTAATGAGTGAACCTCAAACACATGTGCTGAGCAAAAGAAGTCAGACACAAGAAACCACATGTTACATGATTCCACTTATATGAAATGCCCAAAAAGGATAAATTTATAGAGGCAAAAAGTAGATCAATAGTTGGCTGGGGCTGGGAACACAGAATAACTGTAAATGGGCATTTATATATGTTTCTTTCTCCTTCCCTTCCTTCCTTCCTTTCTTCCTTCCTTCCTTTCCTTCCTCCCTCCCTCCCTCTCTCTCTTTCTTTCTTCCTTTCGAAACACAGTCTCACTCTGTCACCAAGGCTGGAGTGCACTGGCACAGTCTCAGCTCACTGCAACCTCTGTCTCCCAGATTCAAGGCATCCTCCTGCCTCAGCCTCCCAAGTAGCTGGAATTACAGGTGCCTGCCACCATGCCAGGCTAATTTTTGTATTTTCAGTAGAGATGTTGTTTCACCATGTTGGCTAGGCTGGTCTCAAACCCCTGACTACAAATAATCTACCCACCTTGGCCTCCCAAAGTGCTGGGATTACAGGCATGAGCCACTGTGCCAAACCTACACGTTTCTTATCTTTAAACAGTTGTACATAAAAGTCCGTGAAAGTCCGTGAATTCCTTAGATGATCCCTAGTGCTCCTTGAAGTATTCAAACACTAAGAATGATGACTTCTTGTGACCAAGATGGAGCAGGCTTGTTTCCTCCCAGGTCCCTTTTCTTACAACTTAAAAAACCCCTGAACATTACAAAGCATAGGAAGACTGAACAGTGGGGGAGAAAGGTGACTTCCTAAGAAACTTGGGACTTGAGGAATGACATAGCACTGAGTTCTCTGGGTTTCCTTATTGCCTCCCATATATTCTGGACATAGGGCTGCAGGAGCCTCCAACCTGGAGCTGCCAACAGGCACAGATTTTTTAAAAACTACTAGGAAAGCCTCTTCCCCCAAACCAAAAGCCTGGGAAAGGGGTAGCCAAACTAGGGAAAACCTTTGTGGCACTATGTGTTGTACTCCAGCCAAATACCAACAGCAAAATCTCACAACACTCCCTCCCCCCACAGCATACGCACACACACGTAATTTCAGTGGGGGACAAGCAGGAAGCTGTTCCATCCTGCCCAGCCCACACTTGTGGAAATGGACAGCAGTGCCTCTCTGATTACTCTGCTGGATGATGGCAGTGTCAGCAGGGCCAAGGGAGATGCTAACCGTCCAACCCCCATCTGGCAGAAGCAGGCTCTGCTCCAATTCTTCCACTGGGTGGTGTTTGGAGGGTCTGAGCAGAGAGCTGATCTACCATACCCTGCTCTGTGGAAGCAGGCAGTTCCCAGATCCCCTGCTAGGACCGAGGTAGCCGTGTTAGCAGGGTTCACCAGTGCCCTGAGCCTCCACCTTCACCCAGCATTAATGAGAATGAACAAAGCAATGCAAATTAGTGCTAGTAAGTGCTCCACTTTCCCCCCCACGCCTGACCTCAGTAGGGCCCAGTGGGGAACTAAACCTCCCCAACTACCTGGCAGCAAAAAGGCTAAACAAGATGGCATGAAGCAGAGCTGGTAGGCTGTCTTGTCTCCCCACCTCTTGGTGTCAGTGGAGACCCAATGAGGGACTGATCCTCCACCCTACCCAGCATCAACGAGACTGAATAAAGCTGTGTGAGGTAGGGCTAGCCACTTAACTTTCCATCTCCCTACCAGTGTCAGGGAGACCCAGCAAGGAGCAGAGCTTACAACTCCACTCAAGGGAGTGTCTGTTGGTGCCCCACTTTCACCCAGAGGTATCAGCAAGACCCAAGGTATCAAGGAGACACAGTGGGAATTGAACTTCCACCCCACCATCGTTAAAAAGGCAGTGTGAGTCAATGCTCTGTTTTTGCCAGAGTGATGTTGGTGGGGCCTACCTGGAAAATAAACATAGGCACCAATCTGCTGCACACACTACACTTCAATAGAGGGATTACTTGCTAAATAATAATAATAATAAAAGAACGAAAGATAATTAAATAGAGCTTAAAATCTCCTAAAATATATTTAAATGTTTAGATATAGTAAAAATATCATTTGCCATAGCAAGAACCAGGAAAATTGCAGCTTTAATAAGAAAACACAATCAACATATGTCAACACTGAGATGAATCAGATGCTAGAATTATCCGACAAAGATTTTACAGTAGCCATCGTAAAAATGTTTCAACAAGAAATTAAAGATCGTTTGAAACTTTTTTAAATTAAAAGGTTTTATCACAGACTTAGAAGTTTAAAAAATAATCAAATGAAAATTATGTAACTGTAAACTACAATAACTGAAGCAAAGAATTTGTTGGATAGGCTTAATGGTAGAATGGAGGTGATCGAGGATAAAATCAGTGAAGTTGAGGAGAGATGAAAACACATGATTTTACTCTCTGTCTGTTATGGGTGTATAGGAATGCCTGTGATTTTTGCACATTGATTTTGTATCCTGAGACTCTGCTGAAGTTGCTTATCAGCTTAAGGAGATTTTGGGCTGAGTCGATGGGGTCTTCTAAATATATAATCATGTAGTCTGCAAATACAGACAATTTGACTTCCTCTTTTCCTAATTCAATTAATCACGTCGTCTGCAAATACTGACAATTTTACTTCCTCTTTTCCTAATTCAATTAGCCTTCCTCTGGACATTAGAGCAAGAACCTTTCTCAAAAAAGAAAAGAGAGAAAAAGAATAAATAACCAGTATCAGAAATGAAGCAGGCATACCAAAAGGATGTTACATATAACTCCAGCCTCATAAATTCAACAACATATAAAAATCGACTTAAAAACCACGAACTGCCAAAATTCAACCAATATGAGATACATAATGTAGCTAGTATAATAACCATTAAAAATATTAAACTTGTAAATAGCAAGCTCCTCACAAAGAAATCTTCAAGGATCAGAAGGTTTCACTGGAGAATTCTACTAAATATTTAAAAAAGAATTAGTGCTAATTTTGTACAATATCTTCCGAAAGTGGAAGAGGGAGCACTTCCTAATTCACTTTTTGAGGCTGGTATTATCCCGTCATCAAAATCAGAGAGGCAGACAGTATAAGCAAAGAAAACAAAAGGCCATGAAAAGTCCTCAACAAAACATTAGTAATAAAACAATGTATAAAATAATTGTACACCATGAAAAAATGGGATTTATTCCAAGTATGAAAGGCTGTTTGAACATTTGAAAATCAACCAACATAATTCACCATATTAACAGGCTACAGAAGAATACCATATAATCATACCAGTAGGTGCAGAAAAATCATTTGACAAAATTCAACATCGATTCATGATGAAAAACTCTTGCCAAAGTAGAAACAGACAGGTAGGAACAGACAGTCCTCAACATGATAAAGAGCATCCTCAAAGCCTAGAGATAACATACTTGATGATGAAAGAATGAATGCTTTCCCCCTAAAGTAAGAAACATGGGAAGGATGTACATTCTCATCATTCTTATTCAACATACAACTGAGATAAAGGCATATAGATAGGAAAGGAAGAAATGAAACAGTCTCTATTTGCTGATGATATGATTGTCTACATAGAATATCCCAAGGAAATCTAACAAAAAGCCTCCTAGTATTAATAAATGAGTTCAGCAAGTTTGCAGGAACAAGATCAATGCACAAAAATAAATTGTGCTTTATTTCATTTCTGTGCTTACTATGACCATTCTTAGCATCACTTGCACCACACTGCCTGAGCTGAGCTGAGCCTCTGCAACAGCTACTCTGGCCCTGCTGCTTGCTGCAGACACCCACCAGGCGCTTTGCAGACTCACTTCCACCTTGCAGGCCATTCCACATGGCAGGGCCAGGCCTGGGGGAGCCTGTGTTCAAGGATACACCATGCCATGACATCCCTCACCCCTCCCACCTTTACGTAGAGGGCGGGCAGTAGCTCAGCATGCCCAGCTGGTGCCAAGGCAGGTGCACTGCTAAGTAAGGGTGGGGTAGCCTAACCTAGGGACTAGGACCAGGGGAGAGAGCTGGGCACCAAGAAGAGGGTAGGGGAAGTAGCACTGGAGATTTTCTGGGCACAGCGGTGGATCTCTGGGCCGAGGACTGTTGCTGTTCCTGCCCCTTCATTACACATAAAGTGGAAATTTTTCAGAAGTCAGCAGAAACGTTGTGGAAAAAAAAAAAAAAAAAAAGACTGAGTCACAATTATCACCAAACCCAGGAGAATACTCTCCCTGGAATACTTCCCTTCGAAATAAAAAAGTAGAGCCCAAGACTCTAGCTTGACAGCTTCCAGCTCAGTGGTCCTACATGTGCCTGAATTTGCCAACGGGTACAGCCTCCTGTTCTTCTGAAAACACTGGGATATCAGGGCTGGCAACTCACCCACCTGCACAGCCAGATGGGCCACACCCACTAGAGTTTCCAACCTAGCAGTCCTGCTTTCACCTGAACGCTGCAGGCAGATTCAAACTTGTGTTTCCCCCAGGAAGCACATGACAGCAGATTAGGGCCAGCAATGGCTTGTTGGCCAACTTTATCTCCAACCTGAGGGAGCCCTGTGGACCAGAATACCCAACAAAGAAATTCAGACACAGAGGTAGTAATTAGAGGAGACTCCTTCAAGACCCAGGAGCAGACTAGAATTAAAGCCAGCCAACCAAACCCACCTTATACCATAATCAAATCCCCATGGGCATCAAAGAGGAAAAAGGCAAATCAGTTCATCCAAAGGACAGCAACTTCAAAGACCAAAGGAACATCAGCTCACACAAATTAGAAAGAACCAGTGCAAGAACTCTGGCAACTCAAAAAGCCAGAGTGCCTTCTTCTTCAGTAGTTCTCCAGAAAGGATTCTTAACCAGGCTGAGATGGCGGAAATGACAGAAATCAAATTCAGAATATGGATAGGAACAAAGATATCGAGATTCAAGAGAATATTGAAACCCAATCCAAGGAAATGAAGAGTCACAATAAAATGATACAAAAGCTGACAGACAAAATAGCCAGTATAGAAAAGAAAGCAGCCTACTTGCTAGAGCTGAAAAATACACTACAAGAATTTCATAATGCAATCACTAGTATTAAAAGCAGAACAGACTGAGCTAAGGAAAGAATCTCAGAGCTTGAAGACAGGTTTTCTGAAATATGACAGACAAGAATAAAGAAAAAAGAACAAAAAGGAATGAAGAAAACCTTCAAGAAATATGTAATTATGTAGAGACTAAATCTATGATTCATTGGCATTTCTGAAAGAGATGGGGGAGAAAGGAAGCAACTTGGAAAACATTTCAGGATATCATCTATGACAATTTCCCCAACCTAGCTGGAAAGGCCAACATTCAAATTCAGGAAATGCAGAGAACCCCTGCAAGATACTTTACAAGAAGATCATCTCCAAGACACATAATCACCAGACTCTCCAAGATTGAAATAAAAAGAAAAATTTAAAGGCAGCTAAAGTAAAAGGACAGGCCACCTACAAATAGAAGCCCATCAGACTATCAGCAGAACTCTCAGCAGGAACCCTATAAGCCAGAAAAGACTGGGGGTCTATATTCAACATTCTTAAAGCAAATAAATTATAACCAAGAATTTCACATCTGGCCAAAACAGTTTCATAAGCAAAGAAGAAGTAAGACTCCTTTCACACAGGATCAAACTACACATATCAATGACTAACCTTGAATGTTTTTTTCATATTTTTTTTTTTTTTTTTCTGAGACAGAATCTTGCTCTGTCGCCAGGCTGGAGAGCAGTGGCGCAGTCTCGGCTCACTGCAACCTCCACCTCCCAGGTTCAAGTGATCCTTCCACCTCAGCCTCCGGAGTAGCTGGGACTACAGACGCTTGCCACCATGCCCGGCTAATTTTTTGTATTTTTAGTAGAGACGGGGTTTCACCATGTTGGCCAGGATGGTCTCCATCTCTTGACCTCGTGTTCCCCCACCTTGGCCTCCCAAAGTGCTGGGATTACAGGTGTGCGCCACCATGCCCTGCCTAACCTTTAATGTTAATGGCCTAAATGCCCCAATTAAAAGGCACAGAGTGGCAAACTGGATAAGAAACTAGATCCAATGGTATGCTGTCTTTAAGAGAACCAACTCACATGCAATGACACCCATAGCCTCAAAATAAAAAGATAAAAAAAACCTACCAAGAAAATGGAAAACACAAAAAAGCAGGGGTTGCAATTCTAATTTCAGACAAAACAGACTTTAAACCGAGAAAGAACAAAAAAGACAAAGAAGAGCATTACAAAATGGTAAAGGGTTCAATTAAACAAGAAGATCTAACTATCCTAACTCTATATGCACCCAACACGGGTGTGGCCAGATTCATAAAGCAATTTCTTAGAGACTTGCAAAGAGACTGAGATTCACACACAATAATAGTGGAACACTTTAAAGTCCATTGACAATATTAGATTATCACAGCAAAAAATTAACAAGAGAATCAAGACCCAAACTCAATGCTTGAACAAATAAACCTAATAGATATATGCAAAACTCTCCACCAAAGACAATATAATATTCATTCTTTTCATTGCCACATGGTACATACTCTAAAACTGACCATTCAATTGGACATAAAACAATTCTCAGCAAACTCAAAAACACTGAAATCATACCAACTACACTCTCAAACCATGGCACAATAAAAATAGAAATTGAGGCTAAGAAAATTGCTCAAAACCATAAAATTAAATAGAAATTAAACAATTTGCTCTGAGTGAGCCTTTGGTAAACAATACAACTAAGACAGAAACAAAGAAGTTATTTTAAGCTAATGAAAACAAAGACATAGCATACCAGAATCTCTGGGACACAGCTAGGCAGTGTTAAGAGAAAATTTTATAGCAGTAAATGCCCACATCAAAAAATCTAGAAAGATCTCAAATTAACAACCTAACATCACAACTAGAAGAACTAGAGAACCAAGAGCAAACAAACCCCAAAGAGAGCAGAAGATAAGAAATAACCAAAATCAGACCTGAACTGAAGAAGACAGGGACGTGGAAAAGCATACAAAAGATTAACAAATCCAGAAATTTGTTCTTGAAAAAATTAACAAGATAGACCACTAGCCAGACTAACAAAGAAGAACAGAGAGAAGATTCAAATAAACACAATTAGAAAAAGACCAAGAGGACGTTATCACCGACGTTACAGAAATACAAATAACCATAAAAGACTACTATGAACACCTTTATGCACACAAACTAGAAAATCTAGAATAAATAGATAAATTCCTGGACACATGCATCCTCCCAACACTGAATCAAGAATAAATTAAGTCCCTGAACAGAAAAATAATGAGCTCTGAAATTATCAGTAATAAATAGCCTACCAACAACAAAAAAAAAAGTCCAGGACCAGAAGGATTCACAGCTTAATTCCTTCAGATGCACAAAGAAGAGTCGGTACTATTTCTATTGAAATTATTCCAACAACGTGAAAAGGAGGGACTCCTTCCTAGTTCATTCTATGAGGCCAGCATCATCCTGATACCAAAACCCAACAGAGACACACATACACAAAAGGAAACTTTAGGTCAATATCCTTGATGATCCATAGATTCAAAAATCCTCAACAAAATACTAGCAGAAAGAATCCAGCAGTACATCAAAAACCTAACCCACAATGATCAAGTAGGCTTTATCTCTGGGATACAAGGTTGATTCAACATATACAAATCAATAAATGTGATTCATCACAGAACAAAAACAAAGACCAAAACCACATGATTATCTCAATAAAGGCAGAAAAGGCTTTCAATAGAATTCAACATCCCTTCACGTTAAAAACCCTCCATAAACTAAGCATTAAAGGAACATACTTCAAAATAATAAGAACTATCTATGACAAACTCGTAGCCAACATTATACTAAATGGGCAAAAGCTGGAAGCATTCCCCTTGAAAACCAGCAGAAGAAAAGGATGGCCACTCTTTCTACTCCTACTGAACATAGTATTGGAAGCTCTGACCAAAGTAACCAGGCAAGAGAAACAAATATAAGTATCCCAATAGGAAGAAAGGAAGTCAAACTGTCCCTGTTTGCAGATGACATGACTCTATCTACAAAACCCGAGTCTCCACCCAAAAGCTCCTTGAGCTGATAAGCAACTTTAGAAAAGTTTTGGGATACAAATCAATGTACAAAAATCAGTAGCATTCCTGTACTCTAAGAGCACCCAAGCCAAAAACCAAATCAGAAGCATGATCCCATTCATGATTGCCATGAAAGAATACAATATTTAAGAATACAGCTAACCAAGAGGTGAAATATCTCTACAATGAGAATTACAAAACACTGTTCAAAGAAATCAAACATGATGCAAACAAATGGAAGAACATTCCATGTTCATGGGTAGGAAGAATCAATATTGTTAAAATGGCCATGCTGCCCAAAGCAATTAGAGGTTCAATGCCATTCCCATCAAACTACCAATGACATTCCTCACAGAACAGAAAAAAAACTATTCTAAAATTAATATAAAACCTTAAAAAAGAGCCCAAATAACCAAAGCAACCCTAAGCAAAAAGAACAAAGCTGGAGGAATCACATTACCCAACTTCAAACTGTACTACAAGGTAACAGTAACCAAAACAGCATGGTACTGATGCAAAAACAGACACATAGACCAACGGAACATAATAGCCCAGAAACAAAGCCACACACCTACAACTATCTGATCTTTGCCAAAGCTGACAAAAATAAGCAATGAGGAAAGGACTCTCTATTCAATAAATGGGGCTGGGATAACTGGCTAGCGATAGACAGAAGATTGAAACTGGACCCCTTCCTTACACCATTTACAAAAATCAACTCAAAATGGACTAAAGACCTAAATGTAAAACCTGAAACTATAAAATCCTGGAATATAACCAAAGAAATGCCATTTTGGATATAGAAAATGGCAAAGATTTCATAACGAAAATGTCAAAAACAATTGCAACAAAAGCAAAAATTTACTTTTAAATGGAACCTAATTAACTAAAGAGTTTCTGCACAGCAAAAGAAACTATCAATAAATAGGCAACCCACAGAATGAGAGAAAATATTTGCAAACTATACATCTGACAAAGGTCTAATATCCAGAATCTACAAAGAACTTAAGCAAACGTACAAGCAAAAAACAATCCCATTAAGAAGTGGGCAAAGGACATGAACAGACACTTTTCAAAAGAAGGCACCCATGTGGCCAAGAAGCATATGAAAACATGCTCAATGTCACTAATAATTAGAGAAATGCAGATCAAAACTGCAATGAGATACCATCTCACACCAGTCAGAATGGCTATTATCAAAAGGTCAAAAAATAACAGATGCTAGAGAGGTTGTGGAGAAAAAGGAACCCTCATAAACTGCTGTGGGAAGGTAAATTAGTTCAACTATTGTGGAATACAATGTGGCAGTGCCTTAAAAAACTGAAAACAAAACTACTATTCAAACCAGCAATTCCACTACCGGGTATATACCCAAAGGAATATAGACACATGCATGCGTATGTTCACTGAAGCACTATACACAGTAGCATAGACATGGAATCAACCTAAATATCAGTCAACAGTACACTGGATAAAGAAAATGTGGTACATACACATCATGGAATATTACACAGCTATAAAAAAAGAACAAGATCACATCCTTTGTAGAAACATGATGGAACTGAAGGCCCTTATCCTTAGGAAACTAATGCAGGCACAGAAAACCAAATACTGCATGTTCTCACTTAGAATTGGGAGCTAAATAATGAGAACACATAGAAAGAGGAACAACAGACACGAGAGCCTTTTTGAGGGAGAAGTGTGGGAAAAGGGAGAGATTCAGAAAAAAAAAATCAAACTATCAGGTATTATCCTTAGTACCCGGGTGACTAAATAATCTGTACACCAAACTCCCGAGTCACAAGTTTACCTATAAAACAAACCTACACATGTATCCCTGCACCTAAAATAAAAGTTAAAATATTTATTTTAAAAATTGGAGGTTGGGACCAAGATGGCCGATTAGAAGCAGCTACAGGGTGTGGCACTCACAGAGATGGACAAAACGGGCACATAAATACAGCACCTTCAACTAAAACACCCAGGTGCTCACACTGGGACTGATCAGAGAAATTACTCAACCCACAGAGAACACAGAAAAGCAGGGCAGGATATCAGCCCACCCAGGGACAACACAGAGCCAAGGGAACCCCCTCCCCCAGCCAAGAGAAGCAGTGAGTGAATGTGTAACCCAGGGAAACCATGGTTCTCGCACAGATTTTTGCAACCCTCATATCAGGAGATCCCCCTCAGGAACCCACTCCACCAGTGCCTTGGGTCTGACACACAGAGCTGTGTGGAGTCACGGGCAGAGCAGCTGCTCAGGCATGCACAGAGACCCAGGAGCTTTATCTAATCCACTCTGGGATCCTTGGTAAAGGTGATTACAACTCAGGCAAGATGGGAGGTCTGTACATACCCCTAGGAAGAGGGCCGAATCCAGGAAGCAGAGCGGCATCAGTCTATGGGCCCCACTTCCATGGAACCGCACAAGATGAGACCAGCTGGCTTGGAATTCCAGCCAGCCACCAGCAACAGGTTAGCACCTACCTGAGACAGGGTAGAGCTCCCAGGGGAGGGATGGGGTGCCACTTTCGTTGTTTGGATGACTCAGCTATTCCAGCCTGTGGGCTTTGGAGGGTCCAAATGGACTGGACAAGAAAGGGATTCCCCAGCACAGCACAGCTGCTTTACCAAAATGTGGCCAGACTCCTTCTTTAAGTGAGACCCTGATCCGCTCCTCCTCACTGGGCTGGACCTCCCATCCGGGGCCTCCAGCCACCCTCACCTATATTCTACTTAAAGAGTTGTGATTTCTCCCTGGGACAGGGTGCCTGGGGGGAAGGGGCAGGCCACCACCTGTGTTGGATGACTCAGCCATTCCAACCTGTGGGCTTTAGAGAGTCCAAACAGACTAGACAAGAAAGGGATCTCCCAGCATAGCACAGCTGGTTTACCAAAATGTGGTCAGACTGCTTTTTAAGTGGGACCCTGATTCATTCCTCTTCACTGGCAGGATCTCCCATCTGGGACCTTCAGCCACTCCAACTCAGATCCTACGACTGATAGAATTCAGATTTCTCCCTAGGACAGACTGACCATGAGGAGGGGCAGGCTGCCACCTTTGCTGTTTGGGTCACTAGGGTATACCAGCCTGGGGCTTTGGAGAGTCCAAACAGACTGGGGGAGCAGGCAACACCCCAGCACAGTATGGCTGCTCTGCCAAAGCGTGGCCAGACTGCTTCTTTAAATGGGACCCCGATTCATTCCTCCTCGCTAGGCAGGACCTCCCAGCCAGGGCCTCCAGTCACCCCCACCAGTGTTCTATGGCTGACAGAGTTCTGTTTTCTTTCTGGGACAGAGTGTCCAGCAGCAGGGATGGGAGGGCAGTTGTGGGCAGCCACCTTTGCTGTTTGGGCATCTCAGTCTTGGAGAGCCCAAACTGACTGGAGACTGAAGGGATTCCCCCCAACAAAGTACAGCTGCTCTACCGAAACATAGCCAGACTACTTCTTAAAGCGGGTCCCTGATCCTGTTCCTCCCAAATGGGGTCTCCAGCCACCTCCTACAGGTCTATATCCCCCCTAGGATGGAGCTCCCAGAGAAAGGAAAGGCTGCCATCTGTACTGTTTTGTAGTCTTCACTGGTGATACTTCTAGGTACTGAAAAATCCAAAGTGACTAGGGTCTGGAGCAGATTCAGAGCAAACCACAGAAGCCCTGTGGAAAAGTAGCCAGATTGTTAAAAAAAAAAAAAAAAAAAAAAAGAACAAACAAACAAAAACAAAACAAATCCACAGAAACTCCATCCAAAGGTCAGCAACTTCAAAAATCGAAGGTAGATAAGCCCACAGAGATGAGAAAGAATCAGGACAAAAATACTAAAAACACAAAAAAGCCAGAGGGCCCTCTTTCCTCCAAATGACCGCAGCACTTCTCCAACAAGGATTTAGAACTGGGCTGAGGATGAGATGGCTGAAATGACAGAAGTAGGCTTCAGAATGTGGATAAAAACAAACTTCACTGAGCTAAAGAAGCATGTTGTAACCCAAAGTAAGGAAGCTAAAAATCATGGAAAACAATGTAGGAGCTGACAGCCAAAATAACCAGTACAGAGAGGAACATACTAGCCTGATAGAGCTGAAAAACACACTACAAGACCTTCACAATGCAATCACAAGTATTAAAAGCAGAATAGACCAAGCAGAGGAAAGAATCTCAGAGCCTGAAGACTGACTTTCTGCAATAAGACAGTCAGGCAAGAATAGAGAAAAGATGAATAAAAAGGAATGAACAAAATCTTTGAGAAACATGGGATTATGTAAAAAGAGACCAAATCTATAGTTGATTGAGATACCTGTAAGAGACAGAGAGAATAGAACAAATTTGGAAAACATATTTCAGGATATCATCCAGGGGAACTTCCCCAACCTGGATAGACAGGCCAACATTCACATTCAGGAAATGCAGAGAACCCCATCTCCACAAGAAGATTATCCCCAAGACACAATCATAAAATTCTCCAAGGTCAAAATGAAAGAAAAAAATGTTAAGGGCAGCCAGAGAGAAAGGCCAGGTCACCTACAAAGAGAAGCCCAACAGACTAACAACAATCCTTTCAGTGGAAACCCCGCAAGCCAGAAGAGATTGGAGGCGAATATTCAACAGTCTTAAAGAAAAGAAATTCCAACCCGGAATTTTATATCTGCCAAACTAAGCTTCATAAGCAAAAGAGAAATAAGATTCTTTTCAGACAAGCAAATGCTGAGAGAATTCATTACCACCAGACCTGCTTTACAAGAGCTCCTGAAAAAAGCACTAAATCTGGAAAGGAAAAATTGTTACCAGCCACTGCAAAAACACACTGAAGTACACAGACAAGTGACACTAGGAAGCAACCACATAAACCAGTCTGCAAAATAACCAACTAGCATTATGATAAAAGGATCAAACTGACGCATAACAATACTAATCTTAACTTTAAATGTAAATGGGCTAAATGCCCCAGTTAAAAGACACAGAGTGGCAAGCTGGATAAAGAACCAAGACCCATTGGTATGCTGTCTTCAAGAGACCCATCTCACATGCAAAGACAGACATAGGCTCAAAATAAAGTGATGAAGGAAAATTTACCAAGCAAATGGAAAACACAAAAATCCATGGTTGCAATCCTAGTTTTTGACAAATTAACTTTAAACCAACAAAGATTTAAAAAGACAAAGAAGGATATTACATAATGGTAAAGGGTTCAATTCAACAAGAAGAGCTAACTATTCTAAATAGATATGTGCCCAACACAGGAACACTCAGATTCATAAAGCAACTTCTTAGAGACCTTGAAAGAGACTTAAGACTCCCACACAATAATTGTGGGACACTTTAACACCCCACTGACAATATTATACAGGTCACTGAGACAGAAAATTAAGAAAAATACTCAGGACCTGAACTCAGCTCTGGATCAAATGGACCTGATAGATATCTACAGAACTCTCCACCTTAAAACAACAGAATATATGATTTTCTCATCTCCACATGGCACTTACTCTAAAATTGATCAAATAATCGGAAGTAAAATACTCCTCAGCAAATGCAAAAGAACTGAAATCATAACAAACAAATCTCTTGTACCACAGCACAATCAAATTAGAATTCAAAACTAAGAAATCTACTCAAAACCATACAAGTACATGGAAATTGAACAACCTGCTCCTGAATGACTCTTGGGTAAATAGTAAAATTATGGAAAAAATCAAGAAGTTCTTTGAAACTAATGAGAACAAAGATACAACCTTCCAGAATTTCTGAGACACAGCTAAGGCACTGTTAAGAGGGAAATTTATGACACTAAATACCCACCACAAAAGTCTGGAAAGATCTCCAGTTAACAACCTAACATCACAACTAAAAGAACTAGAGAACCAAGAGAAAATAAACTCCAAAGCTAGCAGAAGACAAGAAATAACCATGATCAGAGCTGAACTGAAGGGGATAGAGACACCAAAAAACCTCCAAAGGATCAACGAATACAGTAGCAGACTTTTTGAAAAAAATTAACAAAATAGACCATTACCTAGACTAATAAAGAAGAAAAGAGAAAAGATTTAAGTAAACACAATCAGAAATGACAAGGGAGATATTACAACTGACCCCACAGAAATACAAATAACCATAAGAGACTACTAAAAACACCTCTATGCACACAAACTAGAAAATTTAGAATAAATGAATTCTTGAGCACATACATCCTCCCAAGACTGAATCAGGAAGAAACTGAATCCCAGAAGAGACTAATAACAAATTCTGAAATTGAAGCAGTAATCATCTACCAACCAAGAAAAAGCCCAGGACCAGAAGGATTCACAGCTGAATTCTACCAGATGTACAAAGAAGAGCTGGTACCATTCCTACTGAAATTATTCCAAAAAATTAAAAAGGAAGAACTCCTCCTTAACTCATTCTATGAGGCCAGCATCATTCTGATACCAAAATCTAGCAGAGGCAAAACAAAAAAAGAAATCTTCCGGCCAATACACCTGATGAGCATCAGTGCAAAAATCCTCAACAAAATACTGGCAAACCAAACCTAGCAGTAGATCAAAAAGCTTATTGATCACGATCATGTAGCCTCCATCCCTGAGATGCAAGGTTTTTTCAGCATATTCAAATCAACAAATGTGATTCATCACATAAACAGAACTAAAGACAAAAACCACATGATTGTCTCAATAGATGCAGAAAAGGCTTTCACTAAAATTCAACATCCCTTCATGTTAAAAACTCTCAATGAACCAGGTATTGAAGGAACGTACCTCAAAATAATAAGAACATATCATATATGACAGACCCACAGCCAATATCATACTGAATAGGCAAAAGCTGGAAGCATTCCCTTTGAAAAGCAGCACAAGAAAAGGATGCCCTCTCTCATCACTCCTAATGAACACAGTATGAGAAGTTCTGGCTAGAGCAATCAGGCAAGAGAAAGAAATAAAGAGTATTCAGATAGGAAGAGAGGAAGTCAAATTATCTTTGCAGATGACATGATCCTATATCTAAGAAACTCCATTGTCTCAGCCCAAAAGATTCTTAAGCTGTTAAGCAACTTCAGGAATGTCTCCGGATATAAAAATTAATGTGCAAAAACTGCTAGCATCCCTATATACCAACAACAGGCAAAGCAGGGAGCCAAATCACGAATGAACTTCCATTCACAATTGCCACAAAAACAATAAAATACCTAAGAATACAGCCAGAGGAAGTGAAGGATCTTTACAAGGAGAACTACAAACCACTGGTCAAAGTAATCAGTGATGACACAGATGGAAAAATATTTCATGCTCATAGATAGGAAGAATCAATATTATAAAAATGGTCATACTGTCCAAAGCAATTTATAGATTCAATGTTATTCCCATTAAACTTGACATTCTTCACAGAATTAGAAAAAACTATCTTAAAATTCACATGGAATCCAAAAAAAGCCCAAATAGCCAAGGCAATCCTAACCCAAAAGAACAAAACTGGTGACACCATGCTACCCAACTTCAAACTGTACTACAGGGCTACAAGTAACCAAAATAGCATGGTACTGGTACAAGAACATGTACATAGACCAACAGAACAGAATAGAGAGCCCAGAAATAATACCACACACCTAACACCACCTGATCTTTGACAAACCTAACAAAAACAAGCAATGGGGGAAAGGATTCCTTATTTAATAAATGATGCTAGGAGAACTGACCAGCCATATGCAAAAAATTGAGACTGGACCTCTTCTTTACATCATATACAAAAGTCAACTCAAGATAGATTAAAGACCTAAATGACTTTAAACCTAAATGTCTTTGACATAAAACCCAAAACTATAAAAACCCTAGAAGAAAACCTAGGCAATACCATTCAGGATATAGCACAGGCAAAGATTTCATGACAAAAATGCCAAAAGCAATTGCAACAAAAGCAAAAATTTACAAATGGAATCTAATTAAACTAAAGAGCTTCTGCACAGCAAAAGAAACTATCAATAGAGTAAACAGACAACCTAAAGAATGGGAGAAAACTTTTGCAATCTATACATCTGACAAAAGTCCAATATCCACCATCTACAAGGAACTTAAACAAATTTACAAGAACAAACAACCTCATTAAAAAGTGGACAAAGGACATAAGTAGACACTTTTCAAAAGAAGACATACATGTGGCCAATAAACATATGAAAAAAGTTCAACATCACTGATCATTAGAGAAATGCAAATCAAACCCATAATGAGATACCATCTCATACCAGTCAGAATGGCTACTATTAAAAAGTCAGAAAACAAACAACAGATGCTGGTGAGGCTGTGGAGAAAAAAGGAATGCTTTTACACTGTTGGTAAGAGTGTAAATTAGTTCAGCCATTGTGGAAGACAGTGTGGTGATTTCTCAAAGACCTAAAGGCAGAAATGCCATTCAACCCAGCAATCCCATTACTGGGTACATACCCAGAGGAATATAAATCTTTCCCTATTATAAAGACACAGGCATGCACATGTTCATTGTAGCACTATTCATAATAGCAAAGACATGGAATCAACCTAAATGTCCACCAGTGATAGACTAGATAAAGGAAATGTGACATGTATATCATGGAATACTATGCCATCATAAAAGGGAATGAGATCATGTCCTTTGCAGGGACATAGCTGGAGCTAGTTGGTCCTTATCCTTAGCAAACTAACTCAGGAAGAGAAAACCAAATACCATATGTTCTTTCTTATAAGTGGGAACCAAATGATGAGAATACGTGAACACATAGAGGGGAACAACACACACTGCAGCCTATAAGAGGGCAGAGGGTGGAAGGAGGGAAAGGATCAGGAAAAATAACTAATAGATATTAGGCTTAATACCTGGGTGATGAAATAATCTGCACAACAAACCCCCGTGACATACGCTTACCTACATAACAAACCTGCATATTCTGCACATGTACTGCTAAACTTAAAATAGAAGTTTAAAAAAGTCAATTGCATTTTAATGTACTAACAAATATACAAAAAGAAAAATTTAAAACACAATACATTGGCAGGGAATAAAAGAATGAATAGGTGGAGCACAGAGAAACCTAGGACAGTGAAAATACTCTGAATGATATTATAATAGCAAATACATGTCGTTACACATTTGTTCAAACCCAAAAAATGTCCAATACCAAGAGTGAACACCAATGTAAACTACGGACTTTGGGTGATTATGATATGTCAGTGTAGATTCATCAATTGTCAAAAATTTACTACTCTGGTGGAGGGTGTTGATAATAGGGGGCGTTATGCATGTGTCAGGGCAGGGGTAATATGGTGAATCTCTGTACCTTCATTTCAATTTTGCTGTGAATTTAAAATTGTTCTTAAAAAAATTAAGTATTTAAAAAACACACGCATACACACAATGCAATTTTCAATTGCTCCAAAGAAAATGAAATACTCAAAATCCAGCAAAATATGTACAGGATCTATATCCTGAAAATTACAAAATGCTGATTAAAGAAATCAAAGAAGACCTAAAGAAATGTAGAGACATACCATATTCATGAGTCAGAAGACTCAACATTATAAAGATGTCAAATGCCTCATTTTACTGCAGTTTATACTAAATCCCAGAAAAGTTTTTTTTGTAGACATTGACAAGCTTATTGTTAACAATTGCTTAACAATAATTGTAGACAAGCTTATTGTTAAATGTACATAGAAAGACACAGGACCTAAAGTAGCTAAAACAATTTGGAAAAAGAGAAATAAGTGTGAGGAATCACTCTGCCAGTGTTCAGGTTCACTAGATAGCTACAATAACCATGACAGTGCAGTACTGGCAGAGGGATGGACACCTAGACCAATGGAGCAGAACAGAAAACCCAGAAATAGACCCATACATATATGTCCAATTGATTTTTAGCTGTTTTATTTATAACAGCCCCAAACTGGCAAGAACCCAAATATTCTTCAATAGATGGATGGTTAAACAAACTGTGTCACATCCATACCATGGAACTTCTAAGCAATAAAAAGGGGCAAAGTACTGGTACCTGCAACAACCTGGGCAAATCTCAGGGAAATTACACTGAGTAAAAAAGCTGATCCCAAATGTTTATATACTGTGCAATTCCATGTATATGAAATTCTTGAAGTTAGGCGTAAGGGCAACAAGGAAATTAGGAAGGGGAGACAGGAGTTCTGAACAAGGATTGGTCATAGAACTTGCCTCCCTTCCAGTTCAAGAAAAATAACTTCCCGCTTCAGGACCCTGGAGGGTTTCAAATGTCCCCAGAACTCTGTGAATGGTTTTCTTTGGGATGATTTTAAAACATCCCCATAGATGAGGGTGTAGGGAGCTGCTATACCTTCTGATTTCCACCTATACACCTCTGAGCAGGCAAAATAGACTTTTCATCAGCCTTCAGAGTGCTACAGCATTGTCCAGGGGTCCAGGCCAGCTGCCCCAAACATGTTGGTGACCTAGTTCAGGCAGGAAATGTACTTTGAAAGGCCTGCTGTCCTTTCTCTACTGTGGTTTCATGGCAGCCTACCTTCTGGCTTCCCCATGGACTCCAGGCTTCCAGACTCTGAGGTTGCAGCCTTTGCATGATTTCAGGCCTTCATGTGGAAGTTGAATCATTACAGCATAACCAAGAGGTCTTAGAGTGGGACCCTGAGTGTTTTATTGGGCAAATATTTATGGAGGACCTACTGTGTGCCAAGCACTAATGCTGGAGGACACCATAGGGAACAAGGTGTGGTCTTCTGCCATCAGATAGCTGGGTGGGGCATGAACAGCCCATTACAGCACAAGGAGATTAAATGCTTCGATGGGTGGGGTTGGAGAGACCTCCTGTAGAAAGTGTCATCTAAGCTAAGAGCTGAAGGATAATGGGAGTAGAGGTAGTTAGTATTCCAGGAGAGACACCAAGAAGGAGAATCCAAGGGATCAAACCACAGACTCCTGGTCTTCCTCCAAGAGGGCATGCTGATGTTGCTGTCTGTGGATCCTCAGGTCCGGGTTTTCTCTCTTCCTAAATATACTGCTCTGGGATCTCTGAAAAATCTAGTTTATAGCCAGACACCCACTCCAGCTTATAGCCAGACAAAGCAGCCATCAGTACAGCAGCTACCCAAATGCCTGCCCTCAGGAGCTGCAGTGACCTGTGGACTCTTTGGCCATTCCCAACCATTGATCTTCCTGCTCTCAATTCCAGGAGATTCTCTTTTACTCCAGAAGCGGTCCAATTGATCCCTTCCATGGTTTCCAGAAGGTCCTAGCTAGGTCCTGCAGAATGCATCCCTTTGTGGTAGCCATCTGTCATGCCACTTCAGACAGCAAAACTTAAATTTTGCAGTGTCACATGCAAAGGTTAAGAAATAGGCTTTTTTGGGAAATGGGGAAATGTTCAAGCCGGTGTCAGCAAGAGAGAGCAGGTGGCTCCTCTGGACCCTCCCTCCTCCCAAAGAGAGTTGTGCAGAGGGCCTGGCCAATAGCCACTGGCTAGGCAGCATGGGTGAGGATTCCATAGAAAGACCCTGCTCATTGTCCAGAATGAGCATTATTATATTTGTGAGATTTAATTTGCTTGCTATTGAGTTTATAGCATCCAGCCTAGGGGCTTTGCACATAGTAGGTACCTAAAAATATTTCTTGAGTGATTAAATAAACAACTCAAAGCTCTGATGTGTCCATCCTTACTGAAGGACCTCAGTTCTTCCACCCTGTGCTCCTGTCTTTGATTCTGTTTCCTGCCCGGACATTGCCCCAGATCCAGCCTCTGCCTTGGGGCCTGATGCTTTACCCCCCTGTTCCTGGTGACTCACAAAGTTCCAGCAGGAAGGATCAGAGCCTGCAGGAGGGAAGGGAGAGGAGAGAGGAGGTAGGCCAACCTGGAGGGAGGGGCAGAGAGGGAGGAGGTGTGCAGAATAGAAGCCTGCTCCACGAAGCAGCCACAGAGGGGTGCTGAGGTCAGGGTTACCAGTTACAAAATGAAGCTCAAAGGAACCTAGAAACCACCAACTAAACGTCCATTCCTGTGAGCTGACGAATGATCACTCAGCTGGTCTTTGATCTGGAAAATAGTCTGGAAACATGCAAACACATAGCCTACATGTTGGGGATTAACTTTTTTTTAATAAACTATTTTTAGAATAGTTTTGGAGCCACAGAAAAGGTGTAAAGATAGTATTGAGAGTTCCCATAAGACCATGCCCAGTTTTCCCTATTATTAACCCCTCACATTGGTATGATACATTTGTTACAATTGATGAAGCAACATGGATATTATTATTCATCAAAGCCATACTTTACTGAGATGTCTTTAGTTTTTACCTAGTGTTCCTTTCTCTATATCCAGGATGCCACATTACATTTGGTAATTGTGTCTCGTTCAACTTGTCTTGGCTGCGACAGTTTCTCAGACTTTCCTAATATTGATGAACTTGACAGTTTTAGTAGTGCTTGTCAGCTATTTTGTAGCGTGTCCCTCAAGTGAGACTTGTCTATTGTTTTTCTTATAATTAGACTGGAGGCGTGGGTTTTGGGGAGGAAGACCACAAAGCACAGGGCCCATCTCATCACATGACATCAAGGACACAGACAATCAACATCCCTCACGCCTGTTCATGTTAACTGGCCACCTGGCTGAGGTAGTATTTTTCAAGGTTCTCCACCATAAGGTACTCTTTTTTTCCTGAAGCAGATTTTTGACGTATGATTGACAAATAAAAATTGTTTATATTTAAGGTATACAACATGTTTTGATATACATACGCATTGTGAATGATTACCACAATCAAGCTAATCCACATATACATCGCCTCACATACTTATCACTGTGGTAGGAACACTTAAGATCTACTCTGTTAGTGAATTTCAGGTATACAATACGGCAGGGGTCCCCAACTTCTGGACTGAGGACCAGTACCGGTGCCGTTAGGAACTGGGTCTCACAGCAAGAGGTGAGTAGCGGGGCCAGCCAGCATTACTACCTGAGCTCCGCCTCCTGTCAGATCAGTGACAGCATCAGACTCTCATAGGAGCTCTAACCCTATTGTGAACTGTGCATACGCGGGATCTAGGTGGCATTCTCCTTATGAGAATCTAACGCCTGATGATCTGAGGTGGAAGAGTCTTATCTCAAAACCGTTCCCACCACACTGAGTCCGTGGAAAACTTGTCTTCCATGAAACTGGTCCCTGGTGCCTAAAAGGTTGGGGACTGCTACAATACAGTATTACTAATGATCATCACCATACTGTGTATTAGGTCCCCAGAACTTACTCATAACTGAAAGTTTGTACCCTTTAGCCAACATGTCCTCAAGGGGGTTGATTGTCATTGGTTTTGTTGTTACACCATGATCCAGAAAGGTGTCAAGGACACCAGCAGGTAGCTGTCTCCGTCATAGCAGACATTGCTGAATGACTAAGCTGACATGCATGCATGCCCGCCCAACCTTCCTTCCCTTCCTCATGCCAGTGGACAAATCAGGGCTCTTTGTACCCCCACTTGGCCCTGCAAATTTCTACCCCCAGGAGTGGAAGTTTGGCTTAGAGTGGCAGCTCTGAGAACTGTTGTGCCTGGGGTCTACTGCTCTGCTAGTTGTGTCAGGGAACAAAGCCCAGTCCTGATGAATGGACACCTGCAACCTCCCTGGGAGGTGCCAGAACTCTTGTGAAATAAGACTTAGTAGAAGACTTAGTAGCTTTTTGCCAAGTAGGCAGGAGCTCAAAGTCATCAAATCATGGGCATTAATATCAACAAGAGCACACTTGGTCATGCCTATTGGCAAAGCCCAAAATGCTAAGGGTATATGTGTATAATTTTTTAAAACTGCATCCTCTTGTCATATTTATGACTTTTGCAGAGGGCAGCAACTCTCTTCTACTTCCTCCAAAACCCTCCAGCACAGAACTCGCTCTGCAAAAGGTGAACACCCGCCAGATGGTCTGAGATATGCTTGGTCAAACATGACTAAAGTTATCCTGTGGCTGATAAGAACTCGTGGGGGTTTTAAAATAAGGAACTCGTGAGGGTTTTAAAAATATATAAATGACTGAATAAATGAATGATGGAAGAATTACTTAAGGTCTTTTTAGTGGAAAACCTCACTTCCTGTATTTGGAGTTTAATTTTTATTTCCATCTGAGCTTATGTGTGTGTAGATTTTCAAAGCCAGCCCTGGGCTTCTCTCAATTAAAGGAAATGTAGGTTAATATTTCTCAAGGAATTTCTTTTCTGGACTTTTTGGGGGAGTTTCAGTACAATAGAAAACACAAAGTGAATATGTACAAAGTAAGAAACCATTAAACTCTAGTCCACTGATTGTGTCTGACTAGCAGCTGTGATGTGAGTTGTTTTAACGTTAATACCATCATATTTGGATGCCCTTACTCCCTACATAGCCGTAGGCCCCACTTCTCTTTGTTGTCTGTAACCACACATGTACCCCTGCTGCCCCCCTACAGATCCTTTAGTGTACAACTGCTGTGCTAGAGACTCCTGCCACCCTGAAGATGAAAGGCAACCACAAGTACTTCCAAGATTAGCATCTTCCACTTAAAGAGGCCTCTTATAAAGACACTATGGGAGGCTGAATACCAGCCCTCAAGGATACCCAGGTTCTAATCCCTAGACCCTGTGAACTTATATAGCAAAAGGGGCCTTGTAGGTGTGACTAAGTCAAGGGTCTTGAGATGGGGAGACTATCCTGTTAAGCCTTAAATGTAACCACAAGAATATAAGAAGAAGGAAGAGGGAGATCTGACTACTAACAAAGAAAAGGCAATGTGACAACAAAAGTAGAGATGGGAGTGATGTGGCCACAAGCCAAGGAATGTGATCATTCAAGAAAAGCTGAAAGAGACAAAGAATAGATCTTTCTCTGGAGTATCCAGAGGGAGCCAGCCCTGCCAACACCTTGATTTTAGTCCCATAAGGTTCATTTTAGACTTCTGGCCTCCACAACTGTAAGAAAATACATTTGCACTAATTTAAGCCACTAAGTTTGTGTTAATTTGTTACAGCAGCTATGGGAAAATAATATAGACACCATGGTCACAATTTCCATTCTTCCTAGAGCTAACCATCCAATCTATTAGGAATCAGCCCTTTATTCCTCTTTTTCCATTCAGACACTTGATACCAAGATAGCCTCATAGCATCTAATATTTTTTATATTTAAAATTTTATTTCAGAATTGTTTGGCAACTGTTGAGTAAGATGTCGCAAGACTAGAGTCAAAACACTCTCAATTTTTCAGTTCCACATTTGACCTCTTTGGGACTAAAAGACTCTGCAGAAGGTCAATTCCAGTGCAGGAATACCCTCTGTAACAGCCCAACGGAAGGTCATTCAGTCCCTTTCGCATTCCCCTTCCGTGACCAGGACCTCACTTGCCTCCATTTGTTCATAAGGACAGGGTGCCCTTATTCTGAGTCAGCCAATATCTGAGTAGCCCAAGACCTAAGAACTGAACAGCAAATAATGAAGACAGAAGAGCATTCAAAAAAAGACCAGAATCAGAACTGAGACCTTATTTCTAACCCTCCACATCTAAAAGAGTTGACCAGCTACTTAGCGTAATGGGGCTGCTGAATTACATGTGTGGTAATGATTGCAAATATTCCAAAACCAGTTGTTCATTCAACCCAGAGATAACCTATCCACAGTGAAGCTTTGATTCTTCCCAAGTACTGAGTAGACGCCAGGAGAGTAGAGCACATTTGTTTCCTTAGCCTGGGAATAATCAGCTCTTTGCACTCATTTTCTAGCAAGTGTCTCAAGATGGGCTGTTACCTGCCTAGTTGTAAGCAGGTCTTTTTAACTTATGACCTAGTCACAAAATAGTTGTTTCCCTTGAACTGATGACCATCAGCAGCTCTTACCATCTCGTTTTTGTATGTGGCTATTTTTTAAAGTATCAGAGCATTCCCAGATTTACTTTCTCCTTGAATTTCATCCTTTTATTTTCAGTTCAGTGACCGAGTCTGTCAGGATCCATTTGAAATTTCACCATTGCCATTCACCTTTGGCTTAGCAATTCTAACCCGTGTTTTCTTCCTTAAAATTGACCAAGCAGTAAATGCTACATGGAACGTTATTCTGTAATCAATTATAAAATAATCTCTGTAAGGGAACTAAAAATTTAATAGGCACGGTTGAGCTGTGCTCACTGTCTCTCCTTTAAGGGAGCCAAAGATCAATGCCAAAGAGATCGAAGTAGCGCAACATTCCCTGGGCAGCACTGCTGGCAGTTGTGGGCACAGAGGTGGGTCATGGGTCATGGGTCATGGAGCCTGGGGTGTGCTCAGGGGTGTGCAAAAGGGAAAAAGGAAGAGGACTTCTGTGGGGCTCACTGAGAAAGAACAGAAGGAAGGATCTTGGGAGGGCAGAACCGAGTGGAGACCAGGGATAGCTAACACCAAGACTTTTTGAGATGTCCTGTAACCACTTCCATAGAGTTAGTTTTATGATCTGCTTTCTGTTTCTCTGTGTTTCAATACACAGTATTCTTTGGAAAGAAGTCTGTGTCCTTTCAGATCCTGCAGAGTGAAGGAGAAGAGGAAGAATCTCGGCAAAGAGGAAGCAGAGGCAGTGAAAGCCCCATGTGGGCCAAATCCAAAGCAGTGGAGGAGGCAGGGCTGCCTGGAGCCCCCTTTGGCACAGCATCCCTGCCCCACAGGGGAGGCTGCAGGATGGAGTAGGAAGCAAAGGCCTCTGCACTTTTGATTGCATGCTGCCATCAACAACAGTTCTGCATATGTGCCTCTGACATATGTATATGCATTTGTTTATTTTTACAGATATGCTCTATTGTGGTAGTATCTTATGTGTAGAATAAAACACAAAAAAAGAAGATAAAAGTTTCACCATGTTGGCCAGGCAAATTAGCCAGGCGTGGTGGAGGGCACCTGTAATCCCAGCTACTCAGGAGGCTGAGACAGGAGAATCACTTGAACCTGGGAGGCAGAGGTTGCAGTGAGCCGAGACTGTGCCACCACACTCCAGCCTGGGCAACAAAGAGCAAAACTTCATCAAAAAAAGAAGACGACGAAGAAGAATAAGATAAAAGTATTCTATTCAAACAAATATGAATGAGAGTTCTGTTTTCTTCCCCTCGTCCCCAACCCCATGGAATATCTGACACACCACCATCCTCACGAGCCCCTACAGGTACTCATCCTGGACTCAGCTGGAATAAAGGGCATAGCCTTGGACATCAAGCCAATGGCCTCAAATCTTCACTCTGCAGAGGCAATCTCTCCGAGTCTCAGTATCCCTTCCGTAAATGTCCTTTCCCTGTGACAGTATCTCATAGAGCTGTTTTAAGAATTAAAACAGGCCGGGCGTGGTGGCTCAAGCCTGTAATCCCAACACTTTGGGAGGCCGAGGTGGGCAGATCACGAGGTCAAGAGATCGAGACCATCCTGGCCAACATGGTGAAACCCCGTCTCTACTAAAAAATACAAAAATTAGCTGGGCGTGGTGGCATGCGCCTGTAGTCCCACTACTAGGGAGGCTGAGGCAGGAGAACTGCTTGAACCTAGGAGGCAGAGACTGCAGTGAGCCGAGATTGCGCCACTGTACTCCAGCCTGGCGCCTGGCGACAGAGCGAGACTCTGTCTCAAAAAAACAAACAAAAAAGAATTAAAACAGATAATTAATGTAAATTTCCTAGAATATAAGAGATGATCAATACATATTAGTTTCTATTTATCTAAAACCTCCCTCAGATTCCTTTGGCTTTATTTTGCCACTTAACACATACCACTGTGTGTACGTATATGTGAGTGTATGGATGTGTGTGTATGTGTGCATTTCGTATGAGTTGGTATATAACTGTGTGTATGAGTATGTGTTATGTGTATGGTTGTATGTACTTTTGTGTGAATGTGTGCGCATGAATGTCTTTGTGTACATGTATCAGTATGAGTGTACAGATAAGTGTGTATTTGTGTGTGAGTATATGTATGGGTGTGAGCATGTATATGTGGATACTTGTGTGAATCTGTGAGTGTATGTGTAAGTGTGTGCTGTGTGAATGAGTAAAAGTGCGTTTGTGTATGAGTGTGCATGCATGAAAGTTTGTGAATATATGTATGTGTGCGAGTGTGTATATGAACATGTGTTTTTATTTTATGGTATATGTGTGTATGTGTATGTGTCAGTATATGTGAATCCATAAGTATAGATGCATATAAGTGTATATAAGTGTGTATGAATGTGCATGTGAGCAGCTTGTCTTTCCCACTAAGCTCTGTGCTCTCAGGGACCACATTTTATTCCTATCTGTATCCATCAAGGTGTCTAGCAAAGTGCTTGGTACCCGATATGTGCTAAATCCATGATTCATGGCAAGAAGCAGACTTAGCACCACCCCAGGAGGCACTAGTGCACCCTCCATCATCAAGCAGATAAATGGCCTAGGAGGCAGAAGTGCTGGGGCCAGCCCCTGGGGAAAGGGTCTTCAGAGGCAGTCTCCATGGAAGCAAAGGAGGGAGGTAGCCCTAGGGAAATACAGACAGTCATGTCCAAAGGGCATTAGAATGGTCCAAGAGTTCTCCTTCCTTCCCACAGATCCATCATGATTGATACTCACCTTGCAAAGTGCTTAATGAATGGAAGAGGGGCCTAAAAACCATAATCCCATTTGACCTTCACAGTAACCTACATCCACAGAACAGATACTCTTGCTATCTTTGTTTTTAAGGAAAGGAAATCACAACCCATAAAGGCTATGACTTAATTAAGGTCATCGTTGAATATATCTAGTATGTCACAACCTTGGGGTAAACAAGACCTTCTAAGTATGACACAAAAAGTACAAGCCACAGAAGAAAAAATAAGATACATTGAACTACATCAAATTAAAAAGGTTTGTGTTTCAAAGAATACCATTATGAAAGTAAAAAGAAAACCCAAAGAGAGAAAATCTTTGCAAATAATGTATCTGATGAGACTTGTATATAGAACACAAACATACAAATCACAAACAACCCAATTTAAAAATGAACAAAGAGTCTGAATACATCTTTTCTCGGAAAAAGATGTGTAATTGAAAAGTTGCTTAACATCAGCCCACAGACCAATGCAAATCAAAACCACAGTGAGCTCTGACTTCACACCCCCAGGACGGCTCTAATCAAAAAGACACAGTAACAAGCGTTGGAGAGGATGTGGAGGAACTGGAATGCTCATACGCTGCTGTTGGTAATGTAAAATGGAGCCACTTTGGAAAACAGTCTGCCCGTTCCTCAAAAGGTTAAACATAGACTTAACGCAATTCTACTTCTAGAGACATACCCAAGAGGAATAAAAATATGTCCATACACACACACACACAAATGTACACTAATGATCACAACAGACCTATTCATAATGGACAACAAGGAGAAGCAACCTAGCTATCCCTCAACTGATGAATGGATACATAAAATGTATCCATTCCAACTGCTGATTATTTGGCAGTTAAAGTGAAGGAAGTAATGATACATGCTGTAACATGCAGAACCTGAAAATGGTATGCTAAGTGAAAGAAGCCAGTCACAAAGGAACACAAGCTGTTTAATTTAACTTATGCTAAATGTCCAAAGTAGGCCAATTTATGGGGACAAAAGTAGATTGCTGGTTGCCTAGGGCTTGGGTGGCAGTGAAGGGTAACTGCTGGGAAAAGGGGCTGACTGTTAATATGTACAGGGCTTCTCTTTAGGATGATAAGAATGTTCTAAAATTGAATGGAGTCATGGTCGCATAGCTCTGTAAATACACTAAAAATCACTGAATTTTACCCTTTAAGTGGGTGAATTATATGGTATGTGAATTATATATCAATAAACACGTTATTTTAAAGAAAAGATGGGGCACAAACTGGCAGGTGCGGAGGCCATCTGGAGGGCTTCCTAGAAGGGTGACCTCTAAAATGAGTTGTGAGAATGAAGAACGTGGTAGTAAATAGAGTGGAATGAAGGACATGCTAGGCAGAGGGATCGACAGACACAAAGACCTGGAAGCGAGAGAGACTTTGGCTCATTTAAGGATCTAAAAGTAGCCCAGAAAGGCAGGAGCACAGAGCAGGGTGGGGTAAGCAGAGAGAAGGAGGAGACCAGGAGTGTTCAGCAAGGCACAGACCACAAGAAGCCCTGCAAGCCGCACTGAAGGTTTGGGCCCAACTCAATCAGTAAATGAGTCAAACTTGGGGAAGACATGATCAGATCTGAATTTTAGAAAAATCATTCTGGCTGCAGAAAGGACTAAGAGAGGATAAGACAGGCGATGGGGACTCTTTTTACCACAAGGAGGTTGAGGTCCTGCAGGGATGAAGCAGTGGTGGCCCAACATAGAGAAGTGGCAGTAGGTACAGACCCATGTGGACAGTAATGAGGAGGAGGAATCTGCAGGACCATGATGCGGTGGGTGTGGCAGGGAGCCCCAGGTGCCTGTTTCTGGCCATTTCATTGGGGGCACTGCCATCTACTGAGATTGCAGAGCCAGCTCAGGGGTAGGGGTGTGATGATGGATTGGGTTCTGGATGTACCAGTTTCAGGTGCCTGTGAGATGCTTGGGAGCACCTAGAGATGTGTGCTCCCAGAAGATCTTCTAAATGCCAGCATTTAGCAACCAAAAGATTTCAAACAAAATCCAGATTTCTGGCTTTTCTGGAGAATGAGACTACTGGCCACTTTGGGTTTGCATTACTCTCAGTCCCTGGTCAGACAGACCCCTGGTCCAGGGAAAGTGTGATAAGCTAGAAGAGAAAGGGCCAGAAGCCAAGGCAGAAGCAAACTTTTAGAGACAGAAAAAGACAAGACAGTGAAGAAACAGTCAGAGAAGTAGGAGGAAAACTAAGAGAGGGATGTTTTCTAGGAGGTAAAGACAAAAACAATAGAGCATTTCAGGACACAAGTGGTGGTCGTAGTGTCTGGTGCAGCTGAGCAGTTGAGCAGCTCCGGTGAGTCCTCTGGACCTCCCAGAGGGTTCAACGGGTGACTGTGGAGTGATGAGTTTCAGTGGAATGGGGATAGCAAACATCCGATTTGAGTACGTGGAGGAGCAAACAGGAGTTAAGAATGTGCATTTGGCTTTAAGAAGTTTAGCTGTGAAGAGAGGGGAGCAACAGGGCAGCAGCTGGAGGGATCAAGGGAAGGACTGTGTTTAATGCGGAAGATGTGAGCTATGGCAAGGGAGAGAGAGAAGATGGGCACAGCTGATGAAGCCAAGTCATTGCCAGGGGGAGCTGGGGTGGGTGGGATTCACCTTCACTATGTGTCAGTGAGAACAAGACAAGGAGGGCTGAGCATGCAGATGAAGTGGGAGGATTTCTGGCAAGAAGCTAGGAGTGTTTCATCCTGACACCTTCTATTAATAAAATGGGTGACAAGGCCATTTGCTGATAGTGGGGGGCAGGAAGAGGGTCAGAGAATTCTAGTGAGTGAGGGAGTCTGAAATACATGTAGCACAGAAAGGGGAAACTCAAAAGTGTTGCTGAATAGGTCTGAGTACCCCCCCATGCCTGGAGGCGGGGGTCTTTGGGGAGCTCCACTCTCCTAGGCTGCACGAGGCAGCCCCAGCAGCCCAAGGAGCCACCCGAAGCAGGTGAATCACAGACTGCTGTGCTCCAGGTCCCTCCTCTGCAAAAACAAAAACAAAAACAAAAAACCAGGACAATCTTCCTCCTTTCTCCTCCGGGGACATTTTAAGCATGAGTTGAGGCCAGAAGTCAGAGTGCATTCGAATCCACACCCTCCAATGAGGGGCTTCAGCAGAGCTGGAGAGACAACTCCTCCCTTTAAATTGAGCTATGTTTACATTTAAAAAGGAGAAAGGCAGAAGGAGATCTTTCTTTAAATCTCACTATAAAATTAATGCAATTAACCATGAGTTAAGAGTAAGCATCTACACAGCACCTCATATGATGAGTGTTCGTACTGACAGGCAATCATGGGTTATGGAGCAGTCTTCCCATTTCACCTCACAGCGGCAAACTAACCTATCCAAAAGGTACACCAGGAAGTAAAACTACATCCGGAATTCTGAGCTCACCTTGTGATTAAAGAAAGGGTGGCGGAGGGTGTTGACAACACTGGGGTGTTTCCTTAACCTTGACTTCAAAGTCCAGCTCTACTTTTCCCAACTCTGTGACTTTGGGCATCCACTTCACCTCCTCTTAACCCTGGTTTCCTTTCGGAAAGTGGGTATGGGCCACAGTATTGACCATAGACAATGCAGAGCTGCAGGGAGGGTTCACAGAGAGAAGGCACAGAGGTGCATGGCACACAGAAAGCAGTCAACACAGGCAAACCTAATTATGACAGTGGGAAAAGGAACAGGGTGGTTTCAGAAGACCTAGTCTCCATCCAGCTTTACTGCCAGCTCTGTGACCTGAGCATGTCATCTTCCCTCTTTGGGCTCAGTTTATCCATTGACAACATGAAGTCATCGGACTAAGCGGCCCCTATGGCTCTTTCCAGCATTGACATCTCTGAGTCCCTAGGCCAAGATTTAGGAACCTAAAGATGGGGAACAGCCATCGGAGGTGTCCTGAGTCTTCATGGGCTGAATAAAGAGGTTCAGGCTCAGTCAGCCAAGCCTGAAGTAGCCATTCCCTGACCTAGTCAATTACATATACGTATATATATATATATATATATATATATATGTATACACTGTCTGCTCTATTCACTTAACTAGTTTACTAGTTTAGGGTATGTTTTGATGCTCAATCAATACATTTTTTAAAACCACCCTAAAATTTAGTGGTTCAAATAACAGAACACTGAGGGCTTGAAAAGTTTTTGTCCTTCTTCCAAACACAAGCTAGGAGAGAATGGAAGGGGCTACCCTGGCCACCACTACTCTGTTCTAGAGACATCACCTGGTCACTACTGAAGCCTTGACTGGTGCAGCCCCGGGGACAATTGCCTGCTGATGAGGCAAGACCCTCGCTGCTCTGGCTCCCTCCAGACCACTATTGAGGTGCCACCTACCGGCCTCCACCTGGAGCTCTTCGGCTCACACATGTTCCAAGCCTGGAGCTCCATGGTTCCCAGGGCATGGCCCCAAGCCATAGTGGCTGGGCCAGGAGGCTGCTGGTCTTGGCTACGTACTATTCCAGAATCTCCCAGCATACACACAACAAAGCCCAGGCTTTTGCATTTAGCGCAGACTGCCTTTGCTCAGGTGAATTTACCTTTGCCTTTGGTCCTTTAGTCCATTCCTTTCACCATAAGCCACCCTGCCAGATTTGCTCAACTCTTAATATCTGTAGTCCCTCCCCTCCCAAGGCTTTTTGCTCCTGATGTGAAATGGTTTCCCCTCCACTAAAATTCTGTGTACTGAGGGCTCCCAGGACAGGCAGCTTTCATCAGGCCACACACTGCCATTGTGTGCTGGACCCTCCCCAAGAGCAATGAGGTTCTCCTTGCTGCCATGCACTTGCAGAACAAAAACTGGGACACGAAAGGAAAATTGCTCCAGGGAATCGTCCTCTGGAAGCCTCCAATTAATCAGGGCAAAAATTAATATATACAGTAAACATCATTAAAATGATAGTGCAAACGAAGCTACATGCTAGTCAGTAATTATTAATATTGGCAGAATCGATTTAAGTTGATCTTCCACAGAGAATGATTTTTGAAGAAAACGAAAAACCCAGTTTTTCAGTTTGGTTGTTCCATTCACAAAGTTGGGTATGTTCTCATCCTGAGTTTATTTTCCAGCCCAAGCAGAATCCAACCCAAAGCCTTTTCTTTGTAAGTGTCAAATTTGATATAACTTCAAATTTTCTGGAGACGTTTCAAGAACAGTTCAAAGAACTCATGTCCAAAGATCATTTTATCCAGACGGACCAATGTTAATATTTTTCCCCCATGTGTGTTATCATTCTCCTCCCCTCACTTCTCTTCATATCTAATTTATATATTATCATCCTGAACTACTTAAGAGTAAGTTACAGGCACCATGCCCTTAAAAACGTCCTAAAAACGTCCCATGTGTATTTTCTGAGAGTAAGGACATTCTCTTACATAGCCACAGAACACGGATCAAAATCAGGAAACTTAACAATCATCTCATGCTGCTGACTAGTCCATCATCCATGTCCACATTTCACCAACTGCCCTTAAACAGTCCCTGGTGAGCCGTCTTCCCATAACCCAGATCCAACCTGAGATCAAGCTTTGTGTCAGTCACCTTTCATCTAGAAGGGCCCTCAGGCTTTCTGAGATCAGCTCCCTCCTAGGCAGGTACCATGGGGCTCAGAGTCCCTCACTTTCCTGCAGCCACACCTACTGCCTGCCCCTGTTAGAGCCTGTTCACCTTCTTGGACCCCTAATCCTCCCTGGAGCATGCAGGTCTCCTTCATGCCAAACATGGAGTGAGTGTTCTCTGTTGTTTTCTTGTGACTTCTTTCCAGCCAGGAAAATGTGATTCTGGTAACTCCATGCTTGTTCCCTTTTCACAGTAACCACAGTTCCCCCTTTTACAGTCATCACATTTTGGTGTAAAAACAATGTCATGATAAAGGAAACTTCCCAAAAAGGAATGAGACCATAATCCTTATGAGACCATAATCCTAAGAACCCGTTCATTTTCACTTGTACCGGTCTAGTAATACTTTTTTTTTTTTTTTTTTGAGATGGAGTCTCACTCTGTCACCCAGGCTGGAGTGCAGTAGCACGATCTCGGCTCACTGCAACCTCCACCTCCTAGGTTCTAGCAATTGTCCTGCCTCAGCCTCCTGAGTAGCTATGACTACAGGCATACGCCACCATGCCTGGCTAATTTTTGTAGTTTTAGTAGAGACGGGTTTCACCATATTGGCCAGGCTGGTCTCGAACTCCTGACCTTGGGATCCGCCCACCTCGGCCTAGTAATACATTTTATACCATAGTCATTGTGCTCATTTTTGCCACCTGCCCTTTCACATTTTCTAAAATGCAGATTGTTCCCTGTTACTCCCCTCTTATGACACTCAAGCCAAGGTGCAGACACGACCTAGTGAGGGCCCTGCCTACCCTCATCCCCTGACATAGGGTCCTGGTGCTCCCCACACCAAGCCATGTGGAGGCCCCTGAATACACCACTCTTTCTCAGTTGTGTCCTTCCACCCCACTCTTGTGTCTACTCCCTGGGCCAACCTGTTGAAGTTTGCACAAGGTGCCTAAGCAATGCCTCCCTCCTGCCCCTGATCTCACCACTCCAGCCAGGGCCACTCCCTCGCTGCCTGTTCCAACAGTGGTTAACAGAGTACCAAATTCTGTTTTGCAGAGGGGCTTGTATGCCTCCCTCCCCCCACTGACTGTATGTTTCCTGTGGGCAGCATCTCTATCTTTTATTTCAATGTCCCCAGCACCAGGCACAGTGCACAAAAATCTCTCAGAGTGAATATTGTTGCTGTAAGGCAAGCATCCTTCTTTCACCCTGAGGTCCCTTCTAAGCTGTGCATGCAAATACCCATCTCTTTTGAGCATCATGGCAGCTGCCTGGGCCAGCCTTCTCGCTCACCACCCCCACCACTCCTCACCCCCTTGGTCATGCCCTGTGTTCTCCAGCTCCTCTCTGGATTCTGAGTCTGGTTTGAGTCCCACCTCTCCCAGTGACTAGTGGTATAATCTTGGCAAAGTGACTTTACCTTTCTGCCTTTACATTTCTTGACCTCCCCAACCTTTCAGCTACCCACACCACAAACCTTGTCACCTACAGGATCTGCCTTACTGAGAAATCTTTAGCATCTCCTTCTCTAACCACAACTGCCTATAGTTCCCATTCTTGCATATCCTCCTCACCATCACCCCCACCTGTGTTCCACCCCATTAAGCACTCCCTGGAAACTTTGGCCCACCATTTCCCCTGAGTATTATCAGCCCCTTGCTGTCTTAATGCTTGATGAAGTCACACAGTCCTTACCAGTACACCCCACAGACAACATGTGAGGTGGGTGTGACCTTGTTACCCCCGGGCACTCCCTGATCATACTCCAGGTATGCTCTTCTGAGACGCTGCCTGAAAGAACAAAACCTTGGCCCTGTCTCACAATCCTGTTTCTCTGGTTTTCTGCCCAAACTGCTAGAGAAATTCACTGAGGTGTAGGGACAACATAAATTCATGATGTCTAACTTCAGCTGGCCCACGGTATCCAAGAGAGCTGGATCTTTCATTAGAAACCATGGTGTCAAGTGCCGGCTCTGCCATTTCAGGCCATGAACTGAACTTCTACCTGGTACAAACCACGCAGGACCCTCCCTTCCCCTCCAAAGTCAGCAGGTTTAAAAATGTTCCAAAGTCTCATGATATAATGCCCAAATTTCCAGGTTTTTTAATGTGGTAAAATATATATAAATCATCAAATTTACAATTTTAACCATTTTAAGGGTACAGCTCAGAGACACTAAGTACTTTCATATCACACCACATCACTACCATCCATCTCCAGAACTTTTTCGTCTTCCCAAACTGAAACGCTGTACCCATTAAGCACTAACTCCTCCCTCCATCCAGCCCCTGGAAACCACTATTCTACTTTCTGTTTCTATAAATCTGACTAGCCTTGTTATCTCATATTAAGTGGAATCACACAGTATTTGTCTTTCTGTGGCTGGTTTAGTTCACTTAGTGTAATGTCTTCAAGGTTCATCCATGTTTTAGTGTCAGAATTTCCTCAAGGCTGAATAATATTCCATTGTACCCATATATCACATTTTGTTTACCCATCCAGCTGTCTATGGACTTTTGGGTTGTTTCTACCTTTTGGCTATTGTGAATAATTAGCTATAAACTTAGGAGTACATATATCTGTTTCAGTCTCTCCTTTCGAATCTTCTGGCTGTATACCCAGAATTGGAATTGCTGGATCACATGAAAATTCTATTTTTAATTTTTGCAGGAAATGTCATACTGTTTTCCATAGCCTCTGCACCAATTTACAATCCCACCACAATGTATAAGGGTTCCAGATTCTTCACATATTCTCTAACACTTATTTTCTGGTGTGTGTGTGTATGTGTGTGTTTCTTTTTTGCTAATAGCCATACTAACAGGTATGAAATGGTATTTTCTTGTGGTTTTGATTTTCATTTCCCTAATGATTAGTAATGTTGAGCATCTCTTCATGGGCGTACTGGTCATTTGTATATCTTCTTTGGAGAAATATTTAGTCTTTCGCCCAATTTTGAATGAGGTTATTTGGGTTTTTTGTTGTTGAGTTTTAGGAGTTCTCTATATAGTCTGGATACTAATCCCTTATCAGATAGGTGGTTTGCAAATATTTTCTCCCATTATATGGGTTGCCTTTACTCTGTTGATGGTGTCTTGATGAACAAAAGTTCTTAATTTTGATAATATACAGTCATATCCAGGAAATCATTGCCAAATGCAATGTCATTGAAGATTTTGTTTTCTTCAAAGAGTTTTATAGATTAGCTCTTAATTTAGGTTTTTGATCCATTATGAGTTAATTTTTATATATGGTATAACACAGGGGCCCACTTCATTCTTCCACTGCATGTGGATATCTAGTTTTCCCAACACTATTTGTTGAAAAGGCTATTCTTTTCCCCCACTGAACTGTATATTAGTTGCCTAGGGCTGTCATAACAAAATACCACAGGCTGGTAACTCAAACGACAGAAATGTATTTCCTCATAGTTCTGCAGGCTGGAAATCAAAGATCAAGGTGCTGATTTCCTCTGAGGCCTCTCTCCTTGGCTTACAGATGGCTGATGTCTTGTTTCCTTTCCCCATGATCATTCTTCTGTGCACACATGCTCCTTGTGTCTCTTTCTCTTTTTTATAAGGTTACCAGTCATATTAGATTAAGGCTTAATCCTAACAGCCTTAATCTAATATGACTTTATATTTAACCTTATCACCTCTTAGATTTTCTCTCCAAAAACAGTTACATTCTAAGATAACAGGGGTTGGAATTTCAACATATAAATTTTGAGGGAATATAATTTAGTCTATAACAAATGGTCTTGACACTCTTGTCAAAAACTGTGAGAGTTTAATCATGGGCCCTCTATTCTATTCCATTTGTCCACATGTCTGTGTTTATGCTATTACCATTCTGTTTTGATTACTATATTTTTGCAGTAAGTTTTGGAATCAGGAAGCGTGAGCCTTCCAACTTTGTTTTTATGTCTATTTGGGCTATTTGGAGTCCCTTGGGAGTCCATATGAATTTTAGGATGAACTTTTCTATTTCCACAAAATAGTCATTGGGATTTTGACAGAAATTGCATTGGCTCTGCAGATTGCTTTGTAATCGTAATAGTTAACAATGTTAAGTCTTCCAATCCATAAACACAGGATCTTTCCATTTATTTGCAACTGCTCTAATTTCTTTCAGCAACATTTGTGGTTTGCAATATACAAGTCTTTTACATCCTTTCTTAAGTTTGTTTTTAAGTATTTCAGCCTTTTTGATGCTATTGTAGATGGAATTGTGTTCTTAATTTCTTCCTTCTCAGGTCGTTCATTGTTAGTGTATAGAAATTCAACTAATTCTGGGGTATTGGTTTTGTATCCTGCAACTTAGCTGAATTCATGTATTACTTCTAACAGGTGTTTTTGGTGGAATCTTTAGGATATTCTGCATATAAGATCATGTAGTCTGTGAACAGAGATAATTTTATTTCTTCTTATCTGATTTGGTTGCCTTTTATTTCTTTTTCATCCCAATTGCTCTGGCTAGACTTCCAATGTTAAACTGGTAAGAGCAGGCATCCTTATTCCTGATCTTAGAGAAAAAAAATTCATTCTTTCACCATTGAGTATTACATTTGCTGTGGGTTTTCTTTCACATATGACCCTTATTATATTGAGGTATTTTCATTCTATTCCTATTCTGTTGAGTGTTTTTTATTATGAAAGCGTGTTGAATTTTGTCTGATGTTGAACAATTGAGAGGAACATTCATTTTTTTTCTCATTCTATTAATGTCACATATTACTTCAATTTATTTTTGTGTGTTGAGTCACCCTTACATTCAGGGATAAATCCCTCTTGGTCATGGTGTATAACCCTTTTAATTTGCTGCTGAATTTTGTTAGTGTTTTGTTGAGTTTTGCATCAATAGTCACAAAGGATATTAGTCTGTAGTTTTCTTTTCATGTTTATCTGGCTTCACAAATGTGAGTTAAGAACTGTTCGTTCCTCTTCAACTTTTGGAAGAGTTTGAGAAGGATTGCTATTAATTTTTTAAATGTCAGTAGAACTCACCAGTTAAGCCAACTGTCTGGGGCTTTTCTTTGTTGGGAGGTTTTCAATTATTGAGTTAATCTCCTTACTCATTGTAGGTCTATTCAAATCTGTTTCTCCACAATTCAGTTCAGTAGAAACTGTTCCTAGGAATTTGTCCATATCATCTAGGCTATAAAATTTGTTGGCATGTACTTATTCATAGTACTCTTTTACGATCCATTTTATTCCTCTTAAAATCAGTAGTAATGTCTCCATTTTCATTTCTGATATTGTTATTTGAGTCTTCTTTTTTTGTCTTTGCCAATCTAGCAAAGATTGCTGTTGACCTTTCTGAAGAACAAACTCTTGGTTTTATTAATTTTCTCTATTGTTTTTCTATTCTCTTTTTTATTTATCTCTGTTTTAATCTTTATGATTTCCTTCTGTCTGCTAGCTTTGGGCTTAGTTTGATCTTTATCTAGTTCTTTAAGGTATAAAGTTAGGTTATTAATTTGAGATCTCTCATTTCTAATGCAAGCATTTATAGCTATCAAAATTTCTAAAATTTAATTGAAAATCATTCATCTTACTAAGGACCAGAAAGATCTCAAACTAAATGAAAAAAAGGGGAAAGGGAAATCAATAGGTGCCACACAAAGAGATATCAGAATTATCTGACAATGATTTTAACCAGTTATCATAAAAATGCTTCAGTGAGCAATTACAAGAACCCTGGAAAAGAATACAAAAAGAGAAAGCCTCAGCAAAGAAACAAAAACCTCAGGAAAGGCTAAAGCAGGAATGACCAACCTCTCGGATAATGAACTAGGAAGGAAGGGGTGATTTATTTCAGCTGGGAGCAAGGTGGCATAGCTGCCTAATAGCCAAGCTCATCTAACAAAGGAAATCTCTGCCTTTAGAAAGGCTTGCAACTGTAGACACTACACGTGAAAGGGTCTTAGGTTTACAGCTTTAGCAATTACATGTGAAAGGGTCTTGGTCCATGGAGTAGGCGTGGGGTGGGGGTTTGATCCTGTTTAAGTAAAAGCAATGCCTTCTGGAAAGATTCCTCCATACCATGCCTGCAATCTATAGGAGGGCGATTAAGGTGGTACCTGCCGGGCAGCCTTTTCTTCTATTGAAATGAAATGTGGAAGTCAAAGGGGAGGTCGTCTTAGATGCTTAGGTCTCCCTCTCAGTCCCCCCTTTGAGAATCTCACCCACAACATTAGTGAGAGTTCTCACATTCTCATTTTTATGATTCTCTGAAGATAATGACGCATATAATACATTTGTGATGTGGATCTCTGGTCTAATACAGCAGTGATGAATTTCTTAGTTATTTAGAGGAATAACGGAGGAAAACAGGGGAGTAGCAGACAAACACCTACTATTGTTACCACACTTATGATGAAGGTTTCTAATCCTTGTAAGGCTGAGGACCAATTTTTAAACAAGGACTCAGGGTTGAATTTGTGCCATACCTGCCCAGGCACATGTACTAGTTTGGTTATATCCTTAACTGCTTGACCCTGGTCGTTTATGTGTAGGCAGCAGTCAGTTTGAATTTTTCACAGACTCCTCATTTAGCTGCTAGTAAATAATCTAAGGCCAACCAGTTCTGATAAATCGTGTTTCTTATTTGAGTTTCTTGTCTGGCCAAAATGGACAGAGCTTTGCCCGTTTCATTAACAAGTATTTTCAAGGCAGCCTGCAACCAGATGATCTGATTGAGCATATAGATAGGAGTCTGGTGTCCCCATGAGCCATTCTCTGCCCATGTGGCAGGCCCATAGTAACTTAATAATTCTTTCTGGTGGTCACTTACTATTTTCCCCATTTACCTATTTTTAGACTTCTTTTCTCCCGGGAGGAGTACACTGGATGTTTTAACAGCTCCCCTGTCTTGGTAGACAATAGGAAAAAGGAAGGCTTAATGATGCCTATGACACAGCCACCTATCCATCTTTCAGGCAGCTGTACATATGCTCTATGTCCACATATCCAGTACAATCCAGCTGGGGCCATCCAGTCTCTCCGATACCCAGGATGATTCCAAGTATCCTGTAATTTTGGAAATTTTAGCAGGGGGTTTTCCTCTGTGTAGTTTGAGCTCCACTGGGTTACAGTGTCCACTGTTCCATTATACAGTTGCTGCCCTAGGCAGCTAAGCTTTCCTACCAGAACAGTGAAGTCTTTTCCTTCTCTGGTCAAACAGTATTGTCCAATAATCGAAACCTTTAAAACCCAGAAACTGTTGGCTTGAATCCTTTGAACTGAGGTCAGGTCAGGGACAGGGTCAGACGGTACTAACTCATGGGCTTCCCATGGCCACCTATTACCCATGGTAGTTCCCCCCACATACATAGCAAGAAGTGACATTAAGGGAATGGGCTACATTTTCAGCAAGTTGGAGGAACAAATTCTTTGTTTCTTCGGAAGTTCTGGCACTGGTTTATTTAATATATTCTAGAAGGGCTGGTACATTGTCTGGGCTGAGGGTTTTGGGATTTTTCCCTGAATCTGGATACTGATTCCAGGACCAAGCACTTTTCCACCAATTCCTAGCATTACACTCACCCCTTTTTCCCATTTAGGGTCTTGGGGGTTTGTGATTATTAACTCTACTGGGTTACGATGTCACGAGACACAGGGGACATTACACCCTAGAATGGTGTCCCCCCCCCTTTACAAGGCGAATAGGATTATTTGTATTATTTTTCCAAGTGGCCCAGATGATGCATGACCCAAAAATGCATTTACTGCACCAGTAAGTTTTCTGGCAGATATACTTATGCTCTTTTGCATGACCTTGTTTCCCTCTGAGGGAACCACAGCCCCCTACTGGAATGATAGGCATTGATGGCTGCACAGGCATCAAACCTTAGGGTGACCTGTTTTGGGCTTCCCTTCTCCTCTGTTTTAGCTATTAGCTTAGCAGGGCTGTTCCATCGCCCTGTTAGGAGTTTAATTTCAAAAGTCGTATGCACAGGGGACTTCAATGGATCGTAGCAGACATTGGGCTGTCCATCCCCTGGATTACACACCTTATGCTGAGTACCATTACATAAACATGTTCCCTTCTGTGTCCCTGTGAATTCATAATAACTGTAGAACAAAAGAATGGCACTAACTTTACGTCCTGCCTTAGTAACCTGGTGTACACACTGACAGCATTCTTCAAAATTAGTTGATGTCCCTACGGTACAAGTCCAAATATTAAGAAGAATAAGTCCCACAGTGAACTTCCTCATGCTTTGGCCGTGGGCCAGCCAGCTCTTGGGATGTGGCTGGAGCAGGGCTTGTTGTCCTTGTTAAGGTGATTTTGCAGTTGTTGTCTGGGTCTGGTCTAGCTTTCAAAGTCAGCTGCTGCTGGTTTCACGCAGCTGTGGTGGATCCAGGCTGAGACTCCCTCTAAGACCTTTATGGCTGTGGGAGTGATCAGGATCACGGTCTGGGGTTCTTTCCACCGTGGCTTCAGAGGGACTGTATTCCAGTCCTTTATTCACATATGATCACCTGGTGAGAAAGGGCCAACTGAGGAGATAAGCTCACAGGGCATCTTTTATTTACCCAGTGCCCCCTTCAGTCCAGTGGCCCTTCCATTAGACTGAACAGAGCCCCTTCACTTTCGTCTGAAGCCTCGTGCTTAAGGTCTCCCTGTTCTCCTGTTAGCTGGGGGCATTTGTCCCTCCAGTGTCCCACTTCCCTGCAGTAAGCACAATGGTCACGCTGCAGGTGAGGGCGAGCAGACTGGGTGGCTTTCCAGGAGCCCCCCTTTCCCCGCCCTCTTGGGGGCACTCCTTGAATAGCAGCAGCTATCAAGTCGGCATTTCTTCGAGCCTGATGCTCGTTTTCTCTACGACTTTTTCTACGGCTTTCTGCTTCTCGGTTCACAAACACCTGGTTAGCTGTTTCCAGTAACTGTGAAGTATTCGTGCCCGCAAATCCTGCCTGCTTCTGCAGTTTTCTCCTAACGTCTTCTGCACACTGACTGACCAATGCCATATTTACCATGCGTTGGTTGGTTTTCGGGGCTCTCAGGATGGAAAGGAGCATACATGCGATAGGCCTCGCACAGCCTTTCATAGAATTGCGCGGGGCTTTCCTCCTTTCCTTGAGTAACCTCAGAGATTTATTGATATTTGTGGCCTTCTGGGCTCCCTTTTCAATCCTTCCAGTAAGGCCTCCCTGTACCGGATTAGCCTCTGCATGCCCTCCGGGGTGTTCGGATCCCACTGGGAGTCAGTCTGCGGTAACTGGACCCTGACATACTCTTGGGGGTTCAGGTAATCTGCAGGAACATGCTCCTCCAACCATTTAGAAGCGGCTTGGAGTACTCTTTGCCTTTCATCCGTGTTAAAAAGATACATAAGCAGCTGGTGGCAATCAGCCCAAGTGGGGTTATGAGTCTGAATAATACTTTGCAGTAGGTCGGTGAGAGCTTGTGGCTTCTCAGTATAAGACAGGTCGTTATTTTTCCAATTGATAAGATCAGCTGAGGTGAATGGCAGGTACATGAAAACACGCCTTTCTACCATGTGGCCCTCCTCATCCACTCCCGTATACCTCTGCTCTCTTAAAGGCATCTGTACCCATGCTTTGGGTTGCAGACAGGCTGCCGGAGGGGGAGTTCCTCCCGGGAAGCGGGGCGGCAATGGGAGCAGTCCCTCCACATTCTCTCTTGTCTACTCTGGGTGGTTTAGGGGTATGCAATTCTGGCGGGGGTGCTGAGGCTTCAGCTCCAGGGGCAGGGAGTCCTTGAGGAGGAAGAGGTATCATCGGCCAAGGTTCGTCTACTATTGGATCTACCAGGACCTTAGAAGTTTGTGTCCCTGCCACTGAATTGGCCAGGATCTCAGAAGTCTGTGTCTCTGGGTGGGTGGAGTAGGGTTTTCCCTATCTGTCTGCCTTTTTGCCATCAGTACAGTCACTGCACTGTCCTCTTAACCACTTTGGAGGGTTTAAAACTAACTGTAACCACGAGTCTATGTACAGAAATTGATCAAGGTGTCCTGGCTCACCACATGTAACCTCATGCCGTACTTTGGAGACAAGAGACCTGTCTAGGCTCCCCCTCTGAGGGCCAATCCAGCCCAAGTGCTGGCCAGTTTACTTTACCTAAGGTCCTTAGCTTCCCTGGTGTCACAATTACTCCATAAGCCCCACTAAATCCCTTCTTGAAATTTTTCAGCATGGTCCCTAAAAGAGTGGGCTTGCTATGAGTGTAACCCATGTTTACATACAGAAAAACAGTCCTCACAGACAGCTAAGAGAGTGTTACTCTGCCCACAGCAGTTCCCCGCTCAGCAAGGTGCACCACACTCTCTGATTCACATTTGCTTCAGGCTGGCAGACTTGCTCCCCCCTGCTCTGAGAGTGTTTCAGACGCTGTTTGGCATAAGAGAGATTGTTACCCCCCTCACAATGCCTAGATTTCAAGGGCTCCTCCGTTTAGCCTTATGCGGATCATCTCCAATTCCACCCAGCCCCACAAGCCGCATGGAGCTTGGGGCCCCCTCTAATGGAGCTGCAGCTCCCAAATTTCATGGCTGATGAGTGCAGTTGGACCCCTCCACTCACAACAATCGCATTCCTCCCCCAGTTGCCCCCGCCCAGTACGACGTGACACACTGTTTCACATTCGCTTCAGGCTGGCAGAACCGGCCCCCCTGCTCGGGGAGTGTTTCAGGCGTCGCTTGGCATAAGAGAGATTGTTACCCCCACTCCCCACAATGCCGAGATTTCGAGGGCTCCTCCGTTTAGCCTTATTCGGATAGTCTCTAATTCCACCCAACCCCACAAGCCGCTCGGAGCTTGGGGCCCCCCCTCTAACGGGCCTGCCGCTCCCACATTTCATGGCTGATGAGTCCAGCTGGACTCCTCCAATTACTCACACAATCACTCTCCCTCCATCCAATCAAAACCATAAACAAAACTTCCAAGGTAAGTTGCAGAAAGAGACAGAGAGAGAGAGAGACAAGTTCAGGAGTGCCAAATCCAGCACACGTGGATGATCAGGCCACATTTCCACCTAAAGGAGGTGGGCAAGTTTCTAGGATCCATCCTACCGTGTTTCTGTTGTCTGGACCTTCCAAGTACCCGTTCCTTCTGGGTGTGCAGCCACTAGGTAGATCCACACTGCAAGGGCTTTCCTGCTCTGCTCTGGCAAGGCTTTCCACTGGGACAATACCTGCCCAGGAGTCCTCTCAGGAACTGCATCGCCCAAGGAGGTGTGAGACCCCCCACTCAGGGATGCTCCGAAGGGCTAGGCAAAACCGCCTAAAAGGCTGTGCCCAGCCGTCCACCAACCAAAACTCGCTTCCGGGTCAGGAAACCAAATAAAGCAGGAACAGCTGTGAAAAACAGACCTCTCGGGATACTAAACTAGGAAGGAAGGGGCGATTTATTTCAGCTGGGAGCAAGGTGGCATAGCTGCCTAATAGCCAAGCTCGTCTAACAAGGGAAATCTCTGCCTTTAGAAAGCCTTACAACTGTAGATATTACACGTGAAAGGGTCTTAGGTTCACAGCTTAGACCCTTTAGATGCCCTGCCCTCTTGGGGGGTCCGTGATCTATAGGAGAGCGATTAAGGTGGTGCCTGTCTGCCAGTCTTTTCTTCTCCTATTGAAATGAAATGTGGAAGTCAAGGGGGAGGTGGGCTTAGATGCTTAGGTCTTCCTCTTCAGGCTAGGTGCAGTGGCTGATACCTATAATCCCAGCATTTTGGGAGGCTGAGGCAGGAGAATTCCTTGAGCCCAGGAGTTCACTATGTGCCCAGCCTGGGCAACATAGTGAGACCCCCATCTCTACAAAAAAATTTAAATTAACCAAGTGTGGTGGTGGGTGCCTATAGTCCCAGCTACTCAGGAGGCTGAGGTGGGGGAGAACTTGAGCCTGGGAGATCAAGGCTGCTGTGAGCCATGATGGGAACCATAAGGAAATTTTAGAACTTAAAAACACAGTTACCAAAATTTTTTTAAAAACTCAGTGGACAAGCTCAATAGTAGACTGGAGGATGTCAGAAATAGTGCAGCAGATGTAGCTAAACAGGCAGGGAAAGCTTTATTCAAGACAATTCTAATAGGGATCAAAACTGTTACAATAGGGGAGAAAGGTTGAATTCAACTCCTTTGAAACAAAAAGCAGGAGAATTTTAAGGCTGTAATGAGCTAGCAAAAAAGTGCTAGAGGGTGTAAGCTGGGAGTTTGGTCTCAAACTTACGTTACTAAATCAGTTGTATTTGCTAAGTGGTATTTATCCAAGCTAGGCTCTCACCTTCCCACGGAGACTAGGAGGTGGCGCTTTCTTTCTTGATTATTACATTTCAGAGAGATGGCTGTCAGGTTCTCGAGAAATATATTCCTGATTTGCAAAACTAGCAGGAGACTGGGAGAAGATTTTCTGCATTTCAAAGTGGGCAGTGAAAGAATTTGCAACTACAAGTTTTCCAAAGTGAATAAGAAAAAGGAGGGCAGGGTCTATGGTCAGGAAAAAACAAAATTTGTCTCAAGTTTAGTCCAGCTGGGGAAATATTAAGATCATCTTGGCTAGCCACCTGTTTTGTTACAGGGGAAACAGGTTTTCCAAAGAAGAACTTAGCAAAACTAGTCTATATAATTTGTTTCAGCTGACTTCTGTTAATGTATTAGCGAAATATTCATTGAGCCTTAGTGCAGGATGTTTTCTGGATGGTATGAGCATAAGGCATTTAACTGAGGGGATTTCTATGAAGAGAAACAGAAAAAAAGAGATTAATCATTGGAGCAGACTATAACCTAGTTTCCCAGCCCAGAAGGCAACGAGTAGAGAAAATTTTTAGACATGGGGCTCAGTGCATCATCAGATGGTGGAGTGAGGATGATAGTGGCAGTCCGGCAGATTTCCTGGTTTGCAGCCTCAATGTTTTTGATGATGCATAGACATCACGGAGGTTTCTGTAAGATTGTCTGGTATTTCCTGGAGCAGTCTAAAGATGCAGGAGTTTAATAACCTTCTGAGTGGCTAATATAGCAGCAATTCCAGGCACCAAGGCTGCCCACCCATGATCAGCAGTGGAGATAAGTCCTTCGAAGTTTATACCAAGTCATTCAGCTTCAGCTCTCCAGGCAACTTTGGATGCTGGGGAAAGCCCAGGTAGGAGATAATCTAGAGCACCGCTAAAGATCTGAGCAGCAGGGCTTCAGTTCTTAGTGACACTACATCAGGAGGGTGGGAGAATTATTGGAAACATTAGTTTGGGGCATGTAGGCAGATACTGAAGAGAACTGAAAGAATTGAGAATTTGGTAAAGATGGGCAAAATGTGTAAGATGGCAGGATCTAGTCCAATTTACAGGTAGATAACAAAGCCACATCATTTACAAAGAAGTGAAAAATGGCACAGACAATGAACATGACTATGTTCTGATAACCCACAGGGGGTGCTGTGGTTTTCTATTGAAATAGAAATTCTGTATCGAAACCCCCACTTTAAATCAAAGATAATCAAAGTAACATTATTTTTTATTTTCTTTTTTAAAAACTTTTTTTCAAGTCTCCTTCCCACACACTGATCAAAGTAACATTATTCTTGTTTATGAAGTATGTCTGATCTCATTAGTTTTGACCTGATTCTTTAAATAAGTGCATCAAGAATGGGAATTGACTGGGCCTTTTTAAGTTTGCTTTGCTGGAAAGTTTTATAAGGAATCTCAGATTGAACTTTTAAAACCCTCTCAAGGCTAGGAAGCCAAGCCAAAAATTGTCCACCAGATTTTACCTACAGGGCCAAGTGATTTGGATGAATTCCTCTCTTCTAGAGGTTCCCAAAATTTCCTGGACCAGGAAGTGACCTTTCTTTCTCATCTGTGAGGCTGGGAACCTATAAATCAGGTACCAGGCCAGTTTTCCCAAGAGGACTTTGTAAACATTGGCTCCATAAAATCAATCTTAATTTCTTAAAACTGTCTGATCCTATCTAACTCTGTGACTCATTCCCAATTATGACACTTGTTTCAGCCCATAAAACAATCCCCCAAAGTACGACACTTTGGTATGCTGATTGACAAACAGCAGGAAACAGGGGGATGCAAGCAGAGGTTCTCTGAGGTCCCTCGTATTTGCCTAAAGATGGATCTAGGAAAGATCTTCCCCCTGGAAAAGAAACCAAAGGTCAACACCTCACCCAGAGAGGCTTTGCCTCAGGCTACCCAAGAGCTGCTACCTGAGAGGTTATATCTGCACAACAGGACAACTTTGCTTCACCATGGATTTTATCCCCCCAACAACCTCGCTCCCTACCTGCCCCCGCCACCTTCCTGTAATCTATCACCATCTCCCCCTGGAAGCTTGCACAATTCTGACTGAAAAATTAAAGTTGAACAAACTTTTCACTCAAAGGGTGCCAAAAACCATTGCAGCCAGGTCAGCTACAGACAAGAGCAAAGCTTTCAATGGAAATTTTAAATAAGTAGGATCAAGATCCTGAAGCATTTCTTTGAAGAATTTTTTGTAACAGGAGATGGAACGTGGCTTTACCACTGCAGTACTGAAGACAAAGCACAATCAAAGCAGTGGCTACCAAGAGATGGAAGTGGTGCAGTCACAGCAAAAGTGGAGAGCAAAGGTCATGGCAACAGGTTTTTGGGATGCTTAAGGCATTTTGCTTGCTGACATTCTGGAGGGCCAAAGAGTGATAACATCTGCTTATTACGAAAGCATTTTTGAGAAAGTCAGCCAAAATATTAGCAGTAGAGGTTATCCAAGTTACTGGCAGTGAATTCATATAGTTTGCAGCAACCTCAGTTCTTGCCTCCTCAGAAGAAAGAATTTGACTAAGGGGCATAAGGCAGAAAAAGAGACGGAGGCAAGTTTTAGAGCAGGAGTGAAAGTTTATTAAAAAGCTTTGGAGCAGAAATGAAAGGGAAGTACACTTGGAAGAGGACCAAGTGGGCATTCTGGAGGTTAAGTGTGGGCTTTGACCTTTTGACTTGGGATTTTATATGTTGGCATACCACTGGGGTCTTGCATCCCTTTTCCTGACATTCCTCCCTTAGGGTGGGCTGCTTGCATCCAAGGTGGTTGCTAACACCTGGGAGGTAAGTATATGCAGTGTTTACTGGAGTTGTATGCATGCTCTCACCTGAGGCATTCTTCCCTTTTCCAGTGGAATGCCCGCCAAGGGTCACACTCCACAATATTGCCTCTTAATGCTTGCCCAATTTTTGTGATGTTAGTGGAAGCTGCTGATCACCAGTGTCAGGTGTTTTAGCTATGTGGGAAATTGCCTTTCCCTGGCAATTATGGTCACCTGACATTCCTGGTGTGAGGTGCCTCCCCCTGCCCTGCTCATGCCTGTCTAGCTACCTACTCTTACAAAAGCTTTAGCAGAAAAACACTCAGGAAAGCTTCACCAGAGAGCCCTTCACCACAAGAATGATCCTGCAGATTCCCCTCAGCAAATGTGGGCAATTTTGCAAGAGTTTCAGTGGGAAATCACTGGGCATCCACCTTACGACCCTGATTTGACTCCTTCTGACTTCTTTTTGTTTTTAATCTTAAGAACTCTTTGAAGGGCATCCATTTTTCTTTAGTTAATTTTTTTTAATCTTTTAATTTCATTTTTATATTAACTTTTTAAGCCCCCTTACATAGCCAACTTATCTTTTACAAGTGCATAAAAGCAATTCAATGAAGGAAGAATACTCTTCTCAACATGGTACTAAAGCAATCTACAGGAAAAAAATTAACCTCAACGTAAAGTCAAGCTACATACAGATCTGGAGAAAATTTGCAAACCACATGTATGAATTGAGGTTCTCTAGAGGGATAGAACTAATAGGTTATATATACGTGTGTGTGTGTGTGTGTGTGTGTGTGTGTATGGGTTTATTAAGTAGTATTAACTCACACAATCACAAGGTCCCACAATAGGCTATCTGCAAGCTGAGGAGCAAGGAAGCCAGTCCGAGTTCCAAAGCTGAAGAACTTAGAGTCTGATGTTCAAAGGCAGGAAACATCCAGCATGGGAGAAAGATGTAGGCTGGGAGGCTAAGCCAGTCTAGACTTTTCACATTTTTCTGCTTGCTTTATTTTATTTTTTTATTTTATTTTTATTATTTTTTTTAAGATGGGATTTCACCATGATGGCCAGGTTGGTCTTGAACTCCTGACCTCAGGTGATCCACCCACCTCGGCCTCCCAAAGTGCTAGGATTACAGGCGTGAGCCACCGCGCCCAGCCTTTCTGCCTGCTTTAAATTCTCTGGCAGCTGATTAGATGGTGCCCACCCACATTGAGGGTGGGTCTGCCTCCCCTAATCCACTGACTCAAATATTAATCTCCTTCGGCAACACCCTCACAGACACACCCAGGATCAATACTTGGCATCCTTCGATCCAATCAAGTTGACACTCATTATTAACCATCACACCACATATCTGTAAAGCTCATATTTTCAATATGTAAACACCTCTCAAACTTAACATTTAAAAAAAAAAAAAAAATCCATTTAGAAAATGGACAAAAGGCATAAAGAGATATTTCACTGAAGAGGTTATAAAGATAGCAAATAAGCATATTAAAAGATGTTCCATGTCATTTGCCCTTAGGAAAATGCAAATTAAGACCTTGATGAAACATCACTACATATCTGCTGGCCAGGATGCAGAGAAACTGGCTCACACATACATTGCTGGTAGGACTATAAAATGGTGTGCAACAACTCTGAAAAACAGTTTAGCAGTTTCTTAGAAAACTAAACATGCAAATACTTTATAATACAGCAATTGAAACACTGGACATTTATTCCAGAAAAATAAAAAGTTAGGTCCACACAAAAAGCTGTACACCATTGTTAATAGTTTCTTTGTAATAGCCCCAAACTGGAAAATAACACAAAAAAATGTCCCTCAACTGGGGATTAGAGAAAAAATTATAGTACATCCATATCAAACACTACTACTCAGCAATTTAAAGGAATGAGCTATTGATACACACAACTTGAATGGGCCTCGAGGGCATTATGCAGAGTGAAGAAAAGCCAATCTCAAAATAGTATATGATTTATCATTTCATTTGTATAACATTCTCAGTGACAAAATTATGGAGCTAGAAAACAGAGTAGTGGTCTTCAGGGGTCTGAGATGGTGGGAGGGAGGAGGTGCTGGTGTGATTATCAATGGGTGGCACAAAGGAGCTGTTTTTGATAATGGAATAATTTTGTGTTTGAGGTAGGAAGATCATTGCTTAAGGCCAGGAGTTCAAGACCATCCTGGGCAACATATCAAGACCCTGTCTCTACAAAAAAATAAAAATTAACTGGGCATGGTGGTGCACACCTACAGTCCCAACTTCTCGGGAGGCTGAGGCAGGAGGATTGTTCAAACCCAAGAGTTCGAGGCTGCAGTGAGCTCTGATAGCACCCCTGTAGTCCAACCTGGGTGACACAGTGAGGCTCTGTCTCTAAAAAAAAAAAGTATTTTAATACAATGATGATTATATTAAATATGAATCTACACATGTGATAAAAATGACTTAGAACTTCACACACACATTGCACTAAAGTCAAATCCCTGTTACTGATATTGTACTATAATTATGTACAGTTGTAACCACTTGGGACACTGGGTAAGGGGTCTGTGGGACTTTTCTACACTTACTATTCGCTACCTATGGATCTTTATCTCAAAATTAAAAGTGTGAAAAATTTCCAGATCTAATTTTGTTAAAATCACCTTCCTTTCCCTTTCAGTTACTGCCCAACTTTTGTCTTCTCTTCACATTTAGTGCTCCACTCTTTCCAGAGTGTTCCTACTGTTCAAGTAGTCCATATTCTGCCTCTGTTTTTCTTTTCCATACCCTGTACTGAGCACTCCACTGGCAACTTCCCAGCTGCTAAATGCAATTGAACTTGTTCAGTTCTTATTTCATCTACTTGTACTGTTACTGGATGTTACTAACCTTTCCCACCTTCTAGACGCTCTTTCCTCCTGTTTCATACTTCCTCCATTCTCTCTGGGGTGATATGCCCTGGGGTTCCATTCTTAGTACTCTTCTGTCTTCTGGGTACACACCCTCCCTTAGTGATCTCACCCCACAAATGGCTCCAGTGACTGCAATATCCAAATTGCCTGCTAAGCATCTCCCCTGTGACTTTCAAACCCAGCATGTTCTACATGAACCTGAATTCATTGTCATTCCCCCTGAATTGACTCTTCACCAGCATCCTCTGATCTAAGTTAGGGCACCATCCAGCTGGAATATTATTTGCCTGCTTTCTCAGCTCCCACATTCAAACAGGCACTGAAGCCAGGCAAATATGCTTCCTACTTAATGCCTTTGGAAGCCATCCATCTTCTCTACCCCAATCTCTCTAACTTAACCCAGACACATGACTTTGGGAACCTCCTGGTCAGGTCAACTGTCCTCATCCTCCACCCTATGGGCACAGAGAACTGACTAAAGTACACATCTGAGGATCCTTCTCTAACCTACAATACCTTCAATGGCTCCTCATTCTCTTTATAACAAAATTCACTCTCATATTTAACAAAATTTTATTAAGCATCTACTATGCATCAGACACTAGTCTAGGCACAGGAAATAGACTATTCAATAGATCCTATTTGGTAAAACAATAAAAAAGCAAAGTCCCCACCTCCACGGAGCTTACATTCAGCAGATGGTAGACTGAGAGATAGAAAATAAATACTAGAAGAAAAATACAGCAGAGTTAGAAGACAGAGAACAGCCCAGTAGGTGGCAAGAGCAGCATGATACATTGTCCAAGTTTATCAGAGGTAGTCTCTCTGCGTAGGTGAAACTATCAGGGCAGACACTTGAGGGAAGAGAGGAAGAAAGCCATGCACATACCTGGGCATACCATTCTGGTTAGAGAGAAGAACATGTACAAACGTCCTGAGGTGGAAGCATGACTGGCGAATGGCAAGGAGACCAATGTGGTTGCAGCAGTGGTTGGGATGGGGGGAGAGATAGGACATATGATCAGAAAGGTAGTGGGACCAGAACACATAGGGTCTTGTAAAGAATATAAACTCCATAGAAAGCCACATGAAGCTTTTTATAACTCAGTCCCTTCCTCCTCTGGCCTTCTCACATACAGTTCCTCCCTAAGTCCCTTCCATCACACTCCCCACCCTTTCCTCCACAGTCTGTCTGCCCTATAGCTAGTTAGGATGCCTGTTTTTCTCTCTGCCTGGACAAGCCCTTCTTCTTCTTCAAAGATCAGCCTAGACATCCCTTGTCTGGGAAACTATATCCCTGAAATCCACAGGCTACATGGGGCACTCCTACCTGTGATTTCACAGTGCCCTGCAGCTAGATCTTGTAAGAGCCCTCAGTGTTCCAAATTGTAATTTTCTGTAAGATTGGTCATTTTTGTGTTCCCAGCCTCCAATGCAATGAGTGGCTCATAACAGACACTGAAATGTTTTAATGAGTGGTCTGGCCCCCTCTGAGCTCTCCTAAGCACAGGGGCAGACGCCCTGGTGTGTTCTTCTTATGTCTTAAACATCTATGCCTGGCTCTTGGTTTGAACTGTGTGTATCAGGGCAGAATGCCAAATTTTTGCCAAATAAATTTAATAAGGAAGACTGAAGCTGCTGTGTTAATACATTATTACAGACTTCTCTTCTTGCTATGTGCTTTTTCCACATTTTGTATTCTCATCAGCATGTGATCTTGTTATGACCATGTGAGTCAGTGAAGATTGGAGTCAACATATATTTCAGAAAAAGTGCCAGGAGGGTGCATGTGGTAGGATTGACCAGCTCATTCGTCACTGGGGAAGGTGGGATTAAAATTGGCACACACTTTCCAAAGGGTATCTTTCTCTAACTATATTCTAGATCTTAAAATTGTTCATACATTTTGACCCAAGAACTTCATTTCTAGAAATGATCTTCAAAAACAAATCAGAAATATTTGTACAAGAATATTCAATGCTGTACTAATATTTATATCAAAAAGTTGGAGACAGCCTAAATGTCTAACAGTAAGTGCCTGGTTAAATAAATTATGATGTACCCATATGATAAACTATATATATCATTAAAAGTAATTTTGTAGAACTCAAATGGTACAGGGAAAGACACACAAGACAGTGCTAGGTGATAGAAATGGAAAACAGTTTGATCTCAATTTTACCAAAAAAATTAAAAAGACCAGAAGGAAACACCTCACAACATTATAAGTGGTTATTGCTGAGTTATGTTATGACAGGGGAAGTTTTGTTTTCATTTTTATTGTATTTCTCTAACTTTTCTATAATAAACAAGTATTCCTTTTTTAGAGTGATTTTAATATTAATTATGAAACATTTCAAACACTCAAAAATGCAGAAAAAATTCACATATACATTAAGTTTCTACTCACACACAAAAAAATTAATCCCAGATTGATTATGGTACATAAATATGAAAAACAAAATGGAGAAACTTTGATAACAGAATATAGAAAACTCTTATGTTGAAAAACATTTTAAATGGTCTATTTTCGAGGCATGATAAATCTAAGTACTGGCAGCCAGCCTGCAAATGTAACAAAGCGCACAGTTCATGCACCTAGAAAAATCACAATAAATGAACAGAATGTAGAGGAGGGGGTCAGCCCATAAAAGAGAAGAAAGTTACATTATTGGGAAATGGAAACAAGCAGAGAAGGGGACAGGGTATAACCTTATAAGGGGGATAATGAAACTTAGGCAATGTACAGGAAGATTGTAACCCCATAGTACTTGACCAATGAGGAACTTGGGGAGGGACTTTCGTTCTACCAGATAAATTACCTGCTGTAGCTGCCACAGGTGTGCCTGCCTACCAGACACCCAATCTTGCAAGACTGCCACTAAAAATCTCACTTCCACTGTTCTTCGTGTCTCCAAGTCCATTCTTCGAGTTTGGATGGATGAAGGCGTTTCTCACAAACTTGGGGGCCATCCGGGATCTCTGTATCTGCAATGGGACTCTGGCCTAGAGGGAAGACGCATCCCACCCGATTTAGGTGGCCTGCTGTGTCCTGGTGTCCCACTCCCCGTAGAGGCCACAGACAAACCTGGACTGTTATTCAGGAGGCAGCGGAGGTGACACAGGACAAAAAGCAGGCACCGTGATAACCAGGCAACCTCGTGCATGAGCCAAGGTAGGAAAATTGGACTCTAAGTCCTGCCTTGATGGTTGGACGTTTTTGGAGGTTGAGCATGTGTGACTGAGCCATATCCTAGATACAAAGCAAGTGCAGAGCCCCAGTCCGTGGTCCTGTTCTCCTGCAAGCAATTCTCAGGGTGTGCAAGAAACCTCCAGGAGTGGGGGTTCAGCACGCAGGGAAAAGCTCAGACAGAGATTGACTGAAAATGGGAAATAGAAATTCTAGGCCTAGGGGACAAAGGAAAGAGGGGAGCCAAAGAGTCTCCCTCTGACAGTCCCACGGATAGTCCTTTGGGGAGAATGCCGTAGGTTTGGAAGAACAACCGTCGAACCAGGGACAAGGAGAAGCAAAAGATAATAGAGCACTCATGTTTTATCTGGCCCAAAGACCTTGTTCATAAGCCTTCGGTCTTTTGGATTAAGTTTGGCTCAGATAAGGATTGGGTGTGCAAGCTTTAATTCTCTATGTAAATAATAAAACCCCATCCTCACAAGAAGAGATAGGTTACGCTCTCTGCTGGATCGAGGAATTAGCCCCCATGTTCCCCCCTCAAAGAAGAAGAAAAAGAGCCTGGTAAAAGCCCTGGGACCCCCTGTCATGCTTGCTCCCTCCATACGTCTCACAAAATAGGGGACAGGAAGATCAAGGGGCAACAAGAAGATTAGGGGGAAGAAAAACCTACAAGAGGATTAGGGGAAGAAAAACCTAGAAACCATGGGGGAGCCGAACCAACTGCTTCTTTAAATCCTTATCCAAATTTAAGAAAAGAATTAGAACAGTGTAAGAGGGATATTGAGAACTTCCCTATCCCTTTTGCACAGCAGGCATCCAGCATGTTTCTTCTTAGGGAAGTTCCCATGGGACAGGGAGAGACTGGCTTTGTAAATGCTCCTCTTAAAAGTACTGATGTTAAGAATTTCAGGAAGGAAATGAAATCACTCCTAGAAGATCCCCTCAGTTTAGCAGACCAGCTGGACTAATTCCTAGAACCCAGCTTTCACACCTGGACTGAAATGATGTCTATCATGAATATCCTGTTCACAGGAGAAGAAAGGGGAATGATTAGGAGAGCAGCCATGACCAAGTGGGAGAGGCAGCACCCTCCCAGGCAAGAAGTCTTGCCCACCAAACCAAAATTTCCAAATGTCAATCCCAAATAGGATAATAAATCCCAGGGACTGGGCTGAAATGTAAGACTTCAGGGAACTAATAATTAAAGGGATGGAAGAGTCCACCCCTAGGACACAAAATGTCTCAAAGGCATTTGAGATTCAAAAAGAGAAAAAAGAAACTCCCCCCCCTGCATTCCTACAGAGGCTCGGAGATCAGATGAGAAAATACTCTGGATTAGATCCAGAGTACCCAGTAGGGCAAGGCCTTTTGAAGGTTAACTTTGCAACTAAGAGCTGCCCGAACATTACAAAACAATTACAAAAGATTGATGGATGGAATGAGAAACAAGCAGGAAACGTAGTTTGCAGAAAACAATATCCCATTTCTATTGAAGGGAGAAAAGGTCTCCAACCAGTGATAAAAGGATTAATTAAAGATGGACTATTAGAACCTGCATGTCACCATATGATACTCCAGTTCTCCCAGTCAAAAAACCTGATGGGTTTTATAAATTGGTGCAAAATCTGAGGGCTATAAATCAAATTGTCCAGACCCGCCACCCTGTGGTACCTAACTCCTACGCCCTTCTTAGTAAGATACCCTATAAACATAAGTGGTTCAGTGTGGTGGATACAAAAGACGCATTCTGGGCATTTCCCCTAGACGTTAGGAGTAGGGACCTCTTTGCCTTTGAATGGGAAAATCCTATAACTGGGAGAAAACAACAGTACCTCCTTGTGCTGCCACAGGGTTTCACAGAAACCCCTAATTGGTCAAATCTTAGAAAACTTAATTGGTCAAATCTTAGACAAAGTCCTGGAGGAATTTCAGCCTTCCAAGGGGAACCTAGTTGTTACAATATGTAAATAATCATTTAATTTCTGGGGAGAGGAGGGCTATTCATTTCCTAGGAAAAAGGGGATTGCGAGTCTGTAAGAACAAATTGCCGTGTGTAAATAAAAAGAAGTTAAATACTTAGGACACCTGATTAGTGAAGGGAAGTAGAAAATAAACCCAAAGAAAATATTGGGAATAGTGGGTCTGCCTTTGCCTAAGACAAAGAGAAAACTCCGAAAATTTTTAGGTTTAACTGGCTACTATAGGTTATGGATTGACTCATATGCCCAAAAGACGAAGATTCTATATCTCAAGTTACTAGAAGAGGAACCCAATCCCTTGCAATGGTCCCCAAAGGAAATTCAGGCAGTAAAAAAGCTAAAGCAGGACCTCATTATAGCCCCGGTCCTGGCCCTTCTATCTTTAAAGAAACCATTCCATCTGTTTCTAACAGTAAGACCAGGGCATGGCCCTTGGGTGTCACTCAAACCTGAGGCAGGAAGAGGCAACCTGTTGCTTTTGTCTCCAAGCTTCTTGATTCTGTTTCTCAGGGGTGGCCTGAATGTGTGCAAGCAGTAGCTGCCACAGCCCTGCTGGTAGAGGAGAGTCGAAAACTAACCTTTTGTGCGGCCCTAATAGTAAGCACCCCACACCAGGTCAGGAACGTATTAAATCGAAAAGCCAGGAGATGGTTAACGGATACTCAGATTCTAAAATATAAAGCCATATGACTAGGAAAAGATGATTTGGTCGTAACAACAAATACTTGCCTGAATCTAGCCAGTTTCCAATGGAAAGGAGAGGAGAACAAAGAGACATCAGACCGTAACTGCTTAGATATCATAGAATAGCCAACTGAAGTTAGACCAGACCTCGGGGAAGCTCCACTCCATGATGGGACAAGGCTGTTTGTGCATGGGTCGTCCCAAGTGATAGATGGTTAAAAAAAAAAAAGGTTATGCTGTCATTAATGGAAATACACACTCCTTATGTGAGAAAGGTAGATTACCTAATTGCTGGTGGACCCAAACCTGTGAATTATATGCTCTTAACCAGGCCCTAAAACTCAAAGGCCAAAGGCCAAAAAGGCACTCTATATATTGATTCTAAATATGCTTATGGGGTGGTACACACTTTTAGAAAGATCTGGACAAAGCAGGCCCTAATAAATAGCAGGGGAAAATAATTGGTACATGAGGAACTGGTCAAACAGGTTTTAAAAAGCCTCCTGCTTCCAGCAAAGGTAGCTGTAGTTCATGTAAATGATCATCAGAAAAGGAACACTATAGAAGCTGTAGGAACAGGCTTGCAGACAAAGCTGCTAAGCAAGCCTCCCTGGAGGAAGAAATTAGACTATTTAGCCTGATCCCAGATATTCCTAAGGTAGTATTAAGGCCCCAGTTTACCAGAGAGGAGAAGGAAGATTTAGACAGGATAGGGGTCACTCACTTCCTGATGGGAGAGAAATAATAAATAAACCCCTGATGAGAGAATTAATGTCTATATTACCCAAAAGGAGTCACTGGGGACCGCAGGCTCTGTGTAAGGCAATACTAGAGAGATTTATACTCTTGTTAAACAAGCATGTGGAGGTTGTGTAATTTGTCAAAGGATAAACAAAAAGGTAGTTAGAAAACAGGCCATGGGAGGAAAACCTCCCAGACTAAGACCATTTCAAAGCATTCAAGTAGATTTTGCAGAAATGCCCAAAGTAGGAAAACTAAAGATTTGATAGATCTTTCTGGCTGGGTGGAAGCCTTTCCCCTTCCAACAGCCACCACCAGGAATGTGGTCAAAATAATAGTAAAACAAATTGTACCTAGATTTGGCCTGGTGGAAAATATTGATTCAAACAATGGGAGCCACTTTACCTCAAGGATGCTAACGGGAATTATGGAAAGTTTACAAACTCGATGGGATTATCACCCCCCTTAACGTCCCCCTTCCTCTGGAAAGGTAGAAAGAATGAATCAAACTCTCAAAAAGCGTATCACCAAATAATCTTAGAAATGAAAATGCCTTGGACCAAATGTCTCCCAATACACTCTTTAGGATTAGGATACCCCCCAAAAAAGACTTGGGATTGTCCCCCTATGATTTATTATATGGGCTCTCATATTTAGGCAGAGCTACAAATCTCCCTACGCTGGAAACCAAGGATCAATTCTTAAGAAATTACATACTGGCCGTATCCTCCACCCTGTCATCCCTTAGGTTAAAACAACTTCTGACTCAAAACTCCGCCTCTGAAGTTCACAGTTCACCACTTCCAGTCTGGACTTGATGCTGCTTCAGACTTGGAAAGAAGACACGCTCCGCCCAAGCTGGGAAGGTCCCTATCCAGTGCTCCTCGCCACTGAGACAGCGGTGCAAACAGCTGAACGGGGTGGACTCATTATACTTAAGTCAGTATGTGAGTCGGTAGAAGAGACCCCAGAAGGGAGGGAAAAAGACCAGTGGAAAGTGCATGGGTCAGCTGAGGAAGCCTTAAAGTTAACTTTGAGAAAAACCTAAAAAAGAAAACATGGGCTGGCCCCATTTCTGGAAGTTAATATGGCTGGGATGGACTACTATACAAAGAGCAGAAGTTCAAAATGTAAAATGGCAGGGGACTCCTCCCTACCCAATCAGGTTGGTAATTAATGTAACCAAGGCGGTAGTATCCCAGACTGTAAGACTGGATGCCTGCCAGGTCTTACCTTGTGGGAATTTAGAAAATCAGAGACAGTTCTTGCAGGCAAATAAATATCTTTGCCCTAAACCAGATACAGGTTACAATAGGACATCACCCTGCCCCAGCTGGGATGATGTATGGTGAACTACCCAATTTCAGCATTGAACAGTGAACATGGGATGGGTAACTCTGAGCTGGAACCCCTTAAAGAATAAACTACAACTGTCCAAGGGAAGGACTCCCTGCCAAATAACTGCCAGAACGTGGAATGCAATCCTATACTCATCACCATTGACAATCCAGCCATTCTAAACCAAAAACCAAAAGTAGCATCTCGCATATATGGGTTAGGGACAGACATCACAAGGAAAGACCTCCTAGGGCAATTTGTTCTCAAAATAATCTAGAACTCAACCTCCCATTTGCCTAGGACTACTCCAACCCCAAACCCTAATAAACGCTTTAGTCTACCAAATAATAACCCTAAAAGGGTAAAAATAATTGCAGTAAAGGATTTAAGGCAAACCTTAAAAATTAAAACAGGGTACAGGGATATGAATGCCTGGGTGGAATGGGTCAAATTTTCCCTAGGAGCCCTCAACAAGAGTAACTGCTACGCATGTGCTGAGGGACAACCTCAGGCACAGGTGGTTCTGTTTCCCCCCAGATGGGATACAGATCTTGAAGGAATGCATTGCATGTTGGCTCCATACCAAAACAAAGATGCATGAGGAAATGAGACTTGTAAGAGTCTGTCATTGCTCTTCCCGCATTGCGGAAGTCAGACCCCAGAGCAATCCCCTTGCCTTCTATAAGAAATATAAACCACTCCTCTTGCCTCTCTAGGCAGAGGGCAGAGTTCAATAGGCCCGAAGTAGAATCTCGACTTGTACCCACATCCTAAATGTCACTGGTGAGTCAGGCAATGGCAATTACTCAGCTCTCATATACCCTGGGCTGATGTCTGGTGGTATTGTGGACAAAGGAACCTTCACAACCTGTTACCGTCCAGTTGTACTGGGACTTGTGCTTTAGTCCAAGTGGCCATTCCCTTCACCCTGGCATCCCATAAGATATCCCAAAATACACATGGCCACCAAAACCAAAAAGATTTGACAAATTATTTTAATCCCAATATATATGTTGACTCAACAGGAGTCCCTAGTGGGTGCCTAGTGAATTTAAGGCCCGAAACCAAATAGCTGCTAAGTTTAAGTGAACACTCTCCTGGTGGTCAACTATTAATAAGAATGTGGATTGGATTAACTACATCTATTATAATCAACAGAGATTCATCAACTATACTTGGGACACCCTGAAAGGGGTGGTTAGCCCCTTAAATGCCACCAGCCAAATGGCCTGGGAAAAGAGGCTTTCCCTAGACATCACACCAGCAGAAAAAGGGGGCATATGCGTTATGCTGGGTGGGAAATGTACTTTCATTCCCAGCAATACTTCCCCAGATGGGATCATCACGAAAACTTTACAAGGATACAAGGACTGACAGCTCTAGCCAACAAACTCTAGCCAACAAACTGGCAGAAAATGCTGGCATTAATAATGCATTTACGGGTTGGCTAAAAGGTTGGTTTGGAAAATAAAATGGCATGGTAGCTTCCATCCTTGTATCTCTCAGAACTGTAGCAGGAGTATTAACAGCAGTGGGATGTTTCGTTATCCCTTGTGTGAGGGGACTAGCACAGAGGTTAATTAGAGTAGCTATTAATAAACAAATGCCCATGACTTACCAGCAAAATAACCTGCTACTAGTCACATCCAAATTAAACTCACTCTCCTTTAAGGAAGAAAGTAAATGACGTCTAAAGCAATTTAAGGACCAAAGGGGTTTAAATGAAACTGAGACCAAAGGAAGTAAATAGAAAAGAGGCGGGAATTTGTAAGAAAATATTTTAAATGGTCCATTTTCAAGGCATAAATTTAAGTACTGGCAGCCAGCCTGCGAATGTGACAAATTGCAATGCTCATGCACCTAGAAAGTCACAATAAGTGGGCAGAATGTAGAGGAGGGGTCAGCCCATAAAAGACAAGAAAGTTTCATTATTGGGAAATGGAAACTTAAGTGGGGAAGGGGACCAGGGTATAAACTTAGAAGGGGCATAGTGATACCAGGAAGATTGTAACTTCATAGTACTCGACCAGTGAGGAACTGGGGGAGGGACTTGCATGCTAGGAGATAAACTACCTGCAGTAACTGCCCCAAGTGTGTCTGCCTACCAGACACCCAATCTTGCAAGACCACCATTAAAAATCTCGCTTCCGCTGTTCTTCGTGTCTCCAAGACCCATTGTTTGCATTTGGATGGGTGAATGTGTTTCTACACTCTATAATCGCAAAGTAGGGAGGACTCTCTTTAAAAAGACATGTATCATTTAAGTATTTCTGCCTAACAAACCAGTACAAAACTTAAAGGCTTAATGTAATAAACATTTATCATTGCTGATGATTCTGCAAGTCAGCAATTTAGGCTGAGCTTAAGAAGACAAGTATATTTAAATATTTCTGCCTAACAAACCAGTATAAAACTTAGTGGCTTAATGTAATAAACATTTGTCATTGCTGATGATCCTGCAAGTCAGCAATTTAGGCTGAGCTCAGTAGGGCAATTCTCATGGTTTCACTCACGCAACTATGGCCAGCTTTCAGTTTAGCTGGGGACTGGCGATTAGCTGGGGCAAGAGGGGAGTCTGAGTCACACATCTCACCATCCAGTAGGCTACCTTCAGCTTGTTTACATGGCAGCTGCCAAGGTTCCAAAAGAGAGCAAAAACATGGAAGGCCTCTGTGCTTAGAACTGGCACTCTCACTGATGGCACAGCATCACTTCCACATTCTTTTAGCCAAAGCAAGTGTAGAAATTCGAAAGAGTGAAATAGATTCCACATTTAGACAAGAGGAGCTACCAAGGCACGATGCACAGTCATGAATACTTGGAAAGAGAATATTGCATCCATTTGTGCAACCTACCAAGAGAGATGAAATATACAAACCATAAAGGAAAAGATGAATACATTTGAATACAGTAAAATTGAAACTTCTATGTGAAAAAGATACCTTGAACATTTATTACTTTTATAAACATAAAGCAAAGTTAAAAATTAAAGATTTTGAGATGCTGCCTCAGACCACGTTACTATTTTTAAAGTACTAAAATAGAATATCTATGCAAAAATCTGAACTTTCAAAATGAAGAGGTTATTAAATCAATAATTTTATTATGTTTGGATGTGTTCTCCTCAAACAGATGCATTACAAACTTTAGTTCAATATTAAAGCCCTCCTACTGCATTTGAGAAAGAATTCCTTCCCCAGAAACTGCTATTCCAGGAGATATCTATTATACAGAATAAGGTGTGCCTATTTAAATTTTTAAGTGTTTCATCATCTTAATTCTTTTCATTCCAGAAAAATTAGCAAATGGATCACCAGAATCTTAGAAGGAAATTTCTTTTATCTTTTAGATAAAAGAAATCAACTGGGGGAGTTGATTTCTCTTCTGTCTTCGGGAAAGAGTAAACAAAAGAAGGGGTGGGTCCAGGGAGTGAAAATGTTTTTTCTCGATCAATACGTAAGAGTTTGACCTTTTCCTTTTCATGACTTTGGATGTGCCCCAAACACCAGACACCCCTATGGTCCTATCCCTGTGGCCCACTTCAAAGCCAAATGTGAAAAAATTTGGAGTCAGGCCATGTCATGAGTTATCCTCATAGCTTACACCCTTGACAGTGTGAAGAGAGGGGGTTGAGGTTTCTCCAGAACATTAACACCAATGCACCTCAGCGGGCAGCAAGAAGCCTGCTAGGTGTGTCAAAATCAGAAAAAAACTTCCAGCTGAGAAAAGCAGTCATGGTTCCTATCTGGGTATCCACATAGGGTTGGTAACAAAGAAAGGGGAGAGAGGGGTTGAGGGGACCACAGGATCCTCCAGATGCTTCTGTTTCACCTCCCACCCCCACCCTGCCCCATCTTACCCACCACACCAGCCAGCATCCTGGAAAGAGCCAGAGCTGGCTTCAAAACACAGAGAACACTGGGGTAGTGAGTCACCTCTGACTTTGAAGGGCCACCAAAGGTGACAGTGGGGGAGGTGACGTGGTCTTTCTACACAGCCAGGCACAGCAGCTTCCTGCCAAAGTAGGGAATGGCACAAATCACACCCCCAGGCTACTTGCTGGCCCAGGGAGGGGAATGGCCAGGATGGTGCCTCATTTGTATATGCCAGGGCCCTGTGCAAAGGGATTCTTCAATCCAATAAAATGGCAGCATCATGGCCCTGGGACAACTGATCCAGGCCTGGGAGGCCTTGAAGCACTGTGTGGATGGCCCAGGAAAAAAGAGAGAGAGAGCAAGCCTTGGTTACACAGGGAGTTACTCCCAGCCTGCAGAGAGACTGCTGAAGCAGGAAAGACTGCAAAACAAACCTCTCAAACACCAAACTGGGAAGGAAGTGGTGATGTATTCGGCCTGGAGCTGCAGCGGCATAGATGCCTAACAGCCAAGCTCCCGTAACAAAGAAAATCCCTGCCCTTTTAAAGGCTTACAACTCTAGAAGTTACATGTGAAAGGCTCTTGGGCTTACAACTCTAGAAATTACATGTGAAAGGGTCTTGATCCATGAAGTAGGTGTGGGGTATGTGACTTAGGTGGGGGTGTGATCGTGTTTAAGTAAAAACAATGCCTTCTGGAAAGCTTCCTCCATACCATACCTGCGATTTATAGGAGGGCAGTTAAGGGTGGTACCGGGTCGGCCCGCCTTTACTTCTCCTATTGAAATGCATTGTAGAAGTCTAGGGGGAAGGGCTCTTAGAAGCTTAAGAGGATTAAAGGTCTCCTTCCTCACTGCCAGGGCAAGGGTTGTACAATCCTACTCACAGAGGACCAGGAAGTTGGAACCCAGGGCTGGTCCAGGAAGACGGACAGAGAAAGGGAACTGTAGGGAGAGGAAGGGACGTGTTGAAAAGCATGAAGCATGGTGTGTTGGAGAACTGCCCACAAGTGCCCAAGATCATGGTCACTTGCTGGTGCATGGAGGTACCGGGAAAAATTAAAATCCTGCCAACCTAGAGAATCCTCTCCACAATAGGTAGAAAAGAAAGACAACAGTTTTATTACTGAGTAAGCATTAAACCAGATTACAAAGTGCATGGCAGGTAGCCTGCAGATTGAGATGACAAAAACAGAAAGAAATCTCGTCATTTCTATACCGCCAAACAGTTACCATCCATTACATATCTGTGGTCAGGATTAGCAGCAACTTGTCTCCCCCGTAGGGTCTGGCATCACCGTCTGCTGTGCATTCTTCTATTGTTCATCCATGTTCACCTGCTAATTAGCCTACTAATTGCCTATATCCTAATTGCCTTTGCCTTCATGACAGGTGGTAGTTACAGCTTGAAGCAGAGCACCAAGGCCAAACTCCCATGGTGACCAGGAGGTAGGGACACTGTCTTCCTTGATGTTTTTATTTCAAAGAGACGGCTCCCAGACCCGTAAAGCATTCCTAGGTTGTAAAGCTAGCAAGAGTCTTTCTTAGCCTTTACAAATATTTGCATACATATCAAAGGGACAGAAGAAGGATTCATAAACACTATATTTCCCATGGGAATGTTCTAAGAAAAGAAAGGGAGAGGTTCTTTCCGTTTAACCACTGGGAAAGTTCCATTTTTATATTTACCCTTGCATGGGTGATGATGAGGCACTGAGATACGGGTGAGGCATGGGCCTCCTTCCCCAAATTCTGTGGGAAATTCCACAGTCAGCTGCCTGTCAGATTTCTAGAGGGAAATGATTAGAAAGCTGGCTGGAACCAAGGGCTCACACAAAGGAAATTTCTTCAAAACGGGAGATGGACTGCTTTCCTCGGGAAGTGATACAGGAGATTCTTTCAAGAAACTTGCCCCATTTAGTTGGTACTATCTCCTGCTCTTCTGAGAGCTCCACGCACAGGAAGTGCCTGGCCACCTGTGAAACCGACTGTCCTCACAGGTCCTGCCTTAGAGGGGCTTCTTTTTGTGGGGCACAGCATCTCCTTGGTGGGGCCCCTTCTTGACACCTAAGCTACCGCATTTCTGCATGGCATGCAGTCATTTCCAGTAATAGAAACTTGTAAACATTTCCAAAGTTGCTTCTGCAACCCACAGAAATTGCCCACAGCATCCCGTCTTCCACCTCAAATCACGGTGTCCTGGAGCCTGCAGTGACCTCTGCAGGAGGAAACTTGCTCTCACAAAGACCAAAGGAGCCCTCAGTCTGTTGTGAAGATCACTCCACTGCATCCCCGATCCACCTGCCAAGAGAAATGACCCCACTCGGCAGCATGGAGGCTCAAAAACAGACAGAGAGGGGTGAGTATGACTCCAGGAAAAGAGGATGCTTTTACAAGCTGCTCAGACCCATCATTAAGTCCTCAGGGTCTTCTCTTGTTAATTTTGTACCATTTCAAGGCCCCATGCAAATGTCCCCCTCTTCTTTCATGGAGTCTTCCTGCTTTCCTGCCATTCTCAATCGTCTCTGAATCCTTCCTACCTCCCACCTTCCCCAGCCCAGAGCCTGTTTGCCTTGTTTCCATGACATCCTCATGTCAACTGGACAACTAAATAACTGCAATACTTTTTTTTTTTTTTTTGAGATAGAGACTCACTCTGTCGCCCAGGTTGGAGTGCAGTGGCATGACCTGGGCTCACTGTAGCCTTGACCTTCTGGGCTCAAACGATTCTCCCACCTCAGCCTCCTAAGTAGCTGGGAAAACACGCATGCTATCATGCCTGGCTAACTTTTGTATTTTCTGTAGAGATGGGGTTTCCCCATGTTGCCCAGGCTGAATGTGATATTTTTTAAAAAGATTTTCTGGCCAGGCGCAGTGGCTCATGCCCGTTAATTCCAGCACTTTGGGAGGCTGAAGTGAGTGTATCATGAGGTCAGGAGTTCAAGACCAGCCTGGCCAAGTTGGTGAAACCCTGTCTCTACTAAAAACTACAAAAATTAGCCAGGCATAGTGGCAGGCACCTGTAATCCCAGCTACTCAGGAGGCTGAGACAGGAGAATCACTTGAACCCAGGCGGCAGAGGTTGCAGTGAGCCGAGATCATGCCACTGCACTCCAGCCTGGGCGACAGAGTGAGACTCCTTATCAAGAAAAAAAAAAAAAAAAGACTTTCTGAAGAATGAGGTAGCTGTGGCAACTCTTAAAGTTAGATAACAATAAAGTTTGCCAAATCCACCTACTCTTTCTTTCATACCATTTCACTCTACAGCACAATTCTGGTTGGTAAGCATTTTACCCACAACAGCACATCTTTTAAAATTAAAGTCTATCCTCTCAAACTTTGCCACTGACTTATCAACTAAGTTTATGTAATATTCTCATTCTTCAGGAGCTACTACCCTGATTATTCAGCAGCCATAAACATCAAGACAAGGCCCTCTATCGGTAAAAAGATTACAACTCGGCCGGGTGCGGTGGCTCATGCCTGTAACCCCAGCACTTTGGGAAGCTGAGGTGGGCAGATCATGAGGTCAGGAGATCGAGACCATCCTGGCCAACATGGTGAAACTCCGTCTCTACCAAAAATACAAAAATTAGCTGGGCGTGGTGGTGCGTGCCTGTAATCTACTCGGGAGGCTGAGGCAGAATAGCTTGAATCAGGAAGTCAGAGGTTACAGTGAGCTGAGATCGCTCCACTGCACTCTGTCCTGGTGACAGAGCGAGATTCCATCTCAAAGAAAAAAAAAGAAGAAGAAGATGACAACTCATTGAAGGTTCAGATGATTGTTAGCAATTTCAGTCAATAAAATATTTTTAATGAAAGAATGTGCATTTTTTTAGACATAATGCTATTGCACACTTAATAGACTACAGTATAATGTAAACATAACTTTTATATGAAATGGGAAACTAAAAACTTCTTGCAACTCACTTTATTGTGATATTCACTTTGTTACAATATTTGCTTTCTTGTAGTGGCTTGTAACTGAACCTGCAATATCTCCAAGGTATTCCTGTACTTTAACTGGATGAATTGTATGTTATGTGAATTAAACCTCAATAAAGCTGTTTTGTGGCCAGGCATGGTGGCTCGAGCCTCTAATCCCAGCACTTTGGGAGGCTGAGGCGGGTGGATCACGAGGTCCAGAGATCAAGACCATCCTGGCCAATAGGATGAAACCCTGTCTTTAAAAAAAAAAAAAAAAAAAAAAAAAGCTGTTTTGTGAAAATTCAAAAGAAAAAGATTTTCTGACGTCAACTTCAACACAAGAAATTCTCATGACAAAAATATAGAAAAGCACAAAGAAAAAATTAAAATTACAAATATTCTCATTTTGGTAGACATCCTTCCATTCTGTCTTGTGCATTTTTATATACTTTTAAAAAAAACGTAATGGCCAGACTGAATGTATTGCTTTGTAACCTGCTTTGTCCCCTTAAGTCAGATAATATATGTTTCCCAGGTTCTTCTAGAACATTATATTAGTGTTTAGAGACCAGTCTATTTGAGGCAGTACAGCATGATGATTAAAAGTATGGGCTCCAGGGTTGGATCGCCTGGGTTGAAATCTTGGCTTGATTTTGCTCAATTTTAAGATCTCACTCAATTCATGTCTTCTTGAAATCTTGGCTTGATCTGGGTGGGGAGCAGGAGACAGTCACAAAGAGAACTTAACTTCTCTGAGCTCAGTTCTTTTATCTGTAAAACGGGGATATCAACAGTACCTCTCACTGGGTTGTTGTGGAATATCAAATATATGGAAAGCTCTTAAAACAGTGCCTAGCACATGTAAGCACTACACAAGCTGCTGTTCTTGATTTTTCCATAGTCCCCTAGAGTCAAGCATTGAAAGGTCAAGTTTGCTATTCTAAGCATCACTGCAATGACTGGGTCCATGACTTTTCCTTAAGATAAGTGGAATTTATGGATTATAGTGTTTGCACATTTTAAGGTTCTTATATGTATTGGCAAATGCCTTTCTAGTGATAGGCAACTGTTTAACCTATCAGCAGTGGTGTGTGATAATGCCTGTTCTCCCACCAGCACTAGCTTGTTCCCCGACACACACGCTCCCTTACACATGCTTACACCCGAACACAAGCACACACACTCGACACACACATCAACTCAAGTGCTCATACACACACCTACACACTTACACACATATACACCCAAACACACACCTACACTTACACACACACACAAACACTTCTATACACACCTATACACTTACACACACACACACAGATTTATTAAGCTTGGTTATAATCATGTAATACATTTATTTTAAACCAATTTGATAGGTTGAAAAAGTCCTCTTCCTCTCTTAATTTGCATAGCCCTGATTGTTAGTGAGGCTCATCACTTATTCCAATGTTCACTGACCGTGTGTCCATAGGAGGATGTTGAGAGCCGCTTTCTTGCTGCCTGAGAACTGGCTGCCGTGAACCAAAGGGCATCAAGAAACAAACAACTCGGGGAACAATCACTGCTTCCTTGGCTAATTCAGAGGAAGCTGAACTTTTCTGATACTTAGAAGGAAAAGAGAAAATTAAGAGTAGGAAGTCATGGGGAAAGTGCTGTGGCTTTTCCTCTCTGGTAGAAGAGGTAGCTTTCCTGATCACTTCCATCCCTTCACTCCCCTAGGCCATGTAAGTAGGGGCTTCAAGAGAATCTGTTGTGCATTTAGGAGGTGGCTTTAAGAAAGGAGATTGATATCTTGCTCCCTAGCTGGAGTCTGTTTAAGCAGGGGGATATTTAAGCAGGGGAGGAGGGAGGACTCTGAGAAAGAGGGGGATGAATCGGAGGAGGAACAGGAATAACTTACAAGGGGGTGGCCCTGCAGCAGCCTGCTTTTCCATTTAGGAGACAAGAACGCAAGAGTCTCCCGCAGACCAGGTAGACAATCACAGAACGTAGCTGCACTTGCACCATCATGCCAGGACCTCATCCAGAAAATCTGGCCACCTAGAAAGGAGAACCCTGCAGAACAAGAAGCAGTGGATTGGGAGCTGAGTGAGGTCTGGCCAAGGTCAGACCTGAGCAGAACCACATCAGGGAGTGTACAGAAAATGGCTTTGAGAGCTCCTCCACACAGCCCCTGCCTCTGGGTGGGAGCAGGAGACAGTCACAAAGAGAAGGCTGCAGCCTCGCCAGGAAGTTAGAGATTGTGTCTCCCTTCTCTTTCTCCCCACTGTCCAACACCAAGGAATCAAGCCGGGGTCGGGGGGAAGAAACATGGAACAGAAGCTCCCTGGAGGGTTAACCTTTAATGTGACAAGCTTCTTAAGGCCTCATGGCTTCGCCAGTGTTCAGAAGAGGCAAGAAACAGGAGGGAGCATTCTCTTCCTTTGTAGAATACTTTGCAATTATAAAGTACATTCTTATTTGAGTCACATCACAATTCTTCAACATAGGTAAGGCAGGGCTAGTATCTCCACTATGCAGGGGGAAAATGAGGCCCAGTAAGCTAAAGTGACATATCAAAGGTCACAGGACTCAGCATGACAGAATCAGGTCGTCTGACTCTCCATTGCCTGCTCCAATGTATAACTGGGGTCTCTGCTTAGGCCAGGGCAGCACCCAGGCTGGAAAGCAAGTGGTGGGAACCTCTGGAAATGCTTGGTGAGGTGGTCACTAGGTGACTGTCAGAGTTTACAAATTTTAAATCTTACAATAACTCATTTTGTAAGTATATTATATTGCTATTAGTCAATACTAATTGATTCATCCTTGCAACTTCTGGTGGTTTTTGAAACACACTGTAAACCATTTGACGCTCTTCACATTAAGAGACAGAGCCAATAACCTCACCTCTTGAACCTGGGCAGGCCCTTGTGGCTGCCTTAATGAACAGAATGTGGTAGAAGTGTGACTTCAGATTAGAAGAGGTCATGCAGCTTCTACAGTGTCTCTTCAGGAAACTTACCCCAAACCTCCAGCTGCCACATAAGAAATCTGGTTACCCTGAAGCCACGTTGGGGAGAGATCACATGGAGAGGATAGAAAGACAGATGATAGATAGATAATTGATGATATAGATAGATAGATAGACAGACAGAGAGACAGCTAGATAGATAGGTATTCCAGCTATTTGATTTCTCTCAGCCCAGATTCTAGACATGTGAGTGAATAACTCTTCAGAATGACCCTAACCCAGCCACTATCTTTTTGCACCTTAATGATAGACCAAGTAAGAACCGCCTGGCTGAGTACACCCAACCCTAGATTGTCATTGCTTTAGCCACTGTTTGGGGTCGTTTTTTACACAGCAATAGCTAACCAGAGCATATCATATCAATTTATCTAATAGGAGTTTATAGAAAAGTCAAAAAAGTATCCCGTAATCTGGGACTCCCTTGTCCATGCTTTTGGCTTTAGCTCCCTGTCCATATTCCAGGTAAAGTTACGCCCTTGGTGGCAGTAACTCCAAGAGCAGATATGCAGATATTGTTTCTGAAACAGAAACATAAATAATTTTCATCCATTGCATTTGCTGTTATTTCTATTATATGAGGGGAAGAATAACATGTGGATATGAGTTATTCTTCCGCTTCCAGTTCTCTCCTGTTCTTACTTGCTCTTTAGAAACCTACTTTAAAGGAATCATGGAGTTTTAGAACCTAAAAGGAAGCTGGGAAACATCAGGGCGCACCCGTTTATTTTACAGAGGAGGAAAATGAAGCTAGGGAGAGGCCACCACTTGCCCCAGTGCGCACAGTTGATAAACAGGCCAGGTGGGACTAGAACACGGGTCTCCAGGCAATCAGGTCCACGTCCTTGATTCTCTCTTTCATCTCATCCTGCCTCAGACTGAAAATGGACTGTGCCACTTTTCAGACTCAGAGCAAGGACTCTCCTGAGGATAAAGCCAGACCACTGGGTCATCTCATAGTTGAGAGGAAGCTGGCTAGGATCCTCTCAGCCACCCAGTACAACTCTAAGTCAAATCAGGATCCCATCCAGGCTAATACAGTCACGTGAACAGCTATGAAAAACACACAAAACAAAACAAAATGGAACTACACAAGCGAGGTTGGTGTTTTTTTTCATAAATTGGGAAATAAATGAGAGTTGTCTGTGCTTCTTGATATGAATCATGTGAGGTGGCAGAAAAAGATGTGGGATTGACGCGAATTTAAAATTCTCCCTCCCACCAATTTCAAAAAATACCAGAGACTTTTGTTCATTTGTTGGTTTTAAGAAAACAGGCAAAAGTCTTCCAAACCAAGGAAGGAACAAGTGCCATACCATATGTTACTTTGCAAAAGCAGAACTAGAAAATACTTGGCATCATCAAGTGGCTTCCCCCAGAAACAATACGGATGGAAAAGGGGTGGAGCTGGGACAGAAGGATGCAGACTGGAAGCTGAGTGGACAGATTCTGAGAAGTATGACTTCAATCCCCAATTTTAAGGAATTTGATGAGGAAGGCTAATTTCTACCTTCCTAGATGCTCAGAGCGCATTTTTGGGTTGCGATAGAAGTGGAAGTTATTGATGGCAAGGGGAGTGGGGGGGTGGGGGTGCCCTTCACATTAGCGCCTCCAGAGGTTGGCAAGTACAAAGACCAGGGTGAGCATAAAAGAAAGTGACTGATGGAATGACTGGACCTAAACTGCTGTGGAAACTGGCCTTACCATCCCATCTCTCCCCTAATCCCATGGGCAGAAAATGGCAGCTTTTGCCTGAAAAGGTGGAGAAATAGTCCTTTTTTATTTTTATTTTGTTGGGGAACAGGGATAGATTCTTTAGTAGTAATTTCTGAGATTTTGGTGTACCTGTCACCCAAGCAGTGTACACTGTGCCCATTGTGTAATCTTTTATCCCTCACCACCCCCGCACCCTTGAGAAAGAATAATCTTTTCAAAAATAAATAAAAGCTGACTGGAAGGGGCTAAGGATTCCATCCTGGAAGTAACATCTCAGAGCGGGGGTCTCCTTGAATTGGTTTGACTTCTCCCACTCTCACAGAAGAAAGCAAGGTTTACCCATCAGCGCCCCCTTCCACACCCAGAGAACTCATAGTCCCACATTCTCATTCAGAGAAGAACCCCAGTCCCCCAGTCACTTCAAGTTAACAACCCAATCCAGAATGCATAAATAGAAATGAGCTGCCCAAAACACCATTCACGCAGGAAAAGAAAAGGACCAAGGTAAGTCAACAGAACAAATGAACTTGGAGGAGGTAGAACTAAGGGAAGGAAAAAGAACTAAGTAAAAACCTTAAACTCTAATTATCCTCTTGAAGAACCAAGATGATACATCCATAAAACAAAATCCATCTTCTATTAAAAAGGAGCAGTTTGAAACCACGAATGAATTTGTTCTACGTCCCTTTTAAAATATATTTACTTTTATCACCACAAATATAGTACATGCAATTTTTTTGAAACCCAAATTCAAAGACAGAAAAAAACACATTAAAAATTCAAGAAGAACTTGCATAATACAGAGTAAAAAGACCAAAATAAAATGAATAATTGGAGAAAAAAACATACACAGGGTCAATTTAGGTGGGTCAACATTTACATCACAGAAATTTCAAAAAAGGAGAAGAGTGAAAACAGAAAGCAGAAAATTATCAAAGAAACAATTGAAGAAAATCTCCCAGAGTTGAAGAAAGATGCAGGTTTTGGATTGAAAGACCCCAACTTCTGAGCACAAAGAACAAAGAGTGATCCATAGAAATAACCTCTTGGAATTTCAGAGCACCAACAATCTAAGGTCCTAAAGACTCTCAGAGAGAAACAAGAAACAAATAAATAACAAAAGAATAAGAACCAACTTTGGCACATGGATCACTTGAGGTCAGGAGTTCAAGACCAGCTTGTTCAACATGGCAAAACCCTGTCTCTATTAAAAGTACAAAAACTAGCTGGGTGTAGAGGCATGCACCAGGAGGTGAACCCAGGAGGTGGAGGTTGCAGTGAACCGAGATTGCACCACTGCATTCCAGCCTAGGCAACAAAGCAAGACTCCGTCTCAAAAAAAAAAAAAAAAAAAAAAGAATCAGATTGGCATCTTTCTCATCAACAGTTTGCACCTATGAAACAGAGAGGAGTTACCTTTAAGGATTCTAGACCCTGTTTAAGTCAAAAACTTATGAATCCAAATTTCTAGCAAATGTGAGCATTGCCATTGAGATCATGTGACTCTGGCAATCTTGACGACAAACACGGCTGGGTTCTATTTTCTGTTGTTGGACAAATATTCCTCTCTGATTTCTGAAGCTAGAGAAGTGCTGAGAACCTCACGTCCCTCCAACAGCATTGCAATAACTTGCTCCAGCAGAAAGCAAAGTCCACATAGATTAACCTTGATGGTCACATAGAAAAAGGCCAAAGACCTCACACACTGAGGGCCAGGCAATCCCCTACAAACCCTGCTCCAGCCCTCGAAGAAACCGGCAATCATTTGGGCTGTGGCCTCCCACAGAGGAGTGAGTCTTCTCTGTTTTGCAAGAAAAGCAGAAGTATGTTGAAAGTCATAACCACAGCAAAAACTGCCACATCGAACTGAGAGGTGCTCTCTAAACATGGAAATATCATTCACCACCAGGAACCAGGATGAAAGCAAATCCCACAGCCCAGAGTTACTTACACATCTGTTCATGTCTTGGCCAGGATTTTACCTAAAATGAAATTCTGTGTGTAGTAGGTTATTAACAAAAGCGAAACAAAGAGAAACAGACATAGAAACTTCAACCCCACCTTGTCCAAGTGAAGCCACGCTTGTGAGATCCTGTAACAAATGGCAAGTCATTTGACCTTTCTAACCGGAGTGTCTGGAATTGTGGGGTCAGGCTTTGAAGGTGAGGGACCATAACCAAGAAATATCCACTAGCTGTTAGTAGAGAGTCTGCAACCTTGCCTTGTAAAGTGTGGCTCTCAGAGCAGCAGCTGCTGCTACTGCGCACCAGGAGGCTTTAGGAGACGCAGAGTCTTAGGCCACAAGCCAGACTGTCTTTCACCAAAATCTCCAGGGATATATTTGGGCGTTAAAGTTTGAGAGGTGCTGGTGTACAAGACCTGGGAGGTTTACACATCTGTCTACATCAAACACTGAGGATCTGACCACTTGGCCAACAGCCTGGGCCCACAACCACCCTCCAAGGAAGATATTATTATTCACATGTGTTCAAATGAGGAGACCCAGGTTAACTTCAGCAGGACTGGGATCCATTGAAAGACCAGGTGCTTAGAGAGAAGACTTAGAACATTAAGTAATTTGTTCAGGGTCAAATGTTAGTGAGGCGGACAACCGGGGCTTGAACTAGATGTCCATGAATCTCAGACTCGTTCTCTGAACTCCTTTATCCAGCTGCCTTTCTAGAGGCAAATGTTTTCGAGTGACGCGTCTGAAGCATTGGGTCCAGGCAGTAGCATGCCGAGCCCCATTTTCTAGAATGTTGCCCTCAGGAGCCGTCCTCAGGAGCTTGCTTGTCCCTCACCCAACCTATCTATCTAGGTGGATGTGGACGTGCTGGGAGGGACCCTTCTCAGAGCGTTGTACCAGAATTGCTCTTAAGCAATCAAGTCTGAGTCACAGAGGGGGTGAATGTGACAGCCCCAGAAACCCAACCTAGAAATGCCTGTGTTTAAAAACAGAAGGCCACAGCTTCCAGGAAGGATGATCTATTTGATAATACCTTAAGGTTTCAAAATGACTACAGCCCCCTCATCTGCCTCCTGTGAGCTATATGCCATCATCTACCTTGACGTTCTTGGGTCTAGAGATAGAGGGGGCTGGGACAAGGCAATCACAGGGGACAAAACCTTTGCTTTTTGAGTCCCTGGGCCCCAGAACAGTTCTGGCCAAAGCTCCCACACCCCTCATGGTATGACTTGGGGAAATGAGGGTTTTCTAGAAAGTAAGGCCTGTGTGCGGGGAAGGGAGGAGGGAGTGCCCAGTCCATGAGTGAGCTGCTTGCTCAGCAATCCCTTCCCCAGCCCCACTCTCTCAGTGACCCCACCTGGGCATCATCTACTCTATCCACAAGAAGCGGGTTCAGCCGAGGGGGTTGAGCAGAAGATCAGGTGTGAGACGGAGGGCTGACTCCTGTTGATTTTTCTGTCCTGGGAACAGCTTGACCCACATGCCTGTCTCCATGTTGCCAGTGTGGAGAGGGGGAGTGACAAAACTAAATACAACCAGGAGGGTCCCCACAGCAGCTCCAGCCTCACCTCTCCTCTCTTTCCTGAGACACTAACTTAGTTCCTCGTTTGGTGCCTGTCGGTGCCCACAGGTAGCCAAGCTACCCTGCAGTAGCTTAGCTCCCACTGTGGGGGGAGGAATCGAAGGGGTTGTGCAGCCCCCGCCAGGTAGCTGCCCCTGAAGCTTGTCCAGGTCAGTTTGATTCTAAACTGCATTTTGTTCACGATATTGTCAAAACAGTGAGGAAACATTTTAAAAAGACCTGTAGAAAAAAATAAGAAGAAAGAGTAAGAATCAGGTTCAGCTGGAAATAACAGGAAAAAAATAATAGTGGCTTAAATTAGCGCCTCTCAAATCATCCTGTGCACAGAAATCACCTGGGGATCTTGTTAAAATGCAGACTCTGATTCGGACACCCTGGGGCTGGCTCCGAGCTTCAGCCTGTTTAACGAGCTCCTGTGTGACGCCCGAGCCGCTGGCCCACAGAGCACCCTCTGTAGTGAGGGCTTCAGTGAGACAGGACTGTATTCCTCACTTAGCCACAAGAAACGTGGAGTCTAACCCTCCAGACAATATTCATCACTGGGTGACGGACCATTTATACACCAAACCTCAGCAACACTCAATGTACCCATCTAACAAACCTGCACATGTATCCTCAGAACCTCTCAATAAAAGCTAGAGAGAGAGGGAAAAAAAAAAAAGAATCTGTTGCTTTCAGCCTCTTGATTAACGAGATGGAAACAAACCATCAAATACACAATGCTATCTGGCTTCCTCCATGTGGCAAGTGCAGATAGGGATCAAGAGGGTCCTACTTGCCTAGACCACAAGCTTGGGATGAGTCAGCCACATTGCACATCAGCAGATGAGATGTGAGGCAGGGGTGCTCCAATGGGCAAAGAGTAGCCAGACCCATGACCCACCCCAAGGCCACTCGGAGATCACAATCCAGTTACAGGGCACATGGTGAGCGGCCTGAGGATGGGGAGGAAGTGAGGACCCAGGACCCGGGACCTGGCCACAGTGAGTGGACGGGATCAGCTTCAGGCCTTGGGAAAGTTCTTCCCAGAAGGCAAAAATGATTCCTTAAGTATATGGTCATTGTGATACCTTGGCTGGCAATATAATTTGTAGTCCAAACCAGGGACGGTGTTGAGAACAGAAAGCCAAAATCACTTAATAGGCCTTAACTGTTCGGTGGCGTGCATTAACCAGTCGTGGGCAAGTCCAGAACTGTGGACATTCTCCTAACCCTGCGAGTGGGCATCTGCCAGGTGAGCTGGCCACAAGCAGATTACACTGGAACAGTGAGGGTCTCCATTTGGGCCTAGATGATCCTCGGATCAGGATTCAGACATGTTGGGCACAGTCAGAAGAACAGGGTGAGTGACTGTGGTCCTTGACAGCAAGCACAGGACTTCAACGAAGAGTGAAAGTTCCTGTAAAGCAACTACTGTCTGTCAGTGAACAAATGCATCAGAAACTCAACTGAAACCAGCTTGAGCAAAAAGGGAAACTGTGGGCTGTGTAACCAAATGACACAGAGTACAGAGGTGCAACTAAACCCAAGGACAACTGGATTCAAAGATTTGAATATTGCCAGGACTTCCTCTCTCCACTTACATCTTCGTCAGCTTGGGCTGCTATGACAAGTTACTATAGTCAGGGTGGCTTACATGATAGGCATTTATTTCACAGCTCTGGAGGCAGGGAAGTCCAAGATCAAAGTGCAGGCAGATTTGGTGCTGGGGATGGTCCCTTCCTGGCTTGCAGATGGCCAGCATCTCACTATGTGTTCCTATGACAAATTCTTTGTGTGAGCACACTTGAAGAGAGCCTTCTAGTGTGTCCTCTTCCTTTTAAGGGCACTAATCCCATCATGACCTCATCTAAACCCAATTACCTCCCAAAGTCTTCACCCTCCAAATACTATCACGCAGGAGGTTAGGACTTGAACATAAGAATTTAGGGTGAGGGACACAAACATTCAGTCCATAACAACCTATGTCTCCAATTCTCTCTCCCTATTGGACTCATTCTCTCAGTCCAGCTGTCCCCACAAAGTCAAAGCCATGCCTGCAGACAGCTCTAAACCTCAATGCCAGGGAAGGGAATCAGCATCCTCACCAGCTCCGGGTGGAAAATATCTTAGGGAAGGCTCCTCATTAGCTTTGTGGGCCCACTTGCCCATTCCTGGCCAATTGCTTTGGCCAAAGGTGTGAGGCCACTGCGATTGGCCCAGGCAGGTCGTATGTTCATCCTCACACCACAGGGATGGAGTGGTGAAAAGCAGCTTTCCCCTAAAATGGAAAGGCTGTTACAGGCAAGCCAAGTAATGAATGCCTATTGCAGAGGGAGCTGGAAGTGGTTACGGGATGAAGCAGAGGATGTGCTAAATGGAACAATTGGAGAGTCTCTGTAAGATGCCTCGGGGTGCCTAAAAATACTTTAGGGGACTTACTTTGCAAGAAGTTGAAACCATGAAATAACATGTTGTAAACCAAAGAAAGGTTGTTTGTTACTACTAATGTATGTTCATTACTCTCTATTCTCAACACTGTCCCTGGAAGTGCCCTGGTACTATGATCTGCATTTACTTTAAAATATTTCGGCACTGAAAATGTAATCTAAATGTGGGTGTAGCCTTTAAGTCTTCACTCCAGAGGAGACCAGTTGCCCTAATCGAGGCAATTCCAGGCTGCTAATTAGAGTGTCGTCAGAAGGCCGTACCCAGACAGACACCCACAAGTGCTTCAGTTGTCTATCTCTGATCAGTGCCAGCAGTTTGGTTAATTAAAATAATGAACATGACTTTTCATTGGTGAAGCATGAAACTGCACAGCAAGAAGCTCCACAAACATACATGAACAGGCCGTTGGAATCTAGTGGGCCTTTCCTCCTCACCCCTTAGGAACGTCATCCATGACCTTTGTGTCAGCTTCTGGTTCAGGAGAATGTGAGCCAACCTGAGTCCGACTAGATGGTTCACCAATCCTGCTACTAGACTCGTGATATTTGCCTCAACTGAACCTCTCTTTCATGCAAGATTTTGGTGGAGCCTCCTAAATAACAGAGATGCTGGACTTAATCACACTCAGGAGGTAACTGGTGTGAGCCTGCTTGTTAATAAATGTCTGTTTTGGAGGGAAGAATTCAGTCTGAGACTTGCTTTTATGGTAACCTACAGTGAGGCTGTGAGGAGGAGCTGGCCCTGAACACCTATGGTGGCTGCTTATATTAACCAAAAAAAAAAAAAAAAAATGGTGACTGCTGATATTAACCAAAAGAACCTCCCAGTTGTACAAGGCCAAATTGGGAAGTAGGAGGTACCCTTGTAAATCCAGTGTACGTTGTGAGGGGAGACAGTTTTCATCAGGCTTCTGGCGTGAGGATTTCTTTGAGGAGAAAGAGCCTTTGAGAAGCCCACTTCTAAAGAGTCAAAGAGAGCTTCCACCCTGGACTTTGACCTGTTCCCAGATTTTCTGTGGAAGGAAAGAGATTCTCCATAGCACAAAAAGGAGGAACAAGGATCATATCTGGGTGCTGCGGGAAAAGGCCAGAGAAGAAGAGAGGCAGCACTGCCATGGTCCAGGGAAGGCTTCAAGGGGGTTGCAGGACACATTATGTGTGAGGTTAGCTTTCTTTGGGTCCCTGTACTGAAATCTTTAGCAAATTCTCACTGCTCATTTATGCACGTGCACTTCCTACTGCCCAGGTGTTGAAACTGACCTAAGCCAATTCGGTCATGCACAACCACAAAGTTCCTTTTGGTTACTATCAGCTGCCACCATTAGATAAGAGTGGAAACTCACCGACTCCCCTGCTATCTCAGTCCAGGTTACCCCCAAGAGCAAGTCTCAGAATGAATTCTATCCTAAATACAAATATTTATTAGCAAGCGGGTAATGTTTTCAAATGCAAGAGAATTGTTTAGAGCCACAAAGAGATTATGAGGATGAAAACAGAGACCTCAACCAAACATAAGCACATGTCTCAGTGAGAAGATATTAACTTTTTCTATATTTATTTATGCACACCTGTTACTTCATTCACCAATTATTGGAGACAAGAACAACTTGTGTTGCTTTCGACATCCCATGGGACCTCACTCCTCAAACAGCAGGGAAAATAAGATAAAACATGAACCTTGAGTGCATACAAAGGAGCCTTGTGCATTGTCAGACATTAATGATGATTCTTTGTTCTGTGAAAGTTTAGACATTGCAGGTGTAGCTATGGGATGCTGCGCCTCCCAAAACCAAACACTTTCCCCCAAGATCTACCAGGGTGATCTGCAAGAGACTCCCTCACAAAGACATAAAGGGAACCATGGGAGTGGCAGGCTTCACATGTCTAGCTGCAGGCACAAGGAGGAAGTCTTCACAGCAGGAAAGTCTGGGAGTCTGGAATCTGCATGGTGCAGTAACTGCTGTGGCTTGAATGTTTGCCTCTTCCAAAAGTCACATCAGATTTTAACCCTCAATGCAACAGTGTTGGGAGGTAGGGCCTGAAGTAGGGTCTTTCGTCATGAGGGCTCTGCAAACATGAACTGATTAATGCCTCTGAAAAAAAGGCTCAAGGGAGTGGGTTCATTCTCTTTTTCCCTTCCACCATGTGATGCCTTCTGCAACCTGCTATGTAATGGCACAGCAAGAAGACACTCACCAGATGCCTTGGTATTGGACTTCCCAGCCTCCAGAATTATGAGGCAATAATTTCTGTTCATTATAAATTACCCAGTCTGTGGTATTCTGTTATACCAGCACAAAACAGATTAAGACAATAGCAGACAAAGACCAGATGAGCATATAGCATTTGGGCCCAACCAGCCATGTGCTAAGAGGGGCAGAATCTAGCACTCAACCAAAAAGACTCCTGGAGCAGTGATTCTCTGAAATCCAGGAGGATAAGCAGCAGGTAAGAAGGCACCTGGGACAACAGTGGGTTATAAGGCTGTAGCCATCAGAGTGAAATTCTGGAAGAGGAGAGGACTCCAGCAATGAGCAGCAACTGAGAGTGATAAGAGTAATCAGAATGGGTTCTGGAGGGGCGGAGCCGCTCTCAGGTAGAGATTTAAGTCAAGAGACTGAAAGAAAATCCAAGTTCTCAGAAATCAGGCTAGGTCAGGGACACACTGTCAATGCCTAAAACATTGCCCTATAGTACTGAGCTACATCTCCTTAAATTCCTCTTCCCAAAGTCAGGATTAATCCCTGAAACAGGGGAATACTTTCTCAAGGATTCCTTCAGCTGCAAGTAACAGAAAACTGAACTTAAAGTGGCTTGAATAGAAAGGAGACAGTTAATTCACAAAATGGGAAGTTCAGGAGAGCAGGCCTGTGGCCAGCCTAATCCAGTAACCCCAGCTCTGTTTTCCACTGACAGTCTTGACTTTGTGCCTCTCAGGATGGAGGTTTCCCCTGCTGTAGGCTGGCAGCAAGCTGCTCCGGCCATGCTGGCCTTGGCTATGGGTAGAGCAACATGGCAGGCTCAGCTTCCCTGAGCACATAAGCCATTTGGGCAGCATGAATACTTGAACAAAATCACCCTGGTGGAAGCAAGAGGGGGATGATTCCAGTGAGGCAACCATCAGAGTTCCCCCAAGGGCAGGCTAGAGCAAAGGGCGCAGGAGCCCAGGATTCTCCAGTGCGGCTGTGCCTCTGGCCAGCTAGGTAAACTGGGCAAGCCACTTCAACTCTTGAGAGCTCAGGGTTTTTCATCTTACAATCCAATGACTAAACCAGAGCATCTTCAAGATTCTGTCAAACTCTAGATAGTCTTTGACCCTTTAGAATGAGATTATTTAACTTGGATAATAAAATATTCAGTCCTGACTCAATACAGGCCTTCAAATATGGGGAGATGACTCTGGTCCTTTATGAGAGATTATATTTTCCAAAGATGACCACAGCAACTTCTCCCATCCCACATACCCGTCTACAATGGGACCTTACCACTCCCCCATCAGGAAAGCCTCTGGGCTGCCAAACTTCACAGCTGACTGTCCTTGTGTTCCTCACAAAGCTTCTTCTGATGTCTCTGGGCTCCAGCCCCGGAAGCCCCTTTACCTGCTGTTTTTAGCAGATGCTGCCTCGACTCTTCACAGATGCATCCTCGGGTTGCTAATTTTCCTTGCTATGAGTATGCAAACAAAACCTCTCAATGGCTCCATGAGATGGGCAGGGCAGATATTAATAATTCCATGGTGGTAGCCAGCCTCAGATGGCCCACAGTGGTTTGCACCATCCTTGAATAGGATTGACTTTTGCGGCAAATAGGATAGTGCAGAAATGACAGGACTTGACTTCAAAGGCCAGTTCACAAAAGACAGTGTGACTTCTGTCTTGCCATCTTAGACTGAGCTAGCCAGGTACCATGTCAAAGGAACTCCGTACATGAAAGACCCTGAGCTGAAGACCACCGTATAATCACCCCCAAATTCCTGACCCACAGAAACTATATGAGATAAGAAATGTTTATTGTTTAAGCCACGAAGTCTTAGACTTTTTACATAGCAAAATATAACTAACATTAATATACCTATTATATAAATGGTAAGTCGAGTCTCAGAGACATACAGCGACTAGCCCAAAGCCACACAGCTAGAGCTGCAGAAGTAGGAAGACAGCCTTCACCTTGTGACTGGGGATCCACACAGCATGAGTTCCCTCAGAGCCCCTAAGTCTGCAGTTCTCTGATTTGGCTTCAGAAGGAGAGATGAGACTGCAGGCAGAGGGCAGTAATTGCCCAAGCAACCCTGCCACACTCAGGGTCTGGGCCAGCACAGCTCCTCCGACAGGGAACACAGGGTCAGGGGAGGGGGTGGAGACTCTTGTCTCCCACTTGCTTGAGGTCTCTATGACCCAGAGAAACAATCCATGGAGACCTTGTCTCAGGCCCATCTATGCACATGCGTCGTGGGCCTCCACTCATGCCACATGTGGAACTACGGCTGGCCCACAGTGCTGCAACTCCTCTGGGCTGTGTTGGAAGCCTGTGATGCGGGGGCTTGTGCCTGACTGACTGACTGCAAGTCAGGGTTGGCCCTTGCTGTCCAGCACCCACACCGCTGATTCATGGGGCTACTTTAGAGAAGTTGCCCCACCGAAGGGAGCTTTCAGTTCCCATGTGAGTCACTGGCCATGTGGACACCAGTCACCCATGCACAAGAGGGGCCTGAGCTATGTGAGCACTCAACAGTGAGCTGAGTGTTGTGATCACGGGGTCAGTGAGTGACAAGGCCCAGCTGGCTCTGTTTTCTCATCCTTCCAACTAGATTCGACTTATTCCAGCAAGAGTTACTATGATCCTGTGGGCGGGACTGGGATTGGGCAAGTCAAAAGGGTAGTTTAAAACAAGAGGGTGACCAGGCATGGTGGCTCCCGCTTGTAATCCCAACACTTTGGGAGACTGAGGCGGGTGGATCACCTGAGGTCGGGAGTTCAAGACCAGCCTGGCCAACATGGCAAAACCCCGTGTCTACTAAAAAAAGAAACACAAAAAAATTAGCTGGGTGTGCTGGTGGGCGCCTGTAATCCCAGCTACTCAGGAGACTGAGACAGGAGAATTGCTTGAACCTGGAAGGCAGGAAGTTGCAGTAAGCCCACATTGCACCACTGCACTCCAGCCTGGACGACAAGAATGAAACTCCGTCTTAAAAAAAAAAAAAGACAAGAGGGCAAGAAGGGCTGAGCAGTCACTGCTTGTCTCCAGGGTCTCCAGTCAGGAGAGACTTGAGATGGTGAAACTTTCTGATGAAGGACCTCAAAGGCCCAGCAGAGTGGCTTGTGCCTACATCCTCGTGTGGTATCCAAGGACCTCCAGGATCAGAGAGAAGAAAACAAACAAGGCACAGGACATCTGGGTTTTCATGTAAACTCAAGATTCTACCGCTTGGATAGCCATGGACAAGTTGTTGGCCAATCCAAGCCTCAGTTTTCTCATGAGTCAAATCAAGCTAATGGTTTTTAACCTGGGTTTCTTAGAGCCTGAGGGTTCTTCAGAGCTACATTGGGGTTTGCCATGAGGAGGCAGCCTTTACATCAGTGCTGTCCAATAGAAATATAAAGTGAGTCACATATACAATTTTAAATTTTCAGTAGCTAGACTGGGCATAGTGGCTCATGCCTGTAATCCCAGCACTTTGGGAGGCCGAGGCAGGCAAATCATGAAGTAAGGAGTTCGAGACCAGCCTGCTCAACATGGTGAAACCCCATCTCTACTAACAATACAAAAATTAGCCGGGCGTGGTGGTGCACGCCTGTAATCCCAGCTACTCAGGAGGCTGAGGCAGGAGAAACACTTGAACCTGCGAGGCAGAGGTTGCAGTGAGCCCAGATCACACCATTGCACTCCAGCCTAAGCAACAGAGCGAGACTCTCAAAAAAAAAAAAAAAAATTGGTAGCTAAATTTTTTAACATCTAAAAATAAATAGGTAATTAGCTAGGTGTGATGGTGGGTGTCTGGAGTCCAAGCTACTGAGGAGGCTGAGGTGGGAGGATTGCTAGAGCTCAGGAGTTTGAGGCTGCAGTGAGCCATGATCATGCCATTGCACTCTAGCCTAGGTGACAGAATATGACCAAGTCAGTAAAAAATAGGTGAAATTAATTTTAATATTACCTTTTATTTATTGAATATATCTAAAATATCATTTCAATATGTAATCAGTTGATTACATGTATTAATAAGATGTTTTACATTCTCTTTATTGTACTAAATCTTCAGTATCTGGCATATGGTTTGTATGTAAGCACATCCCAATTTAGACCAACCACATTTCCACAGCACAATGGCTACCAGAGTTGTGTATGTCACCTGTGAAGCAGGAGGAGGAACTGTCTTTAAGAAAAGAAGACCTCTCTCTAGTGGACAAAACAGGAAAACACATGAGAGACCAATGGATTAAATGAGCAAAACACTGGAAAGCACAGGCATATTTGGGGGTGCAAAGGGGTCAGTGTGGCTAGAGTGTGACGGGGGAGAGGAGGGAGTGTGAGAGAAGAAGCCATGAGATCACTGGGCCTCTCCTGAACCCTGTGGTTTTCATGACATCAGTTTCTCTGAAAAGTGCCTTTGGGTTGTAAAGTATCACACAAAAGAGTTCTGTCTTTATAGCTGAGACCTAGTGAGGCCTAGGGGATACAATGAAAGTAGAACATGACACGATAGCTTAAAGCACAGGCCATAGAGCCCAACAGCCTGGGTTCTAGTCCTCACTCTGCCTCTTGTTCACTGGGATCATAGACACAGTTTCCACATCTATTCAATGGGCACTTGGCCATCAACAGTTCTTCCCATCCCTCTACATGCACGCTTGCTGTATTCCCATCAAGATCTGGAGTTCACTTGCCTTTCTTTGAATCTAGGGTTAAGCGTTACCTTGTGATTTACTTAGACCAATACACTGTGGCAGAAGGATGCTGGTGGCCTCTAGGAAGCCAGCTGCCTACTGTAAAGCTTGGGTTACACAACCAAATGATGAGAAACCACATGAAGAAAAAAAGTCCACATGGAGGAATCTGAAGCACTAGACATGACTGAATTCTTCCTAGAATCTCCAGCTGAGCCCAGCCATGGGAGTAACGGATAGAACTACCTAGCTGAGCCTCACCTGAAATTCCAGACCAAAGAATCATGAGAAATAATGCATTGTTATTGTTTCAAGCCACTAAGTTTTGAGTGGTTCTGTAGATAGCCATAGATAACTGAAACAAATATGATATTTGCAATACTTATCTCACAGAGCTGTGTGGAGATCAAGTGAGATAAGGCATGTACCACGCAGTGCCTACGATAAACACTCAAAAGTTGAAAATATTATTGTAATCGTGGTCATATGAGTATGGTCCATGATAAGTGTTGTCATTTTGATATTAGGACATGCCTAAGCAATACAAGCCAGACTCACCTACCAATACTTTTGAAAATGAAAAGCTATTTCTTTGAGGGATCATTTGATTCCAAAAAGATCTTAAGCTGAAGTATGGGCACTGGAAGCAGGGGGCAGACGTGGCCATTTAGACAACAAGAATGTGCTCACATAATACTGTATTTTTAAAGTTATCAAATGACAACAGACAATTAAAAATTCTCCCAGATGAGGACTGCAGAGAATACAATCCCAATTTTGGAAACACTGCTGTGCATGCCGGGGGAGCCACTGAGGACTTCAGGCAGGAGCAACATGATGGGACATTGGATCCTCCAGACCAGCATGAGCAGGATGGGCAGTTGTGGGAGGATGGAGGAGAATGACAGTGCCATCTGGCAGATCGGTGAGGCAGGCCAAGGCCAGGCTCCTGACCCTGGGAGTGAAAACTGATGGCAGGCTTGCTGCTAGAAGGAGAGTGAGTGTGGCCTATTCTTTCAAGAAATTTGCTGTGACAGGGGAGGGGCAGACAAGATGGAGCACAAACTCAAAGTGTTTTAGATGGAAAAAAAAATACTTGGACCACAATACAGGCTGCAGAACAATTACCACGATAAGATCCAAAGCATCAGAGGCATCCAGAGGCTGGTTAGGAATAAAGACTGGAGCCAGCTTTGCTGCCCTCTGGCCGCAAAAGCCTGCATACAACAAAAGCTGGGTGGAGTTGTCCCTGCATACAACAAAAGCTGGGTGGAGTTGTCCCAGGCTCATTCCTGGGTAGTCCTGTCCACATACGGGAGTGGAGACATCTCAGTGAGGAATTTTAAGAGCACCAAAAAGCTAGAATCGGGATAACATTACACAGTGGCAAAAATGAGTCCTCAGTCAAAGCACTGACTTACATAGCTGCTGTCACTTGCTCCATCATCTCCAGTCCCTGGAATACCATGATTTTCATTTTCTCAGAAGAAATAAAACAATGAAAAATACCTAGCATTAATTTGAACAGTAGAAATATATAATGCACATAGGATTATAATCAAAAAGAGAATTTGTATGCCAGAATGAAAAAGGAACCTATTCTGTTTAGAGTCTACTAAAAACATCACGAAGAAAATTAAATCCCAGTTCTTCTTTAGAGACCTGTAGCCAAGCAGCTTCTTCTTTGATCTCTTTCCTAGGTGAGTTTCTGCTTCATGGGAAATACTTATGTATACACAACAAGAGGTGTTTGCCACCACATAGCCACCTCCTTGCTCAGCTAATATAGAATCTAAAGCAGTGTGATTGTCCAGCACAACCTTAGTCAATAAATCAGTAGCTTTTTGTTGAGCTGTGATGGAGGGAGCAGTTTCATCAACAATGTTTCCTAGGGTTTTAGGAAGATTTTAGACCATGTGTTCACAGGAAGTTACACCCAACCAGGGCAAAAGAGTTCTCAAAAAAAAAAAAAAAAAAAAGGCATGGCGCTATCTTCTTGATGGCCAGCAGATAATTAGCACATTTTCTTTAAATAGAATCTCCATCTAAAGTAGATCTGCAGTCATGCCTAGAGAAAAATTTGAGGGAACTAGTCCAGTGCTGAGTTTCTTCAGAGCTGTATGGAGAGAGAAGGGTAACCAAATACCCTAAGATACATTGCCCCTCATCATTCCATACCCTTAGACACTTACAGGACCATGGATGGTGATCTTCTCCACAGACTAAAATAAATTCTGGTGGAGCGCAGGTACACTATAATTTGAGAACGTCAGTTTTGGGGCATTACTAGATCAATGGGTCAGAAACGTTAGAGCCAGAAGACAGGATCCTGACAGCGGGAGGGGACTGTTTTCCTTTGGATTTTCTAACAACATCCTGGATTTTCGTACTATGATTATTGAGTAAGGGAGCAATGATTTTGACAACAGGATTCTGATGAGTCAGACTGAAACACAGGACAAACAGGTTAGGATGAGTCAGGCAGATTTGATAAACAGGTTTCCTTTTATGTGGTCTTGAGTTGTGTTACAAGTGCTATCATGAATACTGGTGAAATTTAGGACAGAATGTACCAGTGGGTCATTGCAGTCAAAAGTAGTTTTTGTTTTAGGGTAGCAAACCCAGCCTCTCTTCACATTTCCAGCAGTGGCAATGGTCTGGGGGGATTTTGAACAGAGGATTATTCCTCCATGGTATGGTCAAATTTATCAGGGATGGCAAAACAGAAACCTAGGCCAGGTGTAGTGGCTAATGCCTGTAATCCCAGCACTTTGAGAGCCGAGGTGGGAGAATTATTTAAGGCCAGGAGTTTTAGACCAGTGTGGTCAACACAGCAAGACCCATCTCTACAAGGTTTTTTTAAAAAGTAGCTGGGCGTTGTGCACCCCTGTTGTCCCAGCTACTCGGGAAACTGAGCCAGGAGGATTGTTTGAGCCCAGGAGATGGAGGCTGCAGTGAATTATGATCATGTCATTACATTCCAGCATGGTCAACAGAGCAAAACCCCATCTCTAAAAAAAGCAAAACAACAACAAAAAAAAAAAAAAAAAAAAAACAGGAATCTGATTACAGACATTTGTTTACATATATCCTAAGAGAATATGTGTGTGTGTGTGTGTGCATATATATATGCACACATACATATATATATGACAGTTTTACCAAAACAATTTTATCCAGGAGAGGATACCCACAGTACGAAGGAGGCCTAAAAGCATAAGTATTCCAATCAATAAAGAAAGGAGAGCAAATATTTCAGTTGTGGCAGGCATTAGAATCACGAAGAACAAGTGGTACAGGCCTGGTCCGGTATCTTGGGCGAAAATAAATGACCACAAATGTCAGCTACTTTCCACCCTGGTCAGGAAGGCTGCAAGTCAACTTCCACGGAAGATCTCCCATGACGGAAGATGTCCCTCCGGTAGGGGTGTCTTTTTAAAATGAGAAATATGAATCCATGAGTCAGTGCCTTTAAGTTTACTGGCACAGGGATTGGCCAATAGTACCTGATATGGTCCCTTCCCCACCATGTGAGAAGGAATCTTTTTATTTGATGTCCTTTCCAGTAAACAAAATTTTTACATATTCTTACTTATAAGTAGGATCTAAACACTGGGTACACACAAACATAAATATGGAAACAACAGACACTGGGAACTATGAGAAGGGAAAGGAAGGGAGGGAGGCAAGGGTTAAGAAACGAACTCTTGGGTACTCTGCTCACTACCTGGATGATGTGTTCAATCACACCCCAAACTTCAGCATCACACAATACGCCCTCATAACAAAGCCGCATGTGTACCCCTGAATCTAAAATAAGATTTTTTTAAAATAAAGCAATAGTTGCAAATCACTCAAGTGGGAAATTCGCAAAGGGCAAAATGCTTGGAATGCCAAAACTACTTCACTAGCCTGTGAAATATTAGCAGAGACCTTAAGAAAGAAAAAAAAATCTCCAGTTACAGGCCATGGTTTTTGATGACTTCATCTCCCAGGAGCTCTCTGCAAAAGGAATTCTTGATTGATTTTGAGTTTTTAATGAGAAGTATTCTGAGACCTTGGCAGCAATAGAGGATGTCACCTTTAAGAAATGCAAGTTCACAAGTTCCTACATCTAGTCAAGTGGCCCTTCCTATTATTATTTCAAAGAGAGAGAGCTGGTGTTTTCCAAATGGTGTTGATCACAGGTTGAGCAGAACTAGTGAGAGCGCCTTTGGCCAGGGGAAGTTAAAAACTTTGGTTAGTTTGGCCAAGTGAGTTTTTATTATACCGTTGGTGTGTTTCACCAGTCCAGAGGACTGGGGGTTAAAAGCACAATGGAAATATTGGAATATAGGCCAAATGCTGCAAATGGATTGAATTACTCGACCAGCAAAATGTGTTCCTTGACCGTTCTGGAGCTCAGGTGAAACTCCCCATGATGAAATTATCTTTTCTAATAACAGTTTTTTTACTGCTTGGGCCATGGCTCATTGGCATGGGAAGGTTTCATCCCAGTGAGAAAACACAAGTTAGCAGCAGAACATGTCTATAACCCTGGGATAGGGGCAGCTGGGTAAAGTCCAATTGCCATACATCAAAAGGGTCCCAGAGGCAAAGGAAAATGTCCCTGTAACCCTTGAAGGAGTTTCCAGGATTATGTCTAGGACAAACCATACAGCAAGAATAAACAGAAGGGGGATGGTTTCCAGTAATATTGCTTTCCCCAAGCTGTTGCTTCAGCTGGATTCCAGTGAGTCAGCTCATAAACACATTATTTAAAGGGTAATTGAAGCCATAAGGGAAAGATTGGTCTATCATTAGGTCCACATCATAAGCCTGTTTCTGAGAAAACTTGGTTTCCTTAACTTTCCTGAGGTTGATTTCCTTCTTGAGAGCTCCTATTTGTGCTTCTTCTAATAAGGTTTTTGTTTATTGTTTGTTTGGGAGGTCTGGGGGGGTTTTTGTTTGTTTGGTTGGTTTTTGAGACACGGTCTCGCTTTGTCACTCAGGCTGGAGTGCAGTGGCGCAATCTCAGATCACTGCAAGTTCAAGTGATTCTTGTGCCTCAGCCTTCTGAGTAGCTGGGATTACAGATGTGAGCCACCTCACCTGGCCAAAGTTTTAAATGGGTAATAAGTTTGTAAGGACATTTCAAGGTATCTACTGTCTGATGTAACCTTCAGCGCTGCGTTCTTAGCTGCATTACCAGAGAAATGGTTGCCACTGCTCTCTGGAGTATCTAATTTGGAATGACCAAAAATTTTCTTTTTTTTTTTTTTTGAGACAGGGTCTCACTCCGTCACCAGGCGCCAGGCTGGAGTGCAGTGGCGCGACCTCGGCTCACTGCAACCCCCGCCGCCCGGGTTCAAGCAATTCTCCTGCCTCAGCCTCCCGAGTAGCTGGGACTACAGGCGCCCGCCACCACACCCAGCTAATTTTTTTGTATTTTTAGTAGAGACGGGGTTTCACCATGTTGACCAGGATGGTCTCCATCTCTTGATCTTGTGATCCGCCCGCCTCAGCCTCCCAAAGTGCTGGGATTACAGGCGTGAGCCACCGCGCCCGGTCAACCAAGAATTTTCATATTTCAGTTTGGGGGTGGGGACTGCTTCCAAGAGGTCAGAGGTTCCTTGGCTTTTTGTTTGTTTGTTTGTTTTTGTTTTTGTGGAGACAGGGCTCTGTTACCCAGGCCAGAGTGCAGCAGCACAATCATAGATGATCTTGGAGGCTAGTATGAGGCATTCAATTCCAGAATATTGTTGGAAGAGTTTTTTTGAAGTGTTCAAAATAATCAAGCACAAACTCATCTGGCCTTTGAGTATATTGTTGAATGATCTTCCAGTCCACATTGTAGGAAAGATCTGGAAATGACACCATGGAGAGACAGCTCAAGTATGGATCCTTTCATTGTCAGCTTCCATTTGCTTTTCAAAATCCTCTAAGGGATTTTTCCAGATTGCTTTTTTTAGCCATTCACTGGCCCAGCCTTCTCACACTAGCATGTGAACTAATTGATAAAGATCAGAATATCTGGGCTCATAAGTCTGGACAATTCAATCAGATAGTTCTGCAAACCCTATGGGATCTTGGAGCAGGTCAGGCAAGTCTTTTCATACTATTCTTAAGTTCAGTTTTTGTCCAAGGAGTATACACAATAGTGGTCTCACCTCTTGCTGTGGTTTTACCTGGAAAGGGGCTGCCAAAATGGGGTTTCAGGGAGGGGGGTTCGAGTTCTAGGGAATTTCCTAAGGGGGTAGTGAGAGGGAAGGAAGGTCAGGACAGGGGACTTGAGATAAGAGAGAGGATGTAAAGGTGCAGGGTGGATGAGGTGAAACAGCTGAAGTGGACAAGAGGACGCCTTCAAAGTCTTTTTTAATTCAGAAATAGATTTAGGATCTTTTTGTTTACCTCTTGGATAGAGGCAATTTTCTCAGAATTTATCTTTAAAAACTCTAAGTGCCATTGGAAGTAATTATCCTATTTCATTTGGTTCTAAGACCAGCTTTTTTCTATTGTGCACACAAAGGAATAATTTCGGGCATTTCGAAAGACCCACATTTTGGCCATTGTTGATGATCATCCCGGGCTGTGCAGGTCCTTTTTCCTAGATATTTACAAAAGGATGTCTCCTAAGTGTTGTACATAAAACCAGACTGTGTTTCTAACAGTGGTTGTCCCTTAAAAGAGCGCTCAGATGGCCAGGCATGGTGGCTCATGCCTGTAATCCCAGCACTTTGGGAGGCCGAGGCGGGCGGATCATGAGGTCAGGAGATAGAGACCATCCTGGCCAACATGGTGAAACCCTGTCTCTACTAAAAATACAAAAACTAGATGGGTGTGGTGGCGCGTGCCTGTAATCCCAGCTACTAGGGGAGGCTGAGGCAGGAGAATGACTTGAACCAGGGAGTTGGAGGTTGCAGTGAGCCGAGAATGCACCACTGCACAGCCTGGATGACAGAGTGAGACTCCGTCTCAAAAAAAAAAAAGATCGGTCAGATTTTGAAGCTTGATCTCCCATAATTTACGAACTTCTCAAAAATGACCAAGGCCTGGAATGTGTTTGGCTGGAAGTGTGGTACTTATGAGCACCACCCCACTAGGTATCACCCAAGAGTCCTGAGTTGCTCTCTTACATGTCCCAAAATGCCTCTAACCGCCAGGTGGCACCAGAGTGCTAAAGGTATGAGCGACCAGTCCCACATTTTACGCCCACGCAGCTGGTCAATCCCTAAAAAATGTTCTTGTGGTGAGAAATGCTCTAAGAGGCTCCTTCCTGTCCTGGAGAACAGCCCTGACACCTCTGCAAAGCCTCCAGTCACCTAGAGCACTCTAATGGGTCAAAGGGAGCAATTGCCTCTTTTCTTCATAGCAAGAGAACTCACTCTCATGCACTTTTCAGTTTAGAACTAATAGGAACTGGTTACAGATGAAACATCCAAATCTGAATTTCAAACAATAAGAAGTAGCTGCAATTTTTAAAGCATGCTATGAAAAGCAAAACCACCAGTGTCAAACTCCCAACACCTGGACCCAGACCTCCCTGCCCCAAGGCAGAGGTGAAAAAACACTGTTCCCTCTACACTTTTCCTTTTTCTGGAACCCAGATCTCCTGCTCATTAAGCACAGAAGGAAAACTTCCATTCTAGTAAAGGAGGATGGGAAAAAATAGCTCAGGCAAAATCTAGATCTTCAACCAAAAAAATGAGAAAGACCCAGATCTCAGCAGGACTCATACCTTAGATTCAACAATTTCTTTCAAAGTCAGAAGAATAAAAGGGGTTCCCAGAGCTGGCCTGGAGCCAAGTCGAGGAGGTAAGTCAGATGGCAGAGGCAAGGGGGTCATTCTGAATCCTTCTCATGGCACCATAAATGCTGACCTTAAAGGAAGATGAGGCACAAAATATATTAATGATTTTGAAGACTTTACTTGAACCAACGTGAGGCCATCTGCTCAGGACACACTTCCAAGTTGCTTTGGGGAATGCTCTACCTTTGTTGCAAATAGGATTTTCAAAAAATAATTTCAACTTTTAGTTTAGATTCAGGGGGTACATGTGCATTTTTGTTACACGGCTATACTACATGATGCTGAGGTTTGGGGTACAACCGAGCCCATCACCCAGACCCAGTTGTACCAATAGGTGGTTTTCCAATCTTTGCCCCCCACAATCTTCTCTCCCCACTCTAGCAGTCCCCCGTGTCTGTTGTTGCCAACTTTATGTCCCGGTGTACCCAGTGTTTAGCTCTCACTTATAAGTGACAAAGAGCAGTATTTGATACTCTGTTCCTGTGTTAATTCACTTAGAATAATTGCCTCCAGCTGCATCCATACAAGCTGGTTTTTAAAGACAAGAAGTGAGCAAGGGGTGGACTGATACAAAGTTATTTGACAGGAATTCTCATTGGTTTGCAAAAATAACATTGATTAGTGATTGGCTTTATGTTGTTGAGCTACAGCAGTGATCTCCAACCTTATGGGCCCTAGGGATCAATTTTATGGAAGACAATTATTCCACAGACCTGGGGGGAGTGGGAGAGATGGTTGTGGGATGAAGCAAGTGCATTACATTTATTGTGCACCTTATCTCTATTATTGTTACACTGTATTATATAATGAAATCTATGACTCACCATAATGTAGAATCAGTAGGAGCCCTGAGCTTGTTTTCCTGCAAGTAGACAGTCCCATCTAGAGGTGATGGGAGACAGTGACAGATCATCAGGCATTAGATTTTCATAAGGAGCATGCAACCTAGGTCCCTCGCATGCACAGTTCACAACAGTGTTCGTGATCCTATGAGAATCTAATGCTGCTGCTGATCTGACAGGAGGAGGAGCTCAGGTGGTAATGTGAGCAATGGGAAGTGGCTATAAACACAGATAGTTTTTCTTGCTTGCCTGCCCACCACTTACCTCCTGCTATGCAGCCTGTTTCCTGACTGGTCTGGTTGAAGATCCCTAAGCTGCAGGATAGGAGTTGTGGTGTACATGGTTATGGCATATGGCATTTTATGGCTACTTGGCATCAGTTAGTCTAGAGCCCTCAGCAAGTGGCTTCAAGAGACAATTACTTAGCTCAAGTGGGGACTGAGACGTGATGGCTTTTTACTCCAATGCCCTTCTGGTCTGGATAATTTAAAGGGGCTTGCATTCCTCACATAGAAAGTTTCTTTTCTTTCTCAGTGCTCACACAGGGGTAAGCTTTCCTCAGTGAGTTGAAATTCAAGTGCAATCCTTGACTTCTCCTATGGCCAGTCCAAGTATTCTCTCTTCAGAAGTGACAATTTACTTCAATAGAGGGCAGTGGCCCACAGAAAATTTCTCTAGCATCTTGAAACTAAAACTATCAAGAAGGCCAACCTGATAGGACAGTTTGGAACCGCTGAGGTACAGACCCTTGTTTTCTATGCCCCAGCACAGAAATTTTCCTCCTTCCCAGGGAAATATATGAACTAAACAGGAGTCACAATTCTGTCTTTTAAATTTGCTGCTGCTGATTTCAATGATTTTTCGTTTTTTTTTTTTCAAAATAATGGTTACACTTGTTAAGATCCTACAAAATCACTGTGTCTATCCCTCTGCCAATATCATATAATGTTGATTACTATAGCTATGAAATAAGTCTTAAAATTGGGTAGAGTGATTCTTCCCATTTTCTTCCTTTTCAAAGTGCTAATTATTCCTTAAACATTTGAAATAGTTTCCAGTCAAACTCTCTGGGCTTGGAAATTTTTTTCCTGGGGAATTTTAATTATGAATTCAATGTCCTTAGTAGTTACAGGGCTATTCAAATTATCTATTTCATAAATGAATGATAGTAGTCTGCTTTTTGAAAAGTTGGTTTATCTCATCTCAGTTGACAAGTTTTATGTGTGTAGAGTTGTTCATAGTACAGCTGATTCTTGAACAACGTGGGTTTAAACTGGGAAGGTCCACTTAAAAGCAAAATTTTCTCCACCTTTGCCACCCCTGAAACAGTAAAGCCAATCCCTCCTCTTCCTCCTCCTCCTTCAGCCTACTCAGTGTGAAAACAATGAGGACGAAAGCCTTTATGGTGACCCACTTCCACGTAATAGTAAATATATTTTTCTTCCTTATGATTTTCTTTTTTAAAATACAAATTTAAGTGGTACAATTGCATTGTTACATGGATACATTACATAGTGGTGATGGCTTGGCTTCTAGTGTATCCATCACCCAAATAATGTACATCATACCCATTACATAATTTCTCATCATTCACCCCCCTCCCACCACCTCCCATTCTTCTGAGTCTCTAGTGTATATTACTCCACATTCTATGTCCATGTGTATGCATTACTTAGCTCCCACTTATAAGGTAGAATGTGCAGTATTTGACCTTCTGTTTCTGAGTTGTTTTACTGAAGATAATGACCTCCACTGCTTGAGCCTTGGGGGTTGAGGCTGCAGTGAGTCATGATTGAGCCATTGCATTCCAGCCTGGAAAACAAAAAGAGACCCTGTCTCAAAAAAAAAAAAAAAGTTGGACTTTAGTTCTATTCATGTTGCTGCAAAAAATATTATTTCATTCTTTTTATGACTGAATAATAATTCATATATATATAAAACACCACAACATCCACTGCTGGACATATAGGTTGATTCCTTATCTTTGCTATTGTGAATTGTGCTGTGATAAACATGCATGTTCAAGGAATCTTTGATATGATGGGTAGAGACAAAGGAAAAGAAATCATCATATCAAAGATTCGTTGCACATGTGTGTTTATCAGTAGTGGGATTGCTGGATCCAATGGTAGTTCTAGTTTTAGTTCTTTGAGAAATCTTCGTACTATTTTCCAAAGAGATTGTACTAATTTACATACCCACCAACAATGTATAAGAGTTTCCTTTTCTTCACATCCTTACCAGTATCTGTTGGGTTTTTTTTACCTTTTAATAATAGCATTCTGATTGGTGTAAGAAGATACCACATTGTGGTTTTAATTTGCATTTCTCTGATGATTAGTAATAATAAGCATTTTTTCGTATGCTTTTTGGTCATTTGTATGTCTTCTTTTAAAATGTCTATTCATGTCCTTTGCCCACCTTTTAATGGGGTTATTTGTATTTTGTTGTTGTTGTTGAGTTGTTTGAATTCCTTGTAAATTCTGGATGTTAGTCCCCTGTCAGATGCATAGGTTGCAAATATTTTTTCCCATTCCACAGGCTGTCTGTTCACTCTGTTATTTCTTTTGTTCTTTTTTTTTTTTTTTTTTTTTTTGAGACAGAATATTACTGTCTCCTAGACTGAAGTACAGTGGCGTGATCCCAGCTCACTGCAACCTCTGGCTGTCAGGCTTCAAGTGATTCAATTCTCATGACTCAGCCTCCCAAGTAGCTGGAATTACAGGTATGTGCACCACACCCGGTGACCTCGATCATGTCCGTTCGCTCCACATTCAAGAGCCTGCTGTGATGGGTATCACGCTGGTGGGTCCCTGTTCTGGTGCGAGCTGTGCCAAGTGTTATGTTGAGTCTCCTCACACAGGGCACCACCTGTGACCTCAATCACATCAGGGTCACCACCTGAGACATCATCGATCACCACCTGTGGAGATCTGTCCTCCAGACTGTGGGTAACACCCCCCCATGGGCGCTGAGCAAGGAGAACTGTCAAGACCCCAGGCACAACCAGTGCCTGAAGAATATCTTATAGTGTTATTGCTCAGCTGTTTCCTTTATATAATCCTGCATATATAATCATACATTAGTTTATAGAATTAGTGTTTGAAGTATAACTTACTGCTTACATATATCTAGTTTATATAATCATACTTAATACTTATATCTACTTAGTTCTATGTACTCTTTCTATATAATCATATAGGTATTGTAGTCGGAGCTGTACTGACACATTTAGTGCTGATTTATAGAATCCTTCTATATAACCATATAGTAGTTTGTAGTAGGAGGAATGCCTAGAGCAATCACAGAACAGAAGCAGTACATGGGAAAACAGCCAGACCAGGACGAGAACCAAAGATCCAGGCGGTGGCATCCCTGCCTGAAAGGGCGTACGCTATATGGCAGGCTTGGAGCAAGAGTCTCTCCTCCTGATAAAGGAGTTGTAGCACCTTGCATCCGGTTCCTGTGGAAAGTAGGCCTCAGGCCTGAGATCCTGGAAGTAACTGAGGGAGAAGAACCCCTCTGGTGTGACCAGTCACAGAGGCTGTACACCCTGTCAGTCTTTTCTCGCTTCTGTGCTAGCTCAAATCATCCTCCCATAAATATCTTAACAGAAGAGCACAAGTCTGTCAGCTCCCACTGCATTAAGCTTACAGTATCCTTCTATTAGAAATCCTCTGGAGTCTCCAGCCCCCAAATAAGAAGTGTTGCGCACAACACCTGTTGCACACAGCCCACCTCCTTGCCTCAGTGACCTAATGGGGGTGGACCCCTTTTCTGTACATGACCCTCTACTACTGTGCACGGCACAGCCCCCTGCTGCACACGGCCCACCTCTCTGCCGAGTTGATGTAATGGGGTGGCCCCCTCGCTTATAACTCATGTGATTATGTATGCCCTATTACTAAGCCTATAGATGATGACCTCACTCACGACCCTGCCCCCTGCTTGTACCTAATAAATACAGATGTTCTTGGACATTTGGGGGCCGTCGCTGATCTCCACTCACAGGTGGCGTGGCCTCCTGAGTCCAGATGCTGTTCACCAGTTCTTCAGTGTCCTGTCTCTTTACTTCTCGGATCCTGCACCTCAACACAGCATAAGGAACACCCCACGACCCTGTGGGGCCCCTATGGCCCTACACAAACCCTGACTCAATGACAGATGAATAAATGCACTCTCACACCCATTACAGTGATTCAAGTGGGCTAGGGATGGTCATCAGCTGCTTTCCCAGGATGACTGCAGCCAATCGACCAAGACCCCTGTCCATCCTCACATTTATTCAGTATGGATTTAATAACAAAGGTTCTAAGTTAACATGCTTGCAGATAATTAACATGGTTAAAAGAGTGGTTTTACAAATGACAAAAGCTTTAGGTTCGGGGGCCCAGAGTAAACACCATTAACAGGTAATTCCCCTTTGACCTCCCCCTAAGAGGGTCATCAGCACAAAGTTTACATTAGAGTGGAGACAAAGGACTGTGGGGTAAATAGACTTAAACTGGGAAAGACTCTTACTGTCTCTATCTTTTCCGTAACTTAATGAACCAGCTGCCTTCAGCCTGTCCCAATAAAACCTTTCAGCCTTTCAAAAGGTTTGAGACTAATCTATAACGTTCCCTAATATTTCACCAGCCACCCCAAGTGGATCTCAACAATGCCCAGCTGATTTTTTTTATTTTTTAGCAGATATGAGATTTTGCTGTATTGGCCAATGTGACCTCAAACTCCAGGCCTCAAGTGATCTGCCCGCCTCAGGCTCCCGAAGTGCTGGGATTACAAGTGTAAGCCACTGCACCCAGCCTCTGTTGTTTATTTATTTTGGTGTGCAGAAGCTTTTTAGTTTAACTAAGTCCCATTAGTCTATTTTTGTTTTTGTTGTGTGTGCTTTTGAGATCTTAGTCATGAATTATTTGCCCAGACCAATGTCTGGTTCTTTCTAGGTTTCCTTCTAGTATTTTTATAGTTTTAGGTCTTATATTTAAATCTTGAATCTATCTTGAGTTGATTTTTTATGTGGTAAGAGATATGGATCCAGTTTTATTCTCCTGAATATTGAAATTCAATTTTTCCAGCACCATTTATTGAACAGGGTATCTTTTCCCCAGTGTGTGTTTTTGTCAACTTTGTCAAAGTTCAATTGGCTGTAAATATGTGGTTTTATTTCTGGGTTCTCTATTCTGTTATGCTGATCTATGTGTCTACTCTTATACTAGTACTATGCTGTTTTGGTTACTATAGCCTTGTAGTATAATTTGAAGTCAGATAATGGGATGCCTCCAGCTTTGCTCATTTTGCTTAGAAATACTTTAGCTATTCAGGCTCTTTTTTCTTCTTTATGTATGAATTTTAGATTTTTTTTCTAATTCTGTGAAAAATTATGTTGCTAATTTGATAGGAATTGCACTGAACTTGTGGTATCTTTGGGCAGTGTGGTCATTTTGACAATATTAATTCTTCTGATCCATGAACATGAAATGTTTATCCTTTTGTTTGGGTCATCTGTAATTTCTTTTATCAGTGTTTTGTTGTTTTTCTTGTAGAGCTCTTTCACCTCCTTGGTTAAATACATTTCTAGGATTTTTTGTTTTGTTTTGTTTTGTTTTTATTTTCATTGAGATAGGTCTCTCTCTGCCACTCACGCTGGAGTACAGTGGCAAGATCTCTGCCTCCCAGACTCAAGCAATCCTCCAAACTCAGCCTCCCGAGTAACTGGGACTCTAGGTGTGCACCAATCATGCCCAACTAACTTTTTGTATTTTTTGTAGAAATGGGGTTTCACTATGTTGCCCAGGCTGGTCTCAAACTCCTGGGCTCAAGCAATCTGCCCACCTCGGCCTTCCAAAGTGTTGGGATTACAAGCGTGAGCCACCCTGCCCAGCTTAAGGTGTTGCTGTTGTTGTTTTTTTTATTTTAGTTATTGTAAATGTGATTGCTGTCTTGCTTTGGTTCTCAGGTTGATCATTATTGTTTATAGAAAAGTCACTGATTTTTGTCTGTTGATTTTGTATCCTGAAACCTGAGTTCATTTATTAAATCTAAAAGGATTTAGTATTTTCTAGATATAAGATCATAACCTCAGCAAGCAAAAATAACTTTACTACCTCTTTTCCAATTTGGATGTTTTTTAATTTGTTTCTCTTGCCTGATTATTCTGGCTAGGACTTCCAGTATTATGTTAGATAGGATTGGTAAAGCGGACATTCTTGTCTTGTTCCAGTTCTTAGGGGGAATGCTTTCAACTTTTCACCATTCAGTATGAGGTTGGCTATGGGTTTGTCTGTCGTATATGGGCTTTATTATTTTATGATATGTTCCGTCTGTGCCTAGTTTGTTGAGGGTTTTTATCATGAAAGGACACTGAATTTTTTCAGATAGTTTTTGTACATCTACTGAGATGAACATATGGCTTTCATTCTTAGTTCTGTTTATGTGATAAATCACATTTATTGATTTGCATATATTGAACCATCCTTGTATCCTTGGAATAAAACCCAGTTGATCATGCTGTATTATCTTTTTCATATGCTCTTGGATTCTGTTTGCTAGTATTTTTGTTGAGGATTTTTATATCTATGCTCATGGGGAATGTTGCTCTGTAGTTCTCTTCTTGTGTCCTTGTCTTTGGTATCAGGGTGATACTGGCTTTGTGGAATGAGTTAGGGGGAATTCCCTCCTCCTCAAGTTTTTGGAACAGTTTCAGGAAGATTGGTACAAGTTCTTCTTTGTACATTTGGCAGACTTCATCTGTTTGGTGCTGGGCCAAACAGCATCCATTTGGTGCTGGGCCAAACACATCCATTTGGTGCTGGGCCTTTTTTGGAACTTTGAAAAAAGCCATCTGGACCTGGGATTTTTGGAATAAAAAATTTGGCAATTTTTTTTATTATAGCTGCATTTTCAATACTTATTATTGGTCTGTTCAGAATTTCTATTTCTTCCTTGCTCAAAGTAGTCCTAAGATGGAAACAAAAGGTTGGTATTCACCATCATAAAACTACATGAGAGTATAAAAACTCACAGGTTTTATGAAATAATTACACAAAAGAGGAACAGAAAGGAATCAAATGGCAGCATGGCAGAACTCCACCAATCCACAAAGACAACAGACAAAAAAAAGCATTGATAAAACAATTAGATAACAATTAACAATATGACAGGAACAAAATGTCACATATCAATATTAACATTGAATGTAAGATAAAGATCGAAACACTGGATTTTTAAAAATGATCAAACTATATTCTGCTTATAAGAAACTCAACTTGGAGGGATCCAAGATGGCCGATTAGGAGCAGCTCAGGATTGCAGTTCCCAGTGAAAGCGTGGAGGGTTAGTGGATGCCGCATTTCCAGACGGATTTTATTGCCCACAGACCAGGAGATTCCCAAGCAGAGGAGCCCCATGGGTCACCAGTGCAGCTGGTTTGGCCAGCGCCCCCAGCACAGCGGTTCTCCGTACAAAATACATGGGTCCGGGCACCATTTTAGCTGGCGATTGGAGCTCCGGGAAGGCAGAGTCACCCATTCATCTGATTAAAAAGAGGACTGAAACAGAGAGCCAGACCAGGAGATTCCCGGGAAAAAAGCGCCACGAATCTCGGTGCCACTGTTTCAGCCGGTGCAGTGGGTCGCGGCACGGGAAATCACACAGATCCCGGCGCCTTTTCAACAGGCAACTGGAACACCTGGGAGACAGTCGACTGTTCAACTTAAAAAAAGGCTCTGAGGCAGGGAGCCAGGGGATCAAGCTCGGCTGGTCCCACCCCCACAAAAAAACAGCAATCAGAAACACTCTGGATTGAGAGTTTCACAGCAAGCACAGCCGAACCCAGGACGCTCCAGCTCTGTGGGGGAGGGGCGTCCACCATTACCGAGGTAGTCCACCACTATGGAGGTAGTTTGCCATTGCCAAGGCAGCCCGCCATTGCCGAGGCAGTTCTAACTACACCTGTATAAGCAGGACTGCAGGGAAGTTCACACGGCAGCTGGGCTGAGCCCACAGCAGCTCAGCAAAGCCTCTGCAGACAGACAGTGACTAGGCTGCCTCCTCGCTGGGCAGGGCAGCACAACAGAAACTCATAAATAAAGCCCTAACTCCCCAGGACAGAGCACCTGGGGAAAAAAAGGGGTTTATGAGTTCTGCTGCAGTAGACGTAAACGTACCTGCCCAGCAGCTCTGAATGAACAATGGAGCTGACAGCTCAGCACTTGAGCTCCTATAAAGGACAGACTGTCTCCTCAAGCAGCTCCCTGACCCCCGTATATCCAAAGAGTCACCTCATAAAGGAGAGCTCAGACTGACATCTGGCGGGTATCCTTCTGGGGCAAAGATAGCAGAAGAAGAAACTGGCAGCAACCCTTACTGTTCTGCAGCCACTGCAGGTGATCCCCCAGGCAAGCAGGGCCTGGAGTGGACCTCAGCAGTCCTACAGCAGAGGGGCCAGACTGTTAGAAGGAAAACTAAGAAACAGAAAGAAATAACTTCATCATCAACAAACTGGACATCCACTCAGAGACCCAATCTGAAAGTCAACAACTACAAAGACAACAGGTGGATAAATCCACAAAGATGGGAAGAAACCAGTGCAAAAAGGATGAAAACACCCGAAACCAGAACACCTCTCCTCCTTCAAGGGATCACAACTCTTCACCAGCAAGGGAACAAGGCTGGATGGAGAATGAGTGTGATGAATTGACAGAATCAGGCTTCAGAAGGTGGGTAATGAGAAACTTCCATGAGCTAAAAGAACATGTTCTAACCCAATGCAAAGAAACTAAGAACGCTGAAAAAAGATTTGACGAAATGCTAACGAGAATAAACAGCTTAAAGAGGAATGTAAGTGAATTGATGGAGCTGAAAAACACAACACGAGAACTTCGTGAAGCATACACAAGTTTCAACAGCCGAATTGACGAAGCAGAAGAAAAGATATCAGAGGTCGAAGATCATCTCAATGAAATAAAACGAGAAGGCAAGAGTAGAGAAAAAAGGGTAAAAAGGAATGAACAAAGTCTCCAAGAAATATGGGACTATGTGAAAGGACTTAATCTATGTTTGATAGGTGTACCTGAATGTGATGGAGAGAATGAATCCAAGCTGGAAAATACTCTTCAGGATATTATTCAGGAAAACTTCCCCCAACCTAGCAAGCCAGGCCAATATTCAAGTCCAGGAAATACAGAGAACACCACAAAGATATTCCTCAAGAAGAGCAACCCCAAGGAACATAATCGTCAGATTCACCAGGTTGAAATGAAGGAGAAAATGCTAAGGGCAGCCAGAGAGAAAGGTTGGGTTACCCACAAAGGGAAGCCCATCAGACTCACAGCAGATCTCTCAGCAGAAACCCTACAAGCCAGAAGAGAGCAGGGGCCAACATTCAACATTCTTAAAGAAAAGAACTTTCAACCCAGAATTTCATATCCAACCAAACTAAGCTTCATAAGTGAAGGAAAAATAAAATCCTTTGCAAACAAGCAAGTACTCAGAGATTTCATCACCACCAGGCCTGCTTTACAAGAACTCCTGAAAGAGGCACTAAACATAGAAAGGAACAACCAGTACCAGCCACTACAAAAACATGCCAAATGGTGAAGAGCATCAATGCAATGAAGAAACTGCATCAACTAACGGGCAAAACAGCCAGCTAGCATCAAAATGGCAGGATCAAATTCACACATAACAATATTAAACCTAAATGTAAATGGGCTAAATGCCCCAATCAAAAGACACAGACTGGCAAATTGGATAAAAAGCCAAAACCCATCGGTGTGCTGTATCCAGGAAACCCAACTTATATGCAAGGATACACAAAGGCTCAAAATAAAGGGATGGAGGAAGATTTACCAAGCAAATGGAGAGCAAAAAAAAGCAGGAATTGCAATTCTCATCTCTGATAAAATAGACTTTAAACCAACAAAGATCAAAAGAGACAAAGAAGGTCATTACATAATGGTAAAAGGATCAATGCAACAAGAAGAGCTAATGATCCTAAATATATACGCACCCAATACAGGAGCACCCAGATACATAAGGCAAGTTCTTAATGACTTACAAAGAGTCTTAGACTCCCACACAATAATAGTGGGAGACTTTAACACCCCATTGTCAATATTAGACAGATCAATGAGACAGAAAATTAACAAGGATATCCAGGACTTGAGCTCAGACCTGGACCAAGCAAACCTAATAGACATTTACAGAACTCTTCACCCCAAATCCACAGAATATACATTCTTCTCAGCACCACATCACACCTACTCTAAAATTGACCACATAATTGGAAGTAAATCACTCCTCAGCAAATGCAAAAGAACGGAAATCATAAGGAACAGTCTCTCAGACCATAGCGCAATCAAGTTAGAACTCAGAATTCAGAAACTAACTCAGAACTGCACAGCTTCATGGAAACTGAACAACTGGCTCTTGAATGTTGACTGGATAAACAATGAAATGAAGGCAGAAATAAAGATGTTCTTCGAAATCAACGAGAACGAAGACACAACATGCCAAACGGACACATTTAAAGCAGTCTCTAGAGGAAAATATATAGCAATAAATGCCCACATGAGATGCAAGGAGAGATCTAAAATTGACACCCTATCATCAAAATTGGAAGAGCTAGAGGAGCAAGATCAAAAAAAAACCTCAAAACCTAGCAGAAGACAAGAAATAACTAAGATCAGAGAAGAACTGAAGGAGATAGAGACACAAAAAACCCTTCAAAAAATCAATAAATCCAGGAGCTGGTTTTTCGAAAAGATCAGCAAAATAGACCATTAGCCAGATTAATAAAAAAGAAAAGAGAGAATAATCAAATAGATGCAATAAAAAATGATAAAGGGGATATCACCACAGATTCCACAGAAATTCAAACCATCATCAGAGATTATTACAAACAACTCTATGCATATAAACTAGTAAACCTGGAAGAAATGGATAAATTCCTGGACACTTGCATCCTCCCAAGCCTAACCCAGGAAGAAGTTGAAACCCTGAATAGACCAATAACAAGGTCTGAAGTTGAGGCAGCAATTAAGAGCCTACCACCCAAAAAAAAAAGCCCAGGTCCAGATGGGTTCACAGCCAAATTCTATCAGACATACAAAGAGGAGCTGGTACCATTCCTTCTGAAACTATTCCAAACAATCCAAAAGAGGGAATCCTTCCCAAATCATTTTATGAGACCAACATAATCCTGATACCAAAACCTGGCAGAGACTCAGCAAGAAAAGAAAACTTCAGGCCAATATCCATGATGAACATAGATGCAAAAATCTTCAATAAAATACTGGCAGACCGATTGCAACAGCACATCAAAAAGCTTATCCACCATGATCAAGTAGGCTTCATCCCGGGGATGCAAGGCTGGTTCAACATACGCAAGTCTATAAACATAATTCGCCACATAAACAGAACCAAAGACAAAAATCACATGATTATCTCAACTGCTGCAGAGAAGGCCTTTGACAAAATTCAACAGCCCTTTATGCTAAAAACCCTCAATAAACTAGGTATTGACGGAACGTATCTCAAAACGATAAAAGCTATTTATGACAAACCAACAGCCAATATCATACTGAATGGGCAAAAACTAGAAGCATTCCCTTTGAAATCTGGCACTAGACAAGGATGTCCTCTCTCACCACTCTTATTCAATATAGTACTAGAAGTTCTAGCCAGAGCAATCAGGCAAGAAAAAGAAATAAAGAGTATTCAAATAGGAAAGGAGGAAGTCAAATTGTCTCTATTTGCAGATGACATGATTGTATATCTAGAAAACCCCATCGTCTCAGCCCAAAATCTCCTGAAACTTATAAGCGACTTCAGCAAAGTCTCAGGATACAAAATCAATGTGCAAAAATCACAAGCATTCCTACACACCAATAACAGACTTAAAGAGAGCCAAATCAAGAACGAACTGCCGTTCACAATTGCTACAAAGGGAATAAAATACCTAGGAATACAACTAACAAGGAACGTAAAGGACCTCTTTAAGGAGAACTACAAACCACTGCTCAACAAAATAAGAGAGTACACAAACAGATGGAGAAATATTCCATGTTCATGGTTAGGAAGAATCAATATCATGAAAATGGCCATACTGCCCAAAGTAATTTATAGATTCAATGCTATCCCCATCAAGCTACCAATGACCTTCTTCAGAGAACTGGAAAAAACCACCTTAAACTTCATATGGAACCAAAAGAGAGCCCGTATAGCCAAGTCAATTCTAGCGAAAAGAACAAAGTGGGAGGCATCACATTCCTAGACTTCAAACTATACTACAAGGCTACAGTAATCAAAACAGCATGGTACTGGTACCAAAACAGAGATGTAGACCAATAGAACAGAACAGAGGCCTTGGAGGCAACACAACACATCTACAACCATCTGATCTTTGACAAACCTGACAAAAACAAGCAATGGGGAAAGGATTCCCTGTTTAATAAATGGTGTTGGGAAAACTGGCTAGCCATGTGCAGAAAGCAGAAACTGGACCCCTTCCTGACACCTTACACTAAAATTAAATCCAGATGGATTAAAGACTTAAATATAAGAGCTAACACCATAAAAACCTTAGAAGAAAATCTAGGCAAAACCATTCAGGACATAGGCGTAGGCAAGGACTTCATGACCAAAACACCAAAAGCATTGGCAACAAAAGCCAAAATAGACAAATGGGACCTATTCAAACTCCACAGCTTCTGCACAGCAAAAGAAACAGTCATGGAATCAGCAACCAACAGAATGGGAAAAAATTTTTTCAGTCTACCCATCTGACAAAGGGCTGATATCCAGAATCTACAAAGAACTAAAACAGATTTACAAGAAAAAACAAACAAGCCCATTCAAAAGTGGGTGAAGGATATGAACAGACACTTTACAAAAGAATACATACATGCGGTCAACAAACACATGAAAAAATGCTCATCATCACTGGTCATTAGAGAAATGCAAATCAAAACTACATTGAGATACCATCTCACACCAGTTAGAATGGCAATCATTAAAAAATCTGGAGACAACAGATGCTGGAGAGGATGCAGAGAAATAGGAACACTTTTACACTGTTGGTGGGAGTGTAAATTAATTCGACCATTGTGGAAGACAGTGTGGCCATTCCTCGAGGACCTAAAAATAGAAATTCCATTTGACCCAGCAATCCCATTACTGGGTATATATGCAAAGGATTATAAATCGTTCTACTGTAAGGACACATGCACACGAATGTTCATTGCAGCACAGTTTACAATAGCAAAAACCTGGAACCAACCCAGATGCCCATCGACGATAGACTGGACAGGGAAAATGTGGCACATATACACCATGGAATACTATGCAGCCATCAAAAACGATGAGTTCATGTCCTTTGTAGGGACATGGATGAACCTGGAAATCATCATTCTCAGCAAACTGACACAAGAACAGAAAATCAAACACTGCATGTTCTCACTCACAGGCGGGTGTTGAACAATGAGAACACATGGGCACAGGGAGGGGAGCATCACACACTGGGGTCTGTCGGGGGGGAAATAGGGGAGGGACAGCAGGGGGTGGGGAGTTGGGGAGAGATAGCATGGGGAGAAATGCCAGATATAGGTGATGGGGAGGAAGGCAGCAAATCACACTGCCATGTGTGTACCTATGCAACAATTTTGCATGTTCTTCACATGTACCCCAAAACCTAAAATGCAACTTAAAAAAAAGAAAGAAAATGATTAAGGGATGAAAAAAAAAAGAAACTCAACTTAGTGGTAGACACGTATGTACTGAAAGTAAAGGGGTAGAAAAAGATATTCCACACATACAGAAACCAAAAGCAAGCAGGAGTAGCTATACTTACATCAGACAAAACACACCTTGAATCAAAAACAGTAAACAACAAACAAACAAACCTAAGGGTCATTATGTATAATGATAAAGGGACCAATTCAGCAACAACAAAAAAATCCTTAATGTATATGTACCCAACACCAGAGCACTCAGATTAATAAAACAAATATTACTAGACCTAAAAAAAGACAAAGACAATAACACAATAATAGTGAGGGATTTCAACATCTCACCTGCAGCACTAGAAAGATCATTGAGACAGAAAATTAACAGAGAAACTTTGGACTTAAATTGGACTTTAGATCAAATGGATCTAATAGACATTTATAGAACATTCTGTTCAACAACTACAGAATATACCTTCTTCTCATTAGTATATGGAACATTCTCCAAGATAGATCATCTGTGAGGCTACAAAACACGTCTCAATGCATTTTTAAAAATCAAAATCATACCAAGTATATTCTCAGACAACAGTGGAATAAAACAAGAAATCAATACCAAGAAGAACTCTGAAAACTATAAAAATACATGAAATTAAGTGACATGCTCCTCAACAATCTTTAGGTCAATGATGAAAATTTTTAAAAATTTTGAAATGAATGAAAATGAAAACAGAGCATACCAAAAACTCTGGGATACAACAAAAGTAGTGCTAAGAGAGAAGTTTATAGCATTAAATGCCTACATCTGAAAAAAAAATAGATCACAAATTAACAACCTAACATCACACCTCAAGGAACTAGAAAAAGAAGAATAAAGCAAATCCCAAGCTAGCAGAAGAAAAGAAATAAAGATCAGAGCAGAACTAAATGAAAGTAAAACCAAAGCTGTTTCTTTGAAAAAATAGAATTAATAAATTGCTAGCTAGACTTACCAAGAGAGATGATTTTCTTAATATTTTCTTTTCTCTAGCTTACTTTTATTTAAGAATACAGCATGTAATACATATAATATACAAAATATGTGTTAATCCACTATTTATGTTATGGTAAAGCTTTGGTCAACAGCAGACTATTAGTAGTTAAGTTTTGGGAGAGTCGAGTGTTACATGTAGATTGTCAACTGCATGGAAGGGGAGGGGTTCACACCTCTAATCCCCTGTTGCACAAGGTTAGCTGTCAACTGTATTTGATTACTATCCTTTGATGTCTGCAGGGTCTGTAGTGATACCCCCTTGTTCCTTTCCTGATATTGCTAATTTGTGTCTGTCTTTTTTTTTTTTTGGTGGGTTTTTCTAAAGGTTTATCACTTTCATTGATCTTTTCAAAGAACAATTTTTTTTGTTTCATTTCTTTTTTAGGTTTTCAGTTTTATTAATTTTGCTCCTTTTTTTTTTCCCTTTTTCTACTTACTTTGGGTTTATTTTGCTCTTCTTTTTGTAGATTCTTGAGATAAGGGCTTAGATTAATTATGTGAGACATTTTCTCTTTTCTAATGTAAGCACTTAGTGCTATAAATTTTCCTCTCAGCACTCTTTAGCTGTGTCTCACAAAGTTTGATATTTTGTATTTTCGTGTCTATTCTATTCCATGTATATTTTTATTCCCCTTGAGACTTCCTCGACCTTTGGATTATTTAAACATATGATATTTATTTTCCAATAACTCCCTTGGTACAGATTTTCAGCACAGTACATTGGTTAACTATTTTTATTATATTCTTCTTTTCAGCCGTTGATTTCATGCTAGAAGGAAAATCACAACTTTGTTATTGAAAGAGCCTAGAATTTTGTCAGCTAAATTGTGTTGACATGAAAACATATAAGAAACCATACACACACACACACACACACACACACACACACACACACACACACACGTCCATGATGTTTTTATATCCACACCTAAGAGCAGAGCACAAATTCTCATTTTGAAAAAACAAGGCTGATGGCAGACAGCATGGTAAACACCAAACAGGAAAAGGAAGCTGTTTAGGAAGAAAAAATAGCAGGTTGGCTCGGCATCTTCAAAAGAATTAGGCCAAACCAGAAACCTCCAGCGGAAATATGAGAGACAGTATTTCAAGGTTTGGGTTAACTGTAGACAAACTGCATTTATTGTAAGTTGATAACACTTCCCCAGCTTGCCACCATCACTGCTCCATCATAATAACAAGGTCAATCAAACTAATTATCCTTTAAAAAACTGAAAGTGAAAAAAAGACACTGCATGTAACATAACAATGGAATGGAAAGCCCAGGAACTAAAGGTATATCAAGAGTCAGAGAGAGAGAGAGAGAGAGAAGAAAGGGAAAGGAAAGAAAGAAATCCTCTACTTAATAGATGTCAGCAGCTGTCCCAAGTTGTGATAACCCAAAATGCTTTCAGACATCACAAAATTGCACCCAATGAGAGCCCCTTGTATAGATGTGTGTGTCCTTATTTCCTGTTTTGCTGTAACAAAGCCATGATGCTTGGAGCCACAGCAGCTACCTTGTAATCATGAGGAATGATGCCACAGACGTGCCGAGGCTGGTAGAATTTGCTGCATCAGCCCTAGAATTACCTTCCTAACAGAAATTAGCAGCTTCCCATTATGCAAGCCACTTTAGTCATGCGCTCTGCTACTTGCCGCCAAAAGCATCCTAGTGAATCCACCAATGACCTTATTCCTCTGCTTAAAATCTCACTATTTCTGCATTCAGCATTAATTTCAAACTCTATGCCTTAACAAACAAGGACCCTTTGCCTCCCTCCTCTGCCTCTCCCCACCACCCATCTTAGCATACATTTTCCCATCTTGAGCCAGAGTCCTTTGAACCAGACCTGAGATTTTCTGCCTCCTGAGTTTGTCATTGGCTGGCCCCTCCACAGCATGTCCTCTTTCCTCTTCTCTCCCTGTTCTAACTGCTATGTACTTTTCAAAACTTAGCCATGCCACTTCTTCTAGGAAGTTTTCTCTAAATCTCCATGTGACCATTTTGAAATGTGGTCCCCAAGTTAGTTAACAGTCCTCCAGTTGAAAGTGATCATGTGTTTCTTGGGGCAGGAATTTGGGCCTCTGTGACCTTTCATAGCTCTGGGCACCAAAGCAGTGTATAACTGACTCATCCAGGGAGGAGTGTTATTCAAGAATACACAGGCGACCTTTGTGATAAGAACGTGCTATGTATGGGTGACATGAGCTGGCCAGAACTGAAGGCATGGAGCCCAATTCGGCCCAACTCATCTCAACTCAACCAGCAAATGCTACTCATCTTTCCAGCTTCAAACCTTGACGTTCCTGCCTCTTACACCATGCACCTCACCCACACTGAACTCCTTGATGGCCCAGAATGTCCAATAGTGCATGAGTGTTCCCCTACATCTGGCATTCAGCTGCCTCTCTCTGGATAACTCCTACTTGTCCTTCTGATCCCCCTTTGACATCACCTCCTCCAGGAAGCCTACCCTGCCTCCTCAAAGATGGTGTGGTCAGAGACTGCCCCTCACAGAGAACTTACCATACTGCCTCCTAAACATCCATTTCCATATCTATGACCTTACGAGTATCTTAAAGGCAGGGACCAAAAATGATGTATTCCTTTTTAAACCCCCAGCACCAAGAGGTATGCTAGGCCTATCTGTGAAAATCAATGTTCATAGCATGACTGTGCCAATGACCTGGCTGAATATGCCATGCTCCTGTCCTCCCTTCAGCAAACATGTATTGAGGTCTGACTCTGTACTACAGGTCCACAGTTTCCTCACTGCACTACTGTCATCATTCAGGTTGATGGAAAAATCAGCTATTGAGCACCCAACATCTGCATACTGATTATCTAACTCACGTTAACTTATTTAATCCTCACACCAACTCAGTAAAGTTGGCGCTATAATTATCTGCAACTCAGATAAGGAAACTGAGGTGCCAAAATTGCACAGGCACTGAATGCTAGAGTCTGGGTTTAAACCCCTGAGGCCTAACTCCAGATGCCATGGAGTTAACCTCTATACTGCCTGGCTTCCTTCTTCATAACTGCCTAGACACTGCCATGCAGAGGCCTGGGCCCCATCCAAAGAGCTTCTGTTTCTATAGGTCCATGTGGAGCCTGGGAACCTATATAGGCCATGAGCCTCATCTACTGTAGTCCACACCAACTTCCCTCTAAGAAATGAGGGCTGTGCCCCAGAGCACCGAGGAGTGTGTCTGAGGCTCTACATGGTCTGGCCCTGGTGAGACTGTCTTGCTGCATCGTAAGACACCCTGTGCTTACTACCCTCACTCCCTCTACTAGGAATGCTGTCACTGGCCTCCCCTCCCTCTACCCACCCATGTGTGCTTGAGCAGCAAAGGAATGAGACGAGGGCGTGAATATATTTTCCTCAGATCTTCCTCTGAGAATGAGTTAGCAAATGCCCCAGGGATATCCCCACATGACCTCTTTCAGAGGCCCTGGAGCAGGCAAAGATGCCTCAGGCTTCTCAAATGCCTGTTTAGTCTTTCGTGCTACCAGAAATATCCAAAAGGCTCCGTCTATCACCCTACACATATTCAGAGCACACCGCCTATGGTTCAGTCCTCTAACTGCTAACCTGGGTTACCCTCTGAACCTCCTCACAGCCCTGGTGATTCCAGCAGTAGTTTGCTCTGCTTGAAACAGATCTGACCCAGAGAGTCAGGCAGCAGTGGACCCTGGGGGAGCCTGGGGCCAACACTTGTATTCCCCCAAGTCTAATTGGTGATGGGGTCTAGCTGAGCTGTGTGGTTGGGTGAGCAAAGCAGGCTTCAAAAACAGGGCCTCCCTCCACCCAGGAGTCAGTGAATTATACTGTCACCTGACATCATAGGGGTATCATCTGAGATTTGGCAGGTGGCCCAGAACAGCTCAGCTGTCAAAGCTTGTTGTGAAGGGGGCAGGTTAGCATTTGGGGGATTCCCCAGCAGTGTGGCAAATGGAAGCTCAGCTGAGAGAAGGCACCTCTCTTAAAGCCACATCAAAGATAAGTTGTTGGAAAGTTAGCAAGACTCCCGCTGGTAACGCTCCCTAAGGGCAGCCTGAGAGTGTGGGATGGGTGAAGGAGGGGGAGGAAAAGCAGGTTGGGGATTTTCCCCTAGTCAATATTACTTGTTTTGACTACTGCTACATAACAAAGTGCCTCAAAATGCAGTGGCTTAAAAGAAGCATCATTTGATTAGATCTCACAATTTTGTGACTCAGAAAGTTGAGTAGGGCTTGGCTGGGTAACTCTTTCATGTGGCATCAGTGGGGGTCCCTTGGTGCTGTTGAGCTGGTGGATACCTGGGGCTGAGCAGAGAAGGCTGGAGAGCTAGGCTCGGCTGGAATCATCTACCATTCCTGCATGCGGCCTCACCAGCATGGCGGCTTCATAGGTCGCTCTTCAAAAGTGGTGGTTCAGAGCACCAAGTGAGAATGTTCCAAGAGACCCAGGTGAAAGCTGCAAGGCTTCTTATGAGCTAGAAGTCCCAGAATATCACTCCAGCCACATTCTATCAGTCAAGCAGGTCACCGAGGCCAGCTGAGATTTCAAAAGAGTGGAACTGGACTTCATCTCTCAGTGGGAGGAGCAGTAAAGGATGTGCAGCCATATTTAATCTCTCACGATACAAGAGAGCTAGGAAAAACTTGCAAGGCTCGTTTTGGGATTCTTTTACTCCATACATGTTTGCTGAGTTCCTGGTATGTGCCAGCTACTGTCCTAGGCACTAGAGACACAGCCCAATGAACAATACAGAGACATGATCCCTGCCCTTATGGAGACTGTAGTCTAAAAGAGTTTAACAAATAATTCCTCAGTGCTTGGCACATGATATGTGTTCAATCAATGTTGAATGCTGGTATTATTATTGTTAAATAATCATTAGGTGCCAGACACATTGGCTCATAACTGTAATCTCAGCACTTTGGGAGGCCGAGGTGGGAGGATCACTTGAGGCCAGGAGTTTGAGACCAAAATGGGCAACATAGTGAGACTTTGTCTCTACTATAATTTAAAAAAAAAATTATCCTGGCATGCTGACATCCACCTTTAGTCCCAGCTACTAGGGAGGTTAAGGTGGGATGATTGCTTGAGCCTGGGAGGAGGTCAAGGCTGCAGTAAGTCATAATTGCACCACTGTACTCCAGCCTGGGTGGTAGAGTGAGGCCCTGTCTCAAATAATAATTATAATAGCCATTGGGGAAAAGATTTACCATGAGCAGATAAACAACAGGGTGCAAAAGAATACGATCAACAAAGGGGCTTACATGTTTAGGAGGTTAACATTTAAGCCAAGGATGAGAAGTAATGAACTATGGGAAGGGGGGAAAGTGAGAGAGTTTTCAGGCAGAGGAAACAGTGTGTGCCCCACAGTGCAGTGGGCAAGGGCAGTGGGCATCGAGTTAGGCTGGGCAGGTGGCACAAGGACAGATTACCCAAGGCTCTGCCCATGGATGTTCATGTAGATCCACCTTCCACCTTCTCCACCTGCCTTGTGCTTCTGATGGCTGATGTGTGTGAGCTGCACCCACAGTTCCCTTTCTCCTGGTTGGTGACAGTGGAGACACCAGCAGGAGTTTGGACAGGGGAACTTGGGGGAAGGGGGAGAAAGAGAGTGGAGTATTTGGAGTATTTATTTTTCTGGCTTCCTCTCTGCTGGACTGGGGTGAAAGTAATCACGTTCCTCTGCCCAAGGCTGTGTGCCCCACCAAGAAGCTCTCTCCCAAGGCTGTAGGTTTCACTAGGCTCTCCAATGGCTCATTGCCCTGTGTGCTCAGGCTTAGGATTAGTAGCAGCTTCCCACTATTGTTAGGTCAGGGATACTTTACCATCCCTTCTTGCATTCCCTATACCCTGCCCACACCTTTGTAAATGGTCTCTTCCTTGAATTGTCCTCAATTACCTTTTTGAGAGAGCTACTTGATTCCTACTGGGGCCCTGAATGATAGAGCTATAGCAGCTAGGATAATAATTTGGAACTCTATCCCAGGAGCAATTCTAAGAAAATGATAACCTTCCATTCAGTGGTGTGCTGGTAAATATTAACAACCAGGTCTCCAAAGGCAAAAGCTCTGATTTTCAGTATTTGTCTTGAGGTGCAAATACTTCCACCTTGACTGATTTCAAGCTATCAATATGACATCAACAAGTTTGCAACATTCCTAAAAATAGAATACAAGCTGGTATGAACCGGCTCCTGCATACTTCTGCACAGATCCAAAACCAGCTCAACTGTCCTCCACCACTAGAGCCGCCCCAGCCCAGAGATGGCCAGCAGTTCCATCGGAGAGGACGGGCCCTCTGGATGCTGCCAACTTCCTTTCTGCTCCTTTCCACAAGGCCCTGTTGTCTCCTGGGGGAAAGGATGGCTCATGTTAGGCTTGAGAAGCCAGAATGGCCTAAGCTCCTGTTTTCTTGGAATTTCAAAAATGAACCTCAAGAGAGAATTAGATGTACAAGAGCTCTATTGGGGAAAACTCCCAAAAGAGTAACGGGAGAAGGAGCAGAAGTAGGCAGGGGGAGCCTTTAGACAGAGATGCAGATCCAACACCTCTAAAAGAAGGAAAAAGGATCCAGGAGGTTGAACCTCAGACCACAGCATAGGAAGTGCTGAGAAAGTCTTGGCCAGGCCAATGGGGAGACCCAGGGCAAAAATTGTCCTTAGAGGAGTTTTGCTTCAGGCAAGAATGGGAGGGCTCCAAGTTCAGTCATTAGCCAGAAGTAGTGGGGGGATGTTGGGGAGTGGCCTGTGGCCTCAGTGTTCATGGTGGAAGTAGCTGAGGCCGTCATTCCACCATGCGTCCTGCAGCAGAGTCTCCTGAAGGAGAGCTGAGTGGGTGTGTCCCTGACTGCTGCAGGAACTCACATCCACTGTCAGTCTTGTTTCCAGGAGGCCTGCATCTCCCTGAGGAGTTCAGAAACCATCTATTTCCTCCTGAACCCTAACCACTCACTGAAAAAGCCCAAAAGTCCCATAGGTGCCCTGGGCCCAATCCTACTGACTCAACAGCTTCTGTATGTAATGGGCACTGCCCAAATTGGCCTCTGGCTGAGACCTCCAAAAGCTTATGCCACTCCCTTCATGCTCCTTTGCCCCACAAAACCCTTCCCTTAGGGGCTTCAGGGATTGACTATATCCCAGAGAAGATACTTTCTATGCTAGACTCTCCAAATCCAGCTTTGCCCCTAGTGCTGAACCCAGCTGGGCCTCTGAATTCAAGCCCCCATTCCAATGCGTTACACTCACCTGGGTTTTCTCACTCACCATGCCCAGAAGCCCAGGAGATCAGGGGAAAGAAGCCCAGGCCCGGCACCCCCATGACTCATTCTGGCATCAGCCACCTAACCCCCATTTTCTGTACCTCTAAGTCTCCGTATTCCTTTCCCCTGGCAGGAACCCAGGCTCCAGCTTCACCGAGATATGGCTGTATCTTCTGATTTTAAGAGGACCGTCCCTAGGAGTCCTTGGAAGCCACCGTGCTTCGCAAAGCTTCTCAACAAGGGAGTTGAGCAACATCCCATAAGAGAGAAAGGAATGCAGGGGAATGTTCCACATGAATGTTCACCAAAGGGTGACCACAGAAGAGGAAGCTTTTAATAATCAAGTGGTTTGGATGATTCATTCTGTCAGTCAGTCAGCTTCTTTCTCCAGATAGTCCTGTCCTCTCCCAACAGATTCATGGACAAAGTGGTCATGGCGGCAGGAACTGAAGTTATGCATGGGCTCAGCAACATGGACTACACTCACCAAGAGTGACCTGGCTGCAACCTCTGCTGAGCACCCAATCAGCCAGCAGCAGAGATCGGCACTGAGTCTCTGACAGGGACAATTCCCCAGAGTGACTGGCCAGCTTATTTAGTGGCAACTTGACTACACTGGACTATTTCCATCATGGAAGAGGCAGTGTTTTGTTCTTACCGGAATAGACACTTACTGTGGACACAGATTTGCTTTCCTCCATCCCCCACCCAAAAAGGATGTGCTTTTTCTGAATGCAATGCTTCTGTAAAAAACAACAAAAAAAATTAAAAAATAATAATACCATCTGTGGACTTGAAGACTACCTTTTCCACCATAATGGTATTCCCACATAACATTACTTCTGAGTAAGGAACTCACTTCACAGCAAATGAAGTGTCTCAGTGGGCTCATGCCTATGCAATTTACGGGACTAACCATATTCCCTATCATCCTGAAGCAGCAGGCTTGATAGAACAGTGGAATGGCCTTGTGAAGACTCAATTATGATGGCAGCCAGGTGGCAATACCTTGCAGGACCGGGGAAGCATCCTCCAGGAGGATGTGTATGCTGTAAATCAGCATCCAATATACGTACCGTTTCTCCCACAGCCAGGAGTCATGGATCCAGAAATCAGGGGGATAGAAATGGGGGGTGACACCACTCACTACTGCCACAGGTGATCCACTAGCAAAATGTTTGCTTCTGTTCCTGTGACCTTATACTCAGCTGATCTAGAAGTCTTAGTTACAAAGGAAGGAATGCTTCCATCAGGAGATTCAACAATGATTCCATTCAGTTACAAGTTAAAACTGCCACCCTGCCACTTTGGTCTCCTCTTACCTCTGAATTAACAGGTAAATAAGGGAGTGTTGTACTGGTTGGGATGATTGATCCTGATTACCAAAGGGAAATTGGGCTGCTACTACACAACAGAAGACAAAGTATATTTGGAATATAAGAGATTCCTTAGGGCACCTATTAGTACTACCAGGTCCTATTATTAAAGTCAGTGGAGAACTACAACCCGGTTCAGGAAGAACTGCTAATGGCCCAGGTTTCAGAAATGAAGACTGGGGTCACCCACCAAGCAAAGAGCCATGGCCAGCTTAGGTGCTTGCTGAGGGCAAAAGGAATATGTCATAGGTAGTGGAAGAAGGTAGCTATAAATACCAGCTATGACCATGTGACCAGATGCAGAAATGAGGACTATATGTGAGTATTTCTTTCTGTTTTGTTATATGTTTGTACTGATAGATATGTATTAAGCAAATATTTTTTAGATTTTCCCTCTTTATACTCTTATCAGCTAACATAAGATGTATTCACAGTGATTGACTTTACATCCTAGTATTTAAGTTACAAGGTATCTAGGTAAAGAACAACTACCACTCAAGGACACTGCAGCCTGTTCCAGGGAAAGCATTAGCACATTTTCAGTTGTACCATGTTAGTAGAAAGCATGACTTTCTTATTGTAAAGACATAGCTATAGATGATAGCTATAGATATCCATCCTTCTGGTTCTGTTTCTCTGGTGGAACCTGTACTTACACACGCCCCAATAAAGGTGTATATACAAACATAAAAACCTCAACAGAGACACTGGTTATGGGTATTCAGTACTCAGCCAAGCGGAAGTGAAAAGTAGCCAGGCCCCCTTTCCCCTTTTTTGCTAAAAGTGAAAGTGGAATGTGTATGCTTCGTGTTATATAGAAATAACAGTGAAAGTTTTTTTTTTTTTAACATCATTGTCACTGAAGCTAGAAATTGGGAACTAAGATTTTCTTTCTGAAGTCAACTAGCAAATTCAAACGTGCACAGGCTGCAGTTTATGGGACTGAACCCTGAGACTACCTGTAAAAAACGTCATTGAGAGTTTAGGTACCTACTTTTCTTTCCAAGCAAAATGAACAACCAAGTTCAATACTCAAAGTTCTGCCTACTGGGAGTATTTCTTCTCATCACTGTCCTTCAGGAATGACCCAGAGAGAAGCTGTACTGCTGCAATTGAACATCTTGGGTAACACGTGCATATTATGCACAACCATCTATAAGCAGACGTCAGTTTTTCTCTTCCTCATTCTACTAATCACAGAGAATATTCCATGAGGTCATAGGTGCAGGCTGGGACACAGAAGGCAGGGTCCCAGTGCCTCCAAGGCCTGCTCAGGTCTGTCTCATATTTATCATTTCCATTTGATGATGGAGTGCTATTGTGCACACCCCACCTTAGGATTTGGTGGGTCCGACAGCAGTAGAAGTGCTGTTGGTACTGGCAAAGAAGACTCAGCAAAATTTAGGATGTAATGTCCCCACCTTCCTTGGGATCTTTTCATATGTCCCCATCCTGATTTCAAAGAGCCCATTATTTCCTAATCAATGCCTTCGCTCTAACAGAAGACACCCTATGGCCGGGCATTATGGCTCACACTTATAATCCCAGCACTTTGGGAGGCCAAGGCGGGTGGATCACTTGACCTCAGGAGTTCAAGACCAGCCTAGGTAACATGGCGAAACCATGTTTCTACAAAAATACAAGAAAACTAGCTGGGCGTGGTGGCACACATCTGTCGTCCCAGCTACTAGGGAGTATAGGTACTCAGGAGGCTGAGGTGGGAGGATCGCTTGAGCCCAGGACGTAGAAGCTGCAGTGAGCTGTGATCTCACCACTGCACTCCAGCCCAGGTGACAAAGTAAGACCTTGTCTAAAATAAAATATAAAAATCAGAAGACACCCTGCAAGGTTGTGAATTCTATTTGCATTGTAATCCAGCCACTTGCAGGATAAGACTTAGGATTTCATTTTCAGAAATTCCAGCCCTGCATCTACAGAGACAGGGTTTCTTTAAGGAGAGACATAGAAGCTTTTGGATCATGTATGTGGTGCTGAGCTGGCAATTTGAAGCCCTGAGCTCATCCTTTTCTTTCCCCCACTTTCGCTAACATAGTAAGGAACAACCACACAATCTCACTATACACCCTATTTTGACTAAAATGCCCCAAAGGTATCAAATATATGATCACCACAAACTTACCTTTAATAAGTATCTGATCAGGAATACCCAGTGGCAATATTTTGCCACCTCATTCTATGCCCTCTTTACCAATGGAAATAGAGTCTTACTGGCCTTAAATTGAATCACATGAGAGAATCAATTCAGATAATTCATCCTTAAGCTTTTGTTCTTTTAGAATCACTTCCATTACCTAATCCATACAGGTCAGTCTTCACGGGAGAAACAGAACCAGTCAGATATCCAGTAGGATACAGGAGATAGGTAGGAAGATAGATGATTGATAGATGATAGATACATAGATGATTGATAGATGGATGGATGGATGGATGGACAGAGAGAGAGAGAGAGAGAGATAGAGGATAATAGATACTAGATAGAGGTGTATTGCCAGAAATTGCCTCAGGCAGTTCTAAGCACTAATTAGGCAAATCCAAACTCTGCATGCAGGGCGGCCGTGGGGAAGAGCAGGCTGGAAATCTCAGGTAAGAGCTAACTGCAATCCACAGGCAGAATTTCTTCTTCAGGAAAACCAGTTCTGCATTCATACCTTTCAACTGTTTGTGTCAGGCCACCCAGAGTATTAGGAATATCTCCTTTACATAGAGTAAACTAATTGAAGGTGCTAATCACATCTACAGCACCTAGAGTCATGTTTGATTGAGTAACTGTGGAATACAGCCCAGCCTAGATGGCACATAAAACTGGCCATCACAAGGTATAATTAAAGTACAATAAGCTGCACATAAAGTGTACCTTCTGATTTATTTTAACACATGTGGAAACCCACGAAATTATCACCAAAATCAAGATACCAAATTTTTCATCTCCCCCAACAGTTTCTTTGCTCCCCCTTTGTAATCCACCTTTCCCTCATCCCAACCCCCAGGCTACCACTGATCTGTTTCAGTCACTATAAATTAGTTGTCATTTTCTAGAACTTTACATGAATGGAATCAAGTCAGGTGCAACAGTATATGCCGATGGTCCCAGCTACTTGGGTAGCCAAAGCAGGAGGCTCTCTTGAGCTCAAGAATTTGAGTCTAGCCTGGAAAACATAGTGGGACTCACCTCTAAAAATTAAAAACTGAAAACAATGGAATCAAACATTATGTACTCTTTCTTGCTTCTTGCTTTCAGCATCATTTGGAGGTCCATCCACGTTGAAGGGGACGACTAATCTGTTTCTTTTTAATGCTGAGAGTATTTCTCTGTATGGATATTTCACAGTTGATTTATCCCTTCACCTACTGATGGATACTTGTGCTGGTTTAAGTTTTACTTTATTACAAGTAAAGCTGCTGTGGTCTTTTGTGAATAAATTTTTGCACAGACATTGCTTTTGGTTTTCTCTAGTAAATACCTGGAAGCGATGATTCATAGCTAAACAAACACGTGGGTGTTTGTCTGATGTTTAAAGAAACTGCCAGCCATGTGCAGGGGCTCCATACCTGTAACCCCATCACTTTGGGAAGCCAAGGTGGGCAGAACGCTTGAGCTCAGGAGTTGGAGACCAGCCTGGGCAAGATGGCGAAACCCCATCTCTACAAGAAAAAAAATACAATTGCAAGATTTAAGCTATTCTACCTGTGGCTTTAAGTACATAAAGTATATTCTTAGAGTCTCTGCTTCCAGAAATATTTTCAAATTTCCTCTTAAAACTTCATGTTACCAATTTCAACTTGCCATCTTAATAATGAATGCAATCAATTGCTAAGTTATGATCTTAATATCATCAAAATTCCTTTAAGGAAAGAGCAATTTGAAGCAGTATTGCAATTCTCCATACCTAATGCTTTAACACTGTTTACTAACAGGTCAGGTAAACAAGGAAAAGCTGCAGTCTGGTAAAGACCACATAATTCAATCACCCAATCTAAGTACTATCAGGCAAAGCGCTGAGATTAGAGCCCTGATTCTGACACTAAAAACTTTTCCTGCTCAGCCTATAAATACAGTAAGTGACTTGGCATACTGAGTTTATTTGTTACAAAATCTTAAAACAGCTCTAATTAAGTTTAATCTCAAGCCCGCAGCTCACTGCCTGGCCTGTTGGCTTATGGCAATGAGCAAGCCAACTTATAAGTGGTACCATCACTGCTTGACCAAGACAGACTGAAACAGAAAAAATTAAAAAGAGTTAGTATAATAAGAAAAATAGAAAAGCAGAGAGAAAGAGAAAAAGAGGTAAGGAAGGTTGTAAAACTAAGTCAGAAAAGAGCTAAGGCATGTTAAAGTCGTGAAAAATGTTATAGAAGGGACTTATGCAAGGAAGTTGTATAAATTTTGTTTTGAAGGTCTAAGCAAGTTTTAAAATGTTAATTATAAAAAGAAATTCTGTGTGTAAACATATTGGTTAAAAGTTTAAAAGTATTATCTAGTTTTTCTGTGAACTAAACATTAAAATAAAGCACAACAGGTTTTTCTTAAAGCACTAACCTGCTCTTTATTACAAAGATTATTATAAGTCTCTTAGCACAGGCATAACCACTAGAATTTCCAGCGCACCACCACCAGCAAAGAGACGGCATCCTCATCAAAGGACGGAAAGAAGAAAAAGTCTCAAGCCAGCCTAAGAAAGACCCTGCAGGATGATGCAGCTTCCTCAGCCCACATACGCCCTGGACATCACCTGAAGAATGCTGAAGAAGACAACACAGAAGACGAAGCAAATCCTGCTTAGGAGTTGTTTCTTTTTTATTCTTTCACTTTACCTGCAACCTGTACCTGCTATACTCTATCAAGCCCATCTTCTAAGCTACTTTTTTCTGCCCTGTAAATTAAACTAACACCCCCTTCACAGCTTCTAACTGCCCAACTGCTTAATTAAAAAAGAAATTAACATACTCCCAGTGAAGTTCCTCATTAATGGCATACAGTAAACTAAGAGGCCAAGTAACACTAAAAGTCAAACAAAAATTCATAGTTACACTTACGGCCTATATCGTCTCAGCCATAGTCATCCTGGCAACTGCCAGCTGCTTTTGTAAATAATCTGGCCAAAAATGATGGCCAGTTCTTTTCATGAACTCTTCCAAAGAATCAAGCCCTAGACTGTAGCTGATTATAAGTCACTTTTTGAGAAGCATCAAAACAAAATAACAATTATGGATGACAAAAGTCTTAGGACAGCCATAGTCAAGGACACAGTTGACAAGGCAATTTGGTTATTTCTGTGGCATACAGCAATTTAACATAATAATCATAATTATTACTGACAACATATATTAAGACGTATCAGAATTTCAGGAATATCATATAATCCTGGAACACACACATTAACAACATATCTAACTATAACCCAAAGAAAGTTAAATACCACTCCACATTTGACAATGCTTGCTGTATAATTCCAGCATAAAAAATTAGCCTAATAAGCCTAACAGATCTCTCTTGGACTTCAGGGAATTTAATATCCAAAAAAGTTAGAGGTCAAAAAGACTGACTTTAGAACTTGACATTTTGCTATTAGAAAGTCTGTCAAATATCAAGGCTTACGACACTTAATATCATGAAATAGGATTACAAATTACTATAAAATAGTCATTTATTTAGCCAAAATTATAATACAAAATGTTTACTCTTTGATAAAGAGGAGTCAGTTTCCTAAACAATAAGACCTAATAAAGACAGACAGCAGAAGGCCAAATAAACCTGTCTCCCTTCCCTTTTTTTTTCTTCTGTGGTTTTACTCAAAAGGTAAACAAAAATCTCTTATTATCTCTTACATGAAAATTTTGTTCAAAAGAGAAAACCATATTTTACCTTTGTATGGCATATTATTAATGTTAAAGCAAATTTTAATAAAACCTTAGAAACAAATCTAATTTTAATCAGTTTGACCATAAGGTAAGATTTCCATAAACTTTTTATAAACTTTTATAATTTTCTATTAAAAAGCAGATTAATGCTCCTAGAAAACCCTGTTATTTTGACACACTAGCCCAGACACTATCCTTAAATAAGTGTGCTTTGATATTGTTTAATTTATAGAAAAATTCTATACAAATCTTATCCCTCAAAATTCAGCCTTATATCATCATGCACTCACCTCTTCTACACTAGTCCCTGGGCCTAGAGGGTTAGAATAGTTTTCGTTTCTGGCCCTCTGTCTCACAAAAACAGTTCATTTTGATTGTCACCTTCTCCCAGGTCTGAAAACAAGGCTTCAAATGGTGTTCATGCTCAAGGTTTAGCAGGGGTTGGTGCCTTTTTCAGACTCAGGAGTCAAAGGCCTATAACTTAACAGCACAAGGATTAATTAATAGAATATTTATACTACAGAAAGTCCTATCATTCTAACATATCACAAATTAAAACACTGTGACTTGGTATCTAGGAGTTACCGCCTGCAGTACTTCAAACCACCACTGGATTAAAGTAGTTAGGTTTACACCTTGCATATGTCTAATTGCTAGCATTCTAGTGACAGAACTGTAACTAAAAGCATTTTTAAAATGTGATAGGTCCTATGCCAAACTTATTAAAGCAATACAATTAATTTTACTCTCCAACATTAAAGAAATGGTAAATGCAATTATCAGTTTTGGAAATTCAGTATGAGAATAAGTATCTCCTTTCACTTAATACCATACAACAAAACAAGGATAAAGTAAAAAGAAGCACACAGTAATTTCTATTCAGCTATTTAAAAGAGCATCATCACACGTTTCCAAGATTGGTTTCTAGATACAGTACTGACAGCTCATTAGGTAACCTCCCCCCACCAAAATCTTCAAACCGGTGAAACACTTGCACATATTTTGTTTTCAAGTACACACAGGAGAATCCATCAGTGATAGTTGGCTTTGGATCAAAGATCACTAGAAAGTCTCACTTTTTTTATACTACTTAATCCAAGTGAATATCACTTAATTTTAATTAATTTAAGAAAAATTCCAATCAATATAATTTCCTTAAGGACAAGGCCACTCTTTCCTTAGTATTAGAAGTTTATAGCCATATTATAGATTTCCCTCATTACAGGAAAAGATTAAAACCAACTCAAATTGTTGCTTGAATTACCTTGAAAAATATTCTCACCTACTTTTTCCAGTAAAATAAATAGTATACTATTTCTACTTAGAACTTGTAAGAATAAAAGCCAGGCACGGTGGCTCACGCCTATAATCCCAGCACTTCGGAGGCCAAGGCAGGTAAATCATGAGGTCAAGAGATTAAGACCATCCTGGCCAACATGGTGAAACCCCATCTGTACTAAAAATACAAAAATAAGCTGGGCATGGTGGCACATGCCTGTAGTCTCACCTAGACAGGAGGCTGAGGCAGGAGAATTGCCTGAGCCAGGGAGTCGGAGGTTGCAGTGAGCCAAGATCATGGCACTATACTCCAGCCTGGTGACAGAGCAAGACTCCGTCTCAAAAAAATAAAGAATAATTCTTTTTTTTTTTTTTTGCCAGGATCCTTAAAGCTCTCATAGCTCTCAAGATCATCGGGGTAAGCAAAACCAATCAAATTTTAAATGGCTGGTGTTTATCAATTTTTGGAGGCTTGACAAAGGAAGCCTAGGAATTCTAGATAAATGGAACAAATGATGACTCATTAGAAATGCATAGGAAACAAAATGACTATTCATAGAACCAATTAAAAGCCTTCAATTACAAACTAAAAAACATCAAAGTTTTATAGAGATGTACACATAAGTAAAACCCAAAACAGAACAAACAGCAAATAAATGAAAATTAAAAGCAAAAATAAACAGGAAACCAACCCCAAATTTTTCTCCTACTCAGTTTACTTTGGAGGCTAAATTGTTACCTAGAGGTCAATAAAACAGACACACAACAGGTATTTTGTTCCTGGTGCACAAATTAATGTCTTTATGTCCACCAATACCACTATACATTTTGTGAAATTAAGAAATCCACTTAGGTGCATGACCTGTAAGTACTTTAGTACTAGTACTATCTATGCAAAATAGCAAATATACTGTGAAGCAATGCAAGCATGTATGTGAAATTTGGCTCCCTGCTAAATCTGGCTTCATGGTTAACTGTATTAAAAAAGAATTGCCAAACTGCCAATATATTTCTTTATAATATTTATTTTATTTTTATCAAAACCAAGAGTTTTAACTATGAGCAATGTTAATCAGTCAAATTTTTCCAATTTTCTATCAGTTTTTAAGGAATATTTTACTATCTAAACTTTTTCAACTTTCTGTTTTCTCTGTATGTGCATAAAGATAGAAACACAGAGAACCAGTAAAAAGCCACATATGACCTACACAGACCAGCTATGACATGCTTGGATTTTCTATTTTGTCCTGAATTTTCTTTTCTTTTTTAAATAACCAGTCATTTTATTTTAGTACAGAAATTCACCATACAAGATTCTTTCTCACACAATATTTTTCTCTTTTCTTTATAACCTTCCTTACCAAAAATACAATGACACATTCATAACTTTCCTCATATCTCTCTCCCCTACTTACTGGTTCCTTTCTACCTTGTTTCATAAATAACATTTTCAAGTTCATAGTTTCAATTAACTTTTAAATAACTTCTGAATTAGACAAAATTATTCTTTTTCTTACTAAGGACACATCTTTTTAAGTATATTTTATATACAGAATTAATATAATTCTACTAGTAACTCTGAATTTTAGTGAAATACTAGGAAGCAAGAAACTCTGAACTGCCAACCAGATATTAGTATTTTATAGGCAAGAACAATTCTATAATTTTTAGAAATATATTTCCCCATATTGTAACCCTTCCTTAATGGGAAATGACTCAGGCATCCAATAAACATCGAAAATAACTTCTAAGATTTTAACTTACACAAAAAGTTCACCTATAGCATTTACTCATTCACCTTTTTTATTTATTTTTAGCAGTTTATCTAGATTATTTATGCATTATTTATTTCCTTGTTAACCATTTTATAACCTGTGAATATCAGGTTTACCTAAATAGGAACCTTAAAGTTAACTACAACGGCATTTTCACCAATAACTCAGAAGATTCAGCTGTTTTCATTAAACCAAAAATATTAAATTAGTCTTACTTAAAAAATTCCCACAAAGATCATTTTGTTTTGCCTAGGTTTATAGCTTTACAACCTGTGCCAAACCCTGATACCTCAAAATATCTAGCAGAGGCAAACATAAAGCCCAAACAAAAATATATGCTGACAATCCTAAAGACATTTCTACTTTTATTTTACGAACAATTTTAAAGACAGCTTGTTTATTAAATGTTTACTTAAGTCGTGTAAACTTGAAAAATACTTTAGACTTAATTTATGATCTTTTGTTTACAAGCCAATTTGGTAGATAAAAAGACATAATAAATGTATATACATAAACACATCTAGACATGTACATGCACTCATACAGTCACTGGTTTACGTGGTCACACTTTATTTGCCCCTATAGGTAATCCAACATAAAAGTGTGAACCAAAATTTTGGGTAAAGCAGTTTCCATGACAGTTTGATTTTTAAAAGCCAAACCTCCCCAAACTCCAAGGAACACGGACCGAATGGCACCATAGAAAACCACCTGGAACCTATTAACCAGGACCAACCAGCTTAGAACAGCAACATAAAAGCCTGGATACAGGAGAACTCCATCTCACTTTCTCATTCAACAGCAAACTCCAGATTCCAAACAATACTGGGGCCAAGCAGTACTACAAAAGAATATCAGTTTATGGAATTCCAATTTCCCATGATACACACACAATCACCAAAACACAATCCAACTGCTGCAGCAATTAACAAGCCCAGGAGTGTTCAAACTGAAACAGCCAGGGTGCTTCCTCTCTTCACTGATTGGGCTTAATCAACCTGCAAACAAACATTCCTTAGGAAATTCCCAAATTGAGAGGAGCACAGCCTGCTGTCTGGTACCCACAAAAGACACTCACTTGCCCGGACACACAAATAGTTTCAAGCAAGCCCCCAACAGTGTCCATAGTGAAACAGTCAGGGTGCTTCCCTCTCTCAGTTGGGTTTGTTCAACCTGCAAATGGAAATTCTTTTTAAAATATCCCAAATTGAGAGGGGCATCTCCTGCTGTCTGGGCCCACAAAGGACACTCAACTACCCGGATGCAGATGTCAAATTTCAAAAACTGTTCTTCATAAGCAATCAGGAATACAGTTAAGGCCAGCTGCGGTGGGGCCAGAAACAGACTGAAACTTACCTCCAGCCAAAACTGAGCCAGTCAGCTGCTTAGGAGGGCTTTTGAGACTCCTGGCCCACAGCAGCTGAGCCATGAGCAATGGTGGCAACATGTTCCTGGTTAGGGAACCAAAATCTGTTACTGAAACACTAGGTCCTGTTGCTCGTGGCACAGAAAACCAATGACTGAGACAATTATTGCCAAGGAAGAAGGCTTTAATCAGGTGCTACAGCTGAGGAGAAGGGAGCTTAGTCTCAAATCCATCTCCCTGACTGACTAAAAGGAGGTGTTTACATAGCAAGGAAGAAATTTAACAATGTATAAGAAAGCAGGAACTAGGGAGAGGCAAGGAATCAATCATGATGAATGAGGGGTCTGGCAGCTCATCATAGGGATGTGGTGATATGGTGAGTTTCTGGTGGTGGTTACTTTTTTTGAGAGGCCTCAAGGTCTTTCCTGAGGAAGAAACTCACGTAAAACAAATAAAAGTTTCAAGCTTTAAAACAAGAAGCTTTTTTTTTTTCTTGTTTTTGAGATGGAGCCTCACTCTATCACCCAGGCTGGAGTGCATTAGTGCAATCTCCACTCACTGCAACCTCCACCTTCTGGGTTCAAGCAATTCTCCTGCCTCAGCCTCCTGAGTAGCAGGGACTACAGGTGTGCAACACCACACCCGGCGCCTGGCTAATTTTTGCATTTTTAGTAGAGATAGCGTTTCACTATGTTGGCCAGACTGGTCTCGAACACCTGACCTCAGGTGATCTGCCCGCACTAGCCTCCCAAAGTCCTGGGATTGCAGGCATAAGCCACCACGCCCGGCCTAAAAGCAGAAAAAAAAAAAAAAAAAAACCTCTCTATGGGGCTGAGTCAGTTTCATTATGAAAAATTAGTTAGTGGGTACCATGTACTGAGTCTGTCCCACAGACTCTGGCTGAGCAACAGATGAAAGGAGTACGCAGATACAGGTATTTTGCCCGTGAGTGCAGCTACTGGACCACATGGCTTAGCACCACTGACCAGAAAGTGTGCCCGATAAGCTGGAGAACCCCGTATTTATTTTAGTACAGATTTAATGACAAAGGCCTGGAGCAAACACCATTTGTGGGTAATTAACATTGTCAACTCCCAGAGTAGGGGGTAGTCCTGAGCAGGGATGATCAAAGGTTGGTTTCTAGAAAAATAGGTAAATAAACTTATCTAGGTAAATTCCTTTGCACTCCCTTGTTATCTGCCCTTTGCCATTTGCCTCAAGGTAAGAACAGCCTCCTTCAGCTCATTCTTCTCCAAAGCTTTGCAAAACCTCCCAGCCTTCCAAGAAGGTTTGCATCTTTCCTGTAATTTTTCCCACAATCCTGACCAATATCCTACAACCATGTACATTATGATTATTCAGGTGGTATATATCATAAAAGCCCTGACTTCACCACTATCCAATATATACATGCAGCAAAATTGTATTTGACCTCTACATTTATATGATTTTTTAAAGAAAACCTAAAACTAACATTCTCAAAGGTAAGAAACTGGATGCTTTTCCCCTAAGAATAGGAGCACATCAAGGATGTCCCCTGTCACCATTCCTATTCAACATTGTACCTAACATCCAGTTATTGCAATAAGACAAAAAAAAAGGAAATAAAAGGTATAAAGATTGGGAAGGAAGACATAAAAATATCTTTGTTTACAGATGACATGATTCTCACAGTATAAAATCTCGAAGAATGCACAAAAAACTCCTGAAACTTATATAGCAAGTCTGCAGAAGGCAAGGCTAATATACAAAAGACCTTTGCTCTTCTAAATACCAGCAATGGCTAGGCACGGTGGCTCATGCCTGTAATCTCAGCACTTTGGAAGGCCAAGGCGGGTGGATCACCTGAGGTCAGGAGTTCGAGACCATCCTGACCAACATAGTGAAACCCTGTCTCTAGCCACGCATGGTGGCAGGCACCTGTAATCCCAGCTACTCGGGAGTCTGAGGCAGGAGAATCACTTGAACCCAGGAGGCAGAGGTTGCAGTGAGCCAAGATCATGCCACTGCACTCCAGCCTAGGTGACAGAGTGAGACTCCATCTCAAAAAAAAAAAAAAAAAAAAAATACCAGCAATGAACAGTAGAAGCTTGAAATTGAAAACAAGACCATTTACGTCAGCACAAAAAATTTTAAGTGCCTAGGCATTAGTTTAATAAAATATATACAGAATTTATATAAGGAAAACTATAAAACTTTGTAAATCAAATAAGACTTAAATAAATGGGGTAATATTCCATGTTTAAGGATAAGAAGACTCAATATTGTCAAGATGCCAATTCTTAACTTGATCTATAGATATAATGCAATCCCAATCAAAATCAGCAATTTATTTTGTGAATACCAACAAACTGATTCTAAAGCTAATTTGGAAATACAAAAGACCTAGACCAACCAACAAAAAACTGAACAGGAAGAACAAAGTCAGGGGCCTACCACCACCAAACTTTAAGACTTTTTTTTTTTTATTTGAGACAGAGTCTCTCTCTGTCATCCAGGCTGGAGTGCAGTGGTGTGATCTCAACTCATTGCAACCTCTGTCTCCCAGGTTCAAGCAATTCTCCTGCCTCAGCCTCCTGAGTAGCAGGGATTACAGGCATGTGCCACCATGCCCAGCTAATTTTTGTCTTTTTAGTAGAGACGGGGTTTCACCATGTTGGTCAGGTTGGTCTCGAACTCCTGATCTAGTGATCCACCCGCCTCGGCCTCCCAAAGTGCTAGGACTACAGATGTGGGCCACCACGCCTGGCCACTTTAAGACTTTATATAAAGTTACAGTAATTAAGATAGTGGTGAAAGAATACGCTAATTAACTGGCAGAACATAACAGAGAGCCCAGAAATAGACTTGCACTAATACAGTCAACTGATTTTTCTCGAAGGAGTATAGGTAATTAAATCGATAAAGGATATTTTCAACGATGGTGCTAGACCCATTATACATCTCCATGCAAAATAGGAATCTACACACAGGTCTTACACCTTTGACAAAAAACTCAAAATGCATCTTTAATCTAGATGCAAAATGCAAATGTACAAAAATTCTAGCAAGTAACATAGGAGAAAATCTAGATGACCTTGGATTTTTTGATGAGTTTTTATTATTTTTGTTTTTCTTTCATTTTTGTCTTCTTTTTCTGATACGTAGGTAGGATCCAAAATTGATGAGTTTTTAGATACAGTACTGTGAAAGAAAAAATTAATAAATTTGACTTTATTGCAATTTAAAACTTTTGCACTGCAAAAAAAAAAAAAAAAAACCCTTGTTAAAAGAATGAACAAACAAGCCACATACTGGGAGAAAATATTTGAAAAAAACAATTGGATATAGGACTTACATCCAAAATAGACAAAGAACTCTTAGAACTCAATGGTAAGAAAACAACCCAGTTTAGAAAATGGACAAAAGATCTGCTGAGACCAGCTCAGTCGTGAAGACCCCAGCCCAGGCAGTGCTGAAGGAATTAAGAAACAGACACAAAGATAGAGTGCCAAAGTGGGATCAGAGTGGGATGCCAGGGGGCTGAGGGCATTTCCCAGCTGACAGCCCGAGCAGACTCTGACCCATGTATTTATTCTTTGTGAACAAGTGATTATTTTTAATAAGCAGGTGCTCAGTGTTTCTTCATAAAGATAGCCTAAACAGGCAGATAGTGCCTGTTCACTGCTAAAACAGAAATAAGCTACAAAGCACTCTTTGTGAGTCGGCAATGGGGGACAAGGTCAAATATCCTGTGTTTTGGGAGCTGGTTTAACTAGTGCATGACTGGTACATACTGCTTACTATTCTAGCAGTTTTCTGCCTGGGGATGGCTCGGTGTTCCTTGCCATCACCTCTCAGCAAACAACATATACTCCATCACACACGTCAAGACCTCCTCCCAACAACAAACCCTTCACCACAGATGACAGACAGATGACAAATAAGCATATGGAAACATTCTCAACATCATATGTCATTATAGAATTACAAATTAAAATGGCAATGAAATATCCCTACACACATATTAGAATAGGTACATTTTTTAGAAGCTGACATCAAATGCTAATGAGAACGTGGGTATGCAGCAATGACAACGTTCATTCATTGATGATGGAAATGCAAAATGATCCAGCCACTTTGGAAGACAGTTTTAAAGTTTATTGCAAAGCTAAACATAGTCTTATTGTTACAAGATCTTTGGGGTATCTCTTTCCTGGCTGGAAACCTGTGACCAGTGGTGCCTTTGCCCAAGTTTTCCTCAGGCCCACTGGGCTCACTCTGCCCACTCAGCCTGGCAGGCTGCACTTGGTTCACACTATCAGCCTGTATCCCATGCCTCCAAGGGAGACTGTGAGTCAGGCATGAAGCAGCAAGGGGTGTGTGAGCAAGTGTGGGGTCCAGCACTGCATAGTAAGACGTGCTGGCCGCTGCTGTGGGGTGAGCAGCACCAGGTGCTGGCCTGGGTGCCGGCTCTCTGTGAGACTGTGGCTGAGCCAGATGCACCATAAGAAGCTTCCCCAGCGGGCACAAGGGAATGCAGTGGTGCACAGAAGCTTGGAGACCCAGGAATCACAAGGCCCCAAAGAGGAAGTCACAGTCCTGGCTTGGGGAAGCACCCCGGTCTGGGATCCCCAAAGGACCACAGCTTCTCTCTCCTTCTCTTTGCCCGTGTGGCAAGCAAGGGGCATGTTTCAGCCCTGTTTGTGTTACAGTTCTTTTAACCCTCATCATTTGATGGGTCTCAAGTTCTTGTCTTGTAACTAGGAAGAATGAAGTATGCAGACAAGTGGAGGGTGAATGAGATGAAGAGGAGCTTTACAATACAGAACAGCTCAGAGAACTGCAGTGCATAGCTCCTTTCTGCAGCCAGGGTGTCCCCTTGAGTGTTCAGCTCCTAGAAAAGAGAAGACCCTGGAGTGGGAAGGTCCTCTCTGCAGGCAGGTCATCCCACTGCCTCTGCAGCTCTCAGCAAAGAGGAGGCCCTAGAGTGGGTAGCCTCTCTAGGCAGGTCATCCCATCATCTCTTCATCATCTCTCCATCCTCTTCCCAAGTCTGGCCAAGTCTAGGATTTTTATGGGCAGCAGAGGGGGAGAAAGTACGTGCTGATTGGTTCATGGGTGGCCATAGGCCAGCACAGGGAAAGGCACCAAAAGTCCCCCTCTGGTTCATGGAACTGTCAGCCCAGCCATGCAGCTTCAGGCCTTCCCCAGCTTGAAGGTGGGGCTTCACCAGGGATCTGGCCCTTTCCACCCAGGAGCTTGTCTGCCTCCCACCACTATTTATGGCACCCAGGCTGTTCATGCCAAGGGTTGCCTGCAGGCCAGCCCTGAGCTGCCCTCAGTGTCCCCCCTCCTCAGCCCCCCTCCCATGCTCATCAGTGCCCAAAGTCCAGAGTGAGCCAAGGTGACAGGGCCTGGCATTTCAGCACTGCCTCAACCATGCAAACACCCAGCTGGGTTGCAACAGAACTGAGCTCGGCCCCAACCTCACTCTGAGACCAGAACAGGAACTGACAACAGGGAGAAGACAAGCAGCAGAAGCAGGCACTTCCAGGCCTGCATTGGCAGGTGGTTTCTTCCCAGGCCCCTGAGAGTGCACAGATGCCTGGATCTGCAGCCACAGTAGACTTAATTTCAGGCTGTTCTTGGTTTGAAGGCATTCCACCAAGGATCCACCTTGCCTGCCTGCCTGTTTGGCTTCTTCTTTCCTCCTTTCTCACCACCTGTCTCCCTCTGGCTCCCTGGCTCCCTCTAAGACTCCACCCATCTCTCTGGATAAGGCAGTTGTTTCAATCTCAATAAGTGAAATATGAAACAGAGAAGCACCATTGCTGCCTCAAGATGCATGTAAAGAGGTGTAGATTCAGGTGAGTTCCTTTACAAACATTTAAAACTTATGTTTTCCTCTAATTTTAATAGCCTATATCAGGAGTTCTTAAGCTCTGCTGCACATTAGAACCACCTACAGGGCTAGTAAATATGCATATTCCTGAGCTACCTCTGGAAGCTCTGATTCCTTTGCAGTGGAGATTTCCCAAGAAACTGCATTCTCTTCAGAACAGCTGATCTGGGATGGGCACAGTGGCTTATGCCTGTAATTCCAGCACTTTGGGAGGCCAAGGCGGGCAGATTACTTGAGTCCAGGAGCTCCAGACCAGTCTGGCAGATTTCTTGAGTCCAGGAGTTCCTCACCTAACATGGTGAGACCCCATCTCTACAAAAAATACCCAAGAACTTAGCTAGATGTGGTAGCACATGTCTGTAGTACCAGCTACTCAGGAGGCTAAGGTGAGAGGATCACTTGAGCTTAGGAGGTCGAGATGTTATCACACCACTGCATTCCAGCATGGGTGACAGGGCGAGACCCTGTCTCAAAAAACAAAGAAAAATTGATCTGGGGTGTGGGGATCGCTCCAGCGTAGAGGCGCTCTGACTGTGCCTCCGCCATAATGTGAGCTTGAGCCCAGACATATTTCCCCCTCCTGGAGGCAGTTGAGCTAAGGGAAAGCAGGAACTAAAAGATGGATGATTTTGTAGAAGTTATCTCAGACTCCCTGACATTGACACAATGGCTCGGTGATGGCTGTGTGGTTTTACTAAGACATTGTGTTTTATCTTGGTACCTGTTTTGGGCTAGTTTTATGACTCTGTTTACTCTAGTTTTATGACTCTGTTTACTAAACATTATCTAAGCCCTGTAACTACTCACATGTCTCTTGGAGATTGTTACCTTTAAGATCTATGAGTTTTGCCTGACCTTTAAAGAATGTTGCTTTTCCTGACCTTAAAGAATGTTACCTTCTCAAATGTAAATCCCTACACAATAGGTAAAGAAAAATCTCCACCCTTGTGCTTACTTTTATGGCCCCTAGCTATGTACTTCCCTTTTAGTGGTATTTTATCTTCTCCTCCAGACTTGTGGTATTGTAACTTTTGTTCCTCTTTATTGTATAGAATTAACAATGTGGGTTGATGTCAGCTACTGAAAGCTGACAGTAGGGACCCTTTGCACAAATAAAATTGCTGTTTAGGCATTGCTATATGGGCATTGTCTATTCAGACCTCCAGACACTGCTTTTCTGTCTCCTTGTTTTCCGCGCACTCTCTCTTCCAGGTATTGGGACCCTCTTGCTGGCCAGAGCTCCCCGGGCTCCCTCTAAGACTCCTCCCATCTCCTTCTGGACAAGGCAGTTGTTTCAATTTTAATAAGTGAAATATGAAACAGTGAAATATGAAACAGAGAAACACCATTTCTGCCTCAAGACGCATGTAAAGCGGTGTCGTCGATTCAGGTGAGTTCCTTTACAAAGATTTAAAACTTATGTTTTCCTCTAATTTTAATAGCCTATATCAGGAGTTCTTAAGCTCTGCTGCACATTAGAACCACCTACAGGGCTAGTAAATATGCATATTCCTGAGCTACCTCTGGAAGCTCTGATTCCTTTGCAGTGGGGGATTTCCCAAGAAACTGCATTCTCTTCAGAACAGCTGATCTGGGATGGGCACAGTGGCTTATGCCTGTAATTCCAGCACTTTGGGAGACCAAGGCAGGCAGATTACTTGAGTCCAGGAGCTCCAGACCAGTCTGGCAGATTTCTTGAGTCCAGGAGTTCCTCACCTAACATGGTGAGACCCCATCTCTAGAAAAAATACCCAAGAACTTAGCTAGGTGTGGTAGCACATGTCTGTAGTACCAGCTACTCAGGAGGCTAAGGTGAGAGGATCACTTGAGCTTAGGAGGTTGAGATGTTATCACACCACTGCATTCCAGCATGGGTGACAGGGTGAGATCCTGTCTCAAAAAACAAAGAAAAATTGATCTGGGGACTATACTTTCAGTAGACCTGACATATAAATAGTATTTTTCTTATGCTAAAGGAAGTAGAGAGGTTTATTTGGCTACACATCTTTATGTAAGGCCTTGCTATTACTGGTGGTTGTATAATTTAGAGCTGTCTTTCTCAATCTAAATTATGTCACAGTACAGAAAGCTAAATTCACTCCCTTAGAGCTGAGGTGGGCCACGGAGATGGGGGAGGGGAGGAGACAACCAGCAAAAGGGAGCCAGGCCACTGAATGTAACTTGGAGAGGTTTGAGACTTGCCATCATTTTCCTTTTTATCCCCAAAGCCTTCCAGGTGCAGAACATGACTGCCTCTGAAACTCTTGAGTAAATGAGTTAATAACCAGCAAAAAATGATTTTTATAGATGCCCAATATCCCTTTTATTTCTAATTTGCTGAGAATTTATATGTTGAGCTTTGTCAAATGCTTTTCTACATTTATCAGAAAAGATCAGATAGTTTTTGTCTGTATTCTATGAATATGATGACTTAAATTGATTGATATTCATGTATTAAAACAATCTCATATTTCTAGGATAAACTCAACTTTGTCATGTTATACTATTCTTTCAAAATGTATTGCTGGATTTGATCTGCCGATATTTTGTTAAGAATTTTTCTGTCTTGGCCAGGCGTGGTGGCTCATGCCTGTAATCCCAGCGCTTTGGGAGGCTGAGGTGGGTGGATGACAAGGTCAGGGGTTTGAGACCAGCCTGACCAACATGGTGAAACCCCGTCTCTACTACAAATACAAAAAAATTAGCTGGGTGTGGTGGTACACACCTGTAATCCCAGCTACTCAGGAGAATCACTTGAACCTGGGAGGCAGAGGTTGCAGTGAGCCAAGATTTTGAGACTCTGAAAAAAAAAAAGAATTTTTCTGTCTTTTTTCAGGAGGAATATTATTCTGTAGTTTTCTCTTATTGTAATTTGTTGGTCTAATTTTGGTATCAGGGTTATTCTGGGCTCATAAAAAGAGTTAGAAAATATTCCATCCTGTATTTCTGTTAGTTTCTATGAAACTGGTGTTATTTCTTCCCTAAGTATTTTAAAATGTTGCTAGAAAAGTCCTCTAGTTCTAAAGTTTTCTTTGTGGTAAGGATTTATATAGTTAATTCTATTTCTAGAACAAAAGTAGGGATATTCACATTTGCTATTATCATCCTATATCAGTTTTGATGTGTTGGATTTTAAAAGAAATTCATCCATTTAATTTAAGTTATTGGATTTGTTAACATAAAATTGATCATAATATTTGTTATTCCTGTAAGTCTGTAAGATCTGTAGCATATTCCCTCTCTTTGTTCTCAATCAATCTAGGTAAGGTTTCATCAGTTTTCTGGTGTTTGTTTCTTGTTTCTTTCGTTGGTTTTTTTCTTTCTTTTTTTTTTTTTGAGACAGAGTCTCGCTCTTGTTGCCCAGGCTGGAGTGCAGTGGCACAATCTCGGCTCACTGCAACCTCCACCTCCCAGGTTCAAGCAATTCTCCTGCCTCAGCCTACAGAGTAGCTGGGATTACAGGCGCCTGCCACCACACCTGGCTAATTTTTGTATTTTTAGTAGAGACAGGGTTTAGCCATGTTGGTTGGGCTGGTCTTGAACTCCTGACCTCAGGTGATCCACCTGCCTTGGCCTCCCAAAGTGCTGGAATTACAGGCATGAGCCACTGCACCTGGCCTGTTTTTTTCTTTTTTGAGACAGGGTCCTGCTCTAACACCCAGACTAGAATGCAGTGGTGCCATTATAGCTCACTGCAGCCCGAAACTCCTGGCTTCAAGGGATTCTCCTGCCTCAACCTTTCAAAGCACTGGAATTATAGGCATGAGCCACATCTTTGGGCTGATTGTATCAATGTATTAAAATGTTGTCAAACAAATGATCTTGTTCATTTCCTTTTTAAATTTTCTATTTTATTTCTGCTTATATTTTTATTAATGCATTCTATTTACTTTGAGTTTAATTAGCTCTTCTATTTCTAGCTTCTTAAGTCACTGATTTAAGTCTTAGATTTTAGACATTTAATCCTTAATATACAAGCATTTAAAGCTGTGAATTTCTCTCCAAGTACTGCTTTAGTTGCATTCCATGAATTTTGATATGTGGTATTTTCATTATTATCAGTTCAAAATATTTTATACTTTGCCTTTTGAGTTCTTCTTTGACTCATACATTTCTTTAGAAGTATGTCAGTTGGGTTTTTTAAATAAAACACTATTACTTTATTGATTTCTTACAATCAAATACTGCCAACTAGCATTACTTCCACTCACACATCATTAAAAACAAAGGACACTTCCTCCTTAGTATTTTCAAATGATGCATTATACAATAAACAAGGTTAGAATTTAAAATGCACCCTGATTATGTAAACTGGTAATTTGTTTAAAAAAGCATAACTAATAATTTGGTTCTTCATAAAATGGACATTTAAATATTTCTCCTGATAGTCCTGAGGTTATCATTATGGTAGTGCAAAGTGTGGCACATATAGTTTCACCTAGAAAGGCCTGTATTTGCACACCTTATTTAAACAAACAAAATGTGCATTAACAAAATGCATACAGCCAATACACCAGAGAAAGCATGTTTCAAATACAAGGCAGACCCTTGGGCCACCATATTATTTAGGTTTTGCATTATCATTTATGGCATTATAGATTAATTACACGTAACATACTTTTGTGCATTTAACACTAAAAATAAGAAAAATAATTGTTGCTTGAAAAAAATTATTCCAGGTAGCCATTTGGTTTGTATCAGGACAAACTGAACCTCCCTGAGTTTGGTGTCTGCCAAGTTGGAATCATTAGTTCAAGTCAGTGAATCAGATATGTGACACATTTCACAGTGACTGTTTCCCAAGTCCTGGCAATGCCTCTTCTCCCACAGTCTGCCAGATGATAAAGCATTTCCGGGATGCTCTTTCTATGTGATTTTCCCTTTTTTTTTTTTTGGCTGGATTAACTATTACTGTATTATTTCCTCTTTTCCTCTCTTTTGTGGCCTTCCATTTTAATTACTGATAAATCTTTTCAGCGTTTCCTCAGGGAGCTCCATAAGAGGAAGTTCTGGAGATGTAAAATCCAAGGAAGAAAGACTGGGGATCGAAATGTCCTTGCCTTTCCCGGTATTTGCTGCAAACTTCTGCCAGGTTGAGGAGGCTGTAGCAGTTTCTGAATGTGGCAGCAAGCTCCATAACTCTGACGTTTCAACAAAATCAGCATCTGCATGCAGCTCCTTTCTGTTGGACCTTTTAGAGGTCTCGCCTTTCAGCCTCTAGTTGTTGTCGTTCCTTAATCTTGCATTCTCAGCCACAACGAATTCCACATGCCTCTTCAAATCTGCAGTTTGGGTTGCCTACTCCTCTATAATTGTTTTATCACCTTTTGAGGCTTTGCTTCCAATACATGGCTCTGCTGGCTCACTCTTTTGCTGAAGTAAATATAGCAGTGTGTCTGGATCCCTGTCAAAGATCCCCTGAATCTCAGGCAGGTGCTTCTCTGCGGAAGGTCTGTACTTCTGAGAAGGGGGCTCTGGCCCTCTGGATCCTCAGCAGAGGATTTGTGAGATGCCTGAAGATGGACAGCTACATCCTTGTCTGTGTTCTGCTAGGCTTTCAATCTTTCTTCACGCTGGGCCCTTTTCCATCTCTCTTGGATGAGGAGGAGCTGTTTCATGTGGCTATTCCTTTGCAATTCCAGTGAAAGATGAGCCTGCTCAGATTGTGTTAGCTTCATGGCTTCAGAAAGATATGATGCAGCCTTTTTGTGACAAGAAATCGCCTCTTCATATTTGCCTGTAGCTAATAAACGATCTGCTCGTCTGCTCTGTTGATGAGCCAGGTTGAGGGGTCCTTCCATTACTTCCATAGACCCCAGGGTGAGCGGCGGCCTTAGAAGGGGAGCGGTGGTGCCGGCGAAAATGGATGGCACTGCAGGGGAACCCAACGCAGCCACGGAGACTGCGGACCCTCTCCGCACCCCAAGAACCAGCGGTGGGCGCAGAGGGAGCAACAATCTCACCACTTCCTCCTCCGGCGCCTCGCGCGAACCCGCCCCCTGCGCCACCGCCCTGGCCACCATGGCGCCATGACGTCACAAGCGGCGAGAGTTTTTTATTATTTCCAAATTGTTGAAGTTTTTCTTGATATCTTGTTATTGATTTCTAATTCCTTTTGAGTCTTTTATGTAATTTTTTTCTCTGCTGAGATTTTCTATCTCTCCATTCATTATGAATATAGTTTCCTTTGTTTCCTTGAGAACAGATATAATAGTTACATTTCCATACGTATTTACAAATTCCAACATGTGGCTCGTCTAACAGGCAGTTGGTTGTCTTTTCTCTTGAGTATGGGTCATGTTTTCCTGTTCTTTACATGCTGAGTAATTTTAGATTGTGTCCAGAACATTGTTATGTTGTGTAGACTCTGGATTTTGTTTCATTTTTCTGAAAAGTGTTGATTGGTTATTTGGTGTTTGTCTTAACAGGCATTTAAGTTGTATAAACAAAAAACATAATCCTAAGTCCCCCAACTAACTGAATGGACTCCTCTTCTCAGCCAAGGGCATTCTAAAGTAAAACGGAAACACTGGTTCAGGCCATGATGGGAATGGGTGGTCAGACATGCCTCATTATCCTCTCCTCCTTTTGTAATCTGGTACAGCTAACCAGCATTAACATTAAAGCAGCCCTGAAGCCTGATAAAATAGACTCTTTGTAGCAATAAGATACCAACATGACAGATAGCAGGCCCTAAAGAAGTCTTTTACCCCAAAATAAATTTCCTTGATATATTTTGAAATGGCCCTGCAATGCTATCCCTTGGGGAAAATATATTCTGTAGAGAATCCCCTTTCCATTCCAGGTCTTTTCTCTGATTCAGAAGAGAATTAACTAAGAGTCCGGCTTTTTTTTTTTTTTTTTTTTTTTGAAACACGGTTTTTCTCTGTCACCTAGGTTGGAGTGCAGTGGCGTGATCACAGCCCTGTGCAGTCTCCGCCCTCCTGGGCTCAAGCTATCTTTCCCTACCCGACACCACCCCCTAGTTTCCTGAGCAGCTAGACTATAGGCATGTGCCACCACATCTGGGTAATTTTTTAATTTTTTGTAGAGACAGCGGTGTCACTATATTGCCCAGGTTGGTCTCAAACTCCTGGGCTCAAACAATCGTCTCCCTTTGGCTTTTCCAAAGTGCTGAGATTACAGGTGTTAGCCACTGTGCCCAGCCACCACATGACTTTAAACTCCATGTTTCTATCATTTCAGATGCTGTAAACGTCCCTGCCATCTGGTCCAGATGGAGTCCTCAGGCAACGCAGAGAGCACCACCTTTTTTAACTATGACCTTCAGAGCCAGCTGTGTGAGAACCAGACCTGGGTCTTTGCTACATTCGCCACCACCATCCTGTACTGCCTGGTGTTCCTCCTCAGCCTAGTGGGCAACAGCTTGGTGCTGTGGGTCCTGGTGAAGTATGAGAGCCTGGAGTCCCTCACGACATCTTCATCCTCAACCTGTGTCTCTCAGACCTGGTGTTCGCCTGCTTGTTGCCTGTGTGGATCTCCCCATACTACTGGGGCTGGATGCTGGGAGATTTCCTCTGCAAGCTCCTCAATATGATCTTCTCCATCAGCCTCTACAGCAGCATCTTCTTCCTGACCATCATGACCATCCACCGTTACCTGTCCGTGGTGAGCCCCCCTCTCCACCCTGCGTGTCCCCCTCCCTCCACTGCCGGGTGCTGGTGACCACAGCTGTGTGGGTAGCCAGTATCCTGTCCTCCATCCTCGACACCATCTTCCACAAGGTGCGTCCTTGGGGCTGTGATTATGCCGAACTCACGTGGTACCTCACCTCGGTCTACCAGCACAACCTCTTCTTCCTGCTGTCACTGGGGATTATCCTGTTCTGCTACGTGGAGATCCTCAGGACCCTGTTCCGCTCGCGCTCCAAGCGGCGCCACCGCACGGTCAAGCTCATCTTCACCATCGTGGTGGCCTACTTCCTCAGCTGGGGTCCTTACAACCTCACCCTGTTTCTGCAGACACTGCTTAAGACCAATGTCATCCGGAGCTGTGAGGCCATCCAGCAGCTGGAATACGCCCTGCTCATCTGCCGAAATCTCGCCTTCTCCCACTGCTGCTTCAACCCGGTGCTTTACGTGTTCGTGGGGGTCAAGTTCCGCACGCACCTGAAACATGTCCTCTGGCAGTTCTGGTTCTGCCGGCTGCAGGCGCCCAGCCAACCCCCGGTGCCCGACTCCCCGGGCGGGTCCGCCAATGAGGGGCGCCTCCTTCTACTGAGGGTCCTGTGGCGGCGCAGGTTCAGGTGGACGGGGGACTGGAATGGGGGTCCTGGAGAGCATTGCAGAGCACGCAGCAGTGGGGACGCCACCTGCCGCTGCTGGCTTGCGGTGAAGGTGATTCATTACACCAGTGGGTCCCGCCAGCCTCTCGTCTGCAGGAAAGTGGCTTCCTACCTGGGAATTTTATACTGCCGAAAAACATTTCTTGAACTCTGAGTTCATCATGCATGCTTCTTCATTTGAACATGTGTTTCTAATGAGCGCTTGGTTCAGAAGGTTCTAAAACATGAAAGGATTCTAGGAAAGGCGTTTCCTTGGAGACTTTACGGGGCCTAAAGCTCAATGTGTGTGATAACTGCGCAATGCTGGCCAGGACAGTGTCTCCCTTTCCTGACTGTAGGGTTGTCCCAACTGGCTTATTCACTTTGGAGGCACTGTCTCCATATTCCTCAGATACTGCTGGATGAGGCTGCCTGCAAGACCAGAGGCACCATACCCTGAGATAAGCACAGTCATGTTGAAATGTGGATTCTAAAAATCCACAACTAGACTGGAGAAATGTTCTGCGTCCTGGATCCAAGTCCTAGCCCATGAACTGGCCCTTAGAAATTTAGCATATAAATATTTGATTGAAGGAATGAATGTAATAAGTGCTACCTTCTGCACTGTATTCAGAGAATACAAAGATGAATGAGATACAGTTGCTACCCTCCAGGGGCCAACAGCCCAGCCCCAAAGTCTCACCCACCTTGGTGAACACCCACCTTGGCGAAGGCATCTAGGGTGGACTCCTCCGACAGCTCACCCTTTCCAGGTGGATAGTGAGCTGACTTCAGATTCGTCCCTTTGCACCTAAAGTGTCCTCCTCCTATTTGGTTGATAGTGCCAGCTTCCCCCACACCCGTCCACACTCCAAACCTCAAGTCCTGTTGGAGGCCTGTATTTTCTTTCCCTAAATTTCCACAGCCAGGTCCAAATGACTATGCCTGTCTAGTGGCTTTCAGAGTTGATTCATTCTTGCCATTGCACGCACATGGTTTCATCTCTGAAACAGGGCCTCACTTCCTTGATGTCTCCCCACTGTGCCTCCCTTTCCCCACCAGGCCTTGGTGTCTCCCCCGCTGCTCCTCCCTTTCCCCCACCAGGCCGTCCTCTGCCCTGACACCAGGTGCTTTGAAATCCTTAGCGGCTCCTCATTACTTACAAATAAAGTCCAAACACCTCAGCAAGGCTTTCAAGGCCTCCACAATCTGATGCTAGCCAACTTTTCCATTCTTATTCCACTCTAAGCCTCCTCCCCCCAGCAGCTTGGTATCCAACCCCAAAACACCACTGGCCCTATCCCAGACACTCATTCTCTCCAATATCCTACCTGTAGGCATCTGTCATGCTGTCACCTGGGCCTGGAACATGTCCTAGCTGACAGGCCAGCTTCTCCAGGAAGCCCTCCCAAGTCTGCAAATTAGGAGAACACTCTCTGGGTTGTTGTGGAATTCTGCTTGTCCCCTCTAAAAATGTACTTGTCACTTTCCACCTTGTGTTGTAGTTACACACATGCAATGTCTTCCCTCCCTGCCCCATCAGGCTGCAAGCTGCTCGAAGGCAGGAACGTGGTCTTGAACCAAGTGTTCTATCACTGTGTGCTCAGTGGGAGCAAAAAATCCACAGCTGTTATCATCCTTCAGATTTATGCTTCTTGGGGAGCAATGCCCTGTGGCACACTTTACCTTCTTTGTCCCAGGCTGCTTCTCTATGAACGTTAACCTTTCTTTCCTCATCTATACTCTCAGAAAGTAGTAGAAAGAGAGTAGAGAGCAGTGGTAGAGAGATTGCTTATCTCTCTTTCTCTCTGTGGCAATGGCTATGCTTGATCTTGCCTTCTAGTTCATGGTACACATGCCTGCCTCTCACACTGGCCCATTGTTTCACACAAGGACATCAATAAAAGCCACTCTAAACTTTGCCATCCACAAAGACCTGGGCCCAATCTATGAACCTGATTTGGCTCTGGAGTGGGGATTTGGAAAAACTTCCCATGTGATTCTGACATGCACCTCCATTAGGTACATTTGGCTGCAACTTTTTTAAAAAATGAGGAGTCCAGAGTCTCCTACAGTCCCTTGAGCAGGGATTTGCACACAGAAGACACTCAATATATTGTTATTGAATAAAGTAGATACCAATATAGCCCTTAGTAACCCTATGGCCAACCTGGAGACAACTTGTAAGGCACCGCCCCTTCAGTTCCAGATGCAGCTTCAGTGATCTATTTGTCAATGGGGGGTAGATCTGGAGGAGTTTGATCAGTCTAGGGAACAGCCAGGGCCTAATTTTCATGAGGCCAGTGGCACCTGCTGGAGAAGGCTAGGCGACACACCAATGAAGGAAAGGGGCTCCCATGGGCCTGCCAGCCTAGAGGTGGGGCCGCTACTTACCACTGATGGAAGAAACAGCATAAGGAAGAGATAATGAGGTAGTTTGTGGAATCAGAGCTAAGCTTATGGGCTTCTCATTGGCCTAATCTTTCGAACACACTTTACACTGATTCTTAACGTTTTGTTCAGCTTTTATTCACAGGGCAGGCTGAGCCAGGGAGCAGAAAGGCAAAGGACTCCTACTCATATACCCACTTGGCAAAACCAAAGCACCTTGGGCTTTGAACCCACCCTTCTTAGAAGGCAGGTTTGGGGGTTGATGGCCCTTGAGAGGCTCACTTCACCCTCTCCCCATGCCATCCCATTTCTACCCATCCCAAGATGCTTATCTGAGTATTTCTTTCAATATATCCAGCCGTCTTCCTGGGAGCATTTTATATCTGAGTCTTTACACTTCTGGTGATGTTTTGGCATCCCTAATAGACGGGCTCCCAGGGCAGTTCTTTAATCAGGAGTCTTCCCCTAATCTAGCTCCTCAAGAATCCAAGGGAAGAGGCACAAAGAGAAGTATGAATGGGAAGACAGAAGGGCAACCCAGTCAGCAAGTGGCGGATGATACTGTTGAAAAGGAGCCGGCAGAGAGCTGCACTCCAGGAGCTACACTGTCTTTCCCTGACCACAACCTCCATTGGCCACCTCCTGCACTTCCCCTCCCTCCCCCATGGAAACCACTGCTCAGTCTCAGCTGGCCTCTTGCAGGTCTATCTCTCCCCTCCAAACAAAGGTGTCCTGGACACAGGGCTGCAGACCTCTAGCCACTCCTGGAACATACACACACACACAAACCCACAGTGGTTCTATAGCATTTACACCTCCACATTCCTTCAGACAGAATCCAGAAGAGAGGAACCTTGCTGTCTCTAAAGCAGAGCATGTCTCCAAGCTCAGGGCAGCCCCAGACCTCCAATGGCCTCAAGTGGAGTGGAAATCCCTCAAGGGCACAAACGCAGTCCCTACCACCTCACTCGGTATCTGGCAATGTTTGTGGTTGGTTGAGTGAGTGAACAGGAGACCATCTTTTGGCTTTTTTCTACTTCCGTTTCCTGTTACTATACTTGCCTACATTGCATCTTCTGGTCAACACCAGGTACTCAGCCCATGAGCTTCTTGTGAACTTGGTCAACCCCAGGTACTCTCCCCATGAGCTTCTTGTGAACCTGTCTAGGGTCCACCAGCCCAAATATCATTTGTTTTGTTTGGAATTAAGCTTTGTTAAACTTTTCACAGCTTTCATTTCATTCTCGAACTTTCACAGTGCAACCGCCTGTGACGGGACAAAGAAGTCCACAAACATGGAAGGCTGGTCTAAAGATGTCCAGAGTAAACTGTCTGTGGAGTCGAATTGCATTTGAGCCCTAGACCTAAACTTCAAACCCAAGCTCTTTCCCACTGTGACCTTGGGCCTCTCAAGGCTCAGTTTCCTCATCTATAAAGTGTAGAGAAGCCAGTAACAGACTCACCCACACTATGAGGGTGTGCATGAGGTCATGATTGTAAAAGTACTTACTTTGTAGATCATTCTGTCCCAGATAAGTATGAATTACTATGCATCATTTCATTTAAAAAGAAAGCTTCATTGTATTATATGCACAAATAAAAGATTAACATGTATTGTCTTTCCTTGGGCTGTCTTAGTTCAGGCTGCTGTAACAAATACCATAAACTGGGTGGCAAACTCTCAGCCCATAGCACTAGTTATGTCCCCTCATGTCTACCAAGAGCATATAGGTTCATAAAAGTCTTCTATTGGCCGGGTACAGTGACTCATGCCTGTAATCCCAGTACTTTGGGAGGCGGAGGTGGGTGGATCATGAGGTCAGGAATTCAAGACCAGCCTGGCCAAGATGATGAAACCCCGTCTCTACTAAAAATACAAAAAAATTAGCCAGGCATGGTGGCATGTGCCTGTAATCCCAGCTACTCGAGAGGCTGAGGTGGAGAATAGCTTGAATCCGAGAGGCAGAGGTTGCTGTGAGCCGAGATTGCACCACTGCACTGCAGCCTGGATGACGGAGCAAGACTCTGTCTCAAAAAAAAAAAAAAAAAAAGTCTTCTATTTATGGAGGATCTGGGTTAGGGATTAGAGATTGGAGAACAAAGTGTGGAACAAGGCCTGTGTGAGTCAGGGTAGTGGGAAACTGGGTTAATTTAGACCTTAGGTGAAATTGTCCAGAACACCAAGTCTGTCTTGAATGTTCTGTGACTCAATCTCCTGTCCCCATCTCTCCCCTGGCTTGATACCCAGGTCTTCTGTCTCCAAGTCCAAGGCTTTTTTTTTTCTGTATTATAAAATATCTGGACCTGAACAAGCACCTTTCAGAAATACAGTCCTGCAGTCAGAAGAAATGATACTATTATTGGCTGGGAATTTCAGGCATGCTGAAAACTTGGTGTGAGATACTTGAGATTTCAGGGAAGTTTGGGAAGGGTAAGAGGGATTATCCTATCTCTTCACAACTTATTCTGAGCATAGAGCTTTGCTCTCCACCTTGGGCCCAGCCCATATCGTAGATGTGGGGTTGCTGCAACCCCTCCCCCCACCCCCCCTAGCTCCTCCACAAAAGGAAGTAAGACCAGAGGGACCAAAGAAAAACAAAGGAAGCTTGGCTCTTTCACTTTGACCATGTCAGAAAATCAGCATTGGCATCGTTTATGGTTAGAAAGAAGAAATGGACAACAGTTGGATGGTTGCAGGGATAAGAAAGGAGGGAGAGGTATGAGAGAGTGGCATGCAAACTTCCAGGCAATCCCTGGCTGATTTTGTAGAGTACTTTCCCAATTCAAGGGCAGAGTAAAGCCCATGTTGAGGAGAGTGAGACCACAAAGATGAATTGGCTTCACTCTCGAGTTGGCCACCCTCTAGTCATTCCCAGTTGAAGAAAAGTTTCCACAGGATTACTCCAGGCCCAAGAAATTACTGTCCTTTTTCCCAGCCCACCTTGCTGACCTCTCTTGACTGAAAGAAAATGACCTGGCTTGATCATCCACACAACTGGGGCTGCACACTTTAAACGTATTATAAAAGGTCTTCCAAGGCACTTTGCAATGAACTGTGGGAGTGTGGGGTAGGAGGCACCCCACCTTCACCTGCTCCCACCCTCAACTTTGGTTACAATTGGTTCAACAATATGCCGATATACAGTTTCCCAATAGTAAGGATAAATGGGTGGCGGGGGGGGAGTAAAGAACCCCTGAGCCCTACTAATTTATCAAAGAATCTTCTGTTGACTTCAAAATTAGAGAAAAAAAATTAGACCCACTTTTCTGGCTGGGTCTTTAGCGAGTCACTTCCCCCTCCTTTGAAGATTATTTCTTCATCTTAACTAGAGAGATTTGCACTCAGATCCCTTCTTATGCTTAAAAACAAAGTCTATGGGTCTAAAAAATTTCATGACTTACATTTTGATGAAATTCTTCCAGGGATACAAATCTATAGCTTAGGGCAGATTACAGATTGAATTGTGTCATCCTCTGTCCCCAGATTCATATGTTCAACTCCTAACCCACAGTCTCTCTGAATATGACCTTATTTGGAAATAGGATTATTGCCGATCATATAAAATGAGATTATGTTGAGGTAAGGTGACTTTATAATTCAATATGTCTGGTGTCCTTGCAAAAAAGGGTAAATTTGGACACAGGCACAGATGCAGGGAGAATGTCATGTGAAGACTAGAATTATGCTGCCACAAGCCAAGAAACACCAAAGATTGCCAGCAAACAACCAGAAGCAAGGAGAAAGGGATGGAGCAGATTATCCTTTACAGCCCAGAAGGAACCAATCATGCTGACACGGAGATCTCAGATTTCCCAGTCTCCAGAACTGTGAGACAGTACATTTCTCTCGTTTGAGCCACCCAGTCATGGACCTTGGTTAATGGCAGCCGCAGCAAACTAATACAGGACACACATACAGGGTGGGAGGGGAATCCCAGTGCACCTCCAAACCTTCCATGATGTTCCAGTGTCTCCTGCATCTACAAAAAAGGCTACACCTAACTGAAGACATGCATAGAAGATTGGAAGCTAGTGTTTACTTGTACCTACTATGTTCTAGGTCCATACATTTTTATATCTCACAGCTACCTTCTGGGGTTTCTGCTTTCTCCAGTTTGACTAAGGAGGACAGCAGGGATCAGAATAGGTCCCACTCTAACATCCAGGGCTAAATGTGAGATCACATGGGGAGCTTAAAAAATGTCTGAGTTTCTCCCCCCAAAGGTTTGATGCAATTGTTCTAGGGTACGGCCTGGTCTCAAGATGTTTTTAAAGTCTCCCAATGGCTCTTATGTTCAGCCAAGTTTGACAATCACAGATCTAGTATCTTTATGCATCCAATCATTCACTCAATGAATGGGGGGGGGGCCCCGGGGGCCCCCGCGGGAATATTTATGAGCACCTACTATGTGCTAGAAACTGTGCTATATGCCTTGCACACATTATGCCACAGTCTCACAATTTTACAAGGTAGGCATTGTCTCTACCCAGGTGAGAAAAGTGGGGCTTGGAGAGATAAATGACTTTCTTAAGTTAAAGCCAAACTAGGGATTTTCAACTCAGGTCTGTATCGTACCCAAACACCTACTCTTTCCATCACATCTTGTCAATTTCCCAAAGGATATTTTCATCAGGACTCTTAACCATAAGCAACAGAAATTGCCTCTAGTTGCCACGGCAGAAGAAAACGTATGGAAAAGATATTGGACACGATTTCATTGTAATTGCATCAGCAATGCATCAGGGTACAGTGTCATGATGTCTGCAACTATATCACAAATGATTCAGAAAAAATTAAAAAAAGAAAAATGTGCATAATTATTCATTAAAATTGGGGAGAAATGACATATAGAAGAGGTTACATGCAAAGAAAGAGAAAAGCTATTGTTGGGTAGCTTACAAAACTGGTGGGAAGGCAGGAGAAACAGGTAGGACAAAGGGAGGTGGTCTCTGACACAATAACCCCAGAAGCCAGAGGATACAGTGATTCTAGAAAGACTTCTCCTGCCCTCATTACAAAAAACAGGCACACGAGGTTCACAGAGTGAGTCAAGGCCACACGCCCACACTATGGCCTCAAGGGAGCTGGGAAAGAGTGCCCAGGCTTCCTTAGCTCCTGTAGAAGTGGGCTCTGCCTCCCACCAAAATTCATGTGGTGAGGAATCCCCACAAGCAGGGAGAGATCAGCCACAGGATCAGCTAATGGCCACCACAGTGTGAAAGAGGTTACTGAGGTTTTCTACTGCTCAGTCTTGCAGAGTCTAAGCCACTAAGATAGGAGGTCAGAGGTGTGACACCATTGGGCACACCCAAGAACATTTTAGGATAAGCCTTTGACAATGATATGATCAAACCCACCCCAAATTGCTCCCATCAGCATTACATCAACAGAATTACTCAAGGGACAGTGATGCACTTGGAAAATGGTGGGCTCGATTTTCTACAATAGTGCTATTGAGAATTTCCTTCCTACCAGCCATTTACTTAAAGGTTATCTCTCGGTAGCAAAGCTGAGTTTTTCTAAAGAGGCTTTTTCAATTTCTTCTCATATCTTAGATGGAGTTGATTTTCTTTATTCTGAGTGTCAAGAGCCAGTTTGAAAATAAAAGAACTTGAGCTGGGAGTGGTGGCTCACGCCTGTAATCCCAGCACTTTGGTAGGCTGAGGTGGGCAAATCACGAGGTCAAGAGTTCGAGACCAACCTGTCCAAAATGGTGAAGCCCCTTCTCTATTAAGAATACAAAAATTAACCAGGCGTGATGGCTCATGCCTGTAATCCCAGCTACTCAGGAGGCTGAGGCAGAAGAATCTCTTGAACCCAGGAGGTGGAGGTTGCAGTGAGCCTAGATCATGCCACTGCCCTCCAGCCTGAGCGACAGAGCAAGACTCCATCTTGGGGAAACAAAAGAAAAGAAGAGAACTTTATTTTTCCGCTCAGAAAGAGAGAGACTTTGTTACACAGTCTTGGGCAAGGAAATACTTAAGTTTGTGTTGAGAATTTGGAGGCTTCAGTAGTGGAAAGGTCACTGAATTTGGAGTCTGAAGACCAAGATTGTAATCCCAGCTCTGCCACTAGCTGGCTGGGGGCACTTTTGGAAATAGTGATAACGATGACAATCATTAAAAGATCAGGAGACAACAGAGGCTGGAGAGGATGTGGAGAAACAGGAACACTTTTACACTGTTTGTGAGAGTGTAAATTAGTTCAACCATTGTGGAAGATAGTGTGGCAATTCCTCAAGGATCTAGAAATCGAAATTCCATTTAACCCAGCAATCCCATACTGGGTATATACCCAAAGGATTATAAATCATTCTATTATAAAGACACATACACACGTATGTTCATTGCAGCACTGTTTACAGTAGCAAAGACCTGGAACCAATCTAAATGCCCATCAGTGATAGACTGGACAGGGAAAATGTGGCACATATACACCATGGAACACTACGCAGCCATAAAAAAGGATGAGCTCATGTCCTTTGTAGGGACATGGATGAATCTGGAAACCATCATTCTCAGCAAACTGACACAAGAATGGAAAACTAAACACCACGTGTTCTCACTCATAGGCAAGTGTTGAACAATGAGAACACATGGAGACAGGGAGGGGAGCATCACACACTGGGGTCTGCTAGGGGGGCTAGGGGAGGGACAGGGGAGGTTGGGGGAGGTTGGGGAGGGATAACATGGGGAGAAATGCCAGATATAGGTGATGGGGGGGATGGAGGCAGCAAATCACCTTGCCATGTATGTACCTATGCAACAATCCTGCATGATCTGCACATGTACCCCAGAACCTAAAGTACAATAAAAAAATAAAAAAGAAAGAAAATGATGACGATAGTGGTGGTGGTGATGGTGACAATAATGATGATGGTGGTGGTGGTGGTGACAATAATGATGGTGGTGATAATGATAGTGACAATGATGATGCTGGTGGTGGTGGCAATAATGATGCCGCTGCTGCTACTGATGATGGTAAGACAACGTAGCCAGCAACTATTCAGCACTAACTTTACATCAGGCACCATGGGAGAGGGCTTGGTTTGCCTTAGCTCATTTAATGCTCACAAAACCATTTGCAATTGCTGTTATTGCCCCTTCTTCTAGATGAGGATGGCGACACATGGAGGGATTAAACAAATTATCCAAAGTCACATAGTCAGGACTCAAACCTAAGCTTTCAACTAGCACCGTGCCTCCTTTCATAAGCCTATTGACATTTCTAGACCTTAGTTTCTTCATCTGTAATACAAGGATTTCAATCAGAGGGTTTTTACCAGGAGTGCATGACAGAATCACCTGGAAAGATACTTAAAACTACAGACATCCTGGCCCTGTCCTAGACCCACTGAATCAGAACCCTGAAGAGGGTAAGGCTCCAGGACATGTATTTTTGTTAAGTCTGGATGGCCCTGGACAGCTATATTTTTAAGTGCCCTCCCAAGTAATTCTGATGCCCCCAGTGAGAACCAGTGAACCAACATAGTGACACTGGTCCCTTCTGTCTCTTCCGGTTTTCATCTGCATGTGCTGGTGTGTTTCCCGGAACACTAATCCCTAACATGGCTCATGACCAGAGGTTCCTGGGGTGAGTCAGGTGCAGATGGCGTTTCTATCAGCAGCAGCATTCAGTAGGTCTAGACAGGGCCAGGGCATCTGCAGTTTTAAGTACCTTTCTCGGTGATTCTGTCAGGCACTCCTGGTAAGAACCCTCTGATCTAATAGTTGCTGGCTACACTGTCATATCATCAGCAGCAGCAACAGCATCATGTTCTCATGGAGAAAAAATGTTCTTTTCTCCATTGTGGAGACTTCCAGCACTGTCCCGGCCACCCTGGCCTGAGGCTACTTCATGAGGAGGGGTGACCACAGAGTGGTGATGCCAAATCCCACCTGCTGCTCCGTTTGACTCAGTCTCTCACAGAGATGCTGTCAATGTGAGCTGAGGACCATGGCTGCTGAGCTCTTCCACCCAGTCTTCTCATGAAGTCACCTCTCTGCTGTCCCTCTGCCAGGACACTGCAATGAGTTTTTCTCCAGTTTGTTCTTGCAACTCCAGCTTATGCTGCCTCCCTCAGGCCATTGCCTCCTTCCATTAGTCTGGCTTGGAGGGACCAGGACAAAGATGAAGGAGGAGGGACTTGTCCTTCTCATTGCCACTCTATTCCAAGCCTGACCTCTTAATTCTCACATTTTGCTGAAGCATTTAGGAATAACAAAGTAAAGAATCACATAAAGAAGGCATCTGGTAGTGTCTATGTCTAGACTCCAGACTGATTTGCAGGAAGCTTTTTTTTAAACTGGAGACAGGGTCTCTGGCTAATTGTTTGTGGGGTTTTGGTTGTTATTGTTGTTTTGGTAGAGATAGGGTTTCACCATGTTGTCCAGGCTGGTCTTGAACTATGAGGCTCAAGCAATTCACTGGCCTTAGGCTCAAAAATAATTAGAATTAGAGGATTATATGGCCCCTATGCTTGTTGGGGCTTAGAATTTTGTTTCTGGTTTACACATATGATCCAGCAATCTCACTCCTGAATATATAACCAAAAAGATTCAAAGCAGATGATTCAAAAATGTTTCAAAAGATATTTATACCTGTTTATCTCAGCATTATTCACAATAGCCCAGAGGTGCAAGCAACCCAGATTTCTATCAATGGATGGATGAAGAAAATGTGGCATATGCACATGAGGGAATATTATGCAGCTTTGAAAAAGAAGAGAATCCTGTCACACGCTACATCTGAATGAACCTCAAGGATATTATACTAAGAAAAATAAGCCATAGTCACAAAAGTTCAAATACTGTGTGAATCTACTCACATCATAACAAAGCAGTTTAGCAGCTTAGCCTTCAACTGTTTTAAAATTTGTTTTTCCTTTCCTCTTTCCTTCTCCCCCACCAGTCTCAAGATATAATTTTGAGACAAACTGAACATGTGTCTCCTTTCTTCTTGAAATACAGCCTTGGAATGTGCTGTGAATATCCATTGCTTTTCTTTTCCCATGCTGTGCTCCCATGCCTTGTGCACATTTATTTGCCTAGATGCTTATTGCTTAACAGCATACTCACACTGTACTCACTCATCTGGTCATATATTTCCTTAGAAAATTCAGAGGTCGGATCCTGATAGGGATCAGACATCTCCTAAATTCTCTTTCCAACAAAATGTTGCTTTAAGGCACCCACTCACAGCTAAAAATGACTAAAAGATTGACAGCAGTTAATTTATAACCTGGTAAGATCCACGATGGCACCAGCTCTTTCGCCAAATGGAACAATAATTCAAGATGAGCCATTGGAGTAAGTTGCACCACCTGACACCTCCTAGTGCCTCCCCCCACTTGCCTCTTCTGCATTCTAAACCCTTACTTAAAAAACCCCTGCATTCCCTCAACAAACTGAAGAGTGAAATTGCTTTCTGCTCTTCCCCTTGGTAGCACCTATAATAAAAATCCTGCTCTCGTTCTATTTTTTTAATCACACCTTGTTATTATTTCAACTTCTTTCTGCAAGCAGTGAGCAGCTGAACTCTTTTACTGGTTACAATATGAAGTATATTGTGGGGACAATAGACTTCTGGCCCCTTAAATGTTCACTAGAAATCACTGACATGAAGCACATTGATTAGTTGGAGAAAAGCCATACAGATTTATTTAACATACATACACAGCAGCCTTAAGAATGAAGATCCAACTTCCCAATGAGTTACAGAAACTTATATACTATTTTTGAGGTTACAGAAAGAATGAGAGCTTAGTTTCTGGTAAAACAGGATATTGGAGGGAAAGAATAGGCTTGGCTAGTAAAGGTGGCCTTGTTATGAAAGAACAGAAAGAATAGATGATGTATTAGTCTGTTCTCACTCTAATATGAAAAAATACTGTACTTTATAAAGTGTAATTTATAAATTATTGTGTAATTTATAAAGAAAAGAGGCTTAATTGACTCACAGTTCAGTATGGTGGGGGAAGTCTCAGGAAATTTACAACATGGTGGAAGGCACCTCTTCACAGGGCAGCAGGATAGAGAATGAGTGCTAGCAGGGGGAAATGACAGATGCTTATAAAACCATCAGCTCTCATGATAACTCACTCACTATCACAAGAACAGCATGGGGAAACTGCCCCCATGATTCAATTACCTCCAACCAGGTCACTCCCATGACACACGGGGATTATGGGAACTATAATTCAAGATGAGATTTGGGTGGGGACACAGCCAAAGCACATCATCCCACCCTGGCCCCTCCAAAATCTCATGTTCTCACATTTCAAAACACAATCATGCCTTTTCAACAGTCTGCCAAAGTCTTAGGTCATTCCAGTATTAACCCAAAAGTTCAAGTCCAAAGTCTCATCTGAGACAAGACAAGTGCCTTCTGCCCATGAGCCTGTACAATCGAAAGCAAGTTAGCTGCTTCTTAGATACAATGGGGATACAGGCGTTGGGTAAATACACCCATTTGAAATGGAAAAAATTGGCAAAAACAAAGGGGCTACAGGCCCCATGCAAGTCCAAAATCCAACAGGGCAGTCATTAAACCTTAAAGTTCCAAAAGGATCTCCTTTGACTCCATGTCTCACATCCAGGTCATGCTGATGCAAGAGTTAGGCTCTGATGGCCTTGGGCAGCTCCAACCCTGTGGCTTGGCAGGGTACAGCCCCCCCTCCCAGATGCTTTCACTGGCTGGCGTTGAGCGCCTGCAGCTTTTCTAGGTGCACGGTGGAAGCTGTTAGTGGATCTACCATTCTGGGGTCTCGAGGGTGGTGGCCCTCTTCTCACAGCCCCACTAGGCAGTGCCCTAGTAAGGACTCTGTGTGGGGGCTCCAACCCCACATTTCCTTTCCACACTGCCCTAGCAGAGTTCTCCATGAGGGCTCTGCCTGTGCAGCAAACTTCTGCCTGGGCATACACATTTTTCCATACATCCTCTGAAATCTAGGCAGAGGTTCCCAAATCTCAATTCTTGACTTCTGTGCACCTTCAGGCCCAACACCACATGTAAACTGCCAAGGTTTGGGGCTTGCACCCTCTGAAGCAATGGTCTGAGCTGTATATTGATCCCTTTTAGCCATGGCTGGGATGCAGGGCACCAAGTTCCAAGACTGCACAAAGCAGCAAGGCCCTGGGGCTGGCCCATTGAATTATTTTTTCCTCCTAGGCCTTTAGGCATTTGATGGGAGGGGCTGCCAAGAAGAACTCTGACATACCCTAGAGACATTGTCTTGGCAAGTAACATTTGGCTCCTCTTTACTTATGCAAATTTATGCAACAGGCTTGAATTTCTCCGCAGAAAATAGATTTTTCTTTTTCATCACATCATCAGGCTGCAAATTTTCCAAACTTTCATGCTCTACTTCCCTTTTAACGCAAGTTCCAATTCTAAACCATGTATTTGTGAATATACGAAACTGAACACTTTTAAGAGCACCCAAGTCAAATCTTGAATGCTTCACTACTTAGAAATTTCTTTTGCCAAATACCCTAAATCATCTCTCTCAAGTTTAAATTTCCACAGGTCTCCAGGACAGGGGCAAAATGTCACCAATCTCTTTGCTAAAGCATAGCCAGAGTCACCTTTATTCCAGTTCCCAACAAGTTCCTCATCTCCATCTGAGACCATTTTGGCCTGGGCCTCATTGTCTGTATCACTATCAGCATTTTGGTCAAAGCCATTTAACAAGTCTCTAGGAAGTTCCAAACTTTCCCACATCTTCCTGTCTTCTGTGCCTTCCAAGTTTCTAGGAAGTTCCAGTTCCCACATTTTCCTGTCTTCTGTGCCTTCCAAGTTTCTAGGAAGTTCCAAACTTTCCCACATTTTCCTGTCTTCTTCTGAGCCCTCCAAACTGTTCCAACCTTTGCCTGTTACCTAGTTTCCAAAGTCACTTCCACATTTTCAGGTAACCTTTTAGCAGTGCCACACTGCCTTGGTACCAATTTACTGTATTAGTCCATTCTCACACTACTATGAGGTAATACCCAACACTGAGTAATTTATAAAGAAAAGAGGTTTAATTGACTCGGAGTTCAGCATGGCTGGGGGGGCCTCGGGAAACTTACAATGATGGCAGAAGGCCCCTCTTCACAGGTGACAGGGGAGAGAATGAGTGCGAGTAGTGGAAATGCCAGACACTTATAAAACCATCAGATCTCATGAGAACTCACTCTCTATCATGAGAACAGTATGGGGGTAACTTGCCCCGTGATTCAGTTACCTCCCACTGAGTCTTTCCCATGACACATGGGGATTGTGGGAACTACGATTCAAGATGAGATTTTGGTGGGGGCACAGCCAAATCATATCAGATAACAAATGTTCTTTTCAGATTTTTAAAGGAATCAGACTCTCAATCTCTCCTGGATCTTGGGAAAGGCATAGAAAGGGGAAAGGGCATTGGTTGCATTAATGGAGATTCTCTATAGAGGCAAATTTTCCCCACTTAAGACAGCTTTACAAAGCCACTTCTGTCGAGATGGCCAAGTTACCACTTGAAACTTGAAATATATTTTTGGAGTAAAATTGTAACTGTCCAATGTGTTCTTTTTGCCCACTTCCCAGATAGAGCAAATGTATCAAGGTAAAAGAATTGCAATAGAGAAAGAGCCAGCTAAGCAGGAGGCCAGGGTTTTATTATTACTCAAATCAGCCTCTCTGCAAATTTAGAGGCTAGGGTTTTTAAAAGATAGTTTGGCAGGCAGGAGGATTATGAAGGGGGAATACTGATTGGTTGGGTCAGGGATAAAATCAAGGGCAGTCAAAGCTTTCCTCTTGCACCGAGTCAGTTTCTGGATAGGGGACAGAAGACCAAATGAGCCAGTTTCCTGGTCTGGGTGGCACCAGCTGATCCACGTGAATGTAGATACCTCGAACATCAATCTTAAGTTTTACAATAGTAATGTTATCCACATGAGCAACTGGGGGATGTTAGCGATCTTGTGGCCTCTGGCCATGTGATCCCTGAGCCATAGTTTCTAATCTTGTGGCTAATTTGTTAGCTTTACAAAGGCAGTCTGATTTCCAGGCAAGGAGAAGGTTTGTTCCAGGGAGGAGCTGTTAACACCTTTGTTTCAAAGTTAAACTATAAACTAAATACCTTCCAAAGTTAGCTTGACCTATGCCTAGGAATGAACAAGGGAAGCTTGAAGGTTAGAAGCAAGACGGAGTCTGTTAGGTCAGATCTCTTTCACTGTCATAATTTTCTCAGTTATAATTTTTGCAAAGATGATTTCAAAATATTTTAATTTCCTTCATGATAAAGTAGTCAAAATCATAGAAAAAGAAAGTAGGAAGGTGGTTACCAAGGGCTTGGGGGAGGGGGAGATAGTGTCTGAGTACTGAGTTTCAGTACTGTCAGATGAAAAAATTCTAGAGATCTGTTGAACAATAATGTGAATATACTCAACAATACTGAACTGTACACTTAAAAGTGATGAAGATGATACATTTATTTTATGAGATAAATTTAATGTTGTATGTTTTTACTATAATAAAAACAATTTTTAAAGGGATCTGAGATTAAACTGAAAGTCATTGCTTTAAAACAATTGTATGTTGATGACTCCCACCTTTATATCTGCAGCAGCTCAAACCTCTCCCCCTGCACGTGGCCTCAGGCAGCTTGGTCAGAGGCATCCTAACCAGAGTGACTCCATCTTTAATAAAGCCTGAATAAAGCCAAACCAGCTAAGTTACATTCCCAGGGAGTTGGGCACTCTTGGTCACAAGATGTTTATGGTTGAAGGAATGAGTTAATAGTGTTAACTAAATAAAGACCCAGAACTTATGGAAATGTTCCAGTACTTTAAGAACAAAATGCATTTTTAGTTTAGACAGGTTTGCTTTAAAGATAATAGTAACATAGAAAAGTAACAATACTAATAGACTGTCACAAGCTGATCACAGACCTTCGTGATAGAGTACACTATTCTCAATAACTTATACAAGCCGGCCCTACGTTTAAGGTAGTACATTCCTCCTCTTGCTTTCTGAGGACACCCTACTCTGTAATTGAGTAGCCTCTAATAAACTTAACTTCACTATACTCTGTGACTTGCCCTGAATTCTTTCCTGTGCAAGATCCAGGAACCCACTCAGGGTCTGGGACAAGACCCCTTTTCTGCTGATAGCTTCTGCCTGCTAGACACCTTCGCTTGGATGTCTAATCAGCATCTGAAATCTATGTCTAAAACCCAGCTCTTGACCTGCCCCCTACATACAATCCACATCTGCTTCTCCTACGGTCTTCACCATTTCTGCTTTTGCTAACTCAATTCTTCCATTGGCCAAAAACCTAGGAATCATCTTTGGTTCCTTTCTTTCTCTCAGTGTTTCTGAGCAGTTCATGACCAAACCTTCTCAGCTCTGCCTTTTAATCCAACCACTTCTCACCCCCATCTCTTCTTTGACCAACCACATTGACTCATCTGCACTCTCATAACTGGCTCCCTGCTTCTTCCCTTGCCCTACAGTCTATTCTTGTCAGGCCACACTGGCTTCCTTGTGGCTCCTCAAACTCACTGGGCACAGGTCTTGACTCAGAGCCTTCGTGCTGGTTGTTCTTTTTGCCTAAAATTGTTTCTCCAGTTATCCCCAAGGCTCACTCCATATCCACCTCACCATGTGGCCTTCATCATGGCATGACTGTCTCAGGGTAATCAGACTTCTTACATGAAAGCTCAAAGCTCCAACCACATCATCTGTCATGACTCAGCCTTGGAAGACACACAGTGTTGCTTCTGCCATTCTGTATTGGTGGAAGCAGATGTCAGCTACTGGAATCAAGTTGAGGGGGAATTAGACTCCACCTCTTGATGGGGGAGTGGCAAGGTGACATTGTGGAAGAACACATGGGATGGGAAATAGTATTGTGACCATCTTTGGAAAATACAATCTGACACAGTTCACTCTTCCCAGTCCACTTTGGTAGCAGATTTCTATTTTAGATACCATTTCTGCCTAACAAATTATCCTGAAATTTAGCAGCTTAAAGCCATCATTTTATTTCTTTATTACACATGGATTTTGTGGGTCAGGAATACAGGAGGGGCTCAGCAGGGCAGTTCCGACCTAGGATCACTCACATGGTTGAAGTCAGATGTCCGCTGAAGCTGCCATCATTTCATGGCTTGACTGGGCAGGACGTCCAAGATGGTGCAATCACATGGCTGGCAGATGACACTGGTGTCAGCTGGGAGCTCTACTGGGCTATAGATGTGGACTCCCTAGCAAGGAGTTCTCAGTGAATCAGATTTCTTACATGGCATCTGGCTCCCACAGAGAACAATCCTAAGGGAACCAGGTGGAGACTGGACTGTCTATTCCAACCTAGCCTCAGAAGTTCCATAATGTCACTTTTGCTGCATTCTTTGGGTTACAAGCAAGTCACAAAGGTCAGCTAAGATTCAAGGGGAGAAGACACAGAATCCCCCACCCATCACCACCACCTTTGGGTGAGAGTAATGTCAAAGACATATTTGTGGATGTTTTAAAACTGCCATACTCATCTCCTTCAAGTTGGCTAAAATGTCACCTTTTTAAAAAAAATTTTTTTAACAACAAAAAAATAGAGACAGGGTCTTGCTATGTTTCCAGGCTGGTCTTGAACCCCTGAACTCAAATAATCCTCCCACCTCGCCCTCCCAAAGTGCTAGGATTACAGGTGTGATTCACCATGCCCAGCTAAAATGTCACATTCAAAGAGAGACTTTTTCTTCCCACCCAACCCCCAATCCCAGTCTTGCAACTCCTTTTCTATGCTTTCTTTTCCCCCATAGTATCTGTCACCTTCTAACTTAACAGTTAAATTATCTCTTTAGTATGCTTATTGTCTATCTCCCTCCTCTAAAATGTAAGTTCCATGAGAACAGAGATTTTTGTCTCTTCAGTCCATTGCTGAAGTCCAGGCATCTAAACCAGGAGTCAGCAAACTGCCATAAATTCGGTTTGCCCACCCAACATGGGTATAAAGAAGAAATCAGTGGATGATGCAAGTTGGGAGAGCTTCTCTAAGTCTGGTCAGTGCAATGAGTTGGCCAGGTGTGGTGGCTCACACCTGTAATCCCAGCACTTTGGGAGGCCAGGGTAGGCGGATCACGAGGTCAGGAGCTCAAGACCAGCCTGGCCAAGAGAGTGAAACCCTGTCTCTACTAAAAATACAAAAATTAGATGTTGCTTTCAGGTGGCTGGGACAGGTATTTTAAGGATGGCCTGTATCCATTCTGGGGGAGAGCTTATGTTCTCCAGGGGTCAGGATAATCCCCAGGTATTGGACCTCTTGTCTTAGTAGCTAGCTGTGCCTTAGCCTTGGACAACTCTGTGCCCTCTGTCTGCCAGTAAATTTAGTGTCTGGACTAGATGTTGGATTCCCAGCTGTCTTGCAGAGGTCATCCACATGCTGTAGAAGCCATCTGCTCCCCTCAAGAGTCAGGTTCTGCAAGTCTCTAGCCAAGGCTTGCCCAAACAAACAGGGACTATCTGTAAAACCTTGCAGAAGCACTGTCCAGGTGAGCTGTTGACTCCTTGCTTTCTCATTCCCTTACTCAAATGCAAATAAAAATTGGGAGGATGAATCTAGAGAGATACAAAAGAAAGTGTCCTTGAGGTCTAAGACTGAAAACCACTGAGCATCTGGAGGCACTTCTAGAATTATTAAGACATATGGGTTGGGGACTATTGGGACTACTGCCTCATTTATGATTCGAAGGTCCTGGACTAGCCTATATTTGTCATTGTTCTTTTTTTTTCGAAACAGAGTTTTTCTTGTCCCTCAGCCTGGAGTCCAATGGTGCAATCTCGGTTCACTGCAACCTCCACCTCCCAGGGTCAAGCGATTCTCTTGCCTCAGTCTCCTGAGTAGCTGGGATTATAGGCATGCACCACCACACCCAGTAAAATTTTTTTTAAAAATAGAGATAGGGTTTCACCATGTTGGCCAAGCTGGTCTCAAACTCCTGACCTCAAGTGATCTGCCCGCCTCAGCCTCCCAAAGGGCTAGGATTATAGGTGTGAGCCACCACACCTGGCCTCATTGCTCTTTTCAACAGGTAAGATGCCGTGTTACAAGGCAAGTTACCGAGTATTCAAAATTCATGTTATAGAAATGTGTCAATCAGGGGCCAAAGTCCTCTTTGGTCAGCTGCCTTCTACGACGATAGCAAGAAGGATACTTGGGGTGAATTACTACAGGCATTGCCGTTATGGCCTTTCCAGGTATTCCTGTGGACCAGACCTCTGGATTAATGAAAAGGTCAGTCAGCAGTTCATCCTTGCGTATGGTTTCCTTGAGGCATAAGATTACATTTGGAAAAGGAGGTGTTGCCCTGGAGGAAAGGTTAACTAAGCCCCTAGCCTAAATAAACTACCTCTACCCAAAAGGGGCATAGGACATTCTGGCATCACTGAAAATGAATGAGAAAAGAGTTTTCCCCCATAGGCAGCACAGAGGAAGAGTGAACCTTCAGGTTATAGGCACCCCCATTTAGCCCCATCACCATGAAGGATTTGGATGGTAATTGCCCAGGAAAAGAAGTAAACACCGAGCAGACCACTCCCATGTCCAAAAGAAAACTTACTGTCCTACCTGGCCATGTCCAAAGCAGCCCTTGGCTCTGTCCCTTCAACAGTGATGTTCAATCTGGGAGCTGGCTGGTGCCCTTCAGCTCAAGGCCGTTAGGGGTTGGGATTCTGTCCCAGGGTCCTCTCCATCCTCAGGGAAGTCCCATTTTCAGTGGCCAAGCTTCTGGCAGTGGGGCAAGCCATGTGGGGCTTTTTATCCATCTGTCCCATTGGGGCAATTCACCTTCCAGTGGCCTGCCCTCCTGCGCTGATGGCGGTTACCTAGAAGGGTAATCCGAGGGGCAACCTGGAGGGGCCTGGCAGACTTGCAGTGCAGCTGAGAGTTGGAGCTTCTGCTCTTCCTTTTGCCTCCCTTTTCCTGAGTCCTTCCCTCTTCCTCCTGGCCCTTCTGGCATCACTAAAAATGAATGGCAAAGACAGTTTTCCCCCACAGGCAGCAGAGAAGAGAAGAAAAGACTGAGGAAGCTATTTTGAGGATGTCAGGCCCGGGGTGGTGGGGCCCAATGCTAGCTTTTGAAGTTTCCTCTGAATATCTGTGGCTGCCTGAGTTAGGAAACTGTCCTTCAGGATCAGTCGGCTTTCTGGTGTGCCTGGGTCTAGGTTAGTATGTTTCATTAGGGCCTCTTGTAGACTCTCTTGGAAAGTGGTGGGGTTTTCAAGAGGGCCTTGATCTATTAAGGCCAATTTATTATAGTTTATAGGCTCTGTTCTGCTAGCTTTCAGTCCTTCTACCAGACAGAGAAACATGTGGTTCCTTGCTCATATACCCTCCTGGGTATTGTAACCTCAATTAGGGTCAACGTAGGATATTGTGGTGGCTTCCACAGGGTTGCCACCAGAGTCAGTCATGTGTGTTGCACTTGTAAATTGCTGGGTCACCTCTGTAATGGAGTCACATTCTCCCTTAGACAGAGTTTGCCCTAGTATGACTGAGAAGGCCCTCCAGGTGAGTTAAAGTGTTTAGCCCAGTTTACAGATCTCTTCGATGTATTTGTCAGGGTCTTCCATAAACTTCCAACTTCAATTTTAATCTGGCTCAGGTCCTACATAGTGAATGGAGTCTGGACTCCAGTGGGTTCACTGGGGCTGCTAACCTCTTGAAGGGGGCATAACTTAGGGGGATGGTATCCAGAGAGTGGCCCTGGGTGGAAAGAGCAAGGCTCCAGGGCTGGGACACTTGGGTGTAAAGGGTAGAGGAGCAGTGGGGTTTGACCCAAGCTCTGCCCTTGGTTCCTCTGGGGCTTGAGCTCTGGGTAAACCTGATAAGGGGTCTCCCAAACCAACTGGAGGGAGCTGCCTGACAATGGCCGCTATGATCGCTGGATCCATTTCACAAGCCTGACAAAGGCCAGGATTTTTTCTGGCAGCCATGAAGGCCTGTACATAGCGGATTTCTGTTCCTTTTCCCTGTTGGCAGCAAAACAAATCTATCTGATGGATTGTATTAAAATTTATGCTTCTGTTTTCTGGCCAAAATTACTGGTCCTGGAACTTTTATTCAACCCAGGCTGTGTTACAGAAAAATACTAGCCTTTTCCTTTTTAGGGTTTGGGGGTCAAACTTTTCTCACTTCTTGAGGATGCATCCCAGGGGCATGTCCCGTGGTATAGAGATGTGATTATCCATCTGTGAAGAGAGAACAGAGGAGGAAAAGAAAAGGAAAAGAAAGGTATCTCTCTCATCTCCCTATTATTCTGTCTTGAAGAGGTCATCCCCCATTCATCCTTGGGGCTCCAGAGTGAACCAGTCTTACCTGGTACCCTTAACTTTGCTCCCATCTCATCATGATTATCCACTTGAGAAGAGAGGAGATATCAGAGTGAATATGGGCCCCTTATTCATCCTTGGAGTTCCAGAATGAACAGGTCTTACCGGGTACCCCTAACTTTGCCTTCCTCTCTGTTCTATGGTAATCTGTTCTGTGCCTGTAGCCTGGGACCAGCCTTCATCTCTGTCCTGTGGGTACTTTTGTCTCTTGAGCCTGTGGCCTTGGGCCAGCCTATATCCTTGTATCTATGACCTTATAGTGACTCTCTCAGAGCATTCTAGCAACAAAGTGATTATCTCTTTTCTTGTAATCTCATTTTCCATTTTTCTTAAAGCAGATGAGAAGCCTGTGCCTGTACCAGTTCAGGCAACTGTCACAATGGGATGGACGTCTTTCCCTTCAAATATGACCTTGAAGGTCTGGATGCATATTGGGAAGGGCATAGAAGTGATTAGAGAAATGGAGGAAAATTTGTATGTGAGATTCCTTGTCCTCCTCCCTAACCATCACTTGATGGTTGCCTGACATTCTTTGGTGGTGGTGAGTCTCCTGCCCTGCTCATGTCTGCCTAGCTATCTGTACAAACAGACTGACAGCTGCAGGGTGGAGCTGGTCACCACAGACAGAGGCATGATTAGAGTGTTGGGACTAGCTCCACCACCAACCTCCTGAGAGGGGGAGAGAAGCTGAAGGTTAAGTTGATTACCAATGGCCAATGACTTAATCAATCATTCTTATATCATGAAGCCTTCATAAAAACCCAAGTTGCCTGGGTTCATAGAGTTTCCATACCACGTGGAGGTTCCTGGAGGGTGGCATGCCCAGGGAGAACATGGAAGCTCTGGCACCCCTCCCCCCATACTTCGCTCTTTGTATCATCTCTTCATCTGTATCCTTTGTAATATCCTTTTCATAAACCGGTAAATGTGTTTCCCTGAGTTCTGTGAGGCACTTCAGTAAACCAATCAACCCAAAGAGGAGGTCGTGGGAACCCCAACTCAAAGCTAGTCAGTCAGAAGTTCTGGAGGCCCAGACTTGTGACTGGTGTCTAAGGAGAGAAGCATGAGTCTTGGGTTCTGGGCCCCAAAATGGCAGGATCTGTACACCATCTTCAGGCAGACAGTGTCAGAATTGAATTGGGGGACACCCAGTTGGTATCTGTTGCAGAAGTGATTGCTTGCTTCTGTATTTCTAGGAAATACAGAAAGAAGTCTTTTGTGTTGACTGTTGTGGTGTGAGAACAGAGGAAAACCGGTTTGAGAGTTTTTCCCAAACAGTGACTAAATGCATTGAGAAAATGGGACACCACTGGGAATGAAGAGAGGAGCCATGAATATTCATGCTGGGATAACAGGACTCTCTGGGGTGAACCAGGAAGAACAATCCCCTTATTCTGTGGGAAATACTATTTTCTATTATTATTATCACTTGAAATGGAAAAAGTCTGAATCTGTATTATCAAGAGCTTATTTTAAAATTTCAAAAGTTTTCAGTTGATGAAGAGTCGAGGAGAAAAGTCAATAGTAGAGTTATGAAGAACAAATTCTGGAAAATACACATGTCAGAATTCAGACCAAATTCCGGAACCCTGAGGTCCACATCCTTCCGCGTTGTCTGTGAGTCATTACTGAAAAGCTGTGTTCTGCAGGGGAAGATTAGCTCAGCCAGCTTAGAGATGTTGATTCTGTAATCAACTTCTGATTCCTTCTGTGGGTCTTACACTCGAATTTTCCAGTGGAGAGACTGATTGACCAGTGACTATCAAGAGGAGGCTGACTCTTTTGAGCTGAGCTGCCACCCCAGGCCATTGGCATGGCTGGCGTCCACTTCTGGCCTGACCAGCGTGGGCCACAATGGTAGGGTCCTTGGCAGAGCACATGGCTGCCCCACATAAGGAGCTGCCATCACAGTGGTTACACGCCTAAACTTTAATCAGACAGACTTGGGTTCAAAATTTGTCTCTACCACTATAAGGTTTTGACTTTAGGCAAATTAGCTAACTTCTTCTCTAAGGCTGTTTGCTTATCTGCTTAATCGGGATAATTATGTATCATGAGACCGATATAAGAATAAAACTAAACCATGTGTGGAATACACATATACACATATTTGCATGTACCTGGCACATACAAAGCCCTTAACAATTACTCCAAGAGCCTCTTCCCTCATCAGGGCTGTGGGGTATAGTCAGCTTCCAGGTGAGGAATAGTCTCCTCTTCTGCTGCTTGTTAAGGCTGTAAGGAGAAAGGCGTGAGGTTTTGGTGATTTTGAATCTCATCTCTTAATGTGTATTCACATCAGAACACAAGAATATGCTACATTTGTTTGTATGTTTGTTTGAAAGATTATAGTTTGAAATACTCAGCTCTATAAAGGAAATCCAAGTTAAACTACCTGAGCAATAGTGATTTTGCTACCCTTCCCCTGTATCTGACTGTGCTGGGTGACAGAAGACCCCTCAGGAACCCCCAGTTCTACCCCAGCCTCCACCACTCTCCACCACTTATTAGACGGGTGGACCAGGACAGCCATTTGATCTCTCTGAGCCTCATCTCCTATCTTCAAAGTAGGACACTAAATACTAATTATGTCACAGAGTAGCTGCAAGTTTTAAATATAATGCTGTATGGGTTTTTGTTGTTGTTGTTGTTATTTCTTTTTTTTTTTTTGGCTAGGGACTGGCATGTAGGTCCTCAATAAATATTAGGTTTGTCTTCTTCTTTTCAAACTCCTTTTGGGTCTAAGTTTCTGTGGTATTATGATGTCTGTCTATCTATCATCAGTCTATCTATCTATCTATCTACCTACCTACCTACCTACCTATCTATCTATCTTGGTTTTCATCCATGGTTCCTGGCTCATAACTCCCATAGCCCTTGTTACAGTCTTTTGTTATGTTGGGTGTGTTAGGCTTCAGGAAACCAAATCTCTCTGGCCTTCTGCCCTCCACCCGCTCTAAGGCAGGACTCTAATCTCTCCCCCCCCCCCACCTTTCTGATTGCAGGTCTTAAGACCCTCCCAAGAGAGAGTCCTGCCCTGTGCCCTGGGGGAAGCACTGCTGACGTGACAAAAACTTCTGTAAAAGCCCAAGAGAACTGGATTCAGGGGGCTTTGGGATAGCTAAACACGTGAAGGTTACTGAAGAGTGGTGTACCCAGAGGGCTGGGAGCCCCATGCCCCTTCCCCCTACACCTCATTCTATGTGTCTCTCTGTCTCCATCCATTGCAGTATCCTTTATAATAGACCAGTAAATGTGTTTCTCTGAGTTCTATGAACCACTTTAGCAAATTAGCTGAACCCAAAGAGGGCGTTGTGGGAACCCAACCTGAAGGCAGTCATTGAGAAGTTCTGGAGGCCCAGGTTTACAATTGGTGTTTAAAGGTGAGGAGGCAGTCTTGTGGACTGAGCCCTCAACCTGTGGGATCTGATACTCCAGGTAGATAGCGTTGGAATTGAATTGGAGGACACCCAGGTACAGTCCACTGCTCAGTGGGTGGGGAAAACCCCACACACATCTGGTCACCAAAGTATTCCCCCTGTGTTGATGATTGTTGTTGTGTGAGAGTAGAGGAAAAACATGGTTTGAGGGAGTTTTTCCCTATACAGTTTCAAACAAGGATATTGGACCAGATGACCAACATTAAAATCTCTCCCATCCTTTATATTGCATGAAGCTGTCCAGACAGTGGTTGCAGCAATGATTTCTCTTAGACTTTTCTGACTTTTCTCTTTGTCATCTCCTCACTCTCCCCTTTTTCTTTCTGTTTTCCTTTCTGTTAACAAGACTGGAAATCACTTCTATTCATGTACCTCCTCCCACCCCCACCCCCAAACTATTCCATCCATCTGACTGACTTTTAGCTACATCTACTTTTATAAAATTAGATGTCTAATGAGATGTCATAGCCTAAAATTAACTAATAAATCGATTTTCTTTCTGTATTATTCTACCCAGACAACACCCTGCTTCCTCAATTTGGAATGTTGGGCCACCACAGTTCCTAACTGGATACCACAAGCTAGGTCCTATGAGGGGAGAGAGGTGTTTCTGGCTTAAATCATGAGAATTAGGGTAGAGAGTAAAGGATAGCCAGCCACAGCTAAGGAATGCAGTCAGTCACAGGCCAAAATCCCCATGTACCATTTCTCTTTTCTACTGGCCCCATAGCAGACATTAATTGAATGTGTTCTGTTCTATCGTATTCCTTTTCAGAGTGCTTTGCAACACCCAACTTATAAACAGAAGTTGGGCTGGGGGGTGGGGCCAAACTTAGGAGTGGTAGTTCATAAACACATAGTTTTTGAGCACTAATTTTAAGTAAGCCTCTGATATTAAGAAGTAAGGGGGATTAAAATATGGGAAATCAGGCCCGCCAATATGTTTTTCTATTTTCCAATACATTAAAATATTATCATTTTAACATGCAATCACCAAAAATTAATGAGCTAGTTTACATTCTTTCTTTGGATCCTTTGGCACCCAGGTGTATTTCACACTCAGAGCACGTGCACAATCCAATTCGAACTAGCTACATTTGGAGTGCTCCTTAGCCACCCAAGGACAGCGTTGCTGCCAAGACGCCAGACATTTGATTTGTGGCCCTCCGGAATTGCAAGGGTTAACCTAGGGCCAGCTAGGGTCGGGGGTGGGGCTGGCAGTCTGTGGACTGGGCTGTGGGGAGTAGTTATCCCTCGCCCTGCGGAATCACATGGGAGTTGTAGGCCTCAGCCCCGCGGAGCACGCCGGGAGTTGTAGTCCGCCCCCGCCCCGCCAGCCGCCGGGTGTGCGCGTCATGGCCGCCGGCTCCGCGGCCCCGTCCTCTTCCGCTTGGCCCCAGAAAGTTTCGGTTCTGCCCGGCGGTGGACTCAAGAGCGCGTAAGTGCCGCAGGAGACCAGCTGGACTCTGGGGGAACCTGGGTCGCTCACGACCCCGGAGCCGAGAGCTTCGCTCGGGGCGCGGCTTGTCACCTGCTGTCCTTACCGTCCCCGCCCATCCCAGGTCTCCCTTAGACCCCTGCCCGAGCACCCCCGTCCTTGTCCAGCGGGCCGGGAAGCACCTCCGGCCGGTGGAGGCTGGCCCTGGCACCCAGCCTGCCTCTGTTTGTCGGTTAAAAAGAAAGACCCCAAACACCACCAAGACCCCGGACGGCCGAGGGGCCGCAAAGGAAAGGAGCCCACCTTGCGGCGTCTCAGAACAAGCCTGGGTCCCTTAGCACAGGATGGGGCAGGCCCCCGAGTTCCTGCCTGCGTGGTCTTTAGGAAGCTTAGTTTCTGGCCCAGCTGGGCCGGGACAGCCCAGACCTTCACTTTGCAAGACTCCCCCTGGTGCTTGGAAATCTCCCCTCTTCCCAGGGGGGACTCTTCGTTCTTCCCGACCCATCCTTTGGTCAAGGTTCATTCACTACCCACTGCCCCTTGTGCCCATGTGCGAGGTCTCGAGATAGCCCCCAGGTTCTTTTTTCTGAAACACCTGTTGTCTCGGGTGTGGCGGCACTGCATTGGACTGGAGTCCGTGCTGTTGAAACCTGAGAAACCTGCGGTGGAGGCGGGGGGCGGGACGGCGGGGGTCGGGAAGGCGGGGGAGGATGGTGGAATTTTATGTTTGGCAGGAAAAGCACATGTGGTTGACACCTGAACCGCGTGGCTCTCTGTTAATGCACATGTATCCTCTGATGTCCCTGTCACTCTTCACCGTTCCCATTGGGTGTCCCTCTAGAAAAAAACAAAAATAAAAAATAGAGCACATGTTGAAACTGCCTGTGTTGACCACAGCCTCGCAGCCCCTCTGCTTGTCTTACCACAGCAGTTTCCTTTCCCGACAGAGAAATGGGTCAGGGGCTTTTGGGGGGGCAGAGGATCTAGGGCTTAATCTGCTCACTGGTTCTCCTGCCCCTGCAGGCCTTGTGGTCTCTGGCAGCAAGCTTAATTCTCCTGCCATCTGCCTAATGCGGCTGGAGGGTGTTGGGGGCTGGTGTGGGGGGAAGGGTGGGGAGCTGGAGCTATCACGCCAAGGTTTTCTGTTTTCAGTACTTTCCACCTTCTGAAGCAGACCCCTGTTGAGTGGGCTCCACTTGACCCTCCCTTCTGTGACAACCACTGTTCTGAGAGCATTGAATGCCCCATACTAGTTGTGCACCGTGGTTATTATAACCCTGGCAATAGCTAGTTGTCATAGTGATGGATCTCAGCCTCCTTTGATTAGTAGGATCTTTCCTAAAGGCTCTTGCTTTAGGAAATAGAGTTTATCTGTTTATGTTCGAAGTGTCTATGTGTAGCACTTCATTTATTTTTAAAATTGTTTTTAACATTTTATTAGAAAAATAAACATGTAGAATCACTGAAAGAATTGTATAGTGAATATCCATATAATCAATTCTTAATATTTTACTTTGTGGGTTTTTTTTTTTTTTTTTTTTGGTAGTTGCTTTAGAGACTGGTAACAGTCTCAGGCAGTGTTTGGATGACTTTTGCCCCTTGGGGCTGGGTTTGGAGCACCAGTATGATTTCAGGAGCCAGGTTTTCAACCTGATCCTTTTTGAGGGGGGATGGCCCCCACAGATGTTTGTGATAAGAGGAACCACCCATAACAGAGCAAAATCAGAGCAACTGGTAGCTTTGAACCATATTGGTCACCAAGGCTGTGGGCTGCTGGCTCAAGAATATGAGTAGGTACGCAAGAAGTGGCAGCTCCCAGGCCTCACCCAACCTGCTTCCCTTTAGGGGGAGAAGTTTAGCTGATGGGTAACTTTTGTTTACTGAAGATTCCAAAGACGCAGCTTTGGTGACTCAAGACTAGAATGTCTGTAAACATGAGGCAGAGGAATTATGTTGTCTAGCTGTGGTCTCATGGTGGAAACCACTTGTAGACACCCCAGAGTTAGGAGCCACATTCACTTCAAGCAGCCCTGGGCAGCAGGTAGGGGTCGTTAACTGGTGCCTGTGATTAGAGAGGCAACTTGTGAGCACAGATGAGTCCATTATGACCAGGGCAACATCTCATGACTGCTATGTTCTTGTCTTAGTCAAAAGATAAACAGTATTTTGTTTGTGATCTCAATGCCACTTTCAAGAAAATAAGGACTCTTGATTGGTATAAGAGCCTCTATTTGAACAATTAAATAAATCAATAGGGCAGGAATTGGAATGTTTCTGTGGGTCTACCTATGGAAATACTGTTTACCTTCTTGTTGTTTGTTGATACCTCACTAAAAATGGCTGAAATATCTGTACTAGCCCCATAATAAGAGCCATTGCCTCAGAGAAGACAGGCCCCATGGCGTTGAGAAGAGGAGGATGGTAGAAGCTGCGCTCAGTTGGGCAAGAACGGTTTTATCCCTTTCCTCTAACATTGGAGCCAGTAAGCCTGTTGGTGTCAGTAACCTCCAGTAGTCCTTCCTGTTCACTCGGGTGTCTGTGGCATTTGAAAGACACCAAGGACCTGTTTCTCATTAGACCGGATGCCATTTGGAGGATGTGTACATCAGTGTGGTTCTGACAAAAGGCTTAAAGAGAATCTGTGGTTTGGTTATAGTATTGTGGCCCTGTGGCTAGTTTTGGGGCCCAAGGACTGATCTGGCCAAGCACCTTAGGATTCTGGAGTACTGTACCTTAGGCCAGTCCCAGGAAACTGAGTTAGGGGAAGTCCTTAGCATACAAAAGAAAAGCTTGGACCAAAAAAAGCATTCCAAGAAAACCATTAGCATGCAGGAAGCAAGGCCAAGAGAAGAATCCCTATGTGAAGTCCAGGATAGGGCTGGTGAGCTGAACCGGAAGCGGTGGTTTAAAATGGAGCTGGAAGGAATTTCCTAAAGTTGAACCTGCAGATGCTTTTTCCAGGGTATTTATAGACTTGGTCAGGAGCAAGACGGGGACACTTAGAAGTCTTAACCAAAGTTAGCCGCTGAGAATGTCTGTTATCCCCCTTTCCCAACTCCTTTAAGAGTAGCGATTCTTAATTCATTCACATGAAGGAAGATTACCCCCCAACATTGCATCTGAAAAAAGAAAGGTAAGAAGAGGTCAAATGACTCCCCCAGGACAGGTAGCGTGCCTAAAAATAGTTGAATAAGCGAAATATACCTTGGGTCTTGTCCAACCATGGCATGATCTTTGTAGCATTATTTGTTGCGTAATACATAATGGAAAGTTCACGTAACTAGTCTGATTCCAAAATCTAGATAGGGTCCAAATTGACAAAACTTGGCTACCGCTGATAAGAGAGAAGAAAATATCTTGCTCATTGCTCCAGCTCCAGCTTCAGAGCCATCCTGGGTCCTTCTTGTCGCTCTCATTTGCAGCATGGCCCCACCCTCTGCCCCTCTGCACCTAGGCTGGCACTGCTGTTGTCATGCTCCTCCCCAAGAAGTGTGGCAGAACCCAGGCCCACCAGCACCTCCCCTCCCCAGGTTGCCTGGTTGATAGTGTCAGATGCACACTTTCGGGAATGAAGAGAGAAGGGCCTTGGGAGGTGTATAAGTGCTAGGGCTGCCATAACAGAATACCACGAACTGAGTGGCTTAAGCAACAGAAATGTACTTTCTCACAGTTCTGGAGGCCGGAAGTCCCAGATCAAGCCATTGGCAGGTTTGGCTTCTCCTGAGGCCTTTCTCGTTGGCTCTCAGACAGCCGCCTTCTTGCTGTGTCCTCACGGGCCTTTCCTCTGTGCCCATGGATCCTTGGTATCTCTTGTGTATATCCAGAATTCCCCTTATAAACTCACCAGTCTTTGGCTTCGGACCCAGTCTCATGGCCTCATTTAATCTTCGTTACCTCTTTAAAGGCCGTCTTCAAATGCAGTCACATTCTGAAGTATGGGGGTTAGGGCTTCAACATTAGAAAGCGGTGGGGTGGAGCGCACAATTCAGCCCCTGACAGGAGGTTTGGGTTAGTGGGTTGTTTGTGAGGGCAGTGGTGCTTTTCATTGTCCAGGATGGGGTGAAGGAGGCTGTGGGTAAGTCTTTCTTGGGAACCTAACTGTGGTTCACACTTCCTCCTCTCCATACAAAACCCAGGGAGACTGAAGCCACTGGCCAGAGGAAGGTGTAGGGAGCATGAGCCGGGCAGGGCATGACCTTGGTGGAGGGAGCAGAGCATCCAAACCCCAGAGGCAGGGCCTAGCCACAGAAGGGCAGCACAGGGAGGCCCGAACACAGGCAGGAGGCGGGGGAAGGAGGAGGGACAAGAGGATGGGCCTATCCCTATCAAGGTCAGGAAACCCGTCCGTCAAGGACCTCACAAGCTGGGTTAAGAGATTTGTGCACATGTCTGACAGCAGTCACCTGAGCTCTCAGGACACCAGAGGTCTGTTTATAAATAAAAGTTACGTAGGCAGTGTGGAGTAGACATACTTTATCCATCCCTGAATTATATTATTCTATTCACTCTTGGAATAATAGCTCACAGCATTTTTACAATAATTACAACATAATGTTCAAAATTTGTACATGGTGTTTTAAGTGCATTATTTTAGTCAACATAAATATAATTTATGCTCAACAAAGGAAAATTGAAAAATCAGAGAAATAGAATTTTTAAAAAATGTGCTCATGTTGCCACCATTGAAAGATTAGTAGTATTTACATCTTGGTACATTTCTATGCCTCAACGTTTAGTTTGGTTTGTGGAGCAAGGATCTATGTGTTTTGTTTTGTCTAATTCATTCATTCCTTTATTCAGCAGTAATTTATTGAGGGCTTTCTATGTGCCAGAACTGTGCTAGGGGAAACAACAGTGGAGTTTACAGACAAGTGGAAAGAACAGAGATTCAACAAAAAATTACCATTGTGGCAAATGGCCCTGGAAGCCACAGAGGTATAGCATGAGACTCTGCAGTGAGGGCTGAGAATCATGAATGGAGTACAGTCTGGTACCTCGTATGTTCATTTGTTCTCATCAAAGCACTTACCAGGCCTCAATTGCTCTTTCTTATTTGTTTGTAAGTTTATTGGGGTATATGTTATCTATTTCTCCCACTGAGCCTGAGTTCCTTTAAGGCCACAGCTCCACCCACTGCCCCTTTTCACACCTGTATCCCCCGGCTCTTGGTTCAGGCTTGCCTCTTCATAGTGCTGCCAAAAAATACCTTTTACCTGGCTGGCAGTTTGTTAGCACATAGAAGTTACCTGCTGCTTTCTCAAGGCTGTGTTTTGTAGCTGTGTCATATTCTATCAGAGATTCACTTCTTAGTTCATAACTGGCTGGATTGACCCCTTTGACACTTCAGTCAGGAGAGGTCTCAAAGCATATAATTTTGGAGATCTGTAGTTTTTCCCCACGTAGGTGGGGCCTGTATGCTTTGGGGCAGGAGTAGATGCATCAGTTGAGTTCTCAATTATTGATGCAGTTGTTCCAGAGACTGCCCAGATTCTCATGCCTGTCATTGTCACCTCCTGGATATTTTCTCAGCCCCACAGCCTCAAGTATAGAGATGTGGCTCCTCCCTTGATTAGCCACCCACCTCACTAAAAAAAAAAGACTTGGCTTCCCCCAGATTCAAAAGCAACCCCCCCAGAGCCCTCGAGGCCCTGTTCTCTGGGGTCCATGGACTAGAATAGTGGCCGTTTTGCATGTGTTCTGGAAGAGCAACCAGGGAACCTGCTATTGTTGGTGGAAGGGAGGGGACCAAGAGAAGGTTCAAGAAGCGATGACAAAGCTTCAAGTTCTCATTCCCTTTAAGAGAGAAGATGACAAGAAGGCGTGTTTGGGAAAGATGACCCAGGCATGCAGCGGCTTAACAGTTTAATAATAGGTCCAAGGGGTTGGGTCACCTAATGAGTTTGTTCACGTGTGCTGACATACCTGCCTCTGAGCTGGCCTCTGGCAAACTCTGGAGCACTCTCCTAGCCACCCTCTCAAAGCTCTGGGGGAGGGCAGGCTGCCTGCCCACTGATTGTTCCAGCGCTGGGCCAGCAGGACCTCTGGGCCTTCGAAGCTGCAGGTACCAGCCAAGTGCCTCCCTTTCTGTAGGTGGTAACTAGATATAGATGCCACTGGGTGTGCTGAACCAGGCCTAGGCAATGGACTCTTCAGGAAAGACTTTTCTGCCTTTTTATCTGCCCTTGTCCTTAACATTCTTCTTGGTCAGGGGGAGAATTTACAACTGGTATGCTCCTCGTTATTTGGGACTGGGAGAGGAATACAACTGTGAAGTGCCCTCTCTGGGTCAGCCCTTAGCTATTGTGTTGGGAGCAAAATTTTGAAGGCAGAGAAAGGTTGACTCCCACGCCTCCAACCTCCTCCTGCCCTGATGATTCTTCTTTCCTTGTGTGGCTACTCAGATGCTATTATTGCTGCTGTCTGAGCCAGTTTCTGGGCAATATTATGAGTATTAGTCACTAGGACTGTAGTGCAAATAAGTTTACATGAGTCAGTCAGCATATTTGTGTATTAATTTGACTACACTGCTGTTGCTATTGTTTAAGGCATTTAGGGCATCTGGGCAGATACTAAAAACACTTGGAGGTCAGAGAACATCTTTTACCTCTAAAATGATACCTAGGTCATGACTAAGAACTTATACACTAGTACCAAGTGAAAAAGTGAGTCCCTTTTCCTCTTTATTAGAAAATTGGATATTTTCAGACATTTTGGATAGACTTAAACATAATTTTGGGTTGTTGGCAAGGAAATCCAGTGCTTCCAAAGACTGTATAAAACGCATTTCTCTGCTATTTACAAGAGCCTGTCAGAGACGGTGATGAAGGTTTTTACATGTTGTGCAACAAGGACTGTGGGTTTATGAGGTGATTGGCACACTGCGGGGGGCCCTGTGATGTTTGTGAGTCCCAGAGTCCTTACCCCGGTGCTGAAGCAGCCATAGTAGTGTGTACAGAGCTTTGAGTGTCTCCTGAGTTAGGAGAGCTGTTTGCTAATGGGTTGTAGATGTCAGGGTCAGGCTGGTTCAGGCCAGGAGTCTGTTACCCCCTCAGTGAAAGGACAGGTTTACCTAGAGACACAAGAAAGTTGATCATGTTTGGAGAGAGATCATGCCCGTTCTTTGCCTTTTGTTGGTTAATAATGACCTGAGACCGAGACGGAGGAGCAAGGGAGGCAAGCTGCTGAGTCCATGAAAATAGCATCCCCATGGTGACCATGTTCTCAATGGAAGCTCTGATTTACTTCCTGAATCCCTGTGAGGTGGTGACCCAGAGTCAGAGTAGGGAAGCCCACCACGCCCCACAGGCCTGGCAGGCAGTTTCTTAGGGCTCATGACCCTGGTGGTGACACAGGCTCTTTGGAAAGTCAGCTTGTGTAATCAGTGGCTGGGAACAGCTCACCCCATGACCTGGGAACTTGACACCAGTGGAGAGCACACTTGGAAGGTCAGACTGACAAGGCCTCCTGCTTTGGGCTGACACAAGGGCAGTGTCACGAAAGCACCGAGAAGTCTTAAAGGAGCATATTGCTGTCTGTGTTCAGGCTCATGATGCCAAGATACTGGTTTGGGTTTGCAGACATTGTTTCCCTTGTGCCAGACTCCAATTAGGTCTGGTTTCCAGAAAATCCAGCTGGTTGTGTGGTTCCTCCCTTGTACTGGCCGCAGCCTGGATGAGCTACCCAGGATCTGTTGCTGCTATTGCCTCCTTCCCAACCTCCACCCTCTCCACAGACATGGTCAGAAGTGTACACAGAGACCCAGTGGGCTGCATCTGAAGACTCACAGGGCGTCACTCCAGTCATCTTCCTCCAGGATTATTTCTCTCAGAAACTGCAGGCTCCTCTGTGTTGGCAGCAGTCAGTAAGAGGAAAGCAGCTAGAGAAACAGCCTTTACCCTTGTGTGCCTCCGCCCTAGTATCCTTTCCTTCTTGGCTCTCTCCAGTGACCTCCTGTTCATTTTTTAGGCCTGGCCATCACAGAGTGTCCACCACTTCTCCCTTCCTGAAGGAGAATTAAATTTTCCCTTCCTCAGATCCCACTGGATTTTTTTTTACAAATTCATCACAATGCTGCTTTTTTATGAGATATAATTTACAGTTATATGAGTTGTGACAAGTATATGTTTGTCAAATACATGTACTCATGTAACCATCACTGTAATCAAGGCACCAACAGAATTGCCCCCCCAAATTTCCCTGTGCTCCTTTGTAGTCAGACCCTCCCTTCTCCCCTAGGCCCTGGCAGCCACTGATGTGATTTCTCTCCTAATGATTTGCGTTTGCCAGAATAGCATATAAATGGGATTGCACAGTTGTCATGGTTTGAGAGGCTTCTTTGACTCAGCACAGGGCATTTCAGATTCCTCCATGTTGTTTTGTATACCCATAGTTCTATCTTCTCAGAGCTGAGTACCCATGACTTTTTATCCATATCTCTATGGGGGCCTCTTCCACTGTATCTGGATATGTGATATTTTTCCATCTGTCTCCTTGATGGCTAGCCAGGTTCCTCCATGGCTGGAATGTGTCTTGTGTGCCTCTGTATCCCCAGCCTGCACATAGTAGGCACTTGATGGAATGTGCTGGGGCAGCTATGTGTTGATAGTGGAGGTCCTTATCCTCTCTGGCTCTCTCTAGGGTCCCAGCTGGTCCCTGCTCAGGCCCTGTGTTCAGCAGGCAACCTGGAGAGACACCCAGGGATAGGCAGGCAGGCTTCTCGTAAAGCACTCCTACCCTCAGTTTGGTGTCCCTGATGGGTGGGTGCCAACATTTGTTGGGAGGTTCAGAGGGTTGTCTGTGCATCCCCTGAAGCTCTTCTCTCTGGCACTCACGAATTCCTGGGACTGTGTACAGGCATGTGTCTGACTGTTTCCTTCCTCCGAAGCCAGAGAAGCCCTCTTGGGTCTTGTTTGCACTGAGTCACAGCTACACTGGCTAGTTAGTTAAAAATATCTCCGCCCTGTGATAGGCCCTCTCTCCTTGGACAGAGGCAGGAATCCTTATGTAAATATTTGGAGGAGCTTGTGCCTGGGTTGATTTCCATGCCAGGATCTGCTTGCCTGGACTCCTGGAGCTGTGAGGGCAAGGTGGCAGTGGGAGAGTGAGAGGTGGCATGTGTTAGAACGCTCAGGGTGTTCATATTACTTGGAAGACGCTGGACTTCATGGTGGTACCTCTAGCCGGTGGAAGTGGTTGGTCATTTGCTGTAGTGACAATGGCTCAGTCTTAAAAAGTCAGTAGGACTTACTGGAAAAACTGTCAGATTTGAAATCAGACTGACCACTATTCAAACCTGTGATTCCTCGTCTTACTCGCCTGTGGCCTTAAGGAAGTTACATGACTCCTCTGAGCATCAGTTTCTCCTTTGTAAACAGGGACAATGTTATCTACTCCACCAGAGCAATTGTGAGAATTAAAAGCGATCATGTGTGTAAAGCATGTAACAGCCCTGCACACAATAGACCCTCATTTAGTACTGGCTGCCGCCACAGCCATCTCTAGTCTTGCTGTCTGCTTTGCCAGCAAACACTACAACTTTGCACTGGATAACTAAGGGAAGAATTAGAGGTTCTGAAAGGACGTAGCAATGTCCAGATGTCTTTCCAGACCTCTTTCCGATGTGCTCACATCTCTTTAACTTCTGTTGGCCTTCAGCCCTACAGTTAAATCACTTCAACAGCTGCCCAAGTAGGGCTGACAACTCAGGACTCACCAGCTTGGAGAGGACTGTAACTGAGCTTAAAAATAGAGCTACGTCCTTTGCCTGGTATGGGGGTTGTGCAGGCCTCTGGAGAAAAGGCCAGGCAGCATCTGCATACCCAGGCTGAGCTGGACTCTGGGGAGCTGGAGGCTGCAAACCTCCCGATGAAGGGGACCCTGCCAGGCAAGCCTGACTTTCCTTGGTCCAGAAGCCCTGAGGGTGTGTGTCCTCAGCCTTTCCCCCCAGCACTGCCTGGCTAGAGACTAACTGTTCTTTAGAGAAAGAAAGGCTGGAGAGGATGTGGAGTCCGCTGTCAGGGAGATGAGGATCCTGAGGCTTAGCGGAGCTGTCTGAAGCCGAGCTGCACTTGTTCTGTCTAGGGGATGGACGGAGCCACTGGGTAGCTTTTTAAAGGAAAAAAAGCTATCTATGGTGAATGGAAAGTGAGCTCAGAAAGAATAGGCTGCAATATAATTGATTTAATTTATTGTTAAGCCCCAACAAGGTCACTGTGTCTGAATATAAGTGTGTCAGAAACAAACCCAAGAGTGCCCATGGAGCAAAGGCCCACACAGAAAGGTCAAGCCCTCCTGTTGAGGGGAATACACCCAGATAGGGTGGCTTTGTGCTCAGAGCAGAGTTCCTCTAATATTGTCTTTAAATTGTGTCTGTGTCTGCTTCCTCCATGGCTTGCTCTTCCCCCGTGCAGGTGCCACCATGGAGTCTAACCACTGCTGAGCAGACAGCCACAGGAGGGCCGAAGTTCTGAGCCTTCCTCTGGACCCAGGCAGGAGAGACACAGCCAAGAAAGGCAGACTCACCATGGCTTCCACCAATGCAGAGAGCCAGCTCCAGAGAATCATCCGAGACTTGCAAGGTATGGTAGGTTGCTAAGCAGACTGAGTTTAGTTTTGAGGGACTTGTGGCTGTGCTTTTTGCTGTTGCCAGTTGAAATTCAACCCTTTCATTTTTTGTTCACGCCAGGAGTAATCGGAGTCTTCAGCTCACATCATATTGAAATAGTTGGGGCTCACATATCCACTTTGTATAAGGCTTGGAAAGCTTGCCTGGTTTCCTTTCAGAGGACTGTACAGCCAGTTTATAAACAAAATCATACACCCTGCTCCAGGACTGGGTCTGATATCCATTAGTGCACATATGTGTGTTTTCAAGCTGCCTGTTAAGTCTTTGGCTAAACCCCAAACTTCTGGGGTCTGATGAAGTCGGTTCCTTTGGGAAAGAATGTTGTTTCTCCCACTGAGCAGGAAGAACAGAGACCCATCTGTCTCGTTTTGCTGCCCCACCAGGTCCTGCCTGGTGGACGGCCCATTGCCTGGGATGTACTGTAGGTCCAGGCTTGCTGCCTCCCAGACTTCCCTGAGCTCAGCATTGTCCACTGAGAGAGGCTATGACTTGTATTCCTCATCTCACTGGAAAAACCAAGGCAGAGGAAGGTGCAGATAAAGCTTCATAGACTCAGGAGAAACGGACTATTTTGTTTTTGGCTGCAAATTCAGGTTTCACCCTTTCAGATGCTGTCCCAGGGGTCAGAATTTTTATGTTTTCCATCCTAACTCATCACCAGTGCTGATCTTTAAGCTCTTCGGAGCTCCAGCACACTTGATATTACACAGTCTGAAACTGACGACTTCCTCCATGCCTGCAGAGCCTGCTGTGACACTTTCCTGACATACTAAAGGCCCAGGCTCCTAACTGCTTGGACACCATGAGCAGTTATCTCCTGTACCAGGAGCCATTGCCCTACCACAGACACAACGCAGTCCTCATTCTGAAGTTCCAAAGTCAACAAGATAAAAAACACTTTCTCAGGCTTTTAATCTTGCGTCTACTCTGCCTTGGGCCTCTGATAGCTAGCAATTACATGGCATTTCGTGTGCGCCTGGCACTCTTCTGCACATATTTTACAGATAGTAATTCTGAGTCCTCATGTTTGAGCCTATGAGCTAGGCACCATTATGACTCCCATTTTGCAGTGAGGAAACAGGCATAGAGAGATTAAGTAACTTGCCTAAGGTCACACAGCCAGTCAAGAACAGAGCCTGGGTTTGTATACCACCAGCCTGGCACCAGTCTATGCTCTTTTTTTTTTTTTCTTGAGACAGAGTTTTGCTTTTGTTGCCCAGGCTGGAGTGCAATGGCACCATCTCGACTCACTGCAACATCCGCCTCCTGGGTTCAAGCAATTCTCCTGCCTCAGCCTCCCTAGTAGTTGGGATTACAGGTGCCTGCCACCATGCCTAGTGAATTTTTTGTATTTTTAATAGAGACAGGGTTTCACTATGTTGGCCAGGCTGGTCTTGAACTTCTGACCTCAGGCGATCCACCCGCCTCAGCCTCCCAAAGTGCTAAGATTACAGGCATGAGCCACTGCCCCTGGCTCCAGTCTATGTTCTTAACCACTCTAGTCTACTTTTAGCTAAGATGTTAGATGCTTTTTAAAATCTACACAGAGAGGCAGAGAAAGTAAAATGCCAGTCTCTGCAAATCTGAGTTTGCCATTGGCCTTAAGAAGTCTCTTCATTTCTGTGTTTCAGTATCTGGTTCTTGACGATAACTTTGAGACCTGGAGGTCCTTATTGGGAGGGAAGAGGGTGCAAAGGGGACTCTCAGGTAGAGCTTCTGATCTAGACCATTGTCTATCCCATGCACTGGCTGAGTCTGGCCACCTCCAACATCCTGGGCTGGTTTCCATGTTCTTTACATAGAGCACTTTGGTGGGAATTCTTGAAAGGTGCTACTTTCTCAATACCCTCCACTTTCATCTGTTGGTAAATGCCTTTTTTCTTTTTTTTTTGAGACAAAGTCTTGCTCTGTCCCCCAGGCTAGAGTGCAGTGGCATCATCTCGGCTCACTGCAACCTCCGCCTCCTGGGTTCAAGTCATTCTCGTGCCTCAGCCTCCTGAGTAGCTGGTATTACAGGCACCTGCCACCGTGCCTGGCTAATTTTTGTATTTTTTTTTGGTAGAGACGGGGTTTCACCATCTTGTCAGGCTGGTCTTGAACTCCTGAGCTTGGGATCCACCCGCCTCAGCATCCCGAAGTCCTGAGATTACAGGCAGGAGCCACTGCACCTGGCCAGTAAATGTCTTAATAAGCATACAAATCTATGGCATCTACCATGAGAGTGGTATGTCCTTAATTGAGGCGCCTTCATGTGGTACACAGCCTTTACTCCTCTGCGGGGCAGCCCACTCATCCTCTTGGTGATAGCAGTTTCAAGGACTTTGGAGTCAGGCAAGGGTGTCCTCAGCTTCTGGCTTCTCTTTTAACCTTTAAAAATGTTGGACAAGTCCCTTCACCTTTCCAGCGCACAGTTGCTTCCTTCATGTGCCAGGTGGGTTTGATGATAACACCTACTTCTCAAGATTATTGGAAGAATCAAATAGTAATTCCTATAAAGCTAATATTATTTAAAGTATCAGAGATTAGAGCTGAAAATTTCATATTTTGTGTCCAGAGTCTCCTCCTTCAAAGTTTCAGGAGTTCCCAGATCAGGTTGCAAGTGTTTATCTGGGCTGAGGAGGAAGGAGGGTGGAGGAGGAAGACTCTGTGTCTCTCCCAGGCCCCTGGCTCACTGGTCGTCAGTGCCAGCCATTGCAGACACTTCTAGGAAGGTACACCTGGACAGCAGTCACTTGTAAGAATCAGTCCCAAGAACCTGTCTCCACCATTTGCTAAGCATTGCCTGAGGGGCCAGTGTTGGTTGCATTTTCAGCCATCTTAGGCTTGGCTTCAGTTCTGAACAGGTCTGCTTCAAACCATCGTTCTTGGGAGCAGGGGTTAGGAATTTAAGAATTGCCAGAGAAGCAGATAGTTTTTTCAAGCACATCCCAACTATCTCAACTAGGGAAATGTTTCCCAGGGTCTAAACCAAATCCAGTGTCTTGATAGTCTCTCTGTCTCACAGCAGAGGCAGTGAGTGAGAGTCAAAGGTGGGTTTCCCTCTTTTCTGCACAGGGAGGTCAATTCTTTTAGAAGTTAAGAGGTGGGATCTGGAGTTAGAAAGCCCTTGAGAAAACCAGGGTTCTTATTCTAGCTCTACTGTTTGCCACCCATGATCTTTGGCCAAGTGCTCTGATTTCTCTGTGCACTCCTCATCTGCAAAATGGGGATAATCGTAGCAGACTTCATAGATTCTAAATTGTACTTTTTTTTTTTCACATTTTAACAGCTCTGAAACCGGATGTATCTTATAATCAGTTGCATCTTAGTTTTGTTAAAATAAGAATCCCTGCCTCTCATGCCATGTTAAATGAAAAAAATACATATAAAGGCCTAGCCCCTCAAGGACATTCAGTTAGCAAAAGCAGGTGTGGTTGTCATTGTTGGAATTGTGATTATTATTACTATTATTTGCACATACTGGGTATTCTGATCCTGCACTTACCTATACTGAGCAGTAGGATTATAGTGAAGAACAAGAAGTATGGCTAGAATAAAGGTTAAAGCTTTCTGGAAGTCAGTATTCGGGGGACTGAATGATTCATTCACACAGCAGACATTTGTTGACCAACTACTATATGCAAATTACTAGCCCTGGGTGGTGGACAGACAAGGGTGAACAAGAAGTGTGCCCAGTCAACAAGCATTGTGAAGTGTCTGTGGGCTCTCAGGACATTTCAGCACTCCCCGACTTATATCTCATGGATATGTTTCAGAGGTGCTTTGTATCACTGACCACTTATTTCTCATGCTTCCTGAGTTATTCCTGCTTCTCTTTCTGAGTTTAGTCACTATCTGGTTACGTGTTCCTGTTTGTTGTCTTAAAGATGCTGTGACAGAACTAAGCAAAGAATTTCAGGAAGCAGGGGGAACCCATCACGGATGATAGCACGAGCTTGCATAAATTTTCTTATAAACTTGAGTATCTTCTGCAAGTAAGTGATGCCTATAATATGTTGATTTTTGCACTGCTGTCTTCTTTTCTCCCTCTTTGGGTGACTCATCAGCATTCAAGATATGGTTCAGAAAGCCCAAGGAGCCAGTAAGCCCTCGTGGTTAGATAGAAGGTCAGAGCAGTTCCCAGTACGAGCTCAATCTTCCAAGTGTGATTCTCTGGGGAATTGCAATGTTGCCCCTAGGATGGCTTTGAGAATCAAGAACATCCTTTAGAGATTTAGGTCATTGTAAGGTAGGTCAGAAGGTTATCGTATAGCAAGGATCTTAACTTTGGGGCAGTTACATACCCCTTTGGGAGTTTAGTGAAAGCTATGGAGTCTTCCCAAAAAGACATTCATATACATATACACTCAATCATGCATTTTTGCAGGCAGATTCTAAGACTGTGTGGACCCTCTAAAGATTATCTGTGGGCTTCTGTTTTAGAGCTTTGCCACCCAATGTGCAGTCCATCAACCGGCAGCATCGAGCTCCTCTGGGAGCTTATTACTATTATATTCTTGGTTCCCACCCCAACCCTACTGAATCAGCATCTCTGGGGTCACCCCAGGATGTTTTCTTTTAACGTATAGATGGTATACCTCTTATCCCTGCTTAGCTCAAAAAGCACTGATGTGGAGAACACTGCAGATGTGGAAAAATGCATGCAGCTAAAATAGGCAGGAAGGAAATGCTCTAGAAGTTATTTTAGGGTAGTGGTATTAGGTGTTAAAAATATTTTCTATATTTTTGTTTGGTTTTATCTAGTTATCCTAATAACATATGCATGTGTAGCTTCTGTAATCAGAAAAAAATACTATAAAATATTACAGAAAGATATACCTATATCACTGTGGACACCATTATTTTGCAACGTCACATCCCACCAAAGCGTGTGGTATGTGGGCCCACTAGAGGAAAGGCCCCTAACGTACTGAAGGCCCTGCCTCTCTCATGCCATTTCAACTGGTTCTTTAAAATTGTAAAAATGTTTTTGAGCCTTTCTTTTTTTCAGTTAAGCCCATTCTGGTTTTGGATTTGAAATGACTCAGAGCCGACATTAATTTAAATGTATTGTAGGTATTTGAAAAAGGTATTGAAACTTACGAGTTGAGTAACTGGGATAAAGTGTCATTACCTTATTTCCCTAAGTCAAAGCATAATTAACTGTCTTCATATTGCCCTTAAAACTCTTTTCTTGTACTTCTTTCTCATCTGTTAATAACAACTTTGGTGGTGTTCCGCCCAACTGTATGAACAGGCACACCTTGATTTGCCAATAAGTAAAAACAATGCCAATAAAGGGTCTCACCCAGTGCTGGCGCCTAAGAAGCTATTGTTATTATTTATCATTTGAATGCTGGGATAAAGAGCAGTGGATTTGGACCTCCTTTCCCTGTCTCTTTCCCTACTCAGTTTGATCAGAAAGAGAAGGCCACCCTCCTGGGCAATAAAAAGGACTACTGGGATTACTTCTGTGCCTGCCTGGCCAAGGTGAAAGGAGCCAATGATGGGATCCGATTTGTCAAGTCTATCTCGGAGGTAAGCTGAGTGGAGCCGCCAGCAACTTTGTGTCTTCCTTTTGCCTGCTTGAAGCAGCTCTTGCAGAGACCTTTGCCACGGACAGCTGAATGAGAAAGTGGGAGTTCATGAGTGGTAAAGAAATCTAGTCCAGGTATACTCAACGCCCATTGTTGCAGTGGCTCAAGCTTGGGGAAACCACTTCAGTGAGTTTACCAAGAGGAAGAATGCTGAGTCCCGAATGTACCTTAGGCCACAACCTACATGTTACCTAACAGGGTGGCGTGTTCACATTGTAAGTCCGCTAATGGCAGCCCTTGAGGTGTGCAGTGTAGGATAGCTCCATCTTTTTAAAAAAATTCATTTTCTTAGATAAAATTTATGGAGTTTGCTAGGCTGCTCCTCCTACAGTTTGCCTAGGAAACTTAGATTTGAAATGAGAATGATGCGGGATCTCAAGAGATGTTTCTTAAAATAGTGATGAAACTTTCTTAAAATTTTCTACATTCAATTCTGAGCCCCTCAAGAGCAAAATGCCATGGCTTTGCTGTTTCACAAACTCCAGAACAACAAATACAAACGCATACTTCACGTACACACTCACACTCTCCTCTCTGCTTATTTTCCACCCTCAACCCCCAGAGAGTCTTTCTTCTCTCTCATCAGCCTTGTCCATCCAAGAGTGAAGAACTTTGCCTATCAGGGGAGCAGGTAAACCCCTAGATTTAGGACAGGAAGTTCGTACATTTCATCTTTTTTTTCAGTATCTCTTCAGTAAGTATGAAGTCACTTTAAAGTCAACACACCTGCTGCTTGACTGGCTGCCCACAAATGCCACAGCCTTAAGTATTCTGAGAAGGGCTCCTGACCAACCATACCAGCTGTAGCTGGATGACTTTCTTCTTATAGAGGGTGATGGTGTTAGATATGCTGATATCAATGGCTGGACATTTCCCACCATCTGCCCCCTCTGACATCTGAGAAGATGAGGAAGGATCCTGGCTCTAAAGGGCTGGTGCTGCGAGTTTCTTTAATGTTCATGTTAGTGTGGGTGGGCCTTGTGAGGTCCTGCCCAGTGGGATACTTGGGTCCATGAGGTAGAGCGTTAATTTTAATGCATCATAAATGTGGAAGGGGTTCTCTTTGTCACTATCCTCTCTTCATTCCTCAGCCACTGCATCAGAGCCACTAAAACCTTTGACTTTATGACTTTGGACAGCTGAAATCTGGAAATAAATTTAGTTTTAATCCCCATTCCCCAGGATTATGAAATGCTTGCTAAAACATATCTACTTTTTGGCTAGTTTCTTCTGCTTTTCTCACAACGCAGACAAATCTTTAGACAGTTTGAAGCCATGGAAACTGTCTTTCTAGAAGCAAAAAGCATTCCTTGCTTGCATGAATGTTGGTGTTTTAGTGGCTGGCATGGGTTCTGCTTCCCATAGAATCTAGTTGTTTGCTCTCTGATGAAGACTGCTCTCTGGGGCATCTTAGGTTGGAATGGCTTGGAAGATCCCTAGGCTAAGTGAGTTGCTAGATATTTGGTTAATTTTAATAGTCAAGTGGCCATCTGGGTCTTTAAGTGAGAGGGTAAGAGTTAATGGATAAGCAGCATTTGTAGGCCCCCTCAGACCTCTTTGAGGTAGGAGGAAGCTATTTAGGCTACAATATGTGAAGGTTCTAAGAAGCCATTTCTGGAGGTTCAGTAGGGGCTCAAGCTTGGACTGTGTTTCACTGTGATGAGGGGGGTAGTTCGGCATCGGGCTCGTGGCGCAATGGCCTGGTTTAAAGCAGAATCAGCTCTCATGTACCCTGCAGATTTTCTGTCCTTTGCTGCCATTATATTGCTTCTCAGGATAGTGTATATGGGTTCTGATTAGAAGCTAAAAAAAATTAAGGAATTAGGTAATGAAAGCAGACCCATAATCTGAAAAATAAAAAGGCCATGCAGCATTTTGTTTTGCAGTACAAAGGAACTATTGTTCCCTTCCCCAAAGGATGTTTAAATATACCTTTAAAATAAATAACTCCCTTTATAATCAATTCAGTGAATGGGCCTTTTAATGATTAAAAGTATAGCCTCAACTGTTTGCCATTAAAGAAGTTTTGATGTTCTAAGGCCAATATAATGGTAAGTTTGCCAAGAATAAGGACAAGCTCCTGTCTTTGGGAGCTTACAGACCTGGGCTCTTATGTCAGAGTCTTATGAAATTCTGCAGCGTGTGTGTTTGTACAGTTGACATACTTCATTTCATAATGCCTTCCTTGCTCAGCTCTTCCCAACTGCCTCAATTTCCTGGTTATCACCACTAAACACTTTGTTCTTACCTCAGTCATCAGTAGAAAACTGATTTAGACAGGATATACCATCGAGATTCTCCCTGAACATCTGCCGAGATCGGCTATCTGCAAACATGTCATGGTGGTTTTTGTAAAGCCAGCAAGTCAGGCTGCTGCCTGCCGTCACTTCCAGGTATCCTGGCTGTACCCCAAACCCACAAAACACACATGGGGAAATATCTTAAAGCTTCTGTAGTTCAAGAGGTTTAATACCTTTTACTTTTTTCTTTTCTTTTCCTTTCTTTTTCTTTTTTTTTTTTTGAGACAGAGTCTTGCTCTGTTGCCAAGCTTGAGTGTAGTGGCACAATCTCAGCGTACTGTAACCTCCGCCATCCAGGTTCAAGCAATTCCACTGCCTCAGCCTCCCAAGTAGCTGGGACTAAAGGCACCTGCCACCACTCCCAGCTAATTTTTTTTTTTTTTTTTTTTTTTTGAATTTTTGTAGGGACAGGGGTTTCACCAGGTTGGCCAGGTCTTGATCTCTCAACGTCGTGATCCACCCGCCTCGGCCTCCCAAAGGGCTGGGATTGCAGGTGTGAACCACCACGCCCGGCCAGTACCTTTTTATTTTTAAAAACCACGTCCTATGGTATAATTTCCTTGAGTCAGCAGTAAGAAGACATACAGCTCTGAGCTAAAAGGTGCTATACACCAGGATGTTTACCCCATTGTGTTGGGAAATATTTAGCTCTGAACTAAAAGGTGCTACATACCAGGATGTTTACCCCATTGAGTATTTCTTGATGCAGTATAGTGTCAGAATTACAATCTGAGTAGTATGGGGTATTGGAATCCTCTTTGGCAAACCACTGCTATCCCTTTCCACACCACATATACATACTTTAAATATTTCTGACTTCTGAAGGGGTGGGGAGGGTACTGGTCCCAGCTCACCCTACCCAGAGCCAGACCCTGATAGAGCAGGTGCATGTGGTAGGTCAAGAGGTTTTGAATTCCTGCCTGCTTTCTTGAGCTTCTGGACTGACCTATCAGGAATATGAATCCTAATTTGCAAACTTGTCCAAGTGTCTTCTGTGGCTGTCCCCTTTATTCTATCTGTCTTGGCCACCGTATACTCCCAGCTGGCAGAGCTCTGCTTTGCAGACTCATGGCAGAGTCTCTGCCCAACATATCCCATCTCCATTACAACAGGCTTTTGAGTGGTGAATTTAAGCCTCAAAACAGTTCCAGTCACATCTTCTCTTTCCTCCGAATTGGTTTTTAGGTATAGGTTCTATGGGGAGAGGTTTTGAAGGCAGGCCTGCACCTGGGCCTTCCTATGCCATCTATGCCAAACCTTTGAGACAAACTCATATCCATCTTGTCCTTAGCACAGTGTGACTGGGCTGCCTAGAGACACCCCTGGTCTCACTCTGGGCTCCTTCTGACTCCATGTAGTGATTTGGCATATCTGGAAAAGAACAGGAAATCCAACCAGGAAAGCATTGGCAGACTTGTGGATGTTACTGATGGTTTCACGGAACACAGATGAGGCAGTTACATGGCCAGCAAGACTTTTTACAGGTCCCCCGCACGCACGCACCTTCTGCACATGCATCTGCCAAGCCCTTTAGGCCCTTACCCTGCACCTGTTCCCCCAATACCTTAAAAACAAACGAGCATTAGCTGAGCTGAGACCATGTCTTCCTCCTCAAGCTAACGTCTGATGTGAGAAGCCCTTCATTTACCTACCTCTAGGTTTTACTCTAAAATAAAACTGAGTTTTACTTGGTTTTCTATCTGACTCCAAACCCAGAGATTCTGATAGAGCAGAGGAGAGAAAGTGACATTTCAATAGAATCCACAGATGTTTCTAAGCCTCTCGTTAATATATCTTCCTTGATAAGTTTGCTGGAGTCTGCAGATTATTCTTAGATGAAGGCCTGCAAGTAGTTCAAACCACTTCAAGCCTTTCTCTCAATACTAACATTTGAATGCTAATATCAAATGTGTTGTGTCCTTTGAAGGACAATGTATAGGGTAGAATTGGGTGACATTTTCTGCCCTGTATCTGTTTTTCACCAGACATCTATGAGACCAGGTCTGTATTTGGAGTTAGGCTGACAGCTCTTTGGCTCTATGTGATCTGCTTTTTCCAGCTCCGAACATCCTTGGGGAAAGGAAGAGCATTTATTCGCTACTCCTTGGTGCACCAGAGGTTGGCAGACACCTTACAGCAGTGCTTCATGAACACCAAAGTGACCAGGTAAATACAGGACAAGGCTGAGGTTTAGCACCATCCCATGCAGAAATGAGCTAAAGTTCATTAATAATAATGACAATAATTATTCAATAATACTGTAACAGCAGTGTTCATTTTTGTCCCCCGTGACACCTGCGGACTCCTTCCACATCTGTCATTCCTCCTCCCAAAGTCCTTGACACATGTGGGCAGATAGCACTGAGTTTTTATAGGTAAGTGAGGCTCGGTGGGGCTTAATGCTTTTCTCTAGACCTCACTCGTTGTTCTGTGAACTCCTGATACCAGGCATTTTCCCTGGTGGATGGCATGTCCTTGGTGCCAGCACTACTGGACAGGTAGGTTACAGCCTTGGCCTCTCAGCAGAATCACCTGTGGGGTTTTTAACACTACTGCACCTCAGTCCTCACCTGGCATACTGAGTGAACACCCACTGGGGTATCTGTACTCCCTGGAGACTTTGGTGGGCAGCCAGGACTGGGAGCCGCTGCTGCAGAGCACAGGTCAGGTGGGTAGTCAGCCTTTGGGCAGGTAGTGCTGAAGCCTCAGCAGGGAAGGGAGAAGGGAGGAGAGAGGCAGGGATTGAGTCTATAAAGGGGAGAATGGGTGTCAGCTTAGAAGCTGCAAATCAGGTACCAGTCAACTGAACTTCTTTGGGTTTTCCAGCATTTCTTGACTGGCCTCTTTCCCTTGGGAGTATTCAAAGAAATCACTTTTGAATCTAAAAAAACTACAAAGGGAAAACCTTTTGTTTCATTATGTCACCTTAAAGATTGATTTGCACAGAGATGTGACAGGTCTTGTGATTTGACATGAGTTGAAAAAGTTTGCATATTTGATTTGAAGGTTATTTTGTTTTAGATGTTTGGTGAGGATGCATAAACAGCTTGACTTAATCACAGTTTACAGACAATAATGTCTCACTTTTTTGCCCAGGCGGGAGTGCAGTGGCACTATCATAGCACACTGTAACCTCAAGCTGCTGGGCTCAAGTGATCTTCTTACCTCAGCCTCCGAGTAGCTGGGACTATAGGCATTCACCACTGTGCCTGGCTAATTTTTTACTTCTTGTAGAGACAGGGTCTCACGATGTTGCCCAGCCTGGTCTCGAAATTCCTGGGCTCAAGTCAGCTCCCTGCCTAGGCCTCCCAAAGTGCTAGGATTACAGGTGTGAGCCACTATGCCCAGCCATGTTTTTCATTTTTGTTGGCGGGGGCGTGGGTAGTAGGGGCAACAGGGTCTTACCCTGTCACACAGACTGTAGTACAGCGGCACAGTTATGGCTCACTGTACCCTCTACGTCCTGGGATCAAGCAATCCTCCTGCCTCAGGCTCTTGAGAAGCTGTGACTACAGGTACATGCCACGATGCTCAGCTGTTTTTTAATTTTTTTGATAGAGATGGGATCTGTTGCCCACCCTGACCTTGAACTCCTAGGCTCAAGCTGTCCTCCTGCCTCAGCTTCCCAAAGTGTTGGAATTACAGGCATGAGCAACCGTACTCAGACCCATATTTTTAAAATTCTTGTTACTTTGCCTGAAATGAAATAACCGCTACCTCAAAATGCAGATAACATTTATTTTATTTTTTTTTCTCAGCCTGTCTTATGGTGCTGAAACATTTCTGAATAGTTTGTTCCTTGGCTCTTAAATTGGTATCTGGACAGAAATTAGCAGTGAGTTTAGTGTCCCATATTTAGTTCTGAAAATGGAATAGAAAGTAATCTTTCCAAAAGGAAGTTTTCTTTCTCCTACAATTGCCCTTTCTTGGCAAGTAATTGACATTTAAGGTTTCCCATATCCTTTCTGAGAAGTAGATATGATATATATATATGATAAATGAATAAGCATCCAGATCATTGCAGTAATTTCTTTGAAGAAGAGCAAGCTTATTTGAGAGCTTTGTGCTTCTACTGTGAAAATGAAATTGGTTTGTGTGCCTGTGTCTTTTAATTGAGTAACCTGAGTTGGAATTGGACGAGGCAGAGCCACACGGGGAGGACTGACTAAACCCACTCTTTCTTTATCGTTATTACTCTTATAATTGACGTGTCTTACGTTTTTCTGCAGTGACTGGTACTATGCAAGAAGCCCCCTTTCTGCAGCCGAAGCTGAGCTCGGACATTGTGGGTCAACTCTATGAACTGACTGAGGTTCAATTTGACCTGGCATCGAGGGGCTATGACTTGGATGCTGCCTGGCCAACATTTGCCAGGTACTTTGAAGGATTGCTTGGTTTAAAAGACAGGAAAAGAGACATTTGAAGTTTTGAAGATTGCCATCGGTCTACTCAAAGCAATTTTGCTTGCTCAGTAAATTACATAAAACTGTTCAACTCTTATACCAGCTCCCTTTACAGACTTTTTTGAATCATGACTAGCAATAACATCTGAAGGCTCCAACCTTAAACCAATCTGATGGGCCAGGGCATGAGTCAGTGGAGATGCATATTGCAAAACCCAAGGCTTTAAAATTTGTTTAAGGCACTTGTTGTTATGGGCATTTGGGGGAGGAGTAGCCTTTTTCCCTGCCTATTCTTACTGAGTATTACAGAAGCCTCCTAAGTAGCAGGAGAGGGAGTGGAAGCCACAGCTTGTCCACATAACTGTTGCAGGAAAGGTTGCTGCATTTTTGTTTCTTCTTTTTTCATTTTTGAGACCGTCAGACCAGCCATATCTTACACCAATGTGGCACTCCATATCACCAGAGTCCTTACGTCACCTCCAGGAAGGAGGTGTGAGGAACGGGCTCAGAGAATCCGGGGACTTGACAAAGTCACCCAGCTGGTGGGCAGCAGGCCTGGGACACCTGACTTGGGTTGAACTCAAGTCCAGCATTCTTTGTTTTCTTTTGTTTTCTGTTAATAAGTCTTTTAAAATTTAACATTTATATTTTTTATTAGGCAACACTTCGCATATAGAAAAAAGTAGTGAATATGTTAGTCCCATGAAAACCACCAGGATTTAATAGCTTACATTTTGCCGTATTCAGATGTCCTTTTTTTATTTTTTGTAGAGATGGAGTCTTGCCATTTTTCCCAGGCTGGTTTGAATTCCTGGGCCCAAGCAATCCTCCTATCTTGGCCTATCAAACTGCTGGGGTTACAGGTGTGAGCCATCATGCCTGACCCAGAGATTCCTTTTAAAACTTATGCATTTTGAAATAATTTCAGAATTATAGAAAAGTTGCAAAAATAGTACAAAGTACTCATCTGTCCTTCACCTTGATTCTGTAGTTATTGATATTTTACTATAATTGTTTATCTTGTTTCTATTTACATGTTGATTTATTTCCTAAGCCTTTTGAGAGTAAATTACAGACTTGATCCTCTTTTCTCTTAAGTACTTAATTTTGTATTTCCTAAAATCAAGGGACATCCTCTTATATAACTTAGTACAGTTATTAAAATTAGAAAATTAACGTTGATACAATACTATCTAATCTACAGACCTTATTCAAATTTTACAAATTATCTCAATAATGTCTCTCATGATCTAAGATCTAAATCTCAGATCACATGTTAATTGTTAATTCATTAATTGCTAAGCCTCTTTAGTCCCCTTTAATTTGGAATGGCTTTTCAGTCTTTGTCTTTCATAACATTGACATTTTTTAAAAATACAGGCCAGTTACTTTGTAAAATGTTCCTTAGTTTGAGTTTGTCTGATGTTTCCTCATCATTGGATTTAGGTTAAGCATTTTTTTTTTTTTTTTTTTTTTTGAGACAGAGTCTTGCTCCGTCGCCAGGCGCCAGACTGGAGTGCAGTGGCGTGATCTCGGCTCACTGCAACTTCCACCTCCTGGGTTCAAGCAGTTCTCCTGTCTCAGCCTCCTGAGTAGCTGGGATTACAGGCACGCGCCACCATGCCCAGCTAATTTTTGTATTTTTAGTAGAGACGGGGTTTCACCATGTTGGCCAGGGTGGTCTCAATCTCCTGACCTTGTGATCCACCCGCCTCGGCCTCCCAAAGTACTGGGATTACAGGCGTGAGCCACCGCGCCCGGCCGTGGGTTAAGCATTTTTGGCAGGAATACCTCAAATGTTGTGTCCTTGTCAGCACGCTGTATCTGGAGGCACACAATGTTGATTTGTTTGGCTGCTAATGAGGTTAACCCTAGTCACCTGGGTAAGGTGGGACTTGGCAGGTACTATTTCTCCCTTTGTAATAAATATGTATCTTATGGGAAGACAAACTGAAATTACATTATTATTCTTTTTTCTCTTAAATCTGTCATGTATTAGTTTTAATACTGTTTGATAATTCTTGCCTGAAGCAGTTATTACCATCATCGTTACCAGAGTGATTTTCTAAGTCCATTGTTCCTTTTACATTGTTAGTTGGCATTCTACCGTGAGGGATATCTTTTCCTTTTTCCCCATTTATTAATTTACACCAGTATTGACTCATGGATTCTTATTTTATTCAATAGGTTACATTCTGTTACTGACATTATTTATTTTGAAGCTTAAATTATCCCATTTATCCAATTATCCCAGTGGGAGCCCTTTCAGGCTGGCTCTTGTGGGGGAGGTTTGGTTATGTCTGATACTTTTTTTAAGAAATAAAATATTATCGATCAGTTGCCATCCTTTCTCCTTTATTCCCCTTTCAGAAGTAATCACAGCCCTGTAATCAGTGGCCCTGTAATCATTCCCAAATCTTACGCATTCACTATTACTTGGGTATTTGTAAATACTCTGTGTGTATGTATGTGTATATATATAAAATTTTACGCATGTTGAATCATGTGGTATCTATTCTTTTGCAACCTGCTGTTTTCATTCTGCATTGTTTTTGAGATTTTGTATCTGTTTATACATGGAGTTCTATAGATATAGAATTGGGTTGGCAAACCACAGCCCACAGGGTCATGTGGAACACAGCTTTGCCCATTTATTCACTGTTGTCCATGGCTGCTTTTACACTAGCAGTGCCAGCTGAGTGATAGAGACCATATAGCCCACAAGACCAAAATATTTACTGTCTGGCCCTTTTTTTAAAAAATAATGCCAACCCATGGTGTAGAGAATTCTGCTGGGTGAATAAACCACATTATATCTCTGTCCGTAGCAATGTAGAGTTGGTTTGGTTTCCCTTTTTCCAGTTACAGTGCTGCCAAGAGCATCCCCACTGTCTCCTTAGGTACATATGTAACTGTCTTCAGGGAAGATACTACAAAGGGCAATTGCTGGGTTGCAGAGACTAAGTTTGAAAACACAATACTTTTAGATTTAGAAGATGATTCTGATGAAGTAAAAATGTGTTTAGTTTCCAGTGTTCCTGCTAAATGACAGTTATCACACAAGCCTTTGTATTTCTAAACCAATGCCATCCAAAGGAACTTTCTGCAATGAGGGACATGCTCTGTATCCACACTGTCCGGCCTGGTTATGTGACCTAGAATCAGGCCCTCCCTCTGTTGCTGTGTCATACAGAGCAGCAGCTGGACTCCCAAGCAGAGTGTGACTCTTATTGAGCAAAATGACTGCTGCTTGTTCCTCACTGGCAGACAGACTGAGGAAGGCACCAAAAGCTCAAGGAAAATTTAAACCAAAAATTGGAAAATACATGTTCACTTAATTCTTTTTGGACAGTGGGAAGAAAGCCATGATAGTAAAACTCTAGCCATGGAATTCGTCTGTTACAGACCAGTGTAGCTGTGCTCTTTGGTGGAATCTGTTGGGTTTGACTCCTTACATTCTACCTGGGAAGGCAGTCCCCTACCACCACCTGATTGCCTAGTGACCAGCAAGGCCTCCATGTGTGTATGTTTCCTGCTCTGAATACAGGTATATCTGTTTTGTGGCCCCACAGGAGGACGCTGGCCACTGGCTCTTCTACTTACCTATGGAAACCCCCTAGCCGCAGCTCCAGCATGAGCAGTTTGATGAGTAGCTACCTGCAGGTAAGGCCAGGAAGGCTGGGAATTATCTTACTGTAGCTTCTACCAGGGTATGTCCTTGCCCCTAGCAACTCAAGGGTGATGTTCTCAGACACCTGTTCTTCCAGCCACAGCAATAGAACCACTCAGTTATAGCTACTATTCCCTGGAGTCTGGTTTTTTCAACCAAAGAGAATCTAGGCTCTCTTAAAATTAAATTCTTTTAAATGATTTTAAAGTATTTTTTAAAAAAGCAGTTTAGCACCAAAGTGACAGAGTCAAATCTTGACTCTGACCTACCAGCTATGACCAAGGGGAAATTACTTAACCTTCAGCTCTCTCATCCACAGGATGAAGATAATAACAATCATTCTAGCTCATAAATGAGGGAGTGCATGTACAGTTCTTAAGCATATGTTAATTGCTTAAAGGCTTGACATATGTGAGGGCTCAGTCAATGTTAGTAGGTAGGGGCACTTTGTTAATTTTTTTAGAAATGTGAATTTATCACAGCTGTATATAGTTCTATGGAAACTGATCAGCAATAAAAAATTAAAACGATCAATATAAGGAACAGTAAGAGTAGATAATAGATTAATCTTTTACCTTATTTTGTGGCTTAATCATGCCAGGAGTTACAGGTATGGGTATGGCACAATGAATGAACAACAGCTTAGATATAATTGAATTTATCTCAGAGACAATGTCCATTAAGTTAATCAAGCTGAAGGAGGCTGGATGGGAAATGCAAGTCTGTATCTCAGTGGAGCTCACGTGGGTGGCTTCATGTCTTTGCAGTGTGCTGCTAAATGTGTGGCAGATGCTTTGAGCAAAGAGATTCTTCTAGTCTTTTGAATAGTTCTTTAGACTAACCTTAGGGCAGCTAACGCCTGTATTTTTACCTCTGCTCTTATTAAACTCTAAAGCTTTTCTGAGTAACCATGTAGCTTCAGCCCAAAGCCACACTTGTCTTTTGTGTTTTTCCTCCTAGACTCAAGAGATGGCATCCCATTTTGACCTGAACAGTCCCCTAAACAATGAGGCATTGGAGGGCTTTGATGAGATGCGGCTAGAGCTGGACCAGTTGGAGGTGCGGGGAAAAGCAGCTGCAGGAGCGCACGCAGCAGCTGGACAGGGAGAACCAGGAGCTGAGGGCAGCTGTCAGCCTGCAAGGGGAGCAACTGCAGACAGAGAGGGAGAGGGGGCGCACTGCAGCGGAGGACAACATTCGCCTCACTTGCTTGGTGGCTGAGCTCCAGAAGCAGTGGGAGGTCACCCAGGCCACCCAGAACACTGTGAAGGAGCTGCAGACGTGCCTGCAGGCCCTGGAGCTAGGAGCAGCAGAAAAGGAGGAGGACTATCACACAGCCCTGTGGCAGCTGGAGTCCCTGCTGCAGCCCTTGGCACAGGAGCTTGAGGCCACACGGGATTCACTGGGCAAGAGGAACCAGCATTTAGCCAGCATCCCAGACAGGCTGGCCATGGCTCAGCAGAAGGCTGATGTGGCACCAGACACAAAGGGCCAGCAAGAACCCATTCCCAGTGATGCGGCTCAGGAGATCCAGGAACTACAGGAGAAGCTTCAAGCCCTGGAAAGGGAGAGAACCAAGGTTGAGGAGGTCAACAGGCAGCAGAGTGCCCAGCTGGAGCAGCTGGCCAAGGAGCTGCAGCTGAAGGAGGACGCCCAGGCCAACCTGGAGTGCCTGGTGAAGGAGGTAGCCCCACTCCAGGAGGAGTTGTCTGGGAAGGGACAGGAGGCAGACCAGCTCTGGCGACGGCTGCAGGAATTGCTGGCCCACTCGAGCTCCCGGGAGGAGGAGCTAGCAGAGTTGAGACGGGAGGAGAAACAGCGACAGGAGGAGAAGGAGCTGCTGGAGCAGGAGGTAACATCTCTGACCCGGCAGCTGCAGTTCCTGGAGACCCAGCTGGCACAGGTGAACCAACATGTGAGTGACCTGGAGGAAGAGAAGAAGCAGCTCATCCAGGACAAAGACCACCTCAGCCAGAAGATGGGTGCACTAGAGCGGCTTACTGGGCAGCCTGGCCCAGAACTGCCAGTGGCAGATGAGAAGAATGAGACCCTGGTCCCTGTGAACACCCCTCTGCAAGTGGCCTGTGGGAAGCCAGAGGAGGAGCAGAGGAGCCTGCAGGGGGCACAGTTAGATGATACCAAGGTGCAGGAGGGCAGCCAGGAGGAAGAGCTCCGGCAGGCCAACAGGGAGCTGGAGAAGGAGCTACAGAATGTGGTTGGGCGTAACCAGCTCCTGGAGGGCAAGCTGCAGGCCCTGCAGGCCGATTACCAGGCTTTGCAGCAGCGGGAAGCAGCCATCCAGGGCTCCTTGGCCTCCCTGGAGGCGGAGCAGGCCAGCATTCGGCACTTGGGCGAGCAGATGGAGGCGAGCTTGCTGGCTGTAAGGAAGGCCAAGAAGGCCATGAAAGCCCAGATGGCAGAGAAGGAGGCCACTCTGCAGAGCAAGGAGGGTGAATGCCAGCAGCTGCGGGAGGAGGTAGAGCAGTGCCGGCAACTGGCAGAGGCCCGGCACAGAGAGCTTAGGGCTCTCGAGAGCCAGTGCCACCAGCAGACCCAGCTGATTGAGGTCCTCACAGCAGAGAAAGGCCAGCAGGGAGTTAGCCCACTCCCCCAACAATGAAACCCGTGAGCTGGCTGCGCAACTGGCTGTGTCTCAGGCGCAGCTGGAAGTCCATCAGGGGGAGGCCCAGCGGCTGCAGGCTCAGGTGGTGGACCTGCAGGCTAAGATGCGGGCAGCTCTGGATGACCGGGACAAGGTGCAGAGCCAGCTGAGCATGGCTGAGGCAGTCCTGAGTGAGCACAAGACCCTTGTGCAGCAGCTAAAGGAACAGAATGAAGCCCTAAACAGGGCCCATGTCCAGGAGCTGCTGCAGTGCTCAGAGCGTGAAGGGACGCTGCAAGAGAAGAGGGCCGGTGAGGCCCAGCAGAGGGAGGAGGAGCTGCGGGCCCTGCAGGAGGAGCTGTCCCAGGCCAATGCAGCTCCGAGGAAGCACAACTGGAGCACGCTGAGCTCCAGGAGCAGTTGCACCAGGCCAACACGGACACAGCCGAGCTGGGCATCCAGGTTTGTGCACTGACCATGGAAAAGGAGCGGGTGGAGGAGGCACTGGCCAGTGCTGTCCAGGAGCTCCAAGACTCCAAAGAGGCAGCCTCAAGGGAGCGAGAGGGCCTGGAGCGCCAAGTAGCTGGGCTGCAGCAAGAGAAGGAGAGCTTGCAGGAGAAGCTGAAGGCAGCCAAGACAGCAGCCAGCTCACTGCCTGGCCTGCAGGCCCAGCTCGCCCAGGCCGAGCAGCGGGCCCAGAGCCTCCAGGAGGCTGCACACCAGGAGCTCGATACCCTCAAGTTCCAACTGAGTGCTGAAATCATGGACTACCAGAGCAGACTTAAGGTAATACTAGCTTCAACCACTTGAGCTCTACCCATCTCCCTGGGCAGGCCTGGTGGGTCCATGGAAGGATGCACCTTCAGCCATGAGGCAGGTAATGGCTGGAGAATGTACTGTGGGTGCAGGCATACACCTCGTGGTCCTGTCCTGCTGTCACAACTCACAGTAGCATCTTTTCTCTGCAGAAACACATTAGAGAGTGATGCCTTAGCCCAGGAGTCTAAACTCAAGACCATTGCAAACGAGATTAGCCCACGCAGAAATTTTTAAAATTAGAAGCCAACATTGAAAGAGCAGGGTGTTTACAAATACAGTTTGAGGGCTCCTTTGAAACCTCAGAAGATCTGAAAGCTTGCGTCCTCACCCCACCCGCTCCCCTGTGGCAGCTGAAGGTAGTCAGCAGGAGCCTGAGGGTGACTGCCCACTTTAAAGGAGGCGTGCATCCTCTGGACTTGTCCTTACATTCGTTTCTGTACTTGCCCAGCCACCCTGGGCACGTGAATGTGAGTGCCCTGACTTAGCCTCCAAAACCCCTGCAGTGGGCCAGCAGTTCACAGCTGCTTCAAGTCCTGCCTCTGGGTTCTTAGTGAATAACCAACCCCATCAGGTGCTCTCCTGACAGCAGATACAGAGTAGGGAACCAACTCACTTAGTTTTACATGGCCCTTGGGACAGACAAGTTAGTGAGATGAGCAGTTACTGTGTGCCTTTGATAGTGCGCAAAGATGAGGGTTTAAAGATGGTTAAGAGTGAAGACGGGCAGAATGGCCTGGGGCTTTGATTTCCAAGGCTCACCACTAATCTGTCTGCATCAAGGTCTGTGTACTCTCAGGCTACTCCTATCCTCCTCTCTGAGGCAGCTCCACTGCACCACCACAGATATGCCTCCGCACCCAGTGCTGCCCCACCCCGTGAAACTCCTTGTGGCTCATAGCCAACTTTTTCCCTTGCAGAAATTAAGTTCTAAATTTGGGGACCAGGCTAAGTCTCTTTTCCTAGTAAGCTTGAAAGTGTTTCGCTATTAATAAGCCCAAGGCTCATTGAGGAGCCAGTTTGCAGGGAAAAGAGAAAGGTAGCTTGGTTTTATCTGTTTGGATGATGGGACTGAGGGGTCCTCAGAGCAAAGACCCTACCTTTATGATCTCTTTCTTGTCCTCTCTAGAATGCTGGCGAAGAGTGCAGGAACCTCAGAGACCAGCTTGAGGAGCAAGGCCGGCAGCTGCAGGCTGCCGAGGAAGCTGTGGGGAAGCTGAAGGTAGGCCTTGGTGGTGTGGACCTGTCAGGGAGAGGACATCTGGTGTGGTTTTGACTGGACCATTTAAGAGGGCTCCCTGCATGCCTCCAAATTCTTAGGCTGAAGCCATCCTCAGTTCACCTTTGTAGACACCCTCAGTTTGTACCCTGACCCCCTCCATTCCCTGGACACCTGGCTGGAGCTGCCAAATGCAGAAAGGAAATAAGTTCTCCTCTTTGGCTATCTCTATGGGTGATCGCCAGCCAGTGATTCTAAACTGGCGGGTGCAGGGGTAGCACTGGTCCCACAGTCTTCAGAGTAGTGACTTGTTCAAGTGATTCGTGCTCCCTGCCACCCCCTACCTTCAACATCACCCTGGAAATTCTGGTACCTGCCACCTGCCAACCACCACAACTAGTTGCAGTTGAGACCCCACAAATATAGAGCAGAGGTTCTTGGTCTCTTGAACTTAGTGGAAAACAGCCCTCCATTTAGAAGTGACCCAGCCAGATGGGGTGGATGGCACACCAGTCACTTCATGGTACGTTGCATGGGCTTTCTGCAAGCTGAGTGTCTCCTCCCTGTTGTCCTGTGCCAGGCCACACAAGCAGACATGGGAGAGAAGCTGAGCTGCACCAGCAGCCACCTTGCAGAGTGCCAGGCGGCCATGCTGAGGAAGGACCAGGAGAGGGCTGCCCTGCGTGAAGACCTAGAAAGGTTAGTCACAGTCCACCTACGCGGTGTCAGTAGCCTTCAGGGAAGGAGTGTTTGGTCCCGTCATTTAGAAACTCAGTCACTCATACTAGGTTTAGGAAGTCCTTTTGCAAGAAAAGCCACAAACTCAGAAAGTGCTTATGCTCAGAAAGCACATGCCACAAAGAACCTGGCTGCCTGCCCATCACAACCTATACATGGCTAAGGCACCTTTCTCCTAATTCGATTGTCTTCTATCTCTGGCATGTCGCAGTGCATACTTCAGTAACGGCAAGCTTTGGAAAAACTAAAATGAAATGAAAGTTAGATTATAAAAATGTAATTCGTAACAGCATATATTTAAATAATGCTGAAAATGTGGCAGGCTCTGTTTTAAATACTTTGCATACATTGACCCAGTTAATCCTCCTAACAGTCCTATGAGGAAAGTATTATCATTTGTCCCCATTTTATGGGTGAGGAAGATGAGTGTGCCAAGGACCAGGATCAGCCTGTCTTTGTGCAGACTCTCTGATGCCATATCTGTAGAGAGCAGATCACGCTGCCACCGCAGGGCCTCCTTGACCCCCTCATCTTGAGGCTTGGGGCCATGTGGAGTTGTGAGCCTAAGTCCACCATGTGGTTACGGGACCCAGCTAGTTGAGCCAGGACCTGATTTAAAAAAGGTTTAGCAGGGAGGAGGAGTTGCTGGAATTGAATTGCATGTGTGCTACCAGCAAAGATAAGCACACCAAACTGTCCCAAGTCTCTAACTTTTCTATTTATCTATTACCTCTTCCCACCACCTGCCTTATAGAACTGGGCTGTGGCTCAACGGGAGATCCAGGATCCTGGATGTACATTTCTTTTCATCTTACCCTTCCAGTGTTAAGATCCTATAGGGCACTGGCTGCCTCTTAGCTAAGTCATGTTTATATGACAGTTTAAACAGAGCCTGAGTTGGTAGCCTAAAACATGCTATAACAGTGTTTTTTTGTTTGTTTATTTTTGGTTTGGTTTTTGTTTTGTTTTGTTTTGTTTGTTTTTTCTTGAGACGGAGTTTCACTCCTGTTGCCCAGTCTGGAGTGCAATGGCATGATCTTGGCTCACTGCAACCTCTGCCTCCCGGGTTCAAGTGATTCTCCTGCCTCAGCTTCCCGAGTAGCTGGGATTACAGGCATGTGCCACCATGCCCGGCTAATTTTGTATTTTTAGTACATGTTGGTCAGGCTGGTCTCAAACTCCTGACATCAGGTGATCCGCCTGCCTTGGCCTCCCAAAGTGCTGGGATTACAGGTGTGAGCCGTCATACTCAGCCAGAACAGTGGTTATTTGTAAGATCTCAGAGCATTTGTTTCAGCTGCTCAAAGCTGCACAGTCTGTCTGCCAACTTATTTTATTCAGTGTGTGTCTGTGGTGTGTGGTGTGGGTTGTGGGTGTACCTATAAGGTCATTTTGGTGGACAGGGTCTAGTAAACAACTTCCTGGCAACTTTATACTAGATATGGAAGGGCTGCATTAGGTATAAATTAATCAGTCTCTCTGCAGAACCCTTTGTTTAATGGAGCTTCTATTATATCCCCGCTGGACCATTCTTGGAAAACCATTGCCTTAGTGGATAGCTGAGTTGAAAATGGAGTAGGTGGGGTCAGGAAGACAGCAAGATTCAGCTGGCTTCTTCTGCTGTAAACCGAGACAACCCATAGCACCCAAAATGGAATTCCTTGGGCCTCAGGGGGCTATCAGGTAGAACAGCTGGCAGTGCAGATTGAGACTGAGTGCTGCTGTGGGCCCAGAGCCCATGCCCCATGTGTAGAGTCCCAAGGATGTGTGGAAGGCAGGCCGTCCTCTGTGTGGCCACCTCCAGGAAGCTACACCTCTGTCCTGCCTGTCCTGACTCCTTTCTCATCCTGCCCATCCTCCCCATCACCAGCCCATGAGCCTTGCCTATCAGGCTTCTCTCAGAAGCTCAGCCCCTGTCCAGGAGCAAAGAAGTGCAGAGTTCTAGTCACTTAGGGTTTCTGGCAACCTGAGGTCAGCCTGTCCTCCCTCCCAGAATGCCCCTTTGTATGTGGGGGTGTGAGGAGAGTCTCAAAAGCTAGAGACTGCATAACCTGTGAGCAGATAGTACTAAGGGGCTCCACCACAGTGGGGGGCAGTAGCACCCCCTCATTAGAGTCCTGGGTGAGCCTGGAAGCCCTGGGGAAGCTGGAAGTCCTGGGTAATCAAGAAGACTTAACCTCTCCTCCCTAGGACCCAGAAGGAACTCGAAAAAGCCTCAATAAAAATACAAGAGTATTACAACAAACTCTGCCAGGAGGTGACAGACCGCGGAGAGGAATGACCAGAAGATGCTCGGCTGACCTGGATGACCTCAACAGAACCAAAAAGTATCTTGAGGAGCGGCTGATAGAGTTGCTCAGGTGAGTGTTGGCTCAAATCAAGCAGCTGGGGTTTCCCCACACTTGGGTTTTCTCAAAGAAATGCAGCTATTCTTGAAAGCACACTTCAGAAATTTCATTTTCTTGCCCTCTCTCAGGAGCCCCTCTCTCCTCCTCCATCTCACTTTCCCCAGTACTAGGAGTCCCAGACTCCAGTGCCTGCAGGTACCAGGCAACTGATGTAAGTTTGACCTGGGTCAGGAGGGGACAGTGAGAACTGGGGGACACAACTGGGCTCTGCTTCTGCCACATCCGTCTTGGCTCAAAACTGCCAGACCACCTTACTTCTCAAGAGAAGGTGGAAACCTGGATTTTCATGTGAAATGTCCTGATTTTGTAATGCTGGCAAGTCATTCAAAACTTCTTTTAACTTTCCTTTATGGAAATTTTCAAATATACAAAAATGGAACCATGTAATACCCCCCCAGGTACCTGTCACCCCGGCTTCAGTAGTGTTCAGCTCAGGGCCAGTCCTGCTTCATGTGTAGACCCACCTGCTTTTTCACCTTCCAAGATTATTTTGAAGCAAATCCCAGACATATCACTTCACCCGTAAATATTTCAGTATGTATCTCTCCAAGGCAAGGACTCTTTTATTTTACTTTACTTTATCTTATTTATTTATTTCGAGACAGAGTCTCACTCTGTTGCCCAGGCTTGAGTGCAGTAGCGTGATCTTGGCTCACTGCAACCTCTTCCCCGGGTTCAAGCGATTCTTGTGCCTCAGCCACCTGAGTAGCTGCAATTACAGGTACGCACCACCACCAGCTAATTTTTGTATTTTTATTAGAGACAGGGTTTCACCATGTTGGCCGGGCTGGTCCTGAATTCCTGGCCTCAAGTGATTTGCCTGCGTCAGCCTCCCAAGTGCTGGGATTACAGGCATGAGCCACCATGCCTGGCCCAGAACTCTCCATTTTAAACAACCACAGTGTCCTTATGACCCCTTAAATGAAGTATAATTTCTTAATATCATCAAGTATCTAGTCAGTTTCAAATTTTTCCCAGTGCCTTAGAATTTTTTTCAGGTCATTCTAATCAGGATGTAAATTAGATCATCTATTGCAACTGATATGTCTCTTACATCCCTTTTAGTCTGTGGCTTTCCCTACCATCTCTCTACTTTTGCTGATTGCATCCTTGTGATGTCATTTAACATGATCATCCATCCCTTGCATTTCCTATGAGTCCGTAGTTACAACTATTGCAGTGGTTCTCAATCCTGGCTACGTATTAGAATCACTAGGGAAGTCATTTAAAAATGCGCGTGTCCAAGCCCCACCCCAGCTAACTGAATTGGAATTTCTGGGAGTGGGACTCAGACACCAGTGAGCCAGAGTTGAGAACCATCATTCTACTAGCATCTTGCTTAGAGTCAGGTTCAAAATTTTGGCAAGAATCCTTCGTAGAATTGGTTTGTAGTTTTGTGTCTTTCCTTCAAGAGGCACATACAGTCTGATTAGCCCTCTTTTTGTGATGTTAGCAGCACCATGGATGAGCAAAGCCTAGATCTGCTAATTCATTAAGTTTTGCAAAACAGTAATATTAAAATTATAACCAAGTTGAAGGTTTAAAAACTCTGCCTTCTTATCATCACTACACAGAGTTATAACCCAAGGTATTTGTGACCTGAGGAGTGTGGTGGAAACCCCCAGCTCCTGGCAGCATTCCACATTCCCAAAGTGTGGGTGGATCAGCCTAGAGAATGAGACTGCTTCAGAGAACGAGTCTTCCTGCTTCCTGACAGTTTCAACCGTCCTTGAAAAAGCCATTCAATCCCATGTTCAAGCTTATTTATTTAAGGCAAACTATCTGTGGTTGGTTGGGAGTTCCTGGTCAGTGATGGAGCCTGTCTCTCTCAGGACCTGAGTGGCTCGGGTGTCACATTATCAGTGGCCGAGGTGCTGCTAGGGCCACACTAGCCCTCAGGTTGCCAGCTGGGGCTCCATACGAGAAAGAACTAAACTTCAGAAACCATCAAGCTTGAAAATGCTCATTAATTTCCCTGAGGAAGCCTCTGTTCACATCCTCCCCCCTCCAGTGCATCAGGCACATTCTGACACTGCCAGACCTTTCTGGAAAGCCTCACACTTCTTTCGTTCTGGCTTCCTGGAATGACCTTACCATCTCTCTGAGGGGGCAGAGGAGGCTAACATCTGATCAGATTTTCACGCTAGGAAATCTTTGATCTTCTCCACTGATTAACTATTACTTGGACCAACCGTAGAAACATAAAGGACCCCAAGCACGTTAAGATTTGGGTGGGGAGTACATTCATGGTCTTTGGGCTTACTGCACACAGAGCCAGCATGACAGTGTGTTTTAGCCTAAACTCCCAGTGGTCCTCAGCACTGTTGTTTAGGTACCTGAGTGGTGGCCCTCATTGGTGCTGACAGCTCTTTGTAGTTGAAAGTGCCTTCTGTGTACATCTTCTGCCTCCCGTGTGTTCTCATTCATGTGGTGTCACTTAAGTCTGCATGTTGGGGGAGATGGAGGAGACCTAGCATGGGCTGGGGCATATTTGCAAGGTGAAAGTGAATTTTCTTTCTATGACTTAGGAAATGTCTTTTGAAATGAAACAAGATCATCCTATTGGTTTCATGGATTCTCTCTTCTTTTCTTCCGATGGGGTTTTGTCCCAGGGACAAGGATGCTCTCTGGCAGAAGTCAGACGCCCTGGAATTCCAGCAGAAGCTCAGTGCTGAAGAGAGGTGGCTCGGGGACACGGAGGCAAACCACTGCCTTGACTGCAAGCGGGAGTTCAGCTGGATGGTGCGGCGGCACCACTGTAGGTCAGCAGGGGGCTCATGGGTTGGCACCAAAACCCTGGTGGGGCCCAGGACCAGAGCAGACAGCTCTGAAAGAGGACTCTGTGATAGGTGTTGGCACTCTGTAATAGGTGTTGGCATCATGGCTGGTATTTAGGAAGAGCACATTGCATTTTGGCTTTAAGGGAACCAGGTGAGGAAGGTGTATTAGTTGGGATCCTAGCAGAACACTTGGCTCCCTGAAAGGAAAGAACTAAATACAGAGATGTGGATGGAGTTAGTAGGGCCCACAGGGATGGGGTGTACCCAGAGACTAGCAGTTCTCTACCATTCCTCAGCCTATAGGGACCAGAGAGGAGCAGCGTTACTGGAAGCCAACGAGAGCTGGACTGAGGCTTCACTAGAGGAACACAGGCAGTGCCAGGGGCACAAAAGCCAGAGAAGGATGGGTAAAGATGAATCTTTGGCTGGGCTGGGGGCAGGTGCAGAATAATTAGCATAGCTGTGGAGGTCTGTGGTCTCTTAGAGCCTTAGCCCCTGAGATATGGGAGGCATACCTACAAGTTGGTGCCAGGGAAGGTGGGCTCAGCCACACTTTATCTCCCTGCCTCCCAAGACCTCAGGAAGTAAAACATTCTTTCACCAAGCTGACAAGAGGGCTTTGTTGGAATCTTATGAAATGAGCTCATAGCCACATCCTAAAGTGGGGGCACAGCCGAGTCTGATGAGGGTCACATGGCATCCAGAGCGCAGTTTGGGTACTGAGCAGATCACACAAGATCATAGTGTATCATCCTCACAGCCTGGGCTTGTTTTGTTCCCCAGGATATGTGGCCGCATCTTCTGTTACTACTGCTGCAACAACTACGTCCTGACCAAGCACAGTGGCAAAAAGGAACGCTGCTGCCGAGCCTGTTTCCAGAAGCTAAGTGAAGGCCCTGGCTCCCCTGATAGCACTGGCTCAGGCACTAGCCAGGAAGAGCCCAGGCCTGCACTATCACCAGCCTCAGCTGGGCCCCAGGCCACAGAACGCCAAGGTCAGGCTCCCATTACTGCCTACTATGTTCTCTAGGTGCTACCCCTACCACGTTGTGGCTAGTTAGTGCTCAAAAGCTGAATTCAGTGTTTTTAAAGAGGTTCTAAAATATATTACTACCAACTTGACACTTTCATTTTGATGTGCTTAGGATTGAAAGAGAATTGAAAAGGGAATAACTTTCTCCTGGTAAGATTCAGTGTGGTTTTTTGAAAAGGGAATAACTCTCTCCTGATAAGATTCAGTGTGGTTTTATTTATTTATTTTTTTGAGACAGAGTCTTGCTCTGTCACCCAGGCTGGAGTGCAGTGGCGTGATCTCGACTCACTGCAACCTCCACCTCCCTGGTTCAAGCAATTCCCCTGCCTCAGCCTCCCAAGTCAGCTGGGATTACAGGCACGTGCCACCATGCCTGGCTATTTTTTTTTTTTTTTTTTGCATTTTTAGTAGAGATGGGGTTTTACCATGTTGGTCAGGCTGGTCTCGAACTCCTGACTTCGTGATCCACCCACCTCGGCCTCCCAAGGTGCTGGGATTACAGGCGTGAGCCACCATGCCTGGCCTCGGTATGGTTTAACATGAAGTCTATGTACATCTTAATGCACATCTGTGAAATACATCCCACGCTTTGGAAAATGCTGTGTACCAGGGCCTCAGCCCTGGCATCCGGAGTAACTCAAGGCTAGGAGTTGTGTCTGGAACCATCCACATCCTTCACTCTCTTCCTGAAGCTCACTCTTCCTTCATGTCCAAGGAGGATATAATCTTTATGTCCTCTCACTCAGCCCAGTAAAGGAAGTACAGTTTGGGTTCTGTTGCTTCTGCTTTGAACACACCCTAACAGATAGACCTGGGCTGCCCTCCAGGGTACTGGACTTTGGATGTGGAGCACAGGGGAGGCAGAGCTGAGAAGACACAGGCAGAAGTGGTCACAGCTTGTCTCTGCTCTAGCATCGTTGCCATTGCAGTTGGTCCCTGTGAACTCCTCCTTGGCCTCTGCATGGATGCAGGCCAGCCAGCCTTTAGAAATGCTGTCCATTCCTCTTTTGTTTGAGTGGATTACCAAGTGGTTGGCAGGCCCCATTATGTTGTTGGGTACAAAGAACTGATCAGGGCAGAGAGTGTACTTTGCACAGCATTAGTTTATCTTCTTCAAATCTTTTGACCATTTTTAAATATTTTTTAATTATGAATTCTGAGAGTCCTCTGTATATTCTCTATGCAAGTTCTTTTCAGATATGTTCTTTTTTCCCAATCTATAGCTTGTCTTTATATTTTCTTTCAAAGAGCAAAAAAGCCTTCAAAGAGCAGAAGTTTATCATTTTAAGGAGGTCCAGTTCATCAGTTTTTTTCTGTTATGGATAAATGTTTTTCTTTTTGTTGTCCTATCTAGCTCAAAGACCTTCTGTTGTCTCTTAGAAGTTTTATAGCTTTAGCGTATATGTTTAGGTCTATGATTCATTTTCAGTTATCTTTGTGTAGGGTGAAAGGTATGAATAGAGATTCATCTTTTTGTATATAGTTGTCCACTTATTTCAACACCATTGATTGAAAGACTATTCTCTTTTCCCATAGAATTGCCTTTGTACCTTTGTCAAAAATTGACCTTATTTTTTTTTATGCTGCCATGAGAAAGTAGGCAATTGACCTTATATGTGTGGATTTATATCTGGACTTTTATTCTATTCCATTTATCTATGTGCCTATTCTTTAGCCAATACCCAACTGTTAGGGTTACCATAATTTTACAAAGCATCTTAAAATTAGGTAGAGTGATTCCAATTTTGTTCTTTATCAAAGTGTTGGCTATTATAGGTTTTTGTTTTTCTATGTAAGTTTTAGTAATCAGTTTGTCAATTTCTACAAAAAATCCTGGTGATACTTAAATTGAAATTGCATTGAATCTCTAGTTCAGTTTGGGGAGAATTGACATCTCAATAAAATTGACTCAGTTCACGAACATGGTACAACTTTCTATTTATTTAGGTCTTTGGTTTCTCTCAGTGGACATCATTTTAAATCCCTGTTTGTTTTCCCTTCTCTCTGCCAGCCTTACAAGTCAGGTTCAGGAGTGTGGCTGGGTCTATGGAAAAAAACCAATCCCTGGCCCCCTCTTTACCATATGCCTCAAGCTCTCTGTTACACAGACTTGAGACAAGAAAAAGAACTTCCCTTCTAAAGCAGGGCTCGTCTTAGTGGTCATGTGGCAGGTCCAGCTAAGAACTTTTAGTTCACATGAACCATTTTTCTTGCTAACGACCCCAGGAACTATGCATGGGCTTGCCCTGACTCATTAGTGAACACAGAGTGCTAAGGTCACTTGTTTTGATTTTTGACGTTTCCCATCTGCTCATTTTATTTATTTATTTAGAGACAGAGTCTCGCTCTGTTTCTCAGGCTGGAGTGCAGTGGCACAATCTCTGCTTACTGTAACCTCTGCCTCCTGGGTTTATGTGATTCTCGTGCCTCAGCCTCCCGAGTAGCTGGGATTACAGGTGCCCACCATCACACTTGGCTAATTTTTGTATTCTTATTAGGGATGGGTTTCACCATGTTGCCTCAAGTGATCCACTGACCTTGGCCTCCCAAAGTGCTGGGATTATAGGCATGAGCCACCACACCCGGTCTTTTTTTTTTTTTTCTTGTTTACCTCAAATCTGCCCTCACATTTTTCCATGACATATGCTGGAGTGTTTGTGGGCAGATGACTGGTACAGGAACATTCCTACGGTGACCTTCCTGGCCTGCACAGTCAGACACAAGGCCCCTGGTTGGAAACCCAATGCCTGCTGCAAATCCTTGAGCACAGGGAGGTTCTTTCCCACCTATCAGTGGATTAATGGAAAACACAGATCAGACAGACTTCCGCTTTCAAAAACATGAATAAGTACTGCCTGTGTCTTACGGAGCAAGGATTTAGTGGCATAGAAGTATGTTTTCTGTTATTTGGTTCTTTCTTAATAAGGTTTTTCCTTTCAAATAAGGAACCTCAGAGAATACACAAGAGGTTGAAACCTCTCTAAGCCCCTGACTTTGAGAAGTCCCTTAGCTTGTGCATACCATTTCATCTGTAAGCCTTCCTCTACATTTTTGGAATGTCCCAGCAACCATTTCTCTCAACTCTGGACAGAATAGCTGTCAGTTGAATGACTAATTAAACTGTGCCTCAGCAGCTTGTTCTGCATAGCTGCACTCTCTCACTCTCCCGAGGGCCCTTACCCAGCCTGTGCATAACAGTGTGTTATGTCTCTTCTCTCCCGATCTGCCTCTGCTGCCCAGGAGCAAACACAGACTACAGGCCACCAGACGATGCTGTGTTTGATATCATCACAGATGAGGAATTGTGCCAGATACAGGAGTCCGGCTCCTCCTTGCCTGAGACACCCACTGAAACTGACTCTCTTGACCCAAATGTGGCTGAACAGTGAGTAGAGGTCACCTCCATTTCCTGAGTACTCATTACAAGCCTGAGTGTTGTGCTTTCTTATCAAAGAATGAGTGAAGTGAGACGTTAGAAGCAGGATTGACTGTCTTTGCCTAAGGGGGAGGTGCCTGAGAACAGTGTCTTGTGATGACCTGGAAGAGCACCAGCGCTTGGGGAGTGGTGAGTGTTGAGCCTTGCAGGGAGTTCCTGGGAGATGTCAGTGGCCCCTGGTTTCAGCGTCACCATTAAGGCCTGTCTTTCTTGGCTTGAGCACCTGTATTAGTTCGCTTGGGTGCTATATAAAATACCACAGACTGGGTGACTTAAATAACAGAAATTTACCTTCTCACAGCTCTGGAGGCTGGAAATGCATGGTCAGGTGCCGGCAGGGTTGGTTTCCTATGAGATGCTGCTCCTTGGCTTGCAGATGTCTGCCCTCTTACTGCTTCTTCATGTGGCTATCCCCTGTTGCACACCGCTGGTGTGTCTCCATGCCTCTCAATCTCCTCTTCTTATAGACAGTGGTCAGATTGGATCAGGGCCCACCCTAATGGCATCATCTTAACTTAATCATTCATCTATAGGCCTAATCTCCAAATGCAGCCACAGTCTAGAGGTACTGGTGCTTAGGGCTTCAGCATGTGAATAATTTGGGGTATGGGGGAGACAATTCAGCCTGTAACAGCAGCCCTTGCTGGGCCGCCCTTAACAGTTGATGAGAGCAGCGTGCTGCAGCGTGCTCATGGAATGGAACATGCCCCTGGGGACCACTGGACTGTGGGGGTTGGGAGAACACTGCAGGCCAATACAGTCAGGGAAGGCATCAGAGCAGGGGTGTCCAATCTTTTGGCTTCCCTGGGCCACATTGGAAGAAGAAGAATTGTTTCAGGCCACACATAAATACACTAACACTAACGATAGCTAATAAGCTTAGAAAAAAATCGCCATCCCCCCCCAAAAAAAATTTCATAATGTTTCAAGAAAGTTTATGGATTTATATGGGCCACATTCAAAGTCCTGGGCTGCACACAGCCTGTGCTGCAAGTTGGGCACCTTGCTTCAGAGGAAGGTATTCCAGGAAGGGAAGGAAAGGCCCAAAGTCACAGAGGCCACATTGAGTAGAGGCTGTCTTGGGTCTTGAGTTTGGTGATGGATTGTCTTCATCCTTGAGGCTCCAGCACAGTGAGTTTAGTTCATCTTTTGGAAACACGAATCAGGCTTGGTAAGGATGCCATGAGAAAGGAAGCTCGGAGTTAGTTGCAATTGTCTCTGATAGATGTGTCCTCTCAGAGGTCACTTTAGCTGCAGATAAACCCACCCAAAGCCTCAAAGTTTTAGCAGTAAGAAAAATTTGGACAGGTCTGTTACTTGGTGCCTTGTGGAACCCAAGGGACTTTCCACTCATCTAGCCTGCACTTTGCCCTAGCACTGGTATTTTATACTCCTCCTAATCAGCAGCCTGGCTTCACCGAACCTTCCTGACTGCTGCAAGAATGCTGCAGCCTACAGTCAGCCTGTGCATAACAGTGTGTTGTGTATGAGAGCAGGCTTCAGAAGGACAAAACAGCTGCTGCAATGATGGTCTTAAGTGCTTATTCTCCCTTGGCCCTCTCATTTTTCTAGGATAGCTATTTTCCAATAAGCTTTTCAGGGAGAGTTTTACAAGGGCCAGTTTTTAAAAACATGAATTGTATGAAGTGCCACCATATTAAAATGCCAAGAGTTTATGACATAGGACCCATAGAAAAGGAGATCCCTTTGCTTATAGCCATTATTGGAAATAGTGAAAAAAAGAAAGAAAGAAAGAAAAGGAGGTCCTTGCTTGATATTTCTCAGCCCCTGTTGTCTGACTTTAATGCAGTTTCTACAAAAAAAGCACTGGCTATTCAGAAACTCAAGAAATAATGTATGTGGTTCCCAGGTCCCCCGATGTTTCTTGACCCATTTTCTCTAGTTAAGGACATTTTATGATGCTTCTGCCTCAACATTCAGATCTGCCCCTCTTTCCTGCCCAGAATTCAGAGGACTGATCTGTCAGATTGATCATTCAGGATTTCTGCTGCATGTGTTTAATCTTCATGAGGCTGCCAGTGCAAGGGACTTCAGGCCTATGAATTATCTACACAACTCTCTGTTTCCTGACTAGAGAGTGACTGAACTCACCATGTTGTAGCTTCATGGATAAAGCTAGCCTGATCACCAAACTCACTGGACCCAAGATTGCCTCTACTACTGTCATTTCTGTAACTTTGGGCTTTTCCTTTCCTTCCTGGGATACTCCTCCAACCCCTGACTATGTAAGCCTGCAGTGTTCTCCCAACCCCTATGGCCCAGTGGTCCCTGGGGCATGGTCCATTCCGTTAGCACTAAGCTACACTCTGCCTCCACCACCTGGAAAGCTTGGTGGGTAGATGGTAGGTGGTAAAGTGAGCAGGACCAGGAACCTGCGGGCCTGGGAGGACATTCTGGCTTGAAAGTATCTTGCTGCCTCCTCTAGCCTGCGTGAGAAAGTGACTATCCTGCAGCTTGCTCTCTCCTCACCCCTCACCTTCCCCTGCCGAGTAGGAACAAAAACAGAAGGCATTCCGAGTGCTGACAAATATGTGTGGTTTTGGTCTTGGGAAATCAGGAACTGTTCCAAGGAAAGGAAACTGCCAGCGTGCTGGTCCACGACCACCAAGACGGATCTGCTACTAACTGATGGGAACCTGTAATCCTTGCACTTCTGTTTGGGTGAAGAGCCCCCCTTCCAAGTCAGTTCTAGGCTGCATTGTCAGTCACCTTTTTGTGCATGAGCTGGAGATAAACCCAAGTATTTCTGGTAGCGTTTTCCTACATTCTTTTTCTTCTTAAGTTTTAAGACCTAAATAAAAAACACCAAGAGTCTGAGAAAGTGTGGGAAATCTGAAGCCCTAGATTTGTGTAAGCATCCCTGGCAAGAAACTTCAAGAAAAAATAAGCAAGTCCCAAATAAGAAGGGATCTGGGAGACCTTAAACACTAAGTCCAGATTCATGAGGAATATCAGGCCACTTGGAAGTAATGTTGAAAGTGACTCTGTTAAGCGCCTTTCTTGCACCAGCTGCTCTTACACATGACCTCACTAGTCCCTGTGCAGCCCACCAGGGAGTGGAAATTATCATCTCATTTTATAGCCAAAGAAGATGAAGCCTCAGGAAGCCAGATAACTTGTGGTGTTGGAGGTGCCAGAACTAGGCTTTGGACTCCTCCCTCCAGTCCACTGGCTTAAGATTCATTCGGAGAGTTCAGCTCTCTTCTCCCTGTCCCATGTCCCCATTTTGCCCATCTTCCGCCTCCATGTTCACTCTTTCACACAAGTACACATTCTTGGGGCTAAGGAAGTTGTTTGCACTGCCCCTCTTCCTGGCAGAGATGGGTCAGGAAGAGGTCCCAGAGTCCAGCCTGCCAGGGAGACCTGGCCGGATGCTGGGACTCGCTAAGCAACCTCCCAGTGGTCCCTGTGCATGGCTCAGAGCTAGAATGGTGGTGAGAGCAGGAGCACAGCCCCTGACTTCTGCAGAAAAGATGGTATTTGTCAGAGCCCTCCAGACATACCTGTACACCCCCTGTTTTCAGTCATTTAGGCCCACCCTCTGCCATCTCCACTGACCAGGTGCCCAGCTGTTCTCCAGACTGAGGCAGAGAAGGAAACCAAGCACTTGTCAGCTGGTGAACCGGGCCTGTGGAGTAAGGGCTGTCAGGGGCACTGGGATGTGGCTCCCTCAGCCTTTGCTCAGCCTCTACCCAGTCACAGCCTCCTTGAGGCCCAGCCTCCCCCCTCTGGCTACCAGATGAACAGACAGTATGGTGTTGAAGAACTCAAGCTCCAGAGTCAAACGCGCCTGGTGTGTCACCTCTAGGCTCCATGGCTCCAGGCAGGGCAGTCCCCGAACTCAGTTTCCTTTCCTGTACAGAAGAGACTAGAACAGCACCCACCTCTAGGGGTATTAGGAAGATTACATGAGAACTATGTGTGTGGAGCACTGAGCCCAGCCCAGTGCCTAATGCCTGGGAAGACTTTCATGGAGGTATGTTGCTTTCCTGATGTTGTGCCATCAGGGGCTGAGCTGTGCATGTACTACTGCCCTCCCAGTACCTTGCACTACGCAGCCTAATTGTCTCCTCCAAGGAAGATCCTTCAGATAGCTAGACAGCTGGATGACACGAATTGAGCTTAAACTCTTCCACAGAAACGAATCCTGAACCCTCAGAGCGTCTTTGCCAGTAATTGCTTCAGAACTGGTGCCTTGTGTCTGAGTGTCTAGGGGTGCTGTGGTAGGTTTGTCACCCACCAGGAGATTTGATGCTTGTTATCTCAGAAACAAAATGAGAACAGGATATGGTGAATGGTTAAGGTTACAAAGCCACCTTGCACGTGGGTTAACCTAAGATCTCTGCCTTCAGCTGAACACAGAGGTGACAGGTACCCTGTGGCTTGTCAGTGGCAGGAAACCTTTCTGCAGCCAACATTTCTGGGCAAAGAAAGAGGCTGTTGACTGAGGCGGTAGTCCTAGCTCTGCTGTCTGAGCTTTGGCAGGCATTAATCTCTCTGAACTAGTTTTCTCATCTGTAAATGGGAATGATAGTGCCAGGCCTCCTACACAATGGCATTAGTTACCAGGGACCAGCAGGGACTGGGCAGCTGGAAGAGGGTGCTGCTTTGAGAGCCCCTTGGAGGAGGAGGCCAGAGTGACTGCCCTGACCACCTTCCTGACCACTCCCTGATCACTCTTTGCCCTGCCTCCACCCCTGCAGTAGGGGTAGCTCTAGGCTCTTCTCTTCTGCGGCACCATCTCCTCCATCCAGAATATCCACGGAGGACACACCTGGGCTCCTAGCTCCCAGGTAGCCCCTAGAGTCAGTGTCATCTTGTGTTCCCCACATCTCAGATGAAATGGCCATTCATGGCCTCTGCCATCTCTCTCATGGGATTGGAGCACATAAGTACCGCAGCTACCCCCCGGGTTTGGGAACTTGGTAGGGAAGAGCACGTCCTTTACCCTCCAACCCTGAGGCCACACCAAGGCTCAGCCTGATCCCCCTCTCCCCAGGCCTCTGATGCCACATGCTGGTGTGGGTGAGCGGAGGGGAAAGCCAAGTGGAAGGGGAGAAGGGTGGGCCTGAGGTTGGGAACTGGCCCTTCCCTGCATATGACCTCACTGTCCTCTGTGGAATGGAGCCTGTACCAATGGCATCTTCTGCTTCCTGGGCTGTGGTGTGGATGGAATGAGATAAGGCATGAAGGCCTTCGGTAATCTGCACGTGTTGTGCCAGTGTTTATTCCCCTATCCAGGGGAAGGGGTTGGAAAACTGCCATCTACTCCAAAGGGTGGCAGGTAAGGGCCCAGAGGCATAGATCAGTGAGTGGCTGAGGAGGCAGAGAAGGCAAAGAAAGATTTTGCTGCTGTGCCTTTCCTGGGGCCAGGCAGGCAGGGCTTTCCTAAGCTACAAAAGGCCAGTGCAGAGACCCTGGGAGGGGGCAGGCACCTGGTCAGGCAAATCCTTTTGGTCCCAGGTGCTGCTTTTCTGTTGCTGTGACCAGGCAGGCCCAAGCATGGCGCTTGCAGTGTGCTGGCCGTACTTACGAGCACCCTGGGAGGGGAAGGCTGTCATGAGCCAGTGGTGTAGGTGGTGAACCAGGGCTTGGGGGTGCCACATCACCTGTCCAGAGATACATAGTGGTGGAGCTGTCACTGAACACTCTGAGTGAGCCCAGAGCCCTGCATTCTCATCACACCATGCTGCATCTCTCCATGGGGACTTGTGGAGATGCTGCCGGACTCTGCTTCTGCCTCTGTCCCTTAGGCCAGGACTCTGTCAGGGAAACCAGAGACTGGTGGCCCCTCTGTCAGAAGTACTCTATATTAACATAAATGCACAAAGGGGGAATGACAGAAACTCTCTTTGAAAGCCAATTAAAACATAAATGTCATCCTTGTCACCCTAAAAGGGCAGAATTGTTGCACTTGGAGGTCCATGTGGCCTGATTACAGTAAAACTCTGCTTTGCGTTTAGGCATGTTTATGAAACAGTAGGTAGGATCCTGCGGGCCCTGAAAGTGGTATGCCACACACCTGGAAGGCACAATAAAAACCCTCCCTGGCCTTGCTAACCCATGGGCTGACGTGGAGGGCTTCCATTTTGTGTCACCAGTTCTTGTAAGAAATAATAATTACTGGTATTTTTTGGACCTTTTCTCCACACATGCAAACTGTGCCAAGTGTTTCACGTGCAGTGTCTCAAGTATTCACACCAACCCTTAGAGGTGGGTGCTGTTATGATCCATGTTTCACTAAAAAGAAAGGAAACAGGTACTCGGAGGCTAAGAGATTTGCCCAAGGTCTTACTAACTGGTGAGTGGCAGGGATTCAACTGTGGTCTATGCAACCCCCAAAATCATACTGTTAAGTCAGTTCTGGCCTGTCTCTCTGTGTGGTCTTCTTAGCTGTTGTCAGTTGGTTCTCCATATTTTGGTGAGTGATTTTGGGATACGTAAGCCCAAAAACATCCTTAAGCCTATTGAACAAGATAGCCAGGATTTAATAAACATGCATAAAATCTGACATTTGAAACTGCCTCATCCTGTGACCATGTTCTAGAAGTTAAACAAATCTGCCTCACACTTTGGACAGGAGGTTAGAAACCACAGTGAAAGAGCAGGGTCATTGTCACTGGTATATTCCATTTCCTTGACAGAGCACTGCCCTAAAAGTTTACAACTTATTTCCCATGTTCTGAGCCCAAAGGTAACTTTTTTGTATATTCCAGGCATACCACATTAAAATAGAATGTACCGAAGTATGAAAGTTTGGAGACTTTAAAAGTTTTATTTCTTAGTTATAAAACTCATATGCTATTAATATGTAACATATATATGTATATACATTTATACAGGTCGGTACGGCACACATTGGAAAATTTCATTTTTAAGTGAGCAAAGCCACCAAAGAGTCCACTTCAAAAATGCTGCTTAGTTCTTCATTATAGCCTTAAACACTGTTTTGCACATTTTTCAAGCATTCCATGGACCACTTGAATTCTCAGCCTATTATAATTTCGTTTAGCCCATTGTTGGAAAACTGACATCTACTCCAAAGAGTGGCAGGTAAGGACCATTCTTGGTTTTGCCCATTCATAGCCCCTGGTGCTAGTTATTCTGGATTAATCAAAGCAGCCTGAACATCTCCCTGTACAAAACTCAAACCCCAAAATGAGGCAGAACCTGATCTCATTTCTGTTAGGTGCCCTGGTGGTTGAGGTGTGAGCCTGATAAGCCAGCATTTGTTTTCACAGCTGCTCTTACCTCCACTGTTTGCCCAGTAGTCAGAAGAGCCTTCTGAACTTGGGCACCCAGTGTGCCACCTACCATCAACAGCTTTGTTGGCTGTGCTCACGTCTTCAACCTTCAGCCCCAGTGCCAACCAGGGAGAACCTGACAGCATAGGAGTCGCATGTCATCCCTCTTGGTTTCAGCATTCTTGGGGATAGAGGAAGGAAAGTCCTTAAAAATTTTAGACCCCCTACTTGTGCTTTCAGCATGAGTCTTCAAGAAGAGAACAGTACATATTCACACTTGAGAAGAAGCATTCCAGACCAGCCAGAGTGTCTGACAACTTCTCCATGAGAAGGCACAAGCTATAAACAAAGCCTGCCTCACCAATCCAGAGGACAGTGCCATGCCTTACAAATTCCAGAGCAGCTATTCAAAACCTTGACAAGGCCTATAGCTGGAACATGCTGGTGGCCTCCACATTGTGGGAGGCAGAACAAGACTTAGAATTGTCCTCAGAAGACTTCCATTGATGTGAGACCCCAAGGTAAGGGAGGCAGCCAATGTCCTTCACAAGTTTCCAGAAGTTCTTTCGAAACTTCAGACTGACAAAGGCATAGAGCACAGGGTTAAGGCAGGCACGCAGGTATGCGATAGCCTCTGTCACTACGATGGCGTACTGAAAGCTAGTCATAGCATCGTACTCCCACTGTGTGCTGCGGATGAGCTTCACAAGGTTGAAGGGCGTCTGGGTCACCAGGAACACAGCCATCACCAGGAAGATGATCTTTAGAGATCTGTGCTTCTGGAAGCCTCGAGCATGAAGGAGTGTTTTGATTATGACTGAATAGCAGACAATCATGGCGAGCAGTGGCAGAAAGAACCCCAGTGTCATCTGGGTGGCAAGAACCACAGTGGAAATCTCCTCATTATGGTAACCACATATGAGCTTGTCGAAGATCAAAGACATTGCCATAGATGATTTGGGGCAAGGAAATCAGCAGGGATATCACCCAGATGAGCAAGGAGGTGATCTTGCCCCAGGTCATCCTCTTGGCTTGCTGGTTGTAGGCCTTGGTGGCCTTAACCACTGCAGTGAAACGATCCACAGTGATGCAGGTGAGGATGAGCATGGACGTGTAGAAGTTTATAGTGTAGATGCCCAGTAGGGTCTTGCACATGGCCTTGCCGAAGACCCACTCATGGATGCCTGCATAGGCCCAGAAGGGCAGAGTGCAGACAAACACCAGGTCAGCCAGGGGCAGGTTCACCAGGAACACGTCCGTCAGGCTCTGCAGCTTATGGTAGAAGATGGATATGACCAGTACGAGGGAGTCCCTACCAGGCCACAGACGAACACCACCAGGTATGTGCAGGGCAGAAAGACCTTCTTGAACTGCAGGAAGTGTTGATGCTCCTCCCGGCTGCTCTCATAGGAACTGTTATAGTCTTCGTAATTATACTCTGCCATGGTATCTGTTCTAATGAACACCTATGAGTAAGAACCCAGGAATTATATTTGGGGCTGAGGATGCCATTCTCTGTCCTTCTGCTGTCCCATTGACCACATTTAGGGGGGGGAATAGTCATCTCCTGAACCTACCCACTGGGACGTGTAGGAACAACAGAGCAACAATATTGAAAATAGCCAATTCTGAGGGAAGATTGCTGAGACAGGACAAGGACTCTCCATTAGCCTGAAAATTCTCAGGATTTCACCCATCCAGGAGACAAGTCATAACTGACCCCTATGTACATTCCATAAAATCCTGTGCTCAAGTATTTTGAGAGCAAAAAGTTGCCCTGCTGCCAGGTGGGCACAGTGCTCTTTGGAAGAGCAGCATGAGAATGGATGGTTGAGCCCACTGATAATATGAGCTCAGCAATGGGAAGTGCCTGTTTTCATCTCCCCCTGCCTCACCACAGTTACCCATCCTGAACCCCATTTCCTAATAAATTGTGAAAGCTAAAGCCAGTGCCCCTACCGGGGGCTCTGCTATCAAGGAGACTCCTGGAGACCACAGGTGTTTGGGGATGACAAGACTGCTCTGCTTGGGTAGGCAGTCCTTCCTGCATTTACTTCCCCTCAGTTGCATAGATTTTCAAAGGCTACTAATGGGGAAACAAAGCACAGAAAAGCCCATGGCTGCCCAGCACTTTGGCTGAGCTGGCTTCATGGATAAAGCATTGGGTAGTTCTCACTTCCCAAATAAACTTTCCCCTTCATCATCTAACACAGTTTATGGCATTCCACCATCAGAGCCTCATTTCCTGAAGACTTCTGAGCAAGAAGTCTCTTAAAAGGTAGATTTCCCCAAAGGGGGAACCTTGTCTTAGCTTCTGTGATTGGCAGGTTAGGACTTAGGGGCCTCCTTTAACAAGCAGAAGACCCAATTGAAATGGGGTACCAGATGGGCTGCATTTCTTACCCAGGGATATCACTTCTCTCTCTGACCCTTCCCTCTGCCCTGTGACCCTGCCAAAGACCACGGACAGGCCAAGGGGTCATGTCACCTATGGTGTGGGAGCAGGAGCAGCTGCAGTAACATCAGCCCATGAGTGCCAGGCCTGCCCTTGCTACTGACCTGCAGATACTCAACATGCAACAGCTCATTTCCAGCGACCTGGAGCCGTGTCTGGCCTGCACCTCAAGAAGGTGTATGAAGAAGAGCAGGTGTTTGGATAGAATCTCTGCCAAGTTTAGCAAAGTCAAAATATTGCCTGACCAGACAAGGACATATAAACAATGAGGTTACCTCTCCTAATCCACTCGGAAACACTCTGTCCCAGACATTGAGTCCTGACTGGGAGCAGTGTCTCTGATGCTGCTGCTTGCCTCTGTATTTCCAGGCGCCAAAGTGCCCTTTCTCTCTAGCAAGGAAGGATGGTGCCTGTGGGCTAAGACTGCTTAGTAAATAATCCTTGCCCTTAGACCACAGTTGTTAGATCTCTAAGGGAGATAAGTCAGCCAGTAGACATCCTGCCCCCCCCCACAAGCTTTCTCGGGTACTATATTGAGTAGGTAAGAGAATGTGTATGTGTTATTGATTCACACAGGCAAAAACATAGATTTTCATCATTTAAAATATGAAACAGGTGGCTTTGCTCTTAAGATAATGTCCAGCTCCCCATTATTGCTTGACTTGCTCTTGCCTTTTTTTGATATCCTCCTGTTCCAGGTTTTGCTGGTCCCTTATGCTGCTATTACACATTTCCTCAAAGGACCTGTGCAAATTCATGTGTAAGAGTTGGTAAACTTTGTTGTGTAGTAATTGGTAAACAGATTGGGCCTGGACAGTGCTGTGCAAATAGAGTATTAAAAATTACTTTCCCTTCTAGAAGAAGCCAAAAACATTCATTTATTTATCTTCTATAATCAAAATCCTATTTTGATTTCTGCAAATTAAAAAAATACATATACAACTTTGGAAATAGTGTAAAAGTCTGATAATAAATGCTGAAGCAAATTATGATTCAGACATAGACTATGACTTAAATGTTTAGGAAGTATTTTTAACGATTTGGGGAAATACAATACAGTTAAATTGCTAAAAACAGTGTAAACACAAAGCAAATATGCAAAGCAAGTATTAGCTATTACTGTTACAAATAGATGTCAAAAATGATATAAAATTGTGATTCTTAACCTTTTTGACCATAAACTCCTTTGAAAATCTCTTAAAAACTACAGACCTTTTCTCAGAAATAATGCGCACATGCGTGCGTGCACACACACACACACACACACCCCTCTGCAATTCTGGGAGTCCATGAACCCCTTGAATCCCTCTGCCATGTATTCTGAACTCATTTAAGAGTTCACGATAAATTATATGATTTTGACTGTACTTTAAAAAACCTGGAAAAAATGATCGCATTTTATTAGCAGTTGGCCTCCAGCTGAGGGAATTATGGGTGACCTATTTTTCCTTTTTTAAAATTAGTTCCCAAAGTTTCTACAGTAGTATATTGATTTATAATGAAAAAAGAACATAAATGATAATCTGAGAAAATAACCTGTCTTAGGCAAAAGAAATGAAAACAGAAATTATTCATTGAGCAAATATGGACACTAACTAGATTATCCTTATCTCCCCAGGTGTATCTGACTACACCATTACTAGCAGTACCATCAGCCTACAGGCACTAACCGTGTGCCCAGAAACATGTTCACTATTTTTCAGTGTTTCTCCAATTTAACCCATACGGTAGCAAATGGCAGTGATGGAATTTGAACTAAAAGCAGTTGAGCTCCATAGCCTGGCATTTTACACTGTGCCCCACTACAGACAGGAATCAGAATACCAACGATACCTGGAGTTAGTCCTCCCTGTCTTCTTTTAAGTATAAAGAGTAAGACAAATGACTCACCAGCAGAAATGCTTGGTCGGTTTGTTCCAGAGATGAGCTTGCTCATGAAGCAAGGTCTGCCTCTACTTCTGTGATGTGGTTCATGTTTCCGCTGAACCTTCTTTAAGAGCCCTCAGCTGGTTACTATACGAGACCCATCCCTATTCCCGTCCTTTAGTTTCGAATCCACATGACTAGCCCTCCCCTGTGTAATGCGTGGGTCAGTCAGAGATGGATGGGTGACTCTGATACCCCATACCCCCTTCATTCTGCCTCGGGGCTGATTCTTCTGTCAGAGCGTGACAGGGGTTTTATTTTTAAACTGAAGGGGAACAATAGGGAATTTTGGCTCTGGCCATCCACTGAAGATGGTAGCACTGGTACCTTAAAATTACTTCATTCATTAGTCAGACATCTTTTGGAACAGTTGAGGTCTGGGCCAGTGCCGAGTCCATGGCTGGGTTCTGCATGCACATGCAGCTCCAGCATATGTGATAGCTGTTTTGCCCCATAGCAGCCCTGCAGTGGATATTATCCCTCTTTTATAGATGAGAATACTGAGGACCATAGCCAAAATAACAGCCCCCAGTCCACACAGCTAGAAACTGGCAAATTGAAGATACACACTTAGGTCTGGGTCATTACCAGACCAATGAACAGGATGATGATGGGTCTGCCAGAGGTCCTGGTGCAGCCCCACCTCCTAAGCCCACACCACTCAGGCCCCTCAGCAGGCAGTGCCCACCCACCCCTGCCTAGCCTGGCTGAAATCATCTGATTTCCTTGGTCTGCCCTCTCTTCTCCTGGAATTCCCCAGATGTTGACGACTTTTATCTCAGTACAGTTCTAGTTGTCAGCCTCCATGATCTAACATTACTGACCCTTCTGGAAAATAACGCTGGAAGGCAGGAATTGGAGGCATGTCTGCTTTCCCAGAAGCAGCTGACCTCTTGTGGAGGTGCCTGGCCTCCCTTCTCTGACTGTGCACTGCCATTCAGGCTGCTTCTCCCCAGTGCTATTGCTCTCTCTACCACCTGCTAGGCAGACCTTCTCGTGTGGCTCTTCCTAAGGGCAAATGTCAAGCATTGGGAGCAGGGACCAGGAGCAGCCTCAGGATCCAGAGACTAACACTCAGTTCTCCTGCAAGCTTGGCCCTATGCTGGATGCTTCTGTGTACAGCCATCTAATCCTAATCACTTACAGATAGGCAAACAGAAGATTAGAGCGATTAGCCCACTTGCCCAAGAACACACATCCCAGCGGTCACCCAGGACTGTCTGGCTGCAAAGCCAATGCTTCCTGTTCCGCTCTGTGTATGGAGCTGTGATAACAGATCTGAAGACCTCCAGTAGGTTTGCAGGCGGTTTTTGAATGAATTAGTTCAGACTATCCTTTCTACCAAACTGGTACAAATGAGTGAGGTGTTCCTTATGGGCATGAACCATGAGGCTGCATAGACTGCATACCAATGGACAGATGGATGCAGGAAGTGGTAAATGAATGAAAAAAGGAATAGACTGAGCCAAATAGACCCCTGTCTTTCTGAAAGAGACCTTTCAAGGCAGGATGGCAATTTAAAGTAACCCTGCCTAATATTTAGGAATCTTTAAGCTTTGAGGGCTGAGTTTTACCCAGGTACAAGTCAACCATGCCATTCAAGACAGGTCCATAGAGCAGTATTAGAATGGCCTGAGCCTCGTCAGACACCCTTGGCCATGCTCTTCTTAGCAAGCCTTTCTACTCCACGAGGGAAAACAGACTGGAACCTAGGGCCCTCCATGACTGTATATACATGTCAATATGGAAATATGTGTATTTGAGAAAACATGGCTTGTTTATCATGGCCATTCTTTAATGGAAACTTCTCTATAGTACAAAAGACTTGCAGCTAAATTGGAGGAGCTGAGCTACTCACAGGTTTGGGGCTAAAATTTTATTCTACAAAATGTCTTTTATTTACTTCATAAAATACCTTTTATTGTCTGCCAGTTTGTAGTGTTAATTGTCTAAAGGGCATTGCTTTTATTTGAAACAAAACTTTAAACTTCTTAAGGGTGGGTACCAATCATATGTGTCTTAGATTTCCCAGAAATACCTAAACATTTTCTAAATAAAATTGGGGGGAAGAGTAAAAGGGAAGTGCAGACATACCTGCTGCAGATTTTATCTTGGAGGTCAGGCTGTTGGCCTGCTCTCCTTTCCCGAACATTGCAGAGCTACTGTGGCTGAGAGGAGTTGTTCTGGGGATTGTTAATAAGCAGGAGAGCAGGAGAAGGAATTCGTGTATAGAGGCTGACTACCTCCAGCAGAAGAAGGTGAGGTGTAGAAGTGTCTTACCACTAGGAATTATATATCTGAGTCACGGGCACCAAAGTATGTTAGCAGCAGCAAATCCATGTGGGTCTGCCTCCTTGGAGGAAAGAATTTGGCCAGTGGGCAAAAGTAGGTTTAAGGCAGAGGGGAGAGACTGAGGCAAATTTTAGAGCAGGAAGAAATGGAAGTAAAGTATACTTAGAAGAGGGCCAAGCAGGTGACCTGAGAGATCCAAGTGCCCCGTCCAGCCCTTGACCTGAGGTTCTTATACACTGGCATGGTTCCAGGCTTTGTGCTGCTTCTCCCTCGACCCTCCCTTTGGAGCAAGCTGTCCGCAAGCCTGGTGGCTTGCCAGCACTAGGGGCTGCATGCTTGTTGTGTTTACTGGAGCTGTATGCATGCTCACCTGAGGTGCTTTTCCCTTATCAGTCGAATGTTTCTAGAGGACCAGTTAAACTCTGCCATTTTGCCTGTTAGGGTTCATGCTTGTGCCCACCCGCCCAGCTCCTGAGATCTTACCAGGAAGCTGCTGGTTACCAGCTTCAGATGTTTTCTGTCTATTGGGAGACTCTTTCTCTGGCTCTGGCTGCAACCAGTTATTTAAGAGAGACAGTTTAACAATTGCCCGACCATTACTTGATGGTCGCCTGACATTCCTGGGGGGAGGGAGGCCCTCTCTTGCCCTGCTCATGTCTGCCTAGCTACCTACTCTTAACACTAGGAATTTATAAGCAATGGATTAGCAAAGTAAAATCAAGTTAATACAATAATAATAAATCGATAGCAAAATTAAAAGATGCCCCCAGATCGCAGAGTGAATGTGATGTGTGTGGTGTGGTTCACCCCAACCTTCCAAACCTTCTCTGGTCAGTGGAGCCTTCTGCTGTGAGAGGCCTGTGCCGTACCTGCACTGACTACGGTGGCCACCAGTCCAGGTGATAACTGAGCACTTGAAATGTGGCTAGTGCAACCAAGGAGCCAAGTGTTTAGTTTAATATACGAATTTAATTTTACATAGCCACATATGGCTAGTGGCTATTGTATTGAACAGTACAGTTCTAAACTGAAGTCACCTCCACTTCACAGGAGACTGTTCACAGATGGAGGCTGACCAGAGGGACAAGAGGAGCCCGTGTAATCAGAAGAAGTAACACTTCTTACTCTGCCGGACTTAGTGAGGCTGAGGGGAGATGGCGCCCTCTGGGGAAGATTGGCAGCAAGGCACCTTGGGCCATAGGGGTTTTCCAGGCATCCGTTCCTCCTCTGCTAGTTTCTAAACAAGCAGAAGATCTGTACTTCAGGCAGTCTGCAGGATTAAAGTTGTGTGGTAATTACATAACAAGCAGGCTGAGGCCATTTGATTCGTGACAGGGAAGGGCTGTAGATTCCATTTGTAGAGACCAAGCTGGAGGGGCTCCACCGTGACTCATGCAGAGAAGTGTGGACTCTAGGACTGCAGTGCCCGGGACTGCCTGGTTTGTGCTCAGCACTTTATCCTGACTCACTCCTAATGCGGAAACCTTGGGTACGTCCTCCTTTGGGAGCATTTGGGACAGAAGAAAACCTTACTCTGAGACAAATACTGTAGACATTCCCTGGGCGTGGGCTGTGTGCGCAGCAAGCTGCCCGGGCGTGCCAGGACGAACCCCACAAAGGGACGGACAAGTTGACAGACTGGAATACGTGCTCGAGAGATACTCAGTTCCACTGACCACCGGCTCCTGGCAGAAACTGAGAAGGAAAGGGTGGCATGCCTCAGCCAAGCTAGCAGTAGGCTGCCATGACCAGAGCAAGGGGAGGAGGAAGGTTGCGCGGGCATGAGTATCTGGTATCTTTGCTGATTCTGCCTCAGAAGCAAGGAAAGGAAGCAGCTGTAGTAGGAGGGAGGGTGCCCTCTAGTGATCATGCTTTGGATGCTGTCCTCGAGCTGTTAACATCCCTTGGCATTCTCTGAGTTGCTGGAACATTTTCTAGGGCATCCCACAGTAAGAAATACATTTTACATGGCTACCTAGTGTGCATGTGTGTACACATATGGTCAAAACAAGCCTCATAAGTACTTATCCTTGTAACATGCCATATACTATTGTATTTTCTATTTTATTCTAAACGTTGATCATAACCTACTAAATTGATTCACAACCCAATAAATGGGTAATGACCTACAGTTTGAAACCCTATTGAGAAGAAAGCCCTCTGCCCTAATTGTTACCTTTGAGACTGCATCACCCACCCATCTCACTCCCACGTCACTCATGCAGGGCGTCTGCCAGGGCCAGCAAAGGTCTGGGAAACCTGCTTTGTGAATCATCTGCTTGTCTGTCATCAGGCGTTGTCTGTCATCACTGTGGTCAGGGAGGAGGGTGATGGATGAAGAGAGGATCATATGTTAGGACATCTTTTATCCTGAATGCAGGAAAATTGGGAGAACCAACTACAGCTTTCAGAGTGTCTCATCCTACATTATTTCTTTATCTCATTTATGGCATTTGTGCCGTGGACAAGGATGAAAGCAGGCCTGAGTGACCCTGGCCTGTCTGCTCTGGACTTCTGCTTCCCTGTTACCGAGTGGGTGGTTGCACGAGCTGGCTCCTTGAGCAGCTTCTTGCACTTATGTTGCCTGTTTCTGTTCGTCCCAGGGTGAGGGTGGGGCCTGGAAACCAGTACCTGGAAAAGCAAAAAGAAGGAGATGTTAGGCAAGGAGGAGGACGGGAGCAGGGGCTGGGACCAGGAGAAAAAGACGCACCAAAGTGACAAAGCATGGCCCCGGTGGCAGCAGGTGCTGCAGCCCACGTTCTTCCTGCACCTTCCCTGAGAAGAGCATGGGAGGCTGCGGGCAGGAAGCTGCTTACCAGAGCAAGCCCACCTCTTCTCAGTCAGTGGGCTCCATAACATGCTACCTCTGAGTCCTTTAAAACGTACAGCCTTTTCAAGCCATCAGAACCCAGAGTCCATCTGGTTCCATCTCCTTCCATTTAGAGAAGGGAAACTGGGGTCTCAGGAAGAAAGCGCTCACCGTGAGTCACACAGTTGGTCACAGTGCTGAAGCTGAAACCATGATGGACCGAACCATAGTCATACCACCTTCCCTGCCCTCGGGGGCCACAGAGACCTCCAGCTAGAGGGAGCCCCCCCACTGCTCAGGGCTGGTGGCATTCAGCTCCTGAAAGAGACACGGGATTGTTTCAGCATTTTGAAAAGAAGCCACATTGAGTGGGAGATCTCCTCATTAATGCCGGCACAGGAGGGCAAGCCTCTGTTTTGGAACTAGGTTTCCTCTTTGTCAGAACTGGGGAGTGGAGCTGGTTGGGCTCTGAGGCACCTGAGACTGTATAAGCCCCTGGCTGAGCTGAGCCTGGGACCCCACAGGGAGAGCACTAAGTTGCTGTCAGGGTCTAGTTCTGGCTCCAGCCCTGCCTCTGAGGAACTGCCTGGGCCTCTGTGTCCCCATCAGTGAAGTGCCGGGACTGCAATCTGCAAAATATGTTCTAAGGATCAGTAATTGAGACGGTGTTAAAAACCTCCCCTGGGTGCCTGTTCTTGTGCCTCAGGGATGGGCCAGAGGCTTCTCCAGTCATGCACTGGCACTGAGAAGGCAGGGCCCAGTGGTGCTGGTACCTTGACCCCGTGGCAATAGCTCTGCTGGCGTGGGCTAGGAGAGTGGTTGATTTGTGTTTCCACTCACCCTCTCTATAGCAGGAGGTCTCTTCCCTGCAGCTGCTCCAGGGAAACTGCTGTAGCCCTATTGTCGTCTCCCTGTCCACCTGCTTGGCCCTGGCCCTACGACCCTCCCTCTACTCACAAAATCTGCTGGGGCCTCTGTCGTGGCCTCTGTGATTAAAGGATTCTCCATACATCTGGATTTGGCTACATGACTCCAAGACTGTGGACCCCAGGATGTGAGACCCTGTGTGTTGATAGCTAAATGTCTGTGTTCTCATTTGTGGCATTTCAGGGACACTACATCAACCTCGCTAACGCCTGAGGACACTGAAGACATGCCCGTGGGGCAGGATGCGGAAATCTGCCTGCTGAAGTCTGGAGAACTAATGTAAGTGGCAGCTGCCGCCTGGGCCCTCCCCCAGGTTTGGCGTTGGAGGAGCACTGGCCTCTCCAGTGCCAGCGCTGGGGACCGCCCCGGGGGCTCTGACTTGAAACAAGTGGGGCTTCAGTTTATTCTTTTTCTTCAGGTATAGCTTATATACATTAAGATTCAAGCAGGTATACAGTGCCTGAATTTTGATGAACGACACAGTGTAATCACTACCACAGTTAAGATGTAGAACAGTTCCCTCACTCTGGAAAGTTCCCTGTGCCCCTTTATAATTATTCCTCCCACACCCCATGTTCTTTTTTCAAAATAACTTTGTTAATTTTCTTATTATATGAGCAAAACACTTTCATTGTAAAAAATTAGGAAAATAGAGATAAGCAAAACATTTTGGTATATAGCCTTCCAGTCTTTTTTATATACATACATACATATAATTTTTAACACAAGCAAATATTCTAAATCTTATTTTGTAGTCTCTTAAAATGTGCTATAGCATGAGTATTTTTCCCTATCATCAAGTTCTCTAGGATTATTCTCTAGCTGCATAATTGTCATTGAATAGACTCAGTCATTCATTCACAGATATTTATTCATTATCTATGATGTGCCAGGTACCGCTTTAAGTGCTTAGAGCATGTCAGTAAACAAAACCAGCAGAGACCCACCCCTCACCCTCATGAAGCTTACATTCCAGCAGGGGTTGACAAACAGTAAACTATACACATAATTAAGTAAGTCAATATTGTATCAGTGTTACAAGGTGGTGCTTGCTGTGGAAAAAGGTAAAGTACGATAACAGGGAAGGGGAATTTGCCATTTTAAATAGAGTGACACTGAGAAGGTAAGACTTGAAGGAGGTGAAGGATTGCCAGGCCTATATCTGAGGGGAATAGCATTTCAGGCAGAGGGGAACAGGCAGCACAAAGGCCCTGAGAGGGGATGGTGCCTGGCATGTTCAGGTACTGAGAAAGGGCCAGTGTGCCTGCAGCAGAGAGAACCAGGAGGCGGAGTCAAAGTGGGAATGAGGGTCCCAGCACACAGGGCCTTGTTGGCCATTGTAAGGACTTTGACTTTGAATCTGAGGGAAATGGGACCCCCAAATGAGGTTTGTAGCATTAAGAGTGATTCAATCTAATTTACATATGAAAAAGGATCATTCTGGTTGCCATATGGAGAATAGATGATGGCGGGGCAAGAGCAGAAGAGGGGAGAACAGTTGGGAGGGTATTAGAGGAATCCTTGTTCCTTGGACCACGTGTTGGCAGAGAGGACAAGGGCAAATTCTGGGCCTGTTTTGAAGGTGGTGCAGACAGAACTTCCTGAAGGGTTAGATGTGGTTGTGAGAGAATAGATAATGCATTCCACCAGTTCTCAGGTGACCCTGGACCACACTCGGACAGACACTATATTGAATTATGGGGTAGACCAAGCAGGAAGAATTAAGTAGCCCACTCACAGGCCGTTGATGCTGGGGAATATCAAGTGTCAGGGCCACCCTTTCTGGAGAGCACCTTGGCTGCAGGATGTACCCAAAGTTCAAGAATTACATTTTCTCTGTGATGCAATAAGCCTGCGTCTGGGAAATAATGACTAGATGTGCAAAGATAAAGCTACCAAAATGTCCCTTGCATGCTACTCACAGCAGTGACAATTAGAAATAGTGAAAGAGAACTTGAATGGTTGTGAATGGCTGTTGAATTTTGTCAGATCTTTTTTCTGTGTCAGTTGACAAGATCATAGGCTTTTTCTTCCTTAGCTTGTTGATGTGATGGATTGCATTGATTGACTTTCAAATATTGAACCAGCCTGCGTACCTGGGGTAAATCCCACTGGCTGTGGTGTATAATTCTTTTCACACACTGCTGGATTTGCCAAAATGTCTAAAGGATGTTTTGCCAGATACAGAATTCACAGTTGACAGTTCTTTTCTTTCAGCATTTGAAATACGTGTGCTGCTACTTCCCTCTGGCCTCCATGGTTTCAAATGAGAAGTCTCCTGTCATTCAAATTGCTGTCCCCCCCATAGATAATGTTATTTCTCTCTGCCTGCTTTCAAGTTTTTTCTTTGTCTTTTTAAATTTTTTTTTTTTACTTTTTTATTTTTTATTCTTTTATTATACTTTACGTTCTGGGGTACATGTGCAGAATGTGCAGGTTTGTTACAGAGGTATACACATGCCATGGTGGTTTTCCTGCATCCATCGCCCCGTCATCTACATTAGGTATTTCTCCTAATGCTATCCTAACTCCTCACTCCCTGCTATCCCTCCCCTAGCCCCCAACTCCCCGACAGGCCCCAGTGTGTGATGCTCCCCTCTCTGTGTCCATGTGTTCTCATTGTTCACCTCCCACTTATGAGTGAGAGCATGCAGTGTGTGGTTTTCTGTTCTTGTGTCAGTTTGCTGAGAATGATGGTTTCCAGCTTTATTCATGTCCCTGCAAAGGACGTTTGGGCAAAGAGTTCATGACTAAAACACCAAAAGCAATGGCAACAAAAGTCAAAATAGACAAATGGGATCTAATAAAACTAAAGAGCTTCTGCATAGCAAAAGAAACTATCATTAGAGTGAACCGGCAACCAGCAGAATGGGAAAAAATTTTTGCAATCTACCCATCTGACAAAGGGCTAATATGTAGAATCTACAAAGAACTTAAATAAATTTACAAGAAAAAACAACCTCATCAAAAAGTGGGTGAAGGATATGAACGGACACTTCTCAAAAGAAGACATTTATGTAGCCAACAGACATGAAAAAATGCTCATAATCACTGGTCATTAGAGAAATGCAAAATCGAAACCACATTGAGATACCGTCTCCCGCCAGTTAGAACGGTGATCATTACAAATCAGGAGACAGCAGATGCTGGAGAGGATGTGGAAAAATAGGAACGCTTTTACACTGTTGGTGGGAGTGTGAAGTAGTTCAACCATTGTGGAAGACAGTGTGGCGATTCCTTAAGGATCTAGAACTAGAAATACCATTTGACCCAGTAATCCCATTACTGGGTATAAACCCAAAGAATTATAAATCATTCTATTACAAAGACACAGGCACACGTATGTTCTTTGTCTTTTGTTCTTAGAAGCTTAATTATGATGGGGCTTAGCGTGAATTTCTTTGGGTTTTTCCTGTTTGGCGCACACTCAACTGTTGAATCTCTAGGCTTATGCCTGTTGCCATATTTGGAAAATATTTTTGAATATTTTGAAAAGCTTTTCAGATGCACTCTATTTTCCCTCTCCATTTGGGGCTCTAGTGATACAAATGTGAGATCTTTCATCCTTGTCTTGCAGGTCCCTGAGACTCTGTTCTTTTTCCTGGCACCCCGCCTCCTAATTCTCTTTTCCCTGTGTTGTTCAGATTGAGGAATTTCTGTTTTTCTCTCTTCAAGCATAACTGTCCTCTTGATTCAGCTATTGAGTGTCCAGTGATTTCTTTTTTTATTTTGGTTATGAAAATTATTTAGTTCTAAAATTTCCATTTGGTTCTTTTTTATATCTTCTGTTTCTTTGATGTGGTTTTTCTACTTTTTTTTATTGTTTCAAGAACATTTAAAATTGTTGTTGAAGCATTTTATCATGGCTGCTTTAAAAGCCTTGACGGATAACTCCAGCACCTGATTGGTGTCAGTCTCGGCTTCTGTTGATTGTCTTTCCTCACGTATGCTGTGATTTTCCTGGCTCTTAGGATAACCAGTGTTTTTTTGTGATATGTAGGTGAGGGGCTCAGAGACACTAAGCTGCTGTGATATTCCTCGTGTTCTGGGGGTCCTTAGTCACTCCGCCTTCCTTCTCCTGCCCTTCACTTTTACTGCAACTGCTGAATTATTATTTTCGGGTTTTTTAGTGGCAGTTAATGGGAAAGAACAGGGAGATGTTTGAAATCATGTATAATAAAACTTTTTAAAAAACCTGCCCTCAAGTAAAGGGATGAGGAAAGTTACAAGATTTAGTATAATTAGAGCACACATCCCACCTGATTTTGGTAAGCAAAAAAAAAAAAAAAAAAAAGAAATAAAAAAAGGAATAGTTAGAACACACAGATCCAAGGCAGATCCTTTTCACATTTGTGACACGAGCCTTATAGACAATAGGTGTCTTAAGATTACATTATATTTGAGCAAACCCTTGATTTGTTTTTTATTAAGCTCTCCTTTGGAGAGGCTGAGTATTATCCTTGTCACTGAATAGATAATGTCTAGAATACATGATTGGGGCACAATCCAAATACCTGGGTGCCAGGGGAAAATTCGGGAGCATAAAATTGTAAAATGCTCTAGCATCAATGGGGCATGATGTCAGGTAAATGATTTTTTTTGTGGTAATATGGTAAGATTTCCACATTACGAGAAAGGTGTCTTTTCCAGAATGGACCCCCGCACCCGCCCTAGATTCTTGAAAATTGTAAATATTGGTCCAGGGCTCTTAATCAGAAATAAAACCTAACACACGGAGACGTATGGCGTTGAATTGAATTCTCACAAAGGTGAGTATTGGAGCTGTTCTTTAAAGATTCTGGTTTCTAAATCGTTTCTTGCCCTTCTCATTTGCTTTGGGGGAGTCTGTCCATTCATCTCCACAGCTTTGGAGGCAGATGAGCCCTCAGCACCACCACTTGCTGTGCAGTCTTGGGCGGGTTCCCTAACCTCTTTGAACTTTAGTTCCCGCCCCTGTATTAAAGGTAATATATTTTCTCCACAAAGGCAGTTGGTATGGTAGAAAGATGATGGCTTTGGCTCAGACCTGTGTGAGCCTGGAGTGAATTTCTTAATCTGTTTGCACCTTAGTTTCCTCTTTTGTAGAATGGCAACAGTCATGCCTTCCTGACGGAGCCAGTGCAGTAACACGTGAAATTGTTGAGCATAGGGCATGGCCTATGGTGGCTGCCACCTTCCCATTTCACAGTTGAGAAACAGGCTCAGAGTGAGTGTGACTCACCCAAGGCCACACCGCTCCTACGTTGCAGCTCTGCCCTGGAGGCCCTGTCTCCACGATTGTGAGGTAACCTGGCTGTCTCCGGAGTTGCACAGTGTAGGAGGGGTGCCACTCGGCCTGGAAGGGGCCCAAGGAGCAAGCTCCCCAGGTTAATCTTGTAATCTAGTCCCTGCAGCAGTCATGAGGCAGGCCTGGTTGTCCCTGTTTGGCAGATGAGGAAACTGAGGCTTATGAAAGGGTAAGCCCTACAGCAGGGATGCAGTCTGGCCACTCACCTCACATTCTTCACATCATACTCTAGGTCCAGCACAGAACCCCAAAAACAGAGGAACTCACTGTCAGTGAACCCTGTAAACTTCTTGAAGAAGCTTTTATCTACCCAGGGAGAGTAAGAACAAGCTTCTCTTCCCAAAACCATTGTATCACTTCCGCCACCCCTGCATTATAAAGAGTATGGGACGTTGGCATTTGAGGAAAGGTCAGGGTGCCCATGTGGAATCTTACAATGGATGCGCGATGCAGCTGAGAAGAGGGACTATACCTAAAGGGCGGGAGGCTTGTGCTGATGAGGTGAAAAGGGTGAGGCAGGGAATTGGAAGGAGAAATGGCAGAGAGCAAACAGATGGCTGAGCAGCAGGGCACCTTCAGAGAGCAGCAGAAAGCTGCACCTCGGCACTCGCTTCCTGCCCACGAGGGACGTGGAGCCGGTCAGGCCAGCCTCAATTCCTTAGTTCCCATGGGCTTTCAGCTCCACACAGGCAAGGATGTCGTCTGTATTTTTTACTGCTGTGTCCTCAGTGCCTAGAAATATGCCAGGCGTGTAGTAAGTGCTCAGGAAACATTTGTTGGAGTGAGCTGCCTGTCCCATACTTAAGCATGTTGGCCAGGGTTACCCGGGGCTTGTCCTCTCAAGAGCCTCCGAAGTCTCCAGCCACCTCTGAGCCACAGACGACCTGGCCAGTGGACACAAACACTTTGCCCAGTCAGTCAGGTCCTTCTCTGTATTTTTATTTTAGGATCAAAGTACCTCTCACAGTGGAAGAGATTGCCAGCTTCGGGGAGGGCAGCAGGGAGCTGTTTGTGAGGTCCAGCACCTACAGCCTGATCCCCATCACTGTGGCCGAGGCAGGCCTCACCATCAGCTGGGTCTTCTCCTCTGACCCCAAGAGCATCTCCTTCAGCGTGGTCTTCCAGGAGGCCGAGGACACACCGCTGGATGAGTGTAAGGTATGGCTGGGCTCCCTGCCTGTGGGTTCCTTCACACATCTGGGTACTTGGGCAGGCCTTTTCCAAAGCAGGGCAGTGGCCATCCTACCCTCTGCTGGGCAGGCCTCACCTGGAATGTTCTGGGCCGTGTCATGCAGAGAAGGTAGAGCACCTGGGCCTTGTCCAGTTTGGGGAAGAAAAAGACCCAGAGGTTCTGGGGAGCTGTTTCAAATGTCTGAAGGTCACGCTGTCAGACACAGGGGCGGGACAGATGGGTAGGTGAAAGAGGAGTACAGACATTTGACTCAATTTAAGGATCATTTTCTAATAGAACTGTGCAAAGCAGGGATGGGTCACCACCTCTCTTCCTCTGGTTTTTAGCTTAGGGTGTTCAGCATCTCACCTGGAAGGGTATCAGCAGAGACAACCCCCGTGTCACTTGGGTGGTCGAGCCTGAAATCTTGGTGGCAGGTGTCAATTCATACATTCCTAAGACATTCTAGGCATGGAATGTTGACAGTGCCAGGACTGTAGTTCTCAACCTTGGCTGCAAATTAGAAACACCTAGAGAGCTTTTAAAAGCTCTGCTCCTGAGGCCACACCCTGACCACTAAGTCAGAGTCTCTAGGGGTGGGATCCAGGCATCTCCAAGTGATTCCAATGAGTGGCCCAAGTTGAGAACCACTGGTGTAGATTAGGGGGTTGAAGCCAGAGTAGAAAGGATGGAATCCAGACCACAGGGACAGAGGTTGGGCAGGGCTCCATGGGTGGCTGATTCAGTACGAGTCAAGGAGGAGGGAGGCCCATGCCTGGGGTCTGAATTCCATGCCTGCATCTCTGCAGAGAAACGGTTTAGAGGAATATTGGAAGGAGAGCCAGTTTGGATGGAAACACAAGTTCCGCTTGAATTATTCTGAGTGAAAGGAATGGTAAAGGCGGTTGGGCCCGCTGGACTGGAGCTGAAAGGGAAGCCTAGCCTGGGAATACGACTGCAGAAATCTCCATTTTGCAAGAATTGCAAGGATCAAGATAGAGAAAAGCAAGCTGAAGTCATGTGAAACGAGATCTGTGAAGTCTTTGCAGAACATCGGTTACTCCCTTGTGTGTTTGGTCTACTGGGTGCCCTCAGGGGGCTTGAGGCTGAGGGATGAGGAAGGCCCAGAGCAGGAGAGCCCAGCTAGGAGGCACAGTGGGCTACACAGCAGTTGCTTCTCTGGTGCTGACATCCCATAGAGGAACACGTACCGTTTGGGTTTGCTTTCCTGCCATTCTGCACTGTTGGAATCTGCTCATTGCAGGGGATCACTTTTGTCATTTCTTTGCTTTTCAGACTCACCCTCAAAATGTAACTCTACTCCCTTGGGTGGGCCTTGCTTATTGGAGTCTCGTGTTCTCTCATTTAAAACTACTCTGCGCATCTTATCCTTTTGGGACTTACAGCCAGCTCCCCATACCTACCTCTGGAGCCCTTCCTTCTAGAGCGCTTCTGAGCCTCCATCCAGGAGGTCCTGGCGCAGCCAGCATGCCTGTCAGCTCCACACTAACAAACGGCAGTGCTGCCACGAGCTGCCCTTGCCTCTCACCCTCACGTTCCTCAGCCCTACCATGCCCCCAGCCCTGAGTCCACCCAGATCAGACACCATGAGTATTTGTGCAGGGAGAGAAGGGACAAAATAGGGATCCAGGCCTTTGCTGTTCTGCCTGCCCACGTGTGGCCAGGCTGTGGGCCTCTCCCCTTGCTCAGTCCCTACCCCACCAATTCTTCAGCAGCCTGGGGTTCCTGTGTGGGTCTACCAGGAAACAGGAGCTTGGGGACCTACTGAGCCTTCCTTATCTCTAGCTTCCAGGGGGCCCCACTGCCTTTCCCCACAGTGACGCCAGGGGGCAGAAGGGGCCCCTGTACAGGGTGCTCAGGTGCTTTTCTGCCTTCACAGGCCACTGTCACCAGCCACAGATGGGGGTGGCTGTTATCTCTGCCTGAGGTCCCCCAAAGAAACCAAGGCCAGGGAACCTGTTTCCAGACATGTACCCTCAATATCTATCCCAGGGACTCTCCAGGTGCTCTCCTGACCAGCCTGGGGCTTATAGGAAATGACAGGTGCAGTGCAAATTGCAGCACTCAGGCTTCATGATTATGGAAGCATAGACACAGGAACTCTGCTGTGTATTTGTAAACTATTGATAACCATTTATTGAGCATCTGCTGTATACTGGACTCTGTAGGCCCCACAGGGGGGGATAGAGAGAGATGAAGGAAGTGAGATACCATCTCAAAAAAAAAAAAAAAAAGGAAAAAAATGTTGGTTGGTTGGTTGGCTGGTTGGCTCTGCCTTATCTCTTAGCATATTTTCAGTTTTAAAATGAGGCCTGTATCTTAGCTTGTAAGCAGATTGAAGAGCCTGCTCTCGTGGGGAAGAAGTGAGCCATTCAAAGACCTCCCCCACCAGCCCTGGCCCTGTCCAGCACATACCATTTGTACAGATTTTCTCTCTGACAGTGAGGCCCTTCAAAAATGATCTGAAAAAAAGTCAATATCAATGTCTCCTGGGACTAATTTCTCATTCTCAGGGAAGGAGGCTGAGGCTCAGGCGTGGGAAGATGAAAGGGTGCTGGGGCACATGGACCAGCCAGGGCACAGCTAAGAGAGAGGCCTAGGTGGAGACAGGGGTGTTGAGCCTGGAGGAGAGTGGGCCCAGCAGCTTTGTGCCTGGAAGGTTGTCATCTGGAAGGAGGACTCAGCCTGTCCTGTGAGACCCAAGGGCAGCACCAGGACCAACATGAGACAGCCGGACAGATGGATCTCACCTAGACTAAGCTTCACACCCTAAAGCCAGAAAGGGGCCTCTCCTTTATAGTCCATGGAATGTTCTAGCATCTTCTGTGTTCAAGGCTAGGGGATCACTCCTTAAGTGTGCTGACCAGGTCATGATTCTGGATGAAACTTACAGCCACAAGTCATCAACAGCCTCAGGGTGTGGGATGGCACTGGCCACTACTGGGGGCTGGTCCCAGCTCCAGCCCTGCTTGGCTGTGACCTCGGGCAACACACTCAGCCTCCTCCCTCAAAATAAAGGGTCTGCCCTGAGGATCCGAGGGCCCTCTCAGCCTCTGACGTTTTTGTGTATCTGCTTTCCCCTCCCAGGTCCTCATTCCTACGACCCGATGCAACTCCCACAAGGAGAACATCCAGGGCCAGCTCAAGGTTCGCACGCCTGGTATCTACATGCTCATCTTTGACAACACCTTCTCAAGGTAGGGGCGCCTCAGGCACCAGCTCCATGTCTCCAGGCCTCTCTGCCACCTCTTCTCAAGAGCAGAGGTGGACACTCGAAACCAGTGATTTGTCGATGACTTACTATTCATCATTCTTTGATTGTTGACCCCTCTCCCGTGGTGTTGCAGCGTTTGTTAAGAGATTTTGTTGCACACAGGCTCATGCTTGCAGAGTCTCGCCATGTCACTATTGAGGGGCAGAGGAGTGACACTCCTAAGTCACACAGCTAGTGCTGGAGCCAAATCTGAACCAGGCGGCCCGGCCAGTCTGAACTCTTAATTACCAAGGTGCCCTTTCCTCTCTCTCTGATGTTGATTCCCACTGCCCTGCCACTGCCTTGCCCAAAGAAGGGGCTCAGGAAATATGGTGAAGGACTGAATGAATGAATGAATGAGAAAGGGAGAAATGAAAGAAGGAAGGACAGAGCTTGAGATAAGCAGAGACTGCCTAAGACTGCACGGCGAAGCCCCTAGCTGCATGGTGGGAGCGGCAGGTGGCATCTCTGGGAAGTACTCTGAGGACCAGCTAAGGTTCAGGAGTGAATAGTTTAGGGGATAGCGGAGAGGCTGGACAGGAGAATGGGAATAGAGGGTGGCGAGTCCGGAGGGACAGCTGGGGAGGGGAGTGGAGAGAGGACTGACATTAACTGAGCATCTGCCAAGTACGTGGACAAGGGAGGTTAGGATTGCTGGGCACCTGCCCCCTGTTTATGTCTTCTGCTTCAGCACAGACCCCTTAAGTGGAGCTGGCTCTAGAGACCTGCCTGGTCTGTTTCCAGCCACATCCTCTCTGAGCAGGACCCTGGGCTGCAGGTCACATCCCCAGCACGTGGGGTACTTGGCTCTCAGCAGAATAACCAGGGAAAAGCTGTATCATACCCTCACCACCTCCAGGCTTTGAACTACCAGGGCTTGTGGCCAAGGGTGTCCACCACAGGAGGGGGATGGAAGATGAACTTCCCACCTTGCCCCCCTCCTGCTCCTGCCTACACTCCCCAGTGGAAATGAAAGCACCCCTGGAGTTAACAGGACCTCATGGCATAGGCCTAGCATGGCCAGAGAGCTCTCTTTGGAGCCACCCCCCCACCCCAAGAGTGGACATGAGCCCGAGCCCCCTCCTGAACAGGACCAGGCCCAAGCTCTGCTCTTACCCCAGCAGCCCTTAGTTGAGTCTCCATTTCCTCCTCTGCAGTGGTAGCCACACTGCGTATTGATGGAGAGACGGAGAAGAGGTGTGATGAGGGCAGAGCACCATCCCGCCCAAGCAGGCTCCCAGTTACCCCTGGAGGTGGCCGTGTTGCTGTGACAAACTGACCTTGGCCCACTGAGGTCATCTCAGGGGCCTACTTGAGATTTCCAAGCTATGGATGTCAGAACTAAGTTAGCCGCCAAGTCGGAAAAATCTATGCTGGCCTCCGCCATATGCCTCCTCCCATTGCCTGCTCTTTACACCCCAGTACACACGCTGTGCAGTCCCCATCTCTAGCTGCTTCAGAGCAGCCAGGTGAGGGAGGTGACATTCATAGCCTGCGACCAAAAGAGCATTTCTGCACCCAAGCCTCAGAAGAGTCCACGGTGATGTCCTGAGACCCTGTGACCCTCACAGGGAGAGAACTCCACTAGACAGACAGGAAATGGGGCACGGAGCTCCAGCACCCACACAACCAGGTCACTGCAGTGACCACAGAGGCCTCAGCAGCAGCTGCCGCCCCTTGGACTTTCAGCTCTCAAGTAACGCGCTCCCTTTCCATTTCTGTTTCCTTAGGTTTGTCTCTACAAAGGTATTTTATCACTTGACGGTTGACCGGCCTGTGATCTACGATGGAAGTGATTTCCTGTAGCTTCAGCGACTCAGTAGCTTCACTTCATCCACAGGAAACACTACTTTTCCTCACCTGTCACATAAAGCATTTTTTTAAAAAGTCAGCTGCTCCAAACTCATCAGACTCTGCCACTCTGGAAGAGAGGCCCCTGGGCTGCTCCTCAGGAGACGGCGTCTGGGGGAGCACTTTGTGCTCAGCACGACGCACCACTCTTAGCCCCGCAGGCTTTGAAGGGCTCAGGCAATGTTTCCGTTAAGTCGTACATCTCATCCCGCTGTTCTCATGCCCAAAGGGATGCTCTGCAAAAGGCTTAAATACCCAGGAGACCATCAGCCTCTCCTGGGAGCACAGTTGGCGCCAGGCCTCCTGTGGAGGGTCTCACAGGCAGAGGTGATCCCAACTTCTGCCTGTGGAGAGACTTTCTGCCCTGCCCCACCAGGACCCTGCAGCTTGGAGACCTGAGCTGGTTGCCCTGACCATGCCAGGTGAGTCCTCGGGCTATGAGGTCCTCAGGTACTCCCCAGGAAAAGGAAACACATGCCATCATGCAAGTCAGGGTGCCAGGGGACCTTCCTGAGATCTGGACCAGCCTCCTCCAGTCACGCTCCTGTCCCTCAGTGCCCCAGTAAGCTGGGGGCTGCTCCAGAACTCAGCAGTGTTGAAAGGGCGTCTAAGCTGCAGTCTCTTCCTGGCCCTTTTTCTGCGTGATTCTGTCCTCAAGTAAAGCCCTTCACTCAGCCAGGCCTCTCCACAGCTCAAAACACTGTCCTAAGAATCAGAAGTAAAGATAATCCAAGAACAAAATCCACCACACTGAGGGGGTCTGCAGTGGCTGTGTGTTCATTACGTCTAATGTCCAAGTGCCAGCCACTGTGGGTGCCGTGATCACAGAGGAGAATCGTGCATTGGCTTTAGGGCTGCTCCTCAGCTGATGGCCCACTTTTGTTTATATAAATAAGATCTTGGCCAGGTGTGGTGGCTCATGCTTGTAATCCCAGCACTTTGGGAGGCCAAGGTGGGTGGATCACAAGGTCACGAGTTCGAGACCAGCCTGACCAACATGGCAAAACCCCGTCTCTACTAAAATTACAAAAATTAGCCGGTGTGGTGGTGGGCGCCTGTAATCCCAGCTACTCAGGAGGCCGAGGCAAGAGAATCACTTGAACCTGGGAGGTGGAGGTTGCAGTGAGCCGAGATCATGCCAATGCACTCCAGCTGGGGTGACAAGAACAAGACTCCACCTCAAAAAATAAATAAATCATAAATAAGAGCTTCTGCCCCACCTGCAGACATGTTTACTAATAATCATAGTCAGGGTTAGAACCACTTTCAAACATTGGGATCTTCTTAACAAAAGTCTTTGGTGACTTAAGAACCAAAGTAACAGAGTAAGCAGAGGCGCGATGGATCCCCTGGCCCCACTCCCCCACCTGACAGGTTCCCCCTACAGCCTGTTTGCCCACTTCCTGCTGCTCACCTCACACCTGACCTCCAGGAGACATCCCCCCCTTGAAGCAGAGGGATCCCGGTTCCTGTTCCCGCACAAGAATTAGTTAATCTTCCTGTTCTCTGTGGTCCTTTTCTTCCCCCATGACAGAGAGCTCACCTTGGACAGCTCTTTATTCCTTGTTCATAGAACCAGCTACCTGTAGTCAGGCCCCAGGTTCTTTCACAGGTAAACAGAGCATCTGACAAAAGGTCCCACTTTGGCCAGGGGTGAGGGAGAAAACACTGAACAGGCTATCAGAGAATCTGGGAGCTGCGCCCGGCAATTCCTCCAGCTAGCCTTGTGTCCCAGTCACATACATCCCAAAGTTTCTCTTTGTCATAACCCTGGTCTGGCTGGTTTTGAGGGCTTGAGAATGGGTCAGGGACTCCAGGCCAAGTCCAGCAGAGACCCCAAACCCACCACACACCAGCAGCCACAGCCTCACCACCAGCAAAGAGGACTCTCGTGGGGCCACAAGTAAGAGGTCATTTCTGGAATGGACTCAGACCTTTAAACAGGAGAGTTGGGCACTTCCAGGCGGTTTAAGCAGGTCATGGGGAATGGAGAATAGAGCCTTTCAAAGAGGTTGCCTAGAGAAGAGCTGGGCCTCTTGCATTCAGCTTCCTTGGAACAGCCTCTTCTGGCAGAAAGCCGTCAGGTGCTCAGTCATCTTCCCCTGACCAAGGCTTCCCCTGACCATACTCAGTATTGGAATGGAAGTGGCCAGGTCTCCAGCGATTCTTCTTGGCCTCACATTTGTTCTCATAGGCATGCCACATGGCCTGAGATGATTCAGAGTGAATTGTGCTAACTTTGGATCCATCCAGCCTCTTGCAAAGGATAATCAGAAGTCGGCTCATTCACTGTAAGAAAGAAACTAACGAAAGAGAACCCAGAGCAATCTAGAATCTTTGAGTGCTTAGCTTTCTGAGAATACTGCGGAGACTCTGGCCAAGCTGATGACCTTCTGAAGTGTCACTGGCGCCATATGCAACATGAACCACCATTCATTGAGTAGCTAATGGGTTTGGGGCCCGGGACATTCCATCTGAGGTCCTTTCCGAATATCTGTCATTCGTCACAGCAGAGGACCAGTTGCAGCTTACCCAGAACCACTCCTCCAGGAGAGCTGGGCCTCTTGTGCACACCACCTCCAGCGCTGACTACTGTTGTTCAGAAAAAGCCTTTGCTGCATTAGGAGGACTGCCCCATGCCCTGAGGTGACTTCCTATGTGGTTTCATTAGCGAATTTATTTTTTGTACTGGGTGGACATTTGTATTTTATTAGGTTGCTATTCAAGCTCCCAAGTTTGCTGTGTTCTCTGCAGCTACAGAACATCTTGGCATATTTAAGAGTGGCTTTTATAAATAGCTTTATTCTGATTTTAATCAGATTCCCAGCTTTACTGAGGATTGGGGTACTTTTAAAAAAAAATGCAAATAACAATTGAAGAACCACTGCTGCAGGTGGTAGCCCTGGCTAGACTGAATTACACTAGAAATCAGCAAGAAGGAAGCATCCTTGGGATCCCAGATCACTCTTTAAAAAAAAAAGAAAAGAAAGGCAGCCCCTTGATGGCCCATCTCTCTGAATAACAGTCACGCCTTAGTGTCAATACCAGATGCCTTCTTCATCACTGCCACTGAAGCCACCTTCAAGAACTTGCCAACCTCTGTCGGACACACTTATCCGCAAACAAGAACATTTGGCACAAAGCGTTGTCTTCCAGGTCCAAGTGGACTCTACAAAGTGCTTCTGACTTCAACACGCTGGACTCCAGGTGGACTGGACCAAGAGCAGGCAAAGACACTGGAACTGAAAAACTACACAGGGTTTGGAAGATAGGAATGAAAAGCCAAATCATCTAACTCAAGAATAAGTGGTGTTTCAGAAATTTTAAAATTATCATCTAAGGTGGTGAAACTATTCCAGGCCCAAATGAAAGGAAATCCCCATTTGGGGATGAAGTCATAGAGCCTGTGTTTTATGACATGGTTGGATGTCCACTGATAAAATTTTAAAGGAGTTTCATTTTTTAAAGTGCACCTTGGTGATTCTACATGTGAGAATTCTTTAGGCCAAGAAACTTTCCGTGGCTTAGAGGTGTTGGGAATTAAAGCAGAGAGAAGCCATGTTTAGAACCAAGGATGGTCATGTACACAAAGACCATTGAGACAGCCATTCGTGTTTACAGAACACTTACCAAGAAAGCACTTTGTAGGGGAACCTTGTAAGTTCTTCTCATTTCATTACATTTCTTCCAAGGAAACAGGAGAGACTGAATTAATAATTCTCTCTTTCTTCTTAAGCACTTTTTAAGTAATAAAGTATATCTTGAAATTTTAGGAGGCATCTCTGATTAAAAAAAAAAAAAAAAGGCTGCTTGACGTATGTTATCCAGAGACACTCTGCCTCCGGTGGCTGCACAGCAACACCCAAGCCTTATTTGGAAGGCTTACATTTGGAATTGCACTTTAATTGATTAATCCTCAATTCATGTGGCCTTACAGGATGGTGGGTCTGGGACCCCAATTCATTCTTATCTGCCAAAGAATTATCTAGAAGCACATCAAGTACCAGCACCCCACCTGCACAATGGGGGTGAAAAACCTTTGTATCCCCCAAGTATATTATTTTACAGTGTCTGCCATGCCATGTGGAAATAATGTATTTTTTAACCTCAGGATTTAAATAAAGTAAACACTATGACATTTAGACATTTGTCTCTCATTTCTTTGGGACATAAACTGTACGATGAAGTTCCAGAGCTGAGTAGGAGTTGAGCTGTGCTGCTGGGAGATAGCGCATCATTTATGGTGGCTTTTCAGGAGGACTTGAGCCAGCAGATGTTCTGGGAAGTTTCCAGTTGGCCTGACATCTGGATACTCCCAAGCCTGCTGTGAGGCTCGTGTTTAGACCTGAGCCATCCTGTTCTTCAGTCCATGCTGCTGTACCCTATGGGCTACTAGCCTCGGCTCAAATGTCCAGCTCTCCCAGGGCACCCACAGAGCATTTTGAGCATAAGGCAGACTTCTGAATTTACCAGAACAATGGGGCTGGTGAGAAGCATCATAAATGACCTAAAACCACGATTAGTCAATATGAGGTACAAAACTGGGCAAGACTGCCAGGCCAAGATGGCTGGCAGAGGAAGAAGTCAACCCTCCCACCCCAGCCCTCCCACTCTGGCCAAGTCAGCAAACAGCCTGGACAGAGGCCCAGAGGGGTGTGCCCTGGTCACTCCTAGATGTCAGACTGAGCTCAGGCTGGGCAGCCCACCCACACTCACCTCACACTCCCACTCCAGGGATGACCAGGCTTCCATCCCTGGAGTGCTCTGCACCCCAAAGGAATACCTCCCCACACCACTCCTTCACTGCCCTTCCTTCTCCAGTCCTCCCCTGCTGCCAGACTTTCATTTGGCCTCTTTCAAATCTGTTACTCCATTGAAGAAGTCACATTTTCTGTAACTCTGGTTCTTTCCCAAGGGCAAGGGACACTGTTTATCTTCATCTCCCTCCTCCCTCTCCCTCCCCACCACAGCATCGAGCAACATGCCAGGCAGGAAAGGACTCAAAAAATACTGAATTGACCTCACGGGTCAGTCCCAGTGCCCTGGGTCAGCCAAAAAGTCATCAGCATTCCCATTGGCAACCAATTCTGCCAGGAACAGAGGCTCCTGAAATACTCCAGTGGCAGAGAAGGGAAAGGGCAGGCCTGCAGGAGGAGATGTGGGCGATGACAGCTGGTCACTTAGTTCCACCCCCTGCACTCCCTCTTATGTCAAAGGTGCCCTTGGGCCGGGTGAGGTGGCTCATGCCTGTAATCCCAACACTGGGAGTCCAAGGCGGGAGGATTGCTTGAGCCCAGGGGTTCGAGACCACCTGGGCAACATAGTGAGACCCTGTCTCTACATTATTTTTCTTTAATTAGCCAGGTGTGGTGGTGCATGTCTATAGTCCCAACTTGGTAGAGGCTGCAGTGAGCCAAGATCATGCCACTCCATGGGTGACAGAGTGAGGGCCTGTCTCAAAAAAATAAAAAGGTGCCCTCAAATCAAGTCTCTGTCTAGTAACTAGGTTGATATAATGGCAGATAGTCCAACTTCCCCAAATGACACAGCTGGAGAGTTTCTTTGTTAATACAACAGTCCTTCCTGGGGCTTGGTGGCCTCGTGGGCTGGGGACTAGAACAAGAAACAGTTGAGACACATAGATGTGGGGTGCTGCCCATCTGGGGCTGGTATCTGGGGACCTCCATGTCAAAATCCTCCATTCCACCTCACCCCACCCCGCTAAACTGCAGAGCAACTCAAGGTGACCCAAGTCTTTGTCGGAGGATTTCCAAGCCTCACACTTGATTCCAGGTAATCCTGGCCCAGTTCAGTGTCCTAGACTCTGTGGCACATAGAGGTGCCCCGCCCCTCCCTGCCATGTCTGCCGGGTGAGGGCTGAGGATGCAGAGACTCCCAGGTGACTCAGAAGGCTCCTTACAGCAAGGTCAGCCCTTTCAGTTTGAAGATGCGTGGGAAAAATCTCTTGCCACCCACACACATCTGAAGAGCAAACAGATGGTGAAACCTGTAGCCCAAAATGAAAAACGGACTTTTTTTGAGACAGCAGTTGAAGCTGAAGCCTCAAAAGCTGGGGGGGGGGAAAGCATAGCGATTATGAAAGACGTTCAAAGTGGGTTAGGGGTGAGAAAAGGTCAGCCTTTTACTTTTCCCCCACACCCGCTGGTTTCTGAAGAAGGGTGGTAACCTGAGCAGAAGGGTGATGGCCGACCTCTGGGCTTCGATGTGTGTCCCCTCCTCCCCCGCCCCCGTCCTGCAAGCTCTGGGGAGGTCACAGACTGGTGTGGTTTCCTCACACCTCCCACCACGCAGGCACTGAGGTTGGCTCTGTGTTGACAGCCCCATCTGAATCCTGGAATGAATTAAGTCTTTTTTAGCTAAAGAATGAACAAAACCTGAGATGCATGAATCCTTACCAAAAGGAAGTCCTCGTTTTTAGGACAGGTTTGGCTTCCGGGCTGTGAGTCCATAAAATCATCACAGAGAAGGTGATTTCAGGAGGCCTCCCACTTTCTGCTCCCAAGGCAGACTGGCTGAGCCTCGGAGAAGAGAAGGAAGCCATTGCTGGGAGGCCAAAACATCCATCTTCCAGGTCAGTGGGCAAGTGCTGTCTTCTCCCTGGCTTGAACGAGGAAAGCTGATGAAGGAGAAGGGGAGGTGAGGGATAAAAGATAGGAGAGCAAAGAAGTGATGAGAAAAGAGGAGTAATAGAAAGGGCCTCCCCCAGAGGCTGCAGGGAGGGCTGGACCCAGGGCTGCTTAGCAGAAGCCATCTTTCTCATGGGAAGAAAGGGACAGTGAGAAATGACAGTGTCGGTGTGGCTGAAGCTGGCCACCGCGTCTGGTGGAGGCAGCACTTGAACGTAAGCAAGCCTGGACCACTGAGGGAACAGACACCAAAGGCAGTCACTGCCAATGTAGAAAGACAAGCCAGTTTGTTCCTCTGCCTCGGAGGTGGTTTGAGGGCCCTGCATGCTTTCCCAAGCAGCGGGGGCAGCAGCCTCAGTCCAGTCCTCCCACGAGGGCTGTGCATGACAGACAGCGTTCCTATGTGGAACCCAAGGTCTTGGAAGAGACAGCTCCTCTCCGGCAGCAGGGATGCCACCCAGCTATTGGTTGGTATCAGAAAGAGGACACATTCATGTTCTGAAGATGGCCAGTGGAAGAGGGACAGGGGAGACCCGAACTCGTCCCCGGATGAGGCCCCCATACTCTTTGGTTATGAAAGTTTCAGGTATAGAACCATTCAGGAAAAGGCCAAGACTCACCCAGGGCTCAGTTTTGCTCCAGAGTCAACTGTTCATTTATTAGGTGTCAGTAAATGTACAGCAAGTTGCAGAGAGATTCTCAGAGAAAGGTTATCTTGCTTTAGTTACCTGGGCCTATTAAAAAGCAGATCCAGCCAGGCATGGTGGCTCAGGCCTATGATCCCAGCATTTTGGGAGGCTGAGGTGGGAGGATCACCTCAGCCAGGAGGTTGAGGCCAGGAGGTTGAGACCAGCCTTTGTAACATAGGGAGACCCCATCTCTACAAAAAAAATTTAAATATTAGCCAGGCACCTGTAGTCCCACTACTGGGGAGGCTGAGGCAGGAGAATCCCTTAAGCCTGGGAGTTTGAGGCGTTTGATTGCCCCACTGCGCTCCAACCTGGGTGACAGAGTGAGACCCTGTCTCAAAAAGAAAAAAATGCAGATCCATGGGCATCACCCATTTCAATTCTGGTTCATCAGGTTCAATGCTGGTCCATTCACAGGTCCTCCACCTGATGCTGGAACAGGTGGTCCTGGTGAGCATTGCTGCATCACCACCGATTTCATTAGGAGGAAATGAACTAATTGATCTGTCTTCCAATTTAACTCTAACAGTGGCCCTGGAATCTTGGAACCAGGCCTTCTTCCTCAAATCCATTGGCCCAAGCACTAGGGTGCAATGATGGAAATTTCAAGTCTTGGAGAGGAGGATGTTTCTAAGTGAATCCCCTGGTATAAAACTATTCAAAGGGTAAAATAGTTTACAACCATAACTTTTTTATGGCTTATATTTTTATTCAAGGGGTCTGGTGCTACGTGGCAGATCATTTGTGAATGGAAAACACCCCCTTCCCCCAAATCCAGAAGAGTTCCATACATGTCCAAATTTTAAGAAATGGAGAAAGAAGTATGAGTTTGGTACCCAGGGGTATGGGCTGGGGAGGTCAGGTTAAGCGGGAGTTCCTAAGCTGGTCCATACACAGAGTCGAAGTTCTGTGAAACTGGATGGGGGGGAAATGGCATCTTTCCTGTAACCACTGACTAAAATTTAAGTCTTCCTTCAATTATGAATAGAGACAGCATGCCGCACTAGTATTAACAAGACCTGTCACTTTGTCACCAGTGGAAATGGCAGATATTTCCATATTACGTGACAATTTCTACAGACTCTCAAAATATCATTTATGTTTCTCTTCACTCTGAAATGAAAGTTGTCATTAGATCTGATAGATTTTATGTAATGCATTAGTAAAGAGATACATGTATTACTAGTTCATACGTCTGCTTTAATATTTGGAGAATTGTATTTCAACGTAATTGGTTTCCTTTGTAATGTATTTTATTGTTTGCACTTTAAAACATTCTGAGAAAGGGGCTACAGGCTTTGTCAGGTTGTCAAAGGTGTGGATGAGGCTCCCCAGCCAAAAAAAAAGTTAAGGATCTTTGGGTTGCGTCAGGTCCTCATGAAAAACGAGAGAATGATCAGCTTGTCGCATCACTGGTTTGTTAATAGTAACAATAGTAGCATTGTTTAATTTGTATAATTGTATAATTTGCTAGGCTCTTGCTGTAAGTCAGCCCGCTTTTACAGATGAGGAACCAAGACCCGGGGAAGTTGGTAAGTCTGAACCGTTTACAGAACATGTTACTGCTACTGCGTTACGCTTACTGCTACTGTGTTATGCTGAGAGAGCTGTAGGAGTGGTTTGCTCTAAACCATTCTCATTTTCCTTGAATATGGATTATCTGATGATTTATAAAAAACTTTTCCATAAACCAGCATTTGCTATGGCAGCCTTTGACCTTCACTCCTTTACTAAGAATGACTGTTAATACAAAAGGCTCTATTAGTTACCAGTTGTCAGAAGAACGCTGCATTATTCTGCGTTATCGGATGTTGGACAACCTCAAAACCATGGCTTAAATCACTGAGGATTTATTTTGCCCACAAATATGCAGGTTGATGGGGGGCTCTGGACTCTTGGTGGGCTCACTCCCTTGTCTACCCGTGGTGAGCTGTGCCTCGAGGCTGTGCTCGCTCATGTCTGAGGGTTGACTGCCCATTGGCTAATCGTGGCTGGGCTGACTCCTATGTCTGTGGTCAGCTGGTCAAATGAAGGCTGGCTAGTCTAGGATGGTCTTGATCAGACAGCTTGGCTGTACTCCACGTGGTCTCCCTAGCCCCAACAGGATAGCCGGGGCTTCTTCAGATGGCCCCTGAGCAGGTCTCCAAGAGAGTGAGCACAAGTGCCCGATCTTCACAGAGCCCAGTCTCAGAACTGGAGCATCATTTAACAGTGTTCTGTCGGTCAAAGCAAGTCACAGGCCAGCCCAGATTCAAGGTGTGGGAAAGGAACTCGTTCCTCTGGGTGGGAGGACTGCAAGGTCACTTTATAAAGGGTACAAGGACAGTGAGGGGTAGAAAATTAGGACCATTTTTGTAATCATTCTACCAAAGTCAGATAATCTTCCCTTCTTGCACACATTTCCACCTCAATTTTCATCTTCAGTAAAATACCTGCCTTCTCCAGATACGCTCATGCAAGTACACAAAAATACACACAATACTCTTCATGGCCACGATGTCTGTGATAGCGAAATCAGGAAAGAATTTGTTCAAAGTGAGTTGGGTTGAGGCAGTATAGGACGGCACCCTGGGAGATTATGTGGTGAACACTCGTCACACCCATGTGGCATTTCCTGACGAAGACACTGGACACAGCAAATGGAGCTGGTGATGGGCTGGGGCTTTAGAGTTGGTGGCAGGAATAAGATGCTTTTACTTTTCTCTTTATACCTTTCTATGTTGTATGATGTGTTTTTATTAGGTGTCAGTTTAACTTTTAAAATATGAAAACTAATTTCTAAAATACATTCACATCATCTTACAGCCATCTCAAATTCCCAGTAAACAACCAAATGCCCAGCTCCTATATACTGGGGTCATTACACGGTTGTTCATGTCTTTCTGCATTCACCAAAGGGGTGACCTGCTCACCAGCCAAGCTGGACGGCATACAGCCATGAGCATGGAGGGCCTGGGAGAAAGCCACAGTATGGCCAGGGTTCCTCTTCCCCTGCTTGGGGGCAGGCCCAGCTAGGGCCCCTGTCCTCCTTACTCAGGGCTTCTGGGAGAAGAGCTATATCCAGATATATGGTACAAATTGACCACTGGAACGAGAGTGCTTGAACCCCAGCTGGGGAGAAAGTACAACAGCCTCCAAGAGGTTGAGTTCTCGAATCAGAAAGACATGGATCCGACTCCTAGTGCCAGTACCTACTTCCTCTGGCTTTGGACAAGTCACTTAGCTCTTCTATGCCTCAAAAATGTGATAGCTGCTATCCTTGAGAAACACGTCCACACCTTGTCCAGTCCCTTCTGCTCTCTTGGTTCTTTTGATTCCTTCTGGACATTAGCGAGTCAAGTTGGGGGACTGAGTGATTGGGGTCATTGAAAGTTGAGTTGATTTACAGAGTAGCCGCCTTTGGTGATTTTAAAACGTGGCCCCAGAGTTATTTGACACCCTTCCCATAAGAGGTGGAGTCTACCACCCTTTTCCTGACTCGGGGCTGGCCTCTGGCTGCTCTGACCGGTGGAATAGCAGAGGGCCACTCTGTGGCTTCTGGTGCCATGTCAGAAAAGGACCCGCAACTCCCCCCCTGGTCCTCTTGCTCAGGGGAAGCCAGCTGCCATGTAAAGAGTCTGAGTACCATGAGCCCTCCCTGCTGACACGGCCATGTGCTGGGGCCCTGCTCAGCAGCCAGCATTAACTACTGGCCCTGGGGCACGGCTCTCCAAGTCAAGCCTTCCAGTGGCCACAGCCCCAGCCAATATCTGACTGCAGCCACACGAGAGACCCCAAGCTAGATACATCCTTCTGAGTCCCTTCCAAATTCCTGGCCCACAAAATAATGAGTAAAATGAAATGGTTATTGTTTTTATACCACTAAATTTTGTGGGAGCAGTTACAAGGACACAGCCAAATTGAATACAAGCAAGGTTCTTAGAATCACTTCTTTCATTTAATTGCAAATGAGCCAAAAAGAGATCACCTAAAAATTTTTTTTTGTTTTATTGGACTACTCCTGATACTCTATCATAGCAAACCTGATACAAGCTTCGCCTACACGTCCTCTTTCCACATCCTCACTTCCCATTCATTTGCTCCTCAGCCAATCACAGTCTGCCTTGATGATGCCTGGGAAGCTGCTCCTAACCAGGTCACTGCCAGCCTCCACTCTCTCTTGACCTCAGCTCTTCCCATGCTCATGGCTACCATCTTCCGGATAAAGTTCCCAGACTTGCTCTCTGCTGATCCTCCCCTCCCAGAAGCAGCACCACCGACCATCCAAACATGCAGATTCAAAACCCAAGTCATCCTTGATTCCTTCCTTTCTCTCAGTTCTAACCTTCACCATTGCTTCCACCCCCCAGAGTAAGTCAAAAGCCATCCATCTCTCTACACCACAACCACCACCTTCACTCCAACTCCACCACCATCATCTTTTCCATAACCGCAACAGCTCCTGACTGGCCTCCCTGCTTCCTTGCACTGCCCCTAACCCCCAGCCACCACCCTTCTTCACCTGAGGGCTTTAGAGATCTTTAAAACATGACTTGGATCATGGCACACCACTTAAAAATCTTCCCGACGTGGAATAAAAACATTCTGCGCCTAACGGAGCCCCTACCTTCCTCTCCCATCTAACTTCCCTCTCACTCATAAGCCTCCCATCACCAGTGGTGCTTTTTTTAGCCACTTACCTCTGCTGATCACTTTTCCACCTCAGAGACACCTGTGACAATTAGGAGTGATGGTCTCACCCCGTCTCAGGCAACATCAGATTTCCTGTAGTCCTTAGAGACTTTCTGGTTTCCAAAAGTTGAACAAGAGAAACCCCAGAGCTCACTGCGGCCTTTGTCAGCCTCTGCAGGGCATTCTGAGCCACCTCAATGGTTACCGCACTGAGAAAGTGCCACCCATGATGTGAGCCTTTCCAAGCTTGCTGCTGTGTCCCCCCCCCGGGCTCCCTTGGTTCCTTCCGTGAGTGGTGGCCTAACCACACAGAGGAAGAGTCCATCTAGTCTCCATTTCCAATTTTAGTTTTTTAAAATTGTGATTTGGGGCTTTATAAAAGGATAAGAGCATGAGTTTTTAGGGGAATTGCATGATGTCTTGGATTTGCTTTAAAATACGACAGGAAACTTTTTAAAGGAAGGAGGGAAGGAAGGAAAGAGAAGGAAAGGAGTGGATGAAACAAAGAAGAGGAAAGGAAAGAAAAGTGGAAAGTGTAGCTGAAACCAAAACTGGACAGAACGTTAATCATGATTGAAGCTGGGTGGGGGTGTGTGGATGTTCTTATACCAGCAATCCTCAACCTTTTTGGCACCAGGGACCAGTTTCATGGAAGACAGTCTTTCCACGGACCTGCAGCATTGGTGGGGAGGTGATTTCGTGGTGATTCAGGCATGTTACATCTATTGTGCACTTTACATCTATTATTAGTACATTGTAATGTGTAATGAAATAATTAAACAACTCACCATAATGTAGAATCAGTGGAAGCCCTGAGCTTGTTTTCCTGCAACTAGACAGTCCTACTGGGGGGTGATGGGAGACAGTGACAGATCATCAAGCATTACAGTCTCATAAGGAGTGCACAGCCTAGATCCCTTAGATCATCAAGCATTAGAGTCCCATAAGGAGTGCACAGCCTAGATCCCTTAGGTCATCAAGCATTAGACTCTCGTAAGGAGTGCACAGCCTAGATTCCTTAGATCATCAAGCATTAGACTCTCATAAGGAGTGCACAGCCTAGATCCCTTAGGTCATCAAGCATTAGACTCTCATAAGGAGTGCACAGCCTAGATCCCTTAGGTCATCAAGCATTAGACTCTCGTAAGGAGTGCACAGCCTAGATCCCTCGATCATCAAGCATCTCAAGCTCATGGGGTCACAGCCTAATCCCTTAGGTCATAGCATTGACTTCTCGTAAGGAGTGCACGGCCTAGATCCCTTAGGTCATCAAGCATTAGACTCTCCTAAGGAGTGCACAGCCTAGATCCCTTAGAGTATAAGCATTAGACTCTCATAAGGAGTGCACAGCCTAGATCCCTTAGGTCATCAAGCATTAGACTCTCATAAGGAGTGCACAGCCTAGATCCCTTGCTTGTGCTGTTCGAAGTAGACTCTGTGAGAATCTAATGCCACCACTGATCTGACAGGTGGCGGAGCTCAGGCGGTAATGCGAGTGATGAGAAGCAGCTGTAAATATAGATGAAACTTCACTCACCTCCTCCTGTGCAGCCTGGTTCTCTAACGGGCCACAGAGCAGTAATGGTCTGTGGCTCCAGGGGTTGGGACCCCTGCATTAATACTATTCCCCCTGCTTCTGTGTATGTTTTTAAATTTCTATAATTAAAACGTTTACAAAAGAAAAGCACATGAGTGGAGAAGTCCTAAACCAGTTGCAAGCATGGACACTTCACTGAAGAGTTGACCGTGACGTCCCACAGGCATGAGTGCCGCAGGGCCTTGGCACATGCCGCCCTCCTCCCTTTCTCTCCCCTGCTTCCCATAGGTAATTCCTGACCATTCTTCAGCTCTCACCTCAAATGCCACCTCCTCAGGGAAGCCCCTCCCTGCCTCCCCTCTCCAGAGCAGATCAGAGTTCCCCTCTGTCACACTGTCTAGCATCCTGTACTGATAACCATCAGCTTGTTCCTGTGATGGTGTGACTCAGGTCTGCATTGTGAGCTTCATGAGCGCTGAGCCTGTGTCTGCTGGTGCCCACCATGCCTTGCCCAGTGCCTGGCATATACTGAATGCTCAATAAATGTTGAGTGAGGCTAATTACAGCAACAGTTGAAATGCTGGGCCTACTTGTGGCCTCTCCAGCACAGTGGTCTCAGGGTGGGCAGACTTCTGACATGGCAGCTTAGGACTCCCAGAGCAAGCCTCCCATGGCACAGGATGTGGAAGCTGCCAGCCTCTTCTGAGTCCGCACCCAGAAACTGGCACAGCATCCCTTGCACCAAATTCCACTGGTCAAGCAAACCCAGAATCCGCCCAGATTCAAGGAGAGAGGACATCCACCCCATGTTTTGATGGGAGGAGCGTCAAAGAAACTGTGGCCATCCTTCACCCACCCAGCTGACTCACTGTCTGCAGCTGTTCAGAGTTCAGTCCCTGTCTTTCTTGCCTAACTCTCCAAGTCTCCAAACATTTTCCATTGCTGTAGCTCTTTCTGGCCTCAGTGACTCTCATAACATCATGCAAATACTAGAGATGCAGCTCTCATGCTGGGCACTGTAGCTGTAGCTGGGCAGACACACGTGAGCAACAACACACACAGTCCACGGCTGCATGTGGCTGAGGGTCCAAACGCAGGAGTCAGAGGATCAATCAGTAGAAAGAAGAATACTAGTGAATTACAAATGAGATGAGTGCTGTGAAGGAAAGGGACAAGCAGTGTGTCACACAGGAAGATAACGGGGCTCTCACTGGCACTCTAGGACTTTGCCACATCATCTTGCCATGCCCATGCAGCAAGCCACGTTAGGAGTTGCCATAGTGCCTTTTAATATGCGAAGGGACGCTTCAGTTACCTCTTGACTGAGGGTTGTTTACACTGTTCAGAAATTTCCAGATGACGTAATTCAGATGTGCTTGAAATGTGTATTTGAGGTCTAGAGAGTGGAGAGTCTGCAGAAAGACACTGCAGCAGACGCAGAAAGAGACAGGTTCCCTGGAGCACCTACCTGGCTGTAGAGCCTGGCCTGAGCGAGGGCCGCTGGTGGAGCAGGCACAATGTTTGTCCAGGTGGTCAGGGGCGGGGCCATCATCAGACCAGGGAATCCAGGTAGCAGCTACAGCTTTTTAAGAAAGCCTGGAGGGTGACTCCCAGAAGGAAATGCCAGTCCCTGGGCAGGGGAGGAGGCTTGGGGGAGCTCCTCAGATCTGAGCCTGGGGTCTGGTGAAAGCACCAACCCAGGCAGACCTGGGTCTGGGGCCTAAGCCTGGCCACCTGGACCTGAGAGAGGAAGAGCCAGGGCGGAAGCCAGCCCTGCAGACCACCAGCATGGGCAGGGTGGACTGGGCCTACCTGAGAGGCCAGCATGCCGCTTCAGATCATCTGAGTGGCTGCAGAGGACATCTGGGGCCATGTGGGGACAGCAGTGAGTAATGCCTGGATTCCACACCAGGGAATTTGACCTGAAGCCACATCTTATACTGGGACCAGAAAAGTTATTCATGGGTCTTGCCTCTGAGAGAGAGGAGCCAGGGAAGGAAGAGGCAGGGGAATGAGGTAGGGAGGGGAGGAAAGCCAGCAGCCAGAATTCTACGGTTCGGATGCACACCTAGGCCTGGGTGTTGGGTCCTCGGGTCTGCGCATGCACATCTCTGGTGAAATCTGTGGCTTCTTCATGAAGGAATTAAGGTTCCACAGCCATATGTGTCTGGGGAGGAGCCTGGGAGAGGTAGCAGCTAGGAACCTTCTCGATTCTGTGAAGATGTCGCCATCGTCCTTTGCCAGCACACCCTCATGGTGCACTTTTGAAGAAGGGGGTCAGCAGGGCCTTGGCTGTGGCATGTTACCATTTAGCGTTTGCATGACATGATCAGTGAGAGGGGTGCTGGCCAAGCCCGTGCCTGTGTGTCTTCTCGGCCCCCGGTCCACAGCACAAAGTCTGGCTTGGCAAATGCTGGTCAACCCTCCAAAACAAGGGCTGGTTTGTCTGACTGTGTCAGGCAAAGCCAATTACTAACTGCATGGGCTTGGGTGAGTGACTTAGTATCTCCGAAGCTCAGCCCCTTCCTCTGTAAATCAGGGTTAGTAATAATGCCGAAAGTTCTTGGAAGGAGCGTGCCTGTCTCAGACACCATGGGGCCCCTGGCATGCAGCTGGTGCTCAGGCATATCTGCTGAATGGTTAGGTTATAATGAGACAGGACCTGTGCTGTCAGCCTTCTCAGAGGAGTTCTGTGACTGGCACCCAGCCACGCTACGAATCTCCTACACACCTAGTGTTCTACCCATCCAGCCTTAAGTGGGCTCTTGGAATGGCAGACCCTGGTGAGATGACTGTTGCAGGATGACTTCTCTAGAAGGAGGTACTGAGATGGAGTGTGGGGTGTTTATTAGGAATCAACGCCTGTGGAGGGATGGGAGAGGAAGCATGACTGGGCAGAGAGAGGACTCAAACTGCCATGAAGGCTCCACAAAGCCCTGGCTTTGGAGAGTCAACCAGCATTTGCCAAGCCAGACTTTCTTCTGAGGACCAGGGGCTAAAAAGACCGACAGGCACGAGGTTGGCCAGCACCCCTCTCATGACCACGTCATGCAAATGCTAAATGGTGACGTGTGACAGCCAAGGCCCTGCTGACTTCCTTTTCCAAAGTGCACCATGAGGGTGCCCTGGAGTAGATTCTGCCCATCAGAGTGCCACTGTTGGGCTGAGATGATGCCATTCTCTGCCTCACGGGCACTGGAGGCAGGTGGCCCTGGGAAGGCCTGGCTTGGGTAGGGCAGCTCTGCAGCGGAGGCAGGCCCTGAAGAACTGGCAACCAGAAGGCCTGTACCAACCACACAGGTTCTTTCTTGAGGCATCTCCGTATGATCATAGAGATTTTTGGCTTAGCTTGTGGTGCCAACATTGAGTGTATACAAGTAAATATGTGGAGAGGACCTCATAAGGAATCACTTGTTGGAGAGACACATTTGCCTGTCATTTTTAGGCTTTGATAGTATAAAAGTCAAAGAAAGACATTAAATGGGTCATTAGCTGTCTGGGTTGTCTGTTCCAATAATGTAGGAATGATAGAGAACCAGCTTGTTGTCCCAGGACCATGCTGGATAGGGACCTCAGCTGTAAGGGAGGGGCACACGAGATGGGGGAGAGAGAGACTGTATTGCAGAGGCACTGTGGTGTGTCTTGGCTGGGAGGAGAATTCTAAGGCTGTGGTACTTACCAGCCACACACAGTGACTACACAATCAGTGACCACACATTGAATGGAGAAAAAGATTTCTTTTGAGTATCTAAAACATGTAAGATGCAGTTACTAGAGCCCATGATTACTTCTGTTTTCAAAGTCATGGGGAGCCCCTTGACCGGACCTCACGTTGAGACAAGCTCTCTGTAGAAGAACCCTCCAGTGAAGGTGGAGTGGCCAGCTTCAGTGAGGGACAGAGACTGTGAGCACTGGAGCAGGCTGGTGCCGGGGGATGATTTCAGCTGTGCTTTGTTCTGGACCCCACAGGAAGCTCCAGTTCTTATGAGGCCAACTTAGAATTAGAAAACCAAGCAAACCCACTCAAAGATTGCAAGCACAAAAGAACCATCTGGAAGTGTGAGACAGCTTTGCAGTACCGAAGCAGAGAGACTGTGGTGGTGTCCAAAGGTGTCAGCTCATGAATGCTTCATGGCAGCCTTGGCTTTGTATTCAAGTGGACACCATCACAGAAACCAAGATACCACCCGTAAGACCACGCTGCAATGGCAACGGCCTGGGGGGAAGGTCCCCCAAGACCAAAATGGAAGGAGCTCACTGTGGGCTGCTTCCTTCCTTGCTCAGGACTCTCTGTAACAACTACAACGGGCAAATGAAAGAAATTATAGCCACTCAGCTCTCTCAGGAGCTGTGACAGGAAGCAATGAGAGCAACTCACATGGCTGAAACCCTGGACACCAAAGCTGGGAAAAGCACTGGTGTCCAGTCCTGGTCTAGTCAGTTCCTTCCTTGACCACCAGTCCCCCAGGCTGCCCGTAGATAGCAGGAAAACATCACTGCCCAAAGCATGTAATGTCCCGATGCTCAAGGTTGGCAATCTTTATTTTCTAGAAGTTTTCTGGCTGCTGAACCCTGACGCGTGAAGTACATATTAGAGAAATGATTAATTTTAAATGTTCATAAAGATGTTAATTCATTATATTGGACCTACTCCACACAAGGCATGTGTATGTGGTGAGGAGGGTGGGCAGTTAACACCTGTACCAGAACAGGTCCACACAAAGCAACTTGTCTGGGCTCCCCACGTGGGGAGGCTCCATAGTTGTCCTAGGAGGCTGCCCTGTGTGAGGCTCAGCACCACTCGGACTCCCATGACAGAGCATCAGAACCGCGGTATCTAAAAAAAAAAAAAAAAAAAAAGCCAAACTCATGTGTTCTTTGCATCTAACTGCACAATGTCATTTAGGGTGTGGCTTATGCATCTTTTTTATTCTCTCAAGTTCCTATAAGGGCAAATATCTGGGTCTCCTCTTAGAAATGGTCAGTGGATGTCTCAGTCTGACCTTGAAGAAGGCTCAGTCTAAACTGACCTCGAAGAAGTCATCCTCCCCTTAACTACGGATGCAGTGCCCGTGGTGGGTCCATGTTGATATGCTGGTTCCAGGCCAGTGCTTTCTTACACCTTCTGCCCCCACACGGGCAGCATGTGGATGGGTTAGCAAGGCCTGTGCTTTACGCCTTCGCCCCTGCTGACTGCCGCCCCTGTTAGCACACTTTATTCCTCATTCTCACGTGCTTTAGAAGTGGGCAGGGAGGAGAAGGAGGAAATGGCAGGGCCCAGCGCTTTTATGTCTCCTTTGGGAAAGGATGGTGTAGGAAAAGAAACCACAGCAATCCACGAGTCACTGGGGAAATTAGATGCTTCCTCTAGACCAAGCAGCAAAGCCAGGGGTGGTTTACAGTCCTGTTGGAACAGTCCTCCTTGGAAATTCCATTGACTAACACGGAAAAGCCCAAGGAGTAAGTCTGGACAGAGGAGAAATAAAAACTTGTCAGCCATGATGGTTTTAAGGTACTTGGAGATCTTATTTCCTTATCCCACTTGCTTACTCTTGACACTTTTTTTAAAGACTAGTCAAGTGTAGTAGAGAGAAGGGGGGGAGAGTAGAACAAGGAGTTCAATGTGTAACTGACTGTGTCAATTGACTGAGATAACTCACGACCTTCAGACCAGCCTTCACACTCTTCGTATGTCTATTTGATCTTTAATTACACACACTTAAAATATTGAGGCGGGTAAAGAAAGTGACAAGTGATATTTCATATACATATTAAAAAGCACTTTTCCAATATGTGAAATGTTTTCAAAGGTTATACATTTTGCCAAATCCTGAAAAGACTCAAAAGATGCAAAGGTGAATTCTATTACTTATTTTTTTCAGCCTAATTTCTAAGTTAAATGCTTTTAAAATGTTACCACTAGAGAGTAAGAAAAGGAGAAGCATGGAAGTAAATCACCTTCCAGCAGCCTCAGAAAGAAGAGGGCCAAGAGAACCAGCCCATTTTCTAGGGAGCAGACCGTGGACCCGAAGCAAGTGCCACTCAGCAGAACAAGCCTATACAACAGCGCCAAGGCTGGCTCCTGTGAACCCAGCTGTTAACCTCCCTGCTCAGGCCGTGGAGGGACACTGTCACCATACCAAGGAATAAGCGGAATCCTTGTCCAGGTCAAAACCTGCAGCAGGACGCAGAAATGGCTTGGAAGCAAACAGACTCTGGATGCCTTGTGGGTGTGGCCAGTTGTTCAGGGGTTTACTGGCCAGATCTGCGGATCATTTCAAAATCAGAACAAGGACCTTCACTGGCCCAGAACAGAACAAGGAGAACAGAAGGGAATCAGATCTGAGATTGCCCAGGAAGGTTCTAGATCAGGAATCTGTAAGACCTGGCATGGGTTATCAGGCTCAAAAGCAGGGTAGATTTCCCAAAGATGGACGTTTTCACGAAACCTTATTCTGCTTTTGTGGTCTGTAGCAGTGACCAGTTCTTCTGTGTCACCTGTTGGAAGGGGTAGCATGAGAACTGAAAGCCACAGAAGTTCACAGTGCGTGCAGAAAATCCGTGAGCTCCTCCAGAGGCAGCGGCACTGACACTCTGGCGAGTGGCAAAACCAGGGTGGTCCACAGGGCTGGTCCTTAGTCCTCTTTTGAGAATTGCAGGCATCACATTCAAGAGCCCATCAAAAGCCTCTTGGACTACAGTCGACGGAAATATTTGCTTTGGGAAACTGACTAAAAGTAATCATATTGTTCAGATTCATCCCTTTCTGAGTTTTCTTTTTCTCTCACTTCCTTTTTCTCCTGTGGTTTCTCTCTGGTCCCATCAGTGGGGAAACTGTTTTTGTATTTCTCATTTCTCCCAAAAGAACCATGCGCCTCAGAGAAGACCCCTCAGAGGGAGAGTGCTCCTGAGGTTGTCTCCAACAACACAGATGACAGCTTCAAGCTTCCCTCTCTCCTCGTAAATGAAACCCACTGAGCCTGGCTGATGCAACCCAAGTTCTTCAGGGTTTTCACAAGATCCCGGCGGAATCTCTCACCCACAAAAACGTAGAGAACTGGGTTCAGGCAGCTGTGGAAGAAGGCAATGGTCTGGGTGACCTGGAAGCAGATGTCAATGTTGGTGGAAACGGCACAGTTGGAGATGAACATGGCATAGGCGTCAATGGTCTGCACCAACAAAATGCAGTTGTAGGGAAACTGAGACAAGACAAAGACGGTCAGGACCGTGATGGTAACTTTTAGGGCCTTGTGCTTGGACGACTTCTTGGCCTGTATCAGGGTGTGAATGATGATGGTGTAGCAGCAAGCCATGACCACAAAGGGAAGGAAGAACCCCAGAATGACCTTCAGGGTCAAGACAGCCGACTTCAGCTTAGTGCTCTCATCCCTAGGGTAAACCATAGTGCAGACGGCAACGCCGGATTCCCTCTCGATTTGGCTGTATAGGAGTTCTGGGATGCAGAGCGCAGCTGCCAATACCCAGATGATAAAGCAAACCATTTTGCTGTACAGAAGCCTCTTCTGCCTCCAGGTCTGTGCTCTCATGGCCTGGGCAATGGCAATGTACCTGTCCACGCTGATGCACATCATCAGCAACACGCAGCTGTAGAAGTTCATCTTGTACATGCTGTTGACCACCTTGCACATGAAGGTCTGGAATTTCCACTGGTCAGCAGCGGCAATGGCCCAGAAGGGAAGAGTGACAAGAAAGAGGAGGTCAGCAATGGCTAAATTCAAAAGGAACATGTCAGTCATGGTCTTCACTCTTGTGCAGTACCAGTAGACAAGGATGACCAGACTGTTGCCCAAAGCACCCCACAATGAACACAAGCCAGTACAAGGGCGGGAGGAAATGGCTCGCAAACTGCCTGACATTGCTTTTCTCACAGTAGAAGTCAGTGAAGTTGAAGTTGATATAGTCTTCCACGGAAGATGTGGATTCATAGCCATAGTCATCAGACATATTAGGAACAGGGCTCTGCAAGGGGACACAAGATGGCATTAGGTCAAGGAAAACATTTTGAAGGTCCTGTCTGATGGCAGAGGCATGGACCTCTTGACCCTTTCAACCCCAAACACCTATGATAAGACCAAAGACACGTATGTGTAGGATGTAGGCATTCTGAGGACATCTGCTTGGGTTGTGACATATATATATATTTTTTTTGAGACAGTCTTGTTACGTCGCCAGGCACCAGGCTGGAATGCAGTGGCGCGATCTCGGCTCACTGCAACCTCCGCCTCCCGGGTTCAAGCAATTCTCCTGCCTCAGCCTCCCAAGTAGCTGGGACTACAGGCACGCGCCACCACGCCCAGCTAATTTTTGTATTTTTAGTAGAGACAAGGTTTCACCATGTTGGTCTCGATGTTCTCGATCTCTTGACCTCGTGATCCACCCGCCTCCGCCTCCCAAAGTGCTGGGATTACAGGCGTGAGCCACCACGCCTGGCCCAGGTTGTGACATAATTATTCAACAGATGTTTATTAAGCACGTGTTGTATGTTGACTACTGTGTTAGGTGCCAAGGAAACCATAGTAAATAAGTCAGATGTGTGGCTTCACTCTCATGGAACTTACCTACCCATAGAGCAGCCAGAGAAGTGAATGAACATTTATGGTGTGCACACCAAGTGCTCTGATAGGGTAGGAAAGAGTCCTGTACGCCGCTGATGGGCACGTTCATCATACTGTGGGAGTGATTGTGATTGTCCTTCTCCTATGTATTCAGTTTTTTGCTGACCCCAATAAAAGGTCAGCAAGGGCTCGTAAACTTATCTGGGTCCCAGTTCCCTAAGTTTCCTGAAAACTCCAGGAGCACCAACTTACACACACATACACATGTACCTACACATACACACACAGACACTCTCAACCCTGTGTACACACACAAGCCCCATGACCTGCTATAGAGTTAGCAGACCCCGTGGTCCAAAAATTATTAGGAATTTCAACACATCCAGCATTCAGTCAAGCAAGCAGCACTTCTAAGCACAGGGCCCCTGTGTGACTGTGTGGGTTGCACAACCGTGAAACTGTCCCCAACAAGCACGCACACTCACACACACAGGCATACACATAATACATGCACTTGTACATGCTCTCATGTACACAAATTGCCAACACTCATGCTCACCATGCACATATATACACACTCATGCATGCGCACATATATACACACATATACACACCTACACACACACACACTTCTTACACTTTTTTGGGTTCCTGAACCAGAAGCCATTCTAGAACCCCTGCTACGGAAACAGGAAATGAGGACTAGAGAAGAGACCCTGAGATGTAAGCCCTTGAGTCAAACCTGGGGTGGGAGGCAATGAAGGACACGGAGTGCCGACGGAGGAGGGGGTTGCCGGGTACAGGGGAAGGTCCTTGCCACGCCTGCAACATTCTTTCCAAAACCTCCGCCCACAGATCCTCAGGCGCTCTCACTTCCCACCAGTTTCCCTCCCAGGGCTCCCATTAGGACTCCCAAATTCCACCAGGGACTACCAGTTCTCACTCCCTTTCCTTGAGTGACATTCCTGCCAAATCTCATCTCTCCTTTTATTTCTCCTGAGGCAAATGCAGTAGTTCAATTCATCCGGATGCATTTGGACTAGAAGTCACCTCAAATCCACAGTAAGCTTTTATTTTGTTTTGAACAGTTAATATTAACAAATATTTAAGTACAAAGGTTATTTTATGTACTTAAATATTTATATTTAAATAACAAAATATTCTCTACCTTCTGTTAGCTGGGCTCTCCCTATCTGTATACATCGTAATTTCCATCTATTTCTAGTAGATCCGACTAGCATTTCCCAACCATGTTTTGGGTGGAGCACTATGGTTAAAATAGTCGAGAATCTCTGTATATTCTTTGTTTGAAATTCACAATACTCCTGAGCACACTGAAGGATCTGAAAAGTCCTACAGAACTTGTTTTCTTTTAATTGCACATTAGCACAGTAAAGACTCTGAGAAGTCCTTCAGAATCCTTGAATTTTGCTGAACAATGTTTCCTAAACGGATTAGAACATAGAACCTGTTGTGTGTGTGTTTGTGGAGGGCTTCTTAGATATCAGGGCTCACTGAGTTGACTGATAAAGGGCAGTAGATGTTACTTCCATCTGGGCCCTGGCTGGCAGGAGGTAACTTGGATGACAACTGGAAAAATCTGACAACTAGTTCTGACCCAACCTCCAATATGTGACCAAGAGAAAATCCTATTGCAAAGAGAGGGACCCAGGAGCAGGATCCTGGAGGTGGCTCTTTGGGACAGGGCAGCTGGAAATGGTCCACTACTGCAAAGAACTAAAGAAAACTCGTCTCCCCATTTTATATATGATTAATCCCTGGGCCTGACTTATCCATTGTCAGTTTACACTTAGAGATATTTCTTCTGGCATTGGTCCTTGCCTGGAAACCCAGTCTCTTGGGAGGACAGACCTCCTAGGTGACACACATTTTAGAGACCATGCCAGGAGAATCCTCCCAAGGCTGGGCACGGAAACCAGCTGCAGTCATGGCCCCATTAAGACAGTCATCCTGTAGGAGGTGAGGTGTGAGTGGACGCTGAGCGAAAGAAGAACCTGAAGATGGAAGGAAGACTGTGAAGAGCACGGAGACCCCAAAATGGACATCACAGCAGGTTTAAGAGTTTGGGAGGATGACCTTTTGGAGGAAACTCTACAAAACCATGCAGACGAGCAAGTACCGACTGAATCCACGTGATGAATAAGCACTCAACTTGCTTTTGAAGTTTTTGTTTGTTATTTCTGGGTTGGTGTTTTGGGGGTTTTGGGCGGTGGGGGGGGGTCAAATGGCTTTAATAGACTCTCACATGAGCCTGAGCCCAAGGCTGTGAAGCAAATCGCAAGAAGCAACACAGATGAGGGCCCAGGGGTCTCACCGCGTGGAGCTGCTACTCTGGTCCAGCAATCCTGCTCTCCTGCTGCAGCTCCAGGAAGTGAGGAGCAGGGCGGATTTTAAGGACATGTGAGGAGGAGGACAGACAAGGGAGAAAGAAGAAGGCAAGCAGGGAAAGAGGGCATGCTTGGCAGAAGGACAAGCGCAAGAGATGGCTTTGGTTCCTGGGGGGGAAAATGAGACGGGGGCAGGCGGGAAGTCCAGTGTCACTTTGCTGTTAGTCCTGGCAGGAGGTAGATTCCTGGGCCAGCGAGGGGGAGGCAATCTGGAGCAGGGCCTGGAAGAGACTGCAGAAGGAGCAGAAGGGGAGAAATGTGCAGAAGGAGCAGAAGGGGAGAAATGTGCAGAAGTCCCCGGGCCTGGGTGACCCAGCTCTCTCCACTGCCCGGTGAGCAGGCACAGCCAACACTCTCAAGACTGAGCCCCAGACAAGGACAGTGTGTCCCCGCTGGAAGCCCAGAGGGCATAGTTTTTCTGCTGAGTGAGGATTAAGGACCTCGTGCTTTTGCATGGAGTTACTTATGTTAGGGACTCCCTAGGCATATTTTAAAAGTGATTCAATTATACACACAAAATCTAGATTTATTTAAAGTTTGTCAGGACCACGAGAGGAATGCTGGAACAACATCCCCTGTGTCACGGCTCACACTCGTAGTTCCGCACATGCCTGGTGGGTCTTAGACATCGAATTATTCGGAAATCTCTCAATAAATGTAAAGAAACATTTTTATGTTTGTTTAAATATAAACAAACAGGCCACTGCTCCCACACAGGCGTGTTCTCTTCCCTCAGGAGTCCTGGACTCAGAAGCAGCAGCCCAGGCGTCCCAGTTGTGAACACCCAGAGCAGGAAAAAGGTCTCAGAGCTTTCCAGGGCCTCGTTTTCTGATTCCTGTGTTTTCTGGAAACCCTCGGCCAGATCCAGGCTCAAGATTCCCCTCTCAGAGGAATGGACAGAGAAAGGGCAGGAACTGTGCTCACCAAGCCTTCCATTGTGCCTTAGCACTAAGATGGGCACAAGGGAATGGGGGAGATGGGATAAGAGAGGGCACAAGAGGGAGCGAGGCAGGGAAAAAATGAATTTGTTATCAGCAGGGATGTTGGCAGACACCTTGGCCCCAGACTTGAGAAAGTATTAAATCCCAACAATTAGACTTGCATTTCAGTACCTTCGACATTCACCCTGAGGGGGCAACCCAGCAAAGCTATGATAGCTGACAGCACCCCTCAAGGGCTCTTCCTCCAAATTTCGATGGGACCTTGAACCCTCAAACCATCTGCCTCAGTCCCAGTTTCCTTACCTGTAAACAGGACTCTGCCTTGACTGTGACGCTGAGGGAATGTGGGGTGCCTGCATGGGTGACTGGCCCAGCACATCCTCAGAAAGGTGCCCACAGGATGCCACGGCTACTTTCCATGGAATGTGGGAGTCAGGGCCACAGTGGTCCCGTCGTCTTCCCATTTCCATGGCGCCAGACTCCTCTGACTATAGGAGGTCATTATCGGGGTGTAGTTTCCTTCTTCTCTGGGGCTGCTTTGCAGAGTTTGGCTATTATCCAAGATCCCAAATGACTCAAAAGCTCAGAAGCGACCCTGGCTCTGCTGCCTTCCTCTACTTCTGTTTCCACAGCCTCAGGGATTGAAAGGTGCATTTAATGCAGGAGAAACTAAAGAGTCTACTTTTGGTCAGAAAAATAGTTACTTCACCAGGACCAAATTAATTCCTTTTCTGTTGTTATGGATATAGGTGCAATTAGGTAACTATACATATGTAATACTAATGAATCATTAGCATATCATAAATAATTTAGTTGATAAACTGTTTCAGCCACCAGTCTCCCTAGATCATGGAAACCTACAATGTACTGTGAGGGAGTTTGTTAGCCCCCCCTGCTAGGAAGTCTGGATTTCAATCATCTACATGTAAAACTCAGGCTTTCCCTTTGAGAAAAGCAAAATTAAAGCCCTTAGGTAATTTTTAAGGCATTTGTGAATCTAACAAAAGCATGGGAAATTAATTTGATTCCATAATTACATTTGGCTGTAAAAGAAAAAATGATTCTCTGGATTGATTTGACTCACTGATTTTCTTTTTCTTTTTTTGAGACAGAGTCTTGCTATGTTGCCCAGGCTGGAGTGCAGTGGCATGATCTTGGCTCACTGCAACCTCCACCTCCTAGACTCAAGTGATTCTCGTGCCTCAGCCTCCCAAGTAGCTGGGATTACGGGCACCCACCACCATGCCCAGCTATTTTTGTAATTTTAGTAGAGGTGGGGTTTCACCATGTTGACCAGGCTGGTCTTGAAATTCTGGCCTCAGTGAGGTGACTCACCCACTTCTGCCTCCCAAAGTTCTGAGATTACTGGCATGAGCCACCACCCCCGGCCTGACTCACTAATTTTTGTTCAGCTCTTGGTCTCTTTCAGGGGAATGTATGCCGTTATGTGTTTTCTGTGTTTTCATAAGGTCTACATAATGTTATGGTAGAAATACGACTAAAGTGCCCACCATGAGTTTTTTTTAAAAAGCAAATTACATGAATTCTCCCTTTGGCTCTTTTGTCTGAGTTTTGGAACAGGCACATGGAACTAAGCACACCCTAGTTAAAGATCACTAAAAACCCTTAGCTGTTTATAAAATCACATTTCCCTCTGTCTCCACAACATACCCCGAAGCCTCTTTGCATTTGCAAAACCCTCTGTGCTGGACAACAACCTACCGAGCAATGGGCGTTGCTGGGCAGAGATCTTACCCTGGAAAACTACACAGATAAATCCTTCCCCCACAGCGGATCCTTCCCAAACCCCCTAGAAAGGGAAGACGAGAGTGAGTTTTGAGGAGCCAGAGGAACATGGTCGTACTCACTGTGAAGCCTGTGGGTGTCATGGTGGATCAGAGGCAAGCCTGCTCCTGGAAAAAGGACAAAAATCAAAAAGGGGACTGGTTTGTAAATGTATGGTAACAACCAAACCCCAGAAAGATGGAGATTAATAAATTTTAAATCTTTCTTCTTGTGAAAAAAATATTCCAAGCAGGAGTGAGGGTCTCTATAGCATTCTGGATTTCGGAGTCATCTCAGTTGTCCACACAGAAAGGAAAGAACCTCTCCTTTGAAGTAGTCATTCACTTCTTTGACTCTGATGGTCACCCGATTCTAGCATTTGTTTTCTTTCTACTTAGACAATAATTAGTGCATCTCCCATCCACAGATAAGAAATGGCAGCAGGGCTGTTAAACTTTTCCCAACCCATCCTTTCTACATTTCTCACGTTCCCTTGATTCAACTTCTCTGTCAAGCCCTGTTCTGCTGCCTGGCTCCCCCTTCCCCCTTCTCTGTCAGCTAAGGGACTCACCGAAGCTATCAGGATGGTGGTTGCTTTGAGAATGCCCTGGGCCCCAGACTCCCCCAGGAAAAGGGCTTTTGAGTAACCCGGTGGCAAGAGGAACATGAGAGCTGGGTGGTGCCCGCTGGGGTTGGGGCTCCCTCCCAAAGAGACCCATTGCCCCCAGAACCCACCTTTCTCCTCTTTACCCTGACTTCAGCAGGAAAAGGAAGTCCTAGGTTTGTGTACTAAAGAAATGATCTAGTTCCCTAATGCACAGGGCCTCGGAACTGACTGCAATACATCTCGACTTGTCATTTTCGTGTGTTTTGAATTTCTTTAAAGCCCACCCCTATATAACCAAAGAAACAACAGCTTGACTGTCTTCAAGGACAGAGTCTGCCTCAGCCGGGGCATTTCCTTTTATCCCCTTAGCAAGTTTCTTTCTTTGCTTTTCTTTTCTTTTTTGTTTTCCTCTTTTGAGACGGAGCCTTGCCTGTCGCCCAGGCTGGAGTGCAGTGGTGTGATCTTGGCTCACTGCAACCTCCACCTCCTGGGTTTAAGTGATTCTCCTGCCTCAGCCTCCTGAATAGCTGGGACTACATGTGCACGCCACCACGCCCAGCTAATTTTTGTATTTTTAGTAGAGATGGGGTTTCACCATGTTGGCCAGGATGGTCTCGATCTCCTGACTTTGTGATCCACCCACCTCGGCCTCCCAAAGTGCTGGGATTACAGGCATGAGCCACCGTGCCCAGCCTAGTGAGTATATTTCAAAGAAAGATGTCCAGCATTGCACCCCAAGGTTCCCAATTCACCCAGTAACATGGACAGGTCTCCAAACAATTATGCTAAGAAGCCAGACCAAAGAGAGTTTATACTGTATGATTTCCCTTGTATAAAACTCAAGATAATGCAAACTAATCTATAGTGACAGAAAGCAGAACCAGTGATTTCCTGGCAATAGAGAGAAGGGGAGGTAGCCAGGGATGGCAGCTCACACCTGTGATCCCAGCACTTTGGGAGGCCAAGGCGGGTGGATCACCTCAGGTCTGGAGTTTGAGACCACTCTGGCCAAGATGGTGAAACCCTGTTTCTACAAAAATATCCAAAATTAGCCAGGTGTGGTGGCATGTGCCTATAGTCTCAGCTACGTGGGAGGCTGGGGCAGGAGGAACACTTGAACCCGGGAGGCAGAGGTTGTGGTGAGCCCAGATCACGCCACTGCACTCCAGCCTGGGCCACAGAGCAAGACTCCATCTCAAAAAAAAAAAAAAAGAGAGAGAGAGAAGGGGGAGGGCAGGAGGGCAGGTGGGTACAAAGGAAACTTCAGTGGGGGTTAAATATGTTCACTGCCTGGGTTGTGTGAGAGCTTCACAGGGGTGTATGTATGTCAGAACTTACACTCTGCATTTCAATATTTGCAGTTTATTGTAACTGGACCTCAATAAAGCTGTTCCAGTGAGGCGGGGGAAAAGCAAAATATGATGAAAACATTCTGGTTTTCTTCACTTCTCAGTGTCGTCTCTGGCTGTCAGCAGGCCCTAAGGAGGAAGGCAGCCAGAGCTTTCTCCTGGTAACGTCTCTGCCAGTAGTTTCTCAGAAGTGCACTGGAGGGCCTTGTGCCATTGAAGCTGATTTGAGAGATCACTATGAACCCATGTGGGTTTTTTTGTTTTGGTTTGTTTTAGGGGGGGTTTTCCTTTTATTTTTAGTTCAGGGGTACATATGCAGGTTTGTTATATAGGTAAATTGCGCATCATGGGGGCTTGGCATATGGATTATTTCGCCACCCAGGTTAATAAGCACAGAACCTGATTGATCTTTTTTTGATCCTCACCCTCTTACCTCCCTCCATCCTCAAGGAGGTCCCAGTGTCTGTCGTTCCCTTGTGTCCATATGTACTCAATGTTTAGCTCCCACTTATAAGTGAGAACATGTGACATTTGGTTTTCTGTTCCTGTGTTAGTTCACTTAGGATAATGCCCTCCAGTTCTATCCACGTTGCTTCAAATGACGTGATCTTGTTCTTTTTTATGGCTGTGTAGTATTCCATAGTATATATGTACCACATTTTCCTTATTCAGTCTACCATTGATGAACATTTAGGTTGATTCCATGTTTTTGATATTGTTAATAGTGTTGGGATGAACATATATATTCATGTGTCTTTATACCCATGGTGTTTTTACGATTAAATCAGATGATAGGTAGATAGATAGATAGATGATATAGATGATAGACCCAGATAATTTGTGTGTACTTGTATATGTATGTGTGTTTCACATACATATTTCCTGTCTGCTGAGAGGACCTAAAAGCAATGATACACAGCATAACGAGCAGCTAGTGCCCTGATCCTGGATTCTAAATACCTTTCTCCACCAAAAAGAGCCAGGGCTCCTTGGATATATGTAACTGCATGTTGATGGTATTGAGTTTGAAGACTAACTAAGTTGGTCTTCAAACCCAATACCACCAACATGGTAGCAAACCAGTGTCACATTTGTCCTAAAGAGTTGAGGAGGGAAGACACAGCGTCTTTATTCCTGGGGAAAATGTCAACCTAAATCAAAGAATAAGGAAGCATCAGACAAACCCAAAATGAAGGACTTTCTGCAAAGTAACTGGCGAAATATCAAGGTCAAGTGACACAAGAAAAACTGAGAAACCATCTCAGATTGAAAAAGGCTAAAGAGACAGGGCAAGTAGATGCAATGTAAGAACCTGAATTTGGTCCTAGAGTGGGAAAAAAAATATTCTGAAGGACGTTACTGGGAAATTAAGGACATTGCGATAGGAACTGTGAATTCAGTGACAGTGTTGGATCAGTGTTAAATTTCCTGATTTTGCTGACTGCATTGTGGTTTACAGGAGAATGCCCTTGTTCTTAGGAATTACCCCCTGAAGTATTTAGGGGCAAAAGAGTACAGTGTCTTTGGAATATTCTCAAAGAATTCAAAAATATGCAAAAAATGCAAAAAAAAAAAAAAAGAGAGAGAGAGAGAGAGAAAAAAAAACATATGTATATATAGAGAGGGAGAATAATAAAGCCAATGGGACGAAATGGAAACAGAGGTTTGGGTGAAACATTTATGAGCATTCTTTACACAATTCTTGACTTTTCGGTAAGCTTGAAATTAGATACAAGTAAGACTCACAACAAACTTTACAAAAAGAAAAAAATGTTTTGGCAGTTGACCCTAAGACACAAGACAGCCTGACACAGACTGAGTCTGAAATTAGAATGAGCAGCCCAGCCTCCAGCCGTGACCTTGCCCAGCCACCTGGGCATGCATGGAATTTCACTGCAGCCCTCTGGGGGCCAGGAAAACGCTGGCATTTATCTGAAAAAATACCATGCTTTTCTTTGGTGACTTTTTTTTGTTGCAAAAGTAGCACGTGTGTTTGTAGGAGACTTTGGCAAATGCACAAAAACTGAGAGGAGAAAATTAAAATCACCCATAATCTTCCTACCCCAAAATAACCACTTTGAACTTTCCGTTGTTTTCCCTCCCAGCCGTGTTTCTATGCATTCGTACACTTTGAACTTTTCTTTTTTCCCCCACCTAACAGATTACGAGCATTTCCTTCATCATTAAACATCTTCAGATGGATGACTGCATCAGCTACATGGCATTCTGACAGGGGCTGTGCCCCAACTCATTTAAACATTCCCCTCTGAGGGGCAATTCACTTGCTTCTAACTCCTTTTTATAGTTATTTGGAAATATTTCCCAGGTGAATGAGAAAGGCTGTACTCTGCCCCTTTCCTCCTAAGCACAAGAACCACGAACTTTCCCCCAGGAGTATTTCTGACCTCTTCTGAGGTCTTCAGCTCTGTGAAGTAATTGCTTTCCACTTAGCATGACTCCAGGTGCCATCAAGAAACCCAGTGAGTCTCTCTTTTGAAATAAGAAACTCACCCAGCAAGCAGAAAAGCAGCCACTTTGGAGCTGAGAATTACTCTTCTTCTTTTTCTCACAGATGAAAAATGCCCAGTTGACTTTGGAAGATCTCAACTGAGCAAATTTAATTTGGTTACAAATTGGGGAACAGGGGAGGTTGACTTTGAGACATCAGTTAGAAAACACTTTTATATATATATGTGTATATTTCTAGTTCCCAGGGCTTATGTCACCTCCTTTTTACTTGCATGAAAGGACTGAATATTAATCATGTAACATCTGAGAAAAATTCCCAAAGAAAGAAGCCACAGAAAGAAGAAAGAATGGCTTTGGTTATAGTGAGTGATAGCAACTTTCAGATTGGAAATAGCAATAGATGGTAATGATGTTGGTAAGAGTTTGGAGAAAAGGCCTCCACCCTGCTGTGAGGAGTGTAAATTTATGTGATCTTTTGGAGGGTCAAGCCCTAACTGTCAGATTTTACAAAGCACAACGTCTCTGACTGTGCAGCGCATCTGCTTGGAATTTGCCTACGGGTATTGTGACAAAGAACATCAGCGTCCAGTTATGGGGATATATGTTGCAGCAGAACAAAAAATGGAAAACAACTTAAATATTCAGCAATTGGTAATATTATGACACATCAGTCCAATAAACCACGTGCAGCCAATACATAAAGATGGTCCTCATGCTGATAGAAAGAGGTCTTCAAAATTATAAGATTAACATGCAAGTTGTGTGATTTTTTTTTTTTTAAGATGGAGCCTCACTCTGTTGCTCAGGCTGAAGTACAGTGGTATGATCTCAGCTCACTGCAACCTTCACCTCCTGGGTTCAAGCAGTTCTCCTGCCTCAGCCTTCTGAGTAGCTGGGATTACAGGGGCACGCCACTATGCCCAATTAATTTTTGTATTTTTAGTAGAGGCGGGGTTTCACCATGTTGGTTAGGCCGGTCTCAAACTCCTGACCTTGTGATCTGCCTGCCTCGGCCTCCCAATGTGTGATCTTTAAAAACAATAGATAGAAAAAGACACACTGCACTGCTCCCCAGCACCGAAACATTTTCTGGAAGGAGAAAACCATGATGACCAGTGGAAAATGAGATTTTCATGTTTTCGTTAGATTTTGCCAACTATTTAAATATCTTACCAAGTGTGTGGAATTTTATTTTAAGAGCTGTCATAAAAATAACTTGTCAGATTAAAAAAAAAAAGAAGAAGAAGAGCCCAGTGTTCTAACGTTCAGCACACCTGTTTACAAAACTTGTCTAGAGGAGGAACTTGTAATTATTAGACCTGCTCCAGCTACCACAGAAAGAGCGGGTCTAGTAATTACATTCACCAAGCCTACTTTATGCAACTAAATTGTACACTAGCTTTCTATAAAGGTTTGTCTTTATTTATTTGTTTATTTTTAAAAAGGGGTAATATATAAATACAAGCTGAGCAAGATGGCTCACACCTGTAATTCCAACACTTTGGGAGGCTGAGGTGGGAGCATCCCTTGAGGCCAGGAATTTGAGATCAGCCTGAGCAACATAGCAACACCCCGTCTCTACAAAAAATTTTAAAATATGCCAGGCATGGTTGCCTACCCAGCTACTCAGCTGACTAAGGCAGGACAATCACGTAAGCTCAGGAGTTCAAGGCTGAAGTGAGCTACCATCGCACTGCAGTCTGAGTGACACAACAAGACACTGTCTCTAAAATAAATAAATAAATAGTATATAAAACGTCATATATTATAGTATATAATAGGATGTAACATATTACGTTTTATAGAATATGCGTCTTCTTCTGGCTCATAGGACATTTGGAGAGAGACAAGCTAGAAACGGGACACACTCCTCCCTAGACTCCGAGTCTAGAACCTCCACAGACAGCCTTGCATCTAATTCTTCCACTTTTGTCAGAATACTTCTCAAATACTTTATTCTCCCAGCTACTAAGTCTCAGGGCTTGCTTTCATTTTCTTCTTGCTGCTGAGAAGGAGGGAAAAATATAGGGGGGGAAATCCCACGTATCACCAAACATACTGAGAGCAAGGAACATCTCAACGGTCTATCGGGAGTGGATGGGCGGTTGACTCAGCACTGCAGAAAATCTCTCCCTTGCTGCTCAGTGAGGCCTTGCTGCAGGTGCCGTGGGCCACCCGTCGAACCCACTTATTCAATGTGCCTTAAGTACCTGATACATTTGTTTGGCTTAAACAATGTATAAGACATGATCCATGTCCTCAAGAAGCTTGCATTCAAATACAGTGGGTAAGTCATTGCTGCAAATAACAACAAATGGAAAATGCTATGAGTCATGGTAGGAATTGGAAGGAGGAAGTCATGTCTGTAGCTCTGGGGAAAATCTAGGAGGGCTTCATTAGGAGGTGACATTTTTATGGGTCCTTGAAGGCTGAAGAGCATGGGGACATACAATGAAGGGAGGGAACATTGCTCCAGGGCAGGAAAACATATAGACAAAGGCATAAGAGCCAGAAAGCCTGGGGTATGTGCAGGGACCTGGGAGGTAAAGGAAGGGAGAGAGCTGCTAATTCTTCAAAAGTGAAAAGTGTTTGTTAGAAAAGTTAGCTTGGAATCTATTATTATTCAACCACTATTTTTGTATTCTCTAATATTCTTCAGTAGCCTACGTAAAAGTCAGCCTGTGCATGCGGCCTCTCCGCTCAGTACAGCCTCTGATGCTCACAGCACTAACGTCAAATCGGATACTAACATGAGTCAGGAATGCAGGTCCTTACTTTGATCTTTGTACAATTTGCTACACAGAATTTGAATCATGTCTTACACTTATTTTTGCTCCCTACACGGGGGCGGGGTCTTGGAGCCATCTATCAGATCAGTCCACTCACCAAGGCCTGGATCGGATGCTACCAACCGCCCAGCAGGGGCTGCATGGGGCCCCAGGGGCTCCCAATGCAAGCCTGTGAGTGGGGCATACACAAGGGGGCTTCAGAACAGATAAGCAGATATTGGAAGAAAAGAACTCTGAAATTCCAGGAGCTGAAATAGCAAATTAACTTTTGCTCATTCAGGAAAGGGAGTAAGGAGATGGGATCCCACAGACTGGCTGCTGCACAGCCTTTCCAGTTCAGCACACAGCGACAGCTCTCTGGATGGACTTGCCAGCCGTCTATGGAGTCACAGCTAATTCAGAACTAAAGAGGTGGGGGGTGTGTTTGAAAAGACAAACCTGCATCCACCGATGAGTCCTTGAAAATTACTTTTTGCTTTTCTTTGATCATAAAGGAGTATTTTTACAATGCACAAAAAATCCCCAAAATGCCAACATAAATAATAAAGAAAATAACTCCTCAAGCACCCTTTCCTAATTTAGCCATTGTTAAGTTTCTGAGATACTTCCTTTCTGACTTCTTCTCTGTAACACAACCTCTCTCTCTCTCTCTCCACACACACACACACACACACACACACAGGCACACACACACGCACTTAATAGAAAGGAAATCAGACTACATATATAATCTTCTATCTTGCTTTATAATTGCCCATCTTTCATGGATCACCTTCCATGCCAATTCAACATAAAGCCATATCATAGGATTGTTTGGCTGCTGTGTATTCCCTATCATAGGATTGGATGGTAAATATGTAACAAACAGTTCATGTAGCCATCCGCCTCCTGGTGCATAGTTTCCTTTTTCACTGCTACAAAGAATCCTTTGCATGGGGCAGTGTCTCAGACTCAAGGACCTCATGGGAGAGTCCTTTACCCAGCCCCGGGCCACCATCTTGTCACCCAGCACCTGCTTCTCCCTCCCTTAAGGTACAAATCACAGACTGCCTTCAACCTAAGCTTCATGCATGTGGGTGGGGAGGGAGTTTCTTACTTGCCGTACAAGAAAGCTGGATTGGGCATCACCAATTCCCGTTTGCCTTCCTGGAAGTTTCTAGCAAAGTACCTGGTGCTCATGACCTCTGAACAAATGAGTGCAAGCCTGGGTTTTAGAAGCCACAGTGGCAGCACACAGCTGAGGGCCCAGGTGACACTGGGGCGGGGGCAGCAAGAAGAAGAGCAATACTCACCGTGGAGGGTGGTGCAGGTCTCCTGGGGACAGCAGGCCCCACCAGCTCTCAGTGTCTGGGGAAAGAGCTGGGTTGCTCTCTGCCTGGGATGAGGGGCAGGCTTTATGTGGGTTCTGAGCAGGCAGCTCCCCGGTAACAACACCAGAAAGGAAGCCAGGCCACCCCTGCCTGTGTTGTCACTGGTGGGGTAACCCGGGAGGGTGGGGAGTCACTTCCAGCAATCAGCAGAGTCAATCATTTGCAACCAGAAACGAAAAGCTGAAAACTGCTGGGATAAGGGGAAACTGTCTCCTCTGAAGATACACATACAGACTGATGATCTAAAAGCAAATTCTCTTCCTAGACAGCACAGCTGCTTGCAGGGAATGGGGAGATTGGAGGGTCCCATCGAGAGAAGTCAGCCTTGTCAGGCTTGCCAGAGGTGCACGTTGATGAGATTTCTTTGGGTGGTGTCATCTGAGCGAGCCTGTATCAGATTACTACCCTGTGGCAGATGTGGCGCTATCCATCACAATATACCTTTTGTGGCCTTGGCAGATGTACCAGAACCCCGGAAGACTGTGCTTTTCAACACAGTAGCTACTATGTAGGTGTGCCTATTTAAATTCAAATTGATTAAATGTTAACTAGGGCTGATTCGGTGGCTCACCTCTGTAGTCCCAGCACTTTGAGAGGCTGAGACAGGCAGATCACTTAAGCCTAGGAATTTGAGAGCAGCCCAGGCAACATGGCACAACCTCATCTCTACAAAAAACACAAACAATTAGCCAGGCATGGTGGCACGCACCTGTAGTCCCAGATACTCGGGGAAGCTGAGGCGGGAGGATCAGGGGGCAGAGGTTGAGTGAGCCGAGATTGCACCACTGCTCTCCAGCCTAGGCGACAGAGTGAGAGCCTGTATCAAATAAGAAATGTTTTAAAGTGTTAACTAGTTTCTCAGTCATGCCAGGTACACTGCAGGTGGTCAATAGCCACATGTAGCTGGTGGCTATCCCAATGGAGAGTGCAGATACAGAACCTGTCCATTGTCACGGACAGTGCTATTGAATGGCCACTACTTTAGAAAGCCTGCCTGTGATATGTTGCTAGGAACACATGGAGTGCTGGAAAGCCACACACACCTTAAAACTGGGGCAAATCTAGCAAGGTTTTACACATCAGATACACGAACACCGATCATACAATAAATTGCATTAATTACAGGTGTTTTGGTGAAACTTCAAAAAAGCTAAATATACAAAATATTGCATTTTTAATGAAGCTCACAGATGAAGTCTTCCCGTCCACTGCTACGGTGAGGACTTCAATCCTGATGTGATTAGCGATTTCCTGTCATCGTTATGACAAAGATCCCTTTTATATATTTGTTCGGGGGGGAGAATCACAACTATACTCTTATGGAGGTTAATTTCCACCTCTCAGTGTATTTACTGTCCCGAGGACTCAACGCTGATCTCTCATGGCGTAGTCCCCCCCAGGCACACGTCCCTTCGTTACCCTCAGTTCCCACAGAGCAAAGGGATACAGAAGATGTGCTTGGATTTATTGTCTAAATGAGAAAAGGCCAACAAATAGCCCACATGAAAGGTAGAGCGCATACACAGTAATAATGAAAGAGATGTCTGATTCATCAGCCTTGAAGGAACGGTGGCGTGAGAGAGCCGTAAAATTCCCTTCCCTCGGCCCGCACTCACCGCATATGAATGGTGTCTGAAATTACACACAGCTGAGAACCAGCCAGATTCTCCGGCCTCTCACTCCACCCTCTAACTTGGCAAATAGAGACACAAAAGGAACTGGTGCTAGAGTGAAGAAGATGTTCCCTTGACTTTCTTGGCTGAATTTGTTTCTCTCCGGGGTTTGGTTGTGTCCTTGGAAACCTTGCAGTGAGGTGAGACAAGCACTTTGGCAAGTGCCTCGGGTGAGGAAGAGGCTGTGCTTCTCCCTTCTCTTGACTCAGGCTCTTTCCTCATCAGGTAAGAACATACAAGGTAGACACTGCTTGCCCCCACACCGTTGGAGTGAGGCTTGGGGGAGGAAGGAGAGTGAGGCAGGTGGTCAGGGGAAGAGAAGCGGTAAATATACTGGGGTGGAAAGATTCCCTTCTCCACATGGGCCCCCGTGGTCCAGGTGAGGTGGGGAATCTTAAGTAATATCAAGGTCTGGAAGAGCTGCTCTAGAGCACCCACATGCCCTCTCCTTGGATGCAGAGAGGATCATGAGGCTGGGGAGGAGGTAAGATGCAAGGAAGTCGTAGAGAGAACTTCCGCCTTCTCTAAGGAGCCTGTGCAAATGTGATTCCTTTGCTGCAATCTAGTTTAAGTTCATTCCTTGGAGAGAAAGCCCTAGCCTCTTGTTTTCATTGCTGTGTTTCTTTCTTGGAAACTAGAATTCAGAGCTGGGTGACTATAAAAAGTTGCTGGTCCCCTTTTATAAGGGCTATTTTTCTCTTGCATTCTCACCTTGCCAAAGGTGAGTTCTGGAAGACAGGGCAGTATAAGCATACCCTGAGGGACAAGATAGCAGTTCTCTAGAGGCTAAGTGCCCTCGCAGTGCCCAAGGAGGCTGAGCTCTGTTCCTGCAAACCCCTGTGGTCAGACCTGCTCAGATCTCAGCATTTCTTCATGACCGACCTACCCCAGGATGGCTTGGAGTGCAGCACATTCACTTGTCACTGAGCCACCGTTCTGGTTCCAAGGCTGTCTTTCCACTGGACTAGTGAGAGGGTTTCAGGTGTTTTGCTCCTGGGCCTGCTTCCAGCTGCTTCTCTGAATCCTTGCTCTGTGATAGGCTACTCTGTGGCTGCAACCCTCACTCTTCATGGTCACTGAGCCCTCGGACAAGTTGTTTCTGACTGTGTTCATGGGGGTGCATTGCAGAAAGCTGCCAAGGCAGCCTTTTGGCACTTTCAGCTTTAGCCTGTGCTGGGCTTTGCTCTGTCAACTATCATGATGTGGGTCTGCAAAGCTGCTGCCACACTGTGGAAGCGCTGACCTTTTTGACTTATATGTTGAAGAATTAATGCATGCCTCTTTGCTTTCAATTTGTCATGCCATTCAACTCACAATATGGAGGAAATGACAGATAAATCCATTTGGTGGACAGCTTTCTTCTCTTAATCATGAGATTATTTGCAGAATTTAATCTTTGAGGAAAAGGTTTGAGGGGAACTATATCCAAGAAATTGTGAGACTGAGGTATTCTGGTGAGTTAATGGGGTTGCCTCCCCCCCCCTCTTTTTTTTAAAAAAAAGATATATCTCTCTCCTGAGGAGGTTATGCCTCCCAGCTTCTTACAAGATTCACATGTAACTCAACATGATACATGAGCTTTTGCCTTTGAATTTCTCAATCTCTTAAAGAGAATCTAGCTTTATTACTATTAATACATGATCAAACTTCTTCTGTACTTGCCTTGGGAATAATGGACAAAGAGAAATACTGTGAATTCATAAATACAAACTTTGCAGAAAATGAGACAGTGTTTAATTTTCAAAGACTTCCCTCTCTATTCAGTAGGCAGCAGATACCGATGGTTACATATACCAGGGGGAACTTTAAAATCAGGAAATGCTGGTATCTCACATTATGAGTTTCTGAATCCTAGGAAGAAAAGCTTGGAGTGCTTCTGAGTATAGCGAAGTTCCATTTAAGGGCAGAGTCCCCCCTTGTAGAAGTTATCAAAATATTACAAATAATTCTAAACTGAGACTTCACTTTTTTTTTTAAGAAAGGAAAAAAGAAGAGAGAGAGAAAGAAGGAAGAAAAGAGAATGAAAGAAAGAAAAAGAAAAAGGGAGAGAGAACGGGAATCTTGCTCTATTGCTCAGGCTAGAATGCAGTCTAAAAATGGATATTAAAAAGCTCTTTTATACTAATAATTGTGTTATACAATGGAGACGGGAAGGAATAAGGGAGGAAAATAACAAACAGCCAACCAATATTTCATTTAAACCTATGAAATGCTATGTAATTGCTGGGGGAGTGATTTACTCCCAACCATGTGGTCACTTTTAGAATAAATGTGATGTGTTACTGAAAAAAAAAAATGTATGTTTTGTGGATTTGGAGTAGAGAGTTCTGTAAATGTTTATTAAGTTTACTTGTTCGAGGTCTAAGTTCAAGTCCCAGGTATCCTTGTTAACCTTCTGTCTCATTAATCTGTCCAATATTGACAATGTAGTGTTAAAGCCTCCCACTATTATTGTGTGGGAGTCCAAGTCTCTTTATAAGTCACCAAGAAGTTGCCCTATGTATCTGGGTGCTCCTATATTGGGTGCACATAGACTTAGGATCGTTAGCTCTTCCTGTTACATTGATCCCTCTACCATTATACAATGTCATTTGGTTTCTATTACTTTAAAGTCTATTTTATCAGAGATGAGAATTGCAACTCCTGCTTTTTTTTTTTTTCCTCTCCATTTGGTTGGCAAATCTTCCTCCATCCCTTTGTTTTGAGTCTCTGTATATCCTTGCATGTGAGATGGGTCTGGATGCAGCTTACCGATGGGTTTTGTGGAATGGCTGATACTGGTTGTTCCTTTCTGTATATAGTGCCTCTTTCAGAAGCTCTTGTAAAGCAGGCCTGGTGGTAATGAAATCTCTGAGTACTTGCTTGTTCGTAAAAAATTTTATTTTTCCTTCAGTTATGAAACTTAGTTTGGCTGGATGTGAAATTCTGGGTTGAAAGTTCTTTTCTTTAAGGATGTTGAATATTGGCCCCCACTCTCTTCTGGCTTGTAGGGTTTCTGCTGAGAGATCTGCTGTGAGTCTGATAGGCTTCCCCTTGTGGGTAACCTGACCTTTCTCTCTGGCCGCCCGTAGTATTTTCTCCTTCATTTCAACCCTGATGAATCTAATGATTATGTGCCTTGGGGTTGCTCTTTTTGAGGAATATCTTTGTGGTGTTCTCTGTATTACCTGGAGTTGAGTATTGTCTTGCCTTGCTAGGTTAGGAAAGTTTTCCTGGATAATATCCTGAAGAATATTTTCCAGCTTGGATTCATTCTCTTCATCACATTCAGGTACACCTATCAAACGTAGATTAGGTCTTTTCACATAGTCCCATATTTCTTGGAGACTTTGCTCATTCCTTTTTACCCTTTTTTCTCTAATCTTGTCTTCTCGTTTTATTTCGTTAAGTTGGTCTTCAACCTCTGAAATCCTTTCTTCTGCTTGATCAATTCGACTGTTGAAACTTGTGCATACTTTGCGAAGTTCTCGTATTGTTTTTCAGCTCCATTAATTCACTTATATTCCTTTCTAAATTGTCCATTCTCGTTAACATTTCGTCAAACCTTTTTTCAAGGTTCTTAGTTTCCTTACATTGGGCTAGAACATGTTCTTTTAGCTCACAGAAGTTTCTCATTATCCACCTTCTGAAGCCTGATTCTATTGATTCCTCACATTCATTCTCCATCAGGCCTTGTTCAATTGGTGATGAGGCACTGCAATCCTCTGTAGGAGGAAAGGCATTCTGATTTCTGGTGTTTTCAGCCGTTTTGCGCTGGTGTCTTCCCATCTTTGTGGATTTATCCACCTGTCGTCTGTGTAATTGCTGACTTTCAGATTAGGTCTCCGAGTGGACGTCCAGCTTGTTGGTGGTAAAGTTTTTTTCTATTTCTTAATTATCCTTCGGCGGACGCCCCCCTCCCCCACAGAGCTGGACCTTCCCCGGGTTCAGCTGTACTTGCTGTGAAACTCTCAATCCTCAGCAGTTCCAACTGCTGTTTGTTTTTTTTTTTTTTTTTGTGGAGGAGGGTACCAGCCTTCCCCTGCGGCGACCCACTACACTGGCTGAAACAGCGGCATTAAGATTCGTGGTGCTTTTCTGCCCGGGAATCTCCCGGTCTGGTTCCCCACTTCAGTCCGCTTTTCAATCAGCTGAATGGGAGACTCTGCCTTCCCGGAGCTCCAACGCCAACCAAAAGGGCACTGAGTCCCGTATACTCCGGACTGAGAACCGCCACGCCCAGGCGCCTGCAAAACGGCCGCGCCCGCCAAAAGAGCCGTGCTGGCGACCCGTGGGTCAAGAATCTCTTGGTCAGTGGGCAATAAAAATTCGTCTGAAAATGTGGCGTCCACTCACTCTCTGTGCTTTCAGTGGGAGCTACAATCCTGAGCTGTTGCTAGTCGGCCATCTTAGATCTCTCTCCGAGACTTCACTCTCAAACGTATTTTACTTGTTCTAAAACAATCTGTCCACAAATGTAAATCTATAAGTAATAAATTATTATTTTCCCACTATAGGAATCTCTAATGTGAAAATGCATTCTATGAAAAGAAATTTATAAAATAAAATGTTACATAATAATAATAATAAAAGCATCCCCTTTGGGTCCTGGACCAGGTTTTGTACCTGGCAACTGAAGAGCATTCAAGAATAATTGTGGACTAGAAACTGCAATCCACATCCCTGATACCTATAACAGAGAAAGAGGCAACCTGACTTTGTTGCAGGGGCCAACAGGAGTGCTGAGTCCGTCCATTCCAGTATATGAACAAGTCACTTACCTCTTATTCATTCCAATATACCAAGTGTCCAGCACAGTCTCTGGCACAGAAGAAATGAATGTTACTTCAGTTCTCTACTTTTTAGGTTCCCCATATTGGAAACTACTATAGCTCTGTAATCCTCTTCTCCTTCCTAAGCCTCTTGTACATACTGGGAAAGCCGTATTTTGAAAGCATATTGGGGTCTTTGAAAGAGGACAGTGTTATCTTTTCACTTTTCATTGATTAATGCCTTTTATCTTTATTTGGAAAGCCAAAGTGTCTGGAGGCAGTTGGTAGTTGGTGGTGACAGTATGACCAGTGCAGGTAAAAAGAGTCCTAGGTCCAAATTTCCACAGAATAAAATCTGCAAGGACCCTTTCTTCCCCCGACTAATCCGTGAGGAAAGGGACTGTGTGGATCCTGGCCATGCTTGTAGCCCAACAGCACATTCTAGGAGAATATTAAACATCTTCTGACTAAATTAATGCAAAAAATTAACTTGATATAAGTGCTGGGGATCTAGAATAGAGCCATCTAATAGCACTTTCTGCAATGGTGGAAAAGTTCTTTAGCTGTCTGTCAAGTGTGGGGGCTACATATAGCTACTGAACATGACACTGTGGTTACTGTGACTAAGACACTGATCTTTTTAAAATCGTTATTTAGTTGCAATTAGCTTACATGGAAAGTAAACAGCCAACATGACCAGTGGCCACCCTAGTGGACTATACAAGTCCAGACCAACCTACTATTCAGCAGCTAATATTTCTACCTCGGCTCTAGCCTTAGATGGCTCCAATTATGATGCAAGCCGGGGCAGCTGGCCTATGGCAGACCCACTCCCCCTCTGCATGAGGGTGAAAGGGGCTGAGGGTGAGCTCCTCCTTCCCCAGAAGCACTCAAGCCAAGGCAGGCTTTAGCTATACGGGTTTTCTAGAATACCTGTAGATACTTTACATTCTTCATGTGTCACAGTTAGCAATCAAAATCCTTACAGGACAAGAATGAGGAAAAAGGAGTCATTTTTGCCACATTCAGTTACCATGAATAGCTCTTGAAGGTCGGGGTGCCAGCTGAGAGGCAATTCTCAGAGAGTAAAGGGGAGAGGAGGAGAGGGCCAGCACCCCACAGCAGCAGCAGGAATGGGAGGAACAGGAAAGACGTGGCCAAGGGCCCCGCAGGAGCCGCCTAATGATATATGTTGCAGGCTCGGGAGAGCAAGACCAATTGGAGGCTCTGGGGAGACTCAGGGATCTTTAATAGAGCAAGCGCGTGAGAGGAAATGCTGGTTTTAGCAGGTAGTGATGTGCGTAGCACTGGATGTGATATGGCTAATGTGTTGAAGCAAAGGTGTCTAGCAGGTCGTTAGATATTCTCAACTGCAGCTCAGAGGGGAGGTCAAGAGTTTAGTGGTGTGGCTGCCAAGCTGTTGCAGAATGCAAGTTGTTTATAAGGGAAATGCGTGTCATCCTCAACTCCTGAGGTTTTGTGCTCACAACACGTGAGTCATGAGACCAGTCGGAGGATTTTTTATTTTTATTTGTCTCATCTATTAATGAAAAAAAAGAAAATCATCCCTTCTGCCCTCACACATTTTATCTCATTGAAAGATCTCACTGGAATCCTTCATTCAACATGTATTTGTCAAGTTCCTACTACTTGCCATCAATGTTCTTAGAGGTCGGATATAGCAGTCAGCAAAACAGAGCACATTAAATAGTGGCAAGTGTCATGCAGAGAATCAGAACAGACAGAGTGATAGAGGGAGTGGCGTGGGAGGGGGTGCCTCACACTGGATGGTCCGGGAAAGGCCCACTGCAGAGGTAACCCCCCGCTTTTTTTTTTTTTTTAATATAGAGATGGCGTTTCACCTTGTTGGCCAGGCTGGTCTTGAACTCCTGACCTCAGGTGATCTGCCCACCTCGGCCTCCCCTGTGCTGGGATTACAGGCGTGAGCCACTACACCCAGCCAGAAGTAACCCTTGAGTCCTGAATTACAAGAAGTTTCCATCAATGTGAAGATTGGAGCAGCCATTCCCAGCAGAGGGAACAGTTGGCAGGAAGAGTTTGACATGTCCAAGCATGAGAAAGGCCAACATGCAGGAGGACGGGGGACAGTGGGGAGCGGCCAGAGAAGTTGGAGGGTCCCCAGCATGTTGGGCTTTGAGGCTGGGTCAGTAGTGTTCACCTGATGCCAGGTGTGTGGAAAGCCACTGAAGGGACTTATATAGGTGATGACATGATCTGATTTCCATTCTTAACAGATCACTGACTGCTGCATGGGAAACAACAGAAAACAGCAAAACCTTTGATTCTGCAGGCACCAAAACCAAACGTCTAGATCACAGCTTTGCCTTGGCTGGGCTACCCACAGGCAAGGCCACCGCAGGAGCCGCCCTCAGCTCTGCCTGTCACTGTCCCTTCTCTGGACCCCTTCCTGTAGGGAGGCATCAGGGTGGATTCAGGGTGCTTACATCCCTCCCTCTTGCTGCCCCTGATGGAAGGAGGACACACACACTGAACATCACCCAGGGAACGTTTGCAGTGATGATCATCCTTATTCAGTGAGAAGTGTTGATGAGTTTTTAAAATATATATTTTTATCATTAATTCTAGCTAATAATGATGGGGTTTTTTAATAAGCTTGATTTTTTTAGAGCAGTTTTAGGTTCATAGCAAAATTGTGCAGAAGGTACAGAGAGTTCCTACGTACCCCTGCCCCAGCACACGGGCAGCCCTCCCACCATCGACATCCTGTGTCAGAGTGGCACATTTGTTATAATCAGTTCATCTACACTTATACATCACCCAAAGTAGTTTATGTTAGTGTTCACTCTTGGTGTTAAACATTCTGTGGGTTTGGACAAACATATAACATGTATCCACCATTATAATATCATATAGGATAGTTTCATTGCCCTAAAGGTTCTCTGTGCTCCACCCACTCATCCCTCTCTTCCATCTAACTCCTGGCAACCAGTGACCTTTGTACTGTCTCCAGTTTTTCTTTTCCAGAGCGACATGTTAGTGGGAACCATATAGCACGTAGCCTTTACGGATTGGCTTCTTTCAATTACTGATAGGCATTTAAAGTTCCTCCATGTCTTTTCATGGCTTGCTAGCTCATTTCTTCTGAGTGCTAAATATTACTATCATCTGGATGTGTCACAGTTTACTTACCCATTCACCTGCTGAAGAACATCTTGCTTGCTTCCAGGTTGGGCATTTATGAATAAAGCTGCCTTGAACATCTGTGTGCAGATCTTTTTCAGCTCATTTGGGTACATACTGAGAAGCATGATGGCTACATCATATGGCAGGAATATGTTTAGTTTTGTAAGAAGCTGCCCAAACTGTCTTCCAAAGTGGCTGTACCATTTTTCATTCCCTCCAGCAATAAGGGTTCCTCATGCTCCGTATCATTGCCAGCATTTGGTGTTATGTGTTCAGGGTTTGGGCTATTCTGTTAGGTGTGTGGCTTTCATTTGAACTTCCCTAGACCTACGATGTAGAACATAATTTTCATATGCTTATTTCCCATCCTTATATCTTCTTCACTGAAGTGTCTCTTTAGGTCTTTTGCCCATTTTTTAATTGGGTTGCTCATTTTCTTATTGTTGAGGTTTAAGAGTTCCTTGTATATTATGGATAACATTCCTTTATTAGACGTGTCTTTTGCAAATATTTTCTCCCGGTCTGGGGCTTATCTTCTCCTTCTCTTAACAATGTCTTCCACAGAGGGCCTTTATTTTTTTCACGTGAGGGTTTTTTTTTTTTTTACCCTAGCCTGCCCCTGCCCCACTTTGCCCATAGTACCGACCCCTGCCCTGTCCCTGGCCCTATAGTACATTAATGCTTGATCATTTTTTCAAAAACTGAAAGTTCAGTGGCTAATGTCTTTGAAAAGTCAGAAAATTTCCACAGCATCAAAATAGCTACATGAAAATAGCCTCAGTTTCTAAATAGCCACATCAAAACAATCACATCAAAAGGTCGGGCCCTGCAGTGGAGACCCAGAGGAAAGCCTCAGGCCTCAGGCTGCTGCTGGCCATAGTTAATAATAATGTTTTGTCTATCCCAAAATTGCTGAAATAATAGATTTTTAAACATTCTCACCACAAAAAAAAAAATAAGTAGGTGAGGTGAGGGATGTATTAACTAGCTTAATTTAATCTTTCCACAATGTAGACATATATCAAAACATCACACTGTACCCCATAAATATATACGATTATTATTTGTCAGTTAAAAACTAATAAATAGGTTCGATGCTGTGGCTCACGCCTGTAATCCCAGCACTTTGGGAGGCCAAGGTGGGTGGATCGTTTGAGGTCAAGAGTTCAAGAGACCAGCCTGGCCAACAGGGTGAAACCCCATCTCTAGTAAAAAATACAAAAATTAGCCAGGCATGGTGGTAGGTGCCTGTAATTCCAGCTGTTTGGGAGGCAGGAGAATCACTTGAACTGGGAGGCAGAGGTTGCAGTGAGCCGAGATCAAGCCACTGCACTCCAGCCTGGGTAACACAGCTAGACTCAGTCTCAAAACAAACAAACAAACAAACAAAAAACTAATAAATAAAATAAATCATGCTTTAAAAAAAGACCCCATCACAGGATTCAGATTACTCATGGAGTTTTATCTTAGAAATAACTGCCCAATTTTCAGTATTAACCATGTTTGGAAAAAAAATTTACCAAAAAGAAACACCAAAACAATGCCTAGCAGCCCTCCCAGAGTTCTGTGGGCAGGTGTCCAGCAAAAGGAGGTGCTTATGGCCAGGCGTGGGGGCTCACACCTGTAATCCTAGCACTTTGGGGGGCCCAGGTGGGTGGATCACCTGAGGTCAGGAGTTCAAGACCAGCCTGATCAACATGGTGAAATCCCATCTCTACTAAAAATACCAAAATTAGCCGGGCATGGTGGCTTACGTCTGTAGTCCCAGCAACTTGGGAGGCTGAGGCAGAATTGCTTGAACCCAGGAGGCGGAGGTTGCAGTGAGCCGAGATCGTGCCATTGCACTCCAGCCTGGGCAACAAGAGCAGAACTCCATCTCAAAAAAAAAAAAAAAAAAAAAAAAAGGAGGTGCTTTGTGAAAAAGGTGAAGCAGCACTCACAGGTTCTGAGAAGCCCTACTGGAAAGAGATCTGCTTAGTATCTTTTAAACTTGGAGTTTATTTTTCAATAGTTTCAAGTATTTTATTTGCTGTATCTTGGGCTGCAGGAGTTGGGATCCCCCTTCTACTTTTTTCTTCCTCTGAATGCACTGAGGAAGGCTTTTCTCGCCATATATTTGAGATGACCTAAGAGAGAGACAGCTGTTGTCTCGGCTTCCATCTCTGCTGTCTTGTGACCAGGGGATTTTGAAGGGAGCCCAGAGGAAGGCTGGGGAATAGTTACCCTTCCATTCCCCAGTCCTGTGACTACCCCAGGAGAATCCAACCTTCCCTTCTGCCTCAAAGATTTAGCTCATTTCTCTTTTCATTTTAAGGTTTCTGCCATCTACCCAATTTCTTGAACTTTTCCCAGCCCCCCTCCCCCACCCAGGAACAGGCACGGATGAACCAAGCCAGGATCACAGGCTTTGGTGTCAACACTGTGCTTTACTAGGTGACCCTGGGCAAGACACTTTCCTTATCTATAAAGTAGGATCATACTACCCCCTTCAAAGGATTGCTGTGAGAGGAAAAAGAACTAATGCAAGAAAGAGTCAAGCCAGTGCCTGGTACATAGTAATGCTTAGTAGGGGTACTTTCTACTGAAGTGTGTCGTCAGGGTATCATGATTACATCAGGGGTCTATCCAGCTCTGCACTTGCTTGCAGGGCAGTCTCTGTCTCAGAGCCTCGGGTTTCTCTTTGTAAAACAGGGACACTAATAACTATTCCCTAGGGTTGCTGTCATCTGTGAGTTTGGCACTCACACGGTGCCAAAGTAACAACACTTGTCCTTTTTTCATTAAAAGATTTCATTTCTAAACACTACATAGAAATCCAATAAATGACCAATGCAGGAACATCATTCAAATCCAACCAAATGAAGGGTGTGTCTCACCAAATTACCCTGGGTTCCTAGTACTCACAACCCTCCTTCTTAAACGTCCCAAAGCCTTTGAGCTGTCCTATGTCCCGGAGCATCAAGAGCCTGAGGCTTCACTTGACTGTGATTCCCACCCCGTCCAAGAAAGAGAAAGCAAATGAATGGTCTGAGCACTGTTTGTGCCAAGAGCTTTACGAATTTCATCTTACTCAAATCCCACAGTAAGTTGATAAGAGAGTTTGCATCCTTCTTAGAAAAGGAAGCTGAGTCTTTGAGCAGCTACCCGAACATCCTAAGATCACACAGTAGTAGTGGCTGAGATTCAACTAATTTCAAAGGCCATAATTCCCCCCTCCTTCCTTTCTGTAAGTCACATCTTCTAAGGAGACACTTTGTTCCACAAATTTAAAAATTTACACTAGGGCATTTCTTCACCCAGATAACCAAAAAGTAAAAGAATAAAAAGCCTTCTACTCTGGGTCAAACTAAAAACAACAAATAAAATTGGCACAATATTTCACAATTTGTAAAATAATTTTACTTTTAATCTTCACAACCACCACGGAGATGAATATTGTTTTTGTTTTTGCTTTTGTTTCCTTTTTTGTTGTTGTTGTTGGATGTTTTATAGAGACAGAGTCTCCCAAGGTTGCCCAGGCTGGTCTTGAACTCCTGAGCTGAAACAATCCTCCCATCCTGGCCTCCCAAAGTGCTAGGATTATAGGTGTGTGCCACTGTACCTGGACAGATATTATTTTTGTATTTATGTTTTATAGACAATGAAACTGAGGCTCGGAGAGATCAAGGGATTTGTCCAAGGTCACACAGATAATAAGTGCTAGAGCCAGGATTTGAATCCAGAACTACTTCAAAATTCTGCTTTTCTTCCATTACCTCAATTGTTAGATACTCCCCCCCAGGTATACAGCAACATACTAAGCATTTGCAAATGGTATGTTAATTCATTTATTGATTTACCCTAAACTGATTTGGCACCTACTAGAGTCAGACACTATTCTAAGTACGAAGACTACAGTAATGAACCAAACAGACAAGGGGCATACCCTGATAGAGCTCATAGAGCTCACATTCAAAGGGAGAGGGGAGAGAAAAAGCAAACAAATAAATAAGCTAATGTTAAACAGTGATAAGGGCTCTAAAGGAAATAAATAGGATGTATCAGTAAGCTATTGCTGCATAACAAACTGCTCCAAAATGTAATGGCTTAAACAACAATTATTTATTTAGCTCATGATTCTACAAGTTGTACTTTAACTTGTAGTTAAAGTGCTGGGAAGTTCATCAACTAATCTTAGCTGACCTCAGCTGGGCCTGCTAGCCCAGGTGTTTGTAGTGCGCTGGAAAGTTAACTCAGGGTTAGCTGTACATGACGGTGTTAGCACTGGTCCACGTGTTTCCCATTCCTCAGCTGGCTAGTCTGGGTTTGGACACGCAGTGATGATAATAAGGTTTTAGAGAGAGAAGTACACAATGACTCTCAAGGTCTAGGCTCAGAACTGGCACACCATTCCTTTGTTGCATACTATTGGTCAAAGCAAGTCACAAAGCCCAGATTCAAGGTGTGGGGGAGACAGATACTGCATCTCTATGGGAAGAACTGCAAAGTCCATTTCAAAGGGTATGCATACAGGGATACTATTAATTGGACACATCAATGAAATTAATGTACCTAACAGGGTGATGTGATAGAGGATGGCTGAGTGGTGGGAACGGGAGGGAATAGAGCTACTTCAGATGGGGGAAGGCCTCTCTGAGGAGGTGACATTTATTCTCAGAGCTGAAGCATGTGAAGGAAGAGCCATTCAAAGCCATAGGAAAGAGCATCCCCTAAGAAGTTATTCTAAAAGATACACTCCCCGTAGCAAAATGTCCATATCCTACACACAGACCTGTTGCATGGTCATATATTAAATAAAGGACTTAGCAGCAGGTACACAGGAAAGCAACATAGTATAAAATCAAAATGCTCATCACTTTGCCTCCCTGCAACCCCAAATGGCCACTGAAAGCATGCGGATTTTTTCAGCAGCTGTCATTTTCATGAAATAGTTTTGGACCCTTAGAGAAATATGCCTCCTAAAATAGAGATGTAGGAAAGAGAAGACACAAAGGAAGCAAGGCAAAGGGAATATTAATGAAGGATGAAGATGGAAGAGATTAATAGCAAGAAAGGAGGTGGAGATGGAGAGACAAGCAGAAACGTCTTTGACATGTGGTAAACTCTTTGTCAGTACTTGTAGAATTAGTGAGCAGATGAGGCCACCATGTGTGTGTGTGTGTGTGTGTGTGTGTGTGTGCATATGTGCACGTGCAATGGAGGAATAAACGAGATAAAGGGAAGCAAAGGGAAGCATCACTACTGATGGTGGTAGGGAAGCAAACTGACTACAAAGGTTATGTTACAATTAGAGCAATGTTAACACTTCAACAGGTGGCACATAAGCCAGTGGGGGACGATTATAGGAGGGAGTATATGGTATCCTAGGAGGAGTGAACAGCTTGTGGAATTCTGAGGCAGGAAGAGGTTTTGTTTCGGTTTGGTTTGGTTCGGTTTGAATTTGGGGAAGGATGGAGGTCTTCCAGAGAAAAGAGGACTTCATAGATGATCTGTTATGGTGAGCTTTATTGAGGAATGAGGGGGAAACAGGATTGTTATGAGCAAGACATTGTAAGAAGAAAAGAAAGACAATTAGAAACTCCAGGAAAAACAAAAGGCTGTTTGAGAGATGAATTATAACAGTTCACTGATTTACTATGCAGTGAACAATATTACAGTCACTATACTATTACGCTGTTTATTAATATTGATAAAATACTAAAAATAACTGTATTGTAAAGATTGGAAGACAAGTAAGGCTGATGTAGAAACAAAATCTTCGTAAGTTATTGCAGGAAATAAATGAAGAATATCTAACAGTGATTACCAAAACACACAGCTAAAAGAATGATGTAAAATTTTCCAATACAATGCATGGCCCATAGACCAACACTAACATCACCTAGGAGCTCATTAGAAATGCAGAATTTCAGGCCCTGTCCTAGGCCCACTGAATCAAATCTGCCATTAATGAATCCCCACGGTTTGTGTACTCAGTAAAGTTTGTAGAAGCTTGAAAATTTGGTTTGGGGAATAGGACTAGCAGTGGGGAAAGCAGAACGAGGAACAAGTGTGTCTTAGGTCTTCAAAATATTATTTTATCTTTGTTTAGCCATGTTCATGGTATTTATTAGTTTGATTTTACAAGTTCCTTAATAATTTAAAAAAATAAGTACCTGGGTAGTATTTGCCCTTTTTCTCACTAATACTTATTTTCCATCACAGCTTAAGCTTATCTTGGCCCTGGCTCTCCGTTTGGATTAGAATACTGTTTTTAGGACATCACAGCCCTACTTCAGCCTCACTTACCTTTAGAAGCACCTCAGGCAAACATTGTTCCTCATCTGCTGCCATCTGCAAACTTTGCCATAAAAGCATTTCTCAATTCCTCTGATTCCCTGGAATCCCCTCCTCCATCAGCCTGAGAAGAGACCACAGCCATGAACTATCTACAAAATGTCACAGCATCTGTTGTCTCCTCAGTTAAAAGTTTCTCTAGCTAGTCATCTCTAGCCCAGTGGTTCTCAAAGTGTGTGCCCCAGACCAGCAGCATCAGTATTACCTGGAAATTTGTTAGAGCAGTGGGGTGCCTCAGACTTAACGAATGAGAAACCCTTCAGATTAGGGCCCAGTAATCTCCACTGCAACAAGCCCTCCAGGAAGTTCTCATGCTCTATTCTAGAACCCATCTCCTGTTCTATTCCTGGGCTAGTTTGTTGCAAATCTCACTGGGCTCATAACTTAGCACTCCTCAGTGAGAGTTTCAGCTTACTAGCCACATTCACGAAGAGTGGAAACACAACCTACCCCACAGATGTTTTCTAAAATTGTCTTGACCTCTCCCTTGCCAATCTTTCAAAACACTATTTAAACAGAAGCTTAAATGGGTGTGCCACATACCCTGAGCTCTCTGATTGACACCACAGCCCAGCTTTAGGGTTTATACTTGTATTTGCTCCATAGCCTCCTCCACACGCATCAGAACCAACTCCAGAGAGGATGGAGCTCCTTCCTTTCTGGCCCCTCTGCACCTCTCATTCTTACACATTCTCTCAAGCCCCCAGACTTCAGCTTTCCCCCAAGAGATGCACTGTGGTGATAAATTCTACTGCGGTTGAGGGTGATTTGATGAGCCTAGGCCTGCCATTCCTTGCTGCCACCTGGCTGCTCCCCCGTCTCAGTCAGTACTAGTAAGTGATGAGCCCCTCAGATAACCCCAGGTGAGGGCCACAGGCTGGCATCACTTCCTTCGACGAGCAACTGACAAACACCAGCCAAATCCCAAGCTCCTGCTATAGAAGGAATTTCTACAGGAAACAGTTTGCCCTGGGAAGCAAACAAAGCCCTCTGCAGAACATGGAAGCCAGATTTCAGGTGTTGGTTGCAAGTCGCTTTTCTTACTGTAAAGCATCTGGTAGAACTGCCTTTCTTTTCTTTGTCTTTCATCTTTGCCTTTGCAATCTTTGGGGGCTTCACTCCATTTGCTAAAGGTGTGTGGGTGTTAGCGTCACTCTACGGAAAAAAAACATGCACATACACACACCACAGCCTTTTTTCTCTATTTCTATGCAAGCCATTGCTTTTATGACTTTCTGAAATAAAGAAAAATGTCTAGTATGTCACCACTTGCTTTTTGCAATTCTCTTAGAAAAGAAGTTCTGCTCCTTCAAAACAAAAATAAAAAGATAGCTCACATTTTTCAAATGCACAAAAGTTTTTTCCCAGATGAGGGGAAAAAAACATATGAAAAGGCGCTCTATCTAGCTAGTAGTAGGGAAATGCATGTTAAATAAAAACGACATTTTCACCCTTCAAACAGGCAAGCCATTATTAGTTTAATATCAGGCCCTGGGGTTGGGAATCATGGTCTCGCACCCATTCCTGAGGGCACAAAAATGGGTTCAGCCACATTGGAAATTGATGATAATGACATCTGCTAAGATATAGAGTTTGCATTCCTTGTATCAAAGCAACTCCATTCTGGCATCCCCCTCTGGAGAAATTTGATGCATTTCTTCAAGGAGGCATTGTAACAAAGGTCATGGCTGCCTTGCTTATGTGGGTGAAGATAAAATACCACCTACATGTTCATCAAGGAGATGGTGATTACGTGAAGGATGGTACCTTCATTCTGTGGAATACTATGTAGCCATTTAAAAGAATTAATCTGGATCTACATGTGTTAACATGAAAAGATCCCCCAGGGGTATGTTTCTGAACAAACAAAGCACCTTGTATAACAGAGGGTATGTTCAATATAATGGCATTTCTGATAGAAACAAAACACCCAAACATTATCCATTTGTCTAGGAACATATACATGTTTATAAGCGCAGAGAAAGGCTTTGGAAGGATTAACATCCAAGTAGCCACAGGGCTTAGCTCCTGGACCAAGTCAGGGGGTGGCGGAAGGCGGTGAAGAAGACATTTAGTTTGTCTGTAATCAATGAATGCTTTACTATGAGAGTGTTTTCAAGAATAAATTGCTTAATTGTGTAATTAACATTAAATATTTTAGGATTCCTATAAGTATTTCTATCTGCTGAATAACATCAGAAAATCTGTCACTTGTCTTAAATGTTAAGTAGGCTTTGTATTTGTTCAAATGTACGATTACTTCTCTTTAAAAGGTTATCATAAAATCATTCCATTTGTCAAAAGCACTCATTGTTCATCTGATCGTTAAAAACAAAGATAGTTTCTCTGTATTCAACCACAAACACACACGCACATGTGTGCACACACACAGAGACACCATAACTCACCCTGGAGACAGCAATTTCCACCCTATGCCACACTGTGCTACCACCTCAGGATGTCTGAACCACATGCAAGCAGGCCTTTCTGATTAGCTGATAACTTAGTTTCCAGGCTTCTGTGCCATCTGATTGTCAACTCATAATTCTAGAGCGGCTAAAACCAAGAGACACCTGACTTGGTGGTGATGCCTGGGTCTGTGGGTGTAGCCTGACAGCCAGGCACCTGGTTTCCTGACCCCAAACCACATAGCTTTCTGCATGCCCTCATGAGCACCCTTGTAACATGCTACTCCGCCCCCTCCTGCCAGGCTGGGCTTGAAAGCGAGCACTGGAGAGACAATGGGGTGCCTGGAAGGTTGCTGGTCTGCAGAAATCATTTCAAGAAACATCTTCATCACAACTTTCTAGTTTATACCCCTTGTTTAATGAGAAAGTGTTGTATGACAAAAAGACATGGAGAGTTGGAGGAAAATGCCAAAGCAGATGTCACGGGAACTCAAGTACTTTTGTTAACATAACGATTCTCTCTCCCTCCACAGGCAGACCCACTGGAGGAGCCAAATTACAATCCTGAGGGAAACAGTTTTAAACCAGAGGATAGATAATGACATCATCTTTCATCTTGGGTGTCATCTTGGATGTCCCTGATTTGGGGGTGACCTTTTCTGTCTGGACCAGACATACCTGAATTTCTTTTCATTTCAATAAGATGGGGATCTTAGGGCTCAAAAAAGACAGAGACGAATCACTCCCTACCAAGGCCATGCCCAAGCATACTTATGCTCCTTCTTATGCTGTGTCCCATCCCAGGCTAGGGAAGGCAGAACTCGGGGGCCCAGGGTAATATCCAACCACTAATTCATTACAACGTTGACCATGTTTTCTAAAGGAAATATAAAAGAGCAAGCAAGCATGGCTTTAAGCAAGCATGACTGGAAGGCATCACATCTTCTTTTTCCTGCTTCTAGGAAGGTCTTCATGAAATGAACAGTAAAAATGGATTGCAGCCGGGCGTGGTGGCTCATGCCTGTAATCCCAGCACTTTGGGAGGCCGGGGCAGGCAGATCATGAGGTCAAGAGATCAAGACCATCCTGGCAAACATGGTGAAACCCCATTTCTACTAAAAATACAAAAATTAGCCGGGTGTGGTGGCACGTGCCTGTAGTCCCAGCTACTTGGGAGGCTGAGGCAGGAGAATTGCTTGAACCCAGGAGGCGGAGGTTGCAGTGAGCTGAGATCGCAACACTGCACTCCAGCCTGGCGGCAGAGTGAGATTCTGTCTCAAAAAAAAAAAAAAAAAAATGGATTACGTTTCTGCCTAGTCTAGCATCCCAAGGGTTTCCCATGACAAACATACAGCATCAGTAAGCTTGGATGCCTGTGCACCCCTCGCGCAGCAGGACTGACCTTCCCAATGGCCTTTAACCATGGTCCTCCATCCCCAAGCAACGCCAGTGGTGATCTTCATGAGCTCATGCTCTGGCCATCCCTTCCTGCCTATGCACACGCACTGTCTTTAGCTCTTCAGTCAGTGTCACACAAGACCTGCTAGACTGAGGGACGCTCTGCATTCTCAGCAACTCTGTATACCTCTGCTGTGGTCATCATGCATGCATTTCATGGCTGACTTGGTGAGAATGCTCTTCAAAGTGGGTATCTTATTAAAATACAGATTCTGAGTCAGAAGGTCTGGGGTGGGCCTGAGAGTCTGCATGGCTAACAAGCTTTCAGACAATACCCATGATGCTGGGCCAGGACCACACTTTGATGTCAGGTAAGAAGTCTTATATCCACATTTGGGAGGTGTGGGGAGAAGGCCTGCCCCATGGTAGCCTTCTGAACAGAGAAGGACCACAAGGGCTTGATGAAACAATGTACCAGAGAGCCTTATAAAGTGTGATGTGTGGGGAAAATATCGGCTGTTATTATGACTTTCTATCATGTAAATGATATACTTGCTTTGGAATCAGAAAGAGCTGGGTTTACCCCCTACTTTACTAACTGAGAATTTGAGCAAGTCACTCAATCCTGTTAACCCTCACTTTTCTTAGCTATAAAATGAGAGGCTATTACTTAAAGCTGTATTTGCAGATGTTGACTCAATACATATTTACATATTCATTTTTCTCTCTGTTGACCTAAATGAAAAAACTTTACATGTATGTATGTGAGTCACTTGCTGAACATTTCTGCTAAATGCTGAGAATCTAGAACCAGAACTTGGCTAAAATTCTACTCTAAAACTATTTAATCAAACGGCTTTGTTAAGAGTCACCTGGTAAACTTCTCAGGGAACCCAGAATGATTTATGGTTTGCTACCACAACGCTATGAAGCGAGTGGTTTCAATCAAGTTTCAGTTGCACAAGTTCAGTAGAAAGCTGGGGAAAATCCACTTGAAAGAAAATTGCTGCCCTTGAACCCTTCTCATCACCAGAGCTATCCAGAGACAGAATGTGGAACCCATTCCAATGGGGCTGACATTTATCTTTGGCTAATATAAGTTTTCTTTGTTGTTGCCATTGTTGTTCTGAGACAGGGTCTTGCTCTGTCATCCAGGCTAGAGTGCAGTGGTGCAATCACGGCTCACTGCTGCCTTGACCTCCCGGGCTCGAGTGATCCTCCCACATCAGCCTCTCGAATAGCTGGGACTATAGGCATGCACCACTGTGCCTGGCTAATTTTCTGATATTTTGTAGAGATGAGGGCTCACTATGTTGCCCAGACTGGTCTTGAATTCCTGGGCTCAAGGAATCCTCCTGCTTTCTCCTCCCAAAGTGCTGGGATTACAGGAATGAGCCACAGTGCCCAGCCTAAGATGAGTTTTCTAAAGAAGTTCTAAATAATAACAATATAAACTTCCAGTCTTGCCATTTAATTCCAACTCACCCCAAGATTCTTCAAGCAAGGTTGATGGATGTGTTCAGACTAGCAGGTGCAAGAAAAAAACTTGAATCGGGAATTTGGCAGGAGCCAAGGACAGTTTTGGCACAATAATGGCCCAGAAGGGCACATCATTACAAGTTTACTCTCTGCCCAGTATTGTCATAAGCAGTTTTTACACCATACTTAAAAATTTTAACAACACCTTGAGAGGAAGATATTATTATTACTCCCATTTTACCAAAGGGGAAACTGAAGCAAAGAGAAGGCAATTAACAAATGAATTTAAAAGATAAAAATTGTAACTATCTTTTGGGTTTTTTTGAGATTGAGTCTTGCTCTGTCACCCATGCTGGAGTGCAGTGGAGCAACCTCAGCTCACTGCAACCTCCGCCTCCCAGGTTCAAGTGATTCTCCTGCCTCAGCCTCCTAAGTAGCTGGGATTACAGGCATGTACCACCACACCCAGCTAATTTTTGTATTTTTAGTAAACATGGGTTTTGCCATGTTGGCCAGGCTATTCTCAAACCCCTGAACTCAAGTGATCCACCCGCCTTAGCCTCCCAAACTGCTGGGATTACAGGCGAGAGCCACTTCACCCAGCCGCAGCTATCTTATTTTTAGCTGCACAATGTAAAACCAATTTTTTTTGTTTTTGTTTTTGTTTGTTTGTTTGTTTGTTTTTTAATGAGATGGAGTCTAGCTCTGTTAGCCCAGGCTGGAGTGCAGTGGCACAATCTTGGCTCACTGCAACCTCTGTCTCCCGGATCCCGGTTCAAGCAATTCTCCTACCTCAGTCTCTCCCAAGTAGCTGGGATTACAGGCACCCACCACCATGCCCAGCCAATTTTTGTATTTTTTAGTAGAGACGGGGTTTCACCATGTTGGCCAGTCTGGTCTTGAACTCCTGACCTCGTGATCCGCCCACCTCAGCCTCCCAAAGTGCTGGGATTATAGGTGTGAGCCACCTCAACCGGCCAACCAAATTGTTAACCTACTCAATTGGATCCATTAATTGTTGTGGAATAGCCCCCATGGTGAATACAAGTCTTCTGTGGTATACACAAAGCTGAATATTACAGCACTATTGGTTATACTGAAAGACTCTAAACAACCCAAGTCTAAAACCAATTATTGTAGATCCAGACAGTGGAAGGGTATGAAGCCACTGGTATATTTTCAAAGAACTTTTGGTGACATGAAAAAGCCCTCATAATATATGAAATGAAGAGGGTAGGGTATTTTACACATTCATTTATTTATCCAAACTTAGTTATCCCACATTTGCTTTTCCAGCCTTAGTTCTGTGAATACAGCTGTTGAGTCAGGCGGGCTTGCCCTTGTAGAGCTGACAGCCTGGTGGACACAAAACTTTTCTGGGAGAAGAAGCCCCAAAATGTTAACGGTTTTCTTTTCAAAAGAGTAGGGGATTTTAATTTTTTCATCTTCATTTTTATGTTATTTCAAAATATTCTATATTAAGCATGTATTACTTTTTTATAGATTCACTGAGTTATGATTTAGCACACAATAAACTACACATGTTTAAAGTATGCGGTTGGATAAATCTTGCTGAGTACACACCGGAGAAATCATTACCACAATGAAGGCAGTGAACATATCCATCACCCTAAAAGTGTCCTTGAACCCACTGTCATTCCTCCCTCCCACCTCCCCCTCTCCTCACCGCATTCAACCACTGATCTGCTTTCTGTCACTATAGTTTGGTTTGCATTTCTAGAATTTTATTTCTAGAATTGAATTACATAACAAATACTCTTTTGTCTGGCTTCTTTCACTCAGCGTCATTTTGCGATGTATTCATGTTGTCGTGTGTACCAAGAGTTGTTCCCTATTACTGTGGAATAGTATTCAATTATATGGCCTATACCAGTTTGTTATCCATTCATTGGTTTGTAGACATTTTGATTGCCTCTGATTTTTGGTTATTACAGACAATGCTGTTATAAATGCTCAAGTATTTGCATGAACATTTATTTTTTTCTTTCTTGGGTAAACACCTAGGAGTGAAATGGCTGGGTCATGTGATAACTCTATGTTTAACTTTTTGAGGAACTGTCAAACTGTTTTCAAATGACTGTATAGATTTCTACCAGGAGTGTATGGCTTCATCATTCCCCTCCGTTTTAAAATTACATAAGAAATAAATGAACACCTCCTGTTGTAAAAAGAAAATCCAAAAGCTTCAGAAATATATAGAGTAAGAAAAGTGAACATTCCCTTTTATTCCATCCCTTTCCTAGTTCCTCATACATATTTATCACTAAAAGTTTGGTGTGTGTTCATCTTTTGTTTGCTAGAGTGTGTGCATGTGTGTGCACATGTTTGCATCTGGAAGCATGTATGCGTGTGTGAGATTCTGTGAGCTCTGTTGTTATAACTCTGGCTTCACTCACTGAATAATGAAGCTTGAAGGTCATTCCTCATCAGCACATGTAGCCCTCAGTCTTCTGAATTGTTGCTGAGTATCCTACTTCAATAAGCAGGGGAAGAGGTGTTTTTCAATGTGGTTAGAATTTTATTTACCCTTCCTATGAAAGAGGCAGGTCTCTTCAACATTTTCTATTCATGTGACCATTGGAGAAGCTCCTTCTCCGCAGGAAAGGCTGCCTGTTGGGAAGGATTGCACTTCTTTCAGTGGATCTGGATCTCCTGGGAGCTGCACAGGCATGGTCACCTTTGTGGAGAGTGAAAGAACAGTCAGAGGAAATGTAATGGATGGCCACAAGGTGTGACAGCTCTGTCGTCACGATAGGTTTATGCTTGCCTCACATTCCTCAGAGCAGAATTGCCTTTCCAGGCCCACCATTTGTTCTTGTACCTGGTAGCTAGGAACCTCACTTTCAGTGTAGTCATTCTGAGAAGGGCAAAAGGGCTTCAACTCTTCAACTTTCAGCTTTGGAAATGAGTAAAATTGTGAGTCTCTTTTTAACATCAGAAAATTTACCACATTGGCTGAATGTGGTGAGAAAACCTACTCCCCCTGTTTAAAACAGACAATAATGAAACCCATACTTGGTCAGCTAAACAGATTTTTACTGTCTCCCCATGTGTGTTTTTTCTCTCTTATATTTTCTTTTAATAATTAAAGATACTAGGACTACATTAAATGGTACCTCTTTATCCCTCTCTCGGTAATAACCTGGGGGCTAAATCATTTGCACTTATTAATACATAAAGTTAGGACTATATTATAATAAAGTTGCACATCCTGCACTGAACATTGCCATAAACATGTTTTCATGTCATTAAATATTAACCAAATATTCAAGCCACATCTTAACTATTAATAACTGCATAATATTTGAGGTCTGGACATACCATAATTTATAACAGTTGCCCTGTGGTTGAAAGATTTTTACTAGTCAGTGAAGATTCTGAGTAGCAATAAGTGAAGAAAAGTTTTAAAAGCTATTCATTATGACAAGTGGAAATTAGGTTCTGGTAGCAATATTAAAATTAAATCATGTATCACATCTTAAAATTTTGTTATCTTCCTATGATAATGCCTCCTCATTATTTTGAACTAAATAGGCTACTCTTTTTTAACTCTTTACTCTCAGACTTTAATCTTTAGAAAATGTTTCGCAGAACTTTTACTCTGTAATTTTATAGTAGTTTGTAATTACACATTACCTGCTAGTCTCTGAAAAGCGTGTTGGTTAAATGTCTACTTTGTTCAACCTTTCTACAGGGGGCTTGGACATCACAGTCTGTCCCACACATAATGTCCAGCTGTGTGTTCTGTTAGAGATATCATGCACGACATTGCCCACAAAACTATTTCAAAATGCATTTCTTTAAAAAAGGACACTTGCCTGCTTAACAAAAAATAACTCTATCACACCCAAAATATATATACATATATTTTTTAAGACAGGGTTTCACCATGTTAGTCAGGCTGGTCTTGAACTTCTGACCTCAGGTGATCCGCCCGCCTTGGCCTCCAAAGTCCAAAGTGCTTGGATTACAGGCGTGAGCCACCACACCCGGCCTTTTTTTTTTTCACACCTAAAATTAATAATCATTCTTTAATATCATTTAATAACCATTTATTATTCAAATTCACCAAATGTTTCCCTAAACGTCCCTCCCAGCTTCTTTGTCCAAACCAGGAACCAATCCTTGACCATACATTGCACCTGGCTGTTACGTCCTCTCTCCATCTGTTAATCCAGCCGCCAGGGTCTTCATGGGTAGCTTCTTATTGCAGCCGCTTGGCCGGTGGCCTATAGAGACCCCACCTTGCTTGCCAGTTGTGTCATTTAGCTTGTTCCTCTCTCCCTTGTATTTCCTGGAAGTTACATCTACATGTTGATAAGACCCAAGTCAAACATCTTTGGCTAGCCTGCATCACAGATGATGCTGTGACATCAGAATTCATGATCCCAGGAGATATGGAATAACTGGTTGTCCCACTATTCCGATGCCAGGATCAACCTTTAGATGAGTCTCATAATGTTTTTCTTACCAGAAGCCAAAGCAGCCAGAACTGAGTTTGATTGTGCAATTCTGTTTTTCTCCTGAAGACCAGAATCACATCATCATATTGTTAGGTTGGCACCATACAGATGTCCAAGTCCCATCAACCACTCCCCTAATGTCCCCAAGCACATGTTAATAGTCCTTGCCTGGATCTACATTCTCATTAGTAATTGCAAGATTATGATTTTCTATCATCCCTCTACATTTAGCTGGCATTCTTCAAGCTTTATGTTGTCAACTAGAGCTATTTGCTTACCTTGAAAGATAGTTCCTACCTGAAGGACATTAGATGCACTTTTCTTTCAGTTGTATAATGTCGAAATAAGACATTGGTACGAGCTGCCTTGAATGAGTTTCTTCTGGCATTCTTCTTTTTGAGGATCATTATGGACTCATTATCGACTCATGAATATACATTCAATGGGTATGTTTTTATTGAAATATTCTTGCGTCTCCTAATACTGTTCTCACCAGAAGCCAAAGCAGCCAGAACTGAGTTTGATTTAAAACGTTTCAAAACAAGAGTAGCTCCAAAGATAACATTCTGGAAAGAGCAAAGGCAAGATAATCTAATAAATTACTGTCATTATTATTTATATGTGCGCTCCCTCCACATCTTCAAGATATGGGAGAATTCCAGAAGTGTGTCTGAGGGAAGGCAGCGAGCCGTGCGAGTTCCCTGTGCTGGTTGTCAGTGATGTTTCGGCTGCAGCTGGCATAAACTCAGATCCAATGTCAAAAGCTAGTTGATTGGCCCATACTTTAAGATGCTTCCAAGACTCCAAAGCCATTACTTATTTTTTCTTACTTGCAGCAAGTAAGCTTTCTTCTTTCCCACAAAACAGACTGTCGAACCAGGAGGTTCCTTCAGTAAGTCACTGTTTCCCTGAGAGGGCTGGTGGAAGAAGTGCTGAAGAGAACGGTGTTGTTGTAGAAATCACTCCTGAGGAGGATGAATGAAGGAAATCCCATCTCCTCCACACCCTGCACGGTCCTGCAGGTTGCACTTTGATTTTGTCCTGTGTCATTCTTGGTCACTTCCCTGGGAAGCAGATCTGTTTGAAGGGAAGCCACTGCATCCCTTACCAGGTACATGGCCAAGGTTTGTTCCCTTCCAGTAGAGGCCGAAGGGTTTTTCTAGGCTAGTCTGTCCCTTCCTGGCTGATACAGATGGAGGATGCAGAGGCTACAATTAATTTGTAAGTTTCTTCAAAGGAAGAGCAAAATACATAGAACCAATACACATAGCTTTAAGATTCAATTTACCTCCCAAGAGCAGAGACTATGTCTGTTTTCCTCATCGTTGTGACGCCAGAGCCTAAGATCATGCCTGACATATATATCAGGTGCTCAATACACATTTGACAAACAGATGAACAAGCTGGATTACCAAAAGTCTGTAGCTAGTCGTACATGATTTTTATTTTCTCAGGAGAAATAAGCTTCATAAGAATGACAAAGATGAAGACCACCAGGTGGGGAATAAAATACTCTGACAACAACTCGGCACCTTAGGCAAGCCACTTTTTTGGATCTTGGTTTTCCACAGGACACATTCATAATAAATGATACAAATGTCCCGTATAGCTTTTGGCTTCTATAAATAGATTTCATTTTTAGGCAAGGGGTAAGTTCATTTTATTTATGTTCATTTATTTATTTATTTATTTATTTATTTTGAGATGGAGTGTTGCTCTGTCGCCCAGGCTGGAGTGCAGTGGTACGATCTCGGCTCAGTGCAACCTCCACTTCCTGGGTTCAAGCAATTCTCCTGCCTCAGCCTCCCAAGTAGCTGAGACTACAGGTGCACGATGCCAGCCCAGCTAATTTTTTGTATTTTAGTAGAGACAGGGTTTCACTGCGTTGCCCAGGCTGGTCGCAAACTCCTGAGCTCAGGCAATCCGCCTGTCTTGGCCTGCCAAAGTGCTGGGATTACAGGCGTGAGCCGCTGCACATGGCTAGTAAATTCTTCTAGTTAGTTACACTAAGAGATGTAAGTTATGAAGCCTAAGAAAGTGGTAGAATTCATATCAGTTATGTGCTTTACTGCTAGTTTATGGTCTCAGCTATGCTTATCTGTGAATTTGCCCCTTGCGTTTGCAAATAAGCAGGCACAAAAATGCAAACACACACGCACAGAGAGGCACACACACACATGTACGCACATCTTTGCAAATATAATGCACTCATCGGCAAGGTCTACTTACTCGCAGGACTTCTTTTAAGTATTCCCCGCCCCTCCTCAGCACACATTAAAGCTGTAGAAAATGGTTTTTATTGTAGGCTACCAACCAGTTAGAAAAACCTTTCAGGAATAAAGCAGGTATAAAGCTGGCTTCTGACTCAGAAAATACATTCAGCAAACCAAACAGCACGTCTGGGCTTCCTGGGGTTTTGCATTTTAATCACTGTTCTCGATTTTGCTCACAATCTCTTCTCTTTCAACATTAAAAATAAATCCTTTCTTGAACTTTTGCCCTCTGAAGTTTTGATCTGGAAGGGAGTTTTTGGTTGTTTTTTTTTTTTTTTTTTTTGCTTATTTTCATTCTTTCAAAATAACTATAATCCCCCACAGGCAGTCTCTGTACTGATATTAAGCAGGCTTGGAATAAATGCCACTCCTGGGCCCTCTCTAGTGTCCATCCCTGCCTCTCCTAAGCACATCCATACAAGGCCGGTGTACTTGGACCCTGTGCTGAATAGGGATACTTCATTTTCCCTTGTCTTCTCTCTAAAAATAATCCTAAATAAAAGACCTGGAGGAAAGATGCCCAAATGAGAGTCAAGCACAAACACGTTGGCAATGGACTAAATCAGAAGTCAGTGGGAAGATTTCGGCAGAAAATCTCTTTTAGCAGCAGAAAAAAATATGTGATTTTAAAAATTACAATGGGAAAAGATGAAAATGGTCAACGATTCCATACTTATTACCTAAACTCCTTGGGCTGGGTTTTCTTGCTGAGCCCGCCCTTTAGAAGACGAGGTGAGAATGCAACCTCTTCCTACACTCCAAAGCTCCACCCGGAGCCTGTCCTGTCTTCATCATTCATTTTTCAAGATGACTCTGCACATTCCATGTGCTCTGTCACATGGTGGCATCATACTGAAGCATACGAGCCTGGCCTAATTATTTTGAAAAAACCTAAATTAATAAGAGATTAATTTCAGGCAAAGGAAAAGTTTGCCTTCCAAAGGGGAACCCCACAATCATATTAGCAGAAAAGTAGATTTTTCACATTTGCTGGGGTTACTATTTTCATCACTTACCAAAAAAAAAAGCACTTGTAAGATAAATGTCCATCCACCATCTGAATTACCCTAGGATTCCAAAGTTCTTTCCTTTTCACTTCTGTTCTTCCCAACACACACACACACACACACACACACACACACACACACACACATTCTTGCACATGCCTATACACACATACACCCCTATATAGACTCATAGGCACACCCTCCTCTCGTGGCATAATTTCTCAAAAAGAAAATTTCTTGCAAGTATACATTTTATTGATTGATTGATTGATTGATTGAGACAGGGTCTGGCTCTGTTGACCAGGATGGAGTGCAATGGTACAATCTCGGTTCACTGCAGCCTCTGCCTTCCAGGCTCAAACCATCCTCCCACCTCAGCCTCCCAAGAAATACACATTTTAAAATCTACACTAAATCTTTCTTTTTCTCTCCCTTAAAATTACAATGGCTGGTCATCAGACTGTGATCATTAGGCACTATTAGAGTTGCATTCTATAATTAATATATAATTAATGCTATTTGATTTCAAATTTCTCAAATTCTTTTTTTTCAAAAATGAATTGAATTTCATTTCAGTTCTGTACATTATCAAGAATGCTATATACAGGCAGATCACTTGAGGTCAGGAGTTTGAGACCAGCCTGGTGAAAGCCTGTCTCTACTAAAAATAAAAAAATTAGCTGAAGGCAGTGGTGGGAGCCTGTAACCCCAGCCACTTGGGAGACTGAGGCAGGAGAATTGCTTGAACCTGGGAGGAGGAGGTTGCAGTGAGCCAAGATCATGACACTGTATCCCAGCCTGGGCAACAGAGCGAGACTCTTGTCTCAAATAAATAAATAAATAAAAGCCATGTAATGTTCTCTGTGAAAGATCCACTTACATTTGTTCATTACTTTTTGTCATTTGAAAATGAGAAAACTACTCCATTGGTGTTTTTTGTTGGTGAAAGTACCAGCATAGGCCACATGCAGTGACTCACATCTATAATCCCAGCACTTTGGGAGGCCAAGGTAAGAGGATCAGTTGAGCCCAGAAGTTTGAAACTAGCATGGGCAAATAGCGAGACCCTGTCTCTACAGCAACAACAACAAAATAGTCAGGTACCATGGCTCGTGCCTGTAGTCCTAGCTACTGGGAGGCTGAGGAAGGAGTATCACTTAAGACCAGGAGTTAGAGGCTGCAGGGAGCTATTATTGCATCACTGCACTCAAGCCTGGGAGAATCAGATGTCCTTCTGGTAGATATGAACTGAGTAGAATATTTAGACCAGACTTTTAAGTTCATTATTACATGAAAATTATCTCTGCATAGCAAATTTTTAAAAACAGGAAGAGATTAGTTCTTATCTCTGCCTCACATGTTGTATCATCAATGAGCACCATCCAGGAGAATAAAAATTTTGTATTTTGTTTTTAAATTATACTGTCAGAGCCATTTTTCTTTTACCTGTGAAATAATTTTTACAAGGATCAATACTTCCAACTATGTCCCTATTTCTTGGAGAGCTTCCTAGAGGCCAGTGAGTTCACAGTTAGTGGATTAATCACAGTAAATAAAATAAACTTTCTCTGAAACCCACAATTTACAACTTTAAGTGAACGAACACTGACTTCTGTGGCAAACATCTCATAACAAACATTTGCATCTTCAAGGTTCAAGTCAACAATTCTTAGAATTATATTTTTAATACGACATTATAGGAAAACTCATTGCTCTTTTTAATACAGACTCAACTTTTTGGCAATGAGATACAAGTTCAGATTTAACAAAGTTCTCTGTCTTTCCCTTCCGGATCTACACAAAGGCACTTTCAAAACAGTTATGTCTATAACTTCTTATTTTCTCAAGATTTCCATTTTTAAAAGCATTGAGGTTGCTCATTTTTCAGTTTATACAGCATATGAGTACAGTCTACAAAATATGGTATGTGATTTTACCTTTAACAAACAATAAAAAATATACGAAGGATATAATAAATTATTTCCATCATACTAGATAAAAACATAAGTATGTATTATTCCACTCAGACCTGTCACTTTGACTGCTTCTCTGTCACCGTGCTTACCCCAGTATTCCTGTACACTAGTCCTCTAGATCGTCCCTTGACTTTAGAGGTCATATTGAAGGGTTAATTCCCATTCTGGCTACAGTATTTACAAGTATAAGTCTCACAGAGTTTTTCAGAGTAAGGAAGAGCAACACAAAATAATCTTGTGAAGCATGAGTTGCTTTTTCTTGATAACACACCCTGACAGCTGTTAAGAAGAACTACGTATGGCGGCATTTATTTTTAATCTACTTTTCATCTACTTATTTACTGTTCTTGGACATTGATATAGATTTGACAGGATTTTCTTCTTGAAAATTGAATGTGTAAAAGAGTTAGATCCCTGGAAAGGCTTTTTAAATATTATGGTAAATTGATTTAATCCATTTCTTAAGAAAAAATGCAAAATTAGCAGACATTAAAACCAGGATTTCCTTTATAAAATGATCATTACGATTAACCAACTTGAAAAATCATAAAACACTTCTTTTCTTTACATAGCAGAAATGAAAACCAAAAACAAATTATGGACTTGGGGTGATAATGATGTGTCAATATAGTTCATTAATTGTAACACATGTACCACTCTGGTTACGGATGTTGATGATAAGGAGGTGGGGGCATATGTGGAGACAGAAGGTTTATGAGAAATCTCTACCTTCCTCTCAATTTTGCTTTGAACTCAAAAATTCTCCAAAGGATAAGATCTATTTTTTAAAATTGTCGTTCGGCCTATTTGTCCAACAACATCTCTAGCAGGTTTTACAAAATGTTTATTTTATTTAAAATTAAGTTTTAGTCTATTAGGGAATTTTGTCAACGTGATTAACTCCTAGGTTGGTATAACAGTCCAAAAAGTCGGGTGTGTGGAAAATATCTCTTTGATTTTTTTAAATTTAATTTAAAGTTCTGGGACGTGCAGGTTTGTTACATAGGTAAATGTGTGCCATGGTGGTTTGCTGCACTTAACAACTCATCACCTAGGTATTAAGCTTCACATACATTAGCTATTTATCCTGATGCTCTCCCTGCCCCCATCCCCCCAACAGGCCCCAGTGTGTGTTGTTCCTCTCGTTATAGCCACACGTTCACGTTGCTCAACTCCCACTTTTAGTGAGAATATGCAATGTTTGGTTTTCTGTTTCTGTGTTAGTTTGCTGAGGATAACGGCTTCCAGTTCCATCCATATTCCTGCAAACGACATTATCTTGTTCCTTTCTATGGCTGTGTAGTATTCCATGGTATATATGTGCCACACTTTCTTTATCCAGTCTATCATTGATGGGCATTTAGGTTGAATCCATGTCTTTGCGTAAATAAGCATATGAAATATGTATACGGAAAGTAGATTAAAAATAAATGCTACCATACTTAGCTCTTTTTAGCAGCGTTAGGGTGTGTTATGAAGAAAAAACAACTCATACTTCACAAGATTATTTTGTGTTGCTCTTTCTTACTCTGAAAAATTCTATGAGGCTTATACTTGTAAATACTATAGCCAGAATGGGAATTAACCCTTCAATATGACCTCCAAAATCAAGGGACGATCTAGAGGACTAGTGTTCAGGAATACTGGGGTAAGCACGGTGACCGAGAAGCAGTCAAAGTGACAGATCTGAGTGGAATAATACATACTTATGTTTTTACCTAGTATCATGGAAATAATTTATTATATCCTTAGTATATTTTTTTATCATTTGTTAAAGTTAGAAAAGTTTGTGAATAGTGCTGCAATGAACAGACACATGCATGTATCTTTATAATAGAATGATTTATATTCCTTTGGGTATATTCCTAGTAATGGGATTGCTGGGTCAAATGGTATTTCCGCCCCTAGGTCTTTGAGGAATTGCCACACTGTCTTCCACAATGGTTGAACTAATTTACACTCCAACCAAAGTGTAAAAGTGTTTCTATTTTTCCACAGCCTCGTCAGCATCTGTTGTTTCTTCACTTTTTAATAATCATCATTCTGACTGGCATGAGATGGTATCTCATTGTGGTTTTGATTTGCATTTATCTAATGATCAGGGATGTTGAGCTTTTTTTCATACATTTCTTGGCCACATAAATGTCTTCTTTTGAGACGTGTCTGTTCATGTCTTTTTGCCCACTTTTTAATGTTCTTTTTTTTCTTGTAAATGTATTTAAGTTCCTTGTAGATTTTGGATATTAGACCTTTGTTAGATGGATAGATTGAAAAAATTTTCTTCCATTTTGTAGGTTGTCTGTTCATTCTGATGACAGTTTCTTTTGTTGTGCAGAAGCTCTTTAATTATATCTCATTTGTCAATTTTTGCCTTTGTTGCAATTGCTTTCAACGTTTTCATCATGAAATCTTTGTCTGTGCCTACGTCCTGAATGGTATTGCCTAGATTTTCTTCTAGAGTTGTTAGAGTTGTGGGTTTTACACTTAAGTCTTTAATCCATTTTGAGTTAATTTTTGTATAATATGTAAGAAAGGGGTTCAGTTTCAATTTTCTGCATATGGCCAGCCAGTTTTCCCAGCACCATTTATTAAATAGGAAATTCTTTCCCCATTGCTTTTTTTGTCAGGTTTGTCAAAGATCAGATGGTTGTAGATGTGCAGTCTTATTTCTGAGCTCTCTATTCTGTTCCATTGGTCTATGTGTTTGGTTTTGTACCAGTACCATGCTGTTTTGTTTTACTGTAGCCTTGTAGTATAGTTTGAAAGCCTCCAACTTTGTTCTTTTTGCTTAGGATTGTCTTGGTTATATGGACTCTTTTTTGGTTCTATATGAATTTAATTTTTTTTCTAATTATGTGAAGCAAGCATGTCAATGGTAGTTTAATGGGAATAGCATTGAATCTACAAATTACTTTGGACAGTATAGTCATTTTCACAATATTGATTCTTCCTATCCATAAGCATAGAATGTTTTTTCATTTGTTTGTGTCCTCGCTGATTTCCTTGAGCAATGGTTTGTAGTTCTCCTTGAAGAGGTCCTTCAATTCCTTTGTTTGCTGTATTCCTAGGTATTTTTTTCCTCTTTGTAGCAATTGTGAATGGGAATTCATTCATGATTTGGCTCTCTGTTTGTCTATTGTTGGTGTACTGGAATGCTTGTGATTTTTGCACATTGATTTTGTATCCTGAGACTTTGCTGAAGTTGCTTTTCAGCTTAAGAAACTTTTGGGATGAGACTATAGGGTTTTCTAGATATAGGATAATGTTATTTGCAAAGAGACAGTTTGACTTCCTCTCTTCCTATTTGAATATGCTGTATGTCTTTCTCTTGCCTGATTGACCTAGCCAAGACTTCCAATACTATGTTTAATAAGGATGATGAGAGAGGGAATCCTTGTTTTGTGCCAGTTTTCAAGGGGAACGCTTCCAGCTTTCGCCCATTCTGTATGATACTGACTGTGCGTTTGTCATAAATGGCTGTTATTATTTTGAGGTATGTTTCACCCATACCTAGTTTATTGAGAGTTTTTAACATGGAGGGATGTTGAATTTTATCAAAGGCCTTTTCTGCATCTACTGAGATAATCAGGTGGGTTTTGTCTTTAGTTCTTTTTGTGTGATGGATTATATTGATTGGTTTGCGTATGTTGAACTGGCCTTGCATCCTAGGGATGAAGCCGACTTGATCGTGGTGGATAAGCTTTTTGATGTGTTGCTGGATTTGATTTGCCAGTATTTTATTGAGGATTTTTGCACTGATGTTCATCATATCCCTTTGATTTCTTAAGATACAACTTAATTTTTAATTTGAACTCTCATTTTATATGGAAGGCAGAGAAATCCATCAATTTGTAGCCTACCCACCCTTCGGGTGACTTTTCCATGAAGCAGGGCTAAGTTCCAGTAGGAGAAAGCTCTGTAAGCTGACAAGTGCATCTGACATAATTATGTTTTGATGGTGGTTATTACTACTTTTTTATTGTTATTCCAGATCAGATGAAGGGGACGAGGGGAGTAAGCTCATGGTACAAAGAAGGGAATGCTGATGATTTTGAGTTATTTCAGATGTAATCTTAGGATGTGCTGGAAGCAGCAGGAGAGAGAGGAGAACTCATAAACAACTCTGCATCATCTCATTGGTGGATAGTGATAAAATGGTTAGTGGTGGAACAAGACCAAGACATACTGGTGGATTATGAGTTCTCTTTAGATGTGTTGATGTAAATAGTTTTTGAGAACCCCACTTGGAGAATACCTGTAAGCTCGTGAAATATAAATTGGGGATGCAAATGAGAAGTGTGGTTGAAGATGCAGATTTGATGGTCATCCTCCTATGCAACAGATGAAAACCTGGGAATGAATGGAACTACACAGCCAAGGAAGATACATGGTAAGACAAAGCAGCTGAGGAGAATTTTCAAGGGATACCAATTTTCAGGGGGATGCAGCAGAGGAGCCAAACATGGACAGCAAGAAACAACAGAAAGGAGAGGGCAGAGTAGCAAAAGCCCAGGAAATTGTAAAGGAGGAGGTATCCGTATTATAAAAAGGTGCAGACCTAACTGGGACAAAGCATTAGATTTGGCAGCCATCAGCTCATTTGCTGACTTTTGAGAAGTCTGTTTCAGTAGGGAGGAGGAGAAGAAAGCCAAAATGCAGAGTAAATGACAGGTCAAGTGCAAGAAGCCAACAGAGGCCACTCTCTGGAGGAGTTTAGCAATAAAGAGGAGGAACAAGTTAGGGCAGCTGACTATAGAAAAGGTGTTGACAAAGAAAGGGTTGGTTTATCATTGTTTGTTTCTTTTTTAATGTGGAGGAGACTTGAGAATGACTTTAACCTGAGGAAGGATCAAAGAAAAATGAAGAAAAGGAAGATATGGAAGCCAAAAAAAAAAAAATCTTAAGGGATAATTGATGGAGCCTGGTCCCAGCAGAGGTAGAAGGGCTTAGATGAGAACTGGATCTAGTTAACCTTGGACAAGAGTTCTTGCGAATCAGTAGGGCAAGAAGAGAAGAAAATACATGGCTGTCCTAGAGGAAAAGAGGAGACCTCAGAATCTCTTTGTAGCCCCATGACACTTATTACACATTTAATAATTTAGCTCTCTCTATCTGTGAAGAGTAAAATAGTAAACCATGAATGATAATCATTGCTGTCAAAGTAAGTCACAACAAAATTTATATGCACCTTGCCTCAAAAAAGATGTTTCCCACAATGTAGCAAGAAAGTGAGCCTAATGTTCATATTTCTACATAACATACCTTTGTGTCCCTCAAAAAATATATGGTGACTTTCTGCTTAATTTTGATATTAAATATTTGGATGAGACCTGCCCAATACATCCAATTCAAATCAAAGAAATTTTGACAGGACCTTACCAAAGCCAAGCATGCCTGCTCAAAGAGAGCTCATGAAAAGGGTGATGAAACAAGTAATCAACTACAAGTAAAGCTCTTCCATCTGTTCTACCTACCCCACCTTCATCGTGAAAGGCCTGGGTGTCTTTAGCCACCTGGAGAAAGAAAGAAGAAAAAGCTAAAAATAGTGGGCTGCAACCAAAGTGAAAATATCTAAATGTTGGTAGCAGTGTTCGAAGATGAAAGGGCATGTTCCTCTGAGTGGTTTCCATCTAGATCTCGTGGCCTGAAATGTCTGCCTAACTTCTGATTTAAAGAGAACAGAAATGAATACTCTTAGAAGAAGGTGCCTTCATTGGGGTGAGCACATAAAACAATGGAAAAAGTGACAAAAGGTGTTTTGGTCTTACCTTTTGCTTTCTCTTTTCATCATTAAATTGTAAAAGTAATGACTGCCTGCTTAATAAAAAAATTCAAGTTACAGGCATGTATAGAGATCAACCACCTCCCACCCCTACTGCCACTCTAGCACCTCTTCCCACATTTCGATGTGAGGAATTTATTGCTTTACCTTTCCAAATTTGTATGTACATGTGTTTATAAAAATGGGATCTTACTATTCTCCAACTTGATTTTTTTTAATTTTCACTATGGAAATCTTTCCATGTTTATGCACATGGATTCTTCCTTGTTCTTTTGACAGCTACAGAACATTTCTTTTATTGCTCCATAATTTATTTAGTCATTCCCCCATAAGAGGATCATTTAAACTATCTCAAGATATTTTTACCACAGAAAAAGCCACTGTAAACATCTCTGTACATACATCTTTGTGGTCTTGTTGTTTATTAAATAAATTCTTAGAAGTGAAGGCAAATGGCTGGCTCAAAGGGTGTGTCCATTTTCAGTTTTGATGACAATTTCCAGATTGTACTCCAAAAAGCATCATACTAGTTTATCCTCCTACCAACAGTTTTTAAGAGTGCCTTTTTCCTCATGCCCCAGACACTACTGAGTGTTAATACTCTTTCAATATTTCCTTGCTTATAGATAAAGGTACTTTCTTTGAGCAGAAGGTTAAGAATACTAAGGGCACTTCCCTTCTAGAAAAGTAGCAGCGGGATTATATGTTGAGATTTAAGATGAGAGAGAGGAATGTGTGAGGACTAGGAAAGCTTTAGGAGACAGCTGCTTTGGTAGAGTGGAACAGTAGCTGATCCACAATGTCCAAGCATCTGAAAAGCCCAGAGAAAATTGGGGGAGAAAATGTCAAAAAGTTTTTATGAAGCCAATACAGTTAGTTATGTGACTTTTCTAGTTTGAGACCAAGAACAAAAAAAGACACAGAGAGAGACAGGGTCACCCAGGCTGGAGTGCAATGGTGCAATCACGGCTTACTGCAGCCTTCACCTCCTGGGCTCGAGCCATCCTCCCACCTCAGCCTCCCAAAGTGTTGGTATTACAGGTGTGAGCCACCGCACCTGGCCAGGAAAAATTTAAGGTTGGAATCGATCAAGATGTTAAAACTGAGTCATCTGGTGAGAAATAGAAACTTCTCGTGGTTAAAATGATTGCACGAAGGCCCTGACTTGACACCAAGAGAAACAGTCAAAAAGAAGGACTGATGGACCAGAAGAAAACAGAAGTTTCAAAGATCACAGCTAAATCACAATCAAGTTAGAGGCAAGGTTGAAGGGGAGTGAGAGAGTTAGAGCAATGGTCAGAGAGTTGGTGATGATTAGTGAGGAGCATTTCTGACTTCAGAATTTCAGCAAGGCGTGGAACAGCTCCTGGCTATGATGGGGTGTGGGGGAGCAGACAGGTCCTGAAGTGAAGTGGAGCTAAAGGTTTCTGAAGAACGGCAGGTAGAGCCATGACAAAGCGGCGCTATGTGGGTTATCCATCAGGGATGGCAAGACAGGGTGGAGCCATTCTGCAGGTCACCAGCAGAAATCCCAACGCCTGAATGAGCATGCTTTAATGAGTGAATGATCTGGATGCTTCATGGTTGATGGAGAACAGGTAGCAGCAGAGCAAGAAACAAGAGCTTCACTGAAGGAAGACTAGTTGAGAGATGCTTCACTCAAGGGGTCAGGAGGTGACTATGAAAGACGCACACACTACCAGCCACCCATGGGGACAGCTGTTGAGAGGGTGAGGGTGGAGAGAAGGAAGCTTCCTCTTTGGTGAGGAGTGTTGGAGGAAAAAGCTGATGATCTCAGGACAGCAAGTAATATGTTGTGAATCCCACAAGGCATTCACTGGAAGCTGGAAAGGAAAAGTGTTGGTTAGGATTTCTATCAGGCAATTTGGAAACACTGAAATGATTGAATGTGGATCAAGGGGATTAGGAATCCAGGCATCCAAGAATGGATAAAGGAAAGAATGGTCCACACGGAGCTTCCCAGTGAAGGTGTACTGCTGCCCCTCCACGGCTGTGCTGCTGGGAGGAGGTGTGAGCGTGAGACGATTGAGTCCATCCATTCTGCAGGGACTGGGGAGACTGTGTATATGGCTGCTGGCCTCTGCACACTCATCCATATCCTTCAATCATCTAGCTACATGGCCTCGCAAAAGTTGCCTACACTCAGCCTCCATCTCTCTCTCTTAAAAATAAGAGTAATCATAGTACGCATCTCATGAGGCGGTTTGAGGATTAAACATAGCATGTTAGATATGAAACATGTGTTACTGGAACACAGTAAATATGCAATCAATTAAACTACAATTACTCACATTGTAGAAGGTTTTAAAATATATATCCATTTTGAAGGAGAAAGTTTTCACAATATTTTAAGTTCTAAGTAACAAATACAACGGGCATATGGAAAAATCTCTCAGCACACAAATAGAACCTTCTTATGTGGATACGACAAAGATCCTAGTAAAAACAGCTATCGCCATGTTTTGATGGTTTCTCTTACACAAAATCAAATATAGAAATTCATACATTAAATCTCTTAAAATGTAAAATGTTTCTGTATTATACATGCAGATATTTAAGTTCATATTGTCTTCTGGTTTATATTCAATCTCACTATTTTTGAATAAAACCAAATTGTATCACATAAGAACAACTGGAAACTATCTTCAATTCTATACATGAAAAGTATCAGTTCTGTGTATGTTAGTTGTTCAGACTTATTCTCCACAGTCTTATTTGCGGATGATTTAATGAAGATACTCCTACCGCATTTCTGTTACCCCTGTACTTGGGTAAGTTTTGCAGGCTGACCGGTTGGAGGTCAGATAAATTCCCTCCATTCCTAGAAAGACATTCTCCAATTAGCTTAACAGTAGTGCCTTAGATTGGTGTCTTGGCCTCAATGGTGGCAGTAAACCAGATATGTAACTTTTCTTTCTATCACCCTGGGTTTTAGTGTGTTCAGTTAATTTTTTTCCCTGTCCACATAGTTTGTTTTCTACTCATGACTGACTTACCAATATTTTTAGCAAAGTAGTGACATTTTGGCAACACTGACTTCTAAAAGTAGATGCTCACCTAACATTTAATCTCTTGGAGTTTGTAAGGAATCTACATGCTGGGCTGTTTCAGATATTGATGCCTGGGTTTGCTATGTTCCCTCTGTCCTTTCTACCTTGCTTTTCCCAGGCTAACATTTGCTAATCCCTGAAGAGTCAATTCAGAGATTTTCCTCAAAGCTTTCCCTGAAACCCTACATTGAGCTAAGTGCCTCTTGCCTGGTTTCCTAAAAGGTGACCACATTATATTGACATGACATAATCTTCTAATGGGTCTGTGGGTCCGGCTGGATGGTTAGCAGCCTTGAGAGCAGGAACCTTACTTCATCTTTGTTCTCCCAGCAACCAATAGGCACTTTAGACACAGGGCCTATGGCCTACAAAAATGTTTGAGATCTGAAATACACAGTTGACACCTGAACAACACGGGTTTGAACTGTGTAGGTCCACTCATAAATGGATAATTTTCAATTAATATATTGGAAAAATTTTTGGAGATTTTTGACTATTTGAAAAAACTCACAGAAATATCAAAAAATGAGGAAAGAGGTATGTCATTAATCCATAAAATATATGCACAGACTGGTCTATTTTATAATTCATTACCATAAAATATAAACAAATACATTATAAAAACATACAATTTATCAAAACTTATGCACAGAAACACTTAGAGACCACATGGCGCCCTTCACAGCAGAGAGAAATGTAAACAAACATAAAGATGAAGAATTAATAACTGCATACAATTAACTGCAGTACATACTGTACTACTGTAATAATTTTGTAGCCACCTCTTGTTGCTATTGTGGTAAGCTCAAGTGTTCCAAGTAGCAGCTTAAAATATCTATGAAGCTAATTATCTCCACCTGAGCAGTTCTTCGCGCCAGTAAATTATGTATCATAGTGAAAAGTGATCTCCAGCAATTCTTGCATATTTTGTGTGTAGTACAATACTGTAAAACTTAAATAACATCATGGGACCCATACAAAGTGTCACTAATGATGCTGGAAGTACTCCCAATAAGCACTACTTGATATGTTCCATAGATTTAGGTCTGCAACTGCCTGCCAGCATAAGGATCATGGTAAAAAAAAAAAAAAAAAAAAAAAGGTCGTTCACTTTAGATGAACTATCTTTTTATCAAGTATTAAAAATGCAGCTTTTATGTGGGTGTAGGATTGCTCTAATATGGTTTGAGAAAAACCATATTATGGTTTGAGAAAAGTGAAGTCATTATATGAAAACTTAAAGAAAAAGGAAGATGAAGGAGCTAAAGCCCGAGAATTTAATGCCAGCAAAGGATGGGTTGATAATTTTAGAAAGAGGTTTGGCTTTAAAAATATCAAGATAATGAGAGAAGCAGATTCTGCCAACTAAGTGAGTTTCAAAACACCACTAAGAAAATTACTGAGGAGAAAGGATAGCTGCCTAAACAGGTGTTTAATGCAGATGAAAATGCCCCCATTTTGGGAAAAAATATACCACAAAAGACATTTATTCATAAGAAAGAGAAATGAGCACCAAAGTATAATAGGAAAGGATTAGCCAACTCTACTGTTTTGTGCAAATGCAGTGAGGTTATGGTCAGGGCTGCTCTTATCTAAAAGCTGCAATCTCTGAGCCTTGAAGGAAAAAGGTGAGCACCAGCTGCCAGTCTTTTGGTTGCACAAGAAGAAGACCTGGACAACAAGTACCCTTATTCTGAATTAGTTCCATCAGTGCTTTTGTCCATGAAGTCAGGAAGTACTTTGCTAGTAAGAGACTGACTTTTAAAGTTTTCTTTTTATATTGGACACTGCCCCTGGCTACCCAGAACCCCATGAGTTCCATGTCAAAGGTGCTGAAGTGGTCTACTTGCCCCTAAACACAATGTCTCTAATTCAGCCTCTAGATCAGGGGCCATAAGTGCCTTTAAGGCTCATTGCACATCGTTCTTTATGGAAAGGATTGTTAATATTATGGAGGAGAACCCCAGCGGAGAGAACATTATGAGATTCTGGAAAGATTACACATCACTGAAGATGCCATCATTGCTACAGGAAAAGCCAGGAAAGCCATCAACCCCCAAACAATCAATTCCTGCTGGAGAAAACTGTGTCTGGATGTTGTGCATGAGCCAAACAAGGAAATCATGAAAGATGATTGTAGATACGCAAAATAAGAACAGGGGGCAAAGGGTTTCAAGATATGAATCCTGGAGAAAGATTTAAGAGCTAATAGACATCACACTAGAGGAATTACCTGAACACAACTTGATGGAGATGAATGCTTCCGAACCAGTGCCAAAAGATGAGAAAGACGCAGACGTAGTATCAGAAAACACATTGACATTAGACAATCTGGAAGAAGGTTTTCAATTATTCTAGACTGATTTTGACTTATTTTATGATATGGACTCTTCTATTATACAGGCACTGAAACAAGCAAATGGTGAAAGAAGGACTGGTACCACATAGAAACATTTTTAGATAAATGAAAAAGAAAAAGTGAGATGAAAATTACTATGTATTTCCATAAAGTTATACCAAGTGTGCCTTTCTCTCCTGACTCCCCTTCCACCTCCAACTCTTTCTCCTCTGCCACTCCTGAGACAGCAAGATCAATCTCTCCTCTCCTCCTCCTCCTCAACCTACTCAAAATGAAGACTTTTATGATGATCCACTTCCACTTAGTGAATACTAAATATATTTTCTCTTCCTTATGATTTTCTAATATTTTCCTTTCTCTAGCTTACTTTATAGAAAGAATATAGTATATAATACATATAATGCATAATATATGCTCATGATTTATGTTATTGGTAAGGCTTCCAGTCAACAGTAGGATATTAGTAGTTCAGTTTTGGGGGAGTCAAAAGTTATATGTGGATTTTTGTCTGTGCATGGGGTTGACACCACTACCCCTTGTGTTGTTCAAGGATCAACTGTAAATGCCTGGGCTCAAAATATAAAAAGAAACCACAAAATATAAATTAATAATTGTTTTATGGGATGTCTTCAAAATGTAGCATTAAGTCAACTAGAATTTAATCAGTAGTTACATAAAAACACAAAGGTTAAGTCATGAGAACTAAATAATACATTCTCAAACACTCATAGAAGTTATATAAATCACTTCAAAGTTATATTTAACATGGGAAATAGGGATAGCTGAATATGTCTGCTGCCTTATGATATGCTTTCCAAGAGAGGACATGTCCAGGGCCAAAAGCAACCCACAAACACAGTATCTGGAACTAGCAGGCACTCACAAATGTTTGTCGGAGATGTTCTTGTTTATCTCCAATTCAATTCTGCAAGCATAGCTCAGAGCTTATTATGGCCCAGCCATACTGTTATTATATAACAAATACTTCTTGCTTCAAGGAGCTTGTAATATAGTAGTGGGGATGATAAACTTATATAAACTGGCTAAGAATGACATTTCCATTTGAGTTCACTTTGTTTTTCATGTATTATTTATCTATCTCATTGAGAAAACTTGCAGTCATGAACAGCTTGCACTAGGCTATTCAGTTCTTCCAATAGGACTACACAGCCCCAGCTTTGTAGGCAAAACTTCCTGAGCAAATTTAATTTTTTGTTTTCATTTTCTAAGATGAGATGCAATTGGCTAACACCTTTATATTGCCAGCAGTCCGGGGAAACATTTAATGAAGACCACAGATCTAGGAAGACCCACATTTCTGAATAAGACACTCTTAAAGGTGCTCCATCCTTGTACAGGCTGTCAGTATAACTCTTTTTGTAGTTTGCCACTTGTAATAATAACAAATCTAAATGTACATTTCTGGACACTTCTACTGCAGCACCTGATGAAAACTCTGGTTCCCTGTTCAGGACAACTCTCGATTTCACAATCATCACACTCACCCACAACTTTTCCACACACCTGTTAAAACCTAGCCCAAATTCCACTGCCTTCTGGAAGACTTTTCTGAATCTCTCCTCTCTAGCCTCAACAGAAGTGAACTATCTTGCACCATCTCTGAACTGCCCCACTACTTACTGTCTGCTTTGAAATTACTCTGCAAGCTTTCATTTTCCCTTGACTTGATTATAAGGCCATTTTTGAAAGACAGCAACCCATCTTGTTCATTGTTCCCTTCCCCATTGTGTCTTGTGAGTAGCCAGCTTCCCATGAACAGCCGCTGAATACACAGACTGAGCTTGTGGGTTTAACTCAAATGTATATGCATAAGGGAGTATGGAAAGAGGATGTGGTGCATATCATCATCTTTACAATAAATGTTTTCTTGTACTCTACAAGAAGGCATTCCCTACAACCGATTCTTAACATTTTTTGAGGTAGGATTCAGGTTTTGATGATTTTGGTGTTTGTTCCCTTTGGGGTGTTGTTAATGCATTAAAATTTATCAGTGAAACTAATCTCTAATTTGGGCTAAGTAATTGCCAACATTCACACATTCTTAGAGGGAGTTGTATTTTATGGTGAACCACTTCCTTGCTTGACCTCCTTTAAGGCATGTGATAGTGATTCCACTAATCTAATTTGTCAGCACTCTCCAATACTCTGCAGGTCACTAGGGTGTTTTGAAAGCAACTGAAAATAGCCTCTTGCCTACTGCAGACTTACTCAAATGCCATATCTCCTGTAAAGAGCCCTTTAATCTGGGCTCTTCTCTTCTATAGGGTCTTGGCTACTTTCTCAGAAGCCAAGATCAGGCAAGATGGGCAAGTTGAAGAGAACCTGCATGGTAGAACTTTATGCAAGAAGCCACACTGCAAAGATCCTGCCTTCTTAAAAATAATCTCCTATAATGATTTCCCCTATCGTCCACCTACTTCCAGTGCATATTTCTCAAACTTTTCTCTTTCCCATATAACCTTCAAGATTTTTACATTTTCTGTGTATCACATATATATATATATTACTTAATCATTTTCTTCATTTCCTCTTTCTACTTAAGTAAAACCTCAGCTTAGTCCCCCCCACATCCCCCAAAATTTATAGTTTGGGGACAGCTGGGGCTTTCTGAGTCCCTCTACTTCTTCCCTCAGATTATTTCCTCAGACTCGCTATCATGGCCACAGAACCTTGCACACAACAGGGGTTCTGTAAATAGTGGCAGGAGCTTCCCATTCCCTCTTTGCCAAGTCTAGGTTGCAAACACTCTGAAATTGGTGGTCTTAGTATTATGACTGGTAACTTATAAAGTCATAAGAGTCTCATTTCATAATAATATAAAAAGAATTTACCTTCATTTTATTTAGGTTGAACTCTGCTAAAAGGTACAAAATGGACTTGTGTGCCTCCCTCCAAATTTACACACACACGTACACTCACACACACATACAGTTTAAAAAACTGTCATAGCAATTAAAAAAATAAAAACACAGAGCCTAAGAAGATCACTAGAGTAAAGTAGGGTGGAGCTGTTCTTCCTCACGGCTCAAATTCTTTGCTTTGGTGACCAACCCGCACTAGTAAACAACTTGAAGTACAAGTTCAGCCTTTTCATGAGCCAAATTCATCACTTTAAGACCAAAAATACATGTTCACATTTGTTGACAATATTTAGACGGCTTATGTAACAACATTCAACTCTGCTGGGTAGATTGGCTAATGGTGATAACCTCCTTGGTATGGAAGATTTTAGATTAAAGTAGAATTTTAAATTACAATAACTAGCTGATGGAGTTTTGTAGAACAACTTAAAAAATCCCCAAGCCACAAATGTAATATTTGCATTACACACCCACTCCTTTGGTTCCCCTGAATTAATAACACTTCGCAGCACAGGAGTTGACCTGTGAGAAGATAAACGAGCTTTTCAGCAATGCGAACTGATGAACAACTTTGTATACTGACCAGTGAACTGATGAACAGCTTTGTTTACTGACCAGTGAACTGGTGAACAACTTCTTTTACTGACCAGTCATAAAAGTTTCTAGGGACTTCTTTATCTCTTACCCACAACACCTTGTGAAGCGACCTTCTCACTATGTGAACACAATGAATGTCTACAGAGGAAAGAACCAAATATTATGAGGACTAACTACTGGAATGGAATGTGTCTATTAATAACTCATAATAGGCACGAAATAATGGCAACCATTGTTATCAAAGTCAACACTCACTCACTCACTGAACAGAAATGTGGAGGTGGGATGGTAAAGCGGAAGTTTAAGCTTGGAAGGGGTTATTATGCAGGGTTGAGAGAATCTGCCCTTACAGATCTTGCAAGAAGACAGGGATCTTGCCCAAATGCCATTGCAGTGCCAAGGGTAGGGAGCCTAGCCAAAGGTGAAGTTGGGCATAGCCATGCCACTGCCTCCAGGCCATCTTTCCATGTGTTGGAGTGCTCCAGGTGACACATAGGAGAACCTTGTTTACTGTTCTTGTCCCCCAAAGCTTGAGATCCTTCTGTGGGCAAATGCCTGCACGTCACCGCTGGATCACCTGAGTGAAGGACTCTGAGCCCCCTGGTATTTGCAATAATTGATCTCATCCTACTCTTGTCCTTCCAAGCTAGCATTTGGTCCTGATCTGTGATCACTCCTGGAACGTCGGTAAAAAGTGCAGATTCCAAGGACCCAAGCTAGGCTTGTGAATCAGAATTGCTGGAGATGAGGCCCAGGAATTTGTTCAACAAGTAGTGGTTCCAGGCATATGGAACCTTTTGAAATGTACTGCTCTTGGAGAAAACCCATGCTTTTTGTATTTTTTTAATATGAGAAAAAGCTGCTAGAGACTTTTAACCGGCAATATAAGAGAAGATAATAACAACAACAACAGTAATAATAATGGGTGGAATCGTGGGGAGGGGTCGTTTGAAGCTCTATTTGAGAACCTACATGAGTTGGTGGTGTTGGCCACTTTGACGCTCACGTAGAACTCCTGAAGAAAAAAGTAAGTCTGGGCCGTGCCCCATGAGACGGTTGAAAGGTCTGGGAAGTCCATTGCGTCCTTGGGGGGTCGCCTAGGCCACAGGAAGTTCTGGATAAGAACTTCCCAGCAAGCCATAAGCAGACTCCCCGAGGCGTGCAAGCGCGTTGGCGGCCGAAACAACTCCAGGAGGCGCAAGCCTCCCGCTACCTTTGGCGCAGTCGGCTCCCAAAAGTGAACGTGGCACAAAGGGGTGGGACTTCCGGCCCTGGAAGCCAATGCGCCTGTGGCAGTCAACTGGTTACGCAATACTTCCTGTCGCGTGATCCTGAGGACCAATGAAAATGCATAATTGCAGTCCACGTGCCTTGGTTTCCGTTAGCAACCAGAGGCTTCTAAACAACCTATCCTCCCTTCCCATCTCTGGTCCAAACAGCCTCGGCGATCCCAGGCTTGGCGGGGCACCGCCTGGCCTTTTCAGTTCCGTTAGGCTGCCGCCTGCCGCCTGCCGCCTGCCGCCATGGTGAGTAGCCGGCCCTCTGGCGCCGCACCGCGCCTCGGAGAGAGCGCGGCCGGGGCTGGAGACACTGAGCGGGTGGGCCCGGAGTGATTACGTGGCCTCGTTGGGTCTTGGGTCCCGCTCCTCAGCCTCACTGAGAAAGGGAGGCTGCGCCAGGCGCGAGAGGTTCGGTTAACCTCAGCTCAAGCCTTTCTGGGGTAATCCTGTGTGGAGCCTTTTCCTAGCAGCCCAGCTTCGCCGCGTCGCTCCGTTTCTCTCGCCTGGTTCTCACTGTATTTCAGGAAGCTCCCAGTTCACACACACACGCACGTTGACATACACGCAGGGTTCTCACTCAATATCAGGAAGCTCCAAGTTTACACACACACACGTTAGCACACACTCAGAGTTCTCAATTTCAAGAAGCTCCAAGTTTGTACACACACATATACACACACGTTAACACAAACACAGGATTCTCAATTTCAAGAAGCTCGAAGTTTACACACACGTTAACCAGAGGAGAAAGGAGAACGAGTCCAGCTTTCTGTGTGATTGAAATCCAACTTTCTGATGTGGAAGTGACTAAGAATCCCAGCACCCCATTTTACAGCTTAGGAATTTGGGTGACATTTCGTTTGTTTTGGTTTACTCAAAAAAATTCATTAATCTCTCCAGAGAATACAGCATGCCATATTAAATACTAGTCATACTTAGTGCACAGCACCGAAGTGTTCAGAAAAATGGATGAAACCAGGGTTGAGAGCACCACTTGAAATGGCTACTGAAATACCTCAGCAACCAAAATTTCCATTTAGCCCACATTGTTCCAGGCACTGTCTGGAAGCTGAGACTACACCTGTGAACTAAACACATTGTTCCCTCCCCTTCTTGAGTTTAGAGCCTGTCCATTCATTCTCTTGATTTTCCTAAAATATCGGGAGAATACGTTGAAAACAAATCACACACACACACACAAAAGATATCTCTTCCTGTTCTATCTTCTCTCATTTCTTTCCATCAATTGACAACCGAGGCTTTGGAATCAGGCTCAGGTTCTTCATTAGTAAATTACAGGTAATAACTACACAAGGCTGTTAACATGATAAGATAATGCATATAAAATAAATAGCACAGTACCTGTGAAAATATTAAGCATTCAGTATCTGATAGGTATTATTAAACAGTGCTCATTTTTATCATTACAGTTTCCTCCTTCTACTTCTCTTAAATTGTGTATGGATTTGTGGACATGGTTAAGAACAGGGAACCATTTCTGGGTACCTTACCCTCTCTTGTTCTATCCCCTTCCCCTAAACACATGTACACAATTTATGGTACAATTTTAAGAAATTAGCTTGGCAATGCTCTGGCAGGATTTCTTGCTATATGTTTTCAGCTCTTTTTATTATTGTTTTAACAGAGTATTTCTGCAACAAAATTCAAACAAATTCTGACTTCCCCCACTTGGATACCATTGTTTCTAACCATTTTAGGATAGATTATCGTATCTACCTCATTTAGCAGACAGTAAAACTAATGTCATTGGGGTTAAGTGACTTGGTGACACACTGTTACCAAGGTAGATAGTTGCATAGCTAGACCTTAACCTGGTTTCTAATCCAGTGCTCTGTCTGTTATACCATACATCTACCTATTCCATTTCCTCCCTAATGATTTGACATAGATACATAGAGTGTATGTGTGGAATTAAAGGTTTGTGAATAGCCATTTCCTAGGCTGATGCTATTTTTCCTTCTGAACTCAACTGTCCACTTTTACTCCCTTTCTTCATTCCCATCCATTTTAAAGGAACTTTTCTGTCATTTACCCTTCTTAGTTTGAGTAATGTTTCCTTCTTGGTCCTAGGACAGTCTTAACTGTCCTTGAAAGAGGGAAAGGAATGAACAGGTAGAAACTGGCCACCTGCTAGCACAAGGCACTATGCTAGGTGTTGTGCAGTATAAGAAATGATTCATGCCCTCATAGTTTATAATCTAATTGGAGGAGCAAGACCAGAAAAAAAAAGATAATAAATAATACAAGGTAGTGATCAGTCTGTGATGGTGCTAAAGAAGTAGCAGAGATTATGTATGCTAGCTTTTGGAGGAAGGCATACCTGTAGGGTTACTGAGGGCATTTTGGGAGGGGTCACAGATTAAGTGAAACAGGTTAGGCTTTAAAGGGTGGGTAGGAATTCAGTGATGTGGTGGAGCATGTGCGTAGTGGCTAGTGAGAGCCAACTGTATGCATTTCTTCTCATCTCTTCATTCAGTGACATTGTATTTGTGGCTTGAAATCAGCCATGATGGAAGTATTTATGGCATGGAAATCAGCAATGCTACAAATCAGGCCCCCTACCTAGAAAACCTGCTGTTAAATATTTACCATTACACCACTGAATTCAGATTCTTGAATAGGAATGAGATACTTTAGGATCAGAGTAACATAAGCGAAAGTTAAGGCAGGAAATTTTAAGTCATGTTTCAGGACTGATGAGCCGACTAGTGTGGCTGAAGTAGAGTGTTCATTTAGTAGAATCCTGGGAAACAGGGTAAGAGAGTGTAGGAGGTTTTGAAGAGTAAAGAGTGTAAATTTAATACCATAGACAATGAATAATGATTAAGAATCTGTGTTTGTGCTTTATTTGTTTTTAGCAAATTGTGAAACTTTTGTGATATTTCTAAATTGTGGGATATTCTTGCCCATACTGATGTGCGACTTTAAGAGATAATATTGTCTCTGATGTAAGTAGTCAGTTATTTTTAATGCATAATAGAAATCTGTCTTGTTAGTCACAATTCAGGTGCATATGCGACTCTAACCTGTTGCACTTGAGCACCTTATAGGTTTCCCTTTTGTTTCTTTCTACTCTTGTTATCTCCATTCTATTCTCCAGACCTTAAAGACTTATGCTACCCAAACTGCTTTGTAAAGCTCATCAGCACCTTAATTACAAATCCAACTAACATGGCTGATGCCTTGCTCTTAGCTGACCTGCTCTATTCTTTGGCTGCTAGCCCTACCTCCTTGGGCTTGCCTCTTAAATATCTGTCAAGCTGTCATCTGGTTTAAAGTACAGACCAATTAGTGGTTCTTTCCAAATCAAATATACTTGTTAAAGCTGTATTTAATGGGGTAAGGGTTAAGTTGCTGTAACAGAGTTGTTTTTTGCTTTAAGGTTAAGTGACTTGAAGAATACAGAAGTTTCTCTCTCACTTAACAGCCATCTCACCGCTCATCTCAGTTCAGTGAGAGGGTCAGTGCCTCTCCCTGAGGTAGAGACATGGGTCCCTCTCATCTCACTGTTCCCCCAGCCTATAGGGCATTGATGTTGTCTGCATGATTCAGTCAAGTCACCACCTCTTCCAGGTTTCAGTGGCAGAGATACACCCTATATCTTAAGACCAATTCTTTGGAACCTGACTGCAAGGAGGGCAAGGAAGTGTCATCTGGCTGGGCAGCCATGCATCCAGGAAGAAGGGAAGAATAGAATTTGATGGACATCTAGCAGTCTCAACCACAGGATATCTTATGCATTTTCATTGTTGGCTCTTTGATCAGATCTTCAAGCTAACAATTAAATTACCCCTTTTCTTTTTCAGGCAGAGTTGGGCCTAAATGAGCACCATCAAAATGAAGTTATTAATTATATGCGTTTTGCTCGTTCAAAGAGAGGCTTGAGACTCAAAACTGTAGATTCCTGCTTCCAAGACCTCAAGGAGAGCAGGTAGGTATCAGAGGAGGACTCTAAGCAAACCAAATGGGAACATGGATTCTTTCTCGTAGCTGATATGGGGATGCCATAGCAGAGGCCAATTTATGGGATTCCTCACGATCAATTATTTGCTAAGAGCAGCTGCGCTAAGCATCATGGATATATGAAACTAAAGAAGTTTTATTGTGGTGGAAGCAATAAATCTATCAGAAATGCATGTGGTAATTATAGGATGGCAGAGTTTCAGACGGGTAGTCAGGAAGTTGCCAAGGACTTATGGATTAATGATGGCTTGTTGTATTAAAGATTCCAGAACTTTAATTACTTGAGTTATTAATTAAATAGTTAGAGCTATAAAACATGGAAATTAGTGAGAAAACACCTTTGTGTTTTCATACTGAAGAAAGGAGAGAGGAAAACAGCAGGAAACCATAAAAACCTTGCTGAATAGTACCGAAATTGTTAGTTGATTTCTAGCGTGAGATAATAATGGTTGGACCATAGTTGATTTGTAGCAAGAGATGAATGTCAAGTCAGACATAAGTGAAAAAGACCTCCAAGTGAGCTCCAACTGCCATAAAACCATGAATGTCTCAGTAGTAGAGGCCATTAGCCTTAGACCATTCAGCCCATTAAACTCATCTGGTAATCTGGTTTCCTAACCTCCAGCAGATGAAAGCAACAATTTAATTAGCAAGAACATAATATGTTCTATTAAAGAATATAGAAATGTTATTAATATTTTAATAAGGAGTTTTGTAAAAAGTTTTGGTTTTTTGAGACTAAATGCTGCTAGCTAGATGAAACATTAAAAAATTATAAAACAAATACTATTAACTTGCATTTATGATAATGCTGTAGTATAAATGGATCTTGCTTGACTTTGTCTTTTTGGAAATAGGGAAGAAAATAAAGCTGAGGTTGGGGTAGTTGCTCTTCATCTGCTGAGAGTTTGAGGGAGAAGGGACTTTGGAGGGTAGAGGTAGGGAGAGGAGAGGACTGTGTTACTATAATACTGTCACTGAAACTAGAAGGCACACACAGAAGCTTTTTCAAGGATTCAGCTGTTGGACATGAATTGTTGCCCAGCATCATTGCTGAAGATGACTGTGGGGTTTAGTTACCGCCAATGTGAGCATAGGCAAGTCACGTCCACTCTGCAGACCTGTGTTCCTATCTGTAAAGTTAGGGGATCGTAGAAGATGGCACCACAGTTCTCTTCCAACCCAAGCATTTTCTATGTAAGAACAGTTTTTTGTTTGTTTGTTTGCTGAGACAGAGTCTTGCTCTGTCGCCCAGGCTGGAGTGTGGTGGCGCAATGTTAGCTGCAAATGGTTGAGAAGCTAAACCACACAGACTCAAATGTGATCATCCACCTTCACACAAGTGTGTTTGTTCACTGCAACCTCCACCTTCTGGTTTCAAGCGATTCTCCTGCCTTAGCCTCCCAAGTAGCTAGGATTACAGGCATGCGGCACCATGCCCAGGTAGTTTTTTGTATTTTTTAGTAGAGGTGAGTTTTCGCTGTGTTGGCCAAACTGGTCTCGAACTCCTGACTTCGAGTGATCCATCTGCCTCAGCCTCCCAAAGTGCTGGGATTACAGGCATAAGCTACCATGCTTGGCCCTGAGAGTAGATTTTTAATGCTATTGATGATGATATTCATTTTTGTGGAGTAAGCAATGGAACTTTAAGGTAAGCTAGGTTTTTTTTTTTTAATTATTCTTTTGGGTCTCAAGAATGCAAAGAGAGGCAATATGTAATTACCATTTATTTCCCGTAGGCATTTACTAACCTGTGAATAGTTCATACAGTTATTAAAATGCTAGAGAAATATTAGAAAGAAATGAGACTATGTCTACCAGGTGACTTTTAAAATTATTAAATGTAGTAAGACTGATTTCAGTGGAGTTTGAAATAAGACATTTAATACTAAAAAATTAAAAAAAGTAGATGATGGTTTTGGGAATGTGTTTAAGCATGTACTTGTATTAAAGGATTTGCACAATTTAATCATTTGAATAGATGTCAAAAATTCATTGAGTTTAAGTTATTTTCAATGTTTTATTAATAAAGAAAACAGTTCCCAGAGAGATTTTTCACTGTAATCTTTGAATTTCTTAGATTACGTGAATTTGGATTTGTTAATCTTGCTGTATTTTATAGATTTTTTTGTTGTTTATCCATAAGTTTTGGATTGTGGTTGTTTTTCAGGCTGGTGGAAGAGACCTTCACCATAGATGAAGTCTCTGAAGTCCTCAATGGATTGCAAGCTGTGGTTCATAGTGAGGTGGAATCTGAGCTCATCAACACTGCCTATACCAATGTGTTACTTCTGCGACAGCTGTTTGCACAAGCTGAGAAGTGGTATCTTAAGCTTCAGACAGACATCTCTGAACTTGAAAACCGGTAATAAAATTTGTACTTACAACTGTGACAATAGTGGCCCAAGCATAATCTTAAAAGTTAGTGAACATCTTTGCTGTAAATTTTCTTGGGGCCAGTGTGTGAGAAAATTTGGGTAGGGTAACAGCAAAGCATCGAGTCACTGAGTGATGTCTTGGGTACCACGCAGCACCCTTTTAAAAGTTGTTTCCACTGTTCCTAGGTATTACAAAGGCCATCGAGATTTATGAAATTGCTTTTCAGGCTATCATCAATTATTTCTTAAAGCATTTTTGTTAGCTTGGTCAGTATTACAATCAGTCTTTATAGATTGGTCAACTAAGAAATAAAGATTATGAGACAGTTGAAAAATCAATTCAAATATAAATACCATCAATTCAATCTAGTAGCATTGGAAGTTTTCTAAATAATTGAATTTAAAAGTACACATTTATTAACTTTAAAATAGGAAATATAAAATACAAAGAAGTTTATAATATGGATATCAAAGAGCTAAAATGTAAAAAATATGGTAAAATTGGTGAAGTTGAAATCATTTTAAGAACAGGCATGGCAGAAATCAGGAAGGACTGGCCACCAAGCCCGGTGAACTTCTCCAAGCATGGTCACAGCATGTCAGTTCATGTGCAGAGTGTTGAACAACACTGAGGACAACCTGTGGACTGGGGAGGAAAATCATTTAACTTCTGCCACTGTCAGTAGGTGACTGGTGAGAAAACTGAGAAGGTGGCACTTCAGGAAGCTTAGAAGCTGATGGCTGTTAACTCTCTAAGCTTGTGTACAGTCAGTTCTCATTGGCCTTTGCAGATCTTCAGATGGCACACCCCCACTATCTGTCTTTCCTAGGAATTTGTGTTACTCCTTTTCAGGAGATACTATGGACTATTTTCATTTTTCTGAGGCTACTTTGTTAAGAATCAGTTTGTCTTTCTTGAATCACCTTCTAGCTAACAATACATATTATATAATAAGACAATCTCCTCATAGCACCTCAAGAATACAAAGTTGACTATAAATTTCCCTCACTTTTATATTAGCATTGTAGTGTATTTCTAGCAGTAGATATTGCATACCTAGTAGGTACAAAATGCCAGGTGCTGTGGATGATCACATTTGAGTCTGTGTGGTTTAGTTTCTCAGCCATTTGCAGCTAACATTCTTGATATGGTGAAGTTTAGTCTACCTTGTTCTGTTCTCTCTGGCATGTAATAGGTTGGTTCAAGTGATTTTACTCTTATGTGTGATATAAATCTGTTTTAAATGAATAATTTTTATCTTTGCTTTCATCTTCAAGAGAATTATTAGAACAAGTCGCAGAATTTGAAAAAGCAGAGATTACATCTTCAAACAAAAAGGTAACTTTTTGGTCATTCTAAATCCATATCTTAATAGCCAGTATTTAAAATCCTCAAGTCACTCAAAGAATTCAGAGATCAAACTGAGAACTCTTAAGGAAAAGCATTCAACTCAACAGTAAAATTCAAAAATTGTCTCTCATATTTTCAGGCAAAAGAAAAAACGTTTTGGAAGTAACTATGAAAAACTGCTTTTGTCTGTGATGACCTACACAAACACATGATCCCTAAGTCCAGTCTCAATCCCAACCATAAATACTCTACTCAGAAGATGCAGAGCACAGGTTCTCGGGTCAGCCACACCTGGGGTACATCCTGGCTCTGTCACTTCCTGGCTGTGTTACCTCGAGCAGGTTATCTGAGGTAGCTGAGCTTCATTTTACTCTGACAAATGGAGACAATACTAGTAGTTATCTACTTCTCTTTCTAATCATTCTCATTAACTGGAATGACGACTTAACGATTCCACTTTACAGACATACGGTGAATATTCCATTGTTGGATAAACACTGCTGAGACGAATCTGTGTATACACACATACAAAACACTTTCCAGTTATTCTTTTGGGTCATATTTCTGGCTAAGAAATTTCTGGATCAGAGGGCAAGGATTCTTTTGTTTTTCATACATATTAATAAACTGCTGGATTACTTGTGCCAGGTTACTGTTTATCTGTAGTATATTTGCCTAGATCTTCAGCAGTATTACAGTTTTTCACAGAATCTAAGGTTCATGCAGAAATCACCGTTTCAGCTCCCACAGGTTAAAACTCTCGTTCCTAGATGCTAGGCTATATATCAGATCTAGCTTTGAGCTCCTTCCTTCCCTCCTTTCTTCCCTCATTTTCCTTCTGTTTGTATTTTTTTAAGACACAGGGAAGATAGGTTTTATTTTTACCCTGACAGGCATATCGTAGGCACTGGGAATAACAAAGGATGAATCCAACAGAAATCTCCACACCTGTGGAACTGACAGCCCAGTGGATATGTTTATATATAGTGTCTTCCACTTGGAAAGTGCAAGTGTTCAGTGATTATACATGCCTTATTCTGGGGTGATTTCAGTTTGGTTTCTTTATTTTGTTTCAGCCCATCATAGATATCACCAAACCAAAGCTTGCTCCACTTAATGAAGGTGGAACAGCAGAACTCCTAAACAAGGTAATGTTATTATTTTGAGAAATGGAAAACCTCTAATTCTCTCTCTCTCATTGCCTGAACGACTCTAGGACGGAGAAACAGAAGTGGAAGGTTTGATTCAGGTCTACTGAGGATGATTAGTTCACTACAGTAGTTTTACTTGATGGTACTTCATAGGCCAGAAGAGGGCATCCTTACCTTCTAGAGAGCCTGAAGTAGCTCTTGATCACACCTTTTCCAGGTAAAGTGAAGAGCATGACATTTTGGACAGCGTTTATTGATGGACATTTAAAGTTTGTGATCCACGGTAACAAAAAGAAGGGTTTTTGCTTTAAGTTTGTAAAAATTATTTATCAGCACAGGTTGAGTATCCCTTATCCAAAATGCTTGGGACCAGAAGTGTTTTGGATTTCATATTTTTGAATATTTACATTATACAGACCCAATTGAGCAGCCCAGATCCAAAAATCTCATATCTGAAATGCTGTAGTGAGCATCATGTCAGTACTCAGAAAGTTTCAGATTTTGAAGCACTTCAGATATTGGCTATTTTTCATGACCTTGGTATTCTCAGCATTATGCTAGACGTTGTTAGAGATAAAAAGCAGTGTAATACCTGGTCCCTTGCCCTCAAAAATGTAATAGTTTTATTGGGAAGGTAGAACTGATGCTCTAGAAATAGAGACCAGAGAATACTCTCCTGTGTGCTACAGGTGTCATACTTGGTAGCAAAGAAACTCAGTTGTGTGTGGATGAGAGTAGGTGAGAACAGGCTTTTGGATAAGGAGGCACCTAAGCTGGGCCTTGAAGGGTGAAGACCAGTTAAATTATAGAGGAAAAAGAAGTGAGTGTGTTGGGCAGGAGAACAGAACAGGCATTGACTTGGAAGCGGCATGACTTGGAGCAGAGTGCAGTGCTCTCTAACTGGCCTGATGTGTTTGTCTCAGTCTAGTGAAAGAAAAAACAGGTGACTTGAATGTTTGAGCTGTATAGAGCAAAGGTGTTTGGCCTCAACTCAGTCAGAAGCATCTGTGGACTTGAGCATGGTACTGAAATGAAGGAGTTCTCAGGATTAGGGTCAACAGTGTGCAGTGTAGCCTGAGAATAAACCCAGGATTTGCAGGACCTGCTAGGAGAGAGATGGCAGGGAAGGGGGTCTTTGGAAAAAGCTTGAAAACAGAGGGCTGAAAGAGGAAAGATGTGTCTGAGAAATTGAGAGAAAAGGAACTGGCTGCCTTAGAGCCAAAGCTGACTCGCAGATACTGAGGCTGATGGTCTGGATGAAATTGGGATATTACCAAAATATCAGTAGTGCATTTTTGAGCTGTTATGTAATTTAAATTAAATTTAAAACTTAGATTTTTAAGTGAAACAAGTAATAATTTCAAATATTAAAATATTTTGGTTAATATAATAAAACTTGAATTTACTCACAAAGGAAATTTCAAGACTTCAAGAAGAGAATGAGAAATTGAAGTCAAGGTTGAAGACCATTGAAATACAGGTAGCTGAGAAATGTTTTGACACAATTATTGACTTGCCTACAGATTAAATACTGAAAGTGTTTTGTTTAAACTTCATTATAGGCTACAAATGCACTGGATGAAAAGTCCAAACTAGAAAAAGCACTGCGAGACTTACAGCTTGATCAAGGAAATCAAAAGGTGAAACAAGTTTTAGCTACCTTTTCCACATTTTCTAAGTAGAATGAAGTACTAAACTTCAAATTACGTCTTAGTTACTGCTCACTGCACCCCACCCTCTGCCACTCCCTGAGACGAATGCCTCTATTGTCCTGTGTTGGGACATCCTTGCCCCCAAAAGGCCTGGTGAGAACCAGTGGCCTTCCCTCTGTCCATCCTCCAGGGCAGAGGGACAGTACATAGTTCACACGCCTGCAATTTCCTTGGCATGCAAGATATTCTCACATTTTTTTAAAAGTTTTTCCCTTTCACTTTGACATCCAATTACAGTGGGGAGAAAAGGAAATGAAGAAGAGTTTTTAGTTAATTGGCTTATATTTAGGTTTTAGTATACTGAACATTACTTAAGTTTGCCTTTGATGAGTGTGACAAAATGGTTATAAATCTGCAAATCCATCTGTACCTAGTGGCACTGTAGAGTACAGTGAAATCCAGTGTTATAGTTCTTCAGGCCTGTCTGACTGTAATGACTGAATGTCACTCTGTCTGCAGGAGGTCATCGTATGTACAGCTCTGTCTCCTGTGGCCTTTCCATTGAGTGTGCATGCTACAGTATGATTTCATGTGAGCAGGACCATTTGAGTTGATACTCAGTGCAGCACTGGCTTTCCTAGTGGTTATACTCCCATAAACGTCTGTTAAACAGTCCCAAAATCTGCTTCACTGGGCTTTTGCTAATCTTCTTTCTATGAAAAATTTCAAACATACACAGAAGTAGAGAGAATAGTATAATGAACCTCCGTCCACTCATCACTGTATTTACAGTCACCAGTGCACGGCCAGTCTGGTTTCATTTGTACCTCTCCTTTTTTCTTTCTACCGCCCCCTCATGTTTTTTTGAAGCAAATCTCAGACATTATACAACTTATCTGTAGAGGTTTTTTAAACAGGAGGATACTTCTTATATGGCTAACGATTTTCAACCATATTATATGCCAAGGACCATAGATTTATAAAAACATCAATGTCCGAGAATAGCTTTATAATTTCTCATAAGTCACACAATTGCAAACACGTTTGGACGATGAATTTGTTTAAAAGCTTTTTGGGGCTTTGCTCCAATTTTACTTTGAGATTTTGGACACAAAAACAACCAATGAATACATGCCTTTATTACTTGCAATAAAATAAAATCTTTTTTTCAAAGACCAGATTTCAAAAATGAGGAAAGATTTTTTTCTTTTGTTGAAAGTACTTAAGTACTTTTTTTTTTTTTTTTGAGACAGGGCCTCATTTTGTTGCCCAGGCTGGAGTGCAGTGGTGCAGTCATGGCTCACTACAGCCTTGACCTCACGGGCTCAAGCAGTCCTCCCACCTCAGCCTCCCAAGTGGCTGGGACCACAGGCATGTGCCACGATGCCTGGCTAATTTTTTTGTTTTTTTTGTAGAGACGGGTTCTTGCTTTGTTGCCTAGGCTGGTCTCAGTCTGCTGGACTCAAGCAGTCCTCCTGCCTTGGCCTCCTAAAGTATTGGAATTACAGGCATGAGCCACTGCTCTTGGCTGAAAGTATGAAGTACTTCTTCATCTACAGATTAACCAGTTGTAGACCATTTTACTGTCATATCAATACAAGTATTTTTTCTGTCATGAATCTTACCCAGTCAAAAACAAGATCCAGCCAGAGAGAAGATCCGGTGCTTGTATTATGCTGTAGTTGTCAAAGTATGCAAAAATATACATATAAAAAACTTAAAATCTTAAAAATTAAAAAAACCATGTAATTAGTAATTATGCTGTTATATTATTTCCTTGTAAATGATGACTAAAGTATGTCTATTAAATTTTTGGTATTAATTATATTACCTTTATCATTTTGAAGAATTCAAACTTTTTTGAGGATTTTTTTAAACTTGGCTTTTCAAAATGAAACCTATTTACCATCTCAACCCTGGTAACACACATCTTGGACTGAAATACCAGCAGAGCACAAGTCATACTTTATGTATTTGGAATTCAGTGACTACTGAGTGTTGGCTGTGTGCAAGATACCACGCACCTGGGGCTGACAATGGATTGGCCTGCTGGTGACTCTGAAGAGGCTGGTGCTTACCCAGGCAGGCAAGGAAGGCTGGCATGCACACACAACACACATCATTTTTTTCATCTCCTAGGATGTTGAATCACCATTCTAAAACAGTTATTTTTAGAATGTCAACATGAAATTATGTGCATGCATTTCTTTTTCATAGGATTTTATAAAGGCCCAAGACTTGAGTAACTTAGAAAACACAGTCGCTGCTTTAAAGAGTGAGTTTCAGAAGACACTTAACGATAAGACAGAAAACCAGAAGTCACTGGAGGAGAATCTGGCAGCAGCTAAGCACGACTTACTCAGGGTTCAGGAGCAGCTGCGCATGGCTGAAAAGGTCAGAAGACTGTGTTTAAGGGATTTGCCCGTTAATGTCCAATCCACTCATACACAGTATAGAGGAATACTTGTGACTAAGATAAACATTGGACAACTGCAAATTCAGATCATTTTTTCTCAAGATATTAGCCAATATGTTCTAAAGATTAATCATTTGTGGGCACTGGTATTCTTCCATCTTTGGTACTAAAATATCTGTGATAATAAGACATCTCTTCTCCCTCTATGGAGAGTAGATTCCCTCTATGGTATGGTGAAATGCTCCTCTGTAGGCAGCTTGAATCCTGCCCTACACCCCACCGTGTTGCTCTTCTGCTCTTTAGTCCCACAGCCTGCAGAGGGATGGGAGACTTTTTTTTTTCCCCAAGGATTTCTATATTTTCTTAATAATTTATATAAAATATGTAGAGTTAGATTCTTCACTTTAGGGATTAGATTCAAGAATGTGGGAGCTGAGGCCGGGTGCAGTGGCTCATGCCTGTAATCCCAGCACTTTGGGAGGCCAAGATGGGAGGATTGCTTGAGGCCAGGAGTTCAAGACCAGCCTGGCCAACACAGTGAGACCCCATCTAAAAAGAAGTTAAAAATTTGTTCATATAAAAAGATGGGAAAAAAGAATATGGGAGCTAAAATTTAACTAAATTAAAAATCCTTTTGCTAAAACATACTACTTTGGAACTTAGAAAAAAAGTGTGCTTATTTTACTGGAAAATCAGTTTAATATTTCAAATAGCTTTCTTATATCTAGGAGCTTGAGTTATTTACCAACACTGTACTTGGGAAAATGTTACTGTTTTGTGCCTTCTCATTTGAAAGAATATATTTTTAAAGTTTGGATAAGTCTTAATTTTATGTATCTTTTAAGGAAATTACAAAATCATTAGGAAAATGCTAGTAAAATTCAAGCAAAAAAAAAAACCCCACACATTTTTATCGTATTTGTTATCTCTTTCCTCAACTATTTTTTAGTAATGGGCTGACATTTTTTTACTAAGCAGGAATTAGACAAGAAATTTCAGCAAACAGCAGCTTATCGAAACATGAAAGAGATTCTTACCAAGAAGAATGACCAAATCAAAGATCTGAGGAAAAGACTGACACAGTAAGCCACACTGATCCCGCCTTTGGATTTCTCTCTCTGGATTGATGTGTGTGCTCTATTAAATCTAAGCTTGTTCCAGAGAGGTCAAGCCGGTGGTAGTTGCTGGATCATTTAGTCCAGAAGCCTTCATGTGAGGAAAGCGGAGGAGCTCTGGCCTGACCTCACTTATAATGCCCCCCAGGGCTGCTTTTCAGGTTCCTGTAGGCCTTTAGACTCAAAGTAAGCTGCCTACAATAAGCTGCTCTTGGCAGTAGATTCACTTAGCAGGATGTCAGACAGGAAACACAGTAAGCTAGCAGGGCAGCATTAGATAGTTCTCTTCTCCTCAGTGGTACACTCTCAGCAGTCCAAGAGCTAGTCTTACTGTTCCCCTAAGTGACAGATTAAGTTGGAGAGAAGGAGATCCATGCAGATGGGTGTCATAGCCAGCTTGGCTTAGAAGTCCATGGTCTACATAGGATTAGTATCTCTTGTAACAGTCACATGATGCCCAGTTAGGGATATGTTTAGTTAAAAGAACTCATCACACAGGGGGAACCTGAAGCAGTGGCTCCCACCACGTATTTGTAGTTCATTCACAGCCCTCCAGGTCCAGCTGTGGTCATCCAGTGTTTTGCCTGGAAACTGAGTTGAAATTTTACCTTTATCAGAGTTCCAGGGGAGCAGAGCTAGAAAGTAAATTCAAGGTGAGATTTGTCCTTAGAGAAGTAGATTTGCTAACCCTTTACTCACATAGTCGTATCGACTATTCTTGTCAATCTGACAATTGAGGTAATTATACTAAGTTATCACAGGTCTAACTGCCAAATATAGAGACTTGGAGTCTTAGCAGTGATGCAGCCCATCTTTCTATCTGATGTAAAAATCCCCGCTAGTCACCGTCAAAACAAAGTTGAATGTGTCTAACTTCTACCATAGCAGTAATTTGAAGTGAGAAATAGAGTGTCACTGATTTAGTCACTGAAGTTGCTTCAGGTAAACTTATTTGGTAATAACAACAACAAAAGGTATCCTGACATTATGTTCTTAATTTATATCTCCAGATATGAACCTGAGGATTAAAACTGAAGATTGCATCTGGAAGCTGACACATACAAACATACACGCTGTCTCACTCAGGCATGTATTCTGGAGAATTTTGTCATATCCCCCTCTTTTTATTTTTCTAATATTTAGACTTTGCTTCTAATATTTAAAACTAGAGTTCATATTTTCAGCTAATTAAAACAGAGAAAACCTAGTGATTCTGGCCGGTCATCCCACACACCTCTCTAATGAGTGCTCCAGAGTCTTAGCTCGCACGCACTGAGAATTCTTTAGAGTAAAGAAGAGATTTTTAGAGTGCGAAGAGGAGTCTTATCCTTCTGCGTTAGTATAAAGAGTCTATCTTTTTAATAAATGTTAAAGAAGCTAACAATGTCTGTACTTATGCACTCCTCATGAGTAAAAATAAATAGCATTATTAAAGATAGTTATTACCAAAAAAAGATAGTTATTACAAATAAATATGTCTCTTTATTTTTAAAATGAAATCTTAATTCATTTGCTCTATTTGATGATGAAAAAACTATGAATTCCTTGAAAATGAATTCTATTCCATCTATTATGGGTAGACTTTTTATAAATTATAAGGAAAATTAACAGTAGTGAACATGAACATTCATTTAAGTTCCCCAGTCTCTCCATTTTAAAGACCATTTGTCAGAGATGGCTCAGCGTTTTTGGCAGCATGACTTTTCGTGAGTCTGTTCTATGTATAAGTCAAATCCATCCTGCACTACTGCAGTTTAGAAAGTATCTGGACTCAGAATAAATGTAATATTTATACTTGTTGCCAGAATATTCTTTTACATTTTATGTTAAATAAGAACACTTTTTAAAAGACATACTCAACATAAAATCAGCTATCAGACTTCAGATTGGACTTTATTTATGTGGATCTACAGTAATTATATTTTCAAGAGGTTTTCACTATATTTTTTATTGGCCTTTTTTTTTTAGAAGATTTTGAACAAATCATTAGAAATTGGGTGTCATCAGGGGACAGTTGGGGGGGGCATAGGGGAGAGACAATGGGGGGTGGGGGGGGGGGGTGGGGAGGGATAACATGGAGAGAAATGCCAGATACAGTATGCACCTAAAGTAAAATAAATAAATTAAAAAAAAAAGAAATTGGGTGTCATATCCACACTTGTGTAAGGCAGCGATATACTGTAGGGATAAATAAAGTCAAGTCTATAAAGCAGTAATCCATCAGAATGAAAGTCCTTACTCTTCACATATTAATATTTAGTAATTTTTCCTGCTTCTAAAAGTAAGAGTATCACACCCTAAATGAACACTGTCTACTAAGAGACATCCAGTTCCACAAATGAAAGCATTCCACTTCCATAAATGAAGATTTGATTCCAAGAGATGAGTTTACTGATTGGAGTATAGGCTTGTTATTATTTTTAGTCAAGCTTTTAATAATAGCCTTGAATTTATTATTTTTCTTATAAGCTTTTTGTTAAAATAGTGAAGGAACAAATGACAAAGGGTAGGATAATTTCCCTGCAGAAGGACACAGAAGGCAGTCTTAAGATGAATGGATCAGAGAAGGGAGAGAATAAAATACAGCAACAAGCCAGCATTTACTCTGTTTTTTCCTCACCTCTCACCATATTTATGTCACTTATCAGTTTCTGTGTCCTTTTGGAGCTTTTGTTGAGGCTTCGGTCTCACCCTGTATTTCCTTAGCCCTAAACGGACACTCTCTCCAAAAATCCATTCCATTATCTGTGGCCCAAGATGTTCTATATAATTCAGAAGCAGAACTTTTGGCTAAAGGGTTAGTGCGTCTTTCACAAAGCATTCAATTATTTTCTCCCTATACCTTTCTCAGTTTGATACCAGTGGGGAAAGAAGGTGCGTTGATAAGAACCCTATATTGCTGGGTAGAATTTGTACTTGTTTTCTTGGTAGCAATTTTGAAATATTCTGCAGAGAATGTTCCTATTGTTTAATAAAATATTTCTAAAACCTTAAAACCTAACTATGCCAAGCATTAAGATAAACAGATATGATGTCCTTTGACATAAATCAGCATGATGATTCTTTCACATGTAAACACATCTTAGTGTTTCTGGTTTGTCATTCGTGTTTGTTGTTGCTTTTATTTACACTATACCCTTAGCAAAACACAGTTTTAAATTTTCATTGTTTTTAGCAGTTTCCCAACTTTAAGATTTATCTCATTTAACTGAGAAAGCCTTTTTTGTATATATATATTTGATTTCTAAGAATGTTGGTTTGAGCCTTGATTAGGCTTTTAATGTGCTAAGTCAGATAGGCAGTCTGTGCATTGGTGACCATCACAGTGCAGCTTTGGTTTAATTTAATTCAGGGCTGCTGCTGAGTTATGTGCAGACTTTTTGTTGACCAAAATAAAATGTAAAGTGTTTTTGTTATTAATTTCTTCTGTTTGACATTTAAGTGTTATTTTTTTCCTTTATGTATTACATTTTGAACCCTTATTAAATAAATGTTTATATGATCATTTGCTTATGTCTTTTAAAATTCAGCATAAGAAAAATATTTCTCTGCGTTGACTGTGTAATATTTGATAAAGCCTTTGCTGTTCATTATTTCCATTCTGATTAACTGAACGAGATTTATAGAGATGTTCAAATTTTAAGCCCTTGGTGGTTTCAGGTATATATTGGTTGCAAAAATTTGGCATTAATGATTTCCCTCTGCCTATGTGTAAATGCCTGTGTTCCAAAGCTTTGCCACTAGATATTCAACACATAATTTGTTATGTAAGCCAGTCTTCCAGGAAAAAAAGCTATCTCAGCAAAATGATATTGCATATTCAGACAAAACAGTAGTTTTTAGACAATAATATTTTGACAAAAGCATTTTCAAAACTGCTTAGGAAAAAGTTTCAGTATTCACAGAGGGGAAATATACTGAAAGGCAGTAACCTCTGTCTTGAAGAGAAGAGAGGTGAGTGGTTTGGGGACTTCTGCATTGTGTCATCAGCTCCTCCATCAAGTGAGCAAGTTGTTATTATTGCCTATTGAGAAGAGAAGAGTAGTCAGTCTTTTACATTATATGAAGTATAACTTCCTCTCTTTTTACCTATAACATACCCTTTAACTATTACAGATTAAAAAAACCACTGTTAGATAAAGCAAAATAGAACTTGGAAAATCCTTTATGGTTTTGTAAAATAGCAATGGGCCTACTGTCAAATTAACTAACAGCTTGTTAAATGGATTTTCATGAGCACTTGGAAAAGAAACATAACCACCAGGAGCCAGCATGGATCTCTCTAGTAAGAAATCAGGTATGGCACAGCCAGGTGTGGTGTCTCATGACTGTAATTACAATGCTTTGGGAGTTCCAGGCAGGGGGATCACTTGAGGCCAGTAGGTCAAAACCAGCCTGGCCAATATCACAAGACCCCATCTCTACAAAAAATTTTAAAAATTAGCTGGACATGGTGGCATGTGATCACATCACTACACTCCAGGCTTCGTGACAGAGTGAGACCCTATCTCAAAAAAAAAAAAAAAATCACATATGGCAGACTAAACTCATTTGTCTTTTTAAAAGCATGAGAGATATGTCAGAATTTCAGCAAGGTGCTTGACAAAGACCTCATGATAGTTTTGCTGAAAAGAATCTTAGGTGGGTTTTCCCACATGTAGACTCTAGGATAAGGATTTGGGTGCAAGTAATTTATTTGGGAAGTAATTTCAGGAAATCCTGTGGAAGAACTGAGGAACTGAGACAGGTTGAAAGAGTTACCACTGTGGGCAACTGGGGCTCAATCCTGCTGGAGACCCTCTGAGACATGGTATGGAAAACATCTCTGAATTCTTCCACTGCAGGGCAAGGTAGCTGGGAATATTATCCGCCGCTTTCCATCCCTCACCGGTTGAGGGTCAGTTCTGAAGTATTAATTCCTTGCCATGTCCAGCCTTCCTGGATGTGGACCAAGTTCACCCTCATAACCAGAGAATGCTCTCAGGCAAAGAGAGTCCAGAAGCCAAGCATGGGAACTGTCTGCTCACAAACCCAGGAGTAGATGGGGAGTGACTCTTCATGGGTCCTGCATTTCATTCTGAGGGGATGAAATGTTCTGGAATTAGGTAGTGGTGATGGCTATACAACTTTTTGACTATACTAAACATCACTGAATTGTATACTTTAAAAGGATAAATTTTATATGTGAGTTATATCTCAATTTTAAAAAAGAAAACCTCTGGGAATAAATGAAGGGGATATGTTGAAGCATCTCCAGCAGCCAATCCTGCAATCCCACTCTATCTATACCACCTTGTGTCCCATGTTCAGTTCACTTTCTCTCAAGGGTAATGGCTGGTCACAATTTTTTTTTAGATGGAGTCTTCCTCTGTTGCCCAGGCTGGAGTGCAGTGATGCAATCTCAGCTCACTCTAACCTCCACCTCCCAGGTTTAAGCAATTCTCTGCCTCGGCTTACCAAGTAGCTAGGATTACAGGCACCTGCCACCACACCTGGCTAATTTTTTTTGTATTTTTAGTAGAGATGGGGTTTCACCATCTTGGCCAGGCTGGTCTTGAACTCCTGACCTCATGATCCACCCACCTCGGCCTCCCAAAGTGCTGGGATTACAGAGGTGAGCCACTGCACCCAGCCCACAATATTTTTAAAACAATGACTACAAAAAGGAAAACATCAATGAAAAGGTTAGTGGGACAAGCTGTAGTCCTCTCTGTTGCGTATTGGTCCTAAAGCCAATTAACATGTATCATCTCCCTCTTCTACTTACTCCAGATTCCCCTCAACCTCAAGCACTTTCACTGGTAAGCACGGCTGGCCTCATGTGGTGACCTAGACTTTCCTTTCTTGGGTGTCTGAGGCCCTGATCATTTTGCCCCTGTCCTGCTGTAGTTGTGAAATTTCCCCTTTATTGTTATCCCCCACATATCACCAAGAGGTACCCCTACACTACAGCCTGAATCATAGAGAGGTACAAAGCTCTCCTGACTGTGCGCTCAAAACTTGCAGCCTTCTGAGTGACCCAAGAAATGGTCCGAGCAATATTCCTAAGTGTTGTACATGCTGATTTCAAAATCCAGATAATACTACCTAGTGCTTGCCTCCCTTAGTGGTACAAGGTACAAAATGCAATAACTGGCTCTTGACTTGGCAGGATGTCCCAGTATTCCCTAGATTGTTGGACCTCTGGCAACTTTACCATTGTGTAAGTCCTCCAAATCTTCGTAGGAGTCACCTCCTCCTCTCTGGTGCACGTGTCCTAAGGAACACCCAGATTATATGCCAATTCATTCCTGTTCACCAGGTCCAGTTAATATTTTGTCATCAAAGTATTGGGCCAGGATGATGTTCTGCAGAATGTCAAGATGAGCAAGGGCTTCTTTGGACTGTTTTGTAACAGAGCAGGAAGGTTTATATGCTCCTCGTACAAAACGTGAATGGACACTGTGTTATCTGACCCAGGTGAATTCAACCTGTTCTTGATTCTCGTTTCTGAAGGGGATTTAAGAGAATTCATTAACCAGATCTCCAGCCTCATATCAAGTGCTGACTAGAAGGAATGCCATATCCAGCACAGCGTCTGCCACTGGAGCTACTTCTGCCACTTCTTGGTTTCTGTTAGTCCACTGTCATCTTCTACCATCTGTCTGTGTTTTGCTCTGTTTTGCTTTGCAGGACCCATACAGTGGTATATTGTGGGATCACTGTCCATACTCCTGGGATATGGTGTACAGATTTACCTCTGATTTTGGCCAGGAGCTGGGGGCAGGGGGTGAGATGGAGAGAGTATTTTGGAGCATTAAATAAGCCTTTTCTACCATTACAGCTCTTATGCCTCAGGTCAAGAAACCAATTTTAGGGTCTCTCAGTTAAGTACACTCATCCCATTTATCCTCTCAGAAACAAGGGAGATCAGGGGGATTGACTCAACAGGCCACTGGATCCACTATGAGATGTCCTTGGGTGAGAACTTCATAGATTGCCTATCCTGTATGTTCCACTCTAAAAAGAGGGCTCTGATGGTGCTTTAGATCCCCTGAGTATGTCACTCAGGCCCTGTGTGCAGTAGTTCTTGAAAGATGTGTATATTCTACTTTCTCAATGTACAATTACTCTGAGAAATGGCCATGGGGCTCTTTGGGAAAGATTTCAGGGAGTGTGTATCGTACAGGATTGCTATAGTGCTGCAGGGCTCCTTCTCGGGAGACCCAGCCTCTGCTTCAGTCCATGGGCTCTGGAACTGAGAACTGACTCGGGGACAAGCTGTAGTCCTTTCTGTTGCGTTTGGTTGGTTGGTTTGGTTTTATAACAATAACTTAATTGACTGCGCATTCATCTCACCGTGAGGAGCCCCCTAATCTATTAGCCACTGGTCCTTGGCTCCCTGGTGGTTCTTCTGGCCTTGCAGCCCATTAGGTTACTGTATTCATTTTATTCCTCCGATGTCTGAGTGCTGCCATTAGTTTTTTGTTCTGGAATCCTTCCTATCATTGGAAGCCCAGTTATGTGTCAGCATCTTCTATTGTCAGTTCTAGCCAACAGAAGACAGCCACCACTGAGCTCTCAACAATGCTATTGTCCCCTTACCAGTGCAGTCTTTACTGTTTCAGATGAAGGGAATACCCCCTGCCCATGGGTGGGCTCTCTCACCTTATATCCATTCTAGCGTGCCATCTCTCTGAGCCTTCTGACCCCTCCTCAGCACTCTCTCAAGGCAGCTGTGGAATCTCCACCTCGTTTCTGGCATCCCATCACCCTCAAGCACCAAGGCCCATTGCAGCAGTGTATTAGGACTGGCTCCATGTGTCCTTACCAATGTGCCAAATCCTGAGTCAAAAAAGACAGTCTCTATGTCAATGAACTCTTCTTTATCCAGCTTTTCTACTTCCCCACTGGGCCAGCATCCTCAATATCTATAACCATGTGTGTTCTTCCAGCTTCTGCCAGTCTAGGTTCTGTTCTTTCAAGGGAAGAATCCATTGCTCCTCAAAGCAGGATAATATTTCTCTGTATAGGGCATGTTGATATTCAGCCCTATTTATTGGTTTAGAAGTAATGAGTGGAAGTGGGGGACAGATCCTGAGGAAGACCAAGGTTATCCTGCCAGTCTCCTTTCAAGAGAGGCCTTTGAATGGCTTCCAGCTGATAGGAGGCTACTCTCCTCTAGCAAGGGGAAGTGAGCCACTTCTGCTAGACCCAAGGGTTCAGGAGAAACTGGGGTATCAAGGTTGTTGGGGACATTTGCCCAAATGGGCCCCTCATATCTCAGAGTTGCACTCCTTCCCAATCAGGGCCCTAACTTAAGCAAAGGATACTTTCCAGGCATGTGAATTGGGTCTCCTTTGTATCTGCACCACCTTTATAATCCAGTATAAAGGTGGGCCTGATTCTCAGTATATTCTGGCTTCTGCGCATAGGAGATATGGGTTCCTTTAAAAGAGACCTGGGGGCCTTTTAGTTGTCAGGGCATCTCTTGAGGTAATAGTTGGCTAATCAGAGCCTGTCTTCTCTTCTTGCATTCCAAGCCACACCCAGGTAAGAGTGATGGTAACGAGACCCAGCAGCATGACAGGGTTTATCACCACTATACTTAACACCAGCAGCGGGATCCTGTTGTCATCTAGCTGGCATCAAGTCCAGTGTCTCATCCTGAGGCCACTTTCTAGGGCCATTTGTGGCACCAGCTGTTTTACTTGGGATCCCCCAAAAGCAAAACCCTGAGGCACGGATCTTGGTTGAAGCAGGGAGGTGATTCCAGGAAGCAGGGTGAGGGTAAGGAGGCATGAGGCAGGCAAAGGAAGAAAGTGGATAAAAGGTGTGTTAATGAGCAGGTCAGCACTGTACACCACCGGCTCAATTCCACTGAGAAGTTAGGAAGCTGGCAATGCATCCACCAGACCTTCATTTATCAAGATGAGGGTTGCACCTGAGACGTTAACTCCTTGTTGTTGGACCTAGGCTGAGCATGCTTCTCTAGCCAAGAAAGGGCTTCAGGTGAGACACAGAGAACCTTCTGCAGGTCACATTCCAGGCTGGGATAAAGGGATGTGGGTGTGACATCAATAGCATCTCATCCCACAGTGATCTCAGAAGATAGAAGAGCAAATGCAATGAATATTTGCATGTTTTCAATATCTCACTCATCAAAGGGTCAACTTAGAAGAAATTACAAACCCTGCTCAGCATTTTCAGTCCAGTATGCTCACATGGCCAAGCCACAGCTGCCTTTAAATAGTAATAACTCTGAAGAAAAAAAAAAAGAACATCTCTGTACTAAGTGCCTAGAGCAGAGCTCGTCATTGTGACTCAAGTATCACAGGTGCTCAATCCAAACACCTGTGAAATTGACCTTCTGTTTCCTGGCCAAGTACTGCTTACACCATGAAAAACCTTGGTGGGTAGGTTGTAAAAAATATCAGATTTTACCTATAAAGTAATTTCCTAACACTAAAGTTTCTCCATATAAATGACCCAAACTTCTTTCATTAAAAACCTTTATTAGAAAATATAATTTCCTGCCTTCTTAAACAGTGAGCCATAAGAGTAACTTTATCTTTTCCCGATGGCTCAAAGTCATTATTGCAAGTGTCAGTGACTGTCCTACACTGCAGTGCTCTCAGGGCTGCTGAGGTGTGGGGCCGTTTGCCCCTTTCGTAAGTGGTTTATAAGCACTGTTTTCTTAAACTGCTGCATCTGCCTTCTATGGTTTATGTATGTTCTTTCCTATTAGGCTGGTAGCTAACACTGGTTTTGTTTGGTTTGGCAATCTCTGTTGCCATTTTCCAAGGTGGGCTTGGAAAATAAATGGAGCCATTCATTACAATTATACATAGCCTCAGGATGAGGGCTTAAGGGACTCTATGTGGGAAGAGCACAGGCTTTGTGGCATCTTTGCAGCTCCAAGACCTTTTTAGATTGCTTTACAAGAGAATGTTAGCCTTCCAGGTTACCAGCTTTGTTTCAGATAGTTGGGGTTTCCAGGTAAATAATGTTGGATAAGCGAGATTGTGTGCCTTTTATTGATTTATCTTGCCTTATTGCACTGGCTATGACCTCTAGTACAATGTTGAATAGAAATGATAGCATCTTCACTTCATTCCCATTCTCAGGGAGAACACTTTAAATATTTTACCAGTAAGAATAAAGCTTGCAGGCCAAGCATGGTGGCTTACACCTGTAATCCCAGAACTTTGGGAGGCCAAGACAGGCAGATCACCTGAGGTCAGGAGTTCAAGACCAGCCTGACCAACATGGTGAAACTCCATGTCTACTAAAAATACAAAAAATTAGCCGGGCGTGGTGGCGTGTGCCTGTAGTCCCAGCTAGGCTGAGGCAAGAGACTAGCTTGAACCTGGGAGGCAGAGGTTGCAGTGAGCTGAGATCATACCACTGTACTCCAGCCTGGGCAACAGAGCAAGACTCCATCTCAAATAATAATAATTAATAATAATAATAATGCTTGCTATATTCAGTGTCAAATTAAGGAAGTTCTTTTCTATTCCTAATTTGCTAGAAAAGCTTGAACTAAAAATGGGTATTGAATTTTGCCAAATGCCTTTTCTGCATCTACTGAAATAATATAATTTTTCTCTTTTATGATAATGTTGTGAATGACATTTATTTCTTACTGTTAAACTATCCTTAGAGGCCTGAGACATACTCCACTTGGTTGTTGCAACAGGTGCTGTAGAGAACAGTTCCACCCTGGCCCATGTGCTGTATGGGCAAGGGTTGAGCTGCAGTTATTAATAATCTAGGTCTTGGCAAAATGCCTGATGATTCTCTCAGAACAGAGAGGATGGGAGGTGAATGAGGAGTTGCCCCAAGGCCAGCTCCTCTTGCTTCCCTATCCTTCCTGTGAGGGTTCTGATGTGGTTCTGAAGAGCTCGGAATAGACCTGCAGAATGCAAAACCACTTAGCTGCAATCTAAACTTGGCTCCCCAGCAACAAAGTATCCCACGATTCCTGTTGCAGTCATCCCGCCCCTTTTGACAAGGTGTTGTCCTTTCTGTAGTGTGGGAGAAGGATCCAGGAACCTGGCACCTTTGGCTTACTCATTTCCTTTCCTTGTCTATGTAAGTAATCAACTGCCTGAATCTAAAAGCAGCTCATCGTATCATTACCACCTGACTTGGCCTTGCCTTGGCTGCCATTGTGTGCTTGTTAATCTCCGTCCAGGAATAAAGGACTACGGCCCCAGCCACTGGAAGACCTGCTAGCAGCTGGCCCTTCATGATCTGCCCTTTGAGCACTGCCCAGCTGAAGAGAACAGCCTTGCCCAAGTTTATGCTCCCTTTCAAGGTGGCTGCCTCCAAATAACAGCCAGTGGAGACATAACTCTCTCGCCCCAGTGTGAGGCAGTGCCAAAGTGTGTGTCATCCTCAGAGCTCCCTACAGAACTGACAGCCATGCCACTGGGGCTGCCTAGTCCTGCTGCCATCACTTCCTTTACACCTGTTGGCCCCATGGCTCCCTCCTGATTGAAACCCTGCACACAATCTTGGCCTCAGAGTCTGCTTCCCCTTATTTCGAGGTATAATTTACAAGGGACCTGTTCTAAGACAGTGATGACATACTATCCCTTTTATATCTTGCTAGTTCCAGTTAGCTGATAAATTATTTTAGGTTTTTACATCAATCTTCACAAGAGAGACTAGTTTGGAATTTCTCTTTCTTATAAAACATCTGTTATTTGAAAGCTACCAGCAGTGTTTCTGAACCACTAACTGATTAACTTTTTTAAAGAGCGTGATCCTGACCATATTCAGTGAAATGTCTGAATACTTTAAGCAGTGTTTACTTCATAAATGAAATCAGTGATCTGTCATCAGAATTGATCCCATCTTGAAGGAAAGAACAGGGAGGTAGTGAGGTAGGTGGGAATAACAACTACCAGCATCCCTCAGGACTGCTGCTCTGTTTCCCCCACAGAGATTTTCTTTCTTTCTTTTTCCTTTTTGTGGAGAATGGGAGCTCACTGTATTGCCCAGGCAAGTATCAAACTCCTAGACTCAAGCTATCCTCCTTCCTCTCGGGCAGAGGTTTTCTTTCATGACTGAGGGTGCTGATTTGTGTTCCAGGGGCTTGAGGCAGCAAGGGAGATGTTGCTGCATGGTCTACAGCGTGGACTCTAATGGTGTCCTCTCATGCGTACATCCTTGGGAGAGCTCACAATAATCAGCAGCTACCTGTTTTCTGTTGTTGGGGTTTTATATCTTCTGCTCCCTTCCACTGTACCTTCTTCCCATATATTTTTTGACTGTAACATCTTTAGACGTGCTCCAGGGTCTATAATAGGTATTTGCTTTAGATAATTATTACATTATTCTAAATAAATGAACCACCTTATTTTATCACCTTTTTGGGGTATAATTTACAACAACATGCACCCATTTTAAAGGTACAGTTTGAAGAGTTTTGGCAAGTATAGATAGCCCTGGAACCACCACCACAATCGAAATACAGGACACTTTCATGACTTCACGAAGTCCCTTCATGTCCCATTCAGCCAGTCTCCCTGACCCTGGTTGGTCCCTGAGCAACCACTGAACTGCTTTTTCTCTTGATGGCTTCAATTTACCTTTTCTAGAATTCACATGATGAAATCACACAGTATGTTCTCTTTAATATCTGGCTTCCTTCACTTAACAAAATGTATTTAAGATTCACCCAGCCGGGCACAGTGGTTCACACCTGTAATCCCAGTACTTTGGGAGGCCGAGGTGGGTGGATCATGAGGTCAGGAGTTCAGGACCAGCCTGGCCAAGATGATGAAACCCCATCTCTACTAAAAATATTTAAAAATTAGCCTAGTGTGGTGGCAGGTGCCTGTAATCCCAGCTACTTGGGAGGCTGAGGCAGGAGAATCGCTTGAACCCAGGAGACTGAGGTTGCAGTAAGCTGAGATCATGCCACTGCACTCCAGCACTCCAGCCTGGTGTAAATATCATAATTTATTCATTTTATTGTTGAGTAGTACCTTCCAGTGTATAGATATGTCACAATTTGTTTATCCAACTAAATCTTAGACTACTTTAACCAATATTTATTAACTTTATCAACAGAATCAGCTTTTAAGCTTGAATGTCTGCTGTGTGTCAAGCACTGGTATTTGAAATATATTGTGAACAGAATCATAATTTGCACCCTCATGGAGCTTATAGTGAAAGCATACGGAAAATAATAAACAGTAAATAAATTATGCAGTATGTGTATTAGTTTCCTAAGACTACTATAACAAATTACCATAAACCTGGTAGCTTGAAACAAAAGACATTTACTCTTTTGCAGTTCTGGAGGCCAGAAGTCCTAAATGCAGGTGCTGGTGGAGCCGGATCCTTCTGGAGGCTCTGAGGGGGAGATCCAGTGCATTCCTCTCTTATCTTCTGGTGGCTGCTGGCCGTCCTCGCTGTTCCTCTGCTCACAGACACATCATTTCAGTCTCTGCCTCTGTCTTCAGATCACCTTCCCCTTTATCTTCTCCTCTTCTCTTCAAGACATTTGTCATTAGATTTAGTGCCCACCCTCATCCAGGATAATTTCATCTCAAGCCCCTAACTTCATTACATCTGCAAAGACCCTTTTTCCAAATGAAGTCATGCTCATAGGTTCTGGGTGGACATTTTTTTGGGGCGCTACCATTCAAACCCCTATAATATGTTAGAAGAGGAAAGTGCTATGGTAACAATAATAATAATAGAGTAGAACGAGGAGGATCAGAAGTGCTGGAAGGATGCTGGATGCAGCTTCAGCAGGGTGGTCAGGATTAGCCACAGTCAGGAGCCACTGAGCAAAGGATATGAGAAGCCATTGGAGGGTTGCAAGCCATGGAATGATAAAACCTGATGCTATTAAAAAGGACCACTCTGTGTTTGCATTAAGAAGAGACCGTTGGCCGGGTGCAGTGGTGAATGCCTGTAATCCCAGCACTTTGGGAGGTCCAGGTGAGCAGATCACTTGAGTCCAGTTTGAGCCCAGCCTAGGCAACATGGCAAAACTTTATTTCTACAAAAACTTTAAAAATTAGCCAGGTGGTCCGTGCCTGTCGTTCCAGCTATTCAGGAGGCTGAGGTGGGAGGATCACTTGAGCCAGGGAGGTGAAGGCTGCCGTGAGCCATAATCATGCCACTGCACTCCAGCCTGCATGACTAAGTGAGACCCTGTTTTAAAAAAAATAGACTGTCCTTGGGCTAGATTGTGATCAGGGGTGAAGAAGTAACTTACTATTAGTCATCCAGGTGAAAGGTGGTAGTGGCCTAGACCGAGGTAGGAATATAGAAGTGATAAGGGTCGGCCAGGCGTGGTGGCTCACGCCTGTAATCCCAGCACTTTGGGAGGCCGAGGCGGGCAGATCACCTGAGGTCGGGAGTTCGAGACCAGTCTGACCAACATGGAGAAACCACATCTCTATTAAAAATAGAAAATCAGTCAAGTGTGGTGGCAGGCACCTGCAATCTCAGCTTCTTGGGAGGCTGAGGCAGGAGAATCACTTGAACCCTGGAGGTGGAGGTTGTGGTGAGCCGAGATCGCGCCATTGCACTCCAGCCTGGGCAATGACAGCGAAACTCTGTCTTTAAAAAAACAAAGTTACATGGGTGGTTGAAGCTGGATTTATTTTTCAATTTAAGTAAAACTTACATATGCACACTGCACAAATCATAAGTGTACAGCTGAAAGCATTTACACAAAGTAAACACTATCTAAGGTACCCAGAGGAAGAATCACTCATCATCTGCGCCCCTAGAGGCCTTCTGTGCTGGCCCCCAGGCACCATCTCCTTCCAAAGGTGGCCACTCTCCTGACTTCATTTTTGAATTTTATATCCATGGAATCACACAGCATAGACTCCGTTGGGTCCAGCTTCTTTCAACTGTGTGTCATCCCTGTTGTTGCATGTAGCAGTTGTTTGTCTGTTCTCATTGCTATATAGTAGGAATAGTCCATAATTTGTCCATTATACTGTTGCTGGACATTTGGGGTTTTGCTAGTCTGGGGCTGGTACAAAGAATGCTAACAGAAAGGTCTAGCGTGGATCTTTTGGTGTGGATATGTACATCTAGGTGTGCCATTGCTGGATCACAGCATATATGAATGTTCAATATTAGAAGACACTGCCCCACAAATTTTCCAGGTTTCCAATTTACAATCCCACCAGCAGTGTCAGAGAGTTTGGTTCTATATATATTTTGAAGGGAAAACTAATAGACTATCAGCACAGATTGAAAGGTTAGGCTTGCTATCAGCAGAGATAAGGAGTAGGCATTGGGAAGGAAAGTGGGCAAAGATCAGAAGTTCTCTTTTTTTTTTTTTTTTTTCCTGAGACAGAGTCTTGCTCTGTTGCCCAGGCTAGAGTGCAGTGGCATGATCTTGGATCACTGCAACCTCTTCCTCCTGGGTTCAAGTGAGTCTCCTCCCTCAATCTCCTGAGTAGCTGGGATTACAGGCACATGCCACCATGCCTGGCTAATTTCTGTATTTTTAGTAGAGACAGGGTTTTGCCATGTTGGCCAGGCTGGTCTCAAACTCCTGACGTCAGGTAATACACCTGCCTCGGCCTCCCAAAGTGCTGGGATTACAGGCATAAGCCACTGTGCCTGGCCAGTAACTCTCTTTAGACAAGCATGGAATGTCTCTCAGGTACCCAAATGGGGATGTTGGGAGGCACCAGACATGCAAGTCTAGACCTCTGAAGTGTGGTCTGGACTAGAGCTATAACATTGGGAGTTGTCGGTGGAGAGGGCTTTTAAACCATTAAAGAGGTAGACACACCAAGGAGGTGAGGGTCAGTGATAAGCCATGGGGTGCTCCAACCCCAAGGAATCAGGGAAGAGGAGACATCAGCAAAAGAGATGGAACGGCAGGGGCCAGTGAGACGGAAGGAAGATGACCAAGAGAGCATCTTCCTGGATGCTGGCTGGGGAAATCATATCAGCAGAAAGGAATCATTACCTGGGTCACACGCAGCTGGCAGGTCCAGGAAGAGGCAGTTGACTACTGGATTTAGTGATGCAGGGGGTCACTGGTGTCCTTGACAAGACAGTTTGGTTGGACTGGTGAGTGGCCTGGCTGAGGTGACGGTGAGAAGTAATGAGAGAAACTTGGAGACAACTTGGAGACAAAGCATCGACATCTCTTGATGAGCTGGGCTATAAAACAGAGCAAAGTAAAAGAAAGCGGGGGAGGGGGCATAGGTAGGTAGAAAGGAAAGGAAAGGAAGGTAGAATCAAGAGAAGGGATGTTTTTCTTAAAAACAGCTCAGCTCTGAGGGGGCTTAGATCTGAGGTTGTCTTGTTTACTGCTGCATGCCCCATACCCAGAACAGGGTCTGGCACACACACTCAATAACTCTGTTAAAAAAATGAGCAAATAGGGCGTGATAAACAAGAAACACATATAACATGCCAAACAGTGATGTGCCCAAGAGCTACAATGAAGAAGGAAAGAGAGAAACAGTGTTGGGGTGGCAGTTGGCATTTTAGACAGGGCTGTCACTAAGGCTTCGATGACAAGGAGACTTTGAAGCAATGACAGAAGGAAGTGAGGAAGCTGGCTGTGGGGGACGTCTGGGGGAAGAGCATTCTAGGCAGTGGAAACAGCCAGTGCAAAGTCCTGAGGCAGGACCAAGCTGAAGCGCTGATGAAACAGCAGAGAGGGTGCTATGCTAAGAGAGACTAGTAAGAGAGTGGGTCACAGAAACAATGAGGGGGTCACAGCATACAGGACTTGTAGTTCACTGCAAAGACTTTGGCTTTTGTGTCAAGGTGGGGAAACTACTTGGGCTATGAGCAGAGGAATCACCTAATTTGACTCATATTTAATAAAATCCAACATCCATAGCAATATGTCTCTAGTTTACCCTTTGATCTTCAGAACACCGTAAGGTCTCCTGCCATCCCCACTTCTGTTAATATTGTGCTGGAGGCCTAAACCAAAGCAAGAGGCCAGAAAAAAAAAAAAAAAAAAAACTCATTCACAGATGATATGATTGTGTGTGCAGAAAATACACAACAATCTGAATTATCCAAATAAAAAGAGAATGTACCACTGCTAGAGATAAAGTCACTCCATATGATTAAAATTTTAACTCTCCAAGAGATATATCAATTTAAAGTTTGTCCTTATTAGCTTCAGAGTCTATAAAGTAAAAATTGACACAATTAAAAGAAACTAGACAAATCCACAATCATAATGGAAGATTTTAACACACTTCTCTCACTGATTGATGGAACACACAGACACAAAATCATTATAAGGATATAGAAGAGAGGAACACCACAATAGCAGATTTGGCCTAATAAATAAACAAACTACAGCATCCAATCTTTTTTCTTTTTGCACAAATACAGAATATTTACGAAAATTGGCCACACGCTATACCAAGTCTCAAATACCTGGGTGATGGCTGCAAGAGCACTTGTCTTATAGTTATTATTTAAACTATACATATGTTTATTTTCCATAGTATGCTATATGCCGTATATGCTGTATTATAACACAAAAAATATGGCATATGCCAGACACAGTGGCTCACGCCTGTAATCCCAGCATTTTGGGAGACTGAGGCAGACAGATCACTTGAGGTCAGGAGTTCGCGACCAGCCTGGCCAACATGGTGAAACCCTGTCTCTACTAAAAAAATCCAAAAAATTAGCCAGTTGTGGTGGTGCGTGCCTGTAATCCCAGCTACTCGGAAGGCTGAGGCAGGAAAATTGCTTGAACCCAGGAGGTGGAGGTTGCAGTGAGCTGAGATCACACCAGTGCACTCCAGCCTGGGTGACAGAGCGAGACGCTGTCCTCCGCCCCCAAAAAAAAGTACAGCATAAATGAAAACAAAACACAGCAGAAAATGATAACGCGTCATTCAGGGTAGGCTATATATTGGGAAATGAAAACAAAGAAGAGAAGTTTTAGGAGCACTTAACTCCTGTAATATAGTATAGAATAGATTTTGCAAAACCATTCCCAAGCAGTTGAGCTATTTTCAGACAATATAGCACCTTGGCAAGCCGGGAAAAGATTTTGGGCTCCTCAAGTTTATGAGAAGAAATTGTTGCATCTATGACAAATTATCTTTAATACCTTTTCCTGTTGACTGAATGTATTTTAGAAAAGATATTTTAACAGTGGGAAAGAGCAGACAGAGGCAGACCTTAAACAAGGGACATCGGGGATATGGAAAATGGAGGGAAGCCCATGGGGAGAAGATCTAGAAACGTTAATAATGAGTGGCAGGGCAGTGTTGGTAGGGATCTTCCTCTTCTGGAGAAATGTAGCCCACCTCGGCCACCATGGAAGCTTCTAGAAGCCAAACATTCAAGAGACTCCTCTGTCAAGCTCGGTTTTCAGGGAGTCTCATGCATCTGTATTTTAAAGCTCCATAGATGACCCTGATGTGCAGCCATGAGCTCCTGAGACATTAACCTGCCCGCAAATCCCTTGGGGGGTCTTTTTAAAAGTAGGTTCTGATTCTAGAGGTCTGGGAGGGGCCTGAGAGTCTGCATGTCCCACAAGCGCCCTGGTGATGCCGACGCTGCCCATCCCTAGGCCACATTCGGAGTATTGAGGGGGAAATCAAATATAATTTGAACCACCAAGCTTGTGAAACAAAGCATGTGTGTTTTCTGGCAGAGTGAGATTCACAGGGCTTCTCCTGTTATGAAATGCAAAGGGCCAGCACAAAACAACGCAGCAGGACACAGTGAAATTCCTTAGGGGGCCACTAATTGAGGCAGCGTGGCCCCAGGTGTACCCTGACCCTTGAAAATATTTTCACAGTGCTCCATCTGTTTTTCTCCACCAGATTATGCCTTCTAGTTGGTCTTAATTGCTTGTTCCCAGCAAAAATATTTGAGGTGAAGGGATGAATTCAGCCAAGACCAACAAAAAGGAAGGAAGGATTCCTCGCTGCTCTCTGAGCCCACTGTTTTCATAGCACGTGGCTGAATCTTCCTTCATGCAGGGCATCAGCTGAGTGGTCAGTGATGAGGAGCCACAATGTTTTCTAAACAAGCTTATTCCTGCATCTGTTCTCTCTGACCTGAAAAATGCCTCTTTGTTCCATTCCTCTTGTTCCTTTCAAAAGGACGCCCACTTTGTGTTGTTTACTCAAACCAGTTACTTCAGACAACATAGGCATCAATTAACAGAAAATCCACTCAGGTTACTCAGCTGACACAGTTGTCCTTTGGACGTATACATACAGACAAAAGCATATAGCCTATTGAAATCATTTTTTAACCTTACTCAAGAGGCTCAGGAACCCTTGAATTTTTACCAGTATGTACTGGTGAAGTACAAGTTCAAACGCTTATTTTAGTATTTCCCTACATTATTTTAAGTTAGGCTTTCTTTGCTTTCAAGCCTTAGATGTCTTTTCACTTTCTTTTGTTTTTAAGGCTGCCATTCAAGTCATCTGTGTCCCACTGGTTGTTGTCATATCTCACAGAAGTATGGCCAGAAACAGAGCCACTGCAAAACAGAGCTGTAGCGTGCAGCTGCCAACCCAGTGCCAGTTCTGTGCAGTCACCGTGCCTTCAGCTCTGGCCTGCAGTTCCTCCCGTCCTGAAGGCTCTCTGTCTGTTGTTGTATTTGCCAAATATTCTGAATTGCTTGGCATAGCTCAGTGAAGAAGGTCAGTACTACGCCCCATTTGGCAAATGCAAACTCAGGAAGGTTGTACACATTTTATTTACTTGTTTGCTTATTTATTGGATGGGGTCTCACTGTGTCACCCAGGCTGGAGTGCAGTGGCACAGTCATAGCTCATTACAGCGCCTCCAACTCCTGGGCTCAAGTGATCCTTCCACCTCAGCCTCCCAAGTAGCTAGGACTAATGTGTACCACCACACCTAGCTAATTTTTTAAAAAATTATTTTCTGCAGAGACAGGGTCTCACTGTGTTGCCCAGGCTGGTCTCAAATTCCTTGCCTCAAGCAATCTTCCCACCTTGGCCTCCCAAAGTGTTGGGACTACAGGCATGAGTCACTGCACCTAGCCTATACATTTTTTAAATTCAAAATTCCATCAATAATAAACACAGTTATTTGCCTAAGTGCCTATATGATGTTATGTTTGTGTGTGTGTGTGTGTGTGTGTGCGCGCGTGCACACACGCCATGGACTAAATTAACACATTCTCTGCAAGTTACAGGGGGGAAAAGACCATATTAAATGACCCCACAATGAAATAATCAGAGTGTAAGACTGAATGTAAGACATTATACAATTCAAACAGTTAGGCTGGTCTCTTTAGAAAGTCAATATCATGAAAATAACAAGTGGGAAAACTGTCCTAAAAGCAACTATATTCAGAACAACCAAGTGCAATGTATGAACTCTTTCTCTCCTGGAAAACTACAAAAGAAATCTGGGACAACTTGAAATGTTTGCTCTGCATACTTTCACAAAGTCTAAAGTTGTTCACCTCCTTAGAACATTTCAGCTCTTACCACTCTTCTGTCATATGCTATTTTACCTGTCCAAGATTTAAGTTCTACCTTTGAATTTTTTTCAAAATGCCTCAAATTAAACACTCCTCTGCAGTGAGACCTTTGGTGTGGGTTACGGGCCCTATCCTTATATTCTGGAGCATGATCATGAGGCATCTTGATGGGTATTACATTTTTTATCCTATGTAGAATTCACTGGGCTTCATGAATCTGTGGTGGGAAATGTTGAGCTCTTCGTATTTTAAGTGTTTCTGTCCCAGTCTCTCTTCTCCTTCTAGAATTCTAGGTAAGCATATATTAGACTTTATTGAATTACATAGCTTATTTATAGATCTTAATTTTTTTCATGGTTTCTGCTTCTTTATCTCTCTGTGCAATGTGCTACATAATTTTTTCCGGCATATCTTTGAGTTCATCAAATCTCTCCTTAGCTGTGTCTCAACCACTTTTAAATCCATCCACTTAATTTTTAATTTCTATTATTGTTATTTATAGAAGTTCCATTTTAGTTCTTACTCTAATAATCTATATTATCCATTTTTGCTTCCTGTTTATTTTCTGCTTTATCAATGATGGAGAAATGAGTACAGATATCTCCATCATGACGGTAGATGTGTCAGTTAATCCATGTAATCCATGAAGAAATCAATTTGTTCTTGTTTTTTGAAGCCATTTTATGAACTGCAATTTTTTTGAAAATGTCATCTCTTTCTGGTGATAGATGTCCTTTCTAATGAAATATTTTGGCTTTCTTTTGGATAGCATTTTCCTAATATATTCTTTTCATCCTTTTACAGTAAATGTTGCTGTGATCTTATGTTTGGTATATCTCTTGTCAATAGCACGTAACTGTACGTATGAATTTTTTATTCCAGACATTACAGTCTCTGTCTTTTATACGGTCCATTGAATCCATTTACATTTATTGTAATTACTGATACATTTGAACTGATATTTCTCCTGTCTTACTTTGTGCGTTGTATTTGTCCTGAATTTTTAATAACTCTTTTCTCCTTTTTTTTTCTTGCTTTCATCAGACCATGCAGGAATATGCTGCAATTAGAATTCTCAGACTGCTATGGCAGTATTATATGAATACATACATATAAATAAATTGAAACACTTTTGGAGTCATATATCAAAGTTAAAATACATACACATTATGTTTCAGCCTTTCTACACATAGACATGCTTGCACATGTGTACCGGGACACATGTACCAGAATGTTCTAAGCAGCATTTCTCATAATATCCAAAACCTAAATAATCCAAATATCTGTCAACAGTAAAATGGTTAAATAATTTGTAGTTATATAAGAAATATAATAGAATGGCCAAGTAAAAACTGTAGCTGCAATATCAACTTTGATGAAACAACAACAAAGAAAACAATGTAAGACAAAAGAAGTCAGACATCAAAGAACAGCCACTATATTTTTTCACAATATAAAGTTCAAACACAGACAAAACTGAAGTATAGTGTTTAGCGATTCATGCTTAAGTAGTAAGACCACACAAAAAAGCAAAGACAGGACTGTCTGCAGAGTGGATACTTTTGCAGGGAGAAAGTTGGGATCTGAAAGACACAGGTAGGATAGGTAGAGGGGACTTCTAAGGTGCTAGCAGTCCCTTTCTTGACCTGAAGGAGATGATAATCTGTTGAGGTATAGATTTTTTATCTGTAATTTTCTCTATGTGTACTATATTTAATTATGAAAAGTAAAAAAGAAAAAATGGAATACAGTTAATATCTTGTTTAGTACTCATTAACATCACTTTCCAAATTTCTCTATTCTCTAACAATATTAATATCCTTAAGTCATCTAGTCTTTATTTAGAAATTACTGTATACCGATATTAGCTTGGGTGTGTGACAACACAGAGGAAGTTGAAGGCACACATAGCCCTGGCATGGGAGGGGGCTTAGACGGGAAGAAGTGTCCTCCCTTAACCCCTCCATCATAACAGAAGGAAAAAAGGACAGGTCATGTTTCTGGGTATATTTGACAGAGTGGGTTTGTTATAATTTAGGTCTGAGTGCCACACTACTACCGTGTAAGAGGTAAAGGAATGAATGGTGTGATGAGGAACCGAGGTACGAATGTGGACCACACAGTTATCTAAAGGTCGATGGTAAACAGATCTAGAAGGTTTTAAAGATGCTTCTAGTGGAACTTGAGAATGTCTTTATGCAAACCGCAAGAGAGAGAGAGAAAGAAGGGAAGGGGAAAGGAAAAGAAAAGCCATCAGCAATACCAGGAAGAGAGGGATGACTGACGGGAGGTTGCTGAAGGCCCGGGGAAGGAGTGGGAGCCCACACTCGGGGCAACTGGACAGGAGGAAGGATCTCAGGCAGAGGCCCAGCCTGGGGGGTAGTTCCCTTTGGCCATCTGGGGGATTCTCAAGACCTGTATTATGTCATCAGCAGGATGAGGAGTATGGAAAGAAAAGTCTGAGGCACATGGAAAAGATCTGGGAACCCTGCCCCAGGGCCACAAGAAAGAACCACAGCCAGACACGGATCACAAAGAAGTGAGCAACAGCAAGGCCCTGCCAAGGCCTCACAATCTGTGCTTGCAGAAGATGCAGTCATAGCTTTGTGAGACTTTCCGGAAGCCCCTAGCAGCAGTCTGGGGAGCCCAGAAATCCTCAAGTTTGGGTAGCATGGGGCTGAGAAAGAGCAAAAGGAATAGAGGGCAAAGGTAGGTAGGAGGGATGTATGTGGACTTGGCCAACCATGAGGGCTAGTCCAGAGAGGGAGGCACCTGGAAAACAGGGAGGGCCAGAGACAGGGGACCAGTGGGGCAGACAGCACATTCTCGGGCCCAAGAGACTGAAAGGCAGCAGGAGAGGCAGGGACCGGGGTCCAAAGAGAGTATTGGAGTTTCCCATCTTACGGCTGAATTACCTTGTAGAGATGGAGCCACCTTCAGCACAGCTGGCCTCCTGCCAGGAGATGATGCCCTGGTCAGCATCGTGAGAGGGAGAGGAGAGGAGAGAATAAAGATCTCATCCTTCCTTATCTGAGAACAAAGGGACAGTGTGAGGGACATTACTTTATCCCAAGCAGCTGCCCACAATCCAGGCCCAGAAGGCAAGAGACTGTGGCAAGCATTGTCACTGGCTTCCACAAGCCAGGACTGTCCAATGGAACTTTCTGGAGTGATGGAAATGTTCTATATAGGTGCTGTGCCGACAGTAGCCACTAACCACATGTGGCTATTGTGCTCTTGAAATGTGACTGAGGAACTGAATTTTTAATTGTACTTCATTTTAATTAAAGTTAGGTAGACATATGTGGCTAGTGGCTGCCATATTGGACAGCAAATTCCAGGGCTTCTCTAAAACAAATGTGTGGGCTTAGCATCAGGTTCCTGATACTTCTGGACCTTAACTTTTTTGTCAAATAAAATTTTACACAGAAACACACAATACAGGGTATCAAGATACGGTGGTGGGGCTACTCTGGTTGGAGTCCCCACCACCCCGTCCAAGCCCTGGGCACAATCCTACAGGCACATTCTTGAAATTCTAGGGCTCTGTGGCACAGTTTGTGGGCAAGGTCTGTGGGGCCCACTATAGAACTTCTGCCACTGGGGGTTCGTAAGGTGGTTTGAGGCAGCACCAGACATAGACATTTAAAATTTTTTAATTTTTGTCAATTTATCTTAAAATGAATTTTAAAAACACTAGCTTTATGTGTATGGTAGTGATGTAAATTTTCATTTTTAAATATATTTAAGTGAAAAGTAAATTAATGTAAAGAAAAATGATAAATAGTCCACGTGATTCACAAATATTATAAATATGGCTATTGGCAAAATGGCAAACATGGTTGGAGAACGGCAGTACTGATGGGTCTGATTTGGAATTAGGGCCTTGGACCAGCAGCACCACCATCCCCTGGGAGCTTGTGGGAAACGTAGAATCGCAGGTGCCACCCTGAACCTACTGAGCCAGGATCTCCACTGAACCAAGAAATCAGTGATTCCCAGGGGATTCACTGATTTCTGAGGCCAGAAAGCTCCTCTTGCATCCAAGAGAAACCCAGGGCTCAGGGAAAGGTTGGGACATGCCCACCTTTTTGGCCCCACACACATACGTCCACGCACACATGTGTGCATGCGCACAAACAGGTTCGCCTTCACCACCTGAGCTAGGCAAGTCCCCACAGCAGCCCCTGCATTTCCTTTGCAGAATCTCCTCCTGATGGCTTCTTCACTCCTATTTGTACTGTGTGTGTCTTTGTGCTCCCTGAGGGACAGCAAGCAAGTGCTTTGGGCAGCAGAGAGAACAGTCATGTCAAGAACTTGAAAGTGCTGAAGAAATGTTCTGAAATGCAGACATCTGACTGTTGCCGAAGCTGGGAACAATGGAAATGAACTTGTACTTAAGTGCCCAGAATCTGCAGCTGGTTCTTCCTTTACCAGCTGACTTTTATTAAGATTCAACCATGTACCTGGCACTAGGGAGAAAAGGATGAGTAAGACATGAGGCGAGCCATAGTCCAAAGGGGACACATACAATGCACTCTTCATGACAGCACAGCCTAGGCAGGCTTTAGAAGTCAGGTATGGGCTGGGCACGGTGGTTCATACCTGTAATCCCAGCACTTTAGGAGGCCAAGGAGGGTAGATCACCAGAGGTCAGGAGTTCAAGACCAGCCTGGCCAACATGGTGAAACCCTGTCTCTACTAAAAATACAAAAATTAGCAGGCCATGGTGGCAGGTACCTGTAATTCCAGCTACTTGGGAGGCTGAGGCAAGAGAATCACTTGAAACTGGAAGGTGGAGGTTGCAGTGAGCTGAGATCATGCCATTGCATTCCAGCCTGGGCAAAGAGCAAAACTCCGTCTCAATCAAAAAAAAAAAAAAAAGAAGAAGAAGACGAAGAAGAAGTCGGGTATGTACCCAGGACCTAGAGGCAGGGAAAAGCAAGCAATATATTCCAGCTGGGGATGGGGTTCTGGGGCTTCTTAAAAAGGGTAAAAGGCTGAGCACAATGGCTCATGCCTGTAATCCCAGCACGTTAAGAGGCTGAGGCTGGAGCATTGCTTGAGCCCAGGAGTCAAGACCAGCATGGACAACATAGTGAGACTTCACCCCTAAAAAAAATCAATGTGTTAAAATTTAAATTTCAAAAAGTGGTAATAAATCATCTGGGTCAAGAGAAGGGACAGGATTTTCCAGGTTGAGAAAGCAGAGCTGCTCTTGGCTGAGAGACCGCCCAGAAGTATAAAAATGCACAGTATTTTCCAGAAAGTGAAAAGTCTAGCTTCTCCTGGAGCCTAGGTGTGCAAGGGATAAATTCCTCAGAGCCCAATTAAGAAAATCCTCAGAACCTTACAAACCAGGCTAAGGAGTTTGGACTTTATCTTGTGGTGACAGGGAGCCACTAATAGTGGTTAAGTAACAATGGAATCACTAGGATGAGCAAATTATTGAAAGCTGCATGAACTTCATGGTTGGCAGAGTCATCAGGAACCCTGGCACCGGCCCAGCAGCCCACACCCACGCAACTGAGTCAGGGCTCTCCCCGGTGTCTCCACCTCTTCCAGAAATCAGATAACTAAGGCATGCTAGCCTTCTATCCTTCAGGAAAGTCTGTCCTGATTAACGTGGGCACAGTGAGACCAGACAGATCAGTCCACAGGCAGTGGTTTTGTGTACTAGCGGTGGAGGCCCCAAGGAGCACTCAGAGTGGGGCTCAGCTAGCTGAAAACCCCATTGCCATGGGGGCACCAGACACCACTGAGCTGAACTCACTCCTCTTGCCCCTGCCACGTGGAAGTCACTTCACCAGCCCCGACCCCCCGTGAAGTGCCAGAGCCAGCTTCCACAGGTTCTTGAGAGCCAACTGGTAAATTTTCAAGAATTCTGTGGGCTGGTTGTTAAATACGGCCACTAAGAATTAGACTACATAAGCTGGTAATTGAATAAATTATTTAAAACAGAGGTAATAAATACGCAAAACTCAGCACATCCTGATTATTGACTATACTATTATGTATGCCTGTCGTATCTGTATAGTGGAGATTCAGTACAGTGGTGTGCTACTGCATGTCTCCACGTTGAGTGACATCACTTTGGTAGCTTAGAATCAGTCATAGTAAGGCCGGGCAAGGTGGCTCATGCCTGTAATCCCAGCACTTTGGGATTGGGAGGCCAAGGCGCGTGGATCACGTGAGGTCAGGAGTTCAAGACCAGGTTGGCCAATGTGGTGAAACTCCATCTCTACCAAAAATACAACAATTAGCTGGGCATGGTGGTGGGTGCCTATAATCCCAGCTGCTCAGGAGACCGAGGCAGGAGAATCACTTGAACCCAGGAGGTGGAGGTTGAAGTGAGCTGAGATTACACCATTGTACTCCAGCCTGGGCATCGCAGCAAGATTCCATCTCAAAAAAAAAAAAAAAAAAAAAGAATCAGTCTTAGTAAGAGTGTTTACACCACAGAAATTGGCAAATGCTACAAATCAGAACTTTTTCTGCAGAGGCAGTGGTTACACGCCTGCCAGCCTACCACTCCTCTTCACTCTCTGTCTTGCTGACTCTCCGTGGAAGTTCCCCAGCCCTTCCAAGCCTGTCCTCTCCACCCTAGGAGTCCCCGCAGCGCGACTGACCTTGTCTGATTACAGCTGTCACATGGGCTTCAGGAAGTCATGGGGAGCTTACCAGGAGCCCTGAGCATCTGCCCCATTGCATTTACTTACTGCTGTTTGGGGTTATCTGGGTGATTCTTTGTGCTGCCCAAAGCTACCACACAGGGCCTCACACATTGCATGGGCTCCCAGGGAGTATAGCAGTGCGAATGTAAGGAGGTGCTGGCCTGATCCCAGGGGCAGGGAATTATAGAAAGCCCTTGCTTCCAACAAACTAACGAAGTCCCAGTAACCTCATGGTCCAGGCGAGGCATCTCTCCAAGGTGCCTAGTTCCTGAAGGTCATTACATAGCCACATACCCTCTAGGAATAACTCATATATGAGAAAAAGAACAAGCAAGTAGATAGCTGGAGGCAGCAACAGGCCTTCTGTCTAAACACTACAACAAATTAAAAAGGCAGCCCCGTCGAATTGGAGCCTAGAGAACCAGCACAAGAAAATGCTGGCACTCCAGCTGCTGCCATGGCTGTGAGGAGTCCTTTGTAGGGAGAGGGCGGGTAGCCCTATCTATGAATGGCTGAGACTTACTTTGCCTGAATCTTCTAAATTCTCAGGAATATCTTCATGGCCTTGAAGTTGATAAAGGAGAGATTTCTTAAACAGGGCATAAGAAAAACCACTAAAGGAGGACACTAAAGGAAAAGATTGGGAAAACGGACTTCATTAAAGTTACAAATATCTCTTCATTAGAAGACACCAGTGACAGAATAAAAGGCAACACAGACTGAGAAAAGAAATTTGTAATACACTAACCTGACATAGGACCCATATCCAGAATATGTAAAGAACTACAAATCAGTAGGAAAAAAGATAGACAACCCCATTAAAAACTGACAAAAAATGTGAACAGGCACTTCATGAAAAAAGATACCGAGATGGCCCAATTAGCCTATGCAATGGTATGCAGCTACTGGTCGTCAGGGAAGTTAAAATAAGGCACAATGAACTATCACTATACACCCACAAAACTGGGCAGAACTTTAAAAACAGAATGACAAATGTTAGGATGCAAAGCAACCGAGACCCAAAGGGAGCGTAAACTGGTACTACCACTCTGGAAAACAGTTTGGCAATATCCGCTAAAGCCAAACACATCTATCCTAATGCCAAGAAGTTCCCAGCAGTGAGTGCATTCGTCTGTGAAGAGCATGCAGTTGAATGTGCATCACAGCTCTATTCACGACAGCCCCAAACTAGAGGCAACACAAACATCCATCAGTAGTAGACTGGAGCATACTCACACCACCGATGACTATACAGCAGTGAAGAGAATGACCCACAGCTACGCAGCACACTAGAACATGAATGAACCCCACAAACAACTAAATCCAGGCACAAAAAATGCACATCCCATTTGATTCCATTTTCGTCAAGGTCAAAACTAACCTATGGGGATAGACACAAGGATGGAAGTTCTTCCTTTGGGGGAGGAGGCAATGGGTAGGAGAAAACATTTATCTAGAATCTGAAGTTTAAAAAATTAAAGTAGTTTCTCCTGCTGTGCCGGCTTTTTTTCTGCTTTGCTTTTTCGAGGTGGGAAGTTCCAAGGCAGGTAGTACGTCTGAGGAAGCCTCCCCCTCCCTCACGCCGCCCACCCTTCTCCTCTGTGACCAGGTAGGCAGGAACTCCAGGGAAAGCCCAACTAGGAGCTGTCCTAGAGCACTGATTTCATTTTGGCTTCAAGTAAGATTTTCACTAGCAACTCTGCTTTTCATCTCTTTTAAATTTCATTATTATTATTATTATTAAGCATTTCTTGTCTGTTGCAAGATACTAGGCACTGTTCAAAGCCTGGCATTAGTAATAATGTGTTGCCCATTCATTCAGCCTGCTGGAGACTTGATAATGGCGTCTTTATTGAGAACTTACTCTTTGCCAGGTAGTAAGCTATCCCCAATTAATCCTCACATGAGCCCTTCCTTGCCGGGCAGGAGAGAGGGGAAGATACCTGTTGGCGTTACAGAGGAGCACACAGAGACTCAGAGAAGTCCAAGTGCCTTGTCCAAGTTCACACAGCTAAGTCAGTAGCAGAGTTAGGATACAAACCCAGATCCCACATTACTGCAAAGCACCAAGTTCTGTCGTGTCTGGTGACCACCCTCAAGCAAATTACATTGTAAGACTGGCAGAAACACGAGGTTTCTTAGTTCCCCACCCTGGCCTAATGAATCAAAATTTCTGGCTCCTAGGCTGGTGTGAGCAGTGGAGTCCTCCACAGCAGTTCAAAACCTGTGGGGGACTCTACTGCACCCCGTAGGCACGCAGGGCCAAGCTGTTGGGTTGATGGAGGGAATGGGACTGCCAGGAAGGTCCCTCACTTCCTTCTGGTATCTGACAAATGTTATGTCCCCTCCTCTGAGAAGC